>OU343048.1:2805910-4208866 GCA_910593695.2 Ocypus olens
AGTTAAATATTTACCCATTATCACGTTAAATTATTCTCGACTCCTTTATGAAAAATGAAAGTTTTGGAATGAGTTTCATTGAACTAACCAACTTCTATGTTTAGAGGTAAATAGATTTAAGAGATTTATGTGTTGAGAATTTATTACTTAAATGAAGATCTCCATACAAAGTCACAGACTATGAGCAGAGAACGTATAGTAGAGGCTAAAAGAACTCTGGTCAATTGCCTGTTGAGGTTATTTGTAAAAGCGTCTCTTTATTCTCTTTGCTACGGTATATTCAAATTTTGCGGAAATGCAAAATTTACCCCACCCTCCCTTTCCCCTTCATCACCTTTGCAAATTAGTAAGTTTTTATTAGGACAAAATTGTGTCGTGACTGAATGGCGAAAAAAAAAATAGGACAAAATTCAAGTGTATTAAATACCAAATCCATCCATATACAGGGTATTTTTTTTATCGTGGGCCATTGGATTTTACATGCTAAAAATTATACCTGGTGTTAATGTATATTTTATCATAAAATTTGGAAGGAAATTTTAGTTAGTAATAAATCAATTATTTTTCTACATGATGCGATTAGTCAGAATAATTGAGGAGTTGAACTGCAAAACTCAACTAACCCAATCTTGGTATCGATTCTTACTGTCCAAACATAGATAAATCCGAATATGTGTGAATTACCTTTCCAAACGCAACAAATCATATTTAAAAATGCGGCTAAACATTCATTTTTTTTAAAGCAACAAATAGACTTCCTGAACGTTTCTCGCGGTTTCTGAACAAATTATAAAAGTGGATTTGTTGAGTTTTGCAGTTCAACTCCTCAATTTAAGCATGTTTTATTCCATTCAAAAATGAAATTATTTAAAATAAATAACTGAGCAAAAATAATCAAAGTACTTTGAATTTCTGAAATGTCAGATTGATTAGAGAATTAATTTCATTTTTTAATGGAATAAAACATGTTTAAGTTAATCTAATTAAGCGCATCATGTGGAAAAGTAATTGATTTATTACTACCCAAAATTTGCTTTAAAATTATATGTTAAAATATACATTAACACAAGGTATAATTTTTAGCATGTAAAATCCTATGGCTCACGATAAAAAAAAACATACTGTATAATAATATAGGGTGGTCGCGATTAACTCACCTAAAACCCCCCAAAAAACAACAGCACTGCACAATGTCGACTAATCACAGTCTAACCGAAACTCTAACTACGCAAATCTGGACACGAGAATTTTCCTCTAATTTCTAAAAAAATCATCCAATTAAATAATCACACACGTAACTACTTCCTGGCCACCATCATCTTCCTTTGATGATAACGCGTGATATATACCTTCGTGCGTACCGAGTTTTTACCGTTAGCAGTTCCACATTTCGTAATTTGCTAATGGAAATACGAAAAAAGAAAAAAAAAACTAATGGCTGGTGACATAAATTCTAATTGCATCTTCTGGTCCAGTTTACGGCATTTTTTTTGTCGGGGCTCGCAGGCGTCACACACAAGAAGTGGTCGTCGTCGCCGGATCGTTAAACGGATTTAATTAATTCGAGATTAATTTGCATATCTAATTAATTACGTCACGGTTTATGCGAGGATTAAATGACAAATTATACGATTATGATTCTGGAATAATTTTCAGTCGATTCCGTACAAGACTTTTCGGCAAATGTTCGCAGCTGTGATAATCGCATTTTTATGTTTCACTCGGAATTGATGCATTTATTTATTAGACAGGAAAGCAACTCCAAATCATATATTCAGGCTATTTCTGTGGCTTGGTACTAAATAGGCTAAAGTCAAATATTTTACAATTGAGATAATCGAGATAAAAATTTTATTAAAAATGATTTTATTTGCTAGGTAGTGCTAATAAAGACCATTGAATTTTTTTAAATTTATTATTTCAGAATTATAAAATATGGGCATGTTGGGGCACAATATGAAGTCATAAAATGGATTTTACCGAAACGCCTACCAATCGCGACCGCGACTTTATCACGTGATTGCCTGGCAAGGCGCATTTAACTCATTTATTTATTTTTTTATTTATTTATTTCCCAACAGAAAAACAGGTTAACCATTTACAGGGAAAAGTTACAAAATAACCAACATGAGACACAAAAGTTATCTTACAAATTAATTCAAAAAAAAATATAGCAAACAAGCTAAAAAAAAAAAGCTTAATTTTATAGTAAGGGCATAATTGCTTTAACAAATTGTGCTAGGTTACAGTTAAAGATATCAACCGAAAATTGAACATTATTATATAAACGCATCATGTTGTTTATGGGCGAGTAAAAATACAGGTTAGTGTTGCTCCGATTTCGCAAAAATGTGACAGAATTTCTAGCTGAAAATCTAGGCACATAAATATTGATTTGCAATAGTAAATTGGCATCATCAATATTGCCATGTATGATAGACATGTCAAACACGCGGCCCGCGGGCCGCATGCGGCTCGCTTACAAGTTGCCTGCGGCCCGGCAAGGTTGGTATCAAATATTTAAAAAAAAATTATATACAAGGTAAAAATAATTTTTTTTTTTTTGGTTTCAATTGTAGTTTTTATTTTGTAATGCGGCCCGCGACTTGTGTGTAATACTTGATGTGGCCCTTGGTGGTAAACGTGTTTGACATGCCTGATGTATGATCTGATGTATACATTTCAACGAAACTCATCACGAGCTACACACGTTATTCCCGGCCAAGGGGTTAAAGATATTATTAAAGATATTGAGAAAAATAATCTAATGTATTGCTCAACTCCAAACAGTAAAATTGTGACATTGGCTCTTTTAGCACCAAGCCACAGATTTATTAAAAATTAATACTTTATTAATTTTTAATTTTTATTAAATATATTTAATGCTTCTGCAACGAGTGAGGTTGCCTGTAATTTATTCAAATTTTGGTTTTTAAAACTTCGAAAACTCACGTTGTAGATTACGAAAATTAAACGTGAATGTAAAACTTCACTAAAATTTCGTCAAATGCACAATATTTCGTGGTTTCAAAATTGAAAAACAATTTTCCACGAAGATGGAATTATAAAAAAAAAATGTTGTCCCGAAGTACAAACTGGCGCTCTTTGTTTATTTTTTTCAGTACGAAAATTAATTCGGTCCGCGACCATCACAGGTCTCCCTTTCCGTTCACCGGTCAAACTTTAATACTCACAAAATCTTCAGACAAATAGTCTAACCGGAAAGAATAAGAAGTCGACTCACCTGGAAATAAAAAAAAGAAATTATTAGCATACAATGCAGCTCGTATGTGTTTGTATTTACGATGAATCAGGGTTCGGACATATATCACGATATATATCATGATATATACCATATATCATGATATATATTCGATGATATATATCATGGATATTTATGAAACACACAATACCAAAAAATTCCCCCGTTTCTCAAATATTCAATGTTGCAGCAATATGAATAGTAAGCATTTGCTTTAATTTAAACTAGAGATGGGCGAAATGACTCTTTTTTGTCGAAAAGAGTTGATTTTTGAAGTGACTTAAAAATGAAAAAGTAAGTGTGAGCAAAAAAAAAACAGAAAAAGGTCCTCACTTTGAAAAATCGTCAATTTATCCCTGAAAACATAGTGAAGAGCAAAAAGGTCTTCATTTCAAAAAAATTTCAATTTGATGTCAAATATTTTGACATTTTAAATGTTATTTTTTTATATATCTTGTAAGCAACTGTGTTTGTTTGCAGTAAATAAATATAATATAAATAAAGTATGCGCATTATATAATTAATAAGTCATATAAACATTAATATTAATGACCAAGAATAAATATCAAGAAGTATATACAAGGTGTCTAAAAAAGACACCACCAAAATGATATGGTGTATTCCTGAGACAAAAAACAAGCAAATTAACTAAATTTATCTATATGAAAAACTACATACTTTCCAAGATACAGCAAGTCAAAGTTTTAGATTTTTAAAATGTTTTAATCTATATCTCGAAAATGGCAAATGAGAATGATTTGTTTATTTTTTTCTGACAACTACATTAGGTGTACTACATTGTTTAAAAATTTCAAGAAATTTCTTCAAGCACAAAGGTGCTCCAGAGGACATGCTGTTTACATTATTACATACAACTTTTTTGTTCTTCACATTTTTTACGATTCAATATTTTTTTCAATGCAACTCGTCACTTTTAAGGAATTTATAACTCTTAAAGTTTTTTTGTTAAAGCCTTATTTTTAACAAAAAAAAATAAAAAAGAACTTATTGTTTTTGGAAAATTTCGTGTTAAAAAATAAAATAATCTAAGTAGGCGGGTGTCAATTCGTTGAAAACGTGTCAGTACGATTAAAACTTTCAATTTAAGTAAAACTGGTTAACACTTTGAGTGGGGGTGACCGAAGTATCGCCGGTGGCTGAAGCGCATCGACGCGACGCGCGCACGCGCATTCAATGTGTACTGTGATTTTTTTTATGAGGGTCATTTTGAATTTTTTGTAATTTGTTAAATAATTTAATATGTTAAAATAAAAGCAGTTTTTGGATTATAGTTATTTTTAAGACTTTTCTTGCAGGACGAGCGCAATTAAACAATGAACAATAAGTTCTTTTTTATTTTTTTTTGTTAAAAATAAGGCGTAAACAAAAAAACTTTAAGAGTTATAAATTCTTTAAAAGTGATGAGTTGCTTTGAAAAAAATATTAAATCGCAAAAAATATGAAGAACAAAAAAGTTCTATGTAATAATGTAAACAGCATGTCCTCTGGAGCACCTTTGTACTTGAAGAAATTTCTTCAAATTTTTAAACAATGTAGTACACCTAATTTAGTTGTCAGAAAAAAATAAACAAATCATTCTCATCTGCCATTTTCGAGATATAGATTAAAATATTTTAAAAATCTTAAACTTTGACTTGCTGTATCTTGGAAGGTATGTAATTTTTCATATAGATAAATTTAGTTAATTTGCTCTTTTTTTGTCTCAGGAATACACCATATCATTTTGGTGGTGTCTTTTTTAGACACCTTGTATATATCGGATATATATCCGATATATTGATATTTATATAAATATCGGATATTTTCCGAATCCTGCGATGAATACATGTTTGAAATTCAAATGTATTTTTTGAATTAAATTTCTGTAATCATAATTATATCTAAAAATCTATGAAACACGAAGTATTGTTCAATTTTAAACAAAGTTATATGCAATATTACAATAATCCATAGGTCTGCCTTGGTCCGATTTATAATTCAGAGGAAACCCTTAAGGGTACAGTCTACTTTGCAGGCCTGAAAAAAGGTGATTTTTGGTATTTTTTTTTTGAGACGACTAATAATGTTTTTAACTTGAATGTTTTTCCCAGAAATTTAATAAGCCTTTAAGTAGAAATTGTGATTTTTTTGATAGTTTTATATAAAAATACAACATAATTGTCACATCGTCGAAGTCACACGGGCATGCCTTACTGGTGGAAGTTCCTCGGTCCACAAAAATAGTGTGAAATCAAAAAACGATATAACGTGTTAAAGTTGATTACATTTGCCAGTGTTATGTAGTATGGAATTTGAAAATTCGGAAAAACAACAAAATGACGCTTGTTTGAGAAAAAAGTTCATTTTTTGATTTTTTTTGCGGCTCGTTTTTTGCAATATAAAATTAACAAATATATATTTTTTAAAATTCATAACCTAGCAGGTATATCCTTAGAGTATTTGGTAAAAAATTCAGATCGATTGCTGCATCCGTCTGCGCGCAGTCACTTCCACCAATTTAAAAAAAAAACACTGTTCTGAGAAAAACGCGTTTGAAAATTCCCGCCACGCGGTGCTGCTTTGTACGTGGCGCGCTTAGACCCGCCGTTTATAAGCATTTCCATATGAAATATCAACTTGCCGTTTGGACACAATATTCTATACACCTACAGCTTCCAAAAAATGCAAAATAAAAAAAAGTATTTTTTTAAATCTAACAACGGTACCCTTAAAACTATTTTATTAAGAGCTCACATATGTCCAGACAATCGAAAATCGGCATGTCCTAAGTTACAGCATGGTGTACCTCAAGGTTCCAAACTGTTTCTAATTTTTATCAAGGCTATACGCTCATATTGTGATATTTTGATGACTTCATGTTTTGATAATGGCAAGTTGAGTTGCCGAAACTATAGTCAACAATAAACATTTGTGTTATACCAACAAAGTAAAAGTGTTTTTATTATATTTGTCATTTTTATTTGTTGGGCAATTCAATATTCATCGCGAAATTAGGCGGTAAAGTAGTTGTTTCAATAAGTAAATTGTTTATATTTTGTAGTTTTTGCAAGACTCGCGTTGTAAATTACGAAAATTATCGAATTTTTCGTTATCAAACATTGAGATTATAATAGAAGACCAAAAATATATATTCGATAGATGAGGCTGTTACTTGGTGAAATTCCATAATATATGTGGTAAGTAAAACACGTGTGTTGAGAATTTTCACAAATTTTTAATGTCGAAACACTGCGACATATATTTCGCCACACAGTGATTAATCATCTGCCTGATGAAGCCATTGTGTGGCGAAACATATGTCGCAGTGTTTCGACATTAAAAATTTGTGAAAATTCTCAACACACGTGTTTTACTTACCACCAAAAATATGATTAAATACCGATTTTAGTATTTATACTTATTGTTATACTGTAATCAATGCGTGCACGTCATAGATATACTCTGGCCGCGATATGAAGGCGTCTGAGGTGTTTAACGAAGGGTCGGAAGGGCCGGCCTCATCTGAAGTGATTGGATATTTTCTTACTTTACACTTTAGTTGCTGGCTGTTGGTGTACTATCGGCTTCTATTTATAAATCACTGGTTCTTGAAAATTAAGTTAATCACCTCAGATGCCTTCATAGCACGGCCAGACTTTAGCTGAACCTAGCTCCGACAACATTTTCATGGCTTTACTCTCCCTCTCTACGGTAAGTTGAATTAAGCGCAATCATGTGTGTACGAATGTATAAGGCGAGAAAACTCGGTCTTCGATAATGACGCGCACGCAAAGATCCATTGATCAAACCATAGCTATCCGTTAAACAAAATAACAAAAAAAAAGTTTTCATGCTGAATTCGAAAAGCGAATTTCACACTCAAACTTCACCATTTAACTTTCACAATAAAGCACCCAAAGATGGGATCGTTATTTGGGATAGCACTTTCGAGTTGTTTCCCGACTCTTTTCCCGACGAAGGCAATAAAGCGAAAAGTCGAGGGCAGGAACGATGCCCGTTCCGAAATTGGAGGGAGATTAAGATGAATAATTCCTCGTGGGCTCAAAGGCGTCTCCGGCGGCGGCGGGGCAATAAATACCAGACGACGTCGACGGTTTCCTCCGGATGCGTCACGCTCCTTTCTTCGGGTCTATTCCTGGAATATGACTTCTTGTCGCGAATTGTAAAATTGCGATCTAAATTTAAAACGGCCGGTGGTCCGTGTACTGTTTTACAAGCGCACACAAAGGGATTTATGCTGCTAATTTTGTGCAACGCAAATACTTTTTTGAGGGTTTGCAGTTTCACCACTTCGCGCCCATGATGCTTTGATTGGGCTATAGCATAGTCCCAGGTTTTCTGAAAAAATACTTTTTTGTTGTTGTTACCTTTTTTTCGAAATATTATTTAACTTACTCATTTATGGAAAAAAATATGAAAAAAATATTCCATAGATGGCGCTAAAGGAGTAATTTTTGTGTACAATGTTTTTGTTTTCTTTTTTTTTGCTTGTCGCCACATGTGGTGACCTGGGCGTGAAGAGGTTAACAAACATTTTTTGACGTTTTGTACCACCAGAAATAGTATAAAACGTGGAAAGTTGTTGTTTTCAAAGATCGTGGAGGATGAAGAAAAATGGACGAAAACAGCAGCGGAATATTTGATTCCTCTATAAGAGTAAGTAGTGCAGCACGAGCGGCATCTCTGTCTTAGCCTCCTTTACGAAGATCCATGAGCCGCCGTTGACTGCTGCATAGTAAGGGTAACATAAAAACCGCCGTTTTATTCTTTTATTAGTAATTTTTTGATAGTACCTTATATCGTGTGAGCCACAAAATTTTGTTTCAGAGTTGGCTGTGAGATAAAAGAGGTATGTCGCATATTATTACGTCATGAGACTAGAATTATATTTTCAAAAATAAATTAATCTCAGACATGACTGCTATGTTTTGCTCTCTCGGGCATGGCCAACTCAGAAACAAAATTTTGTGGCTCACACCTTACATTAGTGATGGGCATTAATCTAATGATTTCAATAATAAAATTATTACTATTCGAATTAATCTGAAAATCGATTATTCATTCGAATGATCATTCGAATGATAATTCGAGTGATCATTCGAATGATCTGAAAATCGATTATTTATTCGAATGATTATTCGAGTGATCATTCGAATGATATGAAAATCGATTGTTTATTCAAATAATCGAATAAAAGTTCGACTAATAATTCCATATCAGAGTACTTCGCCGTAATGTTTCGTGGGAAAGATATCCTATTAATACTAATAATCATTCAAGTATAGATATTATTTAATAAAACACTAACACAGTGTATGGTTTCAAATTAACTTTATTGTTCTACGACAATTGTTTCACCACATAAAACAAATAATAAAACAATTTTTGTGCTCTTTTATTCTTTGTTCAAAACTTCGTCAACAAGTAACAGCCTCATCCATCCAAGTATAGATAATTCGAACGGACATTCGAATGATCATTCGTGTACCGATCATTCGAATAATCACTCAAATACCGATCATTCGAATTAAAAAATAGGTTCTTGAGATAATCGATTATTTTGATAATCGAATGAATCGATTCAAATGATCCCATCACTACCTTACATGCCGTTTTGTTAACTTTTAATTTAAATAGTTTGTCACACAACGTACATACTTTTATTATACACGCACAATGTTGGAAAGGAAGTGTCAAAATTAATTCGCGCAAACTTAGATAATTCCGAGCAGCGTTTTTATTAATAGAAAAATTACGCTATCACGTGCATTTGCATGTAAATTCGAGTAATTTGCATATCGCAATCTAGATGGATTTTTTAAGTTCGAAAAGTTGTTTGTTCTTTCCAATTAACCTTGCCAGCGAAACACGATTTCGCTTCGTTCAGGGATTGGATGTCGACGTATGTATGCAATAATATCGCGATGGAATACGGGAGAAAAAGTCGATTTCACGTGAAAAATAACGTTTCTCGCCCGAGGGAGGGAAATGATTACTTCCTTCCCTAGGGAGACAAAAACAGTTCGGCCTTAAAATTAAAATTTTAACGAAAATTTAAATTTAATTTAATTCATTTGTATGTTAGTTTTTGTTTCTAATTTTGTATTATTGGGATTACCCGTTTAATAATAAATAAATAAATCAATTAATAGTTTTTGTGCTTTAAATATAGTTTCAAACGATTATCTATTTTTAGCCCTTGGAACTAAACTCCCTTTGTCAATTTATATTTAAGAAGTCATTGTTTCAATTCGTGCAATATAAATAAATAAAATAATAAAAAATAAAAATAAATAATAAATATAAATAAATAATAATATAATATAATAAAAAACGTTCATGATGGAAAAGTTTGGAATATATAATTTTTTTGTTCAAAAAAAGAGAGAAAGTCGAATTCTGTCGAAATCATGAGAGAAATAGCACTTCTCGCCCAAGGGAGAGTAATGATTACTTCCCTCCCGAGAGCGACAAAAACAGTTTTTGCTTAAAAAAAATTATAATGAAATTAATGTTTTCAAAATAGTCTCAAAAATTTGGGTTGAGGAATTTTGGATTATATGGAACATTAGACAGCGAATAGATATCCACAAGCATCCATGCCTTCGCTGGTATTCGAACCCAGGACCCTCCGCATTAGTTCTGGCGCGTGTATCAGAAAACTTGATATTAAGAGTTTTTGCAAAATGACCTTGTGCCAGCGCTTGTATCAAGTTCTCACCTTCAATTGTCATTTACTCGAAAAATTTCTTATGTAAGATGGCAATATTTTTATACTGCCGGTTCGACAATGAAAATATCTCTCAAAATCAAGAACAAAAATAGAGGGTTGCTATTTAAAAACAAAATGGCGGACGTCATAACTCAAAAACAAATGACGACTGAAAATCGACTTTCATGCAAAAATGTGTATTTTTATAAAAGAAAGGATTTTTTCCAAAAATATTTTATTTCGGTTTTACTGAATATATTCTATACTTTAGGCGCGCACTGTATACAAAATCCATGTAAAATTGTTCTGTTATTAAACATGTTTATCTATCTCTAAATATTAATTTTATTGCCATATACAAAAAAGCATTATAGATTTTGGTTACGATTTTATCCAATTTATAATCAAGTGGGTTAGTGTGTCTCTGTCTCGCCGTGTCTGTCTATTTGGTGTTGTTTTGAAAATTTGCAGATACATAACGGGTTTTCTTATAAATTCAACAACAACACAAAAAAATCGCGGCGAAAATCCTTGCCATAAAATCACTCTCACTTTCACTGATGTCACCGCTTAATTTATACAATTTTGTAATGCGAGAACATCAAAAGAATCCGTACATGACTTTCGTTTAAAGTATTTACACACACACACGAAACGTAGATCGGAGTTGTTGGGCAATTTATGGGTCCGAAAAAAGAGAAACCGCTCGAAACTAGATTAGAAATTATTGATGACACTTAAGATGAAAGTTTTTTTTTTTTTTTAGAAAAGGAAGTATGGTTGACTGGAATTCGGGTTGAGGAAGCGGGGATGGTTTTGGAATTGACGTAGCCAACTAGGGCATTCTACCACAACCGATAATTTATAATGATGAAAGGGACATACACATCCATTTTTCGTTCCGAACAAGTGACCGCACGGATGGGATTCGAACCCACGACCACGAGGCCCGTAAGCAGGAGCTCTACTCACTGGGCCGCCGTGATGAAAATAATTTAACCGTATGATATAAACCATACCACTGTTAGAATATCAAATTATGACGTTTATGTATTATAAATTAAGTCCCTCGAGGTAAATTGACACTATTAGAATATCAAATTATGACGTATCCATGGATACTGTTATCATTAAGTCCCTTGAGGCAAATTGCACTTCACTCCGCTAATAATATATCGATTTCTCTAGTTGACCGGATTGACCGGATCTCGGTTGCCGTTGCCCATTGCGGAAGGTGGCGTAAACACGATCGAAATTATATCACGGACATTAATAGGCCACACGGCGAAATCATCACGCAGGCCGTGAAATCGGAGCTGCTCACCGACGACGACGACGCCCTTCCACTCAATTTCCAATGAGAACATCGACATGTTGCATGTTCCGGCAGTGCTAATTTCACTTTTCTCGAATTCCTCATACCATTATAAGATATTCACTATTAGTACCAAGAAATCGATCAATTTCAGGTTGTTCAGTCATTCAAATGAGTATTAAAAATGACTTTAATCAAATAACAAATTTACTCTTTTATTTTAATTTAAAAAAATATGAGGCGGCTTGATGGTGTGTAATGGGCAAGAGCGCGAACATGTAACCAAGTAGAGTCGGTTCGATTCCCCGTCCGGGTAGAAAATTTTTCTAATCGAGAAATATCCGTTGTATTTGTCTTTCATTATTCATTTATTCATTTAATTTCCTATACAATACAGCCGTATACATAGAGAGGTTAAACACCTACGCAAAAATAGGATTAATTAATGAATGCGTACTTTCTTGCAGGAACATCAGGAAATTTAGGATTGCGTAATCGATCAATTATTATATTTGTGTGTGGCGGCGAGTGTTAATAAAGAAACAATTGAATAAATATCTAGAACTCCTACGCAGAAAAATAGGATTAATACAATTTAGGATTAATACAATTTAGGATTATTTAATCACTTAATTATTAAAATTGTATGTTGCGGCGAAAGTTTTCATGAATATACAAATACATAAATATTAAGAACACCTACGTAGAAAAAATAGGATTAATACAATTTAGGATTGTTTAATCATCCAATTATTAAATTTGTGTGTGGTAGCGAAAGTGTTAATGAAGAAACAAATAAATAAATATCAAGAACACCTACGCAGAAAAAAATAGGATTAATGCAATTTAGGATTCATCATTAGGCATATAATTTATCATTACATCCGCTGCAGATCGCAAAAAATCAGGAATAATGATGTATTTATGTTCGAGTGTGTTAATGAATAAATAAATAAATAAATAAATATCAAGTAACAAATTTCCTCTTACACGCCCTTTTGCTGTGTAACGAGCGCGTGCTTTAAAATAGGATGCAGCCGATTCATCAAATAATTGAGATAACGACTCTCGGCGTGCAGTTAATAATTTTCTAAACTGTTCGTTCCAGAAAGCATCTATTTATTTACGTATTCTTTCGTTCAATAATTATCGTTATTTGTTCTAGAAAAAATTGGTGAGATGCGTGCGGTTTTTTATTACTGCGAGTTTATAGGGCAAAGGTGCTAAGCCTCGGCGATTATCGCGAGATTTGACGGTATTAAATACTAATTTTTATATTACACGAGAAATGGAAATTAGTAAGCACAAATACTGATCGCCAGTTAAGCAACTTGCTCGACTATTACTATTATGAATATTTGCTGTTAACATTACTTTACGAAGTTACTTTGGCCGCGGACTGGCTGGAAAATAAATTCCGCTTAAAACTTAATTATGGACGGTGATCATTCCGAAAAGGCGCGAGTCTAATTGGCCCCGATTTAAGGAATTTCTGGGAAATTTACAATTTAATCAAATCCGGAGTGATTTCATTAAAGGCAGTAATTGCGTCAAATTAAAACGAGTTCAAGAAAATATTGAGGCGATGTAACGAAATTGTATATAACAATATACTCCTGTACGCAATCGAAAATAAACATTGCCGGTCCTGAAATTGTACCCCGCGGTACCCCATGCTTCACAACTAATCTCTTACCGTTTGTTTTATTGTAATGTATTTTCTCTGAAGCAAATCCCCCAAAACTTTTCATTAAGAGAATTTAGTTGAAAGTGAAAATTTTGCAAGGCGGCGATTTTTGATGGAAAATTCCGGAAAACTTAGCGATGGGGTGTTTTTGGATTTTTCATTTGTTTTACAGCTGCGGATGTCTGGAATGCTGCCAAAAGTTTTCGTTAAAATTCATCAAAGGGTTTTCGTGGAAATTAAGCAAATTTAGTTGAAAGTGAAAATTTTGCAAGGTGGCTATTTTTGATGGAAAATTCCGGAAAACTTAGCGATGGGGTGTTTTTGGATTTTTCATTTGTTTTGCAGCTGCGGATGTCTGGAATGCTCCCAGAAATTTTCGTTAAAATTCATCGAAGGGTTTTCGTGGAAATTAAGGAAATTTAGTTAAAAGTGAAAATTTTGCAAGGCGGCGATTTTTGATGGAAAATTCCGGAAAACTTAGCGATGGGGTGTTTTTGGATTTTTCATTTGTTTTACAGCTGCGGATGTCTGGAATGCTTCCAGAAATTTTCATTAAAATTCATCGAAGGGTTTTCGTGGAAATTAAGGGAATTTGGTTGAAAGCGAAAATTTTGCCTGACGATGGAAAATTCCGGAAAACTTCGCGATGGGGTGTTTTTGGATTTTTCATTTGTTTTACAGCTGCGGATGTCTGGAATGCTGCCAAAAGTTTTCGTTAAAATTCATCAAAGGGTTTTCGTGGAAATTAAGCAAATTTAGTTGAAAGTGAAAATTTTGCAAGGTGGCTATTTTTGATGGAAAATTCCGGAAAACTTAGCGATGGGGTGTTTTTGGATTTTTCATTTGTTTTGCAGCTGCGGATGTCTGGAATGCTCCCAGAAATTTTCGTTAAAATTCATCGAAGGGTTTTCGTGGAAATTAAGGAAATTTAGTTGAAAGTGAAAATTTTGCAAGGCGGCGATTTTTGATGGAAAATTCCGGAAAACTTAGCGATGGGGTGTTTTTGGATTTTTCATTTGTTTTACAGCTGCGGATGTCTGGAATGCTTCCAGAAATTTTCATTAAAATTCATCGAAGGGTTTTCGTGGAAATTAAGGGAATTTGGTTGAAAGCGAAAATTTTGCCTGACGATGGAAAATTCCGGAAAACTTCGCGATGGGGTGTTTTTGGATTTTTCATTTGTTTTACAGCTGCGGATGTCTGGAATGCTGCCAAAAGTTTTCGTTAAAATTCATCAAAGGGTTTTCGTGGAAATTAAGCAAATTTAGTTGAAAGTGAAAATTTTGCAAGGTGGCTATTTTTGATGGAAAATTCCGGAAAACTTAGCGATGGGGTGTTTTTGGATTTTTCATTTGTTTTGCAGCTGCGGATGTCTGGAATGCTCCCAGAAATTTTCGTTAAAATTCATCGAAGGGTTTTCGTGGAAATTAAGGAAATTTAGTTGAAAGTGAAAATTTTGCAAGGCGGCGATTTTTGATGGAAAATTCCGGAAAACTTAGCGATGGGGTATTTTTGGATTTTTCATTTGTTTTACAGCTGCGGATGTCTGGAATGCTTCCAGAAATTTTCATTAAAATTCATCGAAGGGTTTTCGTGGAAATTAAGGGAATTTGGTTGAAAGCGAAAATTTTGCCTGACGATGGAAAATTCCGGAAAACTTCGCGATGGGGTGTTTTTGGATTTTTCATTTGTTTTACAGCTGCGGATGTCTGGAATGCTGCCAAAAGTTTTCGTTAAAATTCATCAAAGGGTTTTCGTGGAAATTAAGCAAATTTAGTTGAAAGTGAAAATTTTGCAAGGTGGCGGTTTTTGATGGAAAATTCCGGAAAACTTAGCGATGGGGTCTTTTTGAATTTTTCATTTGTTTTACAGCTGCGATGTCTGGAATGTTGCCAGAAATTTTCATTAAAATTCATCGAAGGGTTTTCGTGGAAATTAAGCAAATTTAGTTGAAAGTGAAAATTTTGCAAGGTGGCTATTTTTGATGGAAAATTCCGGAAAACTTAGCGATGGGGTGTTTTTGGATTTTTCATTTGTTTTGCAGCTGCGGATGTCTGGAATGCTCCCAGAAATTTTCGTTAAAATTCATCGAAGGGTTTTCGTGGAAATTAAGGAAATTTAGTTGAAAGTGAAAATTTTGCAAGGCGGCGATTTTTGATGGAAAATTCCGGAAAACTTAGCGATGGGATGTTTTTGGATTTTTCATTTGTTTTACAGCTGCGGATGTCTGGAATGCTCCCAGAAATTTTCGTTAAAATTCATCTAAGGGTTTTCGTGGAAATTATGAAAATTTAGTTGAAAGTGAAAATTTTGCCAGTCGGCGATTTTTGATGGAAAATTCCGGAAAACTTAGCGATGGGATGTTTTTGGATTTTTCATTTGTTTTACAGCTGAGGATGTCTGGAATGCTGCCTGAAATTTTCATTAAAATTCATCGAAGGGTTTTCGTGGAAATTAAGGAAATTTAGTTGAAAGTGAAAATTTTGCAAGGCGGCGATTTTTAATGGAAAATTCTGGAAAACTTAGCGAAGGGGTGTTTTTGGATTTTTCATTTGTTTTACAGCTGGGGATGTCTGGAATGCTTCCAGAAAATTTCATTAAAATTCATCGAAGGGTTTTCGTGGAAATTAAGGAAATTTAGTTGAAAGTGAAAATTTTGCAAGGCGGCGATTTTTAATGGAAAATTCTGGAAAACTTAGCGATGGGGTGTTTTTGGATTTTTCATTTATTTTACAGCTGCGGATGTCTGGAATACTCACAGAAATTTTCATTAAAATTCATCGAAGGGTTTTCGTGGAAATTAAGGAAATTTAGTTAAAAGCGAAAATTTTGCATCACGATGGAAAATTCCGGAAAACTTAGCGATGGGGTAATTTTGGATTTTTCATTTGTTCTAGAGCTGAGGATGTCTGGAATGCTCCTAGAAATTTTCATTAAAATTCATCGAAGGGTTTTCGTGGAAATTAAGGAAATTTAGTGGAAAGTGAACATTTTGCAAGGCGGCGATTTTTGTTGGAAAATTTCGGAAAACTTAGCGATAGGGTATTTTTGGATTTTTCATTTGTTTTACAGCTGCGGATGTCTGGAATGCTCCCAGAAATTTTGATTAAAATTCATCGAAGGGTTTTCGTGGAAATTATAGAAATTTAGTTGGAAGTGAAAATTTTGCAAGGCGGCGATTTTTGATGGAAAATTCCGGAAAACTTAGCGATGGGGTAATTTTGGATTTTTCATTTGTTCTACAGCTGAGGATGTCTGGAATGCTGCCTGAAATTTTCATTAAAATTCATCGAAGGGTTTTCCTAGAAATTATGGAAATTTAGTTGAAAGTGAAAATTTTGCAAGGCGGCGATTTTTGATGGAAAATTCCGGAAAACTTAGCGATGGGGTGTTTTTGGATTTTTCATTTGTTTAATAGCTGCGGATGTCTACAATGTTGCCTGAAATTTACATTAAAATTCATCGAAGGGTTTTCGTGGAAATTAAGAAAATTTAGTTAAAACCGAAAATTTTGCCTGAAGATGTAAAATTCCGAAAAACTTAGCGATGGGGTGTTTTTGGATTTTTCATTTGTTTTGCAGCTGTGGATGTCTGGAATGCTACCTGAAATTTTCATTAAAATTCATCGAAGGATTTTCGTGGAAATGAAGAAAATTTAGTTGAAACCGAAAATTTTGCTTGACGATGGAAAATTCCGGAAAACTTAGCGATGGGGTGTTTTTTGATTTTTCATTTGTTTTGCAGCTGCGGATGTCTGGAATGCTGCCTGAAATTTTCATTAAAATTCATCGAAGGATTTTCGTGGAAATGAAGAAAATTTAGTTGAAAGCGAAAATTTTGCCTGACGATGGAAAATTCCGGAAAACTTAGCGATGGGGTGTATTTGGATTTTTCATTTGTTTTACAGCTGCGGATGTCTGGAATGCTGCCAGAAATTTTCGTTAAAATTCATCGAAGGGTTTTCGTGAAAATTAAGAAAATTTAGTTGAAAGCGAAAATTTTGCCTGACGATGGAAAATTCCGGAAAACTTAGCGATGGGGTGTTTTTGGATTTTTCATTTGTTTTACAGATGCGGATGTCTGGAATGTTGTCCGAAATTTTCAATAAAATTCATCGAAGGGTTTTCGTGGGAATTAAGAAAATTTAGTTGAAACCGAAAATTTTGCCTGAAGATGGAAAATTCCGGAAAACTTAGCGATGGGGTGTTTTTGGATTTTTCATTTGTTTAACAGCTGCGGATGTCTCTGGAATGCTGCCTGAAATTTTCAATAAAATTCATCGCAGAGTTTTTGTGGAAATTAAGAAAATTTAGTTGAAAGTGAAAATTTTGCAATTGACCAACTTCGGCGCAGTGCGTAGTAAATTAATTTGCAATTTTTTTTCATCACTTACTTTAAGAAAATGAATACATCAACCCTTACTCCATGTACATTTTACCATTTTCCACATCCCCCTTCTTACACACATATCCGACATGCACATTTAACATCAAAGCTTTCACGTTCCGAACGAGATTTTTTTAATAAAATTTCCTTTCGCCAAGCTCAAGAACCACCCCCGAGTCAGCGCGTCGGTTGTCAACCTCCCCTCGCCAGCGAGCTGGGGGCCGAACGGGGCAGGGGGGCGCGCACACACAAAAGGACCTCCTCGAATGCGTTCTCGGCGCTTTTCCGCACTCCCGGCGACACGAGTGGAATTTTGATTTATTCGCGTCCAAGCCGGAAATAGATTGAGGACGGGGATGGGGGAGGTTGCGTCGTCGTAATTAAATTGTTCACGCGGTAACGTAAATACTGGCGCTTATTTCCGAGAGTAGGCAAACCCTCGTCTTATCAAAAGGTCCTTTAATTAGGGACAAGGATATTCGAATCCTAAACGTGCTGATAAATTGAATCGAAGATTTGTTCGTTTCGTGGGGAGTTATAGGATTTTATAGAAAAAGGCAGTTTTTTGAAATTATCATCCTTAAAAATATATACAAAAATAATAAATAAATTAGAAACAACCTTACATGTTGCAGAAAGCATTAAATAAATTTAAAAAAATAATAATAAATAATAGTTTAGAATCAGAAAAACTTCAATTAGAATCTGAGATTCACTTTGTTACAAGCTGCTACTGAGTAAAGTTACTTTAAATAACCGTTAGTTATTTTGTAACTGTTATATCCATTACTATAAATAACCGTTTAAATAATTAGTTATTTTGTAACTGTTGCATCCTTTACTGGAAAATAACCGTTTAAATAAACTACTTATTTTGTAACTGTTACATTCATTACTGGAACCGTTTAAATAAACTACTTATTTTGTAATTGTTACATCCGTTACTGGAAAATAACCGTTTAAATAACTAGTTATTTTGTAACTGTTACATCAGTTACTGTAAAATAACCGTTTGTCTCATCACTAACCAGGAGACTATACCACGAAAATTACCATTTCTATCGCCCCGTTTTGATATTTACCTGAGGTTTCTTGAAATTTTTCTTATTACAGGGAAGAAATACAAATAAACCAAGTAGCTTATATGGTACATATACGTGAAGTGTGTTTTTTTAAATTGAACATACGAAATTTTACATGTTCGCAATTAGCATGTTCGGAGATTAAAAATTTTAAAAAATATGAATACGTCTTACGCACGAAAATATGAAAAGGAAACATCCTTCAATCAATCGATTTCCATATAATCTGTTTGTTATTTGTCAATAAGACCATGAACATCCCCAGCGTGTAAATCATCCAATTTCCCACCCACCACAATCTCTCGCGTACGTCCCAGAAGATTTTTTAGTGTCCATACGCGCGGAAAATGTATTGAAAAATGTATCACTATGGGGAGGGATAAATCAACACTCTCTCTGAATAAAATAGGAGAGGACGTCTGGACCCTAAATTGTTTACTGCCAGACGTTCGTAAAGCCCCGAGAGCGGAATAATTTTATTGTCATTGCGCTTTTATATCGTCCGGAGCAGCGCTCACTTTTACGATGATTACTCGTGTCGTTATCTGATTTTATTAATTTACAAAATGATACGCTCTTCGTGCCCGATCGTAAATATCCAAGACTGCCAATTTCGTACTTGAAATTGTATGGATGTCTGAGAAAAATCTATGCTAATGTAATCAAATAGTCTGTGCGTTCGTGTTCGTAATTGGCCTTGAAATCAATAATCGAATTTCAATTACTCCCGCTTGGATTTATCGTTGAGAAAAGTTTAATGTGGCAGTTTGTTTCATTTCAATTGATCAATGCAATGTCTGGTTACGATCAACTGGCGGTGGACGCGAACGCATCAGGGTAGTTGGAAAAAATAAATAAATTCTTACTCTTCTAAAAATAGCATATCTTCAACCAAGAAGACTACTACAGATAACGAGCCCCGAAATATAGATGACCAAGCCGCCCAAATTTGAAAATACCCCAAGAATAACAAATATCGATGATAATTCGTTGTTAGAAAATGAAGAAGTCTTGGATAAGTAAAAATAACATCTGTCTGAGATTTGGGAAGAAATCGAAGTACGATGAAAACATTATAAAGTGGGAGAAAGCGCAAATGAAGGTAACTCGAGAAGAGAATTGAAGAACGAAGATAACGCATTGAGTCCGTACAAATATCGATGATAATTCGAGATGAAGAAGGCTTGATAAGTAGAGATAACATCTGTCTGAGATTTCTGAAGAAATCGAAGTACGATGAAAACATTATAAAGTGGGAGAAAACGCAAATGAAGGTAACTCGAGAAGAGAATTGAAGAACGAAGATAACGCATTGAACCGGTACATATATCGATGATAATTCGAGATGAAGAAGACTTGATAAGTAGAGATAACATCTGTGTGAGATTTCGGAAGAAATCTAAGTACGATGAAAACATTATAAAGTGGGAGAAAACGCAAATTAAGGTAACTTGAGAAGAGAATTGAAGAACGAAGATAACGCATTGAGCCCGTATAAATATCGATGATAATTCGAGATAAAGAAGACTTGATAAGTAGAGATAACATCTGTGTGAGATTTCGGAAGAAATCTAAGTACGATGAAAACATTATAAAGTGGGAGAAAACGCAAATTAAGGTAACTCGAGAAGAGAATTGAAGAACGAAGATAACGCATTGAGCCCGTATAAATATCGATGATAATTCGAGATGAAGAAGACTTGATAAGTAGAGATAACATCTGTGTGAGATTTCGGAAGAAATCTAAGTACGATGAAAACATTATAAA
The DNA here is from genome assembly GCA_910593695.2 of Ocypus olens. Classification (NCBI taxonomy): domain Eukaryota; kingdom Metazoa; phylum Arthropoda; class Insecta; order Coleoptera; family Staphylinidae; genus Ocypus; species Ocypus olens. Next base: position 2,826,144 of record OU343048.1, read on the forward strand.
GTGGGAGAAAACGCAAATTAAGGTAACTTGAGAAGAGAATTGAAGAACGAAGATAATTCATTGAGTCCGTCGAAAAGTAATGATAAAAAACCAACGGAAATTGAGAGTGAAAATATCATCGAAGACAAATTGAAGAAAGAAGACAAATTAAAGAATGATGACGCAAGGGATAAATCGAAGAATCGCGAAGGGATATTGAAGAATGAAGGAAATTAGAATGACGACCTTTCAAGCCTATCAAAGAGAAGATTGGTTCACGAATAAACATAAAACAAAAGAAGCGAAGATGCATCATCCAAAGGCACACCTAAAGGCAGTTAGCAGTGAAGATAAAATAATAGAAGGCAAATCAAATATTGCCGTTAGCTGAACAATGAATGGCAATGACAAACCATCGAGACCAATAAGAAAGAAATACCATACCTGCGATACACAATCAGTTGGTGAAGATACTGCTTCCAGCCAATTGACGAACATAGATGTCATAGCGGGGCATTCAAGCCATGAAGAAGACTCAACCAGAAAAAAAGATATTGGTTACAGGGGCGGCTCGTTATATAGAGCCAAGGAGCCATGGCACTAAGCAAGAATTTTGAATTAATTCTTAAAACACGTTTTTGCTGGATAAAGATAAATGGTTCTTTCTTTCTTCAAAAAAAAGTGAGGAGGGGGTATATTGTATAAGTGGCTCCACCATCAACATGTTCTACGAGCCGCCACTGATTGGTTACGAAGAACGAAAATTGAAGACTTTTCGCGAATATTAAAACATTTCTCTTAAACCAAAAGAGTACTTTGTAAATTAAGTTTAGGTGAGAGGGTAAAAGCTCTGTCTTATAATGCAACCAGTTGAACACCAGCCATTGATTTTGCAAAGAAAACAATTCATTCATTTTGAGCATTTCCCAGTGTTTTTACAAATGAATAAAATTTACAAAATGTTCTATAGATTACACCCCATTTATGCAACCCTCGTTTATGTTCAACTAATTGGAGGGAAAATAATGGCCCACCCACCACCTTTCGTATTAATTTAACCTCAAAGTACAAAGCCTGTTTCCTAATCATTGTTAAACTTTTAACATCATAGATGGATTTACAAAGATGTTTCAAGATATTTCCAACCAAACGGTGTTTTATAGGTTATGTTAAAGTGAATACGGAGGGTGGTGGGCGGGCCCTATCCCACGATCCAACCAGTTGCACATCCGCGAGTGAATTTTATGAAGGAAACATTTTACATAAAAAGGAAACGTATATATCGTGTGTTTTGTAGGTTATGTTAAAGTGAATACGGAGGGTGGGCCCTATCCTACGATCCAACCATTTGCACATCCGCGAATGAATTTTATGAAGGAAACATTTTACACAAAAAGGAAACGTTCATATCGTGTGTTTTGTAGGTTATGTTAAAGTGAATACGGCGGGTGGGCCCTATCCTACGATCCAACCATTTGCACATCCGCGAGTGAATTTCATGAAGGAAACATTTTACACAAACAGGAAACATTTATATCGTTTTATTTCCTTCATTTACTTGTTGACACTTTGTGAAACTCTTGTTTGGGAACAACTGGTCGGATTGTATCATGTGAGCCACAAAATTTTGTTTCAGAGTTGGCTGTGAAATAAATGAGGTACGTCGCATATTATTACGTCATGAGACTAGAATTAGATTTAAAAAAAATGAATTAAACTACTGTCGGTTAAGTTGTATACCAGCCAGTAAATTTATAAATGTTATAATTTCGAAAAAAAGTCTTTTACGTTGTTTTTAGTTTTTATCTACCTACCTGTTTACCAGTGACGGTTCGCGGGTTTTTTTCTGGTACGACCGAGGAACAAGAGGTGGCAATACAGATAGGTAGGGTCAGTTGCAGAGACCGCACCTATCTTGTTCCTAGGCCGCACCAGAAAAAAACCTGCGAACCGTCACTGCTGTTTACACTCATGATTGTAGGATAATATTATTATAGTTATTAATATAATGTTTAGAAAGAAATAACTTAACATTATTTTTTGAAAATGGCGACCAATTTCAGTCTCAATCTGAGGAGAAAAATCGTTCTCACAGAAATTATGTGGAATCCTTTTCACACACGCTGCACAATCAACTAAACAAAAATATTATACCGAAAGGAAACTTCCCCTGATAATATTAATCATCCGTGTAAAGTACGCCCCATGAATATTTTAACGTCCCTAAAAAGTTTTCCGAGGACGTTGGATTTGATAAATATTAATGTCAGTCCGAAGCTCTTTGCACGGTTCAGAACTGAAAGAATGTAAATAATAAATGCCGCTTCACAACTTTATTACAGCTGCGTAAGAGGACGTTTTTACAGGACGGTTCTCATCCAAATGGAATTTAACCAGAATTACAATGTACTCTTACTTTAAATTTGATATTGTATAGGCAACCAAATATACCATTAAACTTCGTGAATGATCTAAAAGTGCCACACGCATAGGCAACCAAATATACCGTAACCACTATAAATGTTATAAAGGTGCCACACGCATAGGCAACCAAATATACCGTAACCACTATAAATGTTATAAAAGTGCCACACGTATTATAAGCGTAAAAAACGTTTATAATTTGTCAGCGATTATTAATATCTAAAGAAATGCCACCATTACAATCTACAGTATTTTTAAAGGGTTTATTAGATTTACCCGTAACTAGCGCCCTGATTAATCCAATGGCTATTCTATCTTTGTTAACCCTTTCAGCCCTGGATTTTTAAATATGAAAAAAAATTTTTCTTAATTATTATTGATGGGGAGCTTCTTAAGACCATAAATACCAAATTTTAACTCATTTGATTATTTAGTATAGGAATTAATTAGTGAAGTGACATCTAGTGATAAACAGTAAAAATATGGATTGTCATAGTAAGTAGAGACATGTAAATGTTGCGGTGGCGATTGCCACCAGCAGGGCCGAAAGGGTTAAGAGCTATTTCTCTAGCTGTATTCACCAAAGGGTGGGCTTGCTAGCTGCTAGTAAACTGTAGATAATAAAGTTTAAAGTATCTTCAGTGGACTATCCGCATGAGTTACGTTACAGAAAAAAGCAGCGAGAAAACGCACGATTAGACAAATTCTTCCTAAAAAGTGTCTTCGCAAATTACCAATTAAAACTTCTCCAACTTCCCAAAATTGAAATTTAATGATGAAATACTTGGGGTTAGGTGTTACAAAGTTGGTGCACTCCCCCATCCCAAACTCTAGATCTGCCCGTATTTCACTCTACTGTTCATTAAGTACTCTCAACTTATTAGTTTAAATTCATGTCATTAGCATTAACTTGCATTAAATAAAATCACTGTTAGTGCTAATTCCAATCAATTTTAACTACTTACACAATCATTTTAAAATCAATTGCCAAATTTGTAAATTTAATAAAGACGAAAAGTAGCCTGAATGTAAACTTGCGTGCATAGAAATCGGCCCACTATAAACTTTTGACTTAGAAACTATTATAAACGATAATCACTCTTGATAAATTTTAACTCATATTGAAGTATATTAAATTGTCTTTCAAACGGCATGTATTTTTTTTATCTGATGGATAGTTAGCAAAAAAAAAACAAAAATAGTTAAAGTCAAAAGTTTAGATTTCTATGCACGCAAGTGTATTTATAACTAAGATTATAAACAAATAACTTATTGCCTTAGCAAGCCTTAATTTTGCAGAGTTACGAACAGGTTGAATACTTTAAGTCTAAATGCTGCTTCTGCATCACGTTTTTTTCAATTTTAATTATTAAATTTGTATTCAAAATTAATTCAAATAAACAAATAAGAAACAACCTTGCTTGCAGAATTACGAACAGGTTGAATATTCATATATTCAGGCTACATTTCGTTTTATTGAATTGAATTTAATTCAAATAAATTGGCCGATTCGGCGTTTTAACTCCATCTAGTTTCCAGCGCCAAGAACCAGTGGAATTGTGCATTTGCAAGCTACAGCATCTGGCAGGTTTGTCTATGAAACAGAAACGTTCATCAATACTTGAATTAAATAAATATTTTATATCCACATTTCTCTAACTATGGTAAAGAATAGACGCACTTCAAGATTGCTTTTGTGTCATTTTTTTTGTTGTTATCCATTACCATGATAAAAACGTATCTCGTATTTCGGTATTCATTTCAAGCAACTAGCTCGAGGCGTTTGTTTCCAGTAAGCAAACATGTCGCACGTCTCAAAGCCAGAAAGAGAGAAGGCACCGAGAAAGACGAGAACGGAGAACACCAGACGCTAATTGATGACCCGGAAAGTTAATTGGACGGACCGTCGTCGTCGTCGGTTCATTGGGATTAATGTTGTGCCATTTAGATTCTCAAGGTTAGCAAAGACTGCGTCCCAATAACGGGATGAGTAATGCCCAGAAGGAAAGAGGGGCAATGAGGATTGAAATCAGTTCTAAATTTGCAGATCTATTGCCAAAACTCTGATGCGGTTGTCTTTCGCCGAGTTTCGAAATGTGCAGTCGTCACTGAAAATATTAACTCTACAATAATGGAATTTCTGGAATGGCACAAGGAAAAACGTCATTAAAATTAACCATAAACCGTTTGCTTCCAAGGCACCAAAAATTTCGTTGGGTTACATACATCTAGAGGCTATACCGTGAGATCAAAAAATTTGGTCAAAGCAGGTCATGAATAACAACCAGCATGTCTTTTTTTAGTTCAAAAAAAAATTCCAAATTCAAATTTGACTTTGTCAAATACAGTTTATACAGTAGATAATTTACTTTAAAGTCTCTTTTTGGAATGAATTTTGGGTTTAAAGCGCATCGACATCTATGGTCATTCGCGTTTTAAAGTCTCTTACCAAGTTTTTTTTGTACAGTCTTAAATACGACAAGGAAACTGTATCAATCGAGGAGGATATTCAATAGAAGTATAATCTATTAGTTTAGGCTTTGAGTCCTAATTTTACAACGGGTGTGCAAAGTCTTTAGCTGGTGCTCGTTGCCCTCATGCTCCGAGATTTTCATTTGCACAGATCGCGGATTTACGAATAGATTTCCTTTTAATTACCCTTTTTTTATTGGCTTTTTAATTAATGGAAGGGCCCATGAATAATATACGGCGTTGTATATCCTCCGTGGAGTTCCTACTACAATAGATGGTACTAAATTTTTTCCATAATTTTGTTTGAAATGTAATTTTCCGCACGTTAAGTTTCGCTCCAGTTTGCAAATCCCGTAAAATTGCATACATCTCTGGATGAAAGGTGCATAGGTCAAAGGTGGCCACTTAGAAGGTGGAAATCTATTGAAAAATCCAATCGATCAACCCACAACTCTTCCTGGATAAAGGTTGTAGGTTTGAATATGAATCCCACTTGAGAGAGCGACGGTAATAAATCGATTGCCGGATTTCACTAACGCACGCCCTCTCTCGTATTTCAAGGAAAATTCAATTCTACTATCCGACGTCCATCAATATTAAAATCATTAGACGGAAAATTTGGCGGTATACAGAGTGATTCACTTAAGCGTGTATAAAATTTTAGGAAGCGTAGGTTACTCAAGGAAAATTTGGTATTAACATATATGCAGGGTGATTCACTTCTGGGAAGAGTAGGTTACTCACGGAAAATTTGGCATTAACATATATACAGGGTGATTCACTTAAACGTTATAATTTTCTGGGAAGAGTATGTTATTCGAAGACGAATCGGAAGTATGTTGTAGGGACGGAACCACAATCCTCATGTGCTATTATTGCGCAACGAACAAAACGCGAGAAATGTAAGAGAGAGAGTGAAATGAAGAACATTATTTTAATTATCCAAATATTAGCAGTTGTAACATTAAGGGAGGTCACAGTAAGTGTATATAAAACAGGGAATTCGTTTCCGTTTAAAATATGCGTTGCCGACGGGAAATTAATATAAAAATTAGTTGCTGAAGAAAAACAAGAATTCTGGTTTATGTAAATAGCCTTAAAATATACGTTGTCGGCGAAAATTCTCGGTTATAGAAAATATACGTTGTCGACGAAAATTCTCGGTTATATAAAATATACGTTTCAACGAAAATTCTCGGTTATATAAAATATACGTTTCAACGAAAATTCTCGTTGTCGACGAAAATTCTCAATCATATAAAATATACGTTTCAACAAAAATTCTCTTTGTCGAAGAAAATTCTCGGTTATATAAAATATAAGTTGTCAACGAAAATTCTCAATTATATAAAATATGTGTAGCCGACGAAAATTCTCGTTGTCGACGAAAATTCACGGTTATATAAAATATACGTTGTCAACGAAAATTCTCGGTTATATAAAATATACGTTCTCGACGAAAATTCTCAATTATATAAAATATATGTAGCAGACAAAAATTCTCGTTGTCGACGAAAATTCACGGTTATATAAAATATACGTTGTCAATGAAAATTCTCGGTTATATAAAATATACGTTCTCGACGAAAATTCTCTTGACGAAAATTCTCGGTTATATAAAATATAAGTTGTCGACGAAAATTCTTAATTATATAAAATATACGTTGTCGACGAAAATTCTCAATTATATAAAATATATGTAGCCGACGAAAATTCTCGTTGTCGACGAAAATTCTCGGTTATATAAAATGAACGTAGTCGACGAAAATTCTCGGTTATATAAAATATACGTTCTCGACGAAAATTCTCTTGACGAAAATTCTCGGTTATATAAAATATAAGTTGTCGACGAAAATTCTCAATTATATAAAATATACGTTGTCAACGAAAATTCTCGGTTATATAAAATATACGTTCTCGACGAAAACTCTCTTGACGAAAATTCTCGGTTATATAAAATATAAGTTGTCGACGAAAATTCTTAATTATATAAAATATACGTTGTCGACGAAAATTCTCAATTATATAAAATATATGTAGCCGACGAAAATTCTCGTTGTCGACGAAAATTCTCGGTTATATAAAATGAACGTAGTCGACGAAAATTCTCGGTTATATAAAATATACGTTCTCAACGAAAATTCTCTTGACGAAAATTCTCGGTTATATAAAATATAAGTTGTCAACGAAAATTCTCAATTATATAAAATATGTGTAGCCGCGAAAATTCTCGTTGTCGACGAAAATTCACGGTTATATAAAATATACGTTGTCAACGAAAATTCTCGGTTATATAAAATATACGTTCTCGACGAAAATTCTCAATTATATAAAATATATGTAGCCGACAAAAATTCTCGTTGTCGACGAAAATTCACGGTTATATAAAATATACGTTGTCAATGAAAATTCTCGGTTATATAAAATATACGTTCTCGACGAAAATTCTCTTGACGAAAATTCTCGGTTATATAAAATATAAGTTGTCGACGAAAATTCTTAATTATATAAAATATACGTTGTCGACGAAAATTCTCAATTATATAAAATATATGTAGCCGACGAAAATTCTCGTTGTCGACGAAAATTCTCGGTTATATAAAATGAACGTAGTCGACGAAAATTCTCGGTTATATAAAATATACGTTCTCGACGAAAATTCTCTTGACGAAAATTCTCGGTTATATAAAATATAAGTTGTCGACGAAAATTCTCAATTATATAAAATATACGTTGTCAACGAAAATTCTCGGTTATATAAAAAATACGTTCTCGACGAAAATTATCTTGACGAAAATTCTCGGTTATATAAAATATAAGTTGTCGACGAAAATTCTTAATTATATAAAATATACATTGTCGACGAAAATTCTCAATTACATAAAATATACGTTGTCGACGAAAATTCTCAATTATATAAAATATATGTAGCCGACGAAAATTCTCGTTGTCGACGAAAATTCTCGGTTATATAAAATATACGTTGTCAACGAAAATTCTCGGTTATATAAAATATATGTTCTCGACGAAAATTCTCGGTTATATAAAATATAAGTTGTCGACGAAAATTTTCAATTATATAAAATATACGTTGTCAACGAAAATTCTCGGTTATATAAAATATACGTTCTCGACGAAAACTCTCTTGACGAAAATTCTCGGTTATATAAAATATAAGTTGTCGACGAAAATTCTTAATTATATAAAATATACGTTGTCGACGAAAATTCTCAATTATATAAAATATATGTAGCCGACGAAAATTCTCGTTGTCGACGAAAATTCTCGGTTATATAAAATGAACGTAGTCGACGAAAATTCTCGGTTATATAAAATATACGTTCTCAACGAAAATTCTCTTGACGAAAATTCTCGGTTATATAAAATATAAGTTGTCAACGAAAATTCTCAATTATATAAAATATGTGTAGCCGACGAAAATTCTCGTTGTCGACGAAAATTCACGGTTATATAAAATATACGTTGTCAACGAAAATTCTCGGTTATATAAAATATACGTTCTCGACGAAAATTCTCAGTTATATAAAATATATGTAGCCGACAAAAATTCTCGTTGTCGACGAAAATTCACGGTTATATAAAATATACGTTGTCAATGAAAATTCTCGGTTATATAAAATATACGTTCTCGACGAAAATTCTCTTGACGAAAATTCTCGGTTATATAAAATATAAGTTGTCGACGAAAATTCTCAATTATATAAAATATACGTTGTCGACGAAAATTCTCAATTATATAAAATATATGTAGCCGACGAAAATTCTCGTTGTCGACGAAAATTCTCGGTTATATAAAATGAACGTTGTCGACGAAAATTCTTCGGTTATATAAAATATACGTTCTCGACGAAAATTCTCTTGACGAAAATTCTCGGTTATATAAAATATAAGTTGTCGACGAAAATTCTCAATTATATAAAATATACGTTGTCAACGAAAATTCTCGGTTATATAAAAAATACGTTCTCGACGAAAATTATCTTGACGAAAATTCTCGGTTATATAAAATATAAGTTGTCGACGAAAATTCTTAATTATATAAAATATACATTGTCGACGAAAATTCTCAATTACATAAAATATACGTTGTCGACGAAAATTCTCAATTATATAAAATATATGTAGCCGACGAAAATTCTCGTTGTCGACGAAAATTCTCGGTTATATAAAATATACGTTGTCAACGAAAATTCTCGGTTATATAAAATATATGTTCTCGACGAAAATTCTCGGTTATATAAAATATAAGTTGTCGACGAAAATTTTCAATTATATAAAATATACGTTGTCAACGAAAATTCTCGGTTATATAAAATATACGTTCTCGACGAAAATTCTCGGTTATATAAAATATAAGTTGTCGACGAAAATTCTTAATTATATAAAATATATGTTGTCAACGAAAATTCTCGGTTATATAAAATAGACGTTGTCGACGAAAATTCTCGTTGTCGACAAAAATTCACGCTTATATAAAATATAAGTTGTCGACGAAAATTCTCAATTATATAAAATATACGTTGTCCACGAAAATTCTCAATTATATAATATATACGTTGTCGAAGAAAATTCTTAATTATATAAAATATGCGTTGTCGACGAGAATTCTCGTGTGGACGAAAATATGCGTTGCTAATTTCCTGCGAGAAACGAAAATTTTCCTTTTTAAGTAAAATATGCTTTGTCAACGAGAATTCTTGTGTACACGAAAATATGCGTTGTTGGCGAGAATTCTCGTTTATGTAAATGTATACGCCGCGGTTTGGAATTCTCGTCCTCGAAAGAGAAAAGCGCCGAAACTGAAAATTTTATACGTAAAGAATGCTAATGATTTTGTAATTAGCACAAAAATCTGGGCGTGAAAATTATTTCTACGAGTGTTCCTGGTGTGGCAATTAGAAGAAAAGTCCGACAATTAAGGTGATTTATCGGGTTTTCTATCGGCGACACGTTACCACACTGCTCGTAATTTTTTTTCCGCGTTCATTAAGACGGAACAATTAAACGTAATTTTTTTTTTCTTAAATCGATAAAGTAATTATTATGAATCGTAATTTACTGTAAATTTGCTAAAATATTCAACAGGTATATTCCTTAAGTAGGAATCAATTTTAAAAGAAAAACAGCCACCTGTCAGGAAATAAATGTCTTTTTTCGTATCCTATTAAATAATACAAACGTTGCTGAACCATTTTTGATTGAGAATATTGTCCATTATTCGGCCGAATCATTTTCTCCACAGGTGACGTCCAATCAAATGATAGCATTTTCATTGCCCAACAGATTTCAGCCAGTGAAATGATGGCAGTTTCATTGCCCAACAGTTTAGTTGTTGTTATGGTTGCCATTTGTTTGTATAAACACGCATTCTTAAACGTCAAAATTTCTCCAGTGGAGTGCTAAACTGATTAGTGTTTTAGGTACATTCACTCGGGGGAATTGCAACAACTTCAACCTCGTGGCAATGGCCAACTTTCTCACTCGTTTAATAATATACTATAAATTGTTTAATCAGTTAATATTATTTAATGCATCTTCCATTTTCTACAGCCCGATCAACAAGAAGGTATAGAGAAGAATATTAATGCTATTGATAGCATTCATTTCTTACAAATAATGTACAAATTTTAGTTCTTCATTTTTCATACATTCTCATAGTCATAAATTTGTCTCGAAAAGAACGGGTCGGAATTTTAATAATAAAACGGATTTTGGGGGCCGCGGTGGCCTAGTGAGTAGAGCTCCTGCTCACGGGCCTCGTGGTCGTGGGTTCGAATCCCATCCGTGCGGTCACTTTTTCGGAACGAAAAAGTTGGATGTTTAGTCATATCCCATTCATTATTAAAATGAAATTTCAAACTAAATTTTCGTTAGTGGCCGAACAGCATAGTTGCTTACGCCAATTCCTAAATCATCCGCACTTCCTCAACCCGAATTCCCGTTAACTATCCTTCCTTTTTCTTAAAAAAAAACACGGATTTTGCATGCAGTGCATTCGGCCACAGATAGAAGAATGATATTGTTGGTTATTTCGGAATTCAAAACTATTGTATCTTGCGACTAATGAGAATATATTTCAACAGAAATCTTGAAGATGTGTTATGTTCCGAATAATCAAATATATTATCTTTGGAAGAATCAGAAGCTATTTTAACTGACCCGAGTAAATTGAAGGTAATATAACTTGCGAAGAAACGGAAGGTATGCCATCTTTAGTAAAAAAATTGATGATTTATAATCTTTCGAAGAAACGGAAGGTATGCCATCTTTAGTAAAAAAAAATGATGATTTATAATCTTTCGAAGAAACAGACCGAGATTATGTTTTGAAAAGTAAACATTTCTTTCGTGAATTATTCCCTTGTAAAATCATCGGGTAATGTTTAACCGATTGGATTGTAATACAGGGAGAATCAATTATTCCGAAAATCCATAGAACCTACGCTTCTCGAATCTCAAACACCGTGCATTTCCTGTCGAGTGGATAAATCTCACAGTGAAGGGATCCCTCATTTGATCAAATATATGCACCGTGCGTCGACTATTATTTGTGGGATTAAATCCAATTTAAATGCACCACTGCGCCTCTTGCCCACAATCTCCCTCTTTGCGATATCCAAAACCACCATCTTTGCATTACAATATGTGTATGATGTTCGTGCGTTCACGTGCTTTAACGAATCAATTCAAACGGAATTTCAATTGCTTCCAGAATTCAGACGTACAGGATGAAAGCCTTGTAGAAACAGAACACGTTGATAATAAGAAAAAGGACAGTGAATGCTGATTATACTACTAGTTAGGGATTGAATGATACTTGACAGGGTGTTGAATTGCGAAGCGGGCCACAGGGATTTACATGTAAAAATTGAAATGTTTTAATATTGGCTCCCGTAATTATTTGACAGTATCGGTCTTCGTATATTATTTTTAAATCTTTTTAAGCTAAATCATGGTACCTTACTCAATGATTTCTGCAGAGGATTTACCGAGATATTTGCAAAGAAACTTTACTATTATTTTGAATTAAAAACAAAGGTTTGCCATGAAATCATAATGGCCGATATTAAATTTTGTTCTAAACAGTGACGATAGATGTCACATTACGATCTACAATCGGCCGTGTATTCTACATAAGAAAAAGTATTTATGATTAAAACGTTTTACTCAGGTACTATTTAAGAACTGCATTCAATGAATAATTAAATTACTACTTTACTTTCTAAATTTAAAATGTGTTACAATCGGCTCCCTTAGCCCTACAGAGAATACGTGAAATACCATAACACCGGTGAATACGTCTCGTGGGCCTCTCAGGCCCAACGTATTCTCCGTAGGGTTGATGATGATGATGATGATGGTTTGTAAAGGGCTACCAAATGGTCGCAGCACTTAGACCATTCGTTGGTCCTTTGTGCCACTCCGTAGGGTTAATTATTTTATAATATCGGTCTACTTACATTAATTTTAATACTTATTGAATAGTGCTTTTGCTGGTATTGCCTTCTTCGAAAATTCAACACAAATCACTTCACTTCTTAAATAGTACCTGAGTAAAACCATTTACTTATAAATACTTTTTCTTGTGTAGAATACACGGCCGGTTGTAAATCGTAATGTGACATCTACCGTCACTTTTTAGAACAAAATTAAATATCGGCCATTATGATTTCATGGCTAACCTTTGTTTTTCATTCAAAATAGTTGTTTTGCAAATATCTCGGTAAATACTCTGCAGAAACTAATGAGTGAGGTACCAAATGATTCAGCTTAACAAGCTTTAAAGTAATGTAAGAAGACCGATCCTGTGAAATAATTAGGGGAGCCAATTTTTGAACATTTTAAATTTTACATGTAAATCCCTATGTCCCGCTTCTCAACTCAACACCCTCTAAAGGAATAATGGTGTAAAAAAATGCATGAAGAATGAGTCGAATGGGACGACATTCCGGAAAAATAAATGCACGACCACAATTACCCACCCCGGATTTATGAAGACACAAAGGAATAAATTGAAGGCTCGCGCGCGCGGCTCTTTTCATCGAGCGAAAAAAAGTGAATATAAATCATCGCCACCACACAAAAGGATGCTTTATGGGGTAATGTTTTATTTTTTTAGTGTGTGTGTGTGTGCGGTTTCGCGAAACTTTTTTACTTCAAAAGAAATCCGCGAAACTTTCGATTTCTCCGCAACGACGGTAACAATAACAAACACAAAGAAAACGAAACGAGCAAGTTCTGCAGACTTTAACAAAGGCGATTAGTTATCAACGTTGATACGATGAAATTTTAATTCTGAAGGAAATTAAATGGAAAATATCTCATGGAGAAAATTTTTTATACATAAAAGTTCTGGGCATGTAATTCGTAGACAATTTTATTGTCACGTATGATAATAAAACGATCAAATTGTTTGCCGCTCGTACAATCCGAAAAAAATGACAGGAAATGGGTATTTTTAAAATTTAATTTTTCTATTATCGAATTTTAAATTTATTTAAAAATGCCATAAATCGCGATTGTATCGAATTTGTTTATAAGAAAGAATTATTGTACTCAATGAGTAGAAATAGAAAATTGACTCAGAACTCCTGGAACTCTCAATTTTTTTTTTGCTTTGCGACTTTTTTCAAAAAAATATTTTTGATAGTTCCGGATCGTTCTAATAGGTATTTCCTGTAGTTCTTTGTGAGTTCTATCCATAGTTGTTATGACATATTCAGATTCCACCAATATTAAGTGAGTAATATGAATTTGAATATTTCGAATTTCCAACTTTGAAAATTTTTATCTCTGGAAATTCAACAGAACTCTTTTTTAAAAGTATCAGGAACTATAGTACTAACCCAAACACATCTTAAAACCAGTTCAGACCTATTCGATAACAATGTTAGGGTGCGGTGTCAAGTTGGCACCCCATTTTTAAAAAAAATTCCCGACGGCCCAATTTTAGAGAACTCTTTTTTAAAAGTTGATTGTACTTCTAGATACATCAAAAGTAATTGAGAACTCTATTCAGAACTATCAGAACTCTTCATTGGGGTGCCAACTTGACACACTCACGTTTTTATGGGAGCTGGCGAACTTTGATCAAATTCGACATTAACATACATATCGGTGCATCAAAATGTTTAATTTATTTTTTTGTCGAATCAACAGGCCTATCTCTAAAGGAGGAAGAAAAAGATTACCGCAATTAATGTTTTTATGGGAGCTGATGAATTTTGATCAAAATTGATGTAAACATATCTGTGCATGTAAATGTTTAATTAATTTAATTTTTGAATCAACACGCCTATCTCTAAAGGAAGAAAAAATCGATTATCGCAGTTAAAGTTTTTTTTATGGGAGTTGGGTGAATTTTGATCAAAATCGATGGAAAAATATCTGTGCATGTAAATGTTTAATTTATTTAATTTTTGAATCAACACCCCTATCTCTAAAGGACGAAGAGATAGATTACCGCAGTTAACATTTTTTTTTCTTTTATGGGAGTTGGTGAATTTTGGTCAAAATCGATGTAAACATGTTTAATTTATTTCATTTTTGAATCAACAGGCGTATCTCTAAAGACCGACGAAAAAGATCACCGCAGCTAACGTTTTTATGGGAGTTGGTGAATTTTGATCAAAATCGATATTAACGTACCGGTGCGTCAAATTTTTAAATTTATTCAATTGTTGTTAAAAATAAGATCACTATAGCTCTTTATAACCAACAGCCTTACTCTTCTATCAAATATCTATGATAAATTGCACTTAAACTCACTGCTAACTCTTCATTTCTGATCGAATTGACCATTGCGTTTCGCTAACAATAATTCTACAGCTCTTCACCTCTGATATTAGGCGTCACAATTGCGTTTTCAAAACTATTTATTTCCATTGTCCATTATCAAAATTCATATTGCAATCACACGACGTGGATAAATAAAACTAACCTTTGGCTGAAGGACTCCGGTCGATGGCCATTGTATTTATTATGTATTTAGTAAGTACAGTAAACGTTTTTTATTATTATTATTAAAACTAACCTAAACCTTGGACACTTGATTCCTCCCATTTCTAATTAACACAACTGCGTAACACACCAAAACGTAAAATACAGACTTTAATTAAACTCACCAGCATGACTGCAGGAAGCGAGATCCGCATTCAACACAACACACAAAACCGAAGTCCTCTCCACGCCTTCGCAGCAGAATCACTTCACCAAAACAAACCACTCGCACCGTGACCTGATGAGCAACTGAAAACGATACCGGGCTGCAGACTGCATGCAGCAGCACCAGCAGCACTCTCGTCGGTCAACTTGTTCCGCTCTTGATTTCCCGCGAACACAACACTCGGAAAGTAAAATTGTGGCGTAACGACGAACACGACACTGACAAAATGAAAATATAACATTTGCATTCCTCGGGTTTCTGCAATTCAAATACGACCGAGTGGTAATGTATGTGGGACATGCATGCTAATTCATCGTCGAACGATGAAAGTGCTTTATTGTTGATTCGATTACTCCATCTGGAGATTGCATCGCGGTAATTGGTCATCTTTTATGAATGAGTTTAGCGTGTGTGTGTGGTATATTTATCATAGAGGGCTCCAGATGATATTTTGAAGTGATTAAGTTAGTCAGAGATTGAAATTTTGTGCGATGTTTATCATTAAAAGATTCAGATTATATTTTCAAGTATTAAAACTGAGATTTTGATCAGCACCGAAGCCAGATTTCTGTTAAAAAAATGTACATCAATTACAATAAATTCAAAATTGTTTACAGTTGGAAATTTACGCGAAGATGAGAGATGTCATCGTGATGGTGTATCTATCTTCACCAGCATCACAATCCAGCTGTGGTAAAAAAGTATGTAATGTACCGGGTGGCAAAATTCGAAGTTTTTTTTATGATATCAGGGTAACCTTAAGAGATGGAAAAAATCTGACAACGTTGTTTTGCTTACTATTAAACAAATGAATAATCGTAACTACCATCAATAAGCACTAAATTATATCATAACATTATTCCAACTAAATAGTCATCATTAATCTCTCTGGAGGTAACAATTCCCTCAAGTGTAAATTTGTCTGAATGCGAAACTTTCGGCAACAGCACGGACTCTGTACTTTAATCTTCATTTATTGGCGAGGCTCGATCAAATTCGGAGCACAAAAGCCTTGTTTGATTTAGGATAAAAGTGAATTAATGTCTGGAGTTTCCGCATCGATTACTCACCCCCTATTCCACCCCAAGCTTAAGTTCTTATCGTTCACAATACATACACAGCACCAACGCCGGCTAGATGCTGATGAGTTTATTGCGAAAGTTGGGTCTATTCGAATTTTAAATGTCGGGTTCAGCGTGTATAGTCGGGTTTATCCATAAATGAGATGTCTGGTAATAAAAGGGTGGCGCATAATCGCTAAGAACCGCTGCAATATTAGCCGCACCAATGTAAATACATAACACTACATCAAAGCTTAACATTTGTCCATAAAGGATGCGTCACGTGGTATAAATTATTATGGACCCACAATATGTGTTTAAAGTCCGAAACAATTATGGCATTTGATTTCTTTTCTATATCCCAAATACATAAAAAGAAAAGTTACAATAATTGTGTATACTTCTTTTCCAACTTGAACTTAATACAAAGTTCTTAATTCGAGCGAGTTTCGACTAAATCAAATAATTTGCGGAATGAAACAAAAAAAAAGTTGGCGAAATCGAGTTTTGCAACAATTAACGGAATTGCGCGCTCGGGGACCCCAACTAAATCGAATTAAGCTCAAGAAAAGTTTTCTTTTAAGGAAAAGTAAACACTTTTCAATTCTTCGCAAACGAATCAATAATAAAATAATATTAAAGAAATACTAAGCGCTTAACGTCTACAATCTTAAGATAATTGAAAGATACAATAGATAATTTGTGTGTTATAATAATACAAATAATAATAATATATTTATTTCCACGCAGAAAAAAAAAATCCAATTACAGGGAAAAATGTACGTTGAAAATAAAGTAAAATATGATGATGAGTGAGCGATAAAAATACAAGTTGAAAACAACATGTAAAAAAGCCTCACCAGTTCCTCCTTTCTGCCGACAAGTCTACATTTTAGTTGCAAATTTTGTAAAATAATCTTAATGAGATATTCCGATTGCCAATGGGCTGAGGATGTGGTTTACGCAAGACGGTGCTCCAGTCACTTTTCTTATATTTTAAACACAATATAATTATTTATTTATTAACTTTGGCTGCGCCGGAGGAAAAATTTTGAAGACCATGAATGAACTTTTTTCAGAAATTGCTATTTTTTTTCGGTAGGTGCTTTAAGTTTTGACAGATTAAGCTTAAATAAGGTGTCTGAAGAACCGCTTAAAAAAAAATTATCTGAACTCTATTTTAGCAAAAATGGCAGCGCTAGAAGACAAATTTTGAAGAACGTGAAAAAATTAAAATCATGAATCAGAAATTACTCGAAAAATTGTTATTTTTTCAGCAGATCCTTCAAATTTTTGACAGATTAAGCTTAAATAACGTGCCTACACAACTGCCTTAAGAAACTTATCGGAACTCTATTTGAACAAAAATGGCTGCACCAGAGGACAAATTTTGAAGACCTTTTTTTCAGAAATTGCTAAAAAAATTGCCAATTTTTTTCGGCAGATGCTTGAAATTTTGACAGATTACTCTTAAATAACGTGCCTAAACAACTGCCTAAAGAAACTTATCCGAACTCTATTTGAACAAAAATGGCTGCACCAGAGGACAAATTTTGAAGACCTTTTTTCAGAAATTGCTCAAAAAATTGCTGATTTTTTTCGGCAGATGCTTGAAATTTTGACAGATTACGCATAAACAACGTGCCTAAACAACTGCATAAAGAAACTTATCGGAACTCTATTTGAATCAAAATGGCTGCACCGGAGGACAAATTTTGAAGACCTTTTTTCAGAAATTGCTCAAAAAATGGCTAATTTTTTTCAGCAGATGCTTGAAATTTTAACAGATTACGCTTAAATAACGTGCCTAAACAACTGCATAAAGAAACTTATCGGAACTCTATTTGAATCAAAATGGCTGCACCAGAGGACAAATTTTGAAGACCTTTTTTCAGAAATTGCTCAAAAAATTGCTGATTTTTTTCGGCAGATGCTTGAAATTTTGACAGATTACGCTTAAATAACGTGCCTAAACAACTGCATAAAAAAACTTATCGGAACTCTATTTGAACAAAAATGGCTGTACCAGAGGATAAACTTTGAAGACCTTTTTTCAAAAATTGCTCAAAAAATTGCTAATTATTTACAGCAGATGCTTGAAATTTTGACAGATTACTCTTAAATAACGTGCCTAAACAACTGCATAAAGAAACTTATCCGAATTCTATTTGAACAAAAATGGCTGCACCAGAGGACAAATTTTGAAGACCTTTTTTCAGAAATTGCTCAAAAAATGGCTAATTTTTTTCGGCAGATGCTTGAAATTTTAACAGATTACGCTTAAATAACGTGCCTAAACAACTGCATAAAAAAACTTATCGGAACTCTATTTGAACAAAAATGGCTGCACCAGAGGATAAACTTTGAAGATCTTTTTTCCGAAATTGCTCAAAAAATTGCTATTCTTTTTTCGGCAGATGCTTGAAATTTTGAAAGATTACGCTTAAATAACGTGCCTAAACAACTGCCTAAAGAAACTTATCCGAACTCTATTTGAACAAAAATGGCTGCATCAGAGGACAAATTTTGAAGACCTTTTTTCAGAAATTGCTCAAAAAATGGCTAATTTTTTTCGGCATATGCTTGAAATTTTGACAGATTACGCTTAAATAACGTGCCTAAACAACTGCATAAAGAAACTTATCGGAACTTTATTTGAACAAAAATAGCTGCACCAGAGGACAAACTTTGAAGACCTTTTTTCAGAAATTGCTCAAAAAATTGCTAATTATTTACAGCAGATGCTTGAAATTTTGACAGATTACTCTTAAATAACGTGCCTAAACAACTGCATAAAGAAACTTATCGGAACTCTATTTGAACAAAAATGGCTGCACCAGAGGACAAACTTTGAAGACCTTTTTTCAGAAATTGCTCAAAAAATTGCTAATTTTTTTCAGCAGATGCTTGAAATTTTGACAGATTACGCTTAAATAACGTGCCTAAACAACTGCATAAAGAAACTTATCGGAACTCTATTTGAACAAAAATGGCTGCACCAGAGGACAAATTTTGAAGACCTTTTTTCGGAAATTGCTCAAAAAATTGCTAAGTTTTTTCAGCAAATGCTTGGAATTTTGACAGATTACGCTTAAATAACGTGCCTAAACAACTGCCTAAAGAAACTTATCCGAACTTTATTTGAACAAAAATGGCTGCACCAGAGGACAAATTTTGAAGACCTTTTTCAGAAATTGCTCGAAAAATGGCTAATTTTTTTCGGCAGATGCTTGAAATTTTGACAGATTACGCTTAAATAACGTGCCCAAACAACTGCATAAAGAAACTTATCGGAACTCTATTTGAACAAAAATGGCTGCACCAGAGGACAAATTTTGAAGACCTTTTTTCAGAAATTGCTCAAAAAATTGCTAATTTTTTTCGGAAGATGCTTGAAATTTTGACAGGATAATCTTAAATACCATGTCTGAACAGCTGCCCAAAGAAAATTTACCGAACTTCACCATTTTTATTTACCTCCTAGTTGTAAAACATGTCGGTTAAAGTTTAATTTTCACTATGAAGGTCGTAAATATGTGACGCGAAAGAGTTGAATAACGATGGCACCATAAAGAAGGAAACGGAAACGGACCGTTCAAAATCTAGACGTAGCTAGGACTCGTACGGCGGAAAACTTATAAATCAATCATATATTTTATCGAAGCGCACCTTTTATTGCAACGGTGGTGCAATAAACCACAGTTGGTTACTTTTAAGCTAACACGTAAGAAAACGCTTATGTTGAATCTAGAAAGCATTAACAACTACATTGCTTGTGTAGACAAATTATTATTATTATTACCCCAAAGATAAAAGTCACATACAGTCAACTCTGGAGAATGGATTTTGCCGTTACTACTGATGAGACAACCGGGGAAAACGTGTCTCGGCAATTTCACTGTGTGGCAGGTCGCACCATCTTGTTGGAAAAATGTTGACTCATTTCTGCAGTTATCGGCTGCGGGAAGATTTTTTTTTTGTAACAGTTAGAGTTCATAGTTACTGTGTCTCCTTAAAATCAAATGAAAAAGGTATATCCAATCATTATCTTGTACCCCCTCGCGAATTCTCAATCAATGCCTCCCCGGACAAAGGAAAACTCCTGACGACTATCGGATCGTAGTAGGCGTCTGTCTGATTTCCAGTGGAAACTCAAAAGAACTTATCTCGACGCGCGGTGTATGATTAATAGCGGCCCTCCGCACAAAGAGATAACGTTCCTTATTCCACCCACCCCCGGTCCCGACGGACCCGGAATTCGAATTACATTCCGTTGAGCGTCGGTAATCTAATTAATTCAATCTCCAAATGGACCGATTCCCATCCACCCTTTAAAAACTACAGAGACAAAATCTCTCCACTCGATCCTAATTAAATTGAAAATAAATTTTGTGTACTTGCAGTGCCCTTACACGCGTACCCTCATTCACGCGTTCTTGGAACGCTCCGTTTTATCGTCCCAATCATGGTGAGCAAAAGTGGACACAAATTTAACATGACAAATTCGAACGCGTGAATGCCTAAACTGTGTTGTTTTTCACGCAAGATATTTTGAACTCCATAGTTACGTTCACAAATAAGGAAATTTTGGTTCTATGTCGCGATTGAGCGCGTGGAATTTTGAACAGACTAAAAAGGCACGACAAGAGCAGAAGTAAAAGTGTGCGTTTTTAGAATGTGCATTCACACGCACGTTCAATCGCACGGGATTGGAACGGGCCAGTCAAAGCGTGCGAGATTGCGTGTACGCTTGAACGCCGTTCGTAATTCTATGGTATCCTACCGACTGCGCCAGTTATCTTTACGGTACGGGAGATTAAGTTTTTAAAAACATTTTCGGCAGTGGATTCGGAAATTTTGATATTATATTACCATATTTAGTTTATTACTTATAAACATCAAAATTTTAGAGTACTGAAATTGCTTATATCTTTGTAATTAATGCTTTGTGTTTTTGATTGGTTTTGAATGAAGCACAAACTTTTGTGAAGAATAAAATTTTCTGAGAATTCACGTTACTGTGAACACTTTATTTATTGTTACTTACATTGTTAAATTAAATTAATTTTACCATCTCTGGCTACGATGTTAAAATTGGCTTAACTATAATTTAAAGAATAATTTTCAGTTAAAAACATTTAAAACGGAGCATAAACAAGATTCGAGTGTTGATCTATACAACATACAGCGTTCGCATGCGGTACGCGAACGGCTTTAATAACGAAAACACATGTCCGCGTGTTGTTTTAACCCTAATAAATCACTTCGCCGTTTTAAATAGTCATAATGGAGAGGCGAACATAAATGTTAATGTAAGGCGCAAGTGCAATCGATATAACGAGCGTGTGCCGTCGCGCCGCGTCGTGTTGTTAGCCTTGCCTTCGCAATTAGTTTAATAAACAAAACCGAATCGACGACGGTTATGCAGACACAAAAGGCGGCGGTGGATTCCATTCGGATTACACTTTTCGATCGTATCGAAACTTCTTTGTATAGATGACGGCGAAACGTGACGACGCGAGTTGCAGCCGCTGCTGCCGAAGAATTTCAATTAGTCCATCGAGGACGATTCATCACGTTACGGATGATGAATGATGGCCAATGGTAATTTAATTACACATCACGAACGGAGGCGAAAGATTTTTTTTCATACCACATGTGTTAAATGTCTGATGGCATATGTCGTACGTTAAATGTCGTCATTTAAAAATTGCGATTTGATGGTATAATATTTATTGAGTAACACTAGAATGTTCTCGTAGGTTTACGTGTAAATCTAGTGAGGGGGTGTTTGTAAGTTTTTCTTCCATCATAAAGTAGAATCGATTTTGAATAAATTTGGAAAGTTTCAAGTCTGTAGCAACTGTTTTTATATTTTTTTTTCAACATTTTGGAATTTGAGTAACACTAGAATTACCATACACCATGTTCTGGTGAGTTTATCTCGAAATCTAGTGAAGGGGTGTTTTTAGATTTTTATTGTAACATAAAGTAGAATCGATTTTGAATGAATTTGGAAAGTTTCAAGTATGTATCAACTGTTTTTATAATTTTTTTTTCAATATTTTGGAATTTGAGTAACACTAGAATTACCATACACCATGTTCTGGTGAGTTTATCTCGAAATCTAGTGAAGGGGTGTTTTTAGATTTTTCTTGTAACATAAAGAAGAATCGATTTTGAATAAATTTGGAAAGTTTCAAATCTGTCGCAACTGTTTTTATATTTTTTTTCAACATTTTGGAATTTGAGTAACTCTAGAATTACCATATTCCATGTTCTGGTGAGTTTATCTCGAAATCTAGTGAAGGGGTGTTTTTAGAAGTTTCTTCTAACATAAAGTAGAATCGATTTTGAATAAATTTGGAAAGTTTCAAATCTGTAGCAACTGTTTTTATATTTTTTTTTCAACATTTTGGAATTTGAGTAACACTAGAATTACCATATTCCATGTTCTGGTGAGTTTATCTCGAAATCTAGTGAAGGGGTGTTTTTAGATTTTTCTTCTAACATAAAGTAGAATCGATTTTGAATAAATTTGGAAAGTTTCAAGTCTGCAGCAACTGTTTTTATATTATTTTTTTTCAACATTTTGGAATTTGAGTAACGCTAGAATTACCATATTCCATGTTCTGGTGAGTTTATCTCGAAATCTAGTGAAGGGGTGTTTTTAGATTTTTCTTCTAACATAAAGTAGAATCGATTTTGAATAAATTTGGAAAGTTTCAAGTCTGCAGCAACTGTTTTTATATTTTTTTTTTTCAACATTTTGGAATTTGAGTAACGCTAGAATTACCATATTCCATGTTCTGGTGAGTTTATCTCGAAATCTAGTGAAGGGGTGTTTTTAGATTTTTCTTGTAACATAAAGTAGAATCGATTTTGAATAAATTTGGAAAGTTTCAAGTCTGCAGCAATTGTTTTTATATTATTTTTTTTCAACATTTTGGAATTTGAGTAACGCTAGAATTACCATATTCCATGTTCTGGTGAGTTTATCTCGAAATCTAGTGAAGGGGTGTTTTTAGATTTTTCTTGTAACATAAAGTAGAATCGATTTTGAATAAATTTGGAAAGTTTCAAGTCTGCAGCAATTGTTTTTATATTTTTTTTTTCAACATTTTGGAATTTGAGTAACGCTAGAATTACCATATTCCATGTTCTGGTGCGTTTATCTCGAAATCTAGTGAAGGGGTGTTTTTAGATTTTTCTTGTAACATAAAGTAGAATCGATTTTGAATAAATTTGGAAAGTTTCAAGTCTGCAGCAATTGTTTTTATATTTTTTTTTTCAACATTTTGGAATTTGAGTAACGCTAGAATTACCATATTCCATGTTCTGGTGAGTTTATCTCGAAATCTAGTGAAGGGGTGTTTTTAGATTTTTCTTGTAACATAAAGTAGAATCGATTTTGAATAAATTTGGAAAGTTTCAAGTCTGCAGCAATTGTTTTTATATTTTTTTTCAACATTTTAGAATTTGAGTAACACTAGAATTTTCTGGTGAGTTTATCTCGAAATCTAGTGAAGGGGTGTTTTTGGATTTTTCTTGTAACATAAAGTAGAATCGATTTTGAGTGACACGAGACGGAGACCAAAGATTTTTTCCGTACCACATGTGTTAAATGTGCGATGGCGTATGTCGTACGTTAAATAACTTAAAAATTGCAATTTGATGGTATAATAGTTATTTATGATAGAGGTGTTAAAAGTGGAACTTGTTTCATTCGCGGATCGACGGCGAAGACACTTTTAACACGCAATAAAAGTATTTATACTTTCATGGTTAATTTTCAATTTAAATGGTTATTTAAATGCACATCGCGTGTTTTGGAGGATCCGACGATACTGACGTTTGAGACGTCCAAATTTGAAAGGTGGAAATGTCAAAGTAGTAGTGGTGGAGGTATTTGTTAAGCAATTTGGCTAATTGGCCATCGATCACGAGATCCTTCAGCCGTGTAGACTTATGTATCGTAACAATACTTTCCCGTATGAAGTAAATAAAGTGTAACGACTTGATTCAGACACCTCGAATCGTCACTAGACCTCAAAATGTTTTTTTTTTAAATTCGTGATCACAATACCTTCCCTTATGAAGAAAGTAATTACCGCATCCAGACACCTCGAAATACACCGTGGCGTTTAATTCGAAGGGCATAAGAAATGTAATCTCGGGTGTGTCTGCGGCAGGAGATGAATTTCCCGACGTTGATGATTTAATCCTCGAGGAAGTAATCAAGCGGACGGGGGATGGAAGTCTTTTTCCCCTCGCTCATTTGTCGGGCGGTTTCCCGCCGCCTTTGGAAAATCGTTTTTCGAAGGTGAACCTCTACATTACTTGCCGCTCATAAATTATGAATATGAATTAATTATTTTGCAACGGTCTAGCGTTACACAGAGTTGGAAGGAATTAGAGCAGAGCACGTGCAAGATTTCACATCGCGGTAATCGAAAATTGTCAAGCAAACATAATAAATAATTAACATTTCTGCGGTAAAATTAATTGTTGTAGTTATCCATATTTATGACGATGCATTTTCTTACTTCAAAAAAATAGTCTTAATCAATTAATTACTTATGGAAAACTCAGTGTGTGCCAGTGACGGCTCGCGGGTTTTTTTTGGTACGGTCGAGGTAACAGATAACTGCAAGCTACCCTATCTGTATAGTATAGGCCGTACCAAAAAAAAACGCGAACCGTCACTGGTAGTACTGTGTAATTAGCCTTAAAATTATGCGCAATGGTAGTGGCAGATAAAAAAAATATTCTAAATAAATAATTTTTAAATATTGTTTCACCTCCGGGCCAGTTTCGACCTTTCAGGCCTCATCAGCGCAGTTTGAATCTGATCTAGAAACTTTTTTTTTGTTTTTTTTTTTTTTGAAGAGAGGAGAGAAGATCTTTTATAGACGCCCCTATAGTGAGGCAGTGTTGGAGTCCTCCTCCTGAAGGGCGGGAGTATACCAACTAAAAACCGAACCTTGACGGTGGTCAATCGCAGGGGAAGATCTAGAAACGGAAATCACTATTGGAATATAAATATTCCAAACACCGTTAAAGGTAGAAACACCAAAGCGGCGGCATCTATTGCCTAATTGTTGTACTAATCCCAATCCAAGTGCCATAACCATTGTTACAACGAGCGTACAATAAAAATCGACGACGAAGATGGCGCTAGAAATCTAAAGTCATGTACGCGCATGCGTAAAATAATAACCATTGTTACAACGAGCGTACAACAAAAATCGACGACGAAGTCATGTACGCGCATGCATGCGCATGTTTTTTCCAATATGTCAGATGTTAATAATCCCAAATTATAAAATCTGATATGTTACAGTTTAACCGCAACCAGCATTTTACGCGTGCAGACATGTCTCGAGATTTCCTACACCAACTTCGTCATCGATTTTTCTTGTACGCTCGATATTTGCCGCCATTGGCATTCCTATACTTGTCACTCGGATTGGGATTAGTACAACAATTAGGCAATAGATTCCGCCACTTTGCCGTTTCTACCTTTAACGGTGTTTGGAATATTTATGTTCCAATAGAAATTTCCGTTTCTCCATCTGCCACCACAGCCTTACACCCTCTGTCGCCCCACTGCCCTCACAGTCCTCGAGGGTGGCTGGGATCGGACCGCCGGTAGCTACTCGCTTCTCAGAGATCAAACATCTCGTCACTCTGGAATAGGCCTTTGGTCAGACTAGTCCTAACACCGAGCATATGAGGAGAGGTTTTAGTTGGTAGGTGCGATCCCGGCGAATCCAACACTACCCCACTACAGGGGTGTCTTTTGATTTGAAGATCTCCTTTCCTCACGTCATAAAAAAAACGTTTCTCCATCTCAGATTCAAACTGCGCTGATGAGGCCTGAAAGGTCGAACTGATCGGGAAACAATATTCAAAAATTATTTATTTCGATTTGGTTTGGCATCCAAGGAGATAAAACTATAAATTAATATACACTAAACATCCTCAGCTGCATCGGCTGAATTCTCTGTACGTACGTATTTTAATTGAGAGACAATGTGCACCCTGCAAAAATGGCACAAAGGGCACTTTTTGCAGCAGCGCGTATCGATTACGTACCATCCCACAAAGCCCCATTATCACGCTTTGTGTGCTCGCTGTTGCAGCACACCTCATTGTAAAAATGAAAGGAAGATGCGCTTCATTCGGATGATTGCTGAAATCAATATGATGTGTCTCTCTCATCTATAAAAATCATCACGTCACAAACTTAATATTCATACCCTCAGCCTTCCGAGAGTTCCTCGACGTCCATCCTGTCCGAGCGTCCGATTAGAATATCAAACGGCCGAAATGTTAATGCCGGTGTTAATGTCCGACCCGAATCATAAGTGACCCGCCGGAGGGTTTATCTCGCGTCTGCAACAAATATTTGCTCGTCTCCCTCTCTCTCTCGAGAACTGGAAATTAGCAGTGACGGTTCGCGGGGTTTTTTCTGGTACGGCCGAGGAACAAGAGGTGGTAATACAGATAGGTAGGGTCAGTTGCAGAGACCGCACCTATCTATATGACCACCTCTTGTTCCTCGGCCGTACAAGAAAAAACCCCGCGAACCACCGTCACTGGAAATTAGAGAAGTTATTTTTAACTTCCTGCCTTTGCGAATTTATTTTCTCTTCCGTGAAAAGTGCAAATCTTTAATGGGTGCGTTTTGTAGGCGCGAATGATGGTCGTGTATTTTATTTAA
Organism: Ocypus olens; assembly: GCA_910593695.2. Lineage (NCBI taxonomy): Eukaryota > Metazoa > Arthropoda > Insecta > Coleoptera > Staphylinidae > Ocypus > Ocypus olens. Next base: position 2,852,991 of record OU343048.1, read on the forward strand.
AAAAATATAGAGAGATTAATCGGTTATTAATGATCGAAAGTACAAAGTTCGTGATTTTTTTCGACGCGAATAAAACATACATTGGACCCTCCCTGGTTCTTCCGTGCTATTCGTATTGCAAACAAAGGGATGATATAACAACTTTTCACCCGTGTATGTTGTGTTGCCGTGAAACATCGTCGCCGATCGCTCGATGAATTTATGCGTCCGCACGTTCGATTGCCACCGAGTTCCGACGTTTTCCACGCCGATAAAATTTGAACAATTTAGGCTTTTTTTAATTTAGTTGTACTGGTGGCGAACTCCCCAATATGCATTATCCAACTTCAGTATGTAACTCATTGGAGGGTTCCTATAAATTAACGGCAATTTTGCATTTTGATGTCGACACCTGTCATGTTTAAATACTGCCAATCGCGACAACATTTCCCCAAAAAAGCAAAAACTGTAAACATTAAGTATTGTTCCCCCATCAGAACACCTACAGACCGGTTTTAATATGGGGGAACAATACTTAATGTTCACATTAATATTATTATATTTGCCGCCGCTGGCAATGTCCATATCTTGTAGGTGTTAAAGCCACCCGGATTTGGTTCAGTACAGCATTCAGGCAATAGATTCCGCCACTTTGGGGTTTCTACCAAAGAACTGTAAAATATTGATATAACAATAAGGGCCGGCTGTACAGTAGTTTAGCCTTACACGGCCGATTTTACCGATTCGGTTATTTACTGTCTTCTATAGTGATGTATAGACTTTAATGTGCGTGTTCACACGATACCGTATACGGTCGACGGCAGTATCGTGTATTGAAATATATGCGCCACTATAAAAGACGGCAAAACAACCGAATCGGTAAAACGACCGATTCGGTGCCGTGTGAACGGGCCGTTAAACTCTGCTTAGATTACTTACGGTGTTGATCAACGGCACTTTATGGCCTTCAAATAATTTAAACTGAGTTTAAGGTAAGCTCGGTTTAAGCTGCTATTAAACAACTGGCCCTACGTCGATTATTAATCCAAAGCAGAAGAAGAATATTATTATTCCCTACGGTTTTATCTACATTTTATACGGAACGTAATCCTTAAAATAATGCAAATGTCTTCGGCGTTAGACATTAAAGGAAGATGTTCAGCAGTGATGAAAATTGAGCGCTTCGCGTGCGTGTATGTGTGTGTGTGTGTGTGTGTGTGCATTACCTCTGGGAAACGAGAATCTATATACCCATTACGGGAAAGTGCCGACGATCAATGGGATTAGAAAGGAACGAACTTTGATGGCAGCTAGTGGCGCTAGTACACAAGTGCCACATTACTGCGACAATGTTCCGATGCTCCTGCAGATTGGAAACGCCCTTGTGCCACTCTGAGTAATTGAATTCCTACGATTATGGAACATATCGATGTACCCGATATTAGATGATGGCATTATTGCCTATGAAGGCGGTCATAATGGTCTTATGGAAGGGTTTTAGTTCTTTGATTATTATCGGTAATAGTTTACAATATTATACCTAGGTTAATAGTTGAAGATGGTTATAGGTTTAAACAGTACATTAACACTACTAATTAGGGTATTATAACGCTGAATATTAATCTGTTGAGAAATTTTGCTTTTTTCACAAAATTATGGAAATATTCAATTTTTGGAAATAGAGTATGATAAGGTGTGAGCCACTGAATTTTGGATGAGATGGCCATGCCTGAGAGGGAGAAATATGGCAGTCATGTCTCAGATTAATGATTTTTACTTTCTCCGTTACGAAGTACGGAAGTACGAAGTATTGTGTTTGTATATGTCTGTCTGTCATATTTATTTTTTACTTTCTCCATACTAACTACGGGAAACTATTGTGATCGTAAAAAAAATCCAAACTTTTTTTTTGTGGTAAAATCTATTTCTGTCGATTCTCACAATTTTTGTAAACATGTGTCTCTGCTTGTCTTCATGTCTGTCATATTTATTTGTTACTTTCTCCGTGCAAACTACGAGAAAGTATGGTGATCGAAAAGAATTTCCAAACATATTTTTTGCGGAAATATCCATTTCGTCGATTTCCACAATTTTTGTTACAAAAAGTCTGTGTGAGTATCTGCCTTTGTGTCTATCTGTCTGTCATTTTTATGTTTTACTTTCTCCGTACAAACTTCTTTTAAATTCCTTATTTGTTCTGTTTTGCTAATTTGACTAGGAGGAGATCTTTCCTCTAAAATGATCAGGGAAGACAATATACCAATATAAAAAAATTAACATTAAAAATCCTATGTTCCATTTTGTTCATCTACACCCTTTATACATATACACATCATAAATACTAGATATTTAATAAAATATAAAGTTGAATTTTTCAACGATATTGCACTTCAGCAATAAAAATAATCCTACACTGAGGAATGCAAGTGAATGCAGCTGATTGTTGTTTATCACGTTAAAGGACACTACAATAAATAGTTTTATTGCTATAGGAACACAGGCATATACTGAGAAGAAAATATTTTCATGAATGTTTAAAATGCATCTACCTATTTTTAAGGCAAATTCCTATAATTGGTAACAAAAATTTTATATGCATATTAAATGTAATAACCATCAATTTACCTTCAGGAAGATCCATAATAACAAGGAAAAAATCCCAGCACATAAAGATTAGTATTTATAGTGAAAAACCGACGCCAAATTTTCACCTCGTCTGAACGTCTCCCATTAAACGCGTAATAAGTTTGAACGCGAATTACGAGGCATTTTGAAGTAGATATAATCATATTCTTCCAGTGTGGCATCCCGCGGAGCCCTCTGGACACGACTATATTATACTAAACTCAAAATATTAACTTTAATTTTTCGACTTTTGGCCAGCTTTTTCGAATTCTGAACCACTCTGTGACGTGACAACATGGCGCACCGTCCGCATGATTTTCGTGCATGCGTATTGTTTAGGTATCATAAACTGAAAAATTATTTTTTTATTTTATTGTGAAAACCATTTGTGGCGTCACCTGGAGCATGGAATCAAGTGGCATGGCTGTGACGCGGGAGAGGTTGCGAGGCGACGAGAAAAAGGGAATAACAAGGAGCACGAGCGAGTTTCGCCATTTCCCCCCCGCACTACACGACGCAACCATAATTTATATATATCTAAATAAACCTAGAATGCAATAAAATGCAACACATTATTACTACGAATTTTAAACGCACTTTAGTGGAGAATTTCAATGTATTGTAGCTTACCGTTGATTGCGATATTGTAGGAAGGTTAGGGCGAGATTCATTTCAAAATGCGGACTTCTTCCACGCGTCCGACTTCCATCTCCAACTCCAATCGTCATTAGGATTTCGATTCTTGCGGCTTCAGTAAGTCTCATTTTTGATACCTTATTTCTTGAATCGCGAAAGACACTCCAACTAAGCAATGTCAACAAATTTTGTTTGGCGTTTCGATACAAACAATTGCAAATGTTTTTTCTACTCATTGCTGGAGTCATATCAACGCCTGCTCGAATATTGGCACTTTCAGTGGAATATGTTTTGGTAATTATCGAACGATTTTGTATTCAACATATCAAAGCTATCGACGTTCTTTGCTATGTTTGAAGTATTGCTAGAGCTTAGGCGGTAGAAAATTACATGTTTAAAGTATGATTTCAAATAAATAAATCGACGAGTACAAGCATTTTTTTAAATACCTTTTTCAACGATATTATAGAATGTATCCGTTACTATATACTGGGTGGAAACTTTCAACTGGAACAAATTCGGTATTTATGAAATTTATGACTAAAAAACTCTCTAATTTCTAATTATTCGAGTAAATCTGCAAACAATACAAAACATCCAATCACTCTCGTGCATGCATACAAAATACACGTTTCGACACACGGGACGATCCATCCTCCGTTTGGCAATTCCACGTGCCGCTCCGATAAAAATCTAGTGAAAGTCCCGAGCACAACACAATCCTGACACGAAACGTCCGCTCCATCAATAACAAGCGACTACCGACCGGCCGACGACGATGACGTTCCACTCTATTAATTCAAATTCACCGCCCGCTTCGTTTCCTTCGCACGTCTTCCCGCTTCCTCTCGCATTGTTTCCAATTAAACGGCGACTTCGCAATAATGGCGAAACACCTTCCGAAACCACTCCGCGTCGATATATTTGCGATCGCGAGAAAGCGGAAAACGCGCCGCTAATTGGTAATTGCATTTGTTTTTCAAACGGACGTCATCGTCGTCGGTCTGAAGCGTTTCCGAAATTTTGAACGCTCGCATTAATTATTGTATTAAGGCGTAGAAAACGCTTTACATTATGCAATCCAATTAGATCAGAGACTTTACTGGCTTATGATCATTATTGATCACGCTGTACATTACATACGTTTTTACTATTGTTGGATTGTGAAGATGGATGCACCGTTAAGTTCAATGAGTTCGGACTAATTCAATGTGTTTTAATAAATTCGCACGCACTTGAACTTCGACATGCACATTCCATCATCGTAAAATTTCACGCATAGTACAATCGCGCAGAGGTAACAGTGACTCATGCTTTTTCGATCTAATCATCGCGTCTGGATAAATATCTATACTCGTTCGCATGCTTAAGAAAAACGAAATGAAATACGAAACGTATGTCGATATGTAAATTCAAGGGCTAAGTGCAACGTATGTCTTTTCTCATTATATCTATTCTAAACTCAAAATTCACGTTTTGACAGTCTCCGATTTCGATTTAGTTAAGAGCAGAATTGATTGTATCCATTTCATTAATAAAAAGGTTAAATTTAATGACCAATTTCCAATTGTCTTTACCGATTGCCGAAAAATGCACTCGCAAAGTTTCGTCGGGAAAATATTTGCACTCTCGAGAATTTTTAAATTTCCCGCCTAGACTGAATCGAATTATTTTACGGACATACGTTTACTAGAAACTTAATTCAGGCAACATGGAGCGATGAGTTACTGTCACCTCTGCGCGATTGTACTATAGTCATTAAACACCACAGAAGGTGTGAGCCACAGAATTTTGTTTCTGAGTTGGCCATGCCTGAGAGAGAGAAACAGAGCAGTCATGTCTGAGATTAATTCATTTTTATTCAATCTGATTCAATTGAACTAATCTAGTCTCATGGCGTACCTCATTTATCTCACAGCCAACTTTGAAACAACATTTTGTGGCTCACACGATACAAATCGTACACACACTTGTTATATCAACATTCTGTAAATAGTAAAAATTAAGTATATACCGGGTGGCCCAAATTCGATGTTTTTGTAGGCTATCTCAGTAACCTCAAGAGTTCCGACAAACTTTATTTAATTTTTCAGAATTAAATTTTCGCGTAAAAATAAAATATTTTGCAGTGGCCATTGTTGTAGTTTAGTATGCATGTATTAAGTGCAATAAACGTTTATTATTAATAAAATATTTTGTTGGACTGTTTAAATCTGTCTTTGAATAAATTCAATAATACATGTCCAACAGTGATCAAAAAGCTGTCGTATTTAAAAACTTTACCAGTTCGTACATAATGTCGTTTTACAGATGGGTGTAGAAAAAATAATGCATTTATGTTTTTATCTGCATAACTATTTTCGGCTTATTGCAGAATTACACTCGAATTAAATCGTTTTAAAGTGCAATTTCCACATCTGCTCTCTCGCCCCTCTCGTTATCTTAATTGCATGCGCATGGCGCACCGATTAGGGTTATTAAATTGTCTGCACTGAAACGCACAAAATGCAATCGCCGAAGGAACGTTAACCGTGTGCACGGCAATAACAATCTAATTGCTACATTCCGTTTTCGGTATGAACATGCAGTTTCATTTTATTGTACACGATAAATGTGAAATTTTCCTATTAATTTTGAAAATTACCGCCATTTTAATTATTTTCACAGGGACATATAATTTTTTTACAAACAACGAGCAGTTATTAAAAATGGACCGGTATAAACAACATAAAACTATAGAACAATATTCAGTGTAAATAAATCACTTTGTAAATCTGCAATAAAATTATTCAAAAAATTGAATTAACTGGTTTCGCGATGGACGAAAGAAGGAAAACATTCCATCGTGGTAAACATTCAAATTCGTAGTGTTGCTGCACACTACCTTTCAAGAGCTGCGAATAAACTGAATAATTTTAATGTTGGTTTTGTTTATACTCCTCAATAATGAGAGGTGGGGGGCTATCTTTGTAAAAACACGTCACGTAATTCGATATCTGGCAACGTTGCTGTTTTGTCTGACAGGTTAGGACAGGTCCGAACATGTCTGAAGGTCGCGGGATCGATTGAATCGTGTAATTAAAATAAAAGCACGTTTGCCTAATTTGATAATTTACAGCGTTGCTGTTTTGTCTGAACAGGTCTGACAGGTTAGGACAGGTCCCAACAGGTCTGACAGGTTAGGACAGGTCCGAACATGTCTGAAGTTCGCGGGATCGATTGAATCGTGTAATTAAAATAAAAGCACGTTTGCCTAATTTGATAGTTTACAGCGTTGCTGTTTTGTCTGAACAGGTCTAACAGGTTTGAACAAGTCCATACTGATGTTCATCTGCAACAGATCGTCAGTCTATTGAGTTCGAGTGGCTTTTGAATCCCGTGGACCTGACTACACTACGTCAACATGCTTATAGCACGCAGTGAAACACTGATTACGATGATGTACGATTATTGATTATCTTCATGACCACAACCTCATCTAGACCCATCATGGCTTACTCGGGCGGGCTAACTGAGCCACTGTTGTTCTAGTCCGACTACGGCTAACTCCTTACCGTAAATGCCCCTTTGCAAACGAAAAGCAAAAATGAGTTAATTTCTCATGGCAAGTTTGAACATAGATGAATGAAATCTCGACAGAATTAATTTCACAACCAGAACCGAAGGCGAAAGTAACTTTTCTCAGTCGTTACTCATTTGACGTATTCAAGTGCAGACTTTACGATCCATCGTCAATTATTTCCAGACGCGCACTCGAACGAATCCCGGAGCGCCGACACATTTGCAAGTTTTTGAAACTATTCAATTTTCCGCGCGCACAAAGGGGAAGCTTTCCGCCTTTTGCATGAATTATCCTCAATTACCGTAATGCAAGAATTCACACAGTCGTTGGGGCGGAACTAAAGGGCGATGGAAAAAAACTCGAGGAGGCGACTTCCACAGTACAGTATTGTCGAATTCCACGATGCAGTCTCGTTTTATAAATAAGCCATGCCATCAACACGTTTCCCTCTAAAAATATCAAATCGAACAACTGAATCGTAAATTTCAACCAATTTAAAGCACGCATTAAAGAAATCCTTTATTCCGAATGCGTTTTAGTCTTAAGGAGATCAAAGATTATTTTAATACCATGACTGTGACTACTTAACTTCAATTTTAATTTTACTAATCTGAGAATCATGTTATGTAAGTATGAGGAATGAACAAATAAATAAATAAATGTAATGGATGATTTGAAAGAAGAAAAAACGAAAAACAAACTATATCAGAACCAGAACCGAAATGTTGGCATTAAAACAATTGAATTCATGTAAAATAAGCTAACAATAAGTTGTTTAATACCTGTGTGGGATCGAGGGTACTGCCTTATAGTTTTTGAATGTTTTTTTTTTGTATTACGAGGTATAAAGGAAATGCATATTATAAATCATTTATGAAACTTTTGTGCTCCTTCGTTCGGAAAGGCAGTTAACGAAAGTGCACACGCGAGCAATTCCTTCTTCTGCTCCGCTTTTTCCGGATAGTGTGACCCAGATTTGCATCGGGAATGTGCAGGAGGGATCGATTCGCCTCGCGCAGTTGGCGACCCTGTAATTACACCTATCACGCCAATTAATTCGCCCGCCGCCGACGACGTTGAGAGAGCATTTCGAAATTTCAGAGGTGATGAGTCACGGACGTATGCATTTTTATTAGCTTAAGATATTCGGTAACAAAAAAAAAGAAAAATCCTTAAATGAGTGCAAAATGACAGCATGGTTTCGAGGGTGTGCATTTCTTTAGCCCAAGACATTCAGTAACCAAAATAAAAAAAATCTACATTACTAAATGACATGATATTCGCGTCTTCTTTAAAATAATATTTTGACATTTATTCAAAATTTCAGAGGTGATGAGTCACGGACGTACGCATTTTTATTAGCAACACGGTGCCCCAAAACATGTATAATTGTATAATAATCTCCGCTAAATAAAAAGCTGCAAGAAAATAAAAAGTGCACACCTAGAATTGATCTTAAAATGAAGAAATATATATTTAAAATGTGTTTTGTTTTGTATAGGAATTTCTTAGTTTATTGACGTTCTCTATAAAATCAAAGTCAAATGTTTGGTTAAAATGCTTTTAGTTCTAACCTTCTTGGTCGATTCATTTTTGTACAATATTTTTATACTGCTGGTTCGATAATAAAAAGATCTTTTAAACTCAAGAACAAAAATAGGGGGTTGTCATATAAAAACAAAATAGGTGACTCCATTACTTAAAAATAAATGACCACAGAAACTTAATGCAAAAATGTGTGATTAGCTTAAGACATTCGGTAACCAAAAAAAAAAATCCTAGATGAGTGCAAAATGATAGTCTGGTTTCTAGAGTGTGCATTTTTATTAGCTTAAGACATTCAGTAACCAAAAAATAAAAATAAAGTTTACAAAACGACAGCCTGTTTTCGAGGGCGAATATTTGCGTCTTCTTTGAAATAATATTTTGATATTTGCATTATTAATTGCCCCCAATTCTCCTTGTATACAATTGTCATTTATTTTTAGCTAATTTAGTGTGTTTTTTTTCTTTTTAGTTGTTAACTTTTATTATGTACTGTTATATTCAGTGGCGGCTCGTGGAACATGTTGATGGTAGAGTCACTTACAAATATACCCCCCCTCCTTTTTGAAGAAAGAAAGAACGATTTATCTTCCTAGGCCAAAGTAACTGGCGAAAAAGTGTTTTAAGAATTAATTAAAAATTCTTGCCGAGCTTGAAACTACAGGTAGTGCCATGGCTCTTTGGCTCTACATAACGAGCCGCCCCTGGTATTTTCAATGGATTTTGATGAAACTTTGATGGCGAAAAATTTGAAGTGGCTCTACATAACGAGCCGCCCCTGGTATTTTCAATGGATTTTGATGAATCTTTGATGGCGAAAAATTTGAAGTGGCTCTACATAACGAGCCGCCCCTGGTATTTTCAATGGATTTTGATGAAACTTTGATGGCGAAAAATTTGAAGTGGCTCTATATAACGAGCCGCCCCTGGTATTTTCAATAGATTTTGATGAATCTTTGATGGCGAAAAATTTGAAGTGGCTCTACATAACGAGCCGCCCCTGGTATTTTCAATGGATTTTGATGAATCTTTGAGGGCGAAAAATTTGAAGTGTCTTCTTTAAAGTCATGCACGCGAACTTAAGGGTAACCCCTTCCACCCCCCTCTAGCACCTCTGTAAAAAAAAATGTTTTTTTTTTCAGGAAACCATGTCCAACTTTGACGATGTGTATGGAGTTGGAAAAATTTTGTCGACTCGATCCACCATAAAGGCATTAAAATTTGATCAATTCCCTATGCAGGACTCAAAGAACGAAGTTCCTACGACGATTTGGCACCAAGTTATGGGTGTTTGAAAAAAAAGTGCAGTTTGACAGAGTTTCTGGTGAAATTAAAAAATTGTGATGTGTCCATCATGTTACTTTCTCCGACTTGATGGTATTTATATTTACGCTTTCATGGTTTATTTTCTATTTAAATCATATTTTAAATGTGCATCGAGCGGATGAAACTGACGTTTAAAATGTCAAAATTACGAAATATTAAAATAGCCAGTTTACTCAAAAATCAAAGAGATTTCGAAAAAAAACCTCATTCTTTATAAATAAGTTGTTCATTTTAGCATTGTTAACATAAATTTGCTATAACTATTATTGTTTCATAAATATAAACCAAAAATGAAAAAAAATATTTTTTTTTCTCGAGTAAAAATGATTTTATGAAAAATATTTTTAAACAAAAGATAATTTCTTTGTTGTCTTCAATGCTTTTATAAAATTTTTCATATTTAAAAAAAAATTTGGAAAAAACAAAAAAAACAGTTAAGGAAAACACCCACTTGCGGTGCACGAAATTTTACCAAAAGCTTTACAGTTCTTTGGATTATCAACTAAGACTTATGTTCTAAGTTTCATATCAACTACTTTATTAGTTTTTGAGATACAGCGCGCACAGACACAATTTTTGTTTCCGGAAATTGTTGAAAAGGCATCTAGGGACGCCAAAACGGATATTTCCGTAAAAAAATTTTTGAAATTTTTTTTGGAGATGCTGTGTGCACAGACAATTTTTTTTCCAGAAATTGTTGAAAAGGCATCTAGGGACGCCAAAACGGATATTTCCGTGAAAAAAACATTTGAAAAAATTTTCACAATCACAATACTTTCTCGTACTTCGAACGGAGAAAGTAACAAGTTTAGTCTAGTTTATGTACAGCGAATTAAACAAAAATCTACTACTACTATGAAGGTGTGCCATGAAATTTTTCTTTTTTTTTTTTTGAAATTGTGCCGCTAGAGTAAAAACTGTCCCAAGATATGCCAAAAATTATCGAAAAGTATTGCATTATTCAAGGAAAATTTTGTAAGGCGCGTCCGTACTGATGTATTTATACAAATTTATGCGTTTTCCGTCCGGATTTTCTCACTTCTTTCGCGACCCAGATAACCGCACACACCTCAAAAATCGGCGGAGCAACCGCCACACACACCTGATTTATTTGTGTCACAGGCCAATTTCCAGGCTATCCATCAGAAGCAGATAGAGAGAGAGAGAGAGAGAGAGTAGCAGTTGTGTTTGTTAAGCAATTTGCCTAACTGGATCACGAGATCCTTCAGTTTATTTATTACTTATAATCAGGGGCGGCTCATTATGTAGAGCCAAGGAGCCATGGCACTACCTGTAGTTAAGTAATTCTTAGAACACTTTTTGCCAGTTACTTTAGTTTAGGAAAATAAATCGTTCTTTCTTTCTTCAAAAACAGGGGGGGGGTATATTGTATAGGTGGCTCTACCACCAACATGTTGCACGAGCCGCCACTGCTTATAATATACAAAAATGTACGTTGAAAATAATTAATCTACAAAATAAGGCTGAAAGACTTTTGGTAATGATAAATTTGATTTCATTCCCAATTGAAGACATTTTCTCGTCGTCAATCATCAATGACAAACAGATTGCACATTCATAAAACTTCGCGGATAAACGTTTCATCGCTCCCGTGGGAAACTCGAGGAACGGTGCCAAGACCCCGCACCGCGTACCAACTATAAAATGTTCCCAAACATTGATGTGGGGGTGGAGGTCGAAGCCAGCCATAATTCAACTAAAAAAAAAAATCAGTTATAAATGCTTCCGAATGAAAATAATTTTCCGAACCGAAATTTTGCAAGAGTTTAAAATTGCGTTGAGAAGTACTTAATCTATCAATAGAAAATATGTATTTACGGATAAAGTTTTAAGAATGAAATCCGTGAAAACGTTGGATTATAAATAAATACTCCCGAGATATTTTTCATCATTTCATTTTGCAACTATAATCTTGTTTATTGGCCCTCAATGTTTCAATTTCATTTTGGGTATACTTAAAATCACCATATTATTATTTCTATTACACTGACCTGAAATTCTAAAGATTGTTATTTCCGTACGCAAAAACTGTTTTTTTTTTTTTAATCACGGTCATTAAGGAGAATGGTAGCTCTTTCAGTGTTGATTAAAAAGGCGGTGGATCCGGGGTGGTGTTGGAGTTGGAGTTACGGATTGAAATCTCGCCCCTGGGCGATTTACTGTTCCGTCTGGGGAATGCACCCTTAGTAGTTCATCCGTAATAAATTAGGGGATGTTGCAATATTTTCCGAACCTTCCCAATACCAACCAGAATTTAGAATGAAAAACAAAGGTTTGCCATGAAATCATAATGGCCGATATTTCATTTTGTTCGAAAAAATGACGGTAGATGTCACATTACGATTAACAACCGGCCGTGTATTCCGCACAAGAAAAAGTAATTATAAGTAAATGGGACTATTTAAGAAGTGTAAGTGATTTGTTTGGTGTTGAATTTCTGAAGAAGGCAATACGCAGTAAAAGTACTATTCAATGAGTATTAAAAATAATGTAAGTAGACCGATATTACAAAATAATTAAGGGAGCCAAATGTAACACATTTTAAATTGTACTTTTGCTGGATTTTCAAGTACAGTTCTTAAATAGTTTCTGAGTAAAACGTTTTAATTATAAATACTTTTTTTTATGTAGAATACACGGCCGATTGTAAATCGTAATGTGACATCTACCGTCACTTTTTAGAACAAAATGAAATATCGGCCATTATGATTTCATGGCAAACCTTTGTTTTTCATTCAAAATAGTTGTAAAGTTTTTTGCAAATATCTCGGTAAATACTCTGCAGAAATCAGTGACGGTTCGCGGGTTTTTTTCTGGTACAGCCGAGGAACAAGAGGTGGTAATACAGTTGCAGAGACGGCTGGCTGCGTGACCGCACCTATCTGTATCACCACCTCTTGTTCCTCGGCCGTACCAGAAAAAACCCCGCGAACCGTCACTGGCAGAAATTATTGAGTAAGGTACCAAATGATTCAGCTGTGATGCTGTGAAATAATTAGGGGAACCAATATTTGAACATTTAAAATTTTACATGTGAATTCCTACGGCCCGTTTCGCAATTCAACACCCCGAATAACCAAAACTAACAGCACATAAATAAGAGTAAATATTTGATTGTAAATACTTGATAAAAGAGATGAATTTTAAAATACATAAATTTATAAACAAATTGGGAATAACCTTACTTGTTGCAGAAAGCATTAGATAAATTTAAAAAAAAAACGAAATATAGCCTGAATATATGAATATTCAACCTGTTCGTTAATCTGCAAGCAAAAATTTGTATTTACATAAATTTATAATAAAAATACATATACAATTAAAATAAAATACTGCGTATAAAGACAGTATGTAACATTTGAAAGATTAATAAATAAATAAATTTAAATTCACAATATCAAATCACAATTTTTTTTTTGTGAAGTTTAATATCCGGCGTAGCATTAGCCATTATTATGTCTTTTTACCTGATTTTGTACAAACAAGTTGAATACTCGTATATTTTGTTTCTATTAAATTTATTTAATGTGCATTAATGAAAATTGTAATCTGAGATCCAACCGCTGGATTATTTATGAAATGAGGACATTTCCGAAGGGAAATCATCGCCCTTTTTCCCCTAAGTGCACTGCTCGTATATGATAATGTATCCGATCTTCCCTCGGCGACACTTACACTTGCAGATGAAGGCCTAATATATTTTAACCACAATTTACCTCCCACCGAGATGATAATAAGGGACTTCAAGAGTTGTGGTTTCATGCCATGTGTTTTTACTTTCTCCGTTACGAAGTACGAGAAAGTATTGTGATCGTGAAAATTTTTAGAAATTTTTTTTACGGAAATATCCGTTTTGGGGTCCCTAGATACCATTTCAACAATTTCTAGAAAAAAAAATTGTGTGTGTATCTCAAAAACTAACAGAGCAATTGATATGCAACTTTGAACATACATCTTATTCGATAGTCCGAAGAACTGAATAGCTTTTGGTAAAATTTCGTACACCGGAAGTGGGCGTTTACCTTAACTGTTTTTTGTTTTTTGCCAATATTTTCTTAAATATGAAAAATATCACAAAAACATTCAAACAAATATTAAAGACAACAAAGAAATTAACATCTTTTGTTTAAAAATATTTTTTATAAAATCATTGTTATTCGAGAAAAAAATGTATATATTTTTTTTCATATTTGGTTTATAATTATGAAACAATAATAGTTAAAGCAAATTTATGTTAATACTAATTGTAGAGAACGCTAAAACGAACAACTTATAAAGAATAAGTTTTTTTCGAAATCGCTTCTGTTTTTGAATAAACTAAGTTTTTGAATTTCAAGTATAATTTTTCCATCTTTCATAATTTTGACGTTTTAAACGTCAGTTTCATCATTCATATGATTTAAATTGAAAATTAACCACGAAAGCGTAAATATAACTTTTCTCATCATTTGATTAATTTATTCACATTAATGGGAGTTTTATTTGATTTCGACTTAATATTTATTTAAACAACACGAGTCCGCAAATTATAATTTCTAAGGCAGACCTTGCATTAGAAACAGTAAACGAATTTGCGTGCAATTTTCCTTTCCTGGAACGAACGTAAAAGCATTGCTTTTATAACATAAAAATAATCTCTCGTTCTGATAACATTTATTTATAGGTACCTTAACGTAGCTATCGAACGTGATCAAGAAACGAGATTACTTTACCTTATTTTACTTTAACACTACATTTATTTTAAGGAAAAGATTGTTCGTCATATGGTGGATTGAAGACCGGTAAAAGTGGATAATACATGGTTTCACGAAACTCAAAAATTCGTAAACTGAAGACCGCTGAAACTGGATAATAATACATAATTTCACGAAACTCAAAAAATCCAAAACTTGGTCAGAATTATAAAAAAAAAACGATAAAAAGTAGCTTGAATATATAAATTTATTCAACCTGTTCGATAATCACTGTTTGTCTTTCTGATGAAGCCGCTGTGTGGTGAAACAATTGTAGCAGTCAATCTACAAATGAAAGGTGAAGTTCTAACATTCGTGTTTTTTACTTTCTCTGTTACGAAGTACAAGAAAGTATTGTGATCGTGATTTTTTTCAATTTTTTTTTACGGAAATATCCGTTTTTTCAGATTTTGAACGGCCTTAGCGGCTAAATGAAAACTCCAAATTGAACGCGGTTTTCAGATATGTGCTTCTCGTTTGTCAATTAGTCGGATTCAATTAATATTACAGATTTTTAATTTTTGACGAAAATATGAAAATATACACAAGTACACCCCTTGGAACTTTTGTTTAAAATTTTTAATAATCATCGTGGACCATTAAAGAACACGTCAGAAAAACGAGAGAAATTGATTGGCGTTGAAAAATTTCAGCTATCTTCAATAGTAAAAAAAATAGCGTGTCACCATGAACATGTCAGAAAATTTTCTAAAAAAATCGATTTTTCAGACTTTGAACGGCCGTAGCGGCTAAACGAAAACTCCAAATTGAACGCGATTTTCAAATCCGTGCTCCTCGTGTGCAAATTAGTCGGATTCAATGAAAATTGGCGATTTAAAATTTTTGACGAAAACCCTTCTTACTTTTTTTCAATAATTGGTTTTGAAATAATTTCCTGAAGAAACCACTGGTTCGATTGCGCGTTTCTAGACATCACTGGAAAGATCCCTTCAAGGCGCCTCGGAAAATGTACTTTCGCAAGTATAAATGTCAATTTTAAGCCCGTGACGCGTCAGCAAATGAAACTCGAAAATGGAAGAAATCGAAAAATTCAACTTTTTTAATAATTATCACCTTCTTTTTCATCAGAAGAGCGAGAGAAATTGATTGGCGTTAAAAAATTTCAACTATCTTCAATGGCAAAAAAATTAGGTTGTCACAACTTAAAAAAAAATAAGTCAAAACGTTCGATTTACATTTAAAATATGATTTAAATTGAAAATAAATGATTCCATCAAATCGGAGAAAGTAACATGATGGCCACATCACCATTTTTTATTATAAACTTTATGTTGGAATTTTATCAAGTAACAACTTCATCAATCCAAATAAATTGGTTATTATTACCACATATTTGGAATCACGTTATTGACTGACTTTTTCGATTGCGGTGTTTGCTGCGTCTATTTCTGATAAGATATTATTGTTAAACCTCTGTCATCGTGTTATTGACATTGTCGAGCGGATAACCTCTCTGATTCGTGACGATGAAATAGCAGGATCCGAGCAATTAAGTCATTTTAGATTCATACAAACATATGACAATTTTTCCTAACGGTTTTTTTTCACATTAGCTCGTTCTCGCATGAAATATCAAATTTACACGTTTTATAATACTTAGCAATTATTTCCAAAAATTTAAACCAATCAGTAGTTTCATTATTTACAACATGCACATTCAATATTTAGCAATGTTATTTATTTTTTCTACTCCCACCTCTAAAATGTCATTTATCGCATATGTTTCCATGACGCTAAGTGATTCTTTAAATACACTTTGACAAACTGTGACTTTGTGCATTTTAGTCATGGACTGAAGTTGGCTGCAGATTTTTAAATCGCTAAAATCAATTGAAACTCAAAATCAAGTTAGTTGTCACTTATCAACAATCTGTCAGAATAAAGAATAAATAAATAAAACAAGGAATACTTTCAACCTAAATCAAATAAATAATACAAAACATCAAAAAAATTTAGGAGAATCAATGATTTTCTTTAGCAATTGCCATAATGTCTCTAACTTAACTATTAATGTATATTTACCCAAGTAGACTAATTTAATAATATTGTACTATTACCATGTTCATTTAAGATTATAAAATAATTTCAAAATTTTACCATTTTAGTCGTAGAAAAAGTATAGTATGCAATTCGTGTTATAAACTCCTCTAGACACTCGTTATTAAACACTCGCTCCGCTCGTGCCTAATTAACTCGTGACTAAAGTGCCGTTTATAACACTTGTTGCATAATATACTATTACTATTTATAACGTGGAAATTCAATATTTAACTTGGCATTAGCCAGGGAAGTAGTGTTTCAATTAGCTATTTGTTTAAGCTTGTGTAAGAACTTATTTTTAGGATAGTAATATGAAGTAGATATCAATTCTATCTAATAAAAACTCTAAAGAGATCAGACGCAGTGGCGTAACTATTGGGTGCAAAACTCAAAATTCCAAAATTCCCCAGACTGAGATAATATAACCAATCTACTGTGCCGCACGGCTTATCAAAATGACCTTAAGAAAAAAAATTGCGGTGGCGCAAAATTGAAACTGAAGTAGTGAACCAGTGAATGATCGAAACTAGTCACATAAATAAAATATAGTGGTATAAAAAAGTTAAAGTGTTTTATTCCAATCTGCGCCGCCAACATTAAACATTTGAAGTAGTGTGACTGTACTGTGCCGATAAGACCAAATAAGGTCGAAACCGGCCCACAAGCATCTGAAAATGCGGACACAATTAGTAGCATTTTCTAGTTTCTAACGATTTCTCGTATTTCCCACGTACAAAAAACGTTTGCGTTTTCAGACTCGAATGTAAAGGAGCCGAATAAGGTGGCGCAAAATTTACCGACTGTACTGTGCTGATAAGACCTAATAAGGTCGAAACCGGCCTATAAGCGTCCGGAGATGTGGACACAATACGTACTATTTTGTAGCTTTAAACGATTTATTTTATTTGTGTAGAAAAAACGTTTGCGTTTTCTGACCCGAATAATTCGTCGCATGTAAAGGAAACGAACAAGGTGAAGGCAAGGAACGTTTTTTGATTCGTAAATCCCTTCCGAGTGATTAATGATTCACCGGGGTCGAGCGGAGAAAGGCGGACCCATTTTTCATCCCCCGAAATATTCAGTTTCTTGTCTTCTGCAAACCCGCGGATTTAAAACACATTCGTTTGATATGTAGGAAACGTGGGCTCGTATTTTTTTCCATCATTTATACACAACTTGTATAAATGATTTATGGATATTATAAACACTTAGTAAGTATCCATATGTGTTAATAATAATAATAATAATGACAATCATTAAAAGGTGGTTTTGGAGTTTTATTTTAATGGTTTTTTGCATTTTAAGCGAAAACTATGTATTTTGGGCGAAAATTACATCTATTAAAAATTGTAGAGTGGAAAATTTCCAATCGATCAAGGTCATTTGAATTTTGCTATAATTTTCCGTTTTTGCGCTAGAGGGCGCGCAAAATAAAGTATATATGATTTAATTTTTTTTGCAACATTCAAAAACGCGAAAATTGATATTTACCGGGTGATTACTCTAAAACCACCCTTTTTCATGCGTGCGCCAGGTGAAAATAGTCTTCAGACAGTCCAAATACACCCAAGTTTACAGGCCGCTAAGCTGTGGGAAAATATTCCCTAAAACGTCGATTTTTTTGTCTTATTTGAAGGGACCAAGTACTATAATTCGGATTTCAGTTTGAAAATGACTAGCGAATAGTCGAAACTACAGTCACAAATTATAAATATAGTAGCATATAGTATATAGTGTATCAAGGGCCGAAAATAGGCTTTAGCAACCCGCCGTGTTGCTAAAAATGAAGGGTTGCTAAAGCATTTCGGCATGAGTTACACTCGATATTTTTTTGCATGCCTTAAGTAAAAACAGAGTTTCAGGAAATTTTATATCGCGCACCATTGAACTGTCACTGTCAGATTTTTACATGGCCTACACATATTCCATATTATTTTTTCGGCCCTAGATACCCTAAATCGTAGTTTCGGCCTGATTTTTATGGCCGAAATATATGGTTTCGGTAGAGGCAGGCGAAAAATAAAGTTAAAAATATTTTATCCGAAAATCAAGGTGACCATGTTTTGGCATATAAAATGTGTATCGAATTATTTATTTCAAAAATATCTTTAATTTTGTAATTGTTTTTTCAAAGTAAAATATTGTTAACCCATTGAAGCGATTTTTATAAAGGAAACAAACGCGGAAAATCGGTGAAAATGCGAATGAATTAAAAAAAAAACGACGCCAACATTTTTATTGCCATTATCACATGCGAAATCTAGCGGCTAATCTCGTGTTCGGTGGGAAACGGTGTTTTGACCTCTGCGCACTTACATAATACCGCTTGAAAAGGTCCACGAAAATAATAAATACTGATAAAACCATGACTTAACTTGAAACAATAGGTAAATCTCATAAATAGCCCCACATCAACAATAAACAATAATAAATACTGATTGTGCGTTTTCTCCAATCTTGCATTCAATTTTTATGAATTTGACATAAAAAAAAAACGATGAAAAATTGACGTCTGCAATACAACACAATATACAAGTATGTTTCTGCCGTGACAATAAAATGCGATTATTTATTAAATACAAAGTTGTCTCAAGTTAATTGATTATTTATTAGCTTTTCATATCCTGTTAACAAAAAAATTACCTCACGTGTTATGTATGCAACCCAATATACAATTATTTTCCTGCAATGCGATTGCTCCGTCCGGTTTCAATTAAAATTTGTCCTATTTTAGCCGATAATTAATTAAGAAAATTTAAATAAACACGTCCGCATTTTAATTAACATTATATACATAAACAATTTCTCATAAAGAGGGAAAATATAACGCATTCCATCCACGGATACAGCGGCAGCAGCATCCCCTAGTATTGATACGGGCAGAGGGGTTGCTCAGGCGCACACGTATTTAATATAAATGTGGGGGAGAGGTATCTTTATGAGCTACCCTCATTGGGTGCCACCGCCGACGCACCCTCGCCCCCATAACCTCTCCCCCAACCCCTCTCAAGGATAATCACCGCAGTTACCGGAGGGTGGAAGCTGTTACGCATCTGCACTCATCTGCCCCTCCGGAAAATGTTGCCGAGAGGAAATTTCGCGAAACACTCTCGTACAAAAACAGACCTTTATTAATACAGACAGGTATTGATTGATTAAAGCCTTTTGGGCTTCTAATCGTGAATAACGGTTAAAACAAAGAGTGGAGTTTTCTTAACAATTATGAATTAAATTTACACAGTAAACGCAAGATAAGTGTACTGTCATTCCGACCGAGTGATGTCACTATCGCATTAGGCAACACAAAATACATAGATGTATAAAATTCCTGACACATTATCTACGAAGACAGACAATACTGAATCCTTTAGTAGTCAGTTCAAGGAGTTCGAACTGATTCAATGTCTTTTAATAAATTCGCACGCACTTGAACTTGCGACATGCACACCTCGGCACTTTTTCATCATCGTAATAATTAAACATGTTCATACACATATAAAAATCGTACAATCACATCTTATTGTATGAACATTCTGTAAATGGTAAATCACGTTGGCTTCGTTTTGTCCAAAACGAACAACGGCAAAAATTTGAAAAATTTGTCCACGTCGAAGAATTTCGACTTTTTGGGCTCGTAGCCATCAGTTAATTTCTACAATGATAAAAATGTTTTATTTCCAATAGATTTAGATTCTATTATAGGGAAATGTAACCAGCGGTGGCTCGTGATATAGAGCCAAGGAGCCTTGGCACCACCTGTAGTTTCAAGCTCAGCAAGAATTTTTAATTAATTCTAAAAACACTTTTTCGCCGGTTACTTTGGTCTAGGAAGATTAATCGTTCTTGTTCTTCAGATATGTACCTATAAAATAAACTGAAAACAAAAATTGGTTATCACTAGTGTTTTTGGAAATTTACGTGAAAAGTCGTGGTTTTGCAAAATGCGCACTTTTTACGAGATTTTTCAATTTTCCTGGAACCCTTCATTGATTTTTATTAAAATTTTCAGGAAACATTCTAGACATATGCACCTATGGAATAAACGAAAAATCCAAAATTGGGTTTTCACTAGTTTTTTCAGAATTTTACGTAAAAATGTGTGGCTTTGCAAAATGCACACTTTTTACGAGATTTTTTCAATTGTCCTGAAACCCCTAAATGAATTTGATTAAAATTTTTAGAAAACATTCTAGACATTTGTATCCATAAAATAAAACCCAGAGTTGGGTTATCACTGTTTTTTTTCCGGAATTTTACATGAAAATTCATGGTTTTGCAAAATGCGCATTTTCCAAAAGGTTTTTTTTTATATTCCTGAAAACCCCTCAATGGATTTTATTAAAATTTTCAGGATACATTCTAGACAAATGCACCTATGAAATAAACTAAAACCCAAAATTGGTTAACACTAGTGTTTTCGGAAATTTACGTGAAAACTCGTGGCTTTGCAAAATGCGCACTTTCTACGAGATTTTTCAATTTTTCTGAAAACCCCTCATTGATTTTTATTAAAATTTTCAGGAAACATTCCAGACATATGCACCTATGGAATAAACGAAAAATCAAAAATTGGGTTTTCAGTAGTTTTTTCGGAATTTTACGTGAAAATGTGTGGCTTTGCAAAATGCACACTTTTTACGAGATTTTTTCAATTGTCCTGAAAACCCCTAAATAAATTTGATTAAAATTTTTAGAAAACATTCTAGACATTTGTATCCATAAAATAAAACGCAGAGTTGGGTTATCACTGTTTTTTTTTCGGAATTTTACATGAAAATTCATGGTTTTGCAAAATGCGCATTTTCCACAAGGTTTTTTTTTTATTTTCCTGAAAACCCCTCAATGGATTTTATTAAAATTTTCAGGATACATTCTAGACATATGCACCTATGAAATAAACTAAAACCCAAAATTGGTTAACACTAGTGTTTTCGGAAATTTACGTGAAAACTCGTGGCTTTGCAAAATGCGCACTTTCTACGAGATTTTTCAATTTTTCTGAAAACCCCTCATTGATTTTTATTAAAATTTTCAGGAAACATTCTAGACATATGCACCTATGGAATAAACGAAAAATAAAAAATTGGGTTTTCACTAGTTTTTTCGGAATTTGACGTGAAAATTCGTGGCTTTGCAAAATGCACACTTTCTACGAGATTTTTTCTATTTTCCTGAAAACCCCTCAATGGATTTTATTAAAATGTTCAAGAAACATTCTAGAGTACCCATGCAATAAATGAAAAAAAAACAAAATTGGGTTATCTCTAGTTTTTTTCAAATTTCCTGAAAACCCTTTAATTTATTAAAATTTTCAGGAAGGATTTTAGACATTTGTACCCGGGCGCGCAGCCAGGGGGCTGGCTATCGAGATTGCCCCCCCACCCCTGAAGAACAAAGAACAAGTTTCACAAGCCGCCACTGGAAAATACGCCGAGTTATGGTGTGGTCGAAATTTCACGAATTTTTGTGTTTCATTTTTATCGGGTGGGCAAGAAATAAAGATTATTATTATGAATACTTCTCACTAAACACGAAGAGAACAAAGCTTTGTGGTTTTGTCACAAGTACTCCGGGCGTTGACAATTACAAGAATTCCCAGGACCAGTGTGTGCAGATTTTAATTATGATTACTGTGTAACTGCGTGCTCCTCAAGAGCGTCGCGACACTTTAAAAGGGCGAAGGGATTTCGAGCAGCATTTTTACACAGTGAGTTCCCGCCAGTGTAGGGGACGGCGTAATTGAAGCCGTCGTCCGTAATTGCAGACGGGAGCTACTTAATTCCCCAATTGAATTTAAACTTTTAATGGCGCAATGCCAGGACTTGACGAGGAACGAGGACGGCGGTGATTGAATGAAAGGAAAGGGCTTGATTCGATTACAATTACAATTACCTAAATTATTAGCAACGATATGTACGATTTTTACTTTCTCCGTTACGAAGTACGAGAAAGTATTTTTTTTTCATTTTTAGTTTATAATTATGAACCGATAATAGTTACAGCAAATTTATGTTAACAATAATTGTAGAGAAATGTAAAATGAACACTTATGAAGAATAAGTTTTTTTCGAAATCTCTTTAGTTTTTGAGTAAACTCAGTTTTTAAATTTGCAGTTTGCAGTTTCCTTCTTTCATAATTTTGACGTTTTAAACGTCAGTTTCATGCGAGTCTACAAAACGCTCGATGTACATTTAAAATTTTTATTTAAATAGAAAATAAACCATGAAAGCGTAAATATAAATGATACCGTCAAGTCGGAGAAAGTAACAAAACCCATAACACTCTCTTTATTTCTCTAGACAATAAATACATAAAATAATATTGTACAAGAAAAGTTGTCAAACATGATGGCCACATCACCATTTTTTGATCAGTTATAAGTTACTAAAAGTTAGTGGCCGAATGACATACATGTCTCCGCCAATATATCATCCACTCTTCCCCAAGTCAAATTCCCGCCAGACTTCTTTAAAAAAATTAATGCAGTACGCTTTCTTAAGTTATTTGTTGTGGCAAAACAATAAAACATGATTTCAAATTAGAGTATTTAGTAGCGGAACTCAAACTAGTAGAGAAGTTTCACGAATGTTAAACAACAAAATTCAGTGTACAGTTTTATAAAACATGGAAAATTGTGTTTCATTCTTCATAGTGGTAGAAAATGTAGGAAACAGTGTTTTATGTATCCGTACATGGTGAAAACATAGAAAATGGTGTTTAATTTATCTTTTCAATATTTTTATTTTTCGTAACCAATGAGCCCTTGTGTTACTTCATTCAGGCGATCAAACGTGCGCGCAATTAGAAGACCTGGCGAGCACTTTTTTATAACGTTTCCTTTTTTTGTTCGTCCCATTCGATTTTACTTTGTATTCAATAAAAGTTAGCTCCCCAATCTTCCGGTAGAACGGGCAACTCCAGTTGGCACCCCTTTTGTGTCCCCGCATTGTAATCGCATTCTGTATTTCCCCATTGTGTCCGGGCTCAGTGATACAGTCGGCATTGTGCGAGGCTTTAGAAAAGTTAATGGAAATGGAAATGGCTTTAATTAGAGAAAAGAAGTGAATTAAAAATAAATACGTTTGTATATTACAATTTAAAAATTAACAGAATAATAGTTACGTAAACACAAATTAAAATTATAGTCATAGAAGTCCGTCCTCTTATTAAATCGTATAATGAGAAGGATAAAGGCACTTAAGTGTAATGAAGAAAAAAAAATCAGCAGAGTCCCACTTCGAAAACTTTGCTCTTCACCAAACAAAAAAAGAAAAAAAAAAGATGTCCATCACGACTCATTTCTAAAAGTTGACTCTTTGGGTCGAGTCGCTCATGAGTTACCCTCCTCTACTCTGGACCCGTAGGTTGTGGGTTAGAGTGCCGTTCACACGATTATTTTTATAGCATCGAATAGCGTCGAATAGCCACGTGAGTCTGGGGATATGTTTGTTATATTTAATTCATTGGTTTAAACAATAATGTATAGCTAATCAGACCTAATAACACCGAAATCGGTCTACAGTTTTAAGTGATGAAGATAAAAATGGTGATGTGGCCATCATGTTACTTTCCCCGACTTGATGGTATCATTTTTATTTAAGCTATCATGGTTTATTTTCTATTTAAATCATATTTTAAATGTACATCGAGCGGATGAAACTGACGTTTAAAACGTCAAAATTATGAAAGATGGAAAAATTATACTTCAAATTCAAAAACTCAGTTTACTCAAAAACTAAAGGAATTTCGAAAAAAACTTGTTCTTTAAAAGTTGTTCATTGTAGCATTCTCTACAATTATTATTAACATAAATTTGCTGTAACTGTTATTGTTTTATAATTATAAACGAAAAATTTTAAAAAAATAATAAATTTTTTTCTCGAATAAAAATGATTTTATGAAAAATGTTTTCAAGCAAAAGATGTTCATTTATTTGTTGTCTTCAAAGTTTGTTTAAATGTTTTTCTGATATTTTTTATATTTAAGAAAATATTGGCAAAAAACAAAAAACAGTTAAGGTAAACACCCACTTCCGGTGTACGAAATTTTACCAAAAGCTTTTCAGTTCTTCGGATTATCAAATAAGACGTATGTTCGAAGTTTCATATCAATTGCTCTATTAGTTTTTTTTTCAAACTGTGAAGATTGGGATTAGTACAATAATCGGGCAATAGATTGCGCCACTTTGACGTTTCTATCTTTGACGTTTCCACTATTTAATAATTTTTTCATCACATTTGCTGAACTCGTGACGACAGATGCGATATTTCGGGTACACCCACTTTGCCACAGTTCTGCCACCGACCAACAATTACAATTCACTGCATATTTACTGCGTTCATAAATCCAATACCTGTTACAAACGCCCGGCGATTACTTGTCAAATCGATTTGGAATTATCGATTCCGGTCGTCAATAATGGAGGAGTTGACTTGCTTAATTTAAACATGGGAGAGGGCGAATAATAACCCCTTTTAAATATTCACTGGAGGCATGTCGGGAATCTGCCACTCGTCCGTTTCGTTGCGGTCAGACTGCAAACGCTTGGAGCAAAATTTAATTTTGCTTCTTTGGTGCGAGCGTCACCGCCACAAGAGAATTTCGTCGAATCGTCGGCATTAGCGTTAAATCCCGCCAATCGAAAGAATTTCCATTGATCTCACGTTTTTTTTGGAAAACTCTATTTTTACTTTCTCCATTACGAAGTGTGTGTCTCTCTGTGCGCGCTGTATCTCAAAAACTAATACAGCAATTGATATGAAACTTTGAACATCCGTCTTATTTGATAATCTAAAGAACTGAAAAGCTTTTGGTAAAATTTCGTACACCGGAAGTGGGTGTTTACCTTAACTGTTTTTTGCCAATATTTTCTTGAATATGAAAAATAGCACAAAAACATTTAAACAAACTTTGAAGACAACAAAGAAATGAACATCTTTTGCTTGAAAACATTTTTCATAAAATCATTATTATTCGAGAAAAAAAATTATCATTTTTTTTTCATTTTTGGTATATAATTATGAAACGCTAATAATTATAGCAAATTTATGTCATTAATAATTGTAGAGAATGCCAAAATGAACAACTTATAAAGAATACATTTTTTTCCAAATCGCTTTAGTTTTAGAGAAAACTCAGTTTTTAAATTTGCAGTATAATTTTTCCATCTTTCATAATTTTGACGTTTTAAACGTCAGTTTCATCCGCTCGATGTACATTTAAAATATGATTTAAATTGAAAATAAACCACGAAAGCGTAAATATAAATGATACCATCAAGTCGGAGAAAGTAACATGATGGCCACATCACCATTTTTTATCTCCAGATTCTGAAATTTCAAAGGCAGTTTTGTAGAAGATGAATGGGACCTGCAGCTTGTTTTCATTCCACTTATTATGATAAAAAATAATTTACTAAAATCATCAACCGCGATTTTGATGTTAATTTACGATGTGGAACTTTGGAAGTTTCGCACATGTTTTTGCCCTGCCAGGGGACGTTTATTACGTCGAGTGATTCCTTTTGTGTTTGTGTTTCCACGTTTATGCGGCATTATCACGCCCCGGCTGTCATTCCATTCCGACACGTTTGTACTTTTTAATTAAATCGGATCTCGTTTACTTCCCGGAGATAACCGCACCACGACTTTTACCATTAATATCAACTCGGCTGAAATGGTGGCAATGAGATTTTTTTACTTATCAAAAGTTAAAAATTCCAGCTTGTGCAATTTTTTCAATATTTTATAAACGACTGAGGAGCAGTGGAGCATCAGAATTGCAATTATCTTTGTTTCAGATTTTTACAGAATTATACTGGTAACTCAATTTTGAGTGAGTCGGTGTCCTTCAGCTTCAATCTGCAGGGTCTCAGTATTCGTTTCCCGTAAGGCCCCATGTTAATTTTCGGTTGGTGAAAAATGGTAGAAAAGATTTTTTTTTCGGGAAAATAATTACTCTACACGCTTTTTAGCGTCATTAAGAACTGCTATGAATTTTTTCAGATTTTTCTGAGATCCAAAATTTTTCCTCATTTTTTCCGACTAATGGTATGGAAAAATGGGCGAAAATCATGAAATCATCAAATGACTTAAAATATACATGAAAATGTTCATAAATATACGGGGAATACGTGGTTAAATTTTCAGTTGAATCGTACTTGTAGTTTTCTTACTGCTCCCTTCCAAATTGGGCACTCGAAAATTATCCAGAAATTTTCGTCGATTTTGGGAATTTTTTGGCGCGGTCTCACGTGACAGGTATAGATGATATGACATAAGTTTGTAGCTGCATTCTTCCAGAATTCAATACTTCCATTCCCAATCATGTACCATTTTCCTGAACCGAAATTTATTTGTTTAAATGAGTCGGTGTCCGTCAGCTTCAATCTGCAGGGTCTCAGTATTCGCTTCCCGTAAGGCCACATGTTAATTTTCGGTTGGTGAAAAATGGTAGAAAAATTTTTTTTTTCGGGAAAATAATTAGTCTACACGCTTTCTGGCGTTATTAAAAATCGCTATGAATTTTTTCAGATTTTTCTGAGATCCAAAATTTTTCCTCATTTTTATGGAAAAATGGGTGAAAATCATGAAATCGCCAAATGACTTAAAATATACATCAAAATGTTTATAAATACACGGGGAATACGTGGTTAAATTTTCAGTTGAATCGTACTTGTAGTTTACTTACTGCCCGCTCCCAAATTGGGCACTCGAAAATTGTCCAGAAATTTTGGTCGATTTTGGGAATTTTTTGGCGCGGTCACACGTTACAGGTATAGATGATATGACATAAGTTTGTAGCTTCATTCTTCCAAAATTCAGTACTTCCGTTCCCAATCATGTACCATTTTCCTGAACCGAAATTTATTTGTTTAAATGAGTCGGTGTCCGTCAGCTTCAATCTGCAGGGTCTCAGTATTCGCTTCCCGTAAGGCCACATGTTAATTTTCGGTTGGTGAAAAATGGTAGAAAAATTTTTTTTTTCGGGAAAATAATTAGTCTACACGCTTTTTGGCGTTATTAAAAATCGCTATGAATTTTTTCAGATTTTTCTGAGATCCAAAATTTTTCCTCATTTTTATGGAAAAATAGGCGAAAATCATGAAATGGCCAAATGACTTAAAATATACATCAAAATGTTTATAAATACACGGGGAATACGTGGTTAAATTTTCAGTTCAATCGTACTTGTAGTTTTCTTTCTGCCCGCTCCCAAATTGGGCACTCGAAAATTGTCCAGAAATTTTGGTCGATTTTGGGATTTTTTTGGCGCGGTCACACGTTACAGGTATAGATGATATGACATAAGTTTGTAGCTTCATTCTTCTAAAATTTAGTACTTCTGTTCCCAATCATGTAACATTTTCCTAAACCGAAATTTATTTGTTTAAATGAGTCGGTGTCCGTCAGCTTCAATCTGCAGGGTCTCAGTATTCGTTTCCCGTAAGGCCCCATGTTAATTTTCGGTTAGTGAAAAATGGTAGAAAAATTTTTTTTTTCTGAAATATAATTAGTCTACACGCTTTTTGGCGTTATTAAAAATCGCTATGAATTTTTTCAGATTTTTCTGAGATCCAAAATTTTTCCTCATTTTTTCCGACCAATAGTATGGAAAAATGGGCGAAAATCATGAAATCGCCAAATGACTTAAAATATACATGAAAATGTTCATAAATAGACGGGGAATACGTGGTTAAATTTTCAGTTCAATCGTACTTGTAGTTTTCTTACTGCCCGCTCCCAGATTGGGCACTCGAAAATTGTCCAGAAATTTCATGAAAAAAATCATGAAATCGCCAAATGACTTAAAATATACATGAAAATGTTCATAAATAGACGGGGAATACGTGGTTAAATGTTCAGTTCAATCGTACTTGTAATTTTCTTACTGCCCGCTCCCAGATTGGGCACTCGAAAATTGTCCAGAAATTTTGGTCGATTTTGCGATTTTTTTGGCGCGGTCTCACGTGACAGGTATAGATGATATGACATAAGTTTGTAGCTTCATTCTTCTAAAATTTAGTACTTCTGTTCCCAATCATGTAACATTTTCCTAAACCGAAATTTATTTGTTTAAATGAGTCGGTGTCCATCAGCTTCAATCTGCAGGGTCTCAGTATTCGCTTCCCGTAAGGCCACATGTTAATTTTCGGTTGGTGAAAAATGGTGAGAAAGATTTTTTTTTCGGGAAAATAATTACTCTGCGCGCTTTTTAGCGTCATTAAGAACCGCTATGAATTTTTTCAGATTTTTCTGAGATCCAAAATTTTTCCTCATTTTTATGGAAAAATAGGCGAAAATCATGAAATGGCCAAATGACTTAAAATATACATCAAAATGTTCGTAAATACACGGGGAATACGTGGTTAAATTTTCAGTTCAATCCTACTTGTGGTTTTCTTACTACCCGCTCTCAAATTGGGCACTCGAAAATTGTCCAGAAATTTTGGTCGATTTTGCGAATTTTTTAGCGCGGTCTCACGTGACAGGTATAGATGATATGGCATAAGTTTGTAGCTGCATTCTTACAGAATTCAATACTTCCATTCCCAATCATGTACCGTATTCCTGAACCGAAATTTGTTTGTTCAAATGAGTCGGTGTCCGTCAGCTTCAATCTGCAGGGTCTCAGTATTCGTTTCCCGTAAGGCCCCATGTTAATTTTCGGTTGGTGAAAAATGGTGGAAAAATTTTTTTTTCAGGAAAATAATTACTCTACGCGCATTTTAGCGTTATTAAAAATCGATATGATTTTTTTCAGATTTTTCTGAGATCCAAAATTTTTCCTCATTTTTTCCGGCTAATGGAATGGAAAAATGGGCGAAAATCGTGAAATCGCCAAATGACTTAAAATATACATCAAAATGTTCAAAAATACACGGGGAATACGTGGTTAAATTTTCAGTTCAATCGTACTTGTAGTTTTCTTTCTGCCCGCTCCCAAATTGGGCACTCGAAAATTGTCCAGAAATTTTGGTCGATTTTGGGAATTTTTTGGCGCGGTCTCACGCGACAGGTATAGATGATATGACATAAGTTTGTAGCTGCATTCTTCCAGAATTCAATACTTCCATTCCCAATCATCTACCATTTTCCTGAACCGAAATTTGTTGGTTTTAATGAGTCGGTGTCCTTCAGCTTCAATCTGCAGGGTCTCAGTATTCGTTTCCCGTAAGGCCCCATGTTAATTTTCGGTTGGTGAAAAATGGTTGGAAAGATTTTTTTTTCGGGAAAATAATTAGTCTACACGCTTTTTGGCGTTATTAAAAATCGCTATGAATTTTTTCAGATTTTTCTAAGATCCAAAATTTTTCCTCATTTTTTCCGGCTAATGGTATGGAAAAATGGGCGAAAATCATGAAATCGCCAAATGACTTAAAATATACATGAAAATGTTGATAAATACACGGGGAATACGTGGTTAAATTTTCAGTTTAATCGTACTTGTAGTTTTCTAACTGCCAGCTCCCAAATTGGGCACTAGAAAATTGTCCAGAAATTTTGGTCGATTTTGGGAATTTTTTGGCGCGGTCTCACGTTACAGGTATAGATGATATGACATAGGTTTGTAGCTGCATTCTTCCAAAATTCAATACTTCCATTCCCAATCATGTACCATTTTCCTGAACCGAAATTTATTTAAATTCAAAAACGAAATATAGCCTGAATATATAAATATTCAACCTGTTCGTAACTCTGCAAGCAAAATTAAGTCTTACTAAGACTATAAACAAATAACTTATTGTTTATAGTCTTAGTAAGACTTAATTTTGCTTGCAGAGTTACGAACAGGTTGAATATTTATATATTCAGGCTATATTTCGTTTTTTTGAATTTATTTAATACTCTCTGCAATAAGTAAGGTTGTTTCTATTTTATCGAAATTTATTTGTTTAAATGAGTCGGCGTCCGTCAGTTTCAATCTGCAGGGTCTCAGTGTTCGTTTCCGGTAAGGCTCCATGTTAATTTTCGGTTGGTAAAAAATTTTTTTTTGGGAAAATAATTATTCTACACGCTTTTAGCGTCATTAAGAACCGCTATGAATTTTTTCAGATTTTTCTGAGATCCAAAATTTTTCCTCATTTTTTCCGACTAATAGTATGGAAAAATGGGCGAAAATCATGAAATCGCCAAATGACTTAAAATATACATCAAAATGTTCATAAATACACGGGGAATACGTGGTTAAATTTTCAGTTCAATCGTACTTGTAGTTTTCTTACAGCCCGCTCCCAAATTGGGCACTCGAAAATTGTCCAGAAATTTTGGTCGATTTTTCGATTTTTTTGGCGCGGTCTTACGAGACAGGTATAGATGATATGACATACGTTTGTAGCTGCATTCTTCCAGAATTCAATACTTCCATTCCCAATCATGTACCATTTTCCTGAACCGAAATTTGTTTGTTGAAATGAGTCGGGTGTCCGGCAGCTTCAATCTGCAGGCTCTCAGTATTCGCTTCCCGTAAGACCACATGTTAATTTTCGGTTGGTGAAAAATGGTAGAAATTTTTTTTTTTCGGGAAAATAATTACTCTACACGCTTTTTAGCGTCATTAAGAACCACTATGAATTTTTTCAGATTTTTCTGAGATCCAAAATTTTTCCTCATTTTTTCCGACTAATAGTATGGAAAAATGGGCGAAAATCATGAAATCGTCAAATGACTTAAAATATACATGAAAATGTTCATAAATACACGGGGAATACCTGGTTAAATTTTCAGTGCAATCGTACTTGTA
Source organism: Ocypus olens (assembly GCA_910593695.2). Taxonomy (NCBI): domain Eukaryota; kingdom Metazoa; phylum Arthropoda; class Insecta; order Coleoptera; family Staphylinidae; genus Ocypus; species Ocypus olens. The sequence continues at coordinate 2,884,222 of OU343048.1, forward strand.
GTTTTCTTACTGTCCGCTCCCAGATTGGGCACTCGAAAATTGTCCAGAAATTTTGGTCGATTTTGCGATTTTTTTGGCGCGGTCTCACGTGACAGGTATAGATGATATGACATACGTTTGTAGCTGCATTCTTCCAAAATTCAATACTTCACAATCATGTACCATTTTCCTGAACCGAAATTTGTTGGTTTGAAAGACTCGGTGTCCGTCAGCTTCAATCTGCAGGGTCTCAGTGTTCGTTTCCCGTAAGGCCCCATGTTAATTTTCGGTTGGTGAAAAATGGTTGAAAAAAATTTTTTTTCGGGGAAATAATTAGTCTACACGCTTTTTGGCGTTATTAAGAATCGCTATGAATTTTTTCAGATTTTTCTGAGATCAAAAATTTTTCCTCATTTTTTCCGACTAATAGTATGGAAAAATGGGCGAAAATCTTGAAATCGCCAAATGACTTAAAATGTACATCAAAATGTTCGTAAATACACGGGGAATACGTGGCTAAATTTTCAGTTGAATCGTACTTGTAGTTTTCTTACTGCCCGCTCCCAAATTGAGCACTCGAAAATTATCCAGAAATTTTCGTCGATTTTGGGAATTTTTTGGCGCGGTCTCACGTGACAGGTATAGTTGATATTACATAAGTTTGTAGCTGCATTCTTACAAAATGCAATACTTCTATTCCCAATCATCTACCATTTTCCTGAACCGAAATTTGTTGGTTTGAATGAGTCGGTGTCCGTCAGCTTCAATCTGCAGGGTCTCAGTATTCGCTTCCCGTAAGGCCACATGTTAATTTTCGGTCGGCGAAAAATGGTGGAAAAGATTTTTTTTTCGGGACAATAATTAGTCTACACGCTTTTTGGCGTTATTGAAAATCGCTATGGCATATTTGATGAAAATAAACAATACCCAAATTACATTTTTGTTGAATTTGGTTCTCGTTTATCACGTGGTGAAACATTTTTAATATTGCCTAATTTCAACAACCAGTAATACCCAAATTACAATCCCGATTTAAATCGTATATATTATTTTGATTTATTTCTTGGATTTACGTAAGCGCGAATTTATTTTCTTATATTTCGTGATCGGCGTTGACACCGAAAATTATCAGAAAGTCGTACAAACTTTTTTAATCAGACCTAATGGAAACGTCATCCACCCCGACTTTCGAAGTCGACTTCGAAGGGCGATTCAATTATGGAAGTTATGCGTCGAGGACCGCCGCACTTACCTAACCGAAGGGCAGGATTGCATACCATAGATATTCGAAACACTCACCTGAAACGGAAAAGGAAATCAAATATTAGCAACAGAGACAATTACAATATAAGTTCAATAATGCAAGCAGTGCAAAATATTCACGCTCCCGGCGCATCCACCATATATAACTCAAATAATGCAGACGCTAGAAAATATTTACGTTCCCGGCGCATCCACCACAACACCGATTCATAAATTAGCTCGTTAACTTGTCTGGAAAGATATTGATCGAATTTTAACTTTCCGGCGCATCCACCGTAATATCAAATAATAAACGAGCTCATTTTAATAGCGAAGCGATGGTTGCGACTATTATAAACAAGCTCGTTGGTTAAGAGTAAAATTTAGGGTTTACATTTTCTCCCAGAGGATATAATGATTATAGAGATTTTTTTGATTTAATACATTTTCCTTACACGATTAATGTCTACAGGGTGAAAAAGGGTACATCCGCGTTGATTTATTCGTTTGGGTATCCACGAATACTAATTCCCCATAAAACGCGTCCGGCAATATCTTATTAATATCGGACAAGTCCGAATGAATATCGATGCGATTCCACCACCTACACCGGTGGGGGGGGGTTCAACCTTATCCCTCGGAAAATACTGAGCGGCAAGAGACGGAATATCCGGGGGTAATCCTCCCCAGCGACGAACATTGCACCCCTGGATGGAATCGATAATGGTGAAAAATGTATACCTTTCAAAATCTCGCACAATAATAACACACGTACACACTGCAAAATAATGATGCAAATCCCAGCTGAATACTTGATTTTGAGAAGAGAAAATTTCCATCCAACGATTGGAAAAAATTGTTTATTTATTTCCGATTTGATGGCGTAAAAGAGATGTGTGCAAAAGAGAGATTTTTCTAACTCTTAAGGTTGCCTATAAAAACATCGAATTTGGACCACCCGGTACAGAGTTTTATTTTAGTGACTGTCTATGTTAAATTTAATTCTATTCATACTGTGAATACAGTATCTTCAATCATTCTTTTTTTTCGGGAAAATAATCAGTCTACACGCTTTTTGGCGTTATTAAAAATCGCTATGAATTTTTTCAGATTTTTCCGAGACCTAATTTTTTTTGTATGAAATCCGGTTTCGTAAATGAACGCGAAATGTTTTTTTTTTTTAATATATTTTTTTGTAGCCCATCAATTCTCATTTTATTCAAGCGAGTACAATAAGCTTAGGCTTTAGTGGCATTTAGAAGCAATAGTTACTTAGTAAATTTATTTTCTGGAAATTTGAGTTCAACTTAAACATTTTTTCAATTTATTGCAGAAAAATTTTAAAACCCGAAGTAAATTTATTTGTAACAGTAAACGTTCTGTATTAATAATATACTGATTATTCTATTTGATTTTACGATATTGAGTACTAGAAGATTTTTGAGAATTTTAAATATTATTTGTCGTGGGTTAATTCAACAAAGCTTACCGTATAATCGCCGCTCTTTTGTTATTTAATTTAATACGTTATTTGGCTGATATTTACTTTAGGGTAAATCGAGGAGGGGGCTGAATTTTTTTTTGTAGACATAGTTTTTTGAGCCGAGTCCAAAAATGTGGGTCTTAACTTTAGGAAAGGTAAGGGGGAAGAAATCGACTTCTTCTATGTGGAACGACGATTGAAAATATGTGTTAGGGTGTATTCAATAGTAAACTTTTCCCTTCCTAATTTCGAATTAAATTACAATTCGTAATAATCGATAAAAATAGACTGACAGACCTCTGGTCAATTGCCTGCTGAGGTAATTTGTGTGTCTCAATAAATGTATTGTCTCTCTCTCTCTCGATAAAAATGTAAACATAAATTATTTCAGCATGTTTACATTTTACTTAGGATAATAATAAACTCATTTTATTCCAACTCTGCGAGTTACAAATTACCATCGACCCCAAGTCTGACTGACAGATTTTTTCTTGCGATTTAACTCAAATTCCTTTGTTAACTTTTTACAATTTTTCAAATCGTTGATTGCAATTTTCGATTATTCAGTTCAAGTTTAGATTGTTGCCATTTTGTTTTCGCCCAGAATATGGCAATTGTTTTTACATAAAATCAATTACAGATGGTTTCTTTACAAATTCTGAGCTTTTGAAGCAAATTCCTCCGTTTAGTTATTTTTTTACAAATTTTCAAATCGTTGAATGCATTTTTTTAATCATTCAGTTCAAGTTTAGATTGTTGCAATTTTGTTTTCGTCTAAAATAAGGCAATTGTTTTTACAGAAAATCAATTACAGATAGTTTCTTCAGACATTTTGAGCTTTTCAAGCAAATTCCTCTGTTTAGTTATTTTTTAAAATTTTTGAAATCGTTGAATGCATTTTTTAATAACTATTCAGTTCAAGTTTAGATTGTTGCCATTTTGTTTCCGTCCAGAATAAGGCAATTGTTTTTACAGAAAATCAACTACAGATGGTTTCTTTACAAATGCTGAACTTTTGAAGCAAATTCCTCCGTTTAGTTACTTTTTACAATTTTTCAAATCGTTGAATGCATTTTTCGATTATTCAGTTCGAGTTTAGACTGTTGCCATTTTGTTTTCGCCCAGAATAAGGCAATTGTTTTTACAGAAAATCAATTACAGATGGTTTCTTTAGAAATGCTGAGCTTTTAAAGCAAATTCCTCCGTTTAGTTATTTTTTACAATTTTTCAAATCGCTGAATGCATTTTTTAATTATTCAGTTCGAGTCTAGATTGTTGTCATTTTGTTTTCGTCTAGAATATCACAATTGTTTTTACAGAAAATCAATTACAGATGGTTTCTTTAGAAATTTTGAGCCTTTGAAGCAAATTCCTCCGTTTAGTTATTTTTTTACAATTTTTCAAATCGCTGAATGCATTTTTTAATTATTCAGTTCGAGTCTAGATTGTTGCCATTTTGTTTTCGCCTAGAATATCACAATTGTTTTTACAGAAAATCAATTACAGATGGTTTCTTTAGACATTTTGAGCTTTTCAAGCAAATTCCTTTGTTTAGTTATTTTTTACAATTTTTCAAATCGTTGAATGCAATTTTCAATTATTCAATTCAAGTTTAGATGATTGCCATTTTGTTTTCGCCCAGAATATGGCAATTGTTTTTACGGAAAATCAATTACAGATGATTTCTTTATAAATGCTGAGCTTTTGAAGCAAATTCCTCCGTTTAGTTATTTTTTACAATTTTTCAAATCGCTGAATGCATTTTTTTAATTATTCAGTTCAAGTTTAGATCGTTGCCATTTTGTTTTCGCCCAGAATAAAGCAATTGTTTTTACATAAAATCAATTACAGACGGTTTCTTTACAAATGCTGAGCTTTTGAAGCAAATTCTTTTGTTTAGTAACTTTTTACAATTTTTCAAATCGCTGAATGCATTTTTGAATTATTCAGTTCAAGTTTAGATTGTTGCCATTTTGTTTTCGCCCAGAATAAGGCAATTGTTTTTACAGAAAATCAATTACAGATGGTTTCTTCACAAATGCTGAACTTTTGAAGCAAATTCCTTTGTTTAGTTATTTTTTACTGGCAAACAATCTAAACTTGAACTGAATAATTAAAAAAATGCATTCAGCGAATTAAAAATTTGCAAAAAATTAATCTCATCAGCAATTTCCTTCAAAATCTCAACATTTATTAACAAATAATGCATTTATGATTTTCAGTTAAAACAATTGCCATTTTCTTGGTGGAAACAAAACGACAGTAATCTAAAATTTTCAGGAAAACTAGTGTTTTTGTTTCCTTCAGATTATTAAATTTTGGACTATTTTGAGTAGTTCCAAAAACGTTTATAGTCTGTGCCTGCGTTAATTCTTGCAAAATTCGAGTTTTGAAATTTTTCTGCAAGAAATTAAAAAAATGTTCAAGTTAAACTCAAATTTCCAAAAAAACTAGATCTATAAGGAACGAGAGTAATCCAAAATTTTCAGGAAAACTAGTGTTTTTGTTTCCTTCAGATTATAAAATGTTTGACTGTTTTGAGTAGTTCCAAAAACGTTTATAGTCTGTGCCTACGTTAATTCTTGTAAAAATCGGATCTTGAAATTTACAAATTAAAAAAATGTTGAACTCAAATTTCCAGAAAAACAAGATCTTTAAGGCTTTTGTTTTCTATAGATTATACAATTTTGGACAATTTTCAATGTGTTCCAGAAGAGTTTCAATTCTCTGCATACTTTAATTCTTGAAAAAAATCTGGTTTTGAAATTTTGCTGCAACCAATTTAGAAGATGCTTACATAAGTTGAACTCAAATTTTCAGAAAATCTAGCCAGTAAATGCTTTTGTTTTCTACCAATTATAAAATTTTAGGTTGGGTTGGGTTAGGTTAGGTTGGGTTAGGTTGGGTTAGGTTAGGTTAGGTCAGGTTGGGTTAGGTTGGGTTAGGTTGGGTTAGGTTGGGTTAGGTTGGGTTGTCCACCGGTGTCTGCGGACCAGTGGCTCTTCCCATAGGCCAACCATCAACTGAGCCCTCCACGCAAAAGAAAGTGGGGGGTGAACAGACCCAGTGAAATCACTGAGGTCGTGAGCCCTTTAGTGGGATTAAGTCAGTTAAAAAAAAAGTGTTTGGGTTAGGTTAAGTTGAGTTAGGTTAGGTTAGGTTAGATTAAGTTAGGTTAGGTGCGATCTACCTCAATGATGCCTATTTTTGGCAAATATAAAAATTACTTACAAAACAAATTTCGATCCTGGCTCAATGTTACGAAATTTTTGGCAGAGCATAAAAATGACTTAGAAAACAAATTTTGATGAATTCATGAATTACGAATCAGATTTTCATATCAAGTCAATAATAAACATGAAGATTAGCTACTGGATAAATTGATGTAGCTCTGTCACTCCGGACAATTTATCGTGTCCCATTATCAACTTAATAGTCTCAGCTGATGATAACACGATCGACAAAACACGTGTGTGCCACGCATCGTCCCGTTGATAGAGAAACTCTCGCCAAAACGGGAATCGATCGAGTTTAATAGGCCAGTCTCTCCGTTCATCTGCAAATTGCAATTCGACAAAGGACGACCCGCCACAAATTGCAACAATTAATTTCGTTCGTGATGCCTTTGTTGTTTGTAATCGATGGCCGTTATTAATTAGATGTATTCAATTTTGCTAAATATTTGATACACATTTAATGATGATATCCAATAAACAATGCTAATTGCTCTCTCGTTCCCGGTGATATATTTGAAATGATGCATTGAATTTCAATAAATTTGAATTAATTAATAATTTAGTTCCGAAATATTAGTTAAACTTTGCATTTTTGAAAGTTATAAATTAGATGAAATCACCATGACAATGTTATAATTTGTAACGATGTGGGGGTTTTAAGTGCCGTTACGTACATTCGTCCAATTACGTCTGAAACGTGCATCGGGGAAAGAAGTGCACGCGTTATCCCTAATACGTATAAACCCTCCTTGATGCGGGTTCACCCTTCGGTTGACACATTTAATTACCAAACAGCAGCTGCTCAGGATTTTCGGCTAATTGTACAGAATTTATCGACGGCTAATTAAAACCGAATTTAATTACGGTAGCGCGTACTGTGCCGAACAAGCTTCCGAATCCACCCCTACCGCCCTTCCCACCGTTGCAGCACAACGTGAAATAAAAGTCCGTCTTCCCCGCTTTCAAATGAATTGAAAAATTCCATAAGTTTTAACCGTAGGACTTAGTTTTTTTGCAGATTAACACGTTCACCGCGGCCACGAAAACAAAGGTTTGCCATGAAATCATAATGGCGGATATTTCATTTTGTTCTAAAAAGTGACGTTTGCTGTCGCATTACGATTTACAACCGACCGTGAATTCTACACAAGAAAAAGTATTTATAAATGGTTGTAGTGTTGAATTTCCGAAGAAGGCTATACCCAGCAAAAGTACTATTCAACGAGTATTAAAAATAATGTAAGTAGACCGATACTATAAAATAATTAAGGGCGCCAATTGTAACACATTTTAAACTGTACTTTTGCTTCTCTGGAAATTCATGTAAAGTTCTTAAATAGTACCTGAGTAAAACGTTTTAATCATAAATACTTTTTCTTATGTGGAATACACGGCCGATTGTAAATCGCAATGCGACATCTACCGTCACTTTTTAGAACAAAATGAAATGTCGGCCATTATGATTTCATGGCAAACCTTTGTTTTTAATTCAAAATAATAGTAAAGTTTTTTGCAATTATCTCGATAAATACTCTGCAGAAATAATTGCGTAAGATACCAAATGATTCAGCTTAAAAAGCTTTAAAAATAATGTAAGAAGACTGATGGTGTCAAATAATGAGAGGAGCCAATATTAGCATATTTAAAATTTTACATGTAAATCCTTATGGTCCGCTTCGCAATTCAACACCCTGTAAATTTAGGCTATATTCCGTCTTAATTAAATGTATTTAATGCATCTGCATAAAGCGAGAGTTTCCAATTTTTTATTGTCGCAATTCTCCCCATTAAAAGTTTCTCCTCTTTTCATGACATCACTCTCGAATACTCTCCTCCACTTTTTTCCTCTGCTGTTAATGTTGATTTATTTTCGTAATAATATCTCCTCTTTTAATACCTTCCTCTCTCCTTCCATTTTAATATCGAGAAAATACTTTACTCTCCCCCTGCTGCGTTCACCCTTTCCCTTCCTTCCTCCTCTAATATAAGTCTAATAAAACACGCTTATCCCTTTCTGTCTGTTAATGTTGATTTATTTTCCTCGGCGTGAAATAATTCGTTTTTTGCCCTCTTTAACGCCCTTTCTTTGACTTTTCTGATCTATATTTGTAAGATATTTTAAAGGCATTTAAAAGCGTCTTCCATCCACACTTCAATTTTAGGTCTTAATTCAATTCAGATTATTTATTTTCAAGAAGAAAAGGAAATTTGAAAATATTAAAAACTGTCCGAAACGGAAAAAATATTCACAAAGATTTTGCCTTTACCTTTACCCATTGAGTAAGACGTCTTATTCAATGCTTTACTTCGACACTGATATTTGCTTGCATTTTCTGATCTATAAGGTTTCTTAGAGATCTAATAGAAGCGCCAACCACACTTTAATTTTAAGACCGCGCAGGAAAAGGAAATTTGAAAATATTAAAAATTGTCCGAAACGGAAAAAATATTCACAAAGATTTTGCCTTTACCTTTACCCATTGAGTAAGACGTCTTATTCAATGCTTTACTTCAACACTGATATTTGCTTGCATTTTCTGATCTATAAGATTTCTTAGAGACCTAATAGAAGCGCCATCCACACTTTTATCCACAATTTTAAGACCGCGCAGATTTTGCAAAGGAAATTTGAGGATATTAAAAACTGAATAATTTATTTCAATGTCACGGAGGTCTCCTTAAAGATTCCTCCTTTAACTTTACCTCAACACTTGGATTTGATTGCATTTTCTGCATTTTCAGAACCAGAAGAAATCTGAGAGATCTATTAGAAACGTCTTTCATCCAAACTTCAATTTTAGATCTCGTAAAGGAAATCTGAAGATATTAGAAACTTGATGGTTAATTTCAATGCCGTGGAGGTCTCGTGAAGAAATTTTGAAAATATTAGTAACTTTCCAAAATGCCAATGTTGATAATTTTTATTATAATTTTAAATTGGAAATTAATTTCTTTTATATTTTCTTACAAAGTTCACTTTAACTTCTTACAAAGGCAATAGCCTCTCGCACCCCTCCCTCTTTCTCTCTAAATTTTGTTTCCCTTTGTGATTCTGTCGTTGATGTTGATAATTTTTATTATAATTTTAAATTGGAAATGAGTTTTCTCATTATTTTCTTACAAAGTTCCCTCTATTTTCTTACAAAGGCATCACCCTCTCTCACCTCTGTCTCTCTCTTGCTTTCTAAATTTTTGTTTCCTTTGTTATCCTGGTGTTGATGTTGATGTTCTCTCTATTTTCTTACAAAGTTCTCTCTATTTTCTTACAAAGTTATCTCTATTTTCTTACAAAGGCATTACCCTGTCTCACCTCTCTTTCTCTCTCTTGCTCCCTAAATTTTGGTTTCCTTTGTGATTCTGGTGTTGATGTTGATAGTTTTTAATATAATTTTCAATTGAAAATGAGTTTTTAATATAATTTTCAATTGAAAATGAGTTTTTAATATAATTTTCAATTAAAAATGAGTTTTTAATATAATTTTCAATTGAAAATGAGTTTTTAATATAATTTTCAATTGAAAATGAGTTTTTAATATAATTTTCAATTGAAAATGAGTTTTTAATATAATTTTCAATTGAAAATGAGTTTTTAATATAATTTTCAATTGAAAATGAGTTTTTAATATAATTTTCAATTGAAAATGAGTTTTTAATACAATTTTCAATTGAAAATGAGTTTTTAATATAATTTTCAATTGAAAATGAGTTTTTAATATAATTTTCAATTGAAAATGAGTTTTTAATGTAATTTTCAATTGAAAATGAGTTTTTAATATAATTTTCAATTAAAAATAAGTTTTTAATATAATTTTCAATTGAAAATGAGTTTGTAATATAATTTTCAATTGAAAATGAGTTTTTAATATAATTTTCAATTGAAAATGAGTTTTTAATATAATTTTCAATTGAAAATGAGTTTTTAATATAATTTTCAATTGAAAATGAGTTTTCTCATTATTTTCTTACAAAGTGTCGTCTATTTTTTTCCAAGGTATTACCCTCTCTCGCCCCTCTCTCTGTCTCTCTTGCTCTCTAAATTTTGGTTTCCTTTGTGATTCTGGTGTTGATGTTGATAATTTTTATTATAATTTTAAATTGAAAATGAGTTTTTTCATAATTTTCTTACAAAGTTCCCTCTATTTTCTTACAAAGGCATTACCCTCTCTCGCCTCTCTATCTGTCTCTCTCTCTCTCTCTTGCTTTCTAAATTTTGGTTTCCTTTGTGATTCTGGTGTTGATGTTGATAATTTTTATTATAATTTTAAATTGAAAATGAGTTCTTTCATTATTTTCTTACAAAGTTCCCTCTATTTTCTTACAAAGGTATTACCCTCTTGCCTCTCTCTCTCTCTCTCTCTTGATCTCTAAATTTTGGTTTCCTTTGTGATTCTGGTGTTGATGTTGATAATTTTTTATTATAATTTGAAATTGGAAATGAGTTTTCTCATTATTTTCTTACAAAGTTCCCTCTATTTTCTTACAAAGGTATTACCCTCTTGCCTCTCTCTCTCTCTCTCTTGATCTCTAAATTTTGGTTTCCTTTGTGATTCTGGTGTTGATGTTGATAATTTTTATTATAATTTTCAATTGAAAATGAGTTTTTTCATAATTTTCTTACAAAGTTCCCTCTATTTTCTTACAAAGGCATCACCATCTCTCACCTCTCTCTCTCTCTCTCTCTCTCTCTCTCTCTTGCTCTTTAAATTTTGGTTTCCTTTGTGATTCTGGTGTTGATGTTGATAATTTTGTATTATAATTTTAAATTGGAAATGAGTTTTCGCTTTATTTTCTTACAAAGTTCCCTCTATTTTCTTAAAAGGCATTACCTTCTCTCGCCTCTCTCTCTCTCTCTGTATCTCTCTCTGTCTCTCTCTCTCTCTCTTGCTTTCTAAATTTTGGTTTCCTTTGTGATTCTGGTGTTGATGTTGATAATTTTTATTATAATTTTAAATTGGAAATGAGTTCTCTCATTATTTTCTTATAAGGTTCCCTCTATTTTCTTACAAAGGCATTAACCTCTCGCCTCTCTCTCTCTCTTGTGTTGATGCTGATAATTTTTTATTATAATTTGAAATTGGAAATGAGTTTTCTCATTATTTTCTTACAAAGTTCCCTCTATTTTCTTACAAAGGTATTACCCTCTGTCGCCTCTCTCTCTCTCGCTCTTTAAATTTTGGTTTCCTTTGTACTCCTGGTGTTGAAGTTGATAATTTTTATTATAATTTTAAATTGGAAACGAATTTTCTCATTATTTTCTTACAAAGTTCTCTTTATTTCCTTACAAAGGCAATATCCTCTCCTGTCCCTCTCTCTCTAATTTTTTATATAACCTCAATACCCCCCCCCCCCCCCATTAATTTTTCACATAAACGCAATACCCTTCCCTCTCCCAAACCTATAACTCCTGCTCTGTGTATGTTTTTTTTTAAGTAAAACTTGTTTAATACCGTATCCCCTTTCCCTCCCTCACCCTATTAATTTTTCACATAAATGCAATACCCTACCCTCTCCCGTCCCTCCCACTCCCGCTCTATATGTTTTTTTTACTAAAGTAAAGCTTGTTAGCCGTATTTCCATTAAACGTACGATTTAATTTAAAAAAAGGGCATGCGGTGATGTTAAGTAACCTCCGACCTAAAAGCGGGGAGATTATTTTTTGCCGGAGGGATAATTTCGGGACGCGCTCCCCGGGGAAATCCGGGCAGAGGCACTTTTTTCGCGTCATTATTTCCACCGATGGGATTCCGACCTGAAAGAGAAAAAAAAAACGGGCGGCGAAGATTTATACGCGCGGGGTGGTAACTGATGAGCCGGCAAACACAAAGACGCGCTTAATACGTTTCTGAAGAGAAAAATATATCAAGCACGAGATGCCGTCCTCGGGGATCCGAATGAAAGACGCACGCAAGAAATTATTTGCACATTCTGTTTAGTTGCCCGCCGAACAGATGTGTACATTCGGTTGCATAAGGTATGACGGTTGTTTTATAATGTTTTGTTGGCCGCAGAACAGATGTGTACATTCGGTTGCATAAAGTATGACGGTTGTTTTATTGTGTTGTTGGCCGCCGAACAGATGTGTACATGTGGTTGCATACGGTATGATGACGTGCGGTTTGGTGTCAGTTGCGCCGCCGTCAAATATCGGGACACTTGCGCCCAGATCCGCATCCGGCGGATCACTTTTGCATTTTTTGACTATACATTATTACAAGCTCGTGTAATGTACGGACTGCCCTTTTCAGCTCGGATAATGGGAAAAAATGTTTTTAGGACGAGAGCATAATATGCAATAATGACCTTTCAGCCGCGCCACAAATTCCCCATTCGGTTTATGTTATCACGGACTTCTGTAATGAAAACGCGGACCGACCATATTTCAGCGTTCCGTCGTATATCCATGAAATATGCAATCGCCACATATTATCTAGCTAGTAAACACCGACGACGTAATATAAAATAAAATATGTTTGTATCGTAAATATGCTGAGAATCCATTTTATAAAGAAAAAAAATGTAAATATCCAGTACTAATAACATGTTTAGGAAAATTTGATAAGATAGTAATTGAAATAATATACAGGGTGGCCGACTTATCTGAAGACATTGTTTTTATATGGGTATTTATGAGTATTGTTATGTTTAGTATTACACAGTGCGCGCCTAAAGTATGAAATATATTCAGTAAAACCGAAATAAAATATTTTTGAAAAAAATTCTCGAACACGTCGATTTTCTTTTATAAAAATAGACATTTTTGTATGAAAATCGATTTTCAGTCGTCATTTGTTTTTGAGTGATGACGTCATCCATTTTGTTTTTAAATGAGAACCCCCTATTTTTGTTCTTGATTTTGAAAGATCTTTTCATTTAAGGCGCATCGATATCTATGGTCATTCGCGGCTTTACAATTCAATACCCTGTATAGTAAGGGTATAATCTCTACTATACCAACCATGCTTATATGTATTATTATTTTCGAATCGATAATGAATTCGTAAATCGCCGAATAACCTTCATATCTATTTTGGAGCTAAAATATGTGTAATATCATTGATTAAGCTTATAAAATAAATATTAAATACCGGTAGTAAAACTATACACACATAAACTTCGAGCCACAGCAAAGAACATTTATGTAGTTATAAATTTCAGCGGTTTTGCCGTAAATTTAACGCCGGCTGTTCAAAAAGTTTTCTTCACAGAAGTTCTCCTACTCTTATAAATAGACTCGCAACATTTACGAGCTTCGCTGAAGGATAATATTTAACCGCAGAGAAAACCATATAAGCAATATACGTAGAGGAACAAAAAAAGCAAGTTTTAATAGTCATTTATGTAACAAGGACATTATGTTTATATTTTTTCGAAACCGAATTTTTCGAAAATAATTTTTTTTAATGATCAATTCTTGAAAAAAAAGTTTTTAATGATCAATTCTTCGATTTTTTTTAATGATCAATACTTCGAATTTTTTTAAATGATCAATTCTTCTAAAATAATTTTTTTTGAGAGATCATGCTTCAAAAAAAAATTCTTTAAATGATCAATTCTTCGATTTTTTGTAATGATCAATAATTCGAATTTTTTTGAATGATCAATTCTTCTAAAATAAATTTTTTGAATGATCAATTCTTCGAAAAATAATTGTTTGAATGATAAATTCTTCGAAAATAATCAATTATTCGAATTTTTTTTAAATCATCAATTCTCTTAAAATATTTTTTTTTGAGTGATCATGCTTGAAAAAAATTCTTTAAATGATCAATTCTTCGATTTTTTAATGATCAATAATTCGAATTTTTTTTAATGATCAATTCTTCTAAAATATTTTTTTGGGTGATCATGCTTGAAAAAAAAATTGTTTAAATGATCAATTTTTCGATTTTTTTTTAATGAACAATACTTCGAATTTTTTTAAATGATCAATTCTTCTAAAATATTTTTTTGGGTGATCATGCTTGAAAAAAAATCAATTCTTCGATATTTTTTTTAATGATCAATACTTCGAATTTTTTTAAATGATCAATTCTTCTAAAATAATTTTTTTGAGTGATCATGCTTGAAAAAAAAATTCTTTAAATGATCAATTCTTCGATTTTTTTTTAATGATCAATACTTCGAATTTCTTTTAATGATCAATTCTTCGAAAATAAATTATTTGAATTCTTCGAAAAATAATTGTTTGAATGATAAATTCTTCAAAAATAATCAATTATTCGAATTTCTTTTAAATGATCAATTCGTAAAAAAAATTATTTGAATGATCAATGCTGACGATTCGACAATCCCCCCGTCACCCAAAAAACAATGGATGGCCAATGACTTAATTAGTATCATTTTAAGATTGTGAACGTCTGATGTAGTGTATTAAAGTCAGAGGTAAAGCTGCACTGACACGAGTCAACTCTAGAAACGCGTCTGCAGTTGGCCAAAGACTTAAATTAATATTAACATCAGATATTTTCATTTCAAATATATTTCTTTTCAAACCACATTATCTGTGAAAATCACATCTCATTCACACAAATTACCATTTATTACATCTCATTGTCCGGTTGTCAATAGTCAATTATCGCGTCGGAGCCGAACATGTTTGCTTTGTGTGCGAGTGTGTTTGTGTGTGCGCGGTTTTTTTTCTTCGTTCTCTACTCTATCATAATTGTCCCATTTGTTCGTGTCTGTCTGACTAGTGCTGTGAAATTGTTAAATTGATCCTATTAAGTAGGAATTTAACATCTGCCCGACCCCGATATCATCCCGTGATGCCATGAAACACTCATGGCTCATTACAATGTTGTGCCAATTACAGACATACGTATACAAAACTGTCGTTGTTCTGGAATTAAAAAAAAATGGTAAACATTAGACCGCGTACGTATATGTAAATACGAGGTGATCAAAAAGTCACATATATTAGACCGCGTACGTATATGTAAATACGGAGTGATCAAAAAGTCACAAAGGTATTTTAACAGATTTTTCTGACGCTGACAATCCGAAGAAATTAAAAGTCAATTTATCATTATAATAGGCGATACTGTCGTTGTTCAAGATAATTGATAAACATAGACCACGTAAATACGGAGTGATCAAAAAGTCAAGTAAATATTTTAACCTGTTTTTCTTATGTTGCAATGTTAACAATCCGTAGAAATTAAAAGCTTTTGGTAAAACTCCTAGAACCGGGGTTTTTACTTTAACCGTTTTTTTTTTCGATTTACAATGCTTAATAAAAACCTGCATATGTTAGGATGAATATTTTACTTTTGCTCTTTTGCTATGATTTAAAACTTTTGTTGCAATTTCCATGGTAATCTTTTTCAGTTTTTTTTTTCATGTTTGTCTCGTTTCCTTGATTTTCATCAGGCAACTTGCAAATCCCCTTGCACGATCGCACCTCTGGGAAGCATGAAGTGTTTTCTCACTCTGCGCACATCAGATACGAAAAATATTTACGTTAGGGGGTTTATGAAAGCCCTCGAATAACAAAATGTACTTTTAAACAAAAACGTTGCAAACTGATTTGCCATAAATTAGAAACGCCAGTTACTTTATTACCCAAAAAAAAAAGATAATTTAAATGGGGATCGGTGAAAGTCAATTTTAAACCGTTTATTAATGATTTTTTTATTACAATTTCGAGTCAAGTAATTATCAAGTAAAATTGGTAAATAAATATAAACTTATATACTGGGTGTCCGTTTTTGAGCGCGTATATTAAGAGATACGAGGTGGGTTAAATTATGGCAAAGTTGTATACAGTAAAAGTAAATTATTGATTAAATTTAGAAATTTTCAAAATGACCATCAACTGTTCCCGCGAGAATATTTCGAAATTTCGCGGAGGATCGTTTGCAGATTTTGATTGGATCGTGAAGTACAATCGTTGTTGATGAAATTTAGAAATTTTCAAGTCTCCATCAACTGTTTTTATATTTTTTTTTTTCAGCTTTCGGAAAATTAAGCAGCGCCAAAATGACCATCAGCTGTTCCCGTGAGAATATTTCGAAATCTCGTGAAGGAATGTTTGCAGATTTTGATTGGATCATGAAGTACAATCGTTGTTGATGCAATTTGGAAATTTTCAAGTCTCCATCAACTGTTTTTATATTTTTTTCAAATTTCGGAAAATTAAGCAGCGCCAAAATGACCATTAGCTGTTTCCGTGCGAATATTTCGAAATCTCGTGGAGGAATGTTTGCAGATTTTGATTGGATCATGAAGTACAATCGTTGTTGATGAAATTTGGAAATTTTCAAGTCTCCATCAACTGTTTTTATATTTTTTTCAACTTTCAGAAAATTAAGCAGCGCCAAAATGACCATCAGCTGTTCCCGTGAGAATATTTCGAAATCTCGTGAAGGAATGTTTGCAGATTTTGATTGGATCGTGAAGTACAATCGTTGTTGATGAAATTTAGAAATTTTCAAGTCACCATCAACTGTTTTTATATTTTTTTCAACTTTCGGAAAATTAAGCAGCGCCAAAATGACCATTAGCTGTTTCCGTGCGAATATTTCGAAATCTCGCGGAGGAATGTTTGCAGATTTTGATTGGATCATGAAGTACAATCGTTGTTGATGAAATTTGGAAATTTTCAAGTCTCCATCAACTGTTTTTATATATTTTTTTTCAGCTTTCGGAAAATTAAGCAGCGCCAAAATGACCATCAACTATTCTCGTGAGAATATTTCGAAATCTCGCGGAGGAATGTTTGCAGATTATGATTGGATCGTGAAGTACAATCGTTGTTGATGAAATTTGGAAATTTTCAAGTCTCCATCAACTGTTTTTATATTTTTTTTTCAAATTTCGGAAAATTAAGCAGCGCCAAAATGACCATCAACTATTCTCGTGAGAATATTTCGAAATCTCGCGGAGGAATGTTTGCAGATTATGATTGGATCGTGAAGTACAATCGTTGTTGATGAAATTTAGAAATTTTCAAGTCTCCATCAACTGTTTTTATATTTTTTTCAAATTTCGGAAAATTAAGCAGCGCCAAAATGACCATTAGCTGTTTCCGTGCGAATATTTCGAAATCTCGTGGAGGAATGTTTGCAGATTATGATTGGATCGTGAAGTACAATCGTTGTTGATGAAATTTGGAAATTTTCAAGTCTCCATCAACTGTTTTTATATTTTTTTTTCAAATTTCGGAAAATTAAGCAGCGCCAAAATGACCATCAACTATTCTCGTGAGAATATTTCGAAATCTCGCGGAGGAATGTTTGCAGATTATGATTGGATCGTGAAGTACAATCGTTGTTGATGAAATTTAGAAATTTTCAAGTCTCCATCAACTGTTTTTATATTTTTTTTCAAATTTCGGAAAATTAAGCAGCGCCAAAATGACCATTAGCTGTTTCCGTGCGAATATTTCGAAATCTCGCGGAGGAATGTTTGCAGATTTTGATTGGATCATGAAGTACAATCGTTGTTGATGAAATTTGGAAATTTTCAAGTCTCCATCAACTGTTTTTATATATTTTTTTTCAGCTTTCGGAAAATTAAGCAGCGCCAAAATGACCATCAACTATTCTCGTGAGAATATTTCGAAATCTCGCGGAGGAATGTTTGCAGATTATGATTGGATCGTGAAGTACAATCGTTGTTGATGAAATTTGGAAATTTTCAAGTCTCCATCAACTGTTTTTATATTTTTTTTTCAAATTTCGGAAAATTAAGCAGCGCCAAAATGACCATCAACTATTCTCGTGAGAATATTTCGAAATCTCGCGGAGGAATGTTTGCAGATTATGATTGGATCGTGAAGTACAATCGTTGTTGATGAAATTTAGAAATTTTCAAGTCTCCATCAACGGTTTTTATATTTTTTTCAAATTTCAGAAAAGTTAGCAACGCCAAAATGGGAGGAATGTTTCAATCATTTTTTAGAAACATACAAAAAATATATTTTGGTTTAAATTAGTTAATTTGACATTCGTAGTAATTGTTTTTTCTGTTTCTTTCAATCGTCAGAATTTGCGCGCTGTGTTATAGAGGAATTTTCTTAATTGAGGCTTTCAAGATTTTTTTATATAGAGTTTATTTATGAAATTATAATTACAATTGCGATTAATTTCACTGTATAAAAAAATATTAAAATTTCCACTACGACCATATCTCATTGCTAATTGGTCTCGAGCTCGAGTCATCGTTCTAAATTTAAAAAGCCACTTCCGGTTGATCAATTAAATGTGAAAAATCGCGTCCCATTAAAGATCCCCCCGGGAACGAATTAATGATGTGCACCACCAGTGGCGGCTCGCTCGCCCGGGAGCCGCAGTTACTTTTCATTTAGGGAATCTGGTCCCCGCCAGGGTATCGACTGGCCGAAGCACATTTAAAATAAATGACACGGCGATGCAATGCGACGCCTCTAATTACACCAAAGTGCAGGTCTGGACCTCGTCCAGGAAATTCTATTGATCTGTTTACACACCCGCATGTCGGTATTTGCTTATCACAAAATTAAAAAAAAACTGATCCCAATTTAATTGTGAATTACTTTTTGCACCAAGATAAAAAAAAATTAAAAAATAGTGATGTGGCCAGCGTTTTTTAGTTATATTAGTTGTAATGACAAGCAATAATTATTATTTTTCCATCAGACGACAAACAAAAACCGACCAGTTTCGGATTCTAAAACCTCATCAGTGCAGTCGAGTCACTGATGGGGAAACTGATTCAGTATATAATATCCCTCATAACCCATTTAGGTGGTGATTGATATGATGGTGGTAAAACACTTTATCGATCTTTTTTTTTTTAATCAAAAATTTTACGAGAAACTTTTATTAACAAAATATGTCCACTACCCATTTAGGTGGTGATTAAGATGATGGTGGTTTATCGATAATTTTTTTTATCAAAAATTTTACGAGAAACATTTATTAACAAAATATGTCCACTTGAAATGATCGATGAGGCTAGAGACAAACAGATGGTGCTAATACGCATAATCGACCAATTTATAATTTCAAATTACAAAAATCGAAAATCTGTATGTCAGATTTATGTTTGTACGGTTATAACCTCTGCGCAGGCATCAAGGGAAAAGCAGTAATTCAATGGGGCTTAAATTCTCCATAATTATTTCATCCATCATGGGACTCATTATAGGCTACCCTCAAACGGGCAATGAATTCAAAAAAATAATATTTGTTATTTACGCTCGTCACTTTCTGGTATCGTATGCAACCAAATGCACGCACCTGTACTCCGGATAATATACTCTCACCGCGCTATGAAGGCGTCTGAGGTGAACAAAGAGTCGGACGGACCGCCCTCATTAAAAGTGATTGGATATTTTGTTACTTTACATTCACAGATGTTTACACTTTACTTGCTAGCTATTGGTGCCACTATCTGATTCTCTTCATACATCAGTGGTTTTTAAAAGGTTACAGATAGATAGCTCCTCAGATGCCTTCATAGCGCGGCCAGACTTTAGTACTTAGTATACAGCGAGAACTGTTAACAAGTAAATCATAGATACAGTCCGAACCGCGATAATATGACATGTGAGCGAAGTGTCTCTCTCCCTGGTCGCTTAGAACTCATTGTTGCGAGGTTTATCAGCGAACAATAATATTTACATAAATGGTCGACCTTATTGTATTTCGTTGCTTGGCTTCAGTCTTCGATCTCGCTTTATAATAACCAGACATGCCACTTTAAGTCACGTTTGCCTATATCACATATTTTTATTAAATTGAAATAAAGTTTTACTAATAAGTGATTACGAATAAATTTCTTTGTTAATACAACAGATGCAATGCACCGATTATTTTTACTCTCGTTGCTGGTAAAACATTGATCTCTGTAAAAAAAAAAAATTAACATGTGTTTTTAAGGTTCCAACTTTAGCTTTCTTTGTGCGGCTCGGGATACATCTGGGTGCAGCATGCGAAGTGGCGCACAAAGGAGGGAAAACGGTCGCAGACGCAGTAGTTCACCTCCTCCCTCCCGCGCCCTTCTGGCCCATCCTTCCCCAATATTCTCTTTGTCGTCGTTTGCAGACGTCACAGAGAGCTCCGCGGTCTCCGGGAATGTGTCGTATTTAAAGAATACGATCTGCTTTTTTTTTGTTTCGTTTCAGAATTATTTTTACCCACGAATCCTCTCCTTTGTTCTCGAGTTGTAACCCACAAGAGATTTTTTTGTTGTTGAATAACTGCACCAGTGGCTTATCTTAAAAAAGATAATCAAGATGATCAAGATGTAGCACGAAGTAAACGCCGCCAACATTAAACACTTAAAAAAGATATATTTGAGTTTTATCCAAAGTTATAAAATCGTAACGTTTGATCTGTTAAATTTGAATTTGCGGCTTAACATTTATTATTAACGCCGGTAGATGGCGGATTCGGTTTCGGCGCCGGGGGCTAACGATTACAAGCAGTGATGGTTCGCGTTTCTTTTTGTACGGCCGAGGTAGCAGAGGTGGCAGTACAGATTACCACCTCTGCTACAAAAAAAAAACCGTGAGCCGTCACTGATTGCAAGAGTCAAGCATCGTTGGTAGAGGTCTGAAGGAATACAATAAATGGCGCTTCGGAGTGACGGGGTCGACCCTCCAAAGTATAATTTTGGCATTATACAAATAATTCAAGCAATAAAAATGTTTCTTATTGTGCAGTACAAATCAATAGCAGGTATTAATCTTTTTTTCTCCTTTTTTAAAGTAACAACAAGAATATAATTCAAGCAATAAAAATATTCTTATGAAAATAATTGCATTTATTAATCTTTAATTTTTAAAAGTAACCTCAAGAATATATTGACTGGTTGGTATTCTTTCAGCTGCTTATCCTTCCGTATATAAATTTTAAACAAAGCTCGAAACATCCCCTTTTTAATTTTTAAGGCCGCGGAGAAGAAGAAACGGTCTCCCCCTTTTCCCTTTTAGGGCGACGTCGGATCGGCGAAGGGAACAATTACTCAGTGACAAAAGGGGGATTTTAATATCAACTTTTCCGGGGTGGACTCTGTCGGTGTGATTTATTACAGCCAGACTCCATCAAATGGCAGATATAGACTTTCAAGGAAATAAAAAAAAAAGATACGAAAAACCAACCGGATGAAATGTCTCGAATGATGAATTAAACAAAATTCCAAGAAATTGTCTTAAGGATATATTTTTTTTTTCATAGCCCAGTTACTTTATAATGAAAAACCGAATAACTCTTCCCATTTAAACATTATCGAATGAGTGAGAGACAGAGAAAGAAAGAGAGAGAGAGAGATAGAAAGACAGAGAGAGAGAAAGAAAGAGAGAGATACGATACATTTATTGAGACATATTCACACATTCTCAAAAGGCAATTGGCCTACAGTCTTCCAGCCCATTTTGAATGAATTTTGGGTTTAGAGTTTGAGTGACTCGCCTCTTAGAAATGAGTCGAGGAGTCTATTGTGACTCCGCTATTGAGCGGAAATTACTGTTTTTTTGCGAGTCGACTCATTCAAAAAGAGTCGACTGGAAAGAGTTGATTTCATGATTCAACAATTTGAATCATTCACTCTTTTTCAATGAGTCGACTCAAAAAAAAAACGCATTTCGGCCATCTCTAATTTAGAGCGCATCGACAGCTAAATTCATTCGAAGAATCAACTTTAAAAACAACGAAGTTACCCGTATAAAGTTAAAAAATCAAGGCACCCCGTGTATTAATAAATTCAAAACAAATGAATAAATTTTGTCGGCAAATTTGAAAAAAAAAACTCCATGTAAAATTAAAATTATTCTAAGATTAGTAGCTTTCAGTACAACTTTAAAAACATCGAAGTTATTCATATAAAGTTAAAAAATCAAGACACCCTGTGTGTCAATACATTTAAAGCAAATGAATGAATTTCGTTGAGAAATTTAGAAAAATTACTCCATTTAAAATTAGAAGCACGCCAACAACCGAATGCACAGTTCTAAGATTAGCGGCTTTCAGTAAACGAGCTGATCGAATGATTGCTCCAAAGTGCAAGATCAAAAAACTCATTAATTACGTCTAATCTCCTTCCATACAATCAAGTCAGTGTAGTCCTAATCTACTTCAAATTAATAATACTCGCCACCGTCCTTTTCTAACCACGTCCAATGCAAGAAATTATCTGATGATTTATTGCCGGAGAAAGTCAAGTCAATAATCGAAAATAAACAATATTTATATTCCAATGGTAATTTCCGTTTCGCCATCAGATCCTAACGGTTCTGATGAGACCTGAAAGGTCGAATCCGGTCCGTAGGTGAAACAATATTTGAAATAATAATAATAATAAGTACGCTTAACATTTTCATTATTTCATGTTTGAAAATGGTAAGCGAAACTTAAGGCGCAAAATAAATATCCAAGTTCCACAAAATAAAGTGTTTTATTATACAGAGTGTTGAATTGCAGAACGGGCCATAGGGATTTACATGTAAAATTTGAAATGTGTTAGTATTGGCTCACCTAATTATTTGACAGTATCGGTCTTCTATATTATTTTTAAAGAATTTTAAGCTGAATCATTTGGTACCTTACTCAATAATTTCTGCAGAGTATTTACCGAGATATTTACAAAAAACGTTACAACTATTTTGAATTAAAAACAAAGGTTTGCCATGAAATCAAAATGGCCGATATTTAATTTTGTTCTAAAAAGTGACGGTAGATGTCACATTACGATTTACTACCGGCCGTGTTTTATACAGAACACAAAGTATTTATAAGTAAATGGTTTTACTCGGGTATTATTTTAGAAGTTTACGTGATTTGTTCAGTGTTGAAATTACTGAGAAGGCAATACCCGGCAAAAGTACTATTCAATGAGTATAAAAATAATGTAAGTAGATCCATATTATAAAATAATTAAGGAGCCAATTGTAACGCGCATCAAATTTAGAGTAAAGAAGGAAATATTCATTGAATAGTACTCTTGCTAGTTATTGTCTTCTCCGGAAATTCTTTCTTGTGTAGAAAGTGTAAATCGTAATGCGACAGTAAACGTCACTTTTTAGAACAAAATAAAATATCGGCCATTATGATTTCATGGCAAACCTTTGTTTTTAATTTAAAATAGTTGTAAAGTTTTTTGCAAATATCTCGGTAAATACTCGGCAGAAACTATTGAGTAAGGGACCAAATAATTCAACTTAAAATGCTTTAAAAATAATGTAAGAAGGCCGATACTGTGTGATTAGGGGAGCCAATATTAATACATTTCAATTTAATTATGGATTCCAATAATAAGATGCTGAAAATTATCCAACCAGTAAATTATTAGTTAGCAGATTTTTTTTTAAAGGAATTGCAAATCGTGTGCGTGTCTGCGGCGTTTAGAATTTGAATAATTCCAGCCGCACGCGATTTTGTCCATTTTTCTTCTAGTGTGTGTGTGTGTGTGTGTGTGGTAGAGGAATCGATTAAAGCGATATTATAATTGTCGTATCTTTAAATATCCCCGGTAATTGAGCACGTGCCAACGGAAAGGCCGACGCGGGACACGAAAAATAACAATGCTGTAATTTAAGATGTTCATTCAAGCGGGACAGTCTATTTGTGAAACGGTTCCATTAGTTAATTGTCTTCAAATTGATCACAACGAAGAGCACGCATGCTTAATGAGGTGTGTGGTTTATTACAAACCCAAAAATATATATCTGAGTTAGCCGAAATTGCCACTGTATTTGTTATTTAACAAAAAAAAACAATTCCTAACACAGCAATTAATTGGATTGATGAACCTTACGAATACAAATGCTGGAGGAAAATATATAAGTTAGCTGAAATGATAACATTTATTATTTAACAAAAATAACAACTTCTGACACAATCAACAATTACTGTTTTAATT
Source organism: Ocypus olens (assembly GCA_910593695.2). Lineage (NCBI taxonomy): Eukaryota > Metazoa > Arthropoda > Insecta > Coleoptera > Staphylinidae > Ocypus > Ocypus olens. Next base: position 2,908,003 of record OU343048.1, read on the forward strand.
AAGTGGATTGATGCTCCTTATGAACACTAATGTTAGAATTGCACTACTACAATTATTTCACTTTATCAAAACGTCTATAACTTTTAATTTTTACGCCATTTGGAAAAATTATAGTCATAAATTTGCAAAAAAAAAATTTTTTAGGCGTAGGTAGCTGGTCCATTCCGTCAGAAGTACCATTTAACTGTGTATTGATTTCTATATATTTATTTTTATATATAATCATTATTTATTATATATTGAAAGGGGGGGCATACACAGGACATCCATGGACCCAAACCCCCACTTTTTCATTCCGAAAAAGTGACCGCCTGGATGGGATTCGAACCCACGACCACGAGGCCCGTGAGTAGGAGCTCTACTCACTAGGCCACCGCGGCCCCCAAAAAAATATTACAATTCCGAAAAAGTGACCGCCCGGATGGGATTCGAACCCACGACCACGAGGCCCGTGAGCAGGAGCTCTACTCACTAGACCACCGCGACCCACAAAAAAATATTACAAACAGGAAAAAATTATTTCAACTTATCAAAACGTCTATAACGTTTATTTTTTAAGCCATTTGGAAAAATTGTAGTCATAAATTTGTATAAAAAATAAAATATTACAATCAAAAACGACTATAACAGGATTTTTTTTGCGACGTGAAAAAATTTTAGTAATACATTTGTTGGAAATATTATTTGATCTCGGATGTAATTTAATTACCAGAAGCGGATTACGGTTTAATTAAAACCCGTCAGCATAGCCGACTAAAACAGGCCCGCAAACTTTCATTTCAAAAATTGCTTTTTGTATTTTGCGTTTTCAACAATACGAGCGAAAGTAATTATAATGTACACGGTTTCATATCAAATATTAAATTTAAAACCAGCGATACAAATATGTGTTCCATTAATTTAAAAAAACAAAATTAAACACCGGCGGATACGAGAAGCGATATTGATTTCAAGTACGGACTTTACGATTTTCTAGTTTCCGAACTTTCATTTGTTGCGTAACGCTCTGGGAAATGCGAAGGGGTTAGAACAGCGTGACAAAGCGGTGGGGAAGGGAGACGAGGAATGTAACGTAACAACACACAACATTAGGACCAACATAATGTATACTCGAGTCTACAGATATTTGGCGTGCGACACACAAATGTCATAAAATTAAGGCCCACATGATGTATACTCGAGTCTGGAGATATTTGGCATGTGACACACAAATGTCACAAAATTAAGCCAACATAATGTATACTCGAGTCTGGAGATATTTGGCATGTGACACACAAATGTCGCTAAATTAAGACTCACATAATGTATACTCGAGTCTGGAGATATTTGGTATGCGACACACAAATGTCATAAAATTAAGACCAACATAATGTATACTCGAGTCTGGAGATATTTGGCATGTGACACATAAATGTCGCTAAATGAAGGCCCACATAATGTAAACTCGAGTCTACAGATATTTGGCGTGCAACACACAAATGTCATAAAATTAAGACCAGCATAATGTATACTCAAGTCTGGAGATATTTGGCATGTGACACACAAATGTCGCTAAATTAAGACCCACATGATGTATACTCAAGTCTGGAGATATTTGGCAAGTGACACACAAATGTCGCTAAATTAAGGCCCACACAATGTATACTCGAGTCTACAGATATTTGCCGTGCAACACACAAATGTCATCAAATTAAGACCAACATAATGTATACTCAAGTCTGGAGATATTTGGCAGGTGAGGGGATTTTTTCTCTCCACCGACATCCAGGATTCATTGGACGAGGTTTATCAGCAAACATTAATGTTTACGCCCCTTGGTGCGACTTCTCGTTGCTTCGTTTGGAACTATGCTCCGCCCATCTCTCAGTATTCGATCCAGAGATGAGTAACTTATGAGTGAGTCGGTTAAAAAAGTCGACTCTTCGAAATGAGCCCAGACATACTTTTTACTTTTTCAATAGAGACATGTAAAGAGCCGTGTCTTTCAATAAGTCGACTCTCGAAAAAGAGTTTCGTCTCTACTTCAATCTCACTTGATAATTATTAGACATGCCACTTTGCCTTGGACTGGACTATACATACTATTATATCTAAGATTAGGTAGAGACAATATTTTTGCACTAGCACTAATTACCAGACATGCCATATTTCCGTGAATTGGATTATACGTACTATTGTATCTAAGACCGTATAGAGACAATAAATTAAATCTCCGTTCACCAGCACAATTTACCAGACATGCCTCATTTTCTTGGACTGGACTGTACATACTGTTATATCTAAAGTCCGTTTTAGACGACGTTATTTTCTTGTACAAAAACAAGCACAAATTACCAGACATGCCATATTTCCCTGAACTGGACTATACGTACTATTATAAGCACAAATTACCAGGCATGCCATATTTCACTGAACTGGACTATACGTACTATTATGTCAAAGACTGTATAGAGACAATAAATTACATCTCCGTTCACCAGCACAATTTACCAGACATGCCTCATTTCCTTGGACTGGACTATACATACTGTTATATCTAAATCCCGTTTTAGTCGACGTTATTTTCTTGTACAAGAATAAGCACAAATTACCAGACATGCCATATTTCCCTGAACTGGACTATACGTACTATTCGATCTAAGACTGTATAGAGACAATAAATTAAATCACCATTCACCAGCACAATTTACCAGACATGCCTCATTTCCTTGGACTGGACTATACATACTGTTATATCTAAAGCCCGTTTTAGTCGACGTTATTTTCTTGTACAAGAACAAGCACACATTACCAGACATACCATATTTCCCTGAACTGGACTATACGTACTATTTTATCTAAGACTGTGTAGAGACAATAAATTACATCTCCTTTCACCAGCACAATTTACCAGACATGCCACTTTTCCCTGAACTGGACTGTACATACTATACTAAGATTATGTAGAGACAATATTTTTACACTAGCACATATTACCAGACATGCCACATTTCCTTAGACGACGTTATTTTCTTGCACAAGAACAAGCACAAATTACCAGACATGCCATAGTTCCCTGAACTGGACTATACATACTATTTATATCTAAGACTATTTAAAGACAATACAATTTTACCTCCTATTCACCAGAAGGAAAAACATTCTTTCAAATACAATCACAAGAAATGAGAGTTAGATCGAAGAATGTTACGTTCCCTCCTCCAATGTTTCACCTTTACGTTTGCCAAAAGCCAACTTTGATAATTTCGATTTATTTAAGACGCGCGAAGGGGACGAGAAATTATAACCGTAACATCATTTAATATTTGCGTTGCGCGTGGATTCGTCTTTAAACGATATCATCAAACAACGAACGAGATAAATTGGTATTTGCCGAAGTGGCCGTAATGTTCCGCAGAGACGCGTCTGTTTCCCTCAGACTCGGAGGAAAATGGAAAGTAAACATTTAATCTCGCGCTCTCGACACAAACGACTTTTCTTCTAATTTCCCCGGCCTTCCTGCAGAGAGCGATGGATGATAAATATGGATCCGACATATTATTTTCTTCTCGCCCCCGGGATATTCTATGATTAATTGTGTCCAATATAAGCACTCGCTCGAAATTGGAAAATTTCACACGATCGCTCATTTTTTTGCTGCAACTCTTCAAATTGAACATAAATTTTAAAGTTGACAAGTAGAAGGTGCGAAAATAAATTATTGCAATAATTCAAACTAGTAAGCTATTACTTTGTGATCACGTGGGTGTGAGAACAAATGATTGAAATTTGCAGCATTGTTAACTTAAGCTCTTTGTACTCAAGAATTATTTTTTCCATGACAAAATATTATTCTTGAGTATAAAGAACTTAAGCTAACAATGCTTTAAACCTTTACATTACTAAAGTCAAAACAGTCTTATGCCACCTTGTTAAATTTTAATGTCAATAAATTGTTTTTCAAAGCCACCTTCGATTTTTATTTAGTAAAATGGCTATTGAAATGGTTGATAAAACGAGTTTTCTCCAAATAACTTTTAATGCGTTAGGAATTGGGACAGGGTTGTTATTAGGAAAAATGTTTGTTTTTTAATTCTGCATGGAATGACGTAAAAATATACTGGAGCTCCAATTTAAAATAAGAAAAATAAAGTGCTTTTAAAGTTTGAAATGTTTGACACTAAATTTTGGACACCCTGTATAATTCACATAGATCAAACTTGGTTAACGGGACTATCAGACCTTATTTAATAAGTATCTTGTACGATTTTATTAACAAGGCACTATTTTTATTTTTTATTCATTTTTTAAAACAATAGTGCAAAACTGATTTTTTTTAGTTTTAATTTTTTTTGCTGGTATCCCTGAATCGATTCCAATAAAATTATAGGAGTATGTACGCAAGCATAAAAGGTACCCAAATAAGCAATAAAATACATAGCATGTAATTTAAAAAAATATATCATCATGACGTCACGCTTTTTTGGGACACCCTGTATAATCAAAAATATTTTCCTGAAATGCATCGTAGGATACAAATATATTCTACAAAATATCGAAAGCCTAACTTAATTAGTAACTGAGCTATAGAAGACGGGAGGTGAGATGCAGGACCCTGTAAATAGACCACGATTTATCAAAATAAATCATTTCTTCGATACATTAATTTTGAAGATATTACTATTAATAATAGTAATAATGTTGTTGCCAATTGGCTTACACAAGTTCACAGTAGAAAATAAGAATATAAATGAAAAGACGTAAACACCATTATTAATGTTTATTTTGTAAAATTTTCGAATTTAGAAATTCTTTCAATGTACTTAACAGGAGGGTTAGGCTATATATGTGTTTCGGTAGTTTTAAATCGGATGCGTTTTTTACAAAGTTGCAGATGTTAAGTGACTGTGATTTAATCTTTTCAACGACTCCTTGGCGATATGTTTGTGTTGGCTCCTATACATCTTATCGTGTTTACACGAACTCAAAAATGCAGGAAAACTATTTATGCGCAATATGGTTTGCTTTACTAGCAGCTTTATTTACCTTCTTTTATATCTTTCAAATTATTCACGGATGTGAAGTTAGCAATAGATCTTAAAATAAGTTATTTCCTGAAAATTTACTAAAAAAAAAGCACTATCATATGAACAAATCACATGGCCACTCTTAATTTTCAACCCCATAAATATTTAACGCACATCTAATAACTTGTATTTTTTCTCAAAGTTCGCACATCGCCATAAAAAATAAAAGCGCATTAATAGATTCTACATTGACCGCACTGCCTAATAAACAATTAAAATTCGCATCACCGCACCTTAAATATTATGGAAATAATTAATTTACACCCTCGCGCAACGAATACGAAAATTTGCAATAATTGCAAAATTAATTTTCAATAGATATGGATTTTGAAAATTTTTGTTTTAATTTTCTGAGCACCTGAACAAAAACATCGCAGAGAAAAATATAAAAAACGCAGGAAAAATTCCATAAAAAATCGTCCTCAATGGTCGAAGTATCGCTTATTCAAAATCAATTTGGATTTTGTAAATTCAATAATTTTCAATAGATATGGATTTTGTAAATTCAATAATTTTCAATAGATATGGATTTTTGAAAATTTTTGTTTTAATTTTCTGAGCACCTGAACAAAAACATCGCAGAAAAAAATATAAAAAACGCAGGAAAAATTCCATCAAAAATCATCCTCAATGGTCGAAGTACCGCTTATTCAAAATGAATTTGGTTTTTGTAAATTCAACGATTTTCAATAGAGATATGGATTTTTGAAAATTTTTGTTTTAATTTTCTGAGCACCTGAACAAAAACATCGCAGAAAAAAATATAAAAACGGAGGAAAAATTCCGTAAAAAATCGTCCTCAATGGTCGAAGTATCGCTTTTCAGAATCAATTTGGTTTTTGTAAATTCAACAATTTTCAATAGAGATATGGATTTTTGAAAATTTTTATTTTAATTTTCTGAGCACCTTAGCCAAAACATGGCAGAAAAAAATATAAAAAACGCAGGAAAAATTCCATAAAAAATCGTCCTCAATGGCCGAAGTATCGCTTATTCAAAATGAATTTGGTTTTTGTAAATTCAACGATTTTCAATAGAGATATGGATTTTTGAAAATTTTTGTTTTAATTTTCTGAGCACCTGAACAAAAACATCGCAGAGAAAAATATAAAAATCGCAGGAAAAATTCCGTAAAAAATCGTCCTCAATGGTCGAAGTATCGCTTATTCAGAATCAATGTGGTTTTTGTAAATTCAACAATTTTCAATAGAGATATGGATTTTTGAAAATTTTTGTTTTAATTTTCTGAGCTCCTGAACAAAAAGATCGCAAAAAATATAAAAAAACGCAGGAAAAATTCCATAAAAAATCATCCTCAATGGTCGAAGTATCGCTTATTCAGAATCAATGTGGTTTTTGTAAATTCAACAATTTTCAATAGAGATATGGATTTTTGAAAATTTTTGTTTTAATTTTCTGAGCTCCTGAACAAAAAGATCGCAAAAAATATAAAAAAACGCAGGAAAAATTCCATAAAAAATCATCCTCAATGGTCGAAGTATCGCTTATTCAAAATCAATTTGGTTTTTGTAAATTCAACAATTTTCAATAGAGATATGGATTTTTGAAGATTTTTCTTTTAATTTTTTGAGCACCTGAACAAGGAGGAGCATTTGGAGATTTTTGCAGTTTGATAAATTGTTTTAATTTTTAATTTTCAGTTAATTAAGTTAGCACATCGCCATAAAAAAATAAGCACATTAATTATATTCCATTCTAGATTATTATATTAGCCGTACTAACAAACAAATAAAAATCGTATTACCCCACCCCGAACACTTTGAAAACAATTCATTTCCAACCTCGACCAACGAATACGTCTGATAATTGCAAAATTTGCAACATCATTCACAACAACATAATATAATATTATTGCAACTTTAAATAATTTTCAATAAATCTGTTTCATATTTAAGATTACGAAAACCCGCAGACACATTATCCGCAACATGTTTTCATACGTGAAGTACTTTTAGAGAGTATTTTTGTTGAATATACGAAAGGAATTCGCAGAGGAAATTGCATTTAATTATGAATTCAAATTTTTCCTCGCCTCCATCGAAACGGAATGGAAATTTTCTTGCATTCCGTAGAAGAGAGGAAAGAATAGCAGCGTTCCTTCCGGCGATGTGTTTGTGTGTGCAAAGAATGTAAATATGCAATTGTTGATCTAATCATCGCTATTGAATATTAAAACGTTTTTTTTTTTACAAGACATTGTCTTTCCTCAGATGAATTTGAAATGAAGTCCATAATCATAAAATGGTCATCTATTTAAATAGATTGATAGATATTTTATGTATACTTTTTGTTAAAAATGAGTCTCTAGTATTATACAATAATCAGATGATAATGAAACAATCATTTACATGCTGTAAGCAGCTCACGGTTACCATTAATTAGTTCATTCTCATTCGATAGCCCAGCAACCTATTCTTTGATTAGTTCACTTTTCTAAACCCTCCAGCCGTTTCATGGTGTTGAGTTTAAAGCTTTAGGCTTCAGCACCATGTAAAAATGAAACAGTGGCTCCATCCTGTTGAAACCAGGACAGATTCTTCTACAATTACAACCTAAATTTAAATTTCAGGTGGATAATAGCTGAATGCTACATCTGGTCCGTATTTTTATACGTAGAAGAATTTGTCTTGGTTTCAACAGGATGGAGCCACTGTTCATTGGGCTAAGAGTCGTTTCCCGGTCAATTGATCTCGTTACGAAAGGCCGTTCATTAACCAACTGGCTTTCCTACTTCGATCCCCTGCTGTATCTCAAGGCAGAAACTTTTGAACATCATCCTCGAAGGTATTTTATGAGGAAATCGCCGGTATTCCTCCAGATACTCTGGTGATAAATACAAGGACACGGGAGAGGATGATGCACTGCTGAGCAAAATATTAATCAAGCTCTTTTGTTTTCTAAATTTTATTTTTAAACTTTGGTTTTATTCAAGATAGTCAATGATCAATCAACCGTGCAATTTGTCAAAGTTGCACTTGGTGCGCGTTGCCAGGCCGCTTTCGACATGGTAAATTGGCGTATCGGCCAATTTGGCAGTCGGCGCGAATTATTATCTATCGGCAGACGGCAACGAACAAAATTAAACAATAGAGTTTTGAACGCGACCGGGCCAAAATAATTTTGGACGATAAATATCACTTAACCGACCGCGATAGAGTGACGCAGTTCTTTGCAACATTTATATTCCGGAACGGCGACACTCCAACGAAACAAAAACAGGTGCACTACTTGTTTTGCTAAAGAGACAATCATAAATGGTACGAGTGTTGTAATAAGAAAAATTTCCTGTACATCAAATATTGTTCACCTACGGACCGGTTTCGACCCATCAGGTCTCATCAGCGCAGCTAGAATCTGATGGAGAAACGGAAATTGCTATTGGAATATAAATATTCCAAACACCGTTAAAGGTAGAAATGCCAAAGTGGCGGCATCTATCATGTAATTGTTGTACTAATTAAAAATTATGCACGTAATAAATATATTTTGTATAATATTTGGCCGAAAAATCTAAGTCGCAGGCCCATTGTATTCCTCCAAGGATTTTTTATTATTATTGTTACTTTCTCCGTTACGAAGTACGAGAAAGTATTGTGATGGTGAAAATTTTTTCAATTTTTTTTTTACGGTAATGTCCGTTCTGGGGTCCCTAGATGCCATTTCAACAATTTCTGGGAAAAAAAAATGTGTCTGTGTGTGCGCGTTGTATCTCAAAAACTAATAGAGCAATTGATATGAAACTTTGAACATACGTCTTATTTGATAATCCAAAGAACTGAAAAGCTTTTGGTAAAATTTCGTACACCGGAAGTGGGTGTTTACCTTAACTGTTTTTTGTTTTTCAGAAATATTTTTTTAAATATGAAAAATATCACAAAAACATTCAAACAAATATTGAAGACAACAAAGAAATGAACATCTTTTATTTGAAAATATTTTTCATAAAATCATTGTTATTCGAGAAAACAATGTATTATTTTTTTTTCATTTTTGGTATATAATTATGAAACGCTAATGGTTACAGCAAATTTATGTTAATAATAATTGTAGAGAATGCCAAAATGAACAATTTATGAAGAATAAGTTTTTTTCGAAATCCCTTTAGTTTTTGAGTAAAGTGAGTTTTTGAATTTGAAGTGTAATTTTTCCATCTTTTATAATTTTGACGTTTTAAACGTCAGTTTCATCCGAGTCTACGAAACGTTCGATGCACATTTAAAATATGATTTAAATTGAAAATAAACCATGAAAGCGTAAATATAAATGATACCATCAAGTCGGAGAAAGTAACATGATGGCCACATCACCATATTTTTACATTCTTCTGTTGCAGAATACTTTTACAAATAATATACCACGTAATAAATATATTTTGCGTAATATTTGGCTGAAAGATCTAAGTCGCAGGCCCATTGTATGCCTCTAAGTATTTTTATTATTATTTTTTATTACAGCGAATGCATTGCATTTTCTAGCGAATCTCACCTCGAAATAACTTATTGAGAGCTATTGAAAAGATTATTCTTTGGTTATGTCGTTCCGCTCCGACCCTTGATAAATTGCTCGAGCTTTTCCGTTGCATATTTTCCCGTTTCTCTTTCATACTTCATGGACAAACTGCCGTCGAGCAGATAATTTACGAAACAGAACAGTTTCACTAGAAGCAACACTTTCTGCAAGGGCGGACGTTCCCTACAATTCCGGAAAGCTCTCGGCGAATACGTATCATTTATTTACACGACTTTCGGCCTGAATTTTTCATGTTTGACTTTACGACCGCCCCGGGAGCTCCATTGTCTGCCGGCGTTTACTTATTTAAAATGGGATGCATTGGTTGTATACAAAACATTTCTGGCATTTAATTAGTTTTTTTTTTTTATACAACTGTTTACTATAATTCAATATTTTATATCTAATATCGCATTGTACATAAAAATACAGTGCACTATAAACTCAGTTTGGATGACGAAAAATTAACTTTTTCCGGAAGGGAATTTCACATTTATTTTCTACCATAATAAATAATATCCTATACATAAAAAATGGTGTTGTGGCCATCATGTTACTTCCTCCGACTTGATGGTATTATTTATATTTACGCTTTCGTGGTTTATTTTCAATTTAAATCATATTTTAAATGTACATCGAACGTTTCGTAGACTCGGATAAAACTGACGTTTAAAACGTCAAAATTATGAAAGATGGAGAAATTATACTTCAAATTCAAAAACTCAGTTTACTCAAAAACTAAAGGGATTTCGATAAAAACTTATTCTTTATAAGTTGTTCATTTTGGCATTCTCTACAATTATTATTAACATAAATTTGCTGTAACTATTATCGTTTCATAAGGGGTCTCTTTTGACACACGAACAGCCGCTAAACTATACGAAACACACTTTTGTCGAAACGACTCGCGCGCCACCCATTATAAAATGGTTGTACCAATTCAGAAACCTTCGCGGGAATGCGCACAACAACTCACCAAAGTTTCATCGCAATCTGATAAATAGGAACGCATATGGGACAAACATTTTTATATATGGATTATAAGGAAAATTTAATTTTAAATTTACACTGCTTTCTGATGATTATCAAACTTCAAAATTTATACAGATAGTCTGTGCGCATTACGATAATATGAGCAGCGAAGCGGTAAACCCTGTAAATTGGGCCCAAAATAAAGCGCCAGCAGATTGCCCTTCGATATGCATTTGTTCTGGGAGATTGGTCTCGGAGGCAACAATATCGTTACCGGAAAGGTAGATTACATCGGAGCCGTGTCCAAATTGGAGAATCGAATCGAAACCTGGAGCTGGAGAGCTGGAGAGTGGATTTGTCGGCGTAAATTCACTCTAACAAGTCCTGATTGGACGTAATGGAGGATATATTTAAATTACCGTGGCGTGAGAATCTCTATCGTGCGACACACCGACACTAAAATTAGTGGGAGTGAGAGAGAGAGAGGGATTTAAAACGAGTGGCAAAAGTCGCAATTATTTACTGCGTTCTATTTAAACATGTTTATCATAAACGTATGATTATTTATTCATTAAATTTAGAATGAATACAACACAACGTGCGGTGAATTGTTATTGAAATTTTTCTCGTTTTGTATACAGAGGGCGCTGCCTATTTCCGCCATGTTGATACTTTTCTATAACATAACCTAAAATTGTAGTACAATCAAGTATACTTATGATTAAAAAAATGCCTTCCTTCCCTTCAGCTTTCGTAAATTTATTTACGAAAATCGCGTATGTAAGCACGAAACCATTGATTAAAAACAGAATGATGAAAACAAAAAATGTCTGCGGACGGGGATTGAACCCGTGAGCCTCCGCTTGCCGCGCAGGTATTTCTTTTGCAGTCGGGAATCGAACCCGCCCGGCAAGTGGAGGCTCACGGGTTCAATTCCCGTCCGCAGACATTTTTTTATTTTCATCATTCTGTTTTTAATTAATGATTTCGATTTTCGTAAATAAGGAAGCTGAAAGGAAGGAAAGTAGACATTTTTTTTCATCATATATATGTTTCCTGTTTTAATTAATGGTTTCGTGCTTACATACGCGATTTTCGTAAATAAATTTACCAAAGCTGAAGGTGATTGATCGCGCAGCACACTTTGTTAGTTTCTGCAGGCGTTTGAAAAAAAAAACATTCCCTCTCTCTCTTTTCATATACATGTACATCCTGTTCAAAACGGGGGATGTTTTCCAGATGTTGATTGAACATCTGGTTCTTAGCGATGCGGGTGTTTTGCATGTGAAGGAATGCACAACTCGGAGCTTACTGTAATACTCCGAGCTTCTTACGTAAGACGTTTGAGGGTCCTGAACTTGCTACAAACTGTTAATAAAAACAGTCTTGTTGGACATAAATTTGTGTTCCCGATATTGTTTTATAAATATTATTTTTGATATAACTCGTCCATCTGGGCACGTAAATAGTGTTCCTTTTATAGAATTTTATAGAATCGAATAATTTTATTTCACAATGACAAATTACAAAAAAAAACATACATAAAAATGGTGATGTGGCCATCATGTTACTCTCTCCGACTTTATGGTATCATTTATATTTACGTTTTCATGGTTTATTTTCAATTTAAATCATATTTTAAATGTACATCGAGTGGATGAAACTGACGTTTAAAACGTTAAAATGATGAAAGATGGAAAAATTATACTTCCCACTCAAAAACTCAGATTACTCAAAAACTAAAGGGATTTCGAAAAAACTTATTATTTATAAATTATTCATTTCGGTATTCTCTACAATTATTATACACATATAAAATAGAACTTTGCCGGAAATTTTCAATTTTCCAATGCCTGAGCATATTACTTCAATTCAATTCATTTATTGGTGCACATAGAGAGGTTTACACAGGCTAGAAAACCATTTTAAACTTCTTTTTTAACGGTTGTAAAAACAAAACATTTTCGTGTTGATTTCGGCCATTTTGCGGATGATTGCCGCGCCACCGTATTCCGCGGGAGTTTACTGTACTTCAATAATTCGCAGTTATTAACCCATTGCATTCGTATTTATATTTGAGAGCACAGTGGCAAAACGTATTGTGGCGACATACCAGTGCAAAGAGTTAAATTAAACACAGTTACACTTAAGACCATGATATTCTCTGGGTGCTATTACCCGATCAACACAATACTCACCCCAAACAACGACAGATACTTAATCGCAAGAATTCAACTCACCTGAAACAAAATAAAACCACTTTAAAAATTTGTTCGTTCACCGATTTCACATGATTACCAAAAATACATCCGACTACGCACCAAGCACAAAATAAAATGATCGAGACCGAAAGCGTAATCAGAATGACGGCTTATCATTTGTGGTCATCTGGACGGTCTATCATTATTATATGACGGCATTCTTAATTCGCGGAAATGTATCAACAATTTGTGTACTTAACAGCAACACAATCGGGTTTTGATATACAATAATAGAATTTTACAAACAATGGCCCGAAACAAATAAAAACAGTATGCCCAATAATGAAACGACTTCTGTCACTGTAAAATTGTTTTAAACTATTAAAACAGAACGTTTTTTGTTACAAATATCTTCTCTAAAGTAAGTAATACTGCCAGTAATTGTCAATATATCCTGTAATGTTTGTAACTCGCTTGAGTACAATGTGAAGTAATGGGTTAAATATTAGCATCTGTCACTATAAAATTGTTTGACATTTCATTAAGCGCATTGCATTGTTTCATCAAATTTTAAACATCAGGATACAGAATAAAACACTTACTAGGTTTTTCTACTGTCGTTTAATAATGTTCCTATTGTAACATCAAACACGATTAACGCATAGTGAAAATCCATGCTCTTTCCATCATAGATTAACGCGAGAAAGAAACATGCGCCGGGACAAGGGCAAATCGGTAGATGGCACCAGGCGATGATGATGACGATTTCACTTATCACGTGAAAAGTTTGCACGAAAGAAACAGCGAAAGCGCAATGTCTGTTTCATTCGCGGGGAAAAGGATCCGCTTGTCATCCCGAGATTACATTGACGCGACATCTCTGAACAGCGGTGGCAATTAATTTCCCGCGATCAAATTGCCGTACACGGCAACAAGCGCAAACATAACTTCTAAGTTTTTAACGCAAACACGAGGCATACTATGAGTACGCATAAGTTGGTTTCGACTTACTTGGACAATGTTTGTTTATCGCATCCTTAACAATTTCCCTTATTTCTGGAGGTGTGCAAGAAATGCTACGACTATTGAAATCGCCGTGGAAATATTTTCTCGTGTTAACATTTCAATTTGTTTGAAACAAAATGGGCCCGCTACGTATTACAATCGAAACTCACTAGATGTTAAAGTTATCATTTAATTTTATAAATTAGAAGTGAAAAATCCCAGAAAATAATGAATAATACATATTTTTATAATTGAATTAATATTATTTGGTAATAAATAATGCTTGAAGTTTTTCAGATAAAAAGTGTCAACATGCCTCCAACAGGAATTAAACTTGCAACCTCCGTATTTTTATATTTCTCGTATCGTCAACACCGATAAATACTTGAAAATTCGGTTGCCTATATGTTATTTTGGCTTCTCATGTTAAACATGTTTTCTTAATTGCGTGCCTAACCTCAAATTTGTATTTCCGTTAAATAGTCCACACTTAACAACCATCTAAATTATAATTCCATATAAAAACTTGTATAATAATCTAATTCCACTTTATCCACAGCGCCATCTTTTAATACGCATCAAAGTTACATTTTTTTTATTCCTCAAAATAAAATCCCAATTTGTAAGATCGAATCTTCCCGCACGAAATTTCCACGTACAATACCGAAAATACAATTTATTCACATCTTAAAATAAACATCGATTCATAATACAATTTACGATACGGAATCAAAGCAACGTCACGTAAAATTTGATGGACGTTAAACACGCAGGTTGTGTGAAGTCGATGGCTCTCCTCAAAATGAGAAAACGAAAAGATGTACCGCGGCGCGATTGCGAAGGAGAGAGGCGTGTGTTTACCGAAAAATTGGAAGCTTGTCAAAAATGTTTCCAGCTGTTGAATTTCAAGTTCGCATGTGCGTGTGTGATTCGCCTCTGAAAATATTCCAGAATGTAAACAATTTTCCACCAATTGAAGAAACACTGGTATGATAAATTCAATTTTGTTATTTCTTTCGATTTCGAACAGCGACATCTGCAAATTAAACCAACAATACGAATACGAGTGTCTTAAATGTGGCCATCAGGTTACTTTCTCCGAATTTATTTATGTTTATACTTTCATGGTTTATTTTCAATTTGAAATGTACGCCGAGCATTTTGCATGATCGTATGACACTGACGTTTAAAACGTCAAAATTACGAAGGCTTAAATATCTCATAATTTTGACGTTTTAAACGTCAGTGTCATACGATAGATATTTGTATTGAATTTTATTTACAAATCCGTAACTTTATGAATACACGAAATATTGTTGTTAGAACTGCGGATGTGGACAATTTATACAATTTACAGAAGGCGAGTGTTAATTAGTGCGGTACAGTTTTAAACCTTGGACCCACGATGGAATGAATGAATTCATGTTGTCGAGAAATAAAACCGACGTAATGAATATAATACAAATTAAACTTAAAGTGTTCAGTGGCTGTGAAATAATGTAATTGGGAGCAATTTGAAATGTAAATAACAATTTTGATGGACCGTAGTAGGATGCGCGGAGTTTAAGTGCTCGACTCAATTTCCTGATTATCCTAGCCCTCTAGACAATTTATTAATTGCGTCCGTTGCGTAGCTTAGCAACTCGATAAACATTTGCGAGCGTGCAATTTAATATCATGGTTTATTTCTCAAAAGAAAAGACCAAGATACCGAAAAATAGGTCAATCTGATTATATTTGATATTTGATTACCAGTACCAATTTTCACTGTCAAAGTGTAAAATTTTGTAATGGCTTTCCGTAGATGAATAAGTAAATAGAATATTCTAAGCAATTTTTATTAACAAATAAATAAATTAAAAACTAAATTAGGGCCGAAAATTCCATCCGAGTCGATAAAGTTTGCGATAACAGAAAAGGACTATCACGGCCCCGCTTGTTTTCATTGTAAACACAGAAAGGTCAAAACTGTTACACTCGTTGGTTGTACAAGCAATTTGTTAAATAAATGTTTTCCCATTCCAAACGGAATCCTCGGATGTATTTAAATAAAGCGGCGATAACGAACTACAAATTGTACACCAATAGAAATGTGTCTATTATGTACTAATGGACGGTTACATCAACGTCAAATAAATCGAAAATAACTTTTATTCGCAAGTTAAATAGTAAGGTGTAAGCCACAGAATTTTGGCCATGCCTGAGAGAGAGAAACATAGCAGTCATTCATTTTTTTAAATCTAATTCAATTGAACTAATATTAATCTGTGACATACCTCATTTATCTCACAGCCAACTCTGAAACAAAATTTTGTGGCTCACACGATATTTACACCTCTATGGTTCATTTAATAATCAGGCGAAACCAATCAAATTTTAGGCGGGAAAATACGCTGTTGTGATTGGCCAAAATTGCTTAAACTGTAATGGCTGCCGTTATGAACTATATATATTTTTAAAAATTTATTCTCCACTTTTCATATTTTTTTCCAATTTTTTTCACCGACGCGCCTAAAATATGAAAAACAAATTTTCAAAAATTCGTAACTCGTTTGAAAATTGATGGATTTTAAAAAAGAAAAGTTAATTTAAAAGAGTGACATTTTGGTAATTTAATTTTTCTAGAATTTATTCAGCGCGGTTTATATTTTTTTTCGAATTTTTTTCTTCAATGCTTCAATAAAATTTTCAAAAATTCGCAACTCTCTTGAATATCGGTATTTTTTTCAAAACAAAAGTGGCTTTGTAGGAGTGATATTTTGACAATTAAATATATTTTTTTTAGAATTTATTCTCCACGGTTCGTTTTTTTCCAATTTTTTTCACCGACATGTCAAAAATGTGAAGAAACAAATTTTCAAAAATTCGCAACTCGTTTAAAAATTGCTGGGTTTTAAAAAACAAAAGTTAATTTAAAAGTGTGATATTTTGGTAATTTAATACAATTTTTCTAGAATTTATTCGCCGCGTTTTATATTTTTTTCGATTTTTTTTCTTCAATGCTTCAATAACATTTTCAAAAATTTGCAACTCTCTTGAATATTGGTTTATTTTTCAAAACAAACCTGACTTTAAAAGAGTGACATTTTGACAATTTGAATATATTTTTTTAGAATTTATTTCATATTTTTTCCATTTTTTTTCACCGATGCGTAAAAATGTAAAAAAAAACAAATTTACAAAAATTCGTCAATCGTTTAAAAATTGGTGGATTTTAAAAAACAAAACTTAATTCAAAAGAGTGATATTTTGGTAATTTAATACAATTTTTTTAGAATTTATTCTCGGCGATTTATATTTTTTTCTTCAATGCTTCAATAAAGTTTTCAAAAATTCGCAATTCTCTTAAATATCGCTGTATTTTTTTAAATTTTTCTTCAATGGTTCACTAAAATTTTCAAAAATTCGCAACAAATATTGGCGTATTTTTTAAACAAAAGTGGCTTT
This sequence comes from Ocypus olens, assembly GCA_910593695.2. NCBI lineage: Eukaryota > Metazoa > Arthropoda > Insecta > Coleoptera > Staphylinidae > Ocypus > Ocypus olens. The sequence continues at coordinate 2,925,224 of OU343048.1, forward strand.
TAAAAAATGATGTTTTGACAAATAAATATATATATATTTTTTAAATTCATTCATTTTTTTCATCGTTGCATCAAAAATGCGAAAAACAAATTTTAAAAAATTAGTAACTCGTTTGAAAATTGGTGGATTTTGAAAAACAAGAGATGATTAAAAAAACTGACATTTTGGTTATTTAATATAATTTTTCTAGAATTTATTCTCTGCGGTTTATATTTTTTTTTTAATTATTTTCTTTGGTCCTTCAATAAAACTTAAAAAAATTCGCAACTCTCTTGAATACTGGTATATTTTTCAAAAGAATGACATTTTGACAATTGAATATGTTTTTTAGAATCTATTCTTTTTTTCATTTTTTACATCGATATGTCAAAAATGCGAAAAACAAATTTTCAAAAATTAGTAACTCGTTTAAAAATTGGTGGATTTTAAAAAAACAAAAGATGATTCAAAAAACTGACATTTTGGTTATTGATTATAATTTTTCTGGAATTTATTCTCCGCGCTTTATATTTTTTTCGATTTTTTTTCTTCAATGCCTCAATCAAAAATTTTCAAAAATTCGCAACTCTTTTGAATATTGGCGTATTTTTCAAAACAAAAGTGGCTTTTAAAGAATGACATTTTTACAAATGAATATATATTTTTTTAAATTCAATCATTTTTTTCATCGTTGCGTCAAAAATGCGAAAAAAATATTTTTAAAAATTCGTAACTGCTTTAAAAATTGGTGGATTTAAAAAAACAAAAGATGATTTAAAAAACTGACATTTTGGTTATTTAATATAATTTTTCTAGAATTTATTCTCAGCGCTTTATATTTTTTTCGAATTTTTTTCTTCAATGCTTCAATCAAAAATTTTCAAAAATTCGCAAGTCTCTTGAATATTCGTGTATTTTTCAAAACAAAAGTGGCTTGAAAAGAATGTTTTTACAATTTGAATATATTTTTTTAGAATTTATTACATATTTTTTCCAATTTTTTTCAACGATACATTGTGAAAAACAAATTTTCAAAAATTCATAACTCATTTGAAAATTGTCGAATTAAAAAAAAACAAAAATGTGTTTAAAAGAGTGACATTTAGATGATTTAATATATTTTTTTAGAATTTATTTTATATTTTACGGTTTTTTTTACCGATGTGCCAAAAATGCGAAAAACAAATTTTCAAAAATTCGTAACTCGTTTAAAAATTGGTGGATTTTAAAAAAACAACAGTTAATTTGAAAGAGTGACATTTTGGTTATTTAAAACAATTTTTCTAGAATTTATTCTCAGCGCTTTATATTTTTTTCGAATTTTTTTCTTCAATGCTTCAATCAAAAATTTTCAAAAATTCGCAACTCTTTTGAATATTGGCGTATTTTTCAAAACAAAATTGGCTTTTAAAGAATGACATTTTGACAAATGAATATATACTTTTTTTTAAATTCATTCTTTTTTTTTCATTTTTTTTTTCATCATTGAGTCAAAAATGCGAAAAACAAATTTTCAAAAATTCGTAACTCGTTTGAAAATTGGTGGATTTGAAAAAACAAAAGATGATTTAAAAAACTGACATTTGGATATATTTTTTTAGAATTTATTTCATATTTTTTCCAATTTCTTTAACCGACGCGTTAAAAAAGTGAAAAACAAATTTAAAAAAATTCGTAACTTATTTAAAAATTGGTGAATTAAAAAAAAACGAAAGTGTGTTTAAAAGAGTGACATTTAAATAATTTAATATATTTTTTTTAGAATTTATTTCATATTTTACGATTTTTTTTTTCACCGATGCGCCAAAAATACGAAAAAAAATATTTTCAAAAATTCGTAACACGTTTAAAAACTGGTGAATTTAAAAAAAACAAAAGTTAATTTAAAAGATTGATATTTTGGCAATTTAATACAATTTTTCTAGAATTTATTCTCCGCGGTTTATAATTTTTTAGAATTTTTTCCTTTAATGCTTCAATCAAAAATTTTCAAAAATTCGCAACTCTCTTGAATAGTGGTGTATTTTTCAAAACAAAAGTGGTTTTAAAAGAGTGATATTTTGACAATTTGAATATATATTTTTTTTAATGTATTTCATATTTTTTCCAATTTTTTTTTCCGATGCGTCAAAAATTTGGAAAACAAATTTTTAAAAATTCGCAACTAGTTTTTTATTCTCGGCGGTTTATATTTTTTTTCTTGATCTGATATCTTCGAAAATTCGTAATTCTCTTAAATAAGAAACAACTATTAATTTATACGACATTTTCGCCCTAGGGCGTAAAGTTCTCCAAAACGTGGACCGCCGGCAGAATTTTTCTTTACCGTTACCCGCCGCTAGAACACATTTAAAAAAAAAACTGCATAATTCGACTGAAATGTATTTATTTACAAGTGTTTGTGAAGTAAAACGAATGGACGCGTAATTAATTTCACATTCCGACGCGCTAACAAAGATCACTCACTTGAACATGACCTATTATGCAAATTCGACGCGATAGCAATCGTTGCTTTATTACAAGACATTTTTTTATTCATTTCGAGCGTGCGCCCGGTTATGTAATATTAGAATGCATACAGAAATAGTAATACTACTATTACCGGATAAAAGATAACAAACAAGGCAAGTATAACACGTAGCGACGACTCTGGGGGGTTTATACGCCGCGATATCCATTAAACAATAAGGTTTTTTTAAAAACATCATCACATCACTTAAAAATAATAAAAAGGCTTGCCAACCTCAAACAAGCGTGTGCTTGGTAATTTTTTTTTTCGCCACGATACCCATTAAAAAAAAGGTTCTTTAAAAACGGCATCACGTCACATACAAATAATAAAAAGGCTTGCCAACCTCAAACAAGCATATTTTTTTCGGGGATTAGTGTAACTTCCTAATTAGCATGTAAGATGCTGGTGTATCCACCAACCCTAGCATTGCAAACCTTTGCTAGCATAGCAAATTTTCTAACTGGATATCAAATGTATCTTCATGGTATTTCCTGAGAGAGATGAAATTTTCGAACGTCCCGCTCCATTCAGAATGTGAAGTTCGCTCAATGGTACGGTACGCACCAACCTGTGTTGGCTAACATAGCAAATCTTCTGGATATTTTTGTTTTGCGTAAGATCAATTTCATAATTATGGTGCAAAGTAATATAAGTTTCATTGCTTTTCCACGTCGGCGATAATGCCAACTCATTATCAAGTTACACTTCTGGAGAAAACAATTTGACCGGCGCTAAAAATAGCGAAAACGCACCTGGAAAAGTAATTGCGATTCGTGGAAGGCACATTTTCAGCACACAGCTTAACTCTAGTAACGTAATCTTCTTCAGTATAAATGACAAAAACAGGGATCTGTAATCGCGCTGACGTTTTACAATCACATCAGGTTATCATTGAATGACGTTACTAAGCGCGTCGTCAGAGGTTGTTGATCGCATCATTGTTTTTGAACGCCATTTGTAATTGTGTTGTAAAATTGTGCAGCGCCGTAAAAAGAAAACTCTCCTTTCAGACTGAACGGATGGTGATAACGAAAACGACAGCGTAATTACGAACATCTCCAACGCCAATTGTGGAAACAGCGATCTTAATCTACCTCCAGAAAAATCAGGTAATGAAAATGGAAGAAATAATTTTTCACGGATTTATCACTCGTCCCTTGCCTCTACGGATTAACACCAAATATAAAACTAATTGTTCACCGATTTTGCTGCACGTGCATTGTCGATCTTTCGTGTCCGATGATCCAACCATCCTGTTTATTAAGGCCAAGTCCTAAAACGGACAACGCGACGATTACCATTTGAATCGACTTCCTCTAATCCCTTTTCGGAAACACTTGCCCATTCCAGGAACGATTAGAAGACGTCCGAGGTGTTATTGTTCGTATGGTAAACGTTGAAAAGAATGCGGACAAGGTCGCCGTTTTCACATACTGAAGAATCAAGTGCGTTATTTTTCACTTCGCTTTCTCCTTTTAAAACATCACCTCCTTGTTTATATAAATCAAGAATAAGGATTTAAAGTACCCAAAATGCCAAATGGATATTTTTACCGGTCTGTAGGTGAAACAATACTTGATGTTCACATTAATATTGTTATTTGATTGATGGTTGAGGCGTTAACTTCGTGATACATTTTGGAACTTTAAATAAAACAGTTTCTTTGTTAATATCACACTTTATTGTTCAGTGACTCGAGTTTCGATCATAAGCTGATCATTTTCAAACTTAAAGTAAATTAAATTACAATAAACACACGTATTTATGCGGAATGGAATAAGGAGGAGAATACTAGGTCGACCTGGTCGTTAATTATGGGGAAGTCCGGATTACGCTTCGCTTTGTGGATTTCTAGGGATTCGAGTAGGTCCATTTTCGGGCCTTTTTCTGCGAAGTGGATTATTTCAAGTACATCATCTTCAAAAGTATGTCGGTTCTCAATTAGGTGGTTCGCGAATGTTGAATTATTTTGGTGTAATCGGAAGGATCTTAAATGTTCTTTTAATCTGATTTTAAAGTTACGACCAGATTGCCCTATGTACACTCCTTTACAATCTTTGCATGTTAGTTTATAAATGCCTGATCTTTCTAATTTATCTATCGGAGTTTTGGAATTAAAAATAGAGTTACAAATTTGGTTCGTTGTTTTAAATGCTACATTGATATCATGTTTTTTTAGAATATTGCGTATTTTTTGGCTAACTTCACCAAAAAATGTTAATGACCTGTAAGTTTTATTATCTATTTTTGGCCCGGCGTATAAAGTTTTACTGAGGTTATTGTTACGTTGTCTTTTAATTAAGTTATCTATTGTTTTGTTTGTATAGCCATTATTATGTGCTAAGCTGTAAATCGTTTGTATTTCGTTCTTATAGCTGGTTGCTGATAAGGGTAACGTAAGTGCTCTATGGATCATTGAGTTAAATGCAGCTAGTTTGTGATTGAGGGGGTGTCTTGAGTTGGATGGTATTAGTGAGTCGGTGAAAATGATCAGCTTATGATCGAAACTCGAGTCACTGAACAATAAAGTGTGATATTAACAAAGAAACTGTTTTATTTAAAGTATTTAATATTGTTATATTTGCCGCCGCTGGCAATGTCCATATCTTGTCGGTGTTAAAGCCACCCGGTACAGCATTCAGGCAATAGATTCCGCCACTTTGGCATTTCTACCGGATATTTTTAATCCGGCAACCATGCTCAAAATTCCGGTGACGAAAATGTCGCCTAAAATTTTTACACCGTTTATGGCAATCAGTTCCGCCTGTCAAACTTTTATTTATCTCCTTTCAAAACACCATCTCCTTGTTTATAAATAAAGAATAAGGATTTAAAGTACCCAAAATTCCAAATAGGTATTTTGAATCCGCCGACCATGTTCAAAATGGCGGTGATGAAAATGTCGTCTAGAACCGAAAATTTTTAGAACCGTTCATGGCAATTAGTTCCGCCTGTCAAACTTTTATTTATCTCCTTTCAAAACACCATCTCCTTGTTTATAAATAAAGAATAAGGATTTAAAGTACCCAAAATTCAAAATAGGTATTTTGAATCCGCCGACCATGCTCAAAATGGCGGTGATGAAAATGTCGTCTAGAACCGAAAATTTTTAGAACCGTTCATGGCAATTAGTTCCGCCTATCAAACTTTTATTTAAACGCATTTAAATCTACTGACGTACAATAATCTTGTATGAGTAGAGCAAGTATTAAAGTATCCAAAGTATACAGTAAAATCACAGAATTATGCGCTGTTTTTGCGCTCCATGTATGACACCAGGAAAAAATGTTTTTGTGGAAGGGCTAGCTGGACGACAAGCCTGCCCACCCACTAACAAAAATATTTAAAAAAAACTGATATGTAGAAATTATGCGTTAATATATGGATTAAGGGGGGGGATAGCTGGGCATACGTTTACTTTGATCGCTTCTTATAATTCGCTTAAATAATTATTTTAGACGATTTGGTGAATTTTTGACATGTAAAAAATGGCAAACTTTGCATGGGTAAATGACACCCTTTTTTGACGGTTGTACAAAAAATAATATTAAAATAGTTAGGTATATTAATTGATACAATTTTACCATTGAAACCAAACTAACTCTACCATTCGCGTTCATTACATTACTGTTTTAAATTATGCCATTGCTTTTTTGAGCAGCTTTAATGCACCAGGAAAATATATCACGAGGGATCGTCTTTGTGCTCCTGTTGGAATAATTAATTGAAAGATCGATTCCGCTATAGTGGTTACATGGTAGTATCTTGCGTCAGAAGCCATTAGGTCAATGATAATACACTGATAGCGTCCACATTCCGCCAACAAAAACGCTCCATTTTGTTTATTTAAAATCTTCAAAATACACATTGCGTGGTGCACGAATAATACTAATACAAATAAGATTAAATCCGATCTCTACAATAAGAAGTATACCGTACACATTTAACGACTTGTGTAACTCTGGATCGACACTAATAAAATCGTTATTATTATTATTATAAAAGCATTAGGACGCGGGGACAGAATTAGCTTTCGTGAGAAGAGGGCGGGGCTTTGCAATCCACACTCAAAGAATTATTTGATTGTGCCTTTTGAAAAGATAAAAAATTAAAATAGGGAAGGTCTCCAGGTGATTCACCGTTTTCGATTCAAGCTCCAGGTGATGTCAATAAGACATTCTGAAAGTTGTAGCCTAACCTAACCTAACCTAAAAGTTGACCTTCCTGACGCTTTCCACGGTTACTGAATCTATTCAAATCTTATTTATCTATCGAAAAAAAAACTATTTTTGATCATTTCTTGCGCAATATCTCATTTATCTGTCATTTTTGTTATAATAAAATTCGCATAATTTTCTTTTGGCAATCTTATAGATACGTTATTCAAGATTAATCTGTTAACGACTCAATCGTCCATCGAAATTAATATAAAATTCAAAGAGGTTGTTTCTGGAAAAAGTCAATTTTTGATCATTAAAATTTGATTTCTAGCGCAGCCATTTTTGTTACTGGAAAATTCGGATAATGTTCTTTTGGTAATTGTACAGACACGCTATTCATGATTAACTTGTCCAAGTCTCAAACATCTGTTAAATTGAATAGGGAATTCACAGCGGTGTTTCCGGAAAAAGTCCATTTTTCAACTTCAAAATTTGCTTTCTAGCGCAGCCATTTTTGTTACTGGAAAATTCGGAATTTTTTTTTGTTGTAATTGTACAGACACCTTATTCATGATTAATTTGTCCAAGTCTCAAACATCTGTCAAATTTAATAGAGAATTCACAGCGGTCTTTCTGGAAAAAGCCCATTTTTAAACTTCAAAATTTGATTTCTAGAGCAGCCATTTTTGTTACTGGAAAATTCGGATATTTTTTTTAGTAATTGTACAGACACGTTATTCATGATTAATTTGTCCAAGTCTCAAACATCTGTCAAATTTAATAGAGAATTCACAGCGGTCTTTCTGGAAAAAGTCCATTTTTAAACTTCAAAATTTGCTTTCTAGCGCAGCCATTTTTGTTACTGGAAAATTCGGATATTTTTTTTGTTTTGGTAATTGTACAGACACGCTATTCGTGATTAATTTGTCCGAGTCTCAAAAATCTGTCAAATTTAATAGAAAATTCACAGCGGTCTTTCTGGAAAAAGTCCATTTTTAAACTTCAAAATTTCATTTCTAGAGCAGCCATTTGTGTTACTGGAAAATTCGGATATTTTTCTTTTGGTAATTGTACAGACACGCTATTCATGATTAATTTGTCCAAGTCTCAAACATGTATCAAATTGAATAGAGAATTCACAGCGGTGTTTCTGGAAAAAGTCTATTTTTAAACTTCAAAATTTGCTTTCTAGCACAGCCATTTTTGTTACAGTTAAATTTGGGTAATTTTCTGTTGGAAATTGTATTGACACATTAGTTAAGATACATCTGTTAAAGTCCCAATCGTCTGCCAAAATTATTATGGAATTCCTAAAGCTGTTTCTAAAAAAAAAGTAATTTTTTTATCACCAAAATTTTCATTATAGAGCTGCCATTTTTGTTACTGCAAAATTTTGTTCGTTTTCTTTTGGCAATGGTATAGATACGTTAGTCGAGATTAATTTGCCAAAGTCTCAATCATCTGTAGAAATTATTATAGAATTCACAGAAGTGTCCTTTGAAAAAAAAAATTTTTGATCATCAAAATTTGCTTTCCAGCGCAGCCATTTTTGTTACAGTAAATGCGGATCATTTTCCTGTGGCAATCTTATAGATATATTTTTGAAGATTAATCTGTAAAAGAATCAATTGTCTGTGAGAAATAATCAAGAATTCAGGGGTTTTTTGACAAAAAAAATTTTTGATCATCAAAATTTGCTTTCAAGCGCAGCCATTTTTGTTACAGCAAATTCGGATCATTTTCCCGTGGCAATCTTACAGATATGTTTTTGAAGATTAATCTGTCAAAGAATCAATTGTCTGTCAGAATTATTACAGAATTCAGGTGTTTTTCGGAAAAAATAATTTTTGATCATCAAACTTGGCTTTCCAGCGCAGCCATTTTCGTTACAGCAAAATTCGAATAATTTTCTTGCGGCAATCTTATAGATATATTTTTGAAGATTAATCTGTTAGAATAAATATAGAATTCAGGTGTTTGCGAAGAAAAAATTTTTTTGATCATCAAAATTTGCTTTCCAGCGCAGCCATTTTTATTACAGCATATTCGAAATCATTTTCCGGTGGCAATCTTATAGATATATTTTTGAAGATTAATCTGTCAGAATTAATATAGAATTCAGGTGTTTTTGAAAAAAAAATAAAAAATTTATCATCAAAATTGGCTTTCTAGTGTAGCCATTTCTCGTTACATCGAAATTCTGATAATTTTCATTTGGGAATCTTACAGATACGTGATTCAGATGAATCTATGGAAGACTCAATTGTCTGCAGAAATAAATATAGAATTCGTAGAGGTGTTTCTGGAAAAAGTTAATTTTTGATCATCCGAATTGTCTTTCTAGTGCAGCCATTTTTATTACAGCAAAATTCGAATAATTTTCTCTTGGATACGTTATTCAAGATTCATCCGTCAAAGACTCAATCATCTGTCGAAATTAGGATGGAATTACTAGAGGTGTTTCTAAAAAAAAGGCAATTTTTGATCATCAAAAAAAATCAGTAAAAAAAAGTCCCATAAATATGGCGTCCATTCAAAAGAAGAAATATGAGTAACAGCCATCTTAAATTTTATTTTGATGTAATTTTTGAGTTTGACGTTTTTATATCTTTTCCAGTTGTCGAGATATTTTGATTTTTATAAATTGGCGATTTTCAGTTTTTTTCTTTTACATAAATTCAAAACTTTTCAAAATGCAAACCCAGATGCTTTTCAAATAAAACTGTACATTTGAAAAGTAAAGTTTTGAATTTAAGAAAATCGCCAATTAAAAATACATTTCAAAATATCTCAAATGTAAATCTTTTCTAGTTGAGAAATGTTTTGAAATGTTTTTTTATTGGCGAGTTTCTTAATAAATTCAAAACTTTACTTTTAAATGTACAATTTTTATAAAACTTTTCCTACGTAACCAAATTTCTGTTATTATAATAAGACAGTTTTCTCATTTTTAACATAATTTTCTTTATAAATTCAAAACTTTTTAAAAGCATAATTTACATAAATCTGCACAACTTTGCCTACTTAACCAAAGCTTCTGTGATTGTAATGATAAGACAGTTTCCTCATTTTAAACATAGATACTGAAAGTGAATAAAATGTTTGGAACTTCTGCTAAGCCTAGCGCTCTAAAATTGTGTAACATTGGCTTATGGAAAAAAAAAATTGGAGTTGATCCGGCCTTGGTCGTAATTTTTTGGCACGGGTCGCGGAGGCCAAGGCGAGTTCCCGCATCTGCGGCGGCCTTTGTATATACCTGTGCCCCAGTAAAAAGAAACGTGCAAAAATCGAAGAGAAAAGAAAAGGAGACGAACCAGCCACGGCATAGATATAATCGTTGAGTGAATTACAACAACACTCACGTGTAGATCGATCCTTTTGCATTACATATGTAGTAAATAAATAAATGAATATAAATTTTTTGACCACGCCCCTTTTTTCAACACCGGAGATGGGCGAAATGACTCTTTTTTGTGAGTCGACTGAATTGAATCGACTCCACTTATGGATTACTTGGTTTCAATCAGCGGCGGCTCGTGGATTTCCGTAAAGACAAAGATGTCGCTCGTGCTGCACTACTTACTCTAATAGAGGAAGCAAATATTTCGTTGCTTTTTCGGTCAAATTTTCTTCCGCTGCCTCACCACCGAACATCCACGAGTCTAATGCAAAGTTTTTTTTAAAGTTGTGGGCCAAAATGAATCATCCGTTTTTAAAGGCTATACATTTTGATATTTTTTTTAATAAAAACAATGACTTCTGTTTGTGGATTACATTTACTTGGTCCTTTCAATTCTTTTCTGTCAAGTCGAGAAAATAATATGGGCCGGGCACGCCGCCATGGTTGATGCACACTCGGGCGCGTTTTAAGGGGCGAGATGCAGTCGGAATTTTCAAAAAAATCGATTTCTTACTTTTTGCATTTTCTTGAAGTAAAATATTCTCTGAAAATTTCAAGTTAATCCGATCAATAAACGAGTGATTTTTTGGTCAAAAATCGAGAGTTTTTTGTCAAAAGGCGACATTTTGTTAATTTTAAAAAAATAAAAAAACAACTACGATTAAGGACTACATTTATTATTATACTAATGAGTTTTATTTACATTTTTGACTTCAGATGATCTCGTAAAATTTTACGATGGTCACCACAAAGCGCTACTTGGAAAGATGACGATATTTTTATAAATAAATATGTTTTTTTGTGTAATTTTGTCAAAATCAAGTTGAAACATGATGTTGAAACTCTGTGTAATCAGTTTAATGAAATGAACTTAATTAATATAAAAATAAATAAATTGAAAATACTCCTTTTTTCGCGCCTCTGACTGCATCTCACCCCTTAAAGCATTTTACATCAATTTGCTCAACGCTTCTGGCGACGAATTTGCCACTGTTTTTGGCTAGTAGAGTCTGGGTCTTTTTCATCTATATGAGTGACTTCAAAAACCCCAAAGAAAGAAGTCAGGAACGCTCAAATCGGGCGGCGATCTTGGGGGCCAACACAAGAAATTGTGCGGCCTGGAAACGCCGGGCGCAGAATATCCATTGTCGGAGGTGATGTGCGCGCGGTTGTACCGTCCTGCTGGAACCACATATTGTATATTTTACATCTCTCTACTTCACAAATGTCAAAAGTTCTGAAGACATAGGACGTCTATTTTTTCTAATTATGAGAGTGAGTATTTTTGGCCAATAAAATTTTGAAGTGCGTGCTATTTCGACACTTAGCCTCAGTATTGAAATTGACAGATAGGTAGCGTCAAACCTTAACTGCAAGAAGTGGATCGTTTTGGGCCACTTAGCCTCAGTATTGATATTGACAGATAGGTAGCGTCAAACCTGAGCTGCAAGAAGTGGATCGTTTTGGGCTTCAACAACACTGGTAAATACTGAAAAATATTGAGATTTTTCTTTTCTGCTTGAAATAAAGCAAAGTAATCAAATTCATACAGTTCGTGCTTGAGGATTACAAAAGCTATCTGCGTCTCTTCGATGCGCACAGATGAAAGAATTGCCGCCAGTGTGTGTGAAACCCGAAGAACTTCGACCCGTCACATAGTTAAACAAATAAATATCCGAGGGGAATAATTTTGTTTAATAAAGACTTCGGATTATTTGCTTAGAAGGTGCAATTCGCTCAGGAAACGGATTGGCTAGACTTTTCAGATGGTAAATCTCATCTTTTTGCCTCTCCAAAAATTCTCTCTACGCAACATATTTAAAAGAGCCGAAGGAAGCGTTTACAGCGAACCCAATGGCTAGAATTCGGGTGGTAACTTTAAACTGAAAAATGTAAGAACGTGTATTAACTTGATTTTTGCTTTCTTTCGAAAACTGTGGACTACACTATCCAATCGCGCCATTGTGTGAATAAACAGAATATATTTTCATTTCACGCAAAAAAAAAAAATCCCGGCAAATTTAAAATACATGTTTTGCATTTTCATTTAATTTCATTTATTTATTTCACTTTTGCCACCATTTACAAAATACACATTACACTCGTTATAAAGTATACAGTATACAATATAATCGCTATAAAATACATTTGCAGTGGATGTGATTGTCAATATATAATTATGTTTAAAAATAAGTTGGTAAATTAAATTCATTTCCCGTTTCCGCTATAAATAATAAGGCTTAAGTAAAATACTCGTACATTTTCAAAAAATTGATTCTAAACTAACAACAAATGTAACCGTAACTTTCAGCCAAGCAACACCTACAAAGAAGTCATTGTTGTTTATTTGAATATAGTTCCTTACAATACAGACCCAACTTCGAAAATTAACATTTATTTACGCGATATTAGTTATTCATGCAGGAGTAAAATTGATTACATATACGTATAAACGCGTGCTGGGAAGATATCTTAAGTAACAACGTTAACCATACGCCAATAATCGCAAGGCCACGAGGTGGATAGCAGATTGGAGCAATCCTAAAAACTGCATAAATCGAGTAGTGAATGAATTAATTAATTTTGGGTTAAGGCGCATCGACATCTATGGTCATTCGCACCAAAAAATCGAGTAGTAGCATCGAGGGTTTCGATTTGGGATATTCGCTATACTATATGCACAAATAATCGCAAGACCGCAAGATGGATAACCGGTTAGAGCACTCCGATAAACCGCGCAAATCGAGTTGTAGCATTGATGGTTTCGATTTGGGATATTCGCAATACTGTATACACAAATAATCACAAGACCGCGAGGTGGATAGCGGGTAGGAGCGATCCGATAAACCGCGTAAATCAAGTCGTAGCATTGAGGGTGTTGATTTGGGATATTCGCTATACTGTATGCACAAATAATCACAAGACCGCACGATGGATAACCGGTTGGAGGTCTCCGATAAACCGCGTAAATCGAGTTGTAGCATCGAGGGTTTCGACTTGGGATATTCGCAATACTGTACACACAAATAATCACAAGACCGCGAGGTGGATGGCAGATTGGAGCAACCCGACAAACCGCGTGAATCAAGTCGTAGCATTGAGGGTTTCGATTTGGGATATTCGCTATACTGTTTTTATAAAGTAACGTTTACCATTCACAAATAATCACAAGACCGCGAGGTGGATAGCGGACAAACCGCGTAAATCCAGTCGTAGCATTGAGGGTTTCGATTTGGGATATTCGCTATACTATATGCACAAATAATCGCAAGACCGCAAGATGGATAACCGGTTGGAGCACTCCGATAAACCGCGCAAATCGAGTCGTAGCATCGAGGATTTCGATTTGGGATATTCGCAATACCGTATACACAAATAATCACAATACCGCGAGGTGGATGGCGGGTTGGAGCGATCCGATAAACCGCGCAAATAGAGGGTTTCCATTTGGGATATCCGCAACAATACTGTATACTCGAATTAATCACAAGACCGCGAGGTGAATAGCGGGTCGGCGTAAATCGAGCCATAGCATTGAGGGTTTCGATTTGGGATATGTTTTTATTGTTGTTGTTTACGCGTAGGTTTTCCCGGTGGTCGGGCGCCAGTTTGCTTCTCAGAATAAACTAAAAAGCGGCGTCGCGGGAGTGCAAAATGTGGCCGAAGTATGGGAGAGCTTGGCACCGGTCCATTTCCCGAAACGAAATTTTTCAAGAGCGGCGAAACAAGCACATGGGAGCCGGGGGAGACGAGAGACGCGATCGGTTCCTCCCGGAGAGAAAGCGCAAATCGCTGGGCGGGATGGATGGTTGGATGGCGATGCGGAGATGAGAGACTTACCGGGTAGTACATCCCTTGCGGAGGTAAGAAAAAAGCCCCTGCGCCCCACAGTTTGAAGCTTGTTTAGAACACGTTTACATAAAAAAACACAGCACACAGAGTGCAACACACGACGGGACCGCAACGCACTGTCGATCGGTATATGTTGTGATGTCTGATGGGCACTGTTATACTCATATATAAATAGGGTGGCGGTGGTGGTCGCTGACTGAGAGAGAGAGCGGTCGAGTAGCGAAATGCAAGAACTACCCTGGCGGTGGCAGCTTCGTCGGGATATATGACGGTAAGGGCAGGAGACGGCGCAGCGCGCACCGGGTGAGAGAGTAGAGGGTGTGGGGGGCGCCGCAGTCGGGCGGTGGTGGGGGCCGACGATCAATGAACGCAGAATCGCGCGCACTGTTGCTCGCTTGCTTCCCTCTCCACGAGGAGGACAGAACTAAAACCGCGAAATACGATCGACGCCCGGACGAGAGCGGAGCGAGAGAGAGATTAGAGGTGATGTGTGATGGACCAATGTTTGAAAACGCGTCGCTGCCCAAATTTTACGTCCGATCAAATTATGCAACCAAATGTACTTGCTCTTCCAATTCAACACACGAATAGATAATCACCTGCCGGATAAATAGAAATTATGATGGGACTGACCGATGCCGGCCTCATGGGTGGCCGCAAAGGGCTCCAATTAAACCGCAGTCATCGAGCGTGAATGACCTTGGCTGTCGAATTCTATTCAATTCATTGACACCGCGAAATTGAAGCAACGAAATTTGGTATGTTAAATTACAAATTATGGAATATTATACGAGGGTAGAAAGAAATGGTCGATAGTCCAGACTAATTAAGTAAATTGTACACTAAAACAAATTACTGAATAAAAAAATCTTAGGTTAGGGCCAGCGGCGGCTCGTGAATTTCCGTAGGGAGGGCTAAGACAAAGTTGTCGCTTGTGCTGCACTACTTACTCTTATAGAGGAAGCAAATATTTCGTTGCTGTTTCGGTCAAATTTTCTTCCGTTGCCCCGCCGCCGCTGGTCAGGACCTTGCTTAGGAGTTAATTCTCGATTTTTGGAGACTCGGAGCTTCGGTTCCTTGTTTTTCGGATACCCAGCTAATCGTTAATACGACCGAAGACCTTTTTCTCTTTAGGATACTTCGTTGGGTATCCTGCCGACTGCGCCAGTTAACTTTGTTTGTGCCGGATTTATGTTTTTAAGAAGGATTTGGATTTTATTTGAATTGCGCGGTGTAACATGGAGTGATATGTGTTTATATTCAACCATTTATTGTTTTATTGGTTTTTTATTTATTTTAGTTTCTTTATATGCTGAAGGTTTGGATGGAAGAACAGCTGGGTTGTTACCCAAAGCTGAATCCCACCTTACGATTCTCTCTAATTTATTGTGTAATTTTTTCATTGTATATATCTGTGTAACACCATGTGAGAATAAAGTCTATTATTATTATTATTAATACGCCTACATATTTCCTGTTCTACGCTAACTTAAGCATCTACATGAATATATAAAGAATGAAGACAAGTGTTAAAATAATAACTAAATATAGTTATACAGGGTGTCCATTATGTGCACTATAGGTAACTTATATATACGAGGATGTATCAACTGAAAACGTTAAATGGGCAATAAAATTTCGAACAGTTGTATGATTGATTTGTTATATAACAGTAGTGTTCCTTAAGCTGCGTAACCTTACCGACATATAGAATATAAAATTTATAAAATAAAACGAAGAATAAGGCAGCAGCATCAGTATCAAGATGGCTACCCCACTAGAGCAGCGATCTGTTATTTGATTTCTGAATAGCTGCATGCATTTCTTGCAAAAATTGTTAAAGGAGATGAGACCTGGGTTCGGTGTTACCAACCAGAAACAGAACGGTCAAGTAAGGAATGGCGTAACAACTCAAAAACAAATCCGCACTCGACCATCAGCTGGAAAACTCACGCTCACTCTATTCTGGGGTAATTTTGAAACCCCTACATAAAATGTGTTTCTAGCCCTGAAGAGGTTAGGGTTTTCTATTGATACGTCCTCGTATTTTTACTTTCTCCGTTACGAAGTACGAGAAAGTATTGTGATCGTGATTTTTTTTTCAAATTTTTTTTTTACGGAAATATCCGTTTTGTGGTCCCTAGATGCCATTTCAACAATTTCTGGAAAAAAAAAATTTGTGTCTGTGTGTGTGTGTGTATGTCTGTGCGCGCTGTATCTCAAAAACTAATAGAGCAATTGATATGAAACTTTCAACATACGTCTTATTTGATAATCCGAAGAACTGAAAAGCTTTTGGTAAAATTTCGTACACCGGAAGTGGGTGTTTACCTTAACTGTTTTTTGTTTTTTGCCAATATTTTCTTAAATATGAAAAATATCACAAAAACATTTAAACAAACATTGAAGACAACAAATAAGTGAACATCTTTTGCTTGAAAACATTTTTCATAAAATCATTGCTATTCGAGAAAGAAATTTATTAATTTTTTTTTATTTTTGGTTTATAATTATGAAACGTAAATAGTTACAGCAAATTTATGTTAATAATAATTGTAGAGAATACAAAAATGGACAACTTATAAAGAATAAGTTTTTTTCGAAATCCCTTTAGTTTTTGAGTAAACTGAGTTTTTGAATTTGATGTATAATTTTTCCATCTTTCATAATTTTGACGTTTTAAACGTCAGTTTCATCCGAGTTTACACAACGCTCGATGTGCATTTAAAAATTGAAAATAATCCATGAAAGCGTAAATATAAATGATACCATCAAGTCGGAGAAAGTAACATGATGGACACATCACCATTTTTTAATTTTAAATAAGAACGGTCAACTCTGTAAATTCATTATTTACTCTCTTGGCAATTTTCTTCCCATGCGCAAAAGGTGCGGAAGGCGCCGGGATGATTCGTAAGAGTTTTTTTTTTTTATTCAAATTTTCCAATTTCATTTGCGGGTACGCCGCGGGCTTAAAGTTATAATTCAAGGTTACGAAATTGTTGGAGACACACGGAGGTTGCACGGATAAATAGTAATGATTCGATCTTAAGAAGATTGCATTTGTGTTTTTAGCTCTGTAACTTGTCCGTCGTCGGTGACCACACCTCACTCGGGGCTACCCGAGCTTATTCGCGTGGGATTGCCTTATTCTGTCTGACCAGTGTTAAGAGAGATTGCACCATCTACGCTGTAAGAACCAGTGGCGTATATAGAGTGGAGTTATTAGGCTAAAGTTTAACCTCTTTAGGGACAAATTAATTTTGAAGTTTCAAAACTTTTAAGAAACAATTGATATCTCGCCAAGAGGACCGGACAAGATGTATATGCATGAAAATCCACAACTGTAGCAGCTTTTAGCACTTTACATGAGATGGCAGTATTAAGCTAAATCCTATTTGTTTGAAAAAATGTGTTCATCATTTTTTAAAACGTTCACAAATGTGTTTCTGTCCCTGAAGAGGTTAAAGAATCATATTTGTTTTCGTCGGATATTAAACGTATTGTTAGTTTGTAATTAGTTTAGTTAGAATTGTTTTATTTTTAGAAATATGTAATTTTAATGTTTCCCTGTAAATGGATCATGTTCTGTTGGGAGATAAATAAATAAATAAATAAATAAATATTTGTTAAGTCATGACCCCTCCAGCGCCTGGTAAGAACCCTAGGCTATGTGCACCTGGTTGTATTGTAGGATAGGGCCCACCCACCATCCTCCGTATCCACTTTAACCCACATTTTCCTGGATTTTAAATAAAATAAAGGTAAACAATATGTTTCCCTCAATGAATTGATTAAGATCTAAATAAAACACAGAAAGATTATTTTTCGTTCTTCTGTCTTTTCGCTGGATACGAAGCAAGAACTGATAGTACGCGCTGACAAAATTGTAGTTGTAATTTTAGGAGAGATTTTAAAATTACAGTCCTACATATACATACAGGGTGTCCCAGAAGTCGACGTCAAGCCGAAATCTTTTAACAGACCAAGTCATGAGAGTTATCAAAAAACAATCCAAATAATGTATTTAAAAAATTATGGCCATTTAAAAAAAAAAGAGAAAATCTACAGCCTGTGACGGTCTTTTCACTCCTGTTACTACAAATATCATCTTTTTTTAATAATTTTTTTTGTTATGTAATCTCGAACATTTTTAAAAAGATGTCGAGCCTGTATTGAGGCTGAAGGAAGGCAGTTTGAACATCTTTTGTAATTTTAATTGATGTTAAACATTTGTTATGCTTGTAATAAATCAAAGACCGTAACAGGTCGTTTTTTTTTAAATGGCCATAATTTTTTAAATACATTATTTGGATTGTTTTTTGATAACTCTCATGACTTGGTCTGTTAAAAGATTTCGGCTTGACGTCGACTTCTGGGACACCCTGTATATCACAGTTTTTATTTAATACCAAAGTTAATACGAAAGATAGTGGGTGGGCCCTATCTCACCCTCCAAACAGTTGAACATCAACGAGGATTTTACAAATATAAAAAAATAAATAAATAATATAAAAGTTGTATTTCTTGTTTTTTGTAACTTATTTCTTTTATTATAACTCTGTTCTATGGTTCACTGGTTGGATAATGGGCTAGGGACTAAGGCTCCACGTTTACTCCGTTTTTTGCTTAAACGTTTAAACGTGTAAACGTTTGCCGTTTATTTGTAACGAATAAAACACGTTTAGCTTAATAAACGTTTACAACACGTTTAGCTTAATAAACAACCCGTAAACTAGAAACGATTTCTCATATTTTTATACTCCATTTGGGGGTCCAAAAGTCATATCTCGACGTTTCGTAAGATTACCAATATTTTTACACATTAGATTCAAACAGGAATCACCTGGTCTATATGGGGTTGGACCTTTCAATGCCGACGTTTCGAACGGTTTTCGAAAAACTATTTATTTATTAAGGTGTCCCAAATAATAATTATTTATTCATTTTTTTCCGCTAACGTAAATGTTGTAAAAAACGCGAACGAACTTCGAAACATATTTGCAGGGTGGGTTATACGTTTTTATATTAAACGATTTTCGTCAACACGTTTAAACGAAGAAAACACGTTTAAACGCAAAAATCCGTTTAAACGTATACACGTGTAAACGTGAATATCCGTTTAAACGCGAATATCCGTTTAAACGTTTAAAAACCGCTTGCTAACTAAGAACACGTTTATCCGTGTACACGTGTATCCGTGTATTAACGAGCCCTACTAGGGACCACCCACTCCCCTTCGAATTAATTATTACTCAAGCTACAGACCCTGTTCTTGATATTAATAATATTTTCAACGACTTTAATGCGTTAGAAACAAATATCATTAGTGAAACACATTTTTTATAAGGTGTGAGCCACAGAATTTTGTTTCTGAGTTGGCCATGCCTGAGAGAGAGAGAGAGAGAAACATAGCAGTCATGTTTGAGATTAATTCATTTTCTTAAATCTCATGACGTAATAATATACGACATGCCTCATTTACCTCACGGCCAACTCTGAAACAAAATTTTGTGGCTCACTCTCTCAGGATTTTTTTGTTTAGGACTTATGTTCTTCAAGACCTTTTGTTCAGGACTTGTTTTGGGAACTTATTTTCAGGGCAAATAAATCTTTGTACAGGACTGTTTTTTCAGGACTTTTTTTCGGAACTTATTTTCAAGACTTTTTTTCAGGGCAAATAAATCGTTTTTCAGGACTTTTTTTGGAACTTATTTTCAAGCCTTTTTTCAGGGCAAATAAATCTTTGTCCAGGACTGTTTTTTTTTTTCCAGGACTTTTTTTCGAAACTTATTTTCAAGCCATTTTTTCATAACTATCTTTCAAGATTTAATTTTCAAGACTTTTAAGGATTTATTTTTCTAGGATTTATTTTCTGGACATTTTTTTGGCAAGATTTGTATTTCAAGAATATATTTTCAGGACTTATTTAAGGATGTATTTCTTCAGGAATTTTTTCATAACTTTTTTTCAGGATTGATTTTTCGGGACTTTTAAGGATTTATTTTCCGGACGTTTTTAGCAATTATTTTTGAGACTTTTATTTCAGAACTTCTTGTCAAGATTTTTTGAGATTTTTGTAAATAATTTTATTTGCAATAACTTCAATGATATTAATATTATGGGCTGGATTCTACAATTTATATTAGACAGCAAAAAT
This sequence comes from Ocypus olens, assembly GCA_910593695.2. Classification (NCBI taxonomy): domain Eukaryota; kingdom Metazoa; phylum Arthropoda; class Insecta; order Coleoptera; family Staphylinidae; genus Ocypus; species Ocypus olens. Next base: position 2,945,287 of record OU343048.1, read on the forward strand.
GGTACTTCTTTTAAATTATTTTCAAGACATTTTTTCATAACTATCTTTCAAGGTTTAATTTTCAAGACTTTTAAGGACTTATTTTTCTAGGATTTATTTTCTGGGCATTTTTTTGGCCATTTTTTTTTCGAGATTTGTATTTCAAGAATATATTTTCAGGACTTATTTAAGGATTTATTTCTTCAGGAATTTTTTTCAGGATTGATTTTTCGGGACTTTTAAGGATTTATTTTCCGGACGTTTTTTGCAATTATTTTTGAGACTTTTATTTCAGAACTTCTTGTCAAGACTTTTTGAGGTTTATGTAAATAATTTTATTTGGAATAACTCCACTGATAATAATATTATGGGCTGGATTCTAGAATTTATATTTTATTTATTTAATTATATTCATGTATAGGGTGTCCTGGAAGGAATCTGCTAAACTTTAGGGATGTATTACTTAGGTCATTTTAAGCAAAAAAAAAGTTAAATTAACATGGGTCCGATCTGGAAAGGTTAGTGAATTATGGTTTGCTGAAAGTGTAGGCTTTGGAAAGCATTGCTTCGCAATTATTTGTTTCGCTGTCACTTGTACGTTAACCTAACTGGTAAATGTGATTATTTTAAACGATTACCAATGAAGAATACGCAGTATATTACGATGTGGCTAACGCCGATGATATTCCACCACGGCAGCTCTAGCGTTGCCATTACAAAAGCCGTAAATGAAATTAATATCTGCATGTTATTCATGTTTAAAATAGAATCACTGAATAAATTCAGTGATTCTATAATGAATTACCACGTAGTAACGGTCGCAACCATCACCATGATGTTTAAAATAATCACATTTACCAGTTAAATTAACTTACAAGTAACAGCAAAACAAATAATTGCGTAATAATGCTTTTCAAAGCCCACTCCTTCAACAAGCCATAATTCACTAACCTTTCCGAATCGGACCTATATTGATATAACTTTTTTGCTTCAAATGACTTAAGTAATACACCCCTAAAGTTTGGCAGATTCCTAGTGGGACACCCTGTATGCTACATTTTTTTCGGTAACTACTTTAGTTATTGTTAGTCCAATTTTTCACGAGGCGTGCTGAGAATGAATTTGCGAACGCTGCACACACACGCGCACACGCACACCGCACGCATTTTCACCCCTTCAACCTCGGCGCCCCTCGGGGTAGTAATGGGAACGGCACCCCTTTTGCATATATAAAATTGATTTATCGAATAACGTCGCACGTGTCTCCTCTGGCTCGACAGGGGATAAAGCTCGTGATCCACATATTTATGCTTTCCGTGGGATTATTTTCTATTATGTTACAGAAAGATTTCTCCCCGAAAAAATACATATTTGATATAATCCTGTGAATGAAAAAAGGGAATAGAGTCGGCAAAATATATCAATGTGACAAAGTGTGCGCCGGGAAAATAACTCCCTCGAAGCTAAAAAAAAAAGCAAGGCCTAATAATTGAGAAAAATGATATCAAGTAAGATATCAATTGGAATTTTTAAATCGCTCACGAGATGGCGAACATTGGACGCACTCGTATCTAGGGGGCGGGTGAATAGAAACAAAACTGACGTTTATGATGGTAAACGTCAGTTGATTGTGCGACGTTGATGAAATTGTTATTTCGACAAGTAATTATGAGTGAAATAGTGAAAATAGCAACGGCAGTGATTTCATAAGTACACCGTGCGAGATTGCACATGTTGTGAGCTCTATTTCGCCAAGTTTGTTACCGGAAAAATCTAAGATGAAGTAAGAAAAGCAGTATGAAAAATTCCGGAGGATTGGTGCACGGAACAAAAAGTTGGCAAGTACATAGCAAATACCTACATTCAGCGGCGGATGCAGCCACGGGCAACTGGGGATTTGCCCGGTGGGCCGGTAAAATTTCGTGCCGATCTGCAGACTGCAAATACAGCGTACATGCGTTTGCGATCTGCACCAGTGACGGTTTGCGGGGTTTTTTTCTAGTACGGCCGAGGAACAAGAGGTGGCAATACAGATAGGTAGGGTCAGTTGCAGGCTGGCGCATGAAAAAATATTCCATAGATGGCGCTGAAGGGGTACATTTTATTTTTGTAAAATATTTTTTTAAATTTATTTTTGCTTGTGGCGACCTGTGCGCGCAGAGGTTAATCGCTGGTAGAAAAATATATATTTTGTGTTTAGTTTGCCACTGAAATAATTTCCCAACACCAAACGTGTGTGAGAAATCAATTTGTTTCCAGTCGGGTTATCCTCCGACATTTCTCAAAGACGTAGAGAGATGGTTTGTGTGTGAATGCTTTCACGGGAACAAATGTATCTTTCGTGTGCAGTAATATAGATGATTCATCTGGGAAGATGAGGTCGAAGCGGAAAAGGAAAACTTCCACCCCAACAGTCTTATTAATGGTAGTAATTTATGCGAGTTTCGGTGGTCGCCCTTAACGACATCCGTTCAACTGTCTCGTGTGTGAAATAGGTATGTATCTCTCAAACAGAACGCGTATTTATGAGTAAACAAAGTAGTCTAAATGTAAAATAATCGGAATTTATGTTTGCATTAATTTTTAAGACCATTTCACTAATTAAATTGAAGATTCGCTCAGTTTACACGCCAGAATTGTATCAAAAAGGCTGATGGCCATCTGTAGCTAGTTGAACAGTATTGTCCAACTAGCTACAGATGGATTGATTATAGTACATACAAAGTTTTTTTTAACTTTTAATTTTAATTTTAAACTTTAAATTTTTTTTTAAATTTTTTTAATTTTTTTTTAAGTTTAAAATTAAAAATCAAAAGAAATAGAAAATAAAAAATAAAAATTTTAATTAAAAAATTACAAAAAACAATTTTTTTAATTTTTTTTTTAATTTCCTATTTCTTTTAATTTTTAATTTTAAACTTTAAATTTTATTAAAAATAAAAAAAAAATTTATTATTTTTCACACTCATAATTAATTTAATTTTTAATTTTAATTTGTAATTTTAAACTTAATTTTTTTTTTAATTTAAAAAAAATTTAAAGTTTAAAATTAAAAATTAAAAGAAATAGGAAATTAAAAAAAAAATACAAAAAAAAAATTTTTTCTTTTTAATTAAAAAATTAGAAAAAACAAATTTTTACCTATAGACAACCTAAGCCTAGGAAAACTAGGATGGCCGTCTGTAGTTCTTTTGTAAATTGAGTTTTTATAAAGTTTATTCCTAAATTTTGAAAAATAAGCTCGTGATTGGTCGTTCCCAGAGCTCTGAAACACCCTGTATAGACTTAATAACTAGTTTTCCTAGGCTTAAGTTGTCTATGGGTAAAAATTTGTTTTTTATAATTTTTTAATTTAAATTTTTTTTTTTAATTAAATTAATTTAATTTTAAACTTTAAATTTTTTTTTAAATTAAAAACATTTTTTTTTTAATTTTTCACACTCATAATTAATTTAATTTTTAATTTTAATTTGTAATTTTAGACTTTAAATTTTTTTAATTTATTTTTTTAAAGTTTTAAATTAAAAATTAAAAAAAAACAGGAAATTAAAAAAAATATTTTAAATATATTTTTTTTTAATTAAAAAATTACAAAAAACAAATTTTTACCTATAGGCAACATAAGCCTAGGAAAACTAGGATGGCCGTCTGTAGCTCTTTTGTGAATTGAGTTTTTATAAATTGTATTCCTAAATTTTGAAAAATAAGCACGTGATTGGCCGTTCCCGGAGCTCTGAAACACCCTGTATAGACTTAACAACTAGTTTTCCTAGGCTTAAGTTGTCTATGGGTAAAAATTTGTTTTTTATATGTGATGTATTGCAAACATTTAGGATTGTTTTAGTATTAGTAACGACATCTATGGATACGCGCTCCAGTGTATTTGTTTTTCACTATAAAGGTTTTTTTGTAAGATATATAAAAAACGAGACAGTCGAGTTTTACTCAGCAGTGTGTTCCCGGTGTTCAAATAAAGAAGAATTAGTTAAGTAGTGAGTTTTTATTAATTACATTATTACCACTCGAGACACTACATTATAATTTTTTAATTTAAATTTGTTTTTTTTTTAATATTTTTTTTTAATTTTCTATTTCTTTTAATTTTTAATTTTAAACTTAAATTTTTTTTAAATTAAAATTTTTTTTTTAATTTTTCACACTCATAATTAATTTAATTTTTAATTTTAAACTTTAAATTATTTTTTAAATTTATTTTTTGAAAGTTTAAAATTAAAAATTAAAAGAAATAGAAAATTTAAAAAAAATTCATTTTTTTTGTTAATTAAAAAATTACGAAAAACAAATTTTTCAATTTCCTATTTCTTTTAATTTTTAATTTTAAACTTTTATTTTTTTTAAATTAAAAAAAAAAAATTTTAATTTTTAATTTGTAATTTTAAACTTTAAAATTAAAAAAAAAATTTTTTTTAAGTTTTAAATTAAAAATTAAAAGAAATAAGTAATTAAAAAAAATTAAAATGTTTTTCTTTTAATTTTTCACACTCATAATTAATTTAATTTTTAATTTTAAACTTTAAATTTTTAATTTTTAATTTTAATTTGTAATTTTAAACTTTAAATTTCTTTTTTTAAGTTTTAAATTAAAAATTAAAAGAAATAAGAAATTTAAAAAAAAATTAAAATTTTTTTATTTTTATTTTTCACTCATAATTAATTTAATTTTTAATTTTAATTTGTAATTTTAGACTTAAAATTTTTTAAATTTATTTTTTAAAGTTTTGAATTAAAAATTAAAAGAAATAGGAAATTAAAAAAAAAATTAAAATATATATATTTTTTTTTTAATTAAAAAATTACAAAAAACAAATTTTTACCTATAGACAACCTAAGCCTAGGAAAACTAGGATGGCCGTCTGTAGCTCTTTTGTAAATTGAGTTTTAATAAATTGTATTCCTAAAATAAATGAAGTAGTCTTTTCGTATTTTAAAATTATGAGTGTGAAAAATGTGCAACACATTTTATAATCCTTAATGCAATATCTTTATTACCAGACTTTACATATACAGATATTTAATGTTTACAAATGGTAAGGTGTGAGCAACAGAATTTTGTTTCTGAGTTGGCCATGCCTGAGAGTGAGAGAGAAACATAGCAGTCATGTCTGAGTTTAATTACTTTTTTAAATCTAATTCAATAGTCTCATGATGTAATAATATGCGACATACCTCATTTATCACACAGCCACCTATGAAACAATTTTTTTTTCAGAGTTGGCTGTGAGATAAATGAGGTATGTCGCATCATGAGCATGCATTAGTTCAATTGAATTAGATTAAAAAAAAAAAGAATTAATCTCAGACATGACTGATTTTGATTTTGCACATCCAACAACGTAAGTTATTATTGATGCAACCTTTATGGGCACTGTTTACACAATTTTTACACTTTGAAATTGAGTTTTCGCCAATTATTTGTCGCTTGCATATAACACACGGTTTCTCAGTGGGCGCCATCTTTAGACTGCTGTTTCTCTCTCTCTCAGGCAAGGCCAACTCAAAAACAAAATTCTGTGGCTCACACCCTATAATTAGTCTGATAAATGGCTGCCAACATATAATCCTAATTTTACCATAAACCACTAGATCTATAAAATACCGGAAGGGTATGAAGAATGTGCAACACATCGCATAATCCTCAAAACTATAAACTAAATAATACGAAATTGCACCGATAAATTCTACAGATGCAACCGGAAGTCGCCGGTTATTAAAGCGTTTAAAGGGCGGATTATCCGGCTTAAACCTGCAACGTTACCCGCATTTTCAGTGGCGACGTTAAAAACTCGTACGTTTATAATAAAATTACACGAGAAACTGAATTCTTTAAATTAACAGTCGTAAGACCGCACAGCATACGGTTTAATAAAATTACACGAGAAACTGAATCCTCGCGCCCCGCGCCTCCACCATAATTCCGAATTTAATTTAAAATTTTAAATATAACGGAAAGCGATCGCCTGAAATTTATATACCGGGAGGCATCGCGCATTTTTTATTGTCCGTAAATTAATTAAGTCGTCGGCTCACGTGCCTTTGGGAAATTTATTGTATTTATCTCGCGGTGTGGGCGGCACGGGTTTTTAATCAAGGAATTTTGCATGGAAATTGGAAATAAAAGTAAAATTGGATTTTAATAAAGAATTAGCATTATCGTGTATATTTATTACTTTTTTTGTGGACCGAGGAAGCGCGGATGGTAGAAAATTGACCTCGGCCAACTTGAGCATTCAGTCACGATCGATTTATAGTATTTGTAACTCATATTTGCAGTGGCGGCTCGTAGAACATGTTGTTGGTAAAGCCACTTATACTTCTTTTTGAAGAAAGAAAGAACGATTTATCTTCTTAGACCAAAGTAACTGGCGAAAAAAATGTTAAGAATTAATTAAAAATTCTTGCTGAGCTCGAAACTACAGGTAATGCCATGGCTCCTTGGCTCTGTATAACGAGCCGCCCCTGCATATTTGAATAAAATGGGGTGTAGTATATAAATATTTTAAAAGTTGATCATCTATGAAAGTGTTGAACATCTATTGGAAACATTCGAAGGTACTCAATAAAATTGAAATTTACTCCGTGCACCGATTCGGGTTTACAACAATTAATAAATATTAGTAGGTAAACGCAAGAAATTGTGTCACTTTGGATGTTCATTTTCTATATGTATCTAAACAATAGAAGATAGAAAAGCAAAACGCGAACGTTTAATAATAGTAATAATAGTAATATGTTTATTTCCCAATAGATCATTACATCTTATTACAGGGAAAAATATACAGGGTCGTCCCATTTTAAATTGCCACCCCAAACACCTCGAAACCTGAGCAACATGGCAAAAAAAATTCGTAAAAAAAACTCTTAAAAAACATTAAAAAATAACGTTTCCAACAAAAAGTTTGTATTTTTTGTATTACCGGGAAAAAATATACAGGGTGTCCCATTTTAAATTGCCACCCCAAATATCTCGAAAACTGAGCAACATGGCAAAAAAAATTTGGTGAAAATACTCTTAAAAAACATTTAAAAAAAAACCTTTCCTAGAAAAAGTTTGTATTTTTTTCCCGTAGAATACGATCCCGCAATAAAAAATAGGAGGTTCCATTTGAAAAATAAAAGTTGACCTTCGTTTGACCTTAAAAATTAACGCCAAGGCCATTTTCAAGGTCACTGGCATATGTCTTCCTCCAAACCCTACAACTTTCGTCTGAAACATTTTTTGCCATGTTGCTCGGGTTTCGAGATATTTGGGCAGGCAATTTAAAATGGGACACCCTGTAAGTAAACTAAATAGTAATGATGATCGTAATACAGGAGGAACTGAATGAATGTGCGACCAATTTCGGTGATAAGTTCTATTTCATTCACATATCTTATTGCCCAAAAAAAATGGTTGGCTTAAAGTAGCCAATCACCCGTTGTTTGCACTGTTTACTTAACGGCGGGAGCTGATCGCATCCTGACGACGGGAGCTTATCGGCTCAATCGATTCAATTCAAATCAATTTATATCGATTTAAATCAATCGCATATTTAACAGTGCATATATCATATCTTTATTAACAGTTCAATAATTTTGCAATGATATTCCATTATAAAACAATTGACATATAGCAGCTGAAAACAAAATACAACACTCAAAACTTGAACTGCATGAAAAAACATTGGATTTAGCGATTGAAAAAAATATAAAAAAATAATATTTGCTGGAATTAGCTTCAGAATTTCAAAACCTATTTTTGACATCTTATTAAAACAATTGACATATCTGAGCTGAAAACAAAATTGCAACACTGAAAACGTGAACTATGGAAAAGAACATTTTATTTCTCATAGAAAAAATGCAAAAAAATCATCTTTGCTGAGATTAGCTTAAATTTTTTTTAAATTCTTCCAAAATTAACCAATTTTGGATGTTACCCTATAATAGTAGGCTTATCATAGTTGGAAACAAAAGTCCATAAAAATGAAAACTAGGAATGAAAATGTCATTTGGCGGTTAAAAACATTCTCGAAAAATGATCTCTGCTGGGATTAGATTTTAAATTTCAAAATCCACGCAGAACTAACCCATTTTTGACATCTTATTGAAACAATTGACTTATGTAATTTTAATTTTTTGAATTTATTTAATTTTTGTATTTTTATATTTTAAATTTATATTTTATTTTATACTTTGCTTTATATTTTATATTCTAATTAATACTTTAATGTACAGGGTGAATCCCGTAAATATATTATTATTATTATTACAAAATGGCAACACACAAAACATAAAATGTAAAAAATTCAACGATTGCAACAATAGTAATTGAAAAATTAAAATTTCAAAATCCATAAAAAATAAACCCATTTTTGACATCTTATTGGACTAATTGACATATCACAAAATGGCAACTCTTGGAAATTAAAAAAAATAAAATTGTTTTCAACGATTACAAAAATTGTAAAAAATTCTAAAATCTCGAATAAACCTATTTTTGACATCAATTTAAAACAATTGGCATATCTCTACCAAAAACAAAATGGCAACACTCAAAACTTGACGTGTAGAAAGAAAACATTTGCGATTGCAAAAATTGTAAAAAAAAAATAATCTCTGCTGGAATTGGCTTCAAAAGTTTAAAATGCAGAAAATTCAACGATTACAACACTTGTAATTGAAAAATTAAAATTTCAAAATCCATAAAAAATAAACCTATTTTTGACATCTTATTGAACTAATTGACATGTCACAAAATGGCAACACTTAAAAATTTAAAAAATAAAATTGTTTTCAACGATTACAAAAATTGTAAAAAATTCTAAAATCTCGAATAAACCTATTTTTGACATCAATTTAAAACAATTGGCATATCTCTACCAAAAACAAAATGGCAACACTCAAAACTTGACGTGTAGAAAGAAAACATTTGCGATTGCAAAAATTGTAAAAAAAAATAATCTCTGCTGGAATTAGCTTCAAAAGTTTAAAATCCATCCAAAACAAACATATTTTTGACAACCCCTTAAAACAATGGACATATCACAGTTGGAAACAAAATGGCGACACTCAAAACTTGAACTGCGGAAAAGAAAATTACAATAGGCTATTAGAAAAATCGTCAAAAATTCATCTCTCCTGGAATAACCTTCAAAATTTTCAAATCCATCTCGAATAAATCTATTTTTGACATCCTTTTTAAACAATTGACATATCTCTGCTAAAAAAAAAATGGCTCAAAACTTGAGGTGTAGGAAGAAAATTAGACTCGGCGATTGCAAAAATTGTAAAAAAATAATCTCTGCTGAGATTTGCTTAAAAATTTCAAAATTCATCAAGAATAAACCTATTTTTGACACACCATTGAAACAATTGACATATGACAGCTTCACAATATTACAAATTTCAAGAAGAAAAGGACATTTTATTCGAAGATAAAAATTGTGAAAAAATATTTCTATTGGAATTAGCTTAAAAAAATTGCTTTTAAGGTTCCACGAAAAAAAAATCATACGTCATCGCTGGAAACAAAATGCCATACTCAAACGCAAAGGGTATAGCCGAATAAGAAGGTCAAAAGTGCCCCCAAAGCAAATCAATAATCGCGATGACTGGATGAAGGATAATTAAAAATGCCGTTGATTGCTCGAAATTTCAGTCTCCTGAAGCAATTCGATGTCGAGATATGACTAAAAACGTGAATTTTACATTTTATTTTTTTCTCGTTTTCTATGGCACGAATCCAGCTGAAACCAAGTCTACCCAAAACAAACAAAAAATACTTCTCGCAGTATTTTTTCCAATTTTTTTGGCGCCAAATTCAAATAGAAAAATAAAATGAAAGTTTTCAAAATTCATTTTTGCAGTGAAGGCATTCGAGGACTGTCTCAGTTTTTTTTCTGTAAATCGGTTTTACCAAATTCTATAACATACATTTTTTTCAGAATTTTAAACAGTGTGGAAGATAGTTAAAATAATTAAAAACAACTTTTACCACCTTAAATATTTGAATTTCGCGCCAAAATTGTGATAAAAAAAAGTTATTTTTGTGAAATGATTATCTTTTTTGTTTTTAATTAGAGAGATACACTTCACAAAAATAATTTTTTTTATCACAATTTTGGCGAGAAATTCAAATTTTTAAGGTGGTAAAAGTGGTTTTTAATTATTTTAACTATCTTCCACACATACTCAAAACAATTACAAAGGAAGAGAATTGACACTGATAATAATAATAACAGTCTTCATTACTTATCGTCTTCGAACAGATAGTCCGTTTTGAAACACATCGTCTTGTTCAACTTTTCCGGATATTCATCTCTTTCTTAAAATGTTGAGAGGGTAAGGGGGAAGAAACAGATCGCACTGAAAACTTCGAAGGAGGCATAAGTCGTTTGGAACCGAAAAATTAAGGGCAATTCTGACTGATCGCGAAGCTTCCTTGCAACGCCAAGGACTCTGGCTCTTGAAAAACCAAAGGAAATGTTGACAAATTGCTTCCTTGAACGCCAAGGACTCTGGCTCTTGAAATACTAAAGAAAATTTTGACAAATTGCTTCCTCGTAACGCCAAGGACTCTGGCTCTTGAAAAACTAAAGGAAATGTTGACAAATTGCTTCCTTGCAACGCCAAGGACAAAGTCAAAGCCTGAAAACTACCACAGTCTTCCGAACACTCCGTAAACACCTCTGGCTTTCAGCACCAACAAAACAAGCAAACAACAATATCGACGTAATAGGACCGCCCGTACTTGCAAGATTCATCCCCCGCAAAAGGGAAATCGATACGCGCGCTTATAAAACACCACAGCACAGGTCTCCTGTTCCAAGGACAGTAGTCAACACTCGGTGATAAAGCACGGAAGTAATACCGCCTCACCCTTTGAACAAACAAACCCCACTCTACACACTTGATCATTGTTAGTTACACTATGACAAGTGATTTATTTACAAAGTGCGTCATGAAACAGAAGAGTAGATTATGATATACCTTATCAAAAACAGCCCACATGTACTTGGAGTCTTAATGTTTAACCGTCTTATTATAATGAATTAAAAGATAGATTACTCGTAACGAAGAAAAATTATTTGTCCACGACTATCTTATAATATACTCATTGTATTTGTGTCTCTTCAATTATAAGTATATTCATTATTCACTACAGTCAGTGATTAATCATTATTCACTGCTTACTATCATATTCAAAATTTTATCTAGTAGTCCGCAAAGTGTCATATAATTAAATTGAAACGTCAAAATCATTTACATTACAAGAGAAGTGGTTTAATATCAAAAATTAGAAGATAAATGGAGAACGACAGTGATAACGAGATTTCTTTAACACCGCCAAATATAAAAGAAGCTGCAGAAATAGCATCATTAAACTTATTGCCCGAAAAATCAAGAAAAATATATTTAGCGGCGTATGAATCATTTTTGGAATGAAGAAGGGAAAAGAAAACCAATTCCTCCTCGGAAGCTGTTTTATTGGTGTATTTTACAGAACTATCCATAAAATATAAACCCTCAACATTATGGTCCAATTATTCAATGCTTAGGAGTACGATCAACATTTATCATGGAATACATATAGAAAATTATATGAAATTGCGAGCATTGCTAAAACGAAAATCTGAAGGTTTTCAACCCAAAAAAGCCAGCACTTTTTCTCCAGAAAATGTCAATGATTTTATTATTAAAGCCTCTGATGATAAATACCTGGCAACAAAGGTAAGATTTAAATAATTTTCTCTCCAAAAATCATTCATTTCTTTCTTTAAAGGTTGCATTAATAATGTGAGTAATGGGTGCTTGTCGGACTAATGAAATGTATTGCATAAAAATGAATGATTTGCAAGATAAGTTTTTTTAAGAAATGTACCCAATACAAAGACAAAAATCAGTAGGAAGTTTTTTGTCGTGGACAAAGTATAGTGTACAACTCGCATATAATCGCCATTGATCACTCGAACGACTTGCTCCACTCGCCTATCGGCTCGTTCCGCAAACATCGTTCTCGTGATTAATAGCTATCATTATATGCTCGTTGTACAATATACTATTTTTCGATTTTTTTCCATTTTCGAATTTTCTTTGCTGACGTGTCACGCGCTTCAAATTGATGTCTGTTCTTGCAAAACTACATTTTCTGAAGGGTCTTGAAGGGATCTTTACGGTGATGTATAGAAACCCCGAATCGAACCAGTGGTTTCTTCAGGAAATTATTTCAAATGCATTTTTGGGAAAAAGTGGATGATTTTTCAGGTTTTCGTCAAAAATTTTGAATCGCCAATTTTAATTAAATCCGACTAATTGACACACAAGGGACACAGATTTGAAATCCGGGTTCAAATTGGATTCTTCGTTCAACCGCTACAGCCGTTTAAAGTTTGAAAAAATCGACTTTTTCAAAATTTTCCATAAAGTTCATGGTGACTTGCTAACTTTTTTCCAATATTTTCTAGATGAAATTTTTTAATGCCAATCGATTTATTTCGTTCTTCTGATGAAGAAAATGGCATTACATAAAGGTCTACGATGATTATTAAAAAAGTTGATTTTTTCGATTTTTTCCATTTTCGAGTTTTCTTTGCCGACGCGTCACGGGCTTCAAATTGGCATTTGTTGTTGCGCAAGTACATTTTCTGAAGGGTCTTGAAGGGAACTTTACGGTGATGTATAGAAACCCCCAATTGAACCAGTGGTTTCCTCAGGAAATCATTTCAAATGCATTTTTTGGGAAAAAGTAAGAAGGGGGGACCCTTGGATGATTTTTCAGGTTTTCGTCAAAAAATTTTAATCGCCAATTTTAATTAAATCCGACTAATTGACACACAAGGAGCACAGATTTGAAATCCGCGTTCAAATTGGATTCTTCGTTCAGCCGCTACGATCTTTCAAAGTCTGAAAAAATCGACATTTTTCAAAATTTTCCGGTGACATGCTAACTTTTTTGCAATTTTTTCTGGATGAATTTTTTTAACGCCAATCAATTTATTTCGTTCTTGTGATGAAGAAAATGATATTACATAAAGGTCTACGATGATTATTAAGAAAGTTGATTTTTTCGATTTTTTCCATTTTCGGGTTTTCTTTGGTGACGCGTCACGGGCTTCAAATTGACATTTGTTCTTGCGCAAGTACATTTTCTGAAGGGTCTTGAAGGGATCTTTACGGTGATGTATAGAAATCCCGAATGGAACCAGTAGTTTCGTCAGGAAATCATTTTAAATGCATTTTTTGGGAAAAAGTAAGACCCTTGGATGATTTTTCAAGTTTTCATCAAAAATTTTGAATCGCCAATTTTAATTAAATCCGACTAATTGACACACAGGGAACACAGATTTGAAAACCGCGTTTAAATTGGATTCTTCGTTCAACCGCTACAGCCGTTTAAAGTTTGAAAAAATCGACTTTTTCAAAATTTCTCCATAAAGTTCATGGTGACTTGCTAACTTTTTTGGAATTTTTTCTAGATGAATTTTTTTAACGCCAATCGATTTATTTCGTTCTTCTGATGAAGAAAATGATATTACATAAAGGTCTACGATGATTATTAAGAAAGTTGATTTTTTCAATTTTTTCCATTTTCGAGTTTTCTTTGCTGAAGCGTTACGGGCTTCAAATTGACATTTGTTGTTGCGCAAGTACATTTTCTGAAGCGTCTTGAAGGGATCTTTACGGTGATGTATAGAAATCCCGAATCGAACCAGTGGTTTCGTCAGGAAATCATTTTAAATGCATTTTTTTGGTAAAAAGTAAGAAGGGGGGACCCTTGGATGATTTTTCAAGTTTTCATCAAAAATTTTGAATCGCCAATTTTAATTAAATCCGACTAATTGACACACAGGGAACACAGATTTGAAAACCGCGTTCAAATTGGATTCTTCGTTCAGCCGCTACGATCTTTCAAAGTCTGAAAAAATCGACTTTTTTCAAAATTTTCCGGTGACATGCTAACTTTTTTGCAATTTTTTCTGAATGAAATTTTTCAACGCCAATCAATTGATTTCGTTTTTCTGATGAAGAAAATGGTGTTACATAAAGGTCCACGATGATTATTAAGAAAATTGATTTTTTCAATTTTTTCCATTTTCGAGTTTTCTTTGCTGACGCGTCACGGGCTTCAAATTGGCATTTGTTGTTGCGCAAGTACATTTTCTGAAGGGTCTTGAAGCGATCTTTACGGTGATGTATAGAAACCCCGGATCGAACCAGTGGTTTCCTCAGGAAATCATTTCAAATGCATTTTTTGGCAAAAAGTAAGAAGGGGGGACCCTTGGATGATTTTTCAGGTTTTCGTCAAAAAATTTGAATCGCCAATTTTAATTAAATCCGGCTAATTGACACACAAGGAACACAGATTTGAAATCCGCGTTCAAATTGGATTCTTCGTTCAGCCGCTACAGCCGTACAAAGTCTGAAAAAATCAACTTTTTTCAAAATTTTCATGGTGACTTGCTAACTTTTTTGCAATTTTTTCTAGATGAAATTTTTTAACGCCAATCGATTGATTTCGTTCTTCTGGTGAAGAAAATGGTAGGCCCACGATAATTATTAAGAAAGTTGATTTTTTCGATTTTTTTCATTTTCGAGTTTTCTTTGCTGACGCGTCACGGGCTTCAAATTGGCATTTGTTGTTGCGCAAGTACATTTTCTGAAGGGTCTTGAAGGGAACTTTACGGTGATGTATAGAAACCCCCAATTGAACCAGTGGTTTCCTCAGCAAATCATTTCAAATGCATTTTTTGGGAAAAAGTAAGAAGGGGGGACCCTTGGATGATTTTTCAGGTTTTCGTCAAAAAATTTTAAATCGCCAATTTTAATTAAATCCTACTAATTGACACACAAGGAGCACAGATTTGAAATCCGCGTTCAAATTGGATTCTTTGTTCAGCCGCTACGACCTTTCAAAATCTGAAAAAATCGACTTTTTTCAAAATTTTCATGGTGACTTGCTAACTTTTTTGCTATTGTTTCTGGATTAAATTTTTTAACGCCAATCGATTTATTTCGTTCTTCTGATGAAGAAAATGGTGTTACATAAAGGTCCACGATGATTATTAGGAAAATTGATTTTTTCAATTTTTTCCATTTTCGAGTTTTCTTTGCTGACGCGTCACGGGCTTCAAATTGGCATTTGTTGTTGCGCAAGTACATTTTCTGAAGGGTCTTGAAGGGAACTTTACGGTGATGTATAGAAACCCCCAATTGAACCAGTGGTTTCCTCAGCAAATCATTTCAAATGCATTTTTTGGGAAAAAGTAAGAAGGGGGGACCCTTGGATGATTTTTCAGGTTTTCGTCAAAAAATTTTAAATCGCCAATTTTAATTAAATCCTACTAATTGACACACAAGGAGCACAGATTTGAAATCCGCGTTCAAATTGGATTCTTTGTTCAGCCGCTACGACCTTTCAAAATCTGAAAAAATCGACTTTTTTCAAAATTTTCATGGTGACTTGCTAACTTTTTTGCTATTGTTTCTGGATTAAATTTTTTAACGCCAATCGATTTATTTCGTTCTTCTGATGAAGAAAATGGTGTTACATAAAGGTCCACGATGATTATTAGGAAAATTGATTTTTTCAATTTTTTCCATTTTCGAGTTTTCTTTGCTGACGCGTCACGGGCTTCAAATTGGCATTTGTTGTTGCGCAAGTACATTTTCTGAAGGGTCTTGAAGGGAACTTTACGGTGATGTATAGAAACCCCCAATTGAACCAGTGGTTTCCTCAGGAAATCATTTCAAATGCATTTTTTGGGAAAAAGTAAGAAGGGGGGACCCTTGGATGATTTTTCAGGTTTTCGTCAAAAATTTTGAATCGCCAATTTTAATTAAATCCGACTAATTGACACACAAGGAGCACAGATTTGAAATCCGCGTTCAAATTGGATTCTTCGTTCAGCCGCTACGGCTGTTCAAAGTCTGAAAAAATCGACTTTTTTCAAAGTTCATGGTGAATTTTTTCTGGATGAAATTTTTTAACGTCAATCGATTTATTTCGTTCTTCTGATGAAACACCACTTATTTTTTTTTTAATGATGTTGCATGATCACAAGACGATCTCCGATTTTACGTAAGAGTCCATCGATAACCGAGTCGTGTGCGAGCGAGTGTACCTAACGTAACATTTTGCAAGTTCAGCACGAATAAGGGTGGTGTATGTGGGTCGCGAGGCAAGGGCAGGTCCTTGAATAGTTACGGAGAGAGGATGCCATTAGCATTTATTTATAACATTATGCCCATCGTGCAGACACACACAGCTGCAGCGTGATGATCGATTTTTAACAATTCCCCTTGAGAGGGTGGCTGCGGCGGGGTCGTGCCGTCCCGGGCGCATCCACCGCGCGAATATTCATGAACTTGAGAGTTGCGAGGGCGTTAATTAACCCCTAATTGATTTTAACTGATACGGGAGCTGCACGATGCATTACAGGTGAATGCATTGGCGGGAGGATGTGCAATTCGTAAATCAGGAGATAAGCGAATATTTCAATAGTATTAACAATTCTGTATAGGCTGAAAGCAAAGTTGTGTTTGTTTACATTAAATATTGTTCCTCCATCAGAACACCTATAGTCTGTTCATATGCAAGAGGCAGTAGGTGTAAAAAAACATCGGCTACTCGTGGAGTTCTCGCCGGATTCACTTTGTATTTTGTGCCCGTCGCTGCAGAGCGCGCCGTGCATTTTGTACTACAGACCGATTCCGACCTTTCAGGTCTCATCAGTGCATTTAGTTGCTGATGGGAGAACGGAAATTACTGTTGGAATATAACCGCCACTTTGACGGTTGTCTTTTTTTTGTTGTAAAAATAACTATTAGCACAGTAAACAATCGGGAATTAACCGCACGCATTTCAACCGGAAGGAGTGTTTCAGTCTGCGGAGAAGTGGCGCCTTCTTGTTTTAAGAGACAGCCCCCGGAATATTTGAGTAGCGGGAGTTTAATTAGTGCGGCGGTTTCGTACTCGGCTCCGACTCAGTTTAGGAAGTTCATCACACTCGAAACGCAATTTGCGCATTTCGGCACGTTAATTACGCCGAATTCTTGCCCGGTCTCGTCCGAAACGGAAACTTTACACCGAGAGCTCTCGATTTAATTAAACGAATTTAATTGAAAACGGATATCGGCTTGAACAACAACAACAACAAACAAACAAAAAACAATGCTGTTGATGTTAATTAAAGTTGAAATAATTGGGGTAAAATATGTATAATGGTTCAATCTCAAATTGGCCAGTTGCGCCGTGGCGTTAAGTGAGTGCGTTCGTTGAGGACATTCAATGGCAAAAATTATAATCTGTTGAAAACTGTGTGCGTTCCTGCACGTGTCTGGCGGCAAGCGTACGAGCCAAACGTCCGACTTTCTCTACACTGGTAATAAATAGTGATGAGATAAACGGTTATTTTCCAGTAATGATTACAACAGTTACTGTTATTACAAAATAACCGGTTATTTAAACGGTTCATTAGTAACCGTTATTTAAAGTAACCTCAGAAAATTTTACTCAGTAACAGTTTGTAAGGAAGTAAATATTAGATTCTGGTTGAATTGATTTATTGTATATATTTGTAAGGTTAATAACATTAAGAAATATTTTTATTATCTAATTAACAAATTTGTACACTAAGTACATCAGAATCAGTTAAAGGGAGTGTAACGAGATCACGGTATGCAGGGCCTATTACCTCCACACGTTGTCTGTTATAGATGATTCAATATAAAATTTGTTTTAATTTTAATTTTGATGAAATTCACACAAAATGCCAAAAATCGCACGTTTTTAAAGTCTGTACACAGAAAATCATGATATTGTTTTTTTTTTAATTGCACAACGGCCGAACGCTTTTTCCGATTTTGATGATTCTAACGTCAAAATTTGGAAAATTTAGTGTAATTTTAAAACGGGTTACAAAATTTTCTCTAGAAATAAAAAAAACTATTTTAAAATCACGATTTTGATTTTTGAAATTGCACAACTGCTAAACGCGTTGTCCAACTTTGATGAAAATCTGGAGAATCTGGTGCAATTTATAAACTGGTTGTGTTTTCTTTGTGTAATTAACGCAAAATGTCAAAATTGCACGTTTTCGAACTGCGAAGATTTTTTTTTACATTGCACAACTGCCAAACACGATGTCGCATTTTGATGATTCTCACATCAAAATGTGGCGAATTTAATGCAATTTAAAAACCGGTCGTGAAGTGTTTTGTGAAATTATCCCAAAACGTCAAAATTGCACGATTTCAAAGTCCGAAGATTTTAAATTGTGATTTTGATTTTTCTAAATAGCACAACTGCCGAAACGCGTTGTACGATATTAAAATTTCTAACATGAAAACGTGGCGAATTTAGTGCAATTTAAAAGCTGGTTATTTTTTTTTGTAAAATCAACGCTAAACGTCAAAATTGAACGATGTCAAAAAAGCGCAAAAATTGAAAATTGTGATTTTGGTGATTTTCATGATTCTAGCGTCGAAATGGAGAAAATTTAGCGTGTTTTTTAAACGAATTATAAATATTTCCC
Source organism: Ocypus olens (assembly GCA_910593695.2). Classification (NCBI taxonomy): domain Eukaryota; kingdom Metazoa; phylum Arthropoda; class Insecta; order Coleoptera; family Staphylinidae; genus Ocypus; species Ocypus olens. The sequence continues at coordinate 2,963,799 of OU343048.1, forward strand.
TTGAAATTTAAAAAAAATGCATTTTTTTTAAGGTTCTAAGATTTTAAAAAGCGCTTCCGTGAGCATAGATTTTTTTGTCGTTTAAGTCAGCAAAGAATACAAATGTAAATTAGTCTGCGATGGAACGTACATATTTACTAATAATCTAAAATTGGTATTAATTTTTCAACAAACATACATGCAGAGTAAAGAATTCATGAATTTTGGGTTTAAGGCTCATCGACAGCTAAGCCTAAAAATTGATATATTACATTAAATAATGATTCATTATCATTTTCAATTCAAATAACAAAAGTTAAACTCGTTATGTCTAAATGTGCATTGATATAAGTAAAGTAGTGTTTAGAAAAAAAAAACTTTAATTGCATTCGGAGGTTCAAGCTGGACTTTCTTTTGCAAAAATTTAGAAATAAATAAAATTCATAAAATAAACAATTTGAAACTTGTGACAACTGACGAATACAAATACTCGATCTTAAGTATGTTGAGAATTTAAACGCCAACATGTGAGAAACTTAATGTACTTTAAGAATGGATCAAGTGAGCTTTGCATGAAATCAACATGAAATATCAAAATCGCCCGTTTTTTCAATTCTTGCGCTTGAAAAATGCAATTTTAATGTTTGAAAATTGACAACTGACAAATACGCTACTCAATTGTTGAGAATTTAAACGTCAACATGTGAGAAATTTCATGTACTTTAAGAATGGATCAAGAGAGCTTTGCATGAAATCAACATGAAATGTCAAAATCGCGCGTTTTTTTCAATTCTCGCGCTTGAAAAATGCAATTTTGATGTTTGCAAATTAACAACTGACGAATACGCCACTTAATTGTTGAGAATTTAAACGTCAACATGTGAGAAATTTCATGTACTTTAAGAATGGATCAAGCGAGCTTTGCATGAAATCAACATGAAATATCAAAATCGCCCGTTTTTTCAATTCTTGCGCTTGAAAAATGCAATTTTGATGTTTGCAATTTAACAACTGACGAATACGCTACTCAATTGTTGAGAATTTAAACGTCAACATGTGAGAAATTTCATGTACTTTAAAGAATGGATCAAGTGAGTTTTGCATAAAATTAACATGAAATATCAAAATCGCCCGTTTTTTCAATTCTCGCGCTTGAAAAATGCAATTTTGACGTTTGAAAATTGACAACTGACGAATACGCTACTCAATTTTGAGTATTCAAACGTCAACATGTGAGAAATTTTATGTACTTTAAGAATGGATCAAGTGAGCTTTGCATAAGATCAACATGAAATATCAAAATCGCCCGTTTTTTTCAATTCTTGCGCTTGAAAAATTCAATTTTTATGTTTAAAAATTGACAACTGACAAATGCGCTACTCAATTTTGAGTATTTAAACGTTAACATGTGAGAAATTTTGTGTACTTTATGAATGGATCAAGTGCGTTTTGCATGAAATGTCAAAATCGCGTGTTTTTCAATTCTCGCGCTTGAAAAATGCAGTTTTGACGTTTGAAAATTGACAACTGACAAATACGCTACTCAATTTTGAGTATTCAAACGTCAACATATGAGAAATTGTATGTACTTTAAGAATGGATCAAGTGGGTTTTGCATGAAATCAACATGATATATCAAAATCGCGCGTTTTTTTCAATTCTCGCGCTTGAAAAATGCAATCTTGATGTTTGAAAAATGAAAACTGACAAATACGCTACTCAATTGTTGAGAATTTAAAGGTTAACATGTGAGACATTTTGTGTACTTTATGAATGGATCAAGTGAGTTTTGCATGAAATGTCAAAATCGCGCATTTTTCAATTCTCGCGATTGAAAGATGCAATTTTGATATTTGTAAATTGACAATTGACAAATGCGCTACTCAATTTTGAGGATTTAAACGTCAACATGTGAGAAATTTCATGTACTTTAAGAATGGTTCAAGTGAGTTTTTCATGAAATCAACGCTAAATGTCAAAATAGCGCATTTTTCAATTATTGCGTTTGAAAAATGCAATTTTAATGTTTGAAAATTGACAATTGACGATTTCACTACTTAATTTTAAGGATTTAAACGTCAACAAGTGAGAAATCATCATCGTAAACAAAAAAAAAAACAAAAAGTGGCCATCATGTTATTTTCTCCGATTTGATGACATCATAGGTATTTATGATCTATTTTGAATTTAAATCAAATTTTAAATGTAAATCGGGTGTTTTGTAAAATCGGATGAAACTGACGTTTAAAACGTCAAAATTATAAAAGATGGAAAAATTATACTTCAAATTCAAAAACTCAGTTTACTCAAAAACCAAAGAGATTTCGAAAAAAACTTATTCTTTATAAATTGTTCATTTTGGAATTCTCTACAATTATTATTAACATAAATTTACTGTAACTATTATCGTTTCATAATTATAAACCCAAAATTAAAAAAAAGTTTTTTTCTCGAATAACAATGATTTTATGAAAAAATTTTCAAACAAAAAATGTTCATTTCTTTGTTGTCTTCAAAATTTGTTTCAATATTTTTGTGATATTTTTCATTTAAAAAAAAAATTTTGGAAAGAAACAAAAAACAGTTAAGGTAAATACCCACTTCCGGTGTACGAAATTTTACCAAAAGCTTTTCAGTTCTTCGGATTATCAAATAAGACGTATGTTCAAAGTTTCATATCAATTGCTCTATTAGTTTTTGAGATACAGCACACACACACACACACAGTACACATTTTTTTTTTCCAGAAATTGTTGTAATGGCATCTAGGGACCCCAAAACGGATATTTCCGTAAAAAAAATTTTTGGAAAAAAATCACGATCACAATACCTTCTCGTACTTAAGTAAAAAAAGTTTCCCAGGAATTGTTGAAATGGCATCTAGGGACCCCAAAACGGTTATTTACGTTAAAAAAAATTTTCACGATCACAACACTTTCTCGTACTTCGTAACGGAGAAAGTAAAAATACGCATTAAAAATAGTATATTATTAAACGAGTTTAGTAACAACTAAACTGTTGAGAAAGTAAAATCGTCGTCATGCCATTGGCTGAAACCTGTTGGGCAATGAAACCGCTATCATTTGATTGGACGTCACCTGTGAAGAAAAATGACCCGGCCGAGTAATGGACGGTTTTCTCAATCAAAAACGATTTAACAATGTTTATATTATTTAATAAGATGCGAAAAATGTAAAAATCCAATATGGCGGCATCAAGAAAAACAAAAGTTTTGTATTGTTTCTCCGCCATCTTGAAAGCTGCTACAATTCATATTTAGATTCTTCTTGAAACAGTGCTCTAATAATGTCCAAGTTAAAAATGTGTTGCATAAATAGTTTTCGCATAAAAAAATAAAGTCAAATTTTTCAACAGATTATTAATAGACGATTAACCTCGTATCTTTTAAGACAACCGGGATCCCCACTCATTCCAAATTCCTACCGTTTTAAACATTAACGGCGGCCCCTAATTTAATCACCGGTAATTAATGCCGGGGAATTCCCGTTATCACCCCTTTTGCACGTCCGCGGATCTAAATTTATTCCTTCCGGAGTGCGCGCGGGGGAAGGGAACAACAACGAAAAAAAAGAAATAAAGAACGGGAAAAATCACCTTGAAAGTCGCGTTCCTTTATGCCCCGCTAATTACATATCTCTCGAAAGGCAATTTGACTTGCAAAAGACGGTAATTTGAACAGAACACCGCTATACATTCTGGACGAAGCCACGTCAACACATTTTAATGCAATTCAATTGTTTTTTACAACACGTATTAAATAACGGTTGAGCAGTAAGAAAGTATAACCACCGTAATAAGTTTAGTGTAGTTTTTTACACGTGTGATAAATCACCCTGTAGATATTTATTCGTGTGACTTAAGTTTTGGTTTGTAGATCAATCTAGCGGTGGATTTCACAAACATTTATTTAAGCCGGGTTTTTCGTAAGCCGATATTATATTTTTAGCTGTGTAAACGTTCTTTTTGCGTCACTCTAAGACACGGAATAAATGTTTGAATCGTTATTGTTTAAATTAGAAATGGCGCCTTAAAGGCGGATTTAAGGTAAACATTTATTTATTTATTTCTTTATTATCCATTTATTAAACGGAAACTTCTTTATACATGGAATGATAATAATAAATAATAATAATAAACTAACTCTAGAATTAACTAAATATATTGAAATAGAAAAGAATTTGTTAATGAACATTGTGAAAGAGTAAAAGATGTGTAATGTAATCGCAGAACCTAACCTCAAATTATGCATTCCGTTTGACATTCGAAAGATCGTTTACACAGCCGAAAATATAATACAAGTGTTATGTCACGGCAAGCCAGGGTTATATTAATTACCACCTTTGTGAAATTGACTGTAGAAGTAATTTACAAACTGATTTAGACAAGTGGAAAATAATTGTACAATGATTAAGAGCAGCAGCATGAAGCTCAATAACAGTGATATTTATTTTTACTTCTTTGTTTTCATCCAGCAACACATGCCCTCGGCGTTATTTCCAAAGCGTATATTTTACTACGTCCACACATAAACTTGCATGTTGTCACCCATCGAGGGCATATTTTCGCCATTTTATCCCGTCATAAAGCGCGGTCGTATAATGCACCTGCTTTTTGTTCTTCGTATGTTTTTATGTGCTCTCCACACACACACATCGATCGTTGTTTGTGCCGCACAGGCACGTTTGTCCATTTTACGTCTACATTATTTGAAACGTGCATAAACGTTCCCCCCGTGAAAGAAGGCTAAGCGACATTCGATGTTCACATCGTGCGCTTTTGGTTGATACTTTCACCGCGACATTCTTGATGAAAGATTTTAATGTTATGCACTTATGGTTTATACCCAGATGAAACTCAGTACATGTACGGAGTGTTTGATTACGATTGACCCATCGGTTATACCTCGAAAAGTACTGGACATAGAAATTCAAGAAAAAAAAAAGTTGGCCATGAGAAAATCCTGGAAATGATTTGTAAGTTCCTCATTTCGCCGCAAGGGGGCGCAATTGAGTGAATTATAAAATTGAGGATTACTCCGAAAATTCTCACATTAAGCTATAACTTTAAAAATATCATTGGGAAGCCTGAAAAATTCCGCGCGATTTCTGTTTTGACGATACGCTGTAAATTAACCTGCCGCAACTTTTTTATTGAGTCAGAAAATACATTGCAAACAAAAAGCATGTGCAAATGAATGCATGATGCCCCCAGAAAGAAGTAGTGACTTTATAATATCAACAGAGGTCGTTTACTTTAAACAAAATATAAATATAAAAATTACAATTTAAAATCCAAAAGGTTTCTACGAGGAAGAGCACTCGAAAACTATATTCAAAGGAATTTGATGAAAAATTATTAAGGCGGATCCTGAGGGCTTTTAAGTAAGTACACTAAAAAAAAATGCTGAAGTGGCCATCATGTTACTTTCTCCGACTTGATGGTATCATAGCCATTTATATTTACGTTTTCATAGTTTAATATTTTAAAGATACATCGAGCGTTGCGTAAACTCGGAAGAAACTGACGTTTAAAACGTCAAAATTATGAAAGATGGAAAAATTATACTTCAAATTCAAAAACTCGGTTTACTCAAAAACTAACGAGATTTCGAAAAAAACTTATTCTTTAGAAGTTGGTCATTTTGGTATTATCTACAATTATTATTCACGCAAATTTGCTGTAACTATTATCGTTTCATAATGATGAACCAAAAATTGAAAAAAAAAATTAATTAATTTTTTTCTCGAATAGCAACGATTTTATGAAAAATATTTTCAAGCAAAATATGTTCATTTCTTTGTTGTCTTTAATGTCTGTTTAAATGTTTTGGTGATATTTTTCATATTTAAGAAAATATTGGCAAAAAACAAAAAACAGTTAAGGTAAACACCCACTTCCAGTGTACGAAATTTTACCAAAAGCTTTTCAGTTCTTCGGATTATCAAATAAAACGTATGTTCAAAATTTCATATCAATTACTCTATTAGTTCTTGAGATACAACGCACACAGACAGACACAAAAAAAAATCCAGAAATTCTTGAAATGGTATCTAGGGACCCCAAAACGGATATTTCCGTAAAAAAAATGTTTGAAAAAAAAATCACGATCACAATACTTTCTCGTACTTCGTAACGGAGAAAGTAAAAATGTTTAAAAGAATTTGATGAAAAATTGATTAGAAACATTTATTTTTTAAATGCCACCACTCGCATTTTTGCAAAGTTCGCGTTAAATTGCCTCGTGAATGGCATCAAACATTGAGATATATATATTTAATGATGAAGCCATTGGTGGTCGTGTCTAGTTCGCCGCATGTGTTACGACCAACAACCACTTGAGTTACTTTTAGTGCATAGTGGACTATCGCGTTACATCCAGCCGTATCGTTTCGTTTCGCCTTTTCTCTGGACATCCCAGAATTGATATGTCACGGCACGAGTGCCCCTTTCACTCCCACGCTTCCAGAACAACACGTCTTCATTCTGACGGAGATACTTCTCGAGGGCTTAACGTCCGTATAAAACATTTTCCGCCCGAACAAATACAACCAGTTCATCCGGACGACACATAAATTTCTATTGTTTCAAGAAAAATTGTGAAAAAAAAAATAATGAAAAAAAAAACTTAGGAAGAAAATAAATAATTGGTGCGGCGGTTTCGAATCCCGCCGGTATGTTAGTTGTTCATTTCATTTATTTCCTCGTGCTGAATAATAGAGATATTGTTATTAAACTAATTCAATAATTCGGTATACTTTGTCATCTGACGCTTCGTGGGAATTGCACCTTTAATTTCAATCAGTGACTGTTGGTCACGAAATGCATTTATCTATTATGCAACCCGAAGGTATGCAACCCAAATCTCACCCTTTATTTTCCTACCGCGACATCGTCAGTTGTGCGCATCAGCAATGTGACGTTTATAAGAATTACACCTTTAATTTCAATCACCGACACTTAGTTGGTCACGAATTGCAGCCAGAAAATATGCAACCCAAATCTCACTATTAATTTTCCTACCGCGACTTCGTCAGTTATTCGCATTTACAATTTGACGTTTATAAGAATTACACCTTTAATTTCAATCACCGACACTTATTTGGTCACGAAATGCAGCCAGAAGGCATACAACCCAAATCTCACTATTTATTTTCCTACCGCGAAATCTTCAGTTGTACGCATATGCAATGTGACGTTCATAGGAATTACACCTTTAATTTCAATCACCGACACTTAGTTGGTCACGAAATGCAGCCCGAAGGTATGCAACCCAAATCTCACCCTTTATTTTCCTACCGCGACATCGTCAGTTGTGCGCATCAGCAATGTGACGTTTATAAGAATTACACCTTTAATTTCAATCACCGACACTTAGTTGGTCACGAATTGCAGCCAGAAAATATGCAACCCAAATCTCACTATTAATTTTCCTACCGCGACTTCGTCAGTTATGCGCATTTACAATTTGACGTTTATAAGAATTACACCTTTAATTTCAATCACCGACACTTATTTGGTCACGAAATGCAGCCAGAAGGCATACAACCCAAATCTCACTATTTATTTTCCTACCGCGAAATCTTCAGTTGTACGCATATGCAATGTGACGTTCATAGGAATTACACCTTTAATTTCAATCACCGACACTTAGTTGGTCACGAAATGCAACCCGAAGGTATGCAACCCAAATCTCACCATTTATTTTCCTACCGCGACATCGTCAGTTGTGCGCATCTGCAATGTGACGTTCGTAAGAATTACACCTTTAATTTCAATCAGCGACACTTAGTTGGTCACGAAATGCAGCCCGAAGGTATACAACCCAAATCTCACTATTTATTTTCCTATAGCGACATCGTCAGTTGTGCGCATCTGCAATGTGACGTTTATAAGAATTACACTTTTAATTTCAATCGCCGACACTTAGTTGGTCACGAAATGCAGCCCGAAGATATGCAACCCAAATCTCACTATTAATTTTCCTACCGCGACTTCGTCAGTTATGGGCATTTGCAATTTGACGTTTATAAGAATTACACCTTTAATTTCAATCACCGACGCTTAGTTCGTCACGAAATGCAGCCCGAAGGTATGCAACCCAAATCTCACTATTTATTTTCCTACTGCGACATCGTCAGTTCGCATCTGCCATCTGATATTTATAAGAATTACACCTTTTAATTTCAATCACCGACACATTTTTCGTCAAGAAATGCATTTATGTATAATACATCTCGAATGTATGCAACCCAAGTTTCACCATTTATTTCCCACCTCGGTCCATTTCACTAGTTTTACATTTAAATAAAATTGCACCCAATCATCGTGCAATTTGCGATGGTACGTCAGTCTAACAACGGCGCCCTTTCTTGTGTTTACTGACGTGTGAATATGTAGTGATAATAATTGTGTCCGTTTCCATTAACATAACATGGTCATGTCCTGCGTTTTCCATTTCCCGAGTTTCCTCCGTTGTCGCCGCAAACGGGAAACGGGCGCAAAACGAAGGCGAAAGGATGTGGTCTTTGCAGCCGCGGTTATTGACTCTGCGAATATTTGCTCAATTTAAATGATTTCGAGTTGCGGGCGATAACAAGAAAACGTTGAATTGGCGTTCAAACGATTCGTGCAAACATAACGCTCATTCATGCGAGTGATGTTAATTGGAATGTGGAATTGTGTTTAGCGTTGAACGTTGTCTGTATAATCCATTAGGAGTTATAATCAACAGTGTGTAAGTCATTGCGACAACTGGCAACTTGTTCAAATGTTCGATATTGGAACCAAATATTCAAATTTGGTGAAGAAAGACGTTTGAAGGGTCACGGGGAATGACGAGATACTATTGCCATCTTGTGGCTTGTTCCCAAACGTATCGAAAATGAATCAAGAAAGATCACAAATGAAAATACTGATCAAGACGGTTAACGTCAAGATTAAAACTTAGCCTTATTCCACGCTTGTTCTTGTGTTGACGATTTGTTCTGTAGTGTAGTAACAAAAAAACTAACTGGGACATAAAGTAGAATCAATTTTGAGTAAATTTGCAAAGTTTCAAGTTTGTGACATTGGTTTTTCTATTTTTTAATCGCCCCAAAAAAAATATTCAATTTTAATGAGGCATTAGTTTTCTCGGGTGGTTATTTCGAAATCTAGCGATGGAGTGTTTTCAAAAATTTACTGGGACATTAAGTAGAATCAATTTTGAGTAAATTTGCAAACTTTCAAAATTGTGGCATTTGTTTTTCTATTTTTTTAATCACCCTAAAAAATATTCAATTTTAACGAGGCATTAGTTTTCTCGGGTGGTTATTTCGAAATCTAGCGATGGAGTGTTTTCAAAAATTTACTGGGACATTAAGTAGAATCAATTTTGAGTAAATTTGCAAACTTTCAAAATTGTGGCATTTGTTTTTCTATTTTTTTAATCACCCTAAAAAATATTCAATTTTAACGAGGCATTAGTTTTCTCGGGTGGTTATTTCGAAATCTAGCGATGGAGTGTTTTCAAAAATTTACTGGGACATTAAGTAGAATCAATTTTGAGTAAATTTGCAAACTTTCAAAATTGTGGCATTTGTTTTTCTATTTTTTTAATCACCCTAAAAAATATTCAATTTTAACGAGGCATTAGTTTTCTCGGGTAGTTATTTCGAAATCTAGCGATGGAGTGTTTTCAAAAATTTACTGGGACGTAAAGTAGAATCAATTTTGAGTAAATTTGCAAACTTTCAAAATTGTGGCATTTGTTTTTCTATTTTTTTAATCGCCCTAATAAAATATTCAATTTTAATGAGGCATTAGTTTTCTGGGGTAGTTATTTCGAAATCTAGCGATGGAGTGTTTTCAAAAATTTACTGGGACGTAAAGTAGAATCAATTTTGAGTAAATTTGCAAACTTTCAAAATTGTGGCATTTGTTTTTCTATTTTTTTAAACACCCTAAAAAATATTCAATTTTAATGAGGCATTAGTTTTCTCGGGTAGTTATTTCGAAATCTAGTGATGGGGTGTTTTCAAAAATTTACTGGGACGTAAAGTAGAATCAATTTTGAGTAAATTTGCAAACTTTCAAAATTGTGGCATTTATTTTTCAAGTTTTTTAAACGCCCTAAAAAAATATTCAATTTTAATGAGGCATTAGTTTTCTCGGGTAGTTATTTCGAAATCTAGTGATGGGGTGTTTTCAAACATTTACTGGGACGTAAAGTAGAATCAATTTTGAGTAAATTTGCAAACTTTCAAAATTGTGGCATTTGTTTTTCTATTTTTTTAATCACCCTAAAAAATATTCAATTTTAATGAGGCATTAGTTTTCTCGGGTAGTTATTTCGAAATCTAGCGATGGGGTGTTTTCAAAAATTTACTGGGACGTAAAGTAGAATCAATTTTGAGTAAATTTGCAAACTTTCAAAATTGTGGCATTTGTTTTTCTATTTTTTTAATCGCCCTAAAAAAATATTCTATTTTAATGAGGCATTAGTTTTCTCGGGTGGTAATTTCGAAATCTAGCGATGGGGTGTTTTCAAATTTTAACTGGGACGTAAAGTAGAATCAATTTTGAGTAAATTTGCAAACTTTCAAAATTGTGGCATTTGTTTTTCTTTTTTTTAATCGCCCTAAAAAAATATTCAATTTTAATGAGGCATTAGTTCTGATCTTAAGTGTTGAGATTTTTATTAAATTATGAAGCAGAATCTGTTTTAAATAAATTTGGATTTTAATTGAACTGTTGGATTTTAAGATTTGGGATTTACACTGCGAAATCAATTTGGTTAATTCGAATAAAGGATTAAAGAATAAATATTTTATGTCGGCCACAGTTTACCATTGACTTTAGGAAGGAAAGTCATGGAACCTTTTTTGTAGCAAATTTTATAAGGTTCATTTTTTTGATAATAATTAGATCAATGCCCGGCAAGGCTGGAAAACCTCAACCAATTACCCATTGAAAACAAGTAATTTGAATTTAATCAATTGTACGGTCTCTCTCAGGTGCCCTTACATTGAAAGGTGTACATACTGTTGCCTACTTATACCAATTGACAAAGGAGTACATACTGTTGCCTATTTATTTCAATTGACGAACTGTCGCCATACTTATTTTAATCTAGTATATCGGTGATATTTCTCAAATACAAATCAACGCCAACTAAGATTTAAAAAAAAAATGATTATATTCTAAATAATAAAACGGGGGCAGAAGGACCCCCGGTCGATAGCCATTTGGCAGATTAACAAACTTAATCATGTTATCATGTGCCTCTTAATTACACGTAATATTGTTTCCGCCAATAAAGATGTACGATACAGTGACGGTTCGCGGGTTTTTTTTTCTGGTACGGCCGAGGAACAAGAGGTGGTAATACAGATAGGTGCGGTCTCTGCAACTGACCCTACCTATCTGTATTACCACCTCTTGTTCCTCGGCCGTACCAGAAAAAAAAAACCGCGAACCGCCACTGATACGATAGATACAACGAGATGTAGAAAACGTAACCTCACTTTTCCGCACGCAGCGAACGCGATAAACCAAAATCCGTCCCGATTTCCCGAAATCCCGCATCCATTAATACAACAACAATAACAATAAATCCGACCTGGATGCGGACATTAACGTTGCGTATAAAAAAAAAACTCAATTTCGACGTTTTACGGTTGGCGCTAGTGTGCTCCCGCGTAAAAACTACAAATAAACACGCAGCTAACACAATCGTAATAAAAACACACTGTATACCCGTACGCTACTCTAATAAGCTCGTCGGTAATATCACAGAAACACAAAAAACCCGTGGACTCGCACGCCACGCCGCAACCGCAACGTTTCCCCTTTTTTTTCGATCCCCCCGTATTAATTCACAAATAAAAACGTACCCACATGTCCTCGTTCAAATCCCTCCATTCCGTGTCCAATTCGCTCTGCATAATCGCAATGTAGGACCTCGGCCTGATCGAATACTTCGACATCTTCGCGAGAAGCACTTATTTATTGCGTCGTGTTTACGAAAACAATTGCGCGTCGCCTGCGACGGGCTTTGTTGTTAACAGGTGGCCCACTGCGATTTCTTAGTGGGCCGAATGGTCACTTGTAATTGTTGAGGGGTTTATTTGAAAACGGTTCGTTATTTTTTTAACGTGGACATAATTAGTACGTGTATGCATCCAAAATTGGTGTTATATTTAAAAAAAAATTGTGATATGCAAAAGTGTGCTCACTAACAATTGCTTTCGTTAAAAGTTTACGGGGTTGCCGTTGTGTTAAAAATTTGAAAAAAATCCCCGTCGCACGGTTGAATCGGTTCTCCTCGTGTGAAATATTTTTAACTTTCTATCACTTCCGGTTCCACCGGAAGTATCACGGAATTTGCTTTTTTTTAATGGAACACCCTGTATATTATTATATTTTCGGATTCCTCGTTTAAATTGCAACATGTTTTGTAGGAACGTTTGTGCACTTATCTCTTTTAGTTTTCAAGAAAATTAATTATTTCTAAAATTTTAACCTCGAAAGGGCAACTTGAAATCTGTCTGTAACTTCTCTTAAGAATAAGATAAAAATATGGTTTATATCTCTAATTGTACCTAGAGGTTACCTCTATGAGTAAAATAATTGGAAACTGTCAATTTTGACAATATGTGTTCGTAAAATGTCACTATCTTAAATATCTCTTAATTCATTTTTTTTTAATGATCCATTTTTACTTTCTCCGTTGTGTAAATCATCCAATTGATTTATGGCCGACAGGACCATAAATTGTACCTAATTAGCACTAATAAATGAATAAATGTTTAAGAGTGCCCAGCAGCAGCAGCAGCAGCAGATACGAACAGTACACATTTGAAAGTATAAAATTTTGGGCCACGAACGTTTTGATAGATAAATAAATTATGGATTATAATTATTTAATATATTTATAATATTTATTTATTTATTTACAATATCTTTGTTCTCCTTTCTTACAAAATAAAATTCACAGATTAAAGATCAAAAAACATACTCAAAATTTCAAACGAAAGGAGCACGGGCGGAGTTCACTTCACAGAATGATCTTCCACTCAAACCCAATTCACGTATTTATTTATTCTTGGTTGGTTTGACTGTAAATAATGTGTTTTGGTCTACTTCGAGTGAGTCAGTTTGCTTTCAGTTTTGAGCCAAATCTTGATGCAATTATTTCGAAATTTAGTGAAAAAAAAAATGCTTTCAGATTTTTATGGAATCGTAAAGTACATTTAATTTTGAGTAAATTTGGAAATTGTCATGTTTGTGGCAATTTTTTAAATATTTTTTGAGGTCTGTGGAAATGCGCAACTTCAAAATTTTAACAAATTGTGTTTTCGTGCAATTATTTCGTAATCTAGTGAATTAATGCTTTCGGATTTTTATGGAATCGAGAAGTAGAATTGATTTTGAGTACATCTGGAAATTTTCAAGTTTGTGGCATTTTTTTTTTTTTATATTTTTGAGCTCTGCGGAAATGCGCTGCTTTGAAATTTTAAGAAATTGTGTTTTCGTGCAATTATTTCGTAATCTAGTGAATTATTGCTTTCGGATGTTTATGGAATCGTAAAGTAGAATTGATTTTGAGTACATCGGTAAATTATCAAGTTTGTGGCAATTTTTTTTAAATATTTATTGAGCTCTATGGAAATGCGCAACTTCAGAATTTCATCAAATTGTGTTTACGTGCAATTATTTTGAAATCTAGTGAATTAACGCTTTCGGATTTTAGTATTGTGATCGTGATTTTTTCAAATTTTTTTTTACGGAAATATCCGTTTTGGGGTCCCTAGATGCCATTTCAACAATCTCTGGAAAAAAAAATTGTGTCTGTGTGCGCTGTATCTCAAAAACTAATAGAGCAATTGATATGAAACCTTGAACATCCGTCTTATTTGATAATCTGAAGAACTGCTTTTGATAAAATTTCGTACACCGGAAGTGGTTGTTTACCTTAACTGTTTTTTGTTTCTTGCCAATATTTTCTTAAATATAAAAAATATCACAAAAACATTTAAACAAATATTGAAGAAAATAAAGAAGTGCGATTATTTTGCTTAAAAATATTTTTCATAAAATCATTTTTATTCGGGAAAAAATGTATTATTATTTTTTTAATTTTTGGTTTATAATTATAAAACGATAATAGTTACAGCAAATTTATGTTAATAATAATTGTAGAGAATACCAAAACGAACAACTTATAAAGAATACGTTTTTTTCGAAATCCCTTTAGTTTTTGAGTTAACTGAGTTTTTGAATTTGAAGTGTAATTTTTCCATCTTTCATAATTTTGACGTTTTAAACGTCAGTTTTATCCGCTCGATGCACATTTAAAATACGATTTAAATTGAAAATAAACCATGAAAGCGTAAATATAAACGATACCATCAAGTCGAAGAAAGTAACATGATGGCCACATCACCATTTTTTATTATATAAAACGATTGGGAATTTAGAAAACACATACATACATTTAGTATAAATAATACCTTAAATGTATTTGCATAAAGTGGAGGTTTTTTTTTGACATCCAGCCATTTTAATATTAAAAAAAAAATCGAGATTGTAGTTTTGTTGCAATTTCCTGTTTTACTCGAGCATGAAAGTGTATATACAGGGTGATGAACTACTTTGTTAAGCTTAGGGAAGTTCGTTTAGATAAACGTGCTTTAATTATAAAGTACATTGTGCGGAGGCTGCGAACAATAACAACAAAGTGCCGTAATGGATTTTCGTCCTTGAAACGCGCACCCCCTCTAGCGTCTATCGACCGTGGCCGGCCAACCCATCACGAGGTAATAAATTTACGAGGATTTAAACTCGATAATGACCCGCAAGTTCACGTCTTAAATGGCCCCGTTAGTTGCAACAAGATTTTCCGTTGTAAATAATTGTTGACGCTAAGGGTGTGCTTCTGGTGTTTAATGGAGTGATAAAGGAGAATCTTTTAAACAAATTTATTTCGGAAGCTTTAAATCGGTGGGAATTGTTTTTGAATATTTTTTCAAGCCAAGAGAAAGTGAGCAATTTCAGTTATTCAATTATCTTAAATCTAGTAAAACTCCCCTTTCCAGGTTTCGATGGAGTTATGTTGAGCAGACATTTTGTAAAAATACTTGACGCATTGAAGTTGAAAACAAAATGCCAACCCTTGAAACTTAAAACAAGAAAAAGCAAAAATTGCATGCTGTGATTTAAAAAATTGCAAAAAAATAATCCTTGGCGGAATTACGTTCAAAATTTCACTAATAATCTAGGATGAGTCTATTTTTGACATTTTGTAAAAATACTTGACGCATCGAAGTTGAAAACAAAATGCCAACCCTTGAAACTTAAAACAAGAAAAAGCAAAAATTGCATGCTGTGATTTAAAAAATTGTAAAAAAATAATCCTTGGCGGAATTACGTTCAAAATTTCACTAATAATCTAGGATGAGTCTATTTTTGACATTTTGTAAAAATACTTGACGAATCGAAGTTGAAAACAAAATGCCAACCCTTGAAACTTAAAACAAGAAAAAGCAAAAATTGCATGCTGTGATTTAAAAAATTGTAAAAAAATAATCTCTTTTGGAATTGCGTTCAAAATTTCACAAATAATCTAGGATGAGTCTATTTTTGACATTTTGTAAAAATACTTGACGCGTCGAAGTTGAAAACAAAATAGCAACCCTTGAAACTTAAAACAAGAAAAAGCGAAAATTCCATGCTGTGATTTAAAAAATTGTACAAAATTAATCTCTGTTGGAATTGCGTTCAAAATTTCACAAATAATATAGGATGAGTCTATTTTTGACATTTTGTAAAAATACTAGACGCATCGAAGTTGAAAACAAAATGCCAACCCTTGAAACTTAAAACTAGATAAAGCGAAAATTGCATGCTGTGATTTAAAAAATTGTAAAAAAATAATCCTTGATGGAATTACGTTCAAAATTTCACTAATAATCTAGGATGAGTCTATTTTTGACATTTTGTAAAAATACTAGACGCATCGAAGTTGAAAACAAAATGCCAACCCTTGAAACTTAAAACAAGAAAAAGCAAAAATTGCATGCTGTGATTTAAAAAATTGTACAAAATTAATCTCTTTTGGAATTACGTTCAAAATTTCAGAAATAATCAAGAATGAGTCTATTTTTGACATTTTGTAAAAATACTAGACGTATCGAAATTGGAAACAAAATGCCAATTTTTCAAATCCTTGAATGCATTTTTGGTTTTTTCAGTTCAAGTTTGGGATCTCGCCTTTTTTCTTGGTAGAATATGGCAATTATTTTTCTGGAAAATGAGACATGATTTGTTTTTTATTGACTTTAAGCTTTTGGGGCAAATAGCTGGGGTTCAATATTTTTTTACAAATTTTTTAATCACTGCACTTTCATTTTCCTTTCTTAAAAATTTTGCCGTTTTGTTTCCGTCCAGGATACGGCAAGGTATGGCAATTTTGTTTATGTAAAGTCATACAGTATTATTTATTTTTATGGATTTTGAACTTGGTTTATCACCTTTATCACCTTTACAAGAATCCATAAATATAGAAAGTGTCCCATTTGTAATTGCTAAGTTTTTTTTTTTTTGCATAGGTTTGACCATTCAGCCACTAACGATGATTGCTAAGTTGATGTCATTTTTCCGGAAATGGAGAACCGAGTATTCAGAAAGGGACATCGTTTCTAACCATTTGAATCCGCCAAATTTCATTTTCGTACCACCAACCGTTTTCGAGATATCTCGTGGGACACCCTGTACATAAACATGGCAGTGATCATGATGGTTGTTGAAGTGTATATTTGTTTCGAATATGGTATAGTTGAATTCACCTTCAAATCACCTTTACAAAAATCCATAAATATACAGGGTGTCTCATTTGTAATTGTAACGTTGATGTAATTTTTCTGGAAATGGAGATCCGGATATGAAATCTGAGTGTTCAGAAAGGGACATCGTTTCGAACCATTTGAATCCACCAAATATTTCATTTTCTTACTACCAACTGTTTTCGAGATGCCGCCTTAATATCGTACATAAACAAGGCAGTTTTGTTGTTCCACCATGTAGAAACTTGGTAAAGAGTACCAACGACTTCCTCAACTGTATTTGACATGTAAACCGCATTGGTGTCATCGGCAAATATTATTTTGTCAGATTTTTACGCAATTTGGCAAATCTTCGATATATTTTATAAATAGAATGGGTCCGAGGACCGATCCTTGAGGAACACCCTGTGGTATTGGTAAAGTATTTGATGTTTTATTGTCAGTACCGATAACTTTCTCGATTGTATTTGACATATTAACCGCGTTGGTATCATCAGTAAATATTATTTTGTCAGATTTCACACAATTCGGCAAACCGTCGATATATTTTATAAATAGAATGGACCCGAAGGCTGATCCTCGAGGAACACCTTGCGGTATCGGTAAAGCACTTGATGTTTTATTGTCATATTTTACCACTTGCAACCTATTTGAGTGACAGGACGACAAGAGTTTTAAACTGTGCCTTAAGTTTGCGACACACGATACAAAAAACAAATTGTACGGTGTAGATTTATTATTTATTGTTTTGGTATTGATGGGCGTCGTGTTCTAATACAGGCTTCATCATTGGTCAACAGCAACGGCTCGCGGGGTACTCATGGTACGGCCGAGGTAGCAGAGGTGATAATACAGATCTCTGCAACCGACCCTTACTATCTGGGGTGACTCATGGTACGGCCGAGGTAGCAGAGATGGCAGTACAGATAGGTACCATCGCTGCTACCTCGACCATACCACGAGTCACACAGCGAGCCGTCACTGTTACTCATTCTTAACTTGAAACTGAACATTTTAAAGCAATTAAATAATATCTACTATTTACGACAAACAAACAAATGAGGACTTGTATAGGTAATTAATGACGGCGCTCGTGCGTACCGTAGTAACCTTGACCCATGGCACACTTCACGTTCACTTTTTCGTTTGTTTGCATTTTTTTACAATTCCACCAGTAGTCGGATTTAAATATTTCAAACTGACTTATTCATAGACCGCAAAACCTTATCGGCCCCACTTCCTGCAACACATATTATCGGAATTCTTTTATACTCACCTCAAAACAAATGCATGCAATAACGCAAATCACTAATTATTATTGTATGGCAGACTGTTAAATGCAAGTCATCCTCAATTCATATACGAAGGGTGAAAAAAAACAACAAAGGTTGTCATTCTCAGCATTCTCACTGTACTTCCATCAGTGATGCTCTTTTATTTTTCTCATATAACCAATAATGGTAACAATAACAGCGGATTTCACAAAGCTGGTAATAAAAATAACACCGGCATGAATTGACATAACACTGGTGTCATATTTTCGGCTGTATAAACGATCTTTCAAGCGGTAAACGTAAAAATTTATAATTTGAGGTTAGGTTGTGCGATTTTGATTGATATTTACTCTTTAATTGTTGAAGCCATTACTTTGTGATACATGTTGAATTACGAAGGTGATTGAATTAAAACACTTTGCTGGTATGACGAAGTATATTGTTTGATAATGTCCGAACAGGACGAAAGTAGTCACAATAAAATGAAAATTTCGATATAAAGAAAACACTTAACTTTTTTATAAAAAAGTTAAGTGTTTTCTTTATATCGAAATTGAAAATGTACCACGAAGTGAACGCCTCCAAGATTCAAGAATAAAATGAAAAATTCGTGATACCAGCAAAGTGTTTTAATTCAATCTCCTTCGTAAGTTTATTTTGTATTTCGATGTATTTTTAACATTAAATGTTCTTCTGAGGCTCCAGCGTGTATTCGGTGACTGACAGTAACATAAAGAACGTTTACACAGCTGAAAATAATTCAAAAATGTATTCGATGACTGACCGTGACATAAAGAACGTTTACACAGCTGAAAATATAATACCGGCTTACGAAAAACCTGGCTTGAATAAATGTTTGCGAAGTCCGCCGCAGCAAGAGTTTTTATTTCTTCATAAAAATGGTTAAAGATATTAAAACAAATAATGTACTTCGAGGTTAAAGGCGGTGTTCAGCTTTCGGCACCAAAATGCCACTGCTAGCCTACCACGCCAATCCAAGTAAATATTAAAGAGTTCCTCGAGTTTTCACTCATTTTCGATGAAAATTCTTTCCCGGCAGAGTTTACGTGAATTGTAAACACTTTAATGGCCCAAACTTAACAACAAGCATTTTATATCGAATCAGTCCATGTGTCGTGACTGAATGGCGAAAGTAACGAGTATACCAAAAATCGACGACGAAGTTGGCGCTGGAAATCTGAAGTCATGTTTTCACAAACAAATTATTTTGTCTAAGCAACGATAAACCGTTTGATACTTCTCTTATCCGTTAATTAACAATTGTAAAACCCTCGCTTATGTTGCAAGGATTGGAGGGTAGGATAGGGCCCACCCACCGCTCTAAGTTTCCACTTTAACCTAACCGAGAAAACACTGTTGCGTTAAAGAAATTTCTTCGTCAAATCATTGGAGTTTTAAAAGTTGCAAGACCACCAATAAAAGGGGTTGCTGGGTTAAGTTAAAGTGGCAACGAAGGGTGGTGGGTGGGTCTTATCCTACTCTCCAACCCGTTAAACACGCCCCAAAGTTTCTACAAACAAATTCTTTTGTCCAAGCAACGATAAACCGTTTGATACTTCTCTTATCAATTAACAATTGCAAAACCCGCGTTTGTGTTCCAAGAATTGGAGGATAGGATAAGGCCCATCCGCCACCCGTTGTTTCCACTGTAACTTAACCTACAAAACTCGGTTTAATTAAAGACATTTCTTCGTTTTTTCGTCAAATCACTGGAGTTTTAAAAGTCAACAATTAAGAGGGTTTCAGGGTTACGTTAAAGTGAAAACGAAGGGAGGTGGGTGGGCCCTATCCCACCCTACAGTTTGTTTAACACATCCATAAATAAATGCATTATACCACAAAATCTGCAATAGTTACTAAAATCTGTTGATGCAAAAACCAGGGTGCCAATTTTTTTTTCGATAACTCACGATGAATTTGAGTTTTCATAAAGAGGTGCAATGAAAATATACAGCATTAGCATATTGCTTTACTATAGTAAACATTGTAATAGCAAAATAACGAGCGTTAATCCGTAATTTTTCCAAAAATTTTAGTAAAACACAGGCCTCGTCTCTGTATTCGTTTTGTTTCTTTCAAGGACGTATTTTTTTCTGTTTAAATCGAAGAGTTGAAACTTTTAGGGTTGGTAGAGAATATGGCGAGCATTCATTTAATTTTTTTTTCAAATTTTTAAAGCACCCCTACCCTTCCAAATCGCGTTTTTCGAGGTACGATTTTTTAAATTTGCCAAAAAAAAACATTTCATCGTATGTTGCCAAACAATTTGATGGGCCTGCCGTATGCAGGACCGTCTTCTCTACAATTTACGGTGATCCGATTTTTTAACTCGACATTCTCGAAACTCCTCAGCGGGGGTGTAGAAGGGAAAAAATTGAATTCAACTCAAATTTCAGATTTTTTAATAACTATTGAAACCAAATCGAAAACATGTACAAAATTTTTACATAAAGTGCATACTTTTTAAAATATTGATTTTTCTCAATTTCAAACTGCCCAAAACGATTCAAAATCATGCGTTAATCCCTTCATCCGCTTCAGCACTGCCGATGGAGATGACCTGCAATGTGGCAGATATGAAAAGGCATGGATTGAGCAAAAAAAGCCTTCCCTGTATATCCTGGATGATTTGAAACTATTTTATCCTCTTCATAAAAGACAGCTCTATAACATTTATTCCTTTAATTTTTTCGATTTCGAATTTTTTTATGCGTCAAGGCACTTCATATTTCATAGAATTTTTAGTGAAAATCGCATGACATAGATTCAGCTGAAATTTTCACCAAAGATACCTCTCATCAGAGGGCGTTACACGCGACAAGTGTTGTCTCCGGGGGCCCTTGTTACGGTGCCTCGTCTCGAGAAGTGAGCGACACATGCGTATCACCGGGAGTCTTCCTCCTTTTAGTTTTGACCTTGAAGAGTCCGTCAAAGCTTAGGTATATTCACAAAGCATTGCCCTAAAATATTTGTATTGGAATATTTTTTGATTTGTTGCTCCCCTACCAAGTGACCAAAATGTTAAATTAACGTAAATTCCTGAGTGAATAAAACTGTACTCAAATAAAAAAAACTTACTCTCGACGTGTAGGCAGACTTTGAAGGGCATTTTTTTTAGCAAAAGGGGTCACTGAAACGAATAATACCGATCTCAACAGAAACATTTTCAAATTGTTGTCCAGTTGGATTGGGAATCAAACATTGTGCGCCGGCTCCCCCAGGCAACTGCCCATGTTGCCTTATGGATAATTCGGCCCTGCTCACAACGAATGTCAAAATCTTACTGATAAAAAAATTGTTTATATTTAACATAACACAATCGAGCCATAATCATCGGTTGCATGATCAATTTAATTTAAACTAATTCATAAATCATTATCACAACGTGACATTGCCTAACAATGTCCAATATTTTCAAATTTTATGTTTTGCGAGCCGCTTTTGATGTCACGGAGACATCCTTTATAAGGGTAAGTAGTGTTTCCCAAGAAACGGTTTCTTTGCCTCCTTTATGATAATGCAAGAACCGCCAGTGATCCGTATAGGATTTAAGGCGTTTTTGACAATAGTTGGTACTATTTTTTTAACCTCGTTATGCTAATTTCTAATTAATGTTAGGAAGATAAGTCGCAAGTTCGCAATTATCCCACCGAGCAGTGAACCCACGTGCGTGGTCGGTAAAGATGATTAGAATTTGCAAACAACTTTATTTATACGCCGTGTGCTAATGTTATTCATATAATACGACACACGATTGACGCAATAGACAGCTGGTCTGCTCGTTGGATGGTAAGATCCACATTAGCGGTTATTACGGATGAACTGGTCCTGTTATCTGAGCAGATTGTGCGCCACAGGTAGTTCGATCCGTGCCTCGCGCGCTGTTGCCGGATCTCGCCCCGAGCGCAATTTCCCCCCAAAAAATCCCCGACAACAGAAAACAAAAGAAAACGGCGAAGAAACAAAACGCGGCCGTCTGATCGATTCGCCCTCTCTGTTTACACCCGCGCCACCGCTCCGGCCGGGTTGTGCCCTTGAGCCGCCCGCCTGTCATTGTCCTGTCCGATTACAATAACGATTTTTCCGCGATTCAAATTGGAACGTGCACAACACGAACGAACGAACGAACGGGCGGAATTTAAATTGCGTAGGGCCCGACCGGTTCCGGCGGCGGCGACGACAACCTTGCCTCGCCGGGGCAGGGTCGCGTCTCTCTCCCCAAAACAAAAACACACGACCGGTAAAACGGCCTGAATGTCCTGCGGGAGATCCGGATTTCGGGGAAAACGCGTGGACACTCACCTCTACTTCCGGGGTGCCTCGTTCGATTCACCTGGGACGTTACACACTCAAGATCGCACAGTTACACATTCAGAATCAGCAAGTGGTTGCTCGCGAACGAACGGATTGATTGAAAACGAGTGCGAGCGCGTTTCGTGCGGCGGGGCCGAGGGGGCAGCACCTCACGAACGGGTATAGCGTGCGAGGAGCGGAGAGCGAATAAAGTGCGTGCGCACAATTCGAGCAGGTAAGAATCGGCCCATCGATCCCATGCGAACGTAATGAATGTGGCGCGTTGTTGATAAGCCGGCGATGGTTTACAAGTGCGGACTGCTGCTGATCATCATCGTCGTCACCGCTGGCTGCGCTCGTGCTTCGGCGAAAGTGACTTATACTTTCCTGGAATTTCCGTATAAAGAAATTCCGAAAAATGTAAGTCCACCCAAGGCACATCACGTCACGTTATTTGCGTCAAAGGTGACTTACAAAAACATGGCGTAAAAAGCTCTCGAAATTGCAGAGAATACAGATGATTTTATTTCCACGTATAAAAAACGTTTCTGGATTCGATAAAAATTGACAGCTGTCAAAATCAGATCGTTAGACACTATGACTATGTAAAGCCGGGCCCACACGATGCTACGAACGTTTGCCTCAAATGTTTGCTTCCAAGTGATGAGTCAAACGTTGGACGAACGTCTTGACACATGCGCTCCCACATGATAGACAAACGTTGGATCCAAATGCAGTTGGTTCCTACGTTTGTCTGAAGGAGGTTCACCCCCTTATTAGTTCTCAGAGTCACCGCTAGAGTGACAGTACATATAGTAGAGGTTATTATTCATTTATGTTATGATAGCTACTTAATTGTTTTTACTTTTTTTAGGGCCGGTATTATAAAACACTTTAATCTGTGATTAAAATTTACTTGACTACTAAACTAATTTAACTAGAGATTTCGGTATTATAAAGGTTTATTAAAGTTAATTGGGCATTAAATCTGCCATTAAGTTAATGGACGAAAATCATGCTATTAAATTTTAACTGACGTTTCTAACCTACATTTTTTAGGTTAGGTGT
Source organism: Ocypus olens (assembly GCA_910593695.2). Lineage (NCBI taxonomy): Eukaryota > Metazoa > Arthropoda > Insecta > Coleoptera > Staphylinidae > Ocypus > Ocypus olens. The sequence goes on from OU343048.1 coordinate 2,987,278, forward strand.
TCTGTTTACAGTTTATACTAATGTTATCAAAATATAAAATAGTGAACAATATCGGTTTCGTCAGTTTCATCGGTACCATTTATATCATCTGTGACCGATATATCGATTGATTCAACGGACGAAGAAGTTGAAAATCGTGAGTACAGATTACGAAGTATCTTCCGTGATAGAACCAAACCATTCGATACATATATCGAAGACAGTTTCCAAATACGATTTTGATTGTCCAAACAATGTGTTCTTAATGTATTATAACAAATCGAAGGAAACATTAGACCAATTACTAATAACACTGCGATTGTATGCTAGAGCATCTTTTCAAATTGGTGATCATTTTGTTTACAGACTATATTGCATTCTTAAGAAACAAATATAAAAATGCCAAATACACATCAGCAGCGAAATCGAGCCTGATGATTTTTTCAACATCTGTAGCTTTCCAAATGTATGCGATGCTATTGATGGTAAACATGTTAAAATTCAATAACCAGTAGGAGACAACGCTGAAACATTTAGAAACCGGAAAGGATTTTTTTCAATAAACGTACAAGCAGTTTGTTTTCGACATGTTTGTTGGATTGCATTAAATTTAATTTAATTTCCATTGATGTCATTTATTTTCAACTATCGACAAATATGCCTCAACTATATTGAGCAAATTATATTTCTCCAAATGTAATTTCGACCCCGTTCATGATTTTAATTTTCCATTTATAAAGATACCGACACAATTATACCTATGCTGCCAACTGTCGACAACAAACATGAAGCTAGGCATGAACAAAAAGCCACAGAAACACAACTAAATTTTAAATCACACTGAATAAATCTCCAGTTAGTTAATTAACATGAGATTTGGTTTTATAGTACCGAATTTTTTTTTAACTGATGATTAAATTTACTTATCAAGTAGTTAATTGGAGATTATATTTTTGTTTGTAATACCGGCCCTTAATCATTTAATTAAGTTATTATGTATTTGTGAGTTATGTGAAGTTGCGTAATTAAATAATTAAACACAGTTAAATTCCTTACTTCACTCGTTTATTTATGACACTAACCCAAAGAAATATTAATATTAGGTTTAAAGAACATTGTTACCATATTAAGAACATGAACCATACTTTCCCGTACTTCGTACAGAGAAAATATTGACAAAAATTGAAAATTTCCTTTCTTTTGAGAAATTTTCAACTGATTATTCCGCGTTGTAATATATAAATTTGCCCTATTTAACCAACTTTGTATCTCTTAAGATAACCGAAATCGCCGGAGTACCTTTCTAAAAACAATAAGCCTGCAGCTCACTAAATTCCCTTTTATATAGGGTTTTTTAAAAGTAAGTCGTGTATTGAAATATGTACTGATATTTCTATCATCATTGAGAAATTTGACAATTAAAAATGCCCATATGTGAAGAAAGAAATGAGGTTATGGATACATTTTAGGTTGCCTTTGAAGAATGCGCCATACTGTGGTGTTACCAATCTCCAAACGGCCTGCTATTTTATTGACACTAGATGTTCCATATTTGTTTTCATTTGATAAATTTTGCGTTTCTTATAAAACTTCAGCAACTACAACATGTGTTGCAACAGGGAGTCTTCCTGATTTCGTTTTATCCATAACAGAACAACTTTCTTCAAATTTAACTACCAGCTTTTGAATACCATAAGTCGGCGTTCGCACATCACATTTTAGAAACAGGACACAAATATAATATCAATAATGTAAAATTATTAAAACACTCCAACTCCTATAATCTAAATTTATTAGAAGCAATAGAAATAAAAAAACACATGTACAACCTTCTTAATTTTGACCTTTCCCCCTTAAATAACACATTCTTAGATTTAATTCCTATCCCGGTTAATACTAATCCGGGAAATCTCCGACCTTAAATTACAATTTGTTGTTTATTACTTTTCGGTCTTTCCCGTAATTCCCAACTTACCTTACGTATTCTGTTTAGTGTTACGTTTATTAATCACGCCTTACCGCCTTTGTATATATATATTGAACCGGCCAATTTGTAAATCCATCAGTTAACTATTGAAAATGAACACATCGTGTTCGAAATGTACATTTAGTGTCATAAATAAACGAGTGAAGTAAGGAATTTAACTGTGTTTAATTATTTAATTTAATTATTAAACCCTTACAGAGTTTTTCTATTGCTTTTCACTATTCATCAAATGAATTTCCCTATTTGTCAAATAAATTTCACGATATGTCAACTGCTTTTCCCTCTGTTGTATATTTTCGTAATAACGCTGAGAAACGGCAACAAATCAGTTTATTATTAATTATTATACATAAAAATAAGGTAATACATATTTTATCAACAAACAAGTTTATACTTTTAGGATAAAATTTAATTTTTTTCCGAACAATCACTCAAATATGTTCCCATTTGGTGTATAAAATTATTACAATGTTCCGCTGTGATGTTATTTGAAGCTTCGTGAACTGCGGTGTACAATTGATCTTCATTTTGAGACCCGGCTCGTCTAATTGAGTTTTTCTAAACAGAAAACATTTCTTCGATAGAATTTAGAAATGGGCTGCAAGCGGCTAAAAAAAACTTGTACTCTGCTTAAGCCAGTATTCATTCGCCTTATTATCAGGCCTCTTACTTCATTACTGATTTTCGACTTCCTGCGTCGAAAATTATTTTCTTCCATTATGACTGACAGGGAAATATATTTGACATATAAGGAAATTGTTTTGATGTAAAGTGAAACTGCTTGATAAATAGTGAAATATATTTGAAAAATGTGAAAGTCGTAACTCTGTTATTTATTGACCGATATCAATGAACTAAAAACCAAAGTTAATGGTGGTTTAGGTACTAACAAATAACATTTTTTTTTTTTAATAATAACTTCATTGCTAAATGATAGCCAACTTAAAATTTTTAAATGGCAGCATATAATGTTTTAATTTTTTTACGTTAGACATTATTTTTCTGAATCCAATAATGCCCAATATGTTGTTTTTCATTCAATATTTTGGTCGAAAAAAATTAAAATAAATCTTCCATTTAAAATTATAATTAGCGTGCCTTGGAAAAAGGTGACAAATGTCATTTGTTGTAAGGTTACGTCAAACATGAATAATAAGGACCCAATAAATAAGTACCTACGTTACAACTCAATGTAGAATAGAATAAATAAGTAGTGCAAGTATTCATTCACTTGCGATTTAGATGTTCTGTGATTGTTGTAAACTCTGCAAGTCCACGAAATTGTCGATCCACTCTCTTCGACTCCGTATCGTCTCAAATTTCCTTCTGACCTTCTAAATTTAGGTTCTGGTATTCGCCGCCCTGGAAACCGTGAATGATAAATTCGTGCTGCAGCTCTTCGATTTCTATTACATAGAAAATAAATTGGTAACATCTCTGTTAATTCACTATTGTTCACGATTATGTCTGAAACACACCCAAATAACAAATGGTTGACATTACTTACACAATACATGACATTTGTCGATTCGAATTTTTTTCAAGGCACACTACATTTATTACCAAAAAAATCATGTGAACAAGATTTATTATTATCTTTTTCTGGCATAAATCAAACTTCAAATCAACACAACGGGCATAAATGGATTCAGAAAAATAATGTCTAATATTATAAAATTAGAAAAATATATGCAGCCATTTAAAAATTTAAAGTTGACCATCATTTGGCAATGAAGTTCATTTTAAAAAAATATATAATTACCGTCATTTTATAGTATTTAAACGGCCATTGACTTTATTTTTAGTTCATTCAAATCGGTCAATAAATAACAGAGTTATGGCGTTGAAGTTTCTTCGGAGGAAAGAGAGAAAATTGTAAGCATTATTTCGATCGCGTGCAAAAATACATTCCCAGATTTTTAAGGAGAGATAACTTTTGCCATAAATCTTATTATTCTTGAAATTACTACAGTTTTAAATTTACCACTTCAGGAAGTTATGTTCCGGGAGTACGAAGCGGCATGCGGAGCCGGCTGCGGTGGACGTAGCGGAGTATCAAAAACTCTGTGCGTTCGCCAGTGCATCTCGCCATCATGTTACAAGGATTTGTATCAGCCCGATTTGGTAAGTTGTGTTGTTTCGTGAACTCACGACAAATCCAACTTAACCCTTTCGGCCCTGGTGGTGGCAATTGCCAACACAACATTTACATGTCTACTTATTATGACAATCCATCACTAGATGTCACTTCAACAAAGCCTCACTAATTAATTCAAATCAGTTCAAATTTGATATTATTTATGGTCTTAAGAAGCTCCCCATCAATAATAATTAACAAAAAAATTTTTTTACAAATTTAAAAATCCAGGGCTGAAAGGGTTAAGACCATTACTTGTTAAGTTATATCACTTTTAAATTTAATAAAGACGAAATATAGCGTGAAAATTCAACCTTCAAATTTCATATTCATATTTATTTATTATATCACTTGCAACAGTAAAGCTTCTTCATTTATTGCCCTCGTCAGGGACGCTGTTGTTCTGGAAATGCATTTTTTATCTAATGGACCATTATTTCATTTACAGCTGGAAGAAGGAGAGGTCGACGTACGATTGAACAGTTTTAAGGGATGCTTTGTGCAGAGACACAACCGATCTCGTCCGTAATTAACTGGCCTGTATTATTGTGATTTTGTTATGCTTAATAAACTTTAAGTAATTTTTTACTGGTAGTAATTAATAACTCTTATTAGTTTGATTAACATTCTGGTAAATTCGATAAAGACGACAGTAGCCTGAATATATGAATATTCTTGTTCGTAACTCTGCAAAATTAAGTCTTATTCTTTATCGAATTTATTTAACGCTTCTGCAACAGGTGAGGTTATCTCAAATTTATTTACATTCTGGTGTTTATTTTGTCTTTCCTATGAAGCCATAGCCGACTATGGTTTCGATTTAAAAAATGTGAGTTTACGTTACATCTCAGAAACATTCTTATAAAATTTTATTATTTAGTCTAAAATTATCTAAAACTTTGTCCTTTTTTCTATCTCCTATAACAATCGAAAAAAAACATTTTTTAAAATACCTAATTACCATTGACTTTTTCTAAAATTTTATAAGTGTCGTTATATTCGGCTGCTAAAACTGCAATGATTTCCCCATTTAATCTTCTCTCTATCTCCGCTAGTTTCCGAGATACCCATGCTAAACATAGAAAAAAACTCACCCTGTATATAAAAATGAATGTAGACACACTGTTTGCCCCGTGTGCGTTCCTTTGCCACTAATCCGATTGCAATGAAGCTTTGGTGAATCGTTATGCGCGAGCCCGCAAATGTTTCTGTATTGGTACAATCGTTTCACAACAGGTGGCGCGCGAATCGTTTCTCTATTTCCTATAGTTCAGTCAAAAGCACTTCTATAAACACAATTAAAACACTTTGCATGCCAGGTACTCGCCAGTAAAACACAAAAATCCGGTTTCCTTGCATTTATTCTTCCCATCAGAGACATCGCACACTTTTATTATGTACACACACGCGGGAGCGAGAAAAAACAAACGAAGTAAACCGCCCTAGGGCCTAAACCTCGAGTTTATACACACACAATGTACATTCAAAATACTTTAACGTTACATCTAAATTATTATGTACATAAACGTCTTAATAAAAACAGTTATACATATATACATGATTTTCGTATTACAACAATTATTATCGGTATACTTTTTTTTTTTTTTGTTACGACATACAGTGTTCGAGGTGCCGAACCAATGGGTACGTCATTGTTCCGTTTTAAATTAATACGGTACAGGAATGTTTACACGCTTACGAATATTAAGAAAGTAATCCATCACATGTATAAATGAGTGAGTAAAAACTGTTAAAAAGTGTGTGTTTTTTTTTTAATACTTAATCAACAAAGTTTTAGTACGTATAGGCATATTAGGGTGTAAATATTATGAGTATACTTCCTTCGGTTAATTAATGAAGTACGGAATATCCAAAACGGCTTGATAAATCTTTCAATAGATGGCGTAAAACATTTGACGTGTAACAGATGTAACAGAAAATATGGTAATGCTATATTATTAACCAGTTAGCTGTGTTCCACGAATATATTCGTCATGAAAAATGGCAATATTTTATGTTATGAGTGCCTACATGACATAAACACAAAATATTACCATTTCTTATTTTTTGCATGAAGAAATAGCAATAAGACAGTCGAAAATAGTTGGCGGCACATTTTCTGAAAATCCTTAGATTTATTCAAGTAATATTATATTGGCTACCTTGAATTCTCCAGTGCATTGCATTTTGTTTATTTTGACATCTTGTGGTTTTTTGAGGTTACTTGTCTTAAATACAGACAAAATCAGGATATCATCGGCGAAGCGGCAATACCTAATTTGACAGGAGACAAAAAACTGATTTATAGCTTTCTGAGAAAAGATTATGTACTAAAATCTCAATTTTGGTCAAAATGACGGTTAGGCGGTATTGCTGCATCGTCGACAATATATAAACTCAAAACTATTTTTAACCTTCCAGGCCGGGCGCCAAGTCCGTGAATAAACGTTTTTCAATTTTCGGCAAATTGTTTTTTCGAGTTGTCTAGCCGAGTACCTCAATCATTTCTTCTTTAGTTTATGTTTAGAAAACAAAGAGTGTGTGATCTTTTAGTTATTTGAAATTAAAAAATAAAATTTAACAAATGTTATGTGTAAGAGTGTTTTAGTTATTTTAAATTAAAAAATAAAATTTAGCAAATTTTATGTGTAGAAGTTTTTTTTTTATTGCATAAGTCTCTGAGACCCAACGCCCGCTAAGGTGTCAAGATTTAGGGCGCCCGGTCTGGAAGGTTCAAACAAGTAACCTCAAAAAAACACAAGATGTCAAAATAAATTGGAGAATTCTAAACGGCCAATTATTATCCCTATTTTCAGAAAATGTGCTGCCAACGTCAACTTTTGGATCTCATGGTATCATCACACAGCTGACTGGTTAAGCTTTTGAATAACACCTACCCATAGGAAACTGTATTTCCCCATCACCTGAATACGCTGAATAACTGATAAGGCGTAACAAGGCTGAAACTTACCGACAGTTGCCAATGATGGTGAATCAAACCGTTGGCATAATTTTTACGAGTATTAATCGAAGGAAGCTGTCAAACATATGTCATTAAGTATATTTTTTATCAATGAGCAAAACATGGGTTGATCATAGTAGAGTTACAGCATCATATAGAATTATATTCCAACACCACTTGAATACATTGCTTTCCTTGGGGTATTGAAGAACGAAAGGATTGTACGCTTTCAAATAAATGCATTAACCATTATTACATACCGTCACCTTAATTAGAAAACCTTGCAACTATTTTATTAGAGATGCAAAGTAATTTTTCTTATTGTAAATATATTTAACAGCTACGTAATATTTTATCAAAAATAAATTACGAGCCCTTCTAATTACGGCAACGACACATAAATTCCTAGGTTAGTTTCTTTGCAGAACATTTTTCGAGCCCTCATTAGACGGTGCTAACGTGCACCGTGTTGAGACTTACGTCGCTCTGCATGCTACCGTTGCTGTTGCTCGCCACCAGCGAGACCTGGTCCGCCCCGGAGGACCCCGTGCTCATCCGCAGGTCCAGCCCGGGCGGCGCGTCCTCCAGCGAGTGCCGCGGCGGCGTGGGGCTGTTCTTCAGCTTCGGCTTCTTCCCGAGCCCGGGCAGCTTGGGCAGGTGCTTGAGCGCGCTGCCCGACCGCCCCCGGAAGCCCTTCTTATCCGACGGGTCGGCGCCGCCCTCTTCCACGATGGAATCCAGGCTGGCGTCTCCGGCGCCCTCCTCCTGGTCCTGAATCGGTATATCGTCTGCACAGTAATTGGCGAGGTCAGCCACCGGAGCCGTCCGGGAGGGGGGGTACGGGTTTCGGAGGAGGAGGGGAAGCGGGCGTTTTGGCGAGGATGGGCACCTTACCTGGCAGCTTTTTCGTCCTGAAGGAGGCGTTCGTTATCATCGACTTGGTTATCGCCTGTTTGTTGGAGGGGCGCGGCTGCATGTGCGCCGCCGGGGTCCGATGTAGCAGGTTTGATATCGCGTGGGCCACCAGGAGAACATCTACGTTACATACAAAAAAAATTACGTTAGCTGTCGATGCGCTCAAAAATTCATTCACCTAAATCATAAAAAACAAAGAGGCCTTGAAAAATAAAAGCCTGTTGTTTACATCTGCAACTGTTGCAGAGAAAAATGTTTGTTTGAGTGCAGCAAAAACCAACAAGAATATCCGTTAGGCTTAACATAACTGAGTATAAATCCTTCTACCATGTAAGTTTATTAACTTAAACCATTAGCTATCAACGTTGCAAAAGTACAATATGCACTTTAGCCTTTTTATAATTGGAAAATGTATTCACGTTACTTCATTGTTTAACATTTTATTGATTATTATACCCAATAATAATTATAAGGTGTTTTTGAAAAGTAAGTAGTAATTTAATTAAAACTACTATTGTGGCTGATTTGTATGCAATTTTGAAAATAAGGACGGTCACAAGGAAAACGGGAGTTTTTCTATTTTCACCTTTTGGTCGTCATAGCAACCAATTTGTTTAAAACCAGTTGAATGAAAAATATCATTGTATGCCAGTTTAGTTTTTAATGTTTACTCTACCTATTTACGATCTACGATCCGACTGTGTCTGAACGACAAAGGGGGTAATCTTTTTAGTCGGAGCGTCATTCCTGAACAGCTGGCAGCTACGATAATTATTTTTTGTAGGCTCACCTGCATAAGTCTCGTAGCTGGCCCTCTGCGTGATGTCGTGCAGAGTCTGGGAGGTTCCGCTGACTCCCCTCTCCAAGGCGTGGTACGTGACGTGTAAAAGTTCTAACAACAATTGGCTGGACACCACGATTCTGGGTAACATAGTCGCTATTGAATTATCGCTATCCATAGACGATCGGGAGCCCCCTTGTTGAAATCCTTGACTTACTAATCTACAAGAGAAAAGAAAACGCGAAATATTTCACTATCCGCAATAATGAAATCTTAAAAAGACTATAAAAGTTAATTATTTATTGAAACAATAATACCACAATGAATATTAAATTAAACAACAAATTTGTAAGTAAGGGTAATATGCCCATAGTTCTATATGTAGGATTTACATATAGAACTATAAATTTATATCTGGAATATCGTCAACGCCTGCTATCATTTTTTTTATTTAAATAAGTACGTTCGGTGATCATTCGTCAACATTTGACAGAAAAACGAAAAATTTTGTCTATATTTTTAGATCTTAATCGCCTGATCTAGAGAAACATATTATTCAAATTTCAGGCAAATGTGGATTAAGACGAAAATGTATATTTTGTTCTTTTACAATAGATTTTTTCAAAATATACAGTTTTGTACATGTAATGAAATATTTAAAAAATAACTAACCTTGAGATAGCCCGACACGTCCTCTCGATTCCCGGTATACTAACGCTGGCGATTTGCTGGTTGTATAAAAACACGAGAGCCGCCACGACCCTCTGCCTGTTCTGCGCGTTCAACGTCTCCACCTGGGGCAGCGGGCCCCAGTTCACCAGTTTCGTGTTGCACTCCTCCCACCGTCGCAGCGAGTTCTCCGCGATAAACGCCGGCTCCAAATTCGATGAATCGTGGTACATGGACGACTGGGCTATGCTGGGCACGCGAAAGGATTTTACTCGCGGTTGCAATTTACTGTCCACTACCTAAAAAAAAGTACACAAATTTTAAGCACATTCTTAAGATTGCAACAAAGTTTCAAGATCTATTTCTGTTATAATTGAAGAGATTGGAATAAAACATGGGTAAGTGCATTTTTTTACATTTGCGTTAAGTGCAGATTATCATAGTTAAGTGTAGTACGATTCAGATTACAATGGGTTTTAGTGCCTAGTGCCAAGAAATAGCATACCCCATATAAATTTATTTTGGAATTTTGTACAATTCATTAACTTTTGATTCAATTATCTCAAAAAATCAGCATTTATGGACTTATACCGGTTTTATGACTATATTCATATATATTTCTTCCCTGTAATAAGATGTAAGATCTGTTGGGAAAGAAACATTATTATTATTATTCCAAACCCTTTTATAGATTAACAAATTCACGCCCTTGCAGATTTTACTTTTTTGTTGTTGTTACCATTTTCTATGAAATATTAGTCCATTGTCACAAATTTACTCAAAAAAATATGAAAAAAATATTCCATAGATGGCGATAAAGGGGTAATTTTTTTTTCTATCAAATGTTTTCGTTTTCTTTTTGCTTGCGTGAAGAGGTTAAGAAAATTGGTAACCAAAATAAATTATAGTCGCAATACTTACTTCCAAGTTATACATGCTAACAATTAACGTTTCGACTGAAGGAAAGCATTTTCTGTCGCTTAAATGAATGTAGATAAGTGAGGGTACGTATTGCATCGCAAACCTCTTCAGCGACACCTCCCCCGACCGATAGAATGCGAATAGTTGTTGGCATATTTTATCCAGCACATTCTGAAAAGAAAAGTTTAAAAAAATTATATGCATCAAGAATATTTGTGGAAGTAGAGTTTAAACACAAAACTTATTATTAATATAAAGCATAAAACTATACAATAAATTTATTACACCAGATAAAGTATATAAACTTGTAGTTAATAATTATTTACTCAGTGAGTTTGCCTACAGCCTTGATAACTTAAATATTGTAGTTTTAAAGTACACAGGTCATTTACAGCTAAATAAATTTGAGACAACCTCACTTGTTGCAGGTGCATTAAATAAATTCAATAAAGACTCTTGCAGTCACGAACAGGTTGAATATTCGCATATTCAGGCTATATTTCGTCTTCATTAAATTAATTTACAATTAAATACTCACGTTTGATCTGAGATGTAATTTCACATCCTCCAAGATATCGTGTATCGCGATGATGATCTCGTGGTTGTGCTCCTGTTCGGCAGCGTACGTGTGTATCTCGCTCTCGGTCAGCGAATCGAACTCCTCTATCCAGTCGGTGATCATGATATCGGCCATGATGAGCTCCTTTCGTTAATGAGCGTGGGAAAACGGGGGATTAGTAATAGGGAAAGAACAGAAACGAAGGGGGGGGACCGAGTTTGACCCTAGAATGTTAGGTTAGGGGCGCGCTGGGGGGTTCCCGTGTCGCGGCTGCACTTACTTTCGTGGGGATCACGTGCAGTGCCTGATCGTTCATTTGTAAGCCAGCGACGAGTGAAACCTTTAATCTCTCGGTATTAATTTGAAAACGAAACCTCCAAACGTCAAATAAAATCACCAAACGTCAAATTATATTGCTGCCAACTTTGCGGGCTCGATTCGGAGATTTCGTTTATAATTGTAATATGATAATAATAATAATAACTTTGCTGTATAAATTACGTATGTTAAAATAAAATAACAGTATATATATTTACAATAATTCTATAATGTCCATAAATTGTACTTATTTTTTTCATAAACCGGAGAGAAAGTCGATTTCTCAGCAGTCAAAATTGTGAGAGAAATGACATTCCCCGCCCGAGGGAGAGAAATGATTACTTCTCTCCCTACGGAGAAACGCACTTTTACTTATTTAATATCACACTGTTTATTTATTAGTGACTGCAGTTTCGATCCTATTATTTTGATGATTAAAGAATTATTATGTATACTTTATGTTGTTTTTGTCAACTTTGTTTATTTCTATAAAAATAATAATTACAATATTTTATTGTTGTTATAAACAACTACAATTGTTTTATTTTCATGGCCAACTATTTTTTGATTTATAATAAAACTTAAAAAATACTGTAACTCACTTATTTTTAGAAATAACTATGTCATATGTGATATCGGATTAAAGAGAAAAATATAGTCTTTCGAATGAGGTCATAGCCAACTATGGTTTCCATTTAAAAAATGTAATTTTGCGTCATATCTCGAAAAATAATGGCGTTAAAATTTTTCTGAATTTATTTTATTAAGCTGCGTAAAATTATCTACAACTTTGTCCTTTACAGTTTTTTTCTATCTGTCATGATAATCGAGATATATTTATTTGAAAACTTGACACTTTCTCAAAACATTCACTTTTTTGAAAACTTTGAAAATGTTATTTTATTAGGCTCGTAAAACTGCACTTCTTTGCCCATTTAAGTGTTTCTCTACCTCTTATAGTTCCGAGATTCCCATAGAGAACATCGAAAAAACTCACCCCGTATACTTTGATCAATGGATGTTTGCGTGCACGTCATAGATAACTGAACCTAGCTCCGGCAACATCTTCATGCGTTTATTCTCTCTAAGATAACTTAAATTAGATGTAATCATGTCATCCGAGGCGAGAAAACTCAGTCTTCGATAATGACACACATGCAAAGATCCATTGATCAAAGTATACTATTTTAAATTATTTGTATTTTGCAATTCAAATCAAGTGCAATAAAGATTCAAAACAATTTATTTTTGTTTTTTGTGTGCTTATTCAATTTACTTTATTCAATGATATAAATACTTGTAAATAAAAAGAAAAATCAATGTTTATTTTTATCCTAAACAAATGTCAACTCCACGAGTGAAAACTAAAAAATCAGCAATACTTACCATGTTCACCGAACATCACTAATACCGGGAATGTACGCTCCACGATCACGATGTATAAATAAGTGGATCTGCAGATGGTATCGTTTAAAATATTAACACGGATGACCCACAAGTTCAATAATTGCTTTCTAAATATTTTATGAGCGATAAATTATAAAGGACAAGCCTCCGATCCAACAATAATACGAAGCACGAATCATACCTTATTCTCCCGCTAATGACACCCATCAATTTTTACTACACTTGCAAAGAGAATTGATAAACTACTGCGTTTGTTTTAATAATGAAAACTTAAGTACGATGTCCTTGACATTTTAAAGTACGTTTGTTTTTTTGGGCGTCGATTACAAAGTCATCTGCCACCACCATTTGTGTTAATATGTTATAAATAAATAAATATATTACAAATACATACTATTAATCGTGTATCAAGTATTTGTTAATATTAAATAAATGTAACAAAGACGAAAAAATAGCCTTTTACATTTATTTAATGAATCTGCAATAAGTGAGATTGTTGCAAATTGATTTATTTGTTAATAATTCAAAACTTCTTTATAAAAAACAATTTATTTTAAACAAAAACAAGAATTAAAATCATTATCAGACGTAGTGAAACCAGAATTTTACGCCCCGACGACTACAACGGCAACAGGGAATTTCTTTCTTTCATGTAAAAATTGTACAAGATGTAAATAAGTTACGATTTAGTATTCGCCTTAAAAAAATATAATTCTACCTAAGCCTAGAGGTACATACATTAATAAGATCTTGTTCTTAACTAGTAATCAAATTACTAATGAAGAATACGAGCAAGAAACAGTAATTCAATTTCAATTTAACCCTTTTGCTGCGGGAACCAGATAATTACGCAAAAAATATACGCTCGTATACGCTTTTAAAAATCACATACCACAGCAAAAGGGTTAAAAGTTTATTTTAAAATCAATTGTTTTAACCCTTTGCACTCGTATGTCGCCATAAACGTTTTACCATTGTGCTCTCAAATATTAATACGAGTGCCGAGGGTTAAGCTACACTCTTGATGGAATATACAGGGCGAGTCACAATTAGGTGTAAAAAATTTAACCAGCTTCTTTGGCCCAATACAATACACCATTGTACCAAAATGTGCCATGAAAGAAAACAGTGTTAACGAAAAAAAATAGAAACAGGATAAAATCAACCATGTTGTATTGGGCTAAAGAAGATTTGGTTAAACTTTTTACACCTAATTATGACGCACCCTGTATATTAATAACTTTGTATAACAATTAAAAAAGAACACCTATTTGGGTTTTATTATTTTGCCGCACAGACAAATAAACAATTTAATCACATGTCATCGTTAAAAATACATAAACCAAGTTTCAAGTTCTTATTTTTATAACAGTAAAACCTAAAATCGAATCCCTGTTTCTTACGGTTTGTATTGTTCTTAGGGATAGCTTAACTATACAGATTGCTGGGGAACTCTTCGTTATCGTCCTCGTCGTGATCATCGTCGTGGTCGGGATCCTTCCTCTTGCGGCCGTAAGCTCGTTTGCTCGTCGTCGGCACGGTGTCGCTCTCCCCGTGGACCATCGAGTTTCTGTAGAGCAGGAGCGGTTGCCAGTCTTCACCTCTACTGCTTGGCATTCCTGTAAACAAAAAATTGCCTTTTTTTTCTTATTAGACATTGGCTATGTTACCAATCTATCAGTAACCTTTGTTGACATAAGAAAAAATTGACTATTATATAACTTCAGTATTTCCCACACCTCCTTGATGAAATGCAATGTAATTAACTCAGGATATGCCTACAGTTCTACAAATATGTAGAACAACTATTTTACAGTTATATCTAGAATATTGTCAATGCCATCTATCATTTATTTATTCCAATAAGTACGTTCGGTGATTATTCACCGACATTTGACAGGAAGTGAAAAATAACCTTTTCCTACGACCGCTTCCGAAAACATATACACCTTTGCATTGAAAGTTGTCAATTGTGTAATTGTCACTTTTGACAAGTAATGTCATGCTTGAAAATTGAATTTTCAAAGTGAAATCTTCAAAAAATGTGTCAAAATCATTAAAATAAAGTGGGTAGTGACGAGGAACAATTAATTATTTATTAATCGATTTTAAAATAGTAATAAGCAAATTTAGATTAGAAGTTAAGAATGTTTTGACACTAATAATACGAACATATTTAATTGAGATAGAAAAATTATGATCGAAACATACTTAAGAAAATGTTTGGTCGTAGGAACACGTTTTGAAAGCTACAAAGTTTTCAAAACTTGTCAAACAATCTACTATTGTGTGTTTTTAAATCTTAATTATTTGATTTAGAGAAACACATCATTTACTTTCCTTTAATTTAAATCTCAGGCAAATGTGGGTTAACGTACACACCACAATCCAAACAGTAACATTATCTAACTCACCAGCCGTAACCCTCCTATCCAAAAACGTCAAAACGACCCTCTTATCCGGCTTCAGCAACTTATTAGTAAACTCAGTCAAAATCTCCAGGAAGGGCAGATTGGGGGGTGGCCCGGTGGGATCCTCGTGCGCCTCAGCGCCGCTCACGGCGAACAAAATTCCAGCCCTGTGCAGAGCTGTGATGGCCTCCCTATTTTTCAAGGCGTCCAAACCAAACGACAGCGCAAATCGCTTCGCCAGCTCCTTCAGCCCGAAGAAGTCCTCGTGCTGCCTAGTCACCCGCCCGCCGCTGCCCAGCGCTTGGAACATCATGTTCAAACTCAAACACATCGTCAACGCGCAATTCACCTTATTAATCTCCCTGGCTTTACTCAGAGTCGCCTTGATGATATCCCCGTACTCGTTGTAATACTTCACGTAATGCTTGAACACCTCGGCGCCCGCCTTAGTCGGCATTATGTTGTAAACTATCAGTTTGCAGTACGCCGCCAGGAAATTCCTCCGCTTGTGCAAGGCCTCGATGTGGTGCTCGTCGTGCTCCCCGTCCTGTTGAGGCACGAAAACGTACGTCTGCACGAATTCGTTTAATAGCAACTGCAGGTTTCTATCGGGCTCGCAGGAGAGTTCGGATAGCTGCGAGGCCGTGCTGTGCAACTGTTCGCTGAATACGACCAGTAAATCGCATAAACATACGTAGGACTCCTCGCGGATGGTGATGTGCGGGGAGGAACGGACTAGTTCTTGTGTCGCTTCGAGGAATTCGTTCAGGCGGTTGCGTAATTCTTGGATGCCCGGTCCCGTAACTCCGCCGCTTTCGTGGATCGATTCCAGACTTCTGAGGCCCCACAGTAGGCAGTAGAAGCAGGAGCTGAGGCAGTATTTTATCGCGTCGGGAGGTAAGCTGCTGTCGATTTCCTGTAATAAAACAAGTTGTGATGTGATTAATATTGTTTTCAAATGTCAACCTATATTTTTGATTTTCGGTGATTTTTTTAATTGGTTTTCATCCGTACAAAATTTTGAATAGGTTGCATAAGAAAAAATACAAGAAAAACGGTCTTACAGTTAAAAAGGGTAAAGATGAATTAAATTAACAGACATCCTAGAATTTTGTATTTTCAAGGTCATTATTTTGTTATCCATTATCCAAACAATTTCCTAAGCAAGTAGTATTCATTACTACCTGGTACTTCTGAAGTGCGCTTTATTTATTTATTTATTTGTTTGTTAACGGGAGCCCCCTATTTACAATAACGCGACAGAATACATATTTAAATAAACTTAAATTAAATAAACCAAATCTAGTTAACATAGAGTTATTGCTCAATGATTTAAAGATAATAAATACTATAAAATTATAAATCGTTATTATTATAAATTTTTATTAAGTGCCATTCTAAATTTGTGGCCTTCAACATTCAACATTGAACAAATTAACATTTAGATCATTTGCCAATCTAAGCATACGACTGATGGTGTTATTATATGAGAAATTCGTATTATATTTGTTAATTGAAAATAAAGTATTACTCCTTAAAGCCTTACCTTTACATCTTGGAAAAGCGTACTCCACAAACTCCACTGGTTCAAATTGTGGCAGGCGTAAAACAGGGAGACCTTCTTCAACGAGCTGGACACGTTGAAGATCTCGTCGGCGTTGGGAGTTTCCTCTCCGAGCATCAGGTTCCTCCAATCATCGATTGCGTCCTTGTAGGACGCAACGATTACGTCTATTATGGTCGACCGGGCGACGTCGCACCTGGTGTAGAGCGAGTGCCCTTCGGAGCACAGGATCTCCAGTGTCTTGGCACAAGTTTCAAGCACCTGAATCAGTCAGTAGGGATTGCGGTGTAGTACAGTAAATTAGAAATCTAAAATTATTTAACATGTTCGCTGCCGCCGCAATTGGGATTGCATTTACGCAAGTGTAAAGTGGGACGCGCTAGCGTGTCAGTGGCAGCGAACGTGTTAATGGTAAAATCGTACCTCCGGTTCGTGATGAACTTGCGCGATGTGCTTCAATTTGGCAAGCAGAGACTGCAGCGAGCCCTCCTGCCTTCCGCTGGTGTACAGATCGAGCTCAAAGTACTGCGGAATACTGAGCAAATTGGCCAACTTCTCGGGATCCGCAGAATACTTGTCCAACAGAGGGGGCAACGTTACGATGAAGTGCTCAGTAAGTTTCTGCTTATCCTCGCCGGCCTATAATCACAGACGGTATTAAAATTCTTGCACTCAAAACAAAACATTTTACAGCGTATTCTTTCACAAACAGAATGGTCGAAATAATTCCGTAGTTTGGACAATAAATCACTATTGCTTTGAAAATGGGGACTTCAGAAAATAGCATAAAAATGTTCACTGGAAATGTAATGCCACAAATGTGCATAATCTAGAAAGTCTATAGACAATTGGGTCACCTTTTAATAGTAGATACAATTTAATGTGTGACAAATTTCCTTGTAAATTTAATGAAGACGAAATATAGACTAAATATGTGAATATTCAACCTGTTCATGACTGCAAAATTTCCTTCCAAATACAATCGAATTAATAGGCTTAAATTTGTGCAGGATATAAGGGATTAGCTTTAAAATCTGAGGACAGATTCGAGGTGAAGCTATTACACACCTCGAGACAAAACCTTTGGTTAAGATTTCAATTTTTTTCTCTAATTATAAGGTTTGTTGTTACAAGTAATGACGAACTTTTTCTATATAATAATAAAAAGAAGATGTGTAGTACAAGAAGAAACGGCATGTTAAATAAACCTCACTATTTTTTTTCTCTATACATCCAATCAATAATAAATGTATTGTTCCGTGCGATACACTCGCTAGCGATGAAACAATTCCCCGACGGCACTGACACTCCGTTCGTTACCTCTTACGACTTTAAGCGACTTACACATTTCGATCTGCCGACATACAAAGATTAGTACTATCACAGTAGAGTTAGAGAGAACGTGCGGACTGTGGTACACCTTTAATACACGATTCAAACTAACCTGCTTCATTTCTCGTAAAGACGTTACCTTCCTAGTGGGCCCTCGTCCAACGGGCGCTTCCCCGGTGGCGGCCTGCTTCACGCAGCACACCATTATCTCGATCAGGCTCGTCTCCTGGCGGTTGTCGAGCGGCTCCTCCATGGGGCCCGGCTCCTCCAGCAGCAGGTCCGTCATGCACTCCCAGTCCTTCATCATGCAGTTCGACTCGATCAGCGAGTCCACCAGGTAGGCGGCGTGCTCGTGCAGCTCGGATTCGATGAAGAACTGCACCAGGTCGCGGATGAAGGGGGTGTTCGGCAGGCGGCGCTTGCCCCTCTTCGTCTTGCCGACGTCCATGTCGGCTGGTTGGAACAGCCGCTCGTTTAGGAATTCGCCGGCCGCTTGGGCCACAGCTCGATGTGATGAATACACCTACAAATACAAATATATACATAGCGGGCCAAACAAAACACTACAATTAGAAAAAAATAAATAAAATGGGGGGTTTTCTATTTAAAAAAGTTTGAAATTTGGTATTTGAACACCCTGTATTACTATACTCAAATTTCTCATTACCAAAAAAAAAGGCCCTTATTGGCATAAAACTCTTTACAATCTCATCAAAACTACTATACTACTAATATTCCTCGTAGAAAAAGTTAACAACAACAAAGAAGTAATTTTTCATCAAACCTGGGATTAAATCAAAGCAGCATGGGCGCGAAGTGGTTAACCACACTGAGATTTTTGCTAAACCTTATTCTTACCTTCAAAAAATGAGGTTGCTATGATTTTTTAAAGTCGAGCTTGCTTATACATGATATTTGGAGAAAAAAATTGTAAATAATTCATATCGTCAATCATTACCCCAATCTTTAAAGCTGGAGATAAAACGAAGATTTGTAACTATAGACCAATTAGCCTTATAAACGACTTTGGTAAAATTTTTGAAAAATGTCTCAAGGATCGCTTGATACAGTTCTTTGACAAACATAATATTTTACACAGGCAGCAATTTGGATTCCAAAGTGGAAAGTCTACAACTGATGCAATGTATTCCGTTAGAGAAGTCTCGCATAACCTAGATGCCGGTAGAAAATGTATTGCAGTTTTTCTAGATTTAGCTAAGGCATTCGACACAGTTAGCCATGTAAAACTTATTAACATACTTGAACTCAATGGAATTAGGGGGGCTGCTCTGAATGTCTTTCGTAGTTACCTTACAAACCGTGAACAAAGAGTTAAAGTCAATGATACTATAAGTAACCCATGCACTATTAGGACTGGGGTTCCACAGGGAACTGTCCTGGGCCCAATCCTATTCTTAGTATACATGAATTCATTATCAATAAAAACGGATGCTAAAATAGTATCATACGCTGACGACACCGTTCTTCTTTTTAATGAAGAATCATGGATGAAAACAAAATGTTCTGTACAAAGAGACATGAAAAAAATTAAGAATTGGTTGGATCATTATAAATTAACTCTAAACTTTACTAAAACAAATTATGTAGATGCAAATAGACCTGATTATACCACTATAAAAGTTGATGATACATCCTTTACAATCAACGAGGTTAAGGAGATCAAGTACTTGGGTATAATGATCGACCAAAACTTAAAATGGAATAATCATATTGAATACCCAACGAAAAAAGTTTAAAAATTAATTTTTAAATTTTATCATTTACGAGAATTCTTGCCTATAAAACTACTTATTATGATTTACAAATCTCTAGCTGAATCACTCTTTCGTTATGGCATATTAGTTTGGGGAGGTGTATATAAAAATACATTACAAAAATTAAATATTGTTCAAAACTACGTTTTAAAAGTTATTTATGTAAAACCAAGACTGTATCCAACTCATTTATTATATTCAGAAGATGTTTGTAACATCAGAAGCCTATGTATGTACGCGTTCAAATTTCAGCAATTATATGTCATCCATACACCACACACGCAGTAGATACATATCCCGAAATGTAAGAAAAACATTAGCCATAGGTTTACAGATTACACACTTCCCAAAGCTTTCAACCTCTTGCCACATTCTATTAAATTAATTACAAATGTTAAAAAACACGCAATTCTCTCAAAATCATTTATATTTCTACACCATCATCAATTTTCAAAAATATTAGACAACAAATAGATTTCAAAATGTGCAGCTTTCATTTGATATTTGTATATACATTATGTAATGCATATGACATTGTCACTGCACTGAATGATTATAGTCATTCTCACCATATACTTTTACTTTCTTTTTCCTCATCATACACTCCAGCACATCACAAGTATTCATTCACTTAGGTGCTTATAGTCTAAATTTAATTTTAGTAATTATACTATAAACTTAGTAATTACATTGTAATACTGTAAATAAAAAAAAAACACTTGCAACATAATCCAAAACTAAATAGACAACAATGTAGAGGTTGAAAAATGTCATCAAAAAACTTGAATAACTACAGGGTGTTCCATTCAAAAAAATGTTTGTTTTTGTTATACCACAAAATTGGGGCATCCTGTATGATTGAAAATAATTTTACGGCATAAGTTTTTTTTTTGTACAAAACATCTTTTTCTTTATTCATGAGAAAGGCTCTAAGAAAGTCCGACGCACTGTTACAGGACCCTGTATATTGGAGATGTTCAGTCTATTTAAAATAATTAAATAAACTCACCAATTCATAAACATGCTCACAATCCTTATCAGTCAAAATCTCATTATGATGCTTGAGTATACTGATCACCAACTTAACGGCCTGAACGGCCACATCGTACTCTTTATCCAGGGTCATCGCCACGATGCGATCCTTGAATTTATTCGTGAACAGTTCCAGCTTGCCCTTGAGCTCCTCGCTCGCGTACAGCGGCTGCAGAGCCTGCAGGCACCTCAGCCTGACCTCTCCCACCTTATCGTGCAGCGTCCAGCCGATGTACTTCAGGTACGAGTCGTCCAAGAAATTGGCGTGGAACTTGTGCATCCAAACGCCGATCTCCGTCATGGCTATGGCCCTGATCTCGGGCAGGGTGTCCCTGTAGCGATGCACGAAGACCGACTTGAACATGTAGGTCAGCATGTTCTTGATTTCGTCCATGTTCTCCTCGAGCTCCTGCCTTTTCCCCAGGAGGGATTCGAGGCGGTCGCTCGCCCGCTTCTCGCGCGTCTTCTGCCTCTCGGCCTCGTACTGGCGCTGCGTGTTGTCCAGATTTACGGACACTGTCAGGGCCACGTCCACCAGCGCGGTCATCAGCTTCATCGCGCCCAGCGTTGCGGTGTGACGAAAGGCACGAACCTGTTTGTAGAAAATTATATTAATTACATGTTTAGATGATTACGCTTTAATTACCTGTGAATCTGACAATCCGGTGAGCAAGGAGATGACGTTGTCCATGAGAAACTGGTCGTAAATGATGGAGTACTGGCACTGTTTGACGAGGGTCTGGACGAAATCGCAAAAGTTCGCCCGAAACTTCTTCCAGCTCTGCCCCGCCATGATGAGTGGGTACTCGCCGGACTCCTCGTCGAATTCCTCGGTCATCCGCCTGATTATGGCGGCGTGCTCCATGCTGGACTGCATCTGCTGGGTGATGCGGCCCTTGCAGCCGGCCGCGTTTATGAAGAACTGCATCAGGCAAATCAGGGCCTGTTCCCTGTGCATCTGTTAATTAGAAATTGATTTATAGAATTAGTTTAGTTTTTATAATCCATTCAAGATCAACTTTGACATTGGGTGACATTTTTGTCAGCAATATTTAATAATTTATTCCTCCAACAATATGTACAAGATAAATACAATAATGGTGGTCTAGCGTCAAGTTTATAAAATTATTCAAAATTCGGTTAAAATAAGTAGTGTATTCATTTATATGGCTCTATAATTAGCAACATTTCAAAAATGGCTTTTTTGTATGACTTAAAAGATGTTTCTTGTTTTATTTGATTTGGGATTTTGAGAACATTGGAATACTGTTCTAATTCTATGGAACTAAGTTTTTTTTTATTATATTCCCTCTCTTAAAAAGGGCTCTTCGGAAACATAATGAACTTACAAATAATCGGCAATCATTTTGTACAGAGATAAGCCATCTATACTAAAATTTAAATCTGATGATCTTTGTTTGTATTTTTGAACATCTGCAGTGCCAAAATAATAAAAGTACGCATACCCCATATTATGTATTGCTTCAATAAATACATTATTTTCATACTTTAAATCAAACAATTACTATTTTTTAATTTATATGAATCCTAAACATTGCATCAAAAGACTGCAGATGAGAGAGACGGGCCGATAGCCGTTCGACTATCGTAATAATGTATAAAACAAATTTTAGTCTATAAAGATATGTGTAATAATCATGTTTAAGGTGTAACTTCATTAAAAATTATCATTAATTCCAGTGACGGTTCGCGGAGTTTTTTCTGGTACGGCCGAGGAACAAGAGGTGGTAATACAGATAGGTAGGGTCAGTTGCAGAGACGGCTGGCTGCGTGACCGCACCTATCTGTATTACCACCTCTTGTTCCTCGGCCGTACCAGAAAAAACCCCGCGAACCGTCACTGATTAATTCAATTTCCAGGTTCAAAACTTGATGAGAACCGCGGGGAAAAATTGCGCACGAAAAATTTGCCCTCTGAGAAGTATTCTAAACTACAGGACATTCAGCGTCCTGCGGAAACCCTTGGAAGAACGCAGGACTTTAATCTTGAATCGGGAATGTCCTGCGGAATCGACGAAGGTTGGCAACCCTAATCCAACCCCGTTTCAAACGGGCGGCGCCTGCGCGTTCAACAATCGTCAGTTGTTCTTCCAACGGCCACTCGAGCTGCAGCCGAGGGGTTGGTCGCGCGCGTAACCCTCGCTAAGCTTGAAAACTCTTCAAATCGGTCGCGAATTACAGCAGGGCCGACGTTCTGCTCAAACGATAAGCGTAACTTCGGTGGTCGAGTTGCCGTTTCCGCGTAAAACAGCTCCCACGCCCGGTAAACTCGTGAACGGGGGAAGGTATTCGCGCCGCCCCCCGTTAATCAACCGGTGAACGCGAGTGATCAGTGAAAGTGTTGGGGCCGCGTCCCCATTAAACCGAATCCCGTGCCCTGGAAGCGACGCCGAGGTCTGCAGATCCTGTGTGGATGATTGTCTCCTGCAAATTCGGGGTGAGCAAAAAACGGTTTTTTTTGTTTCAATTTTTTTATGCGCGTCGCCCGGCCATGTTGATTTTCTGCGAAATGCTCTGTTGCAAATAAGGTTTGTTTATACAGTATGTTTTTTTTTATCGTGGGCCATAGGATTTTGCATGCTAAAAATTATACCTTGTGTTAATGTATATTTTATCATATAATTTTGAAGCAAATTTTAGTTAATAATATGAATCAATTATTTTTCTACATGATGCGCTTAATTAGAATCATTTAAACCCTTTTCTGTTCCATTAAAAAGTGCTTTTGCTCGGAACCGAACGATCGGAATACGCTGCAGTAAATTTGTCAACCATTTCCCCAAAATAAAAATTCCCTAACTTCTTGTAGAAAAATACAACTATTTCCCTGCTGGACAAACCTCTTATAATTGCTGTTACAAATTTCACCCGTTCTTCAACAGTATAAATAATAAAATCCATTTGATTACTTGCCTCACTGATCAATCTGACATTTCGTAAATTCAAGGTACTTTGATTATTTTTGCTCAGTTATTTATATTACATAATTTCAGTTTTTAATTGAATAAAACATGTTTAAGTTATTCTAATGCAGCACATCATGTAGAAAAATAATTGATTTATTACTAATTAAAATTTCCTTCAAAATTTTATGATAAAGTATACATTAACATAAGGTATAAATTTTAGCATGTAAAATCCTATGGCCCACGATAAAAAAAATATACTGTATAGCTATTATTACAACTAGGGAAATAGGGTTTGATTTTTTGCGTTATTTCATAAATTGGTGAAATGTCAAACTATGTGTTAACGCAGGCGGCGAAAGACCGTGAATGTTTGGTTCCGGTAAAATCCAAAGCTGCTTACACCAAAGTGTACAAAGATTTTAAGGACTGGAGGGAACAAAAATTTGGTGAACGGTGTCGGCGTCGTATTTTGAAGATTTGGTATGTTGCTACGATTTTGTTATCAGGGAAATATGAGCGCTTCATATTTCCCTAGGAAAATATAAGTGCGTTATGACATATCGTAACTAAGACAATATTACTCGATATTGTTTCAATCAGAAAAAAAATAAGTATCTGTAAGCCCTGAAAATAACATCACAATCGTCCCATTTTATGAAAATACCATCATTATTGTCCATTTTATGAAAATACCATCATTATTGTCCCATTTAGAAAAATACTATCACTGCTGTCCCATTTTACAAAAAAACTATCACTACCATTACATTCTACAAGATTTCCAGTCCCCGAAGCTGATGTAACTATTATTCACCAATTAATACAAAAATTTCCATGATTATCCACTCATTATGAACATTATAAATAATAAAAGATAAATCAATAATTAACACAAAACAAGTGTTATTTTTTGACTTATCTTTTATTATCGAGTTTGGCCGTTTTACTGATTTATGGTGGTATACGACAAATCCTCGTTAAGGTTAAATCAGCAAAACACGGCCTCTTAATAGTTTTATTGAGTTGCGACCTAAAGAAATATCTCAAATCACCATGGAGATATTGGAATGCTATACTATGTTATTATTTATTTATATTAATTAAACATAAAATTATTTATTTATTTTAATTGGCAATCGTTATATTTTCATGGTTTGGTACACATAAATTCAACGTTAATAATCTGAAAACGTGTGCTCGTTCTTCACATTTTTAAAGGCGGCCGCCGAAGCGGGGTATTTCAGTGTGCTCTTGAGAGGAGGGAGAGGATCGAGTGAATGCGGGGGAGTGTAATGTGTGAGCGCCGCGAACCAACCTTGTGGAGGAATGGGGTTGTGAGGGGGCGTAGACCGGTGTTGAATTAGTACACATTTTTATCGTGTTTATTTTAATCAGTTAAATAATGAAAATATGTCGATTGCTATAATTTTGTTTTGTTTTTTCAAATTAAATGCTAATTTTTTTTTTTTTTTTTTTTTTTTGTTTTCCACACAACTGTCGTAGTTCGGCCATTCTGTAAATAAATGCACATTTTTTTGGGGTACACCAGGAATTTTAGTGAATTTCACATATATTATAAAGGCTATCAAGACATGGCTTTTGATCTTTACTAGGGGTTCAGGAAATTATTGTGTCAATAGTTTTAACAATATAAACTTTTAGTACGCTTTTATTTCAAACTCAAAAATATCAAAAACCGTAATTAGGTTATTTGGCCTGCAGGCTATTGGAACTAATATCCATAAAAAAAAGGGTTAGTTGGAAAAAATCAAAAATTGTAAGATGGGTTATATGCCCACTATGTTAATGAATAACACAAATTGTCTCGACTTGTCAGTTTAATTTTAATTTGACAATTCACGCCGTGAAAGACTGTATTAGTTCAGTTGAATTAACCCTACAGAGTACGTTGGGCCTGAGAGGCCCACGAGACATATTCACTGGTGTTATGCTATTTCACGTATTCTCTGTAGGGTTAAAAAAAAATTAATCTCAGACATGACTGCTATGTTTCTCTCTCAGGCATGGCCATCTCATCAACAAAATTCAGTGGCTCACACCTTATCATATAGTTCATCCGTTGGGAGCTGACGGTGATTCATGCATTTTCGTACTAAAAATTGCTTTGCATTTTATATCTATCTTTTTCTATCATGTACGAAACAGCATGAAATAAAAGACGAACGTGTGTCTGCGTGTTAAAGAATAGGGCAGCGTAAACGTAGGTCTAAGCTCACGCATGACTTTTGCATTGCATTGGCACGCTGCATATAAACACACAAAACATGCGAGCGCTACGTCAAATAACATAACCGTAAAAAGTTTGTTTAGGTAGTGCGCGATAATTTTTAAATATCCCACCAATGAAAATCAGCGCGGCACTAAATTTTCTTACGGACATACGTTTACTTAAATCTTGATTCATGAGATTTTAAGCGATGAGTCACAGGCAGCTCTCAGCAGCCCGACTATACATGTATAACTTGAAGCAAATATTGAAATTTTGGAAACAATCCATTGACTGGTTTTAAAGGTAGAAATAGTTGTCACTCCTATATTAAAAATCATAAATATTTTTGTTTAAATTCATGGCAATTTAATTTACTGAAAATTTGCAAGATTTTTTTACAATCGAAAGATTATTTATCTCGATAACAGTAAGAAACCTGACATATGCGTATTTGAACTTTTCTGTTCAGAATAACATCATCCACTTCCTGTTTTCGTTTGGCACGCTCGAAACGAGACACCCTGTATAATCTACTATTAATTAGAGCGGTGAGTGTCGAAATCCAAGTATTTACCTTATAATTTTCGATCCAATCGTCGACGACCGAAATCAAGGAGGCCTTGCAATTTTTAATCATGGCGAATAGCGTCGTGTCGTCGTCCAAGTGCACCCCTTCGACGTGATTCTTTCTTCCGGGCGGGCGTCCCCTGGGCCGACCTCTGCCCGTGCTCGTGGGGCTGTGCGAGGGCGGTGAGGGGTGCACGTACTGGGGCTGGGCGCCTCCTCTCGCCTTCGACCTGGTGACCCTCCTCAGCCCGGGCGTCGGCGGCGATTCGAACATGCCCCCATCCGACGAGGAGTTGGCCTGCTCGTTGTAGTCCGGGTACGCGTTGCCCCCCGTGTAGCCGTAGTTTTCCTGTTCGACCGCCGGCGTCATGGGGCTCTCGTACTCCGGCGGGGGTTCATCCATCCGGATGCGCTTGCCTCCGCGGCGATGCATTTTTCGCGTTTTTCACTTATGCTTCGCGATTAAAAGGCGGAAATCACTTTGTTTACTGACGCTTACCCAAGCGCCGCCATTAACACCACAGAACGAATGTCATAACTGTGGGCATTGTGACACCCAGGAATGCAACTTAGGGAAAAAAAAAGTAGTGCAGTTACACCGTGGAAAAGGAGCTACTTTAAAAAAAATCACTAGTTATTTTTTGGCTATATTGGCAATTACCAGTCCCAGTGACGGTTCGCGGGGTTTTTTCTGGTACGGCCGAGGAACAAGAGGTGGTAATACAGAGAGGTGCGGTCACGCAGCCAGCCGTCTCTACAACTGACCCTACCTATCTGTATTACCTCCCTTGTTACCTCGCGAACCGTCACTGACCAGTCCCCTTTGTTAAAAAAAAATCATTAGTAATAATAATATAAGTGAGGATTAAAGAAATAACTGACGAAATAAAAATATTTAATACTTAAATAAATACAAAAACTATTCACATTAAGTCCGTAATGATTTTAAAATATTTGTAATGGTTTCTATGGATTCCAAGTGCAAAGGGTTATCCTTATCGAGCTGCTGCGCCAGGTTCATGACGCACGCCGTGAACATGTTAAGGTGCGCCTTGTCCCCCTGCATCCAAACCCTGGGAAGGATCAGGCTCACCAACTGCGTTTTCGAAACGGCGTCCGTAAGATGGCACACCTTAATAGCGCTTAGGAGGTAGCGGTTTAAAAGAGAGTTAATGGCGAGATCTTTTAACGTTCCGTCATTTAAAATCCCCTGCCAACTAGTGATGTTCCGCAATAACTTCAAACCGCTGGCGAATTGTCGCTGGAAAAAAGGATTTTTTGACTCGGCCAGTCGGGGCATTATCGGGATAAAAACGTCGTGTTCGAGCGCGGATTTAAGTTTATGCATGACCGAACTGAACAAGTTGTGCAGGGCCTTGCTGTCCGGGCCGAGGGTGGGGAATTTTCGGATGTATCTCCCGATAACGCCGACTAGCCTTAAGTTTTGTGTGCTGGATAGTGGATCCCAGCATCGCTCGACTAATTGCGTTATTTTGGGGACGATGATTTTTTCCACAAGGGTGGGGAGGAGGTGGAGGTCCGGATCCTTCGATAGGGTGCTCTCCGTTTCGTCATCGTGCAACCCGTACAGCGCTAGAGTGCGGTACCAGTCTAATTTTTCTAGGTCGACGGAGTCGGTTAGCGGATCCCAAAAAACCAGGTTTAGTCGTACCAACGGGCTGACGACTTTGGGTAGGCAGAGGGTTGCGTAAGCTTCTTGGTAGGCGGACATGTCCGTCTCCCTCCACTGTTCGAATTTGATGAGAATGTTGGCGATGGAGGAGAAATCATCGACGACGTCTTCGAACACGTCTTTTATTTCCACGGCGATCAGCTCCCGTTCATTGTCGAAGTGCAGGGTGTCTTGTTGCGGGATTTCGTCGTCACTGGACATTCCCTCTACGTGGCGGGGTTCTCCTGAATTTTCTCGGGCGCGCCGCCTCCGCGTTCGCCTGCCTTCTCTTTCAACGGCCCTTCGCATTTTCTCTTCGTCTTCCGGTGCTTTCTGGCTTATTATCCTTTTACCTGTAAAAATATTTACGTAAACTTTCTTACTTTATGAATAAAAGATGGGCCAACCTGAACTAGTAACTTCATCAGCTTGATCCCGAACGTCCTGCCTCCTCCTCTCGATCAACCAGTCCGACTTTCTGGCCATCTGGTCCATGGCCCTCTGCTCCAAATTACTAATGGTCCCGACCTTCTCATCCAAACACTCCACCAGATCGGTAATGTACCCCCTGAGCTCCTGGTAAAACCTGAACTTCTCCGCGGCCCGCGGCGCGTGTATCTTCAGGGTCTCCAACTCCTCGGCGACGTTGATCAGGTCCTGCTGCACCTGCCGCAGCTGCGTTTCGTGCGACTCCTTCGATTTCACGGAGCCCTCGTAGTGCTCGCGCAGCTTCTGCAGGATGGCCTCCGGCGTTCTGGGCACGCCGGGCTCCATTTTCGTCGGCATCGGTTGCTGGTATTGCGACTGGGCTCCCAGCAGCGTGGTGTTGTAGTCGTTGTAGGCCAGCTCTTGATTCAGCGTGGCGCCCGTTACGCCTTTCCTGATCTGTTGGTTCTCCCACTCGTTCACCTCTTGGTCGGACTCTTGCGCTTCGTAGAATTGTTCCCGCCGTCTTTCTTGGTCCCTTTTTATCGGATTTGCTCCCATATCTAATAAAATAAAAATTAAACATATTTACTGTTTACAAAAACAATTGAATTTAATTAATCTGGTCAGGGGCCATCCGACAGAAAACATGCAACGGACACAGCACTTTCTTGCTTTCTCTCAAAAAATGTATTTAAAATGATCATCATAATAAAGACTACAAAACCCATCCTAAGCCTTCATGAGTGCAGGTTTTCTTCATCAAAAGATTGCCGTTCACTTTCAATTAGCTCTGACGGAAAAAAGTTGCTCGAGTACAATGGGTTAATGCACTTACTAATTCTTTCCTCATCGCTTCCATCGTTTTCATCCTCCCTCAACAGCCGACCCTTATCCTCCACCTCCTGCTCTTCCTCCACCGGAATAAAATCGCCCAGCTCCCTGGCCCGCTGCCTCTTCTTCCTCGCCGCGTGAATCATGGCGGCGTCGGGGATGGCCCCCGATTCCAGCACCCGTTTAAAATTATCGGGCCTCGAGAACCGGTGCGACGTCTCGTAGTCCTCCTCATCCTCCTCCGAGGACATGTCGTCCCTTCCCGCGCACAGGGCGTCCCTCCCCGATAGGATCTGCGGCGGAGGAGGCGGGCTCGGCATTCTGTGGTTCACGACCACAATCAAATCGTCGGTGACGATCTCGCGCGATTTCTCCTTCTTGACGTCCTCGTCTTTAACCTTTACCTCCCTGACTTCTTTCTTCTTACGCTCCTTCTCGTACATGCGCATCATCTTCTTGCTGTGCGAGGATTTCTTCACCTGGAACACCTCGCCCTCCTCTTCGGTCTCGAAGCTGAGCAGCGACTGCTTCTTGTGTTTCAACTTTTCCTTCTTCGGAGGGTCGTCTCGGGGTTTGACGTCGACCTGCATCGGCTCCTCTTCGTCGTCGTCATTGTTCTCCGAGAATACCCTCCTCTGGATTGTCTTCTTTGGTTTTCTGAATAGCGACATGGTGTTTTGTGATTATAACGTTGTTGTTGTCATTATCTTTTATTGACGCTTGAGGTTATGTTTGGGTCATAGTTATAGATTCGCAAGTGTCGCGGGAAGTTTTTACCCCTTATGAGAGGGCGCTAGTGGTGGTGTTCTTGTGGAAGTGGTAAACGCTATTGCGCAGGTATGTAATTGTTAACCAATTACATTTATTTGGTTGCGGCTTTATTTTTCAAGTAACGGAGACCCAAATATCTAATACTGGGTGTAATCAGCAATGTTAGTTAGGCAACTAAACATGCATGATGGATTAAAGGTTTCACAACAAGCCGGGAATGGTAATGAGAACGGAAACGGGAACGAGAGCGAAATTATTCCGCCACTTTCGCGTTTCTACCTTCTGCCTGTGTATTTAAAATGTTTGCTTTTGTAATATTGACATAAATAAATAATTAGTGGTGGCCCAGGGGCCAAGACTATGTGTGTATATGTTAATATTTATATACAATTGCTCGTTTAATTACAAACATGTCGTGACTGATTGGCATACGCCTAAGTCAAAAAAAAAATTAGTGGCGGGGGCAATTTATTTGCTACGCCAATGGGAAAGTAAAGGCGGCTCTACAACAACCCGGGAACGTTAACGAGAACTGGAACGAAAATATACCAAACTTCTCGTTCCCATTACCGGAAATTATTTATAAGTTGAGGACAGGAACGAAAAGTTAAATTGTATGATTCGCATGTTGATATACACAACTAATAACTAATTTCTGGCAACGGGAACGGAACGAGAAGCTTGGTATATTATCGTTTAGTTCTTGTTAACGTTCCCGGGTTGTTGTAAAGCCGCCATTATTTTCCCATTGGCGTAGCAAATAATTTCTCCCCGCCACTAATAATTTATTTATGCCAATATGTATTACAAAAGCAAAAATTTTAAATATACAGGTAGAAGGTAGAAACGCCAAAGTGGCGGAATCTATTGCCTGAATGTACTGAACCCAATCTGAGTGACCACACAGGTAGAAATTAAATGAAAGCCTTTGAAGGTTTCGTTTATTTCGTAATTAAAAAAAACAAATCAAATATTACTTGAAATACCACTTCTCTGGTTAATGCCACGCAACATACTAATTTGCTTTTGCGTGGCACTAACGAGGAAACTGTTTGATTTTATAGAACTATGAACATTCACAATATGCAACCAAATGTACAGACAGTTATTTTCTGATTGTTTTATTAGTTCCCGGTTACCTCGTTTCACTTTTATCCAGGCAATAAATTACGAATATTGCCTTGATTAAAATTCCGATTATTTTCTTCCGGGAAGCTTTCCAAAGGATTATGCTAATGAACGTCATTTCCTATTATTTATTACCTCTGCCCACGACTTGACGCATGAACACGCGTTCGACATCGACAGTCGACAATCGTTCTTCAAGCAGTTTGGCTGTAAAGTCTGGTCCACGATTAGTCTTTGATAATCAGCCGAATTTCTATCATAGAATGACCGTGAGCAAGGATAAGGGGGCGCGTTCTGCGCTGCAAAAGAACTACCTCATTCTTTACAACGGAATACAAACACTGGGGTGAGTTTGAATTGGTGACTTTGGGGGTTATTAAATCGTGAATGAAAAGAGCACTTGTTTTGTTTTATGGCCTACTAGAATGCGAATATTACAGCAGTGGTGTTTACTTGCTTTAAATTAATAGAATTGTGAATATGTATTTAAAACAGTCCGTCGTACATTATTTATAATTTATTTAAAAGCTATTGCGTTTATTGCTTTCTCTTTGAAATGTGGGAAAGTTTTGTTTTCATAATGTTTTTTTTTTTGCAATTTCAAAAACTGGGCTTCTTCATTAAAAGTAAAATGTGTGCCCTCAGCTCTATTGGATCTTCTTTTAAATAAACTCTGAAGATATTTGCCATAAGTGGGGATGGTGCATCCCTTTGACTATATAAAAATATTATCCGATAGCCTTCTTTCTCTAAATAAAATTGTTTCATTCTATCGTAAAGAAAGTACATGTGGATTTTATATTTTATAGTAGGCATTTTCCTTTTAATAAGGTAATTAAGCAAACGTGAAAATTGACATTGAAGCAACCGGTTTCAGCGAAATTGATTCGTCATCGTTTATACTTTTTAAATTAATGCATCAGGTACAAAGGTTTCCATTGAGTATGCAATGCATTAACCTTTTATTATAATTTCATGCCCACTTGGCACCACAGCCGATTAACTTTAATCAGTAGTTAGTACCGGTTATTACTTCTTTAAAAGACAACAATTTTATTCGCAAATTGTTTACACAAAAACATATTGATCAGACTTTTATATTTCCAAATTTTGACTTAATCAGACTCGGTTTAATCGTGTAATGTAGTACAATTGGGCTTTAGTAGATTAAATTATAATGATTGTCATGATAACAGCTAGAGTTTTTTTTTTGGTTTTACTATAATATTATTTACACAGATTTATTATAACATTTCTCTGTGGTATGGCATAATTTCTTTATTTCCAGTAGAATTACATTCATGGATGAGTCAATACATATTTTATGAATTTAGTGGGTTACAAAGATTCATAAATTAATAATTCAATGCTCTAAAACTTAGAATTACATACAAATTAAAATATAGGTCTAAATAATAAAATATCTAAAACTTATATATTACATACATAATAAATTCTCTGGCCCATTCATCGGCACACTAATATTTAAAATAATATTTTGGACATCAAAACACATGCTACCAACTTATAAAAAAATTTGAGATAATCTCGCTAGCAGAAGCATTAAATAAATTTAATATTTCATATTTAATAAATACAATTTATAAAATTTCTAATAATATAGCGTGCAACGTTAATGCACGTACAAAACATTTCTAATAACGGCACCTCTCTAAAACTTCTAGTATTGCCAACATATAGCTGTTGAATAGTTAATACTTTTAATATTTACATTTTGGTAGATCATACTCTGAACGTTTGCTCTTGAGTTCACAGTTATAAAACTAAACAAACAGATTCATTCTCAACAATCAGACTCTTTGTCTACCCAGAGGGTGTAGGGTGTACTCAACAATTACAACTCCTTAATAATTTTCAGATGGACTTACCTTTTTCTAAAATACATGTCTTACTACATGGACAGTTCCTTCAACAAGCCGACGCTCTATGACACCGTGAAAGTCCCACTGTTTGTGTTCCAAAATTTAGCGTTGCTCGAAGTGGCGCACGCTTTCCTCAGGTTGGTGCCCTCGAGCGTCGCTGTCACGTTGGTGCAAGTCGCTTCTCGGGTGTTCGTTGTCTGTTTAATCCTTGCACCAACGGATATGCCCAGAGAGTCGGTGGGACTACCGCTTTTGCTCTTGGCCTGGATGATCACCGAAATCATCCGGTATTCGAACTACATGCTCGCTTTGATGAATGCGGTGCCGAATTTTTTGATCTGGCTGAGGTAATTATAACAGTTATATTGCAGTTTACAAATCTCTTGTAACTTGTCGTATAAAAAAAAAATTGTGAAACTTGGATCTCAGAGCGGGTAATTATAACAATTATAGCTTTTCTCTAGAAAATAATTTCAGTTTACAAAATGGATTTCAGAACGGCAGGTTATTAATTACAGTATGTAATTTTAAGCACAGTAAATCATTAAATTTGTGTTATCTGTTACACAAAGTTGAATTAGTATTGTAATGTAATAACCAAAATTATCAGTAAAGTCAATTACTAAGTTGAATAATGAATTATTTATTAAACTTATCTGTAATATCGTGCATAAATAGTAATTGATTTTAATACTGAAATAACTCTAAAATGATTAATGATAGTAATATGAAATAGATAATGCCATAATAAGGACACTAGGTAAAAGGAATTGGATGAATTATCCAAAACCAGTATTTTAATACCTTCAAGAATAAATGAATAATTCCATCTAGGTACACCACGTTTATAATTTTATATCCAATCGGAGTGACGGGAGAGCTGCTGTGCATGTACTCGGCCTACCACGAATACAGCGAGACGCAACTGTGGTCGTCTTCCATGCCGAACAAGTGGAATTTCACGTTCAACGTCCCCTACTTAATACTTACGGTTATGTTCAGTTACATCCCATGTAAGCGCACCCGCCAAAAAATCATTCATTCCTCGATCTAATTTCTCAAAAAAATTTCAGTGTTTCCGCAAATGTTCCTACACATGGTGGCGCAAAGACGGAAAGTGTTGGGAAATGGAAAGGAGAAGAAGCATTGAAGCAATTAATTAAATCAATTGTGGGTTAAGGTTTTATTTATTAAATATTTTGGTATATTTGTGTTCAGTCGGTGAAAGCCCTTTGTATCCTCCTGGAGTGGCGGCTGCGCGATTCCGTCAGCGCCTTCTCCAGCTCGTCGGCCATGTGCAGCAGGTTCAGAGGATCGGTTTGCAGGAGCGAGTGTTTGATTTCCTGTTCGTTCGATCCGGACGCGCCTTTCAGGTTTAGGTCCATCGTGATAAGAGGGGTCGCTTGGTGTAGTAGGGATCTAGATGAAACCTAAAGAAGTTTTCCAACAGCTTGAATGGTGTTTTTATTTTTAACTAAGTCGGCCGTGGTTTCATTTTATAAAGTTTTACACATGAACACCAACAAATGATCCGACGGTGAAAAAATTATTAAATGTCAGATTGCCTAATTCATATATTGAGTTAAATTAAATTATTGTTTCAATCATCCAATTAAAATACTCAATTTGATGGCAACATTGCCCAGTGTCATAAAATATAACCATTTTTTTTTAATATACCCCGTAAAACGTTTGTTTCTAAAACCTAACCTAGAACAAAAATACTGTGAGCTGTGACAGTTAAAATAAATAATGGAACCTTGTAGGAAGAGAAATGATTACTTCTCTCCCTTGGGAGAGAAATTTTATTTCTGTCACGATTGTGACGGCTGAGAAATAGAATTTCTCTCCCGTTTGTGAAAAAATGTTATTTCTCTGATGGTTTCGACAGCTGAGAAATCGACTTTCTCATCCGTATGTAAAAACTTTGGGTTTTTATGACTATCTGACTATCTGCGATACATCCTTCAATATTTCATGAGCACAAATCAAGAATTTTCATTTCCCGTCGGCGACGGATATGTAACCCTAGATAACGTAAACATTCGTCTAATAGACTACTGACTTCTGACAGTTTTGTGAAGGCAATTATGGAGAGCTCACTTTTACCATCTGCGTGGAGTGCAAACACTAATTTTTAGCACTTTTCTATATTATAATTTTTCTTTTGTTCGAAATAATTCAAGAACATTTAAAAATATACTTGATTTTAATTCGTGGTCTACGAGTCGAATGATTAGTTATAGAGTAACACTGATTTAAGCTTAGTTATCTAGGTTTAAAAAAAAAGAGAATTCAATGAATTAATTTTTGAAATTAGAAATGTTTATAAATACCATGACTTCGAATCTCCAGTCGAGGTTGTGGTAGTGCGGCTCCTGCACCGCCAGCTTTCTCAGTATTTCCGAGATTTCCTTGCATTTCGACTTGTAGAATTCAAACAGGACGTCCTGTTGGTCGCTCGTGAAACCGATCGTTAAAATCGAATCCCTGAAATCCGCTTCGCTGAGCTAAAATTGGGGAAATATTACATTTGTCTAGACCAGAGGTTTCCAAACTTTTTTGTCTTACCGCCCCCTTTCCAGAAAAAATATTACTTAGTGCCCCCCGGAAATTATTTTTTTTAAATTATTTTAATAGCAATTAATAGGAAATATATATATTAATGTTTCTACCTTTTTCGTAAAGTATAGTAAAGAAAGGTGAAAATTAGAAACATTGAACTTTGAAATTCGTTTCTTTTTTTTTGTTAATAATTTGATTACGCACTGAACCCACGTTCCACTAAATATTCTCTTCTTTCTTTTATACTATGTCCTCCCCCTTGCAGTTATTCATCGCCCCCAAAATCCAGTTGTGGCCATCAGCGCCCCCCTGAATAGCTGCAGCACCCACCAGGGGGCGGTGGTGCCCACTTTGGGAATCACTGGTCTAAACAATCTATTGAGGATCAAGGGATTTAAGTAAAAACGGTACAGTCATCATCCAGCAAGATGGAATATATTGATTTGTGTTGTTGTTTTTGTTATACTTTGTTTTTTATATGCTAGTGATTGACTTTTTAAATTTGATAGATTGCAAATGGAGTTTAACCCAGATATGCCTTAAGTTCTGTATGTAGGACGGTTATTTTAAAGTTTTTCTTAAAATTATATCTAGAATAGCGCCATCTATCGTTTTTTTATTCTGATGAGTAAATTCAATGATTACTTGACATTTGACAGGAAGCAAAAAATAACCTCTCTGTTTTTAAATCGTAATTACTTGTTTCATCCCCGGTTTTACCGTAAGTTAAGGAATCCTTAAATACTAAGGATTACTTAAAAATGGCGACCATTTGCACCATTACTTTAAGTAGCAATTTGGAGGTTGATCCCTGAACTTAAATTTTAAGTAGGTGCTAAGAAACGCATTATATACAACATTATAAAAGAGGCAATTTCACACACTTTATTCAACGTAACCTCACATTTTATAAGGAATTAAAAATTAATCTTTATTTTGACGATGATCGTGATATTCTAGAAATTATTGAGTTCGGAATTTTAGTAGAATATAAAACGGAATAAATTACTTCCATGATATGGATGACTTTAATTTTGATTGGAGGTTTCTTTATCCAAGCAAACAACATTGCAATTATTTCCATTAATTGAACATCAATTTCGTGCAGACATGAAAGTACACACTGTTTAATTCTAAACATAAAATAATTATATACATTTTTGCTAAGAACAATTTGTTGATGCCCATGAATCATACACGTGTTTGGAGTAAATATAACCATGAAATCGGTATCTTTCCTAGAAACTACACCGATCTAAACTGTTTCCCAGAAAACTCCCCCAACTTTCCATCAAAATGCCTTCAGGAAATATTAAATTTCCCTAGATTTCTTGCAATATCTTGGATTTTAACGAGGGAAACTAATTTTCTAAGTTAGTAGTATGTGATAGTTGTCTGCAAATAGTAGGGGATGCTGCATGGGATTTTTAAATTTGAAAAAAAAAAATTTTTTGGTAATTATTATTGATGGGGAGCTTCTTAAGACCATAAATACTAAATTTGAACTGATTTGTTTAATTAGTATAGGAATTAATTAGTGAGGCTTTGTTGAAGTGACATCTAGTGATAAACAGCAAAATTATGGATTGTCATTGTAAGTAGAGACATGTAAATGTTGCGGTGGCAATTGCTTCCACCAGGGCCGAAAGGGTTAAGTAATTTGTCTATTTTGTAATAATAATAATAGGTCCGCTTTATTTCAGAAAAA
Source organism: Ocypus olens (assembly GCA_910593695.2). Lineage (NCBI taxonomy): Eukaryota > Metazoa > Arthropoda > Insecta > Coleoptera > Staphylinidae > Ocypus > Ocypus olens. Next base: position 3,024,741 of record OU343048.1, read on the forward strand.
TAGTTAACACAAAGACCATAAAAAATATTCTGGTAAAAGAAAATGACATTAATTTTTTTTTGTCTATTTTGTAGTTTGATAATTTTAAATTATTCTTACCTTATGCTTACAAGATATCAGCAACAAATTCACCAAGCCGTAAATGCAATTTTGTATGCTTTCAACATCGATGTTCAGCTTGTTTGCTGCGGTGCTGTACAGTTTATTGTTGGGCCCGTTGTGGAGGAAGTCTATTGCCAATTTGCAGAAGTCGACGACGACTGTAAGTCAGAAAAATTACCGGTAGTTTGAGCACTGCAATTTCAAAAAATATAATACGGCCCAACAGCAGATCAAAAGAACATACGATGATCAGAAAAATATCAGTTTGTATAATTGTGAGGAATAAAATAATTGGTGAATGATAAAATTGTTGCATTAAAAAAAAAATGGTTCGCGGGGTTTGGTATGACAGTTGATGTACTTTGATCAATGGATCTTTACGTGCACGTTATAGATAGCCGAACCCGGTTCCGACAACATTTTTATGCGTTTACTCTCTTTTCTTTTCGGCGTTATGCCTGGCCTTGGTGCAATGACCATTAGCCATCATCAATTTTTATATATGTATTTTAAGTTATAAATTAAATGAATAATGAAAGACGTATACAACAACCATGAACCCGACCGAATACTTCTCGTTCCCCAAAAAATCTTTCGCCCAGGCTGGGATTCGAACCCACACTGCACGCGGTGTAACCGGCACAAGCGCTCGCCTGTACCCACTACACCAACGGACTGCCCTTACTCTCTCTAAGATCAGTTAAATTAGTCGCATCATGTGTGTACGTATGTACATTCAGTCTTCGTTAATGATGCACACGCGAAGATCCATTGATCTTTGCCTGAACTAGAAAAAGTAATTTCCTCGAGTATCTCAATGTTTTACATGAGTTGAAACCTACAGCTTAAACGTTATGTTTAGTTACTTTATTTCATGTTACTAATCAAATAGAGCAACAAATTAAAAACATTCTCATTTCAGGATTATAGGGCGCAAAGATTTTAATTGATTTTAGCTTATTTTACAACATAATTTATATATTATGTATAATTATGATCGGCCGACACTTTAATTTGCAATTAAATTACCGATGTAAATCCTGTTATCCTACCTTGAGCAGGTTGTCCAGTTAATAGCTGGAGGTGCTCCTTATGATCACTTCTAAGCGAGAGCAACATATTCCTGCCCAATAATTATTTATTTACTAAAACATAACCTGCAGATTTAATTTATGACAGGTTAACTGTTTGAATTGCTTTAGTAACCAATGTCGGTAACTATTGAACGAATATATCTAAGCCGTGATCAGCCGTGATTTTTTCCCAAAGCCAGTAATAAAAAGTCTTATAGATATTTTGTCAGTAGACTCTGTTAGTAGTGGCAACCCAATGTACAAGGTGTTAACCTAAATATGCGTTAATCTACGTTCTACAGGGAGTTGTCATTATTTGTGCGATAGCATTGACAAGCATGCACGAAGTTACGTGCTGTGTGTTAATAAATAATCATCTAAAAATAAACATTTAATTTAATAAATAAAATCACCACAGACGCCATCTGCTGCCGAATAATATATATACATATACATACAGAGTGTTCAACGATGATTGTACCAACCTCTGAAGTGCCGTTAATCTTGCAATGTCCAAAAATATTATAAGTAACATTTAAATAGTTCTCTATTAAGCATTATATATTTTTTTACTTTAAGAATGTTTGGTAGAGCTCTAAAGAACATCTTTATTTGGCATTACCCTTACATCAATAACAGACACAATAAACAAATAGATCGAAACGACAAGCAAAGACCCGTTCTTTCGTTTCTCTGTCACCTCCAGCTAGCTACGCTTTTCTAGCTTGCATTTCCACAGCATCTTGCACACCTCTATGCCTTCGCCACTTTCACATAAACCTTCCTTCCTCCTCCTTAGCTGCTCATCCAATCCTTCACATCTTCTCCTTCACTACAAGAAATACATTTGATATGTCCCTCACCCTCTCCTCTTCACTTCCACACCGGGATCAGGATATTAACCGTCTCCTGCGGTTGACCACGGTCAAGGTTCAGTCTCCTTCCGCTCTACTCTGAAGAGAGTTTTTAGTTGGTATACTCCCGCCCCTTAGGGGGAGGACTCCAACACTGCCCCACTATAGGGGCGTCTACAAAAGATCTCTCCTGTCTTCAGAAAAAAAAAGGGTAGTAACCGTACCTCATCTGGTTTAAGCCTTTTAAGATAGAGCTATATATGCTTAGATTTTAAATGTTCCGCTGAATCTTTACCCCAGGCAGTTTAGCCCTTTCGGCCCTTACATGTCTCTACTTACTATGACAATCCATATTTTTGCTGTTTATCACTAGATGTCACTTCAACTAATTAATTTCTATACTAATTAATCAAATGAGTTCAAATTTGGTATTTATAGTCTTAAGAAGCTCCCCATCAATAATAATTAACAAAAAAAATGTTTTTTTTCAAATTTAAAAATCCAGGGCTGAAAGGGTTACGCATCTGCCTAGGACCCGTAATTTTTATTGGAGTCAAAATTCTTTTCTTCCTAAAGAAATGTAGTAACAAAAATATGTCGTTTGATATTAATGCCAAAAACGATGTTTTACTTATTGTTACATTGTATTGTATTTTAAATAAATTAGAGATTTTCGTTGGTCCTTATAATGTAGCTAGTGTGTTAATCTCTAATAATGGTAACATCAATAGAGCAATATTTAATTTTTTTAACAATATAAAATTTGAAATATAAACAAATAAACTCGTCAATCTTCAAGTTACTGCATATACTATCCTTGTGTTTGGGGCCTGTGTTTGTAACCGTGAATCCGTGGCCTAGTCTGTGTGTGTGAAGTGAAGTCGTCATGATGAGTCCCTTGACGTGAAACGAGTAACCCTGTAAACTCCTGTTATTCTTATGCTAACAAAGGTGACTGGTAGATTGGATTCTTAGGCTAACAAAGGTGACTGGTAGATTGGCAATATGGCCAATATCCATTAAAAAAAAAAAAATTAGAGATTTTTTTTTGAACAGTTGGAAATAAATAAATATCAACAGTAATGGAAATATTTTATTGACTATAAACCCATCTTTAATTTTCGCGAGAGGCAGTGAGGAAGCCCAACCAATACTACCCACCATGGACAACAGCACCGGCCTCCATCGACAGCAGCTTTAAATTATCATTACTTCTCCTTTAACGGCTGCAGCACATCTTCAAAACACCCCTCGCCGTGTTTCTCCACAATGTGCTTATCCAACAACAAATCCGTTGTAAACGTCATATCGCAAATCTGACAAGACTTCTCACCGTGTGTCTTCTCGTGGTCCCTCAACGTCGACGCAACCGAAAACCTCATCCCACAATAACAGCACACGTGAGGCTCATCAAAACCCCCCGAATGCACCCTCTCATGATTCTTCAAATCCTTCAGATGCGAGTAAGCCTTATCGCACCCCTTACTACACCTGTAGGGCTTATCCCCCGAGTGCACCAGCATGTGCCGGTGCAGCTCCGCCGCGCTCACGAAACCCCTCTTGCAACCCAAGCAGATAAACGGCTTCTCGAATGTGTGGTAGATCTTGATGTGCCGTTGCAGGTTGCTCGCCTGCCTGAAAGACTTCCCGCACAGCTTGCAGCAGAAGGGAAAGCTGCCCGTGTGGAGGCTCTTGTGCCTCTCCAGGTTCGAGCTGGTCTTGCAGTGACGCCCGCACGTCTCGCACACGTACCGTATGTGAGCGTTGTGCGATTTCATGTGCACCACGACGTCCGCCCAACGGACGAACCCCTCGCTGCAGATGCTGCACAGGAACGGGCGCTCCCCGGTGTGCGTCCGCATGTGCACCTTGTAAGTGCCCACGGTCGGATAGCGTTTTCCGCAAATGTTGCAGGCGAACAGTTTGGACAGTTTGTGTCCGTTTAAGTGGACCGTGAACTTTTTGCGGTCCGTGAATTCTTCCTTGCAAATTTTACACCGCAGGTCGTTGGACAGGTGCTCGATTTTCTGGTGGTGCCGGAGATCCTTTATGGAATTAAAGACGGACTCGCACAGAGCGCATCGGAGTCTCAAGGTGCGCGGCGGGGTCTGCACAACTGTTGAAGGTGGAGGGACGCATAAAGTAGGTTCAGGGTTAACAATTACTGCATTTTCCGTTTCCTCCGTTACCTCTTCTTTGATATCCAGCTCGTATTTGATGTGAAAGTATTCCGGTTCGGGTTCCTCGACCCGCTGTATGTAATCCCGTAGGAACTTATCGTTGATTTCGATTTTTCTTTTGAAAGTGTAAAACTTGTATAACAGGTGGAAACATATTACGCATATCTGTCTCGGCAGGTTGTTATCTTCAATTACCTTAAAGTAATACTTATTATTGCAACAGTAAAGGAATAGTTATTATCTGAACGACTTGATAATGTGTGATGGACAGTGACGGTTCGCGGGTTTTTTCTGGTACAGCCGAGGTAACAGAGGTGATAATATAGATAGGTGCGGTTACGCAGCCAGCAGTCTTTGCTACCGACCGACCGTACCTAGCCGTATTGCTACCTCTGCTACCTCGGCCGTACCAGAAAAAATCCCGCGAGCCGTCACTGGTGAATGGAATCCTTCATTTCTAAGTTAAACTCTTTTGGACGATGGTTAATTTATGATATTGTTTATGCTGGAGGCTTCGACTTCGTTATACATTTTAAATATTATAATAAAACACTTTTAACTTTGTTTTGTATAACTTATATATTTATTTTTGTGACTTAAGTTTCGGTAATACAATTACCATAAATATATAAGTTATACAAAACAAAGTTAAAAGTGTTTTATTATAATATTATATAATATACAAGACTTCTTGTTTGAAAATGGTAATTGTATTACCGAAACTTAAGTCACAAAAATAAATATATAAGTTATACAAAACAAAGTTAAAAGTTTGTTTTATTATAATAGTTAATTTATGATTTTTAATTAAAGCTTCATTTTGACTCACGCACAAGTGCTTCACTTCTGTGAGTATTTGATCAATGTATTTATTTATTTCAAATTTAAATATTTACTTGAACTATGATACGTGATGTTAAGTAGAATTTATATAATATTAATAGATTAATAAATAATAGAATATTATGTTTGTAATTTATAAAATGTACTTGAATTTTGATAAATATACACAGTGGGCAAAAAAAAACGGTACAAGTAGTTGTACTCTTATGTATCTTCATGAGTTATTAATATTTAAAAAAAATTAACATAACACTGAAGAGCCAAATTTTTATAGATAAGGTGAAGTACTATCTACAAAGTGTAAACGTATTGTTTTTCAATGCTATATTTAATGCTTTAATTATAATTGAAAATATGAATATTTCCAATTTGTACCGTTATTTTTTGGCCCAGTGTGTATATTATTTGTATAATGGAATGAAATAGGGCTACCTTCACCGAAGCGCAATTTTCCAACATGAACGGTATTCTCGTGTCGATGATCTTTCTAAAGGGTCGCCCTTTGCAGAGGCACACCCTACAAATCTTATCCATTCGTATTTTCCTCGGTTTTCTCATTTTGTTCAGTCTTTTTCTTTCGCACGTTTCCATTGAAGTAAGAATTTTTTAGGTTATGTTGTGTTATTTACAATATAGATGAACTTAAATAGTTAGGCAACTACTACCGTGGACAAAAAAAATGACACCCCTAATTTTATTAATGTAAATATGACTTTTCATTTGACAAACCGGCAAATGTCAATCTAAGCTCTGGCACAAAATCAAAGCATGTTGGGAGGCAATACCTTTTTAGATTTACTGTATTGCTAGTTATAACTGTCACTGTCAAATATTAAGGTTACATAAGTCAAATTCACAACACTAAAAAATAAGAAATAATAGACACATGACAAATTAGGGGTGTCATTTTTTTTGTCCACGGTAGTATGTACACAACATTTTTTATTCAACCCCAGGGCAATCGGGGGTTGCGGGGCAAAGGGGGTAAGTTCTCGGGAAGCGAGAATTCCACTTGCAGCCAGATTTTCCCACTAAATTAGCAGATTCTACCACTTAGCGTCAATTTCCGTCGGTTTTCTTTTAAATTTTGTGATACTTGTGCCATCTGGTGGCCCTGGGGCGAAAGCTCTAATGCGACAATGTAATTCGTATGGAGTGCGCAGGGCATGATTCATAATTCCCGCCTAAATTTTTTGATAATGGGCGCGTTCGTCAGAATTTTCAACTGCCAACATGTTTATTTTCATTTACACTGAATGTTGGTATTTGATGAATGCTACTTCGGCCATTCTGATTGCTGTGCTTCGTTTGTGTACTTTTAATAATAATTTACATTAAGCTATTTACACAAAAGCATTTATTTCTTACCAGCGGCGGCACGTCGATTTTCGCAGGGAGGGCCAAGACTGTCAAAAGTGAGATATTTTTTAATGTCATTTTTATAGTTTTTGACAGTTGAAAATTGAAGTTTTTGCCTGTTGAAAATGATCAATTTTGTCCTCTTCGGCAGTTACAAACGATCATCGTTAGTAGCTAAAAATTGCATTTTTTGACAGTTAAAATGGTCATCGTTAGCAGTTGAATATTTTCATTTTTGACAGTTGGAAATTGTAGTTTTTTTTTTTTTAATTTGCAGTTTAAAATTGTATTTTTTTACAGTAGAAAATCATCATTTTTGGTGGTTGAAAATTTACTTTTTGGGCTTCTGAACAATGTCAATTTTAGCAGTTAAAAATTCTCAATTTGGTAGCTGAAAATCATTATTTCTGGACATCGTTGGCAATTAAAAATAACGATTTTCAGCCATCAAAATTGATCATTTTCAACTGCCAAAAATTGAGAAAAATTTTCAGAAGCCAAAAAAGTAAATATTCAAGTGCCAAAAATGACAATTTTCAACTGTCAAAAGTGAGACTTTTTAATATCATTTTTACAGTTTTAGACAGTTGAAAATTGAAGTTTTTGCCTGTTGAAAATGATCAATTTTGACATTTTAAAATTGTCATTTTCGACAGTTGCAAATGATCATCGTTAGAATAGGATTTTCCAATTGGTTGAAGGTGAATATTTTATTATAATGGTGATGATTGCAAATGATGGTAAACATAAACAGTAATAGAAAAAATTTATTGACTATGCAGCTATACTCCGTTCACATTTTATTCTCGCCGTACTCGGGGTGTTTTTTGTCCTTATATTGGCATGTTGTATTTCTGACAGTAATGTTGTTAACCTATAATTCCAATAAAACGTTGCCAAACATTGGGGCAAAATGCCAAATCATTGCTTGATATTCAAAATCCCTCGCTGACCATCGTAATATTTTTACATGTGAATGAGGGTTATTATAAATTGCAACATTGCACCGTACCAAAAAAATATAATGACAACCAAATTGTTGGTATCTTTTTTACTACCAACTAAAATGTCGGACAACCAAAAAAAAAAAAATGCAATGGCATAACCAAATTGTAGGTAACTTTTACTACCAACAAAAATGTCAGACGTAACGAAAAAAAATTCAATGACATAACCAAATTGTTATTAACTTTTTTTACTACCAAGAAAAACGTCACCCTAACAAAGCTTACTGCCAGAATAAAATGTGAACAGAGTATGTTAAATTTTTACATTCTATGGTTGTACATTTTGAACTGAAGCAAAAACCAACGAAAATCCGTGTCGCCAATATTTACATATCACTCGAAGCAATTCACAGTTTTTCTTGGAAAAAAGCTAATCTAATCCATCAGCATCTAATCGTGTTCTTAAACCTAAATTATAATAGCATGGCTTGAATTTTATAAATTTAAATTGTCAGAACGTCGAAACTAGTTGGCAGCACATTTTCTGAAAATCCCAATAATCATGGTGATGGTTGCGACCGTTACTACGTGGTAATTCATTATAGAAACACTGAATAAAATACTTACTAAGTTTTTTACCACAATTTAAATTATGGTAAAAAACTTAGTAAGTGTTTTATTCAGTGTTTCCCAATAATCATTTAAGTAATATTAGATTAAATAAATTTCAGACATCACTTGTTGCAGATACATTGAATAAATGTAATAATTTTTCTACATTTATTAATATTATTTCGTGAGCTACAAAATTCTGTGGCTCACACTTTATTGGCTGCCTTGAATCCTCCAGTGCAGTGCACATGCATTTTGTTTATTCTGACATCAGGCGGTTTTTTAAGGTTACTTATCTTAAAATCAAACAAAATCGGCAGAAAAAAAAACAAAAATATTTTTAAAACAAGCAACCTCAAAAATAAACAAAATGCACTGCATCAGAGAATTCCAGACAGCCAACATAATATTACTCAAATTATTATCCCCATTTTCACAAAATGTGCTGCCAATTATTTTCGCCTTTTTGATCTCACGGTATAAATTTCAAGTGTTTTAAACATAGAATTAAATACAACTTTTATCTGTTTTATAGAGACTCCGCTTAGTTGCTTGGCACAGATGATTGAGAGACATAGTGCCGTTGATTTTTTCTTGTATTGTAGTTTGTGTTGCGAATGTAAACTTAGGCAGCTTCGATAAATAATGACACAGGTTTAAGAGGGGCGTCAGCAGAATTGTGTGTTCATTTTTTCTAAAACTAAATTGAAAAGTACAAGTTGTGGCATAGGGGAGGGGAATTAACGAAGAGGCCTTAGTCCAAATCAAGATGTTTTTTTTTAGTTCCCTGGTTTCAAACATTGTTTGTCAGTGCAGAAGGTAAAATTTATAATTGTTCCGTTCTGGAGTATGGATGCGCATATCACTAACAGTAGAGTATACATTTTAAATTCTTTCACCACGCCATTACAACCCCACCTAGCACTCCCCGTCCTTCTTCAACAGCTCCACCAAATTCTCCAACCCGACCTCGTGGTGTTTACTCTCGATGTGCTTCCCCAATATATAATTCGTGGAGAACGTCTTCTTGCAGATCTGGCAATTCTTCTTCTCGTGTATCTTCAGGTGCTTCCCTAACCGGCACGCGTGGAAGAACCGCATCCCGCAAACGCTGCAAACGTGCCTCTTATCGGCGTCGCTCGTCCCCCCCGAGTGCACCCTCGCGTGGTTCTTCAAATCGTTCAAGTTCGAGTACGCCTTGTCGCACTGCTTGCACCGGTACGGCTTGTACCCCGAGTGCACCCACATGTGCCTATTCAACCGCGTCGAGCTCACGAAACCCTTCCCGCACTCGTTGCACAAAAACGGCTTCTCGAAGGTGTGATTCGTCCTGATGTGCAACTGCAGATTGTCCGCCTGGCTGAAAGTCTTCCCGCAGAAATTGCAGCAGAAGGGAAAGCTGCCCGTGTGGAGGATCTTGTGCCTCTCCAAGTTCGAGGCGATTTTAAAGCAGCGCCCGCACGTCTCGCACTCGTACGGCTTCTGGGAGTTGTGCGTTTTCATGTGCCCCACGACGCCGGCCCACCGCACGAAACCTTTATTACAAACGTGGCATTTGAACGGGCGTTCGCCGGTGTGCGTCCGCATGTGCACCTTGAAAGTGCTCGGGTTCGGGTAGCGCTTCCCGCAAATTTTGCAGACGTACTGTTTCACCACCATGTGCCCCTTCAGGTGGCCTATCAGCTTCTTGCTGTCCTTGAAATCCTTCTTGCAAATGTTGCACTGCAATCCGTTGGACTGGCACTGGAATTTCCGGTGGTGCCTGAGACCCTGCACGGAATTGAACTCGTCCCCGCACATGCTGCACTCTAATTTCAGAGTGGTCGACTGTATCTGCTCGATTTCTAGCGGGATCAGCGTTGGTTTCAACGGGACTAAAGGTGGGGTGTTCACGGGTAATACGATCGGTTCGGTGTTGTCGGTCATGCTGCTTTCTAACGGGATTAGGGGTGGGGGGCCGTCCGTGATGATTATGTTCGTGTTTTCTATCATTAAATCCTTGTACCCGGTGTCTTCGACTACCTCTTGTTTGACCGCCTCTTCGTAGCTGATGTCTGCCTCGTTGACCGCCTCGCACAGCACGTCCGAATAATCCTTCTTCTCCTGTTGTAGGTAATTGTGCAAAAACTTATCGTTGATTTCAATTTTTTTTTTAAACGTGTAAAACTTGGATACCAGGTGGAAACACGTCACGCATATCTGTTTGGGCAGGTTATCACCTTGCGTTACCTTAAAGTAATGCTTATTAAAAAAATGTTATAATTGAATAAAATGGGACTACCTTCACCGAAGCACAATACTCCATCATGAATGGGATTTTCGTGTCCATGATGCTCCTGAAGTGCCCCCTTTTGCAGAGGCACACCCTGCAAATTTTATCCATCTGGATTTTCTTTGGTTTCTTCATGATTTTACTCAATTTAACGCGGGCCTCCATTAATTTAACCAATTTTTTAGGTTATGTTGCCTTGTTTACTTTTCCTTCCTGGGTTTTTGCATTTTCCTCAACGTACACGAGGGAAATATATGTTTGGATGGTTGGAATAAGTTCGTCTTTGTGTGGACAGGATGAATAAGCAAGGGTTTGTGGAGTTGTGCAGGATTTGTTTGAAAAAAGGGGACGATCTGAAATGCCTCTTCGATTTGATCATTTCTCATCAAATTGAGGTGCCCTTGGTTGATTTTTTGTCGAGGATTACAAATATTGAGGTAAGAATTACAATAATACGCACATGTTGTTTCAAACTATGAATTCGATTTAGTTACAACACCGTACAAAAAAATATTATTCCTAGGGCTCCAACAACAGAATTTTCCAATTATAATTTGTACCAGTTCTAACTCCTTCCATGAATCAGTTAGAATATACTTCATATTTTAGTTTTTATGGTTGTTTAAAAGTATGAATTCAATTCAGTTGCAACACCATTCAAAAAGTTATTATTCCTAAGTAATGAACAACAGAATTTGTCAATTATAATTTGTATCAATCCAAACTTCCACTATGAATAAGTTGGATTATACTTCATACCTTAGTTTTGACTCTGAATGAATGCACTTTCACAATAACCAGTTCAGGAAATTTATTGACTCGAATTGTATTTGCACTCGCAATCGTCTAACGCAAAAAAAATATCACAACAAAAACCAGAACACTAATAATTAATTGTTAGTCACCTTGAGCATTTGTTTCTTCTGTTATATTTCATGGCTAGTATGATATTCAATGTTATTAGATTATTTATCTAAAAATAAAGCAACTTCGGGCCAAAATTTGCTTTTAACGTTATTCGGACTAGTTCTAGGCATTAGATAAAGTGTGAAGGGAGGTAAGGAATGTGCCGAATAAATTTTAATTATTACAAATCCAACCTACATTCCTACAAAAGTAATAAAAACGATAATTTTTTCAAATAAAGTGTCAAAAATGATTCTTTTTGCAATAACTCTGAAACGAACAAAGATATCGGACTGCGGTTTTCACATTTTTTCTTGCAAATTTCATCTACTTTCCGATTATCATATCAGAATTATACCGTATGATTTACGTTTTCGTGGCAAAATAAAAAGTTTGCAATTATCGCAAATTGCGCCCCCCATCAATTTTATTCAGAACTATCGTGTGGTACTAGGCATGACATTTCAAGATACTTACATTTCTCTTTTAAACAAGCCTGAGTATGCTAAAATCGGATAAGCCGTTTAGAAGATACACGATTTAAATAATCAGACATTCAGGAGCTTCCCCCACTCTTATTAATGTCGGTACGCCAATGAGCCCCAGATTGAAATTATGCTTTCTAATGATGTTTATAAAGATATAGCTTAATATGAGAATTTTCGGAGTAATCCTTAATTTTACGGTTTTCTCTATCAATTGCGCCCCCTTGCGGCGAAATATTGAACTTAAAAATAATTTCTCATGGCCAAATTTTTTTTCTTGAATTTCTATGTCCTGTAGTTTTTGAGATATAGCCGGTGGCCATCCTTAATCAAACACCCTGTAGAGCTATCCAAACAAATAAGAACTAACTTTCGAGTTTTGCACTCGCTATTAGTACAATTCTTATGGAATATAGAGAGTTCTTCATTTCAGTTTAACAAATCCGACGGTTTACCTGAGTGGATATGCACGACCTGCATAGAATCATCGACGGCATTTTTCTTCCTCGTGGAAACGTGCATTGCCTCGAATAAAATACTGAAACAACAGCAAGAGCAAGCCGAAACTGCACAGTCGGAAATTAATGCAGCCGAAGATGTTTCAGAAAATGCTGAAGATGTTGATGATGGAGAAATTGGAATTTCGGAAGAATCCGAGTGTAAAGAAATTAAATTCGAATGCCCGACTTGCGCGCAGATTTTTACAAGCAGGAAAAAACTGAGTACACACGTAAGGACGCACGATAAGAGATTGCGCGCTAAATCGCAACTTTTTCAGTGCGATGTTTGCGGGAAAAAGTTTTGCTACGAGTACCTCCTGAAGCAGCACAGCTACAAACACAGTAATGAAAAGCCGTTTCCGTGTCCTAAATGTGATAAAGGTGATTTTTTTACCGTCATATTATTTATTAAAAATAGGAGAAACTGAATTGTTGATTTAGCATAAAACTTTGCTGGTATTGGATAAGTGTGTGCCAAAGCAATTGCAATGTATTAGTGTTGTAATGTAGGCAACCTAACATACGTATAGGCAGTGTTGCCAGGTTGGGTTTTTTCCCCAGATGGGGGTAAATTAAAGTTTTGAGGAACTTCAATCAGTGGGATAGTTTATACGAAGGGTATTTTTGGGGAAACAAATATGAATTAACATATTAATACATTTTCTAGAAATCACAATTACCAATAGTGCACAACCGTAAAGATGTTAGTAATTTTCCTTAGTCACGAGGAATTCGTTTTACTACATTAAAAACGATTTAAAAATTAAAATTAATTAAAATTAAATTTTACAAAAAACCTGTGACATCATTTATGGAAGTTGCCCTAGAGATTCTACTATAGCTGTTTTCCAATGCAGCTGTAGAAAAAGTTGATTATGAATGTATTATACAATGTGTTTCAAAAAGAAACTCCAATAAAGACTGCGTACATTCACGAACTGACTCACGATTTTACTTTCTCAACAGTTTAGTTGTTACTATGGTTACGATTTGTATTTTGTCAGCGAACTGCCGCAATTTCCAAATAGAAAAATTATTCGTCATAATTTAATATAAACAGAAAAATCTATAGGTAGTTATTTAAGATGATGTGAAAAAGTATAATCTACTATTCCGATATCCAGGATGTGTAACGAAAGAAAGCCTACGTCGGCACATGGTGATCCACGACGAAAATTACTCCAAGAGGAAGCACACGTGCGAAATTTGCGATAAGGAGTTTCCCTACCCGAGTTTTCTTGCCGAGCACATGAAGAACCACACCGGCGAGAGGCCCTTTCTGTGCAGCATATGCGGGAAGGGATTCCGCCAGAGCGGCTCCCTGGTTTACCACCTGAGGTCCCACTCCGGGACCAAGAAGTACAAGTGCGAACAGTGCGACAACTGTTTCGTCACCACAGGTAGATAGCAATTGTAACCGATTCGTGGAAATTGTCTTCGGGCCGATTCCTAAGGGTGTCGAGATTGAGAAAATATAAATACATACTGGGCAAAAAAAAAAAACGGTAAAAATTGGATCAATAATAATTGACGCATTAAATACAGCTTTGAAAAACAAAATGTCTAAACATTGCAAATTGCATTTTTGAAAAGTTTTTTTTTTTAGGATCTTTCACATTAATAAAGGCTCTGCAAAGGCGGACGTTTATAATGCAATTAATTGATTGTTTCGCTTAGCCCTTAGTAGCCTGATTTACGAAAGTGATTTATTTTTAATATTACTGTGTTTGCTTGAGGGTCTAGATGAAGGGAAAAATAGGTAAAAAATCACAATATTTATTTTACATATTTATTTAGAAAAAAAAACAGGTATCAATTTTGATACTTCAGGCATTAACGCCATAAAGAAATTAGATATACCTATGCATGAAAAAAACAGGTATCAATTTTGATACTTCAGGCATTAACGCCATAAAGAAATCAGATATACCTATGCATGAAATAATGCGAAACATTGATTGTTTTTATTATCGCATAACGACACTTTACACTTTTTACAGAACCAGGAGGTAAGTTTCCTACAATTATTAAATTTACACTTATTTCTAGAATCCATAAATATTTTTTCATGACCAATACAATCGCAACGCACGTCAGTAGAGGGTAGTACTTGTACACCTGTCCGGGGTCTTTTAGAAGGTACTGTAGTGTCTTGTCGACTGTTGGTACTGGGTCTTCCCCTTTTATTTTTCGACTTTGATATCTACATAAAGTATCGGCAAGCTCAGTTCTAAAATCTGCTAACTTCATAATATTCTTCTGAAGTTTTCCTTTCATTGTGTTTACCTTTTTGTATAGTACCCAAGCATTGATGACAGTCATGTCTAACAAGTGGTAGAAGAGCCTCGTTGTCCACTTTCTCGACTTTATGCGGATGCGATATCGACCAATGAAGCTATCCATCAAATCAACGCCGCCCATGTGTGCATTATATTCTTTTATGACCCGAGGACATGATACTTGAACATTGGCCTTTAGTTTTTTTTCGTCGCGGGTTATAGTATCCGCTGGTTCAGCGCCAACATACGTGGAAAGTAATAGTACTTGCTTGTTGTCTTTCCAACTTGTAGCCGAAAATTCGTGGCCTTCGTGAGAGGCCACATTTTCGTGATATGTTCCTCTGGGTACGTTAGACTTCATAATTTCCCGTTTCTCCGGCAACTTGCACGACTTTCCAAGCCTGTTTCTCTGTACTGTTCCAAGACAATAAATACCTTCGTTGGTCAAGTAATGTAGCAGAGGAATATTCGTATAAAAATTGTCAAAATAAGTTATATGATTGACGTGCCTTGGTACTGGTAGTAACAATCGGAAAAATAATGAATCGGAAGTTCAAAAAGTTTTTATAGCTAAAGAATTAGTAGGTAGGTTTTATGTAGGGCGGAATGCCTGAAGTATCAAAATTGATACTCACAAAAATAGCACTAGTTTCTTCAAGTAAAACATGCACTCGCAAAAAATAATTATATCATAGCGAAAATAATATATTCGCTTACCTCAAAAGTATTTATATTCTTCAGAAAAAGAAAATATATCAAATTTGTATTCAACAAAACTTTTAGTAAAATATGTTTACTTGTTCACTTTGCCGCGCAAGTAATATGTCATAGATAAAATAAAACAATAATGACATTTGATTTTTTTTTTAATTTCGTTGGAAAGAATATTATACAACAGTAAAATACGTACAGCCAACCTATAAAAAAAACTAATAGTAATGTGAACATTCGGTTTAAAAGATTGGTATCAAAATTGAAACTCTAGGTTATTAAGGGTTAATAGTGGCCGTAAAACGTCGAGACTTGGGTCGTGAAATTATGTGTGTATGTGTGGTGTTTGTACATACATTAAATAAGTTGTGGTAAAAAAAAAATTAATTACTAAAAAAAAACACAATAATAAAAACAAAATATTACTCTATACAGGGTGTCCTAAATAGAGTAGGATTGCATGGGTATCTTTCTTATTCTTAAAGCTAGAGATCTGGTTAAATGGGCAATGTTGTGCAGTTTTCTATGCTGATTCAGATTATGTTGAGAAATTTTTGAGAAATTTTCAAAATTCCGAGCAGTTTAGAAAATATTTAAAAAAAACTGAAAATCGCGATTTCCAAAAAAATCAAATATCTCAATATTTATTAAAGATGCGAAAAAAAGTTTTAAATAAAAGTTACTTGGTTTAATTAGGCAAACATAGAAATCAAGTCAAAATAAAATTCAAGATGGCGGTTTCCGAGATATTAATACCAACTTTCTTATTTCAAATGGCCGCCATATTTGATTTTTACACGCATAAATAGACTTTTTTTTCTCTTTTCAACGATGTACAACAACCTATGTCAAAATAAAAAATAATTACCAACATTAGTGGGCCATGATTTGTTTTTTTTTTTCTGATGAATCTCAGACAGCTGTCACTTCTGTCAGTCATGGAAGATCATGTACAGTACATATTTTCCACTGTGTAAATAAAATATATCAAGGGGTTCATAGAGGAAATATTCCAAGCAAGAAACGTTGAATCTGTACCTTACTCAGAAGCTGCTGTAAGGTTGCAAATGTATAGTTTGATCAACGGATCTTTGCAGGTGCATCATTGCCGAAAATAGAGTGTTCTTGTTTGTTTTGGACGACACATGTCCACACATGATTGCCCCTCATTTAAAACGTGCGCTGCTGCCGACGCGCTAGTGCGTCCGACTTTATACTTGCGTAAATGCAATCCCAATTGCGGTGGCAGCGAACGTGTTAACTCATCATAGAGGGAGTAAACACATGAAAACATTGTGTGTATAAGTGCACGCAAAGATCCATTGATCAAAGTATAGTAACTTTTTATCAAACTTACTCACCGCGTGCCGTGTGGGTTCGAATTCCAGCCCGGCCGAAAGATTTTTCGGGGATCGAGAAGTATTCGGTCGGGTCCATGGTTGTTGTGTATACGTCTGACATTATTCATTTGTTCATTTATTCATCCAAAAATTAAAAAATACATAATTAAAATAGTCGATGTGACTGAATGGCTCATGCCCAAGTAAAAAAAAAAAACAAACTTACTAATGAAACAGATTTTGACAGGTTTGACAGATGTCAACAAATGCTCTCGATTTCTCGGAGGTCTTGCACTCAACGACGTGCCTTCATTAAGGACTCTCGGGAATTATTATTGCCGATAATTTTTATTAAAAAAAAAACTAAATTTCCTCATATATCTCTAATCTCCCCTTAGGATTGGTTAGAAGTTAATTTCTTCATCGATAATCTACATATAGTTGTAGCCTCAAGGCTGGCTCAGTCCAGTAACTCTGCAGTAATTTTGTTTTGTGAAGGAACTCTGAGAGTGCACATGCGAACTCACACTAACGAGAGGCCGTACGTTTGCGACATTTGCGGGATGGCCTTCAGACAGTCGACCGACATGAAAACTCACAGACGTAATCACTTGGGAGAAAGGAAAGTGTTGTGTTTCATCTGCGGAAAACGACTTGCAACGACAGGTAGGAACACACCGTTTAAAGTTAAATTCTCCGGACGGAGAAGTGCATTTGATGGGTTAGGAGAGGGATCGATGAAAGAATTAAATTCGTAAGGCTTCGCTTTAGCTTGCAGAGCCCCAGGGTTCATAAATTAATATTTTGCTTTGCCTTGATAACTGTACTGTAAATTAAATCCTAATATCCAGTACATTTATCAGAGCTTTTTCCCAAGTTGATTTTTCAGGTTAACCAACCGTCCAAATTTACATGGCCCCTCGCATCCTTTTACGTCCTCACGTTTACCTTACAAAGGCTTCCATCTCATAATCTTGCTTGGCTGAGTTGCTTCTCATTTTATCTCCTGCTTGTCTCATTCTAAGGATTTTCAATTCATAGGTTTCTAGATGTCTCTTTGCTTTAGATTTATCAGCTCAAGTTTCTGCCGCATCCTTCATTACAGCTGTAACACACGTTTTACACATTCAAACTTTGCTTTGCGGAACCTGATTATTGTTTTTCGAATGGTATACTTACGAAGAACATGTCTAGTTCCCTTCAACACGCTTACAATATTTTTCATAAAAATACAGCTGTCAACATCAGCAGAATAACGTGCCCAAAAGTTTTTATTTTGTTGGTATTGTATTATTTTCTAGTTTCACACCATTTCAAAAATATGATAAACGTCAAATTAACAATTTTCGGTTTAGAATTTTTAATTGTTGAACAATTTACAACTTGATTTAAACTGCAGGCCAATTAATTTTCGGTTTAGAATTTTTAATTGTTGAACAATTACACAACTTGATTTAAACCGCAGGCCAATTAACGGTACACATGCGTTCGCACACCGGCGAAAAACCCTACAAGTGTTCCACGTGCACCAAAGCGTTCTCCACGCGCACCATGCTGGTGAAGCACACGAGGATACACACGGGCGAGCGGCCCTACGGCTGCGACGTTTGCAGCAAGTCGTTCAACCAGCGCAGCACCTTAAAGACCCACCTCAACACGCACAGACAGGAGGCGGCGGGGAAGGGCGACGAGGAGGGGAAGGTCGTTATCCAGCAGTTCATCGACAACAACTGCATCGTGATCGATCAGAACGTCGGCACGCAGTACAGCATCGAAACCGTCAGGAATCTGGACCTGGGGAAGACCGAGTTGAACGTCGTCGTTCTACCGGCTGCGGTTCCGATGATTTGAATGTATTCGGCAATAAATGATATTTTGATAGTATGTATTCTTCTTCTTATTCACCCCGGGTGGGTCTTCGCTTGCCCCACAACGAGCCTCCATTCAACTCTATCCTCTACAAGTCTCCTCCACTTTGTGATATTCATTCTTCCATCTTTTTCCTTTCGATCTTGTCTTTGTCGGTAGCCACTTGTTTCTCGTTCCTTCTCCATCAGGGGCAACTCGTCATATAGAACCAAGGAGCCATGGCACTACCTCCAACTTACTTCTGGCACGGCATTTTGTTAGAATATTGGCTGCGGGGGGTGGTGCACGGTTGGGGGGAACGTGCTCTGAAGGTGTATTTCGAGCCAAATAAGTTCTGGCTCATCTCGTGCGCTCGATGATGACGTACACTTGTAAATCGAATTTTCCGCGCCATACATGATGAATAAAATTAGTTCATTATGGGATAAGCCTTTTTGCTGATCTACTATCGAGGATACAAATTAAACAATTAGGTAGGCCTTTGTCTGATTTAATTATTGTAAAAAAAGACGGTGACAATAGCTTCCAGTTTCAGTGCTTCAAACAATTATAACTATGAACGAGAAAGTTTAATGGAGATATACCGGGTGTGGCACTTAAGACGCCTCGGACCATAGCTCCTTTACGATAAAAGCTATCGACAAAAATCTAAGAACAAAGTGGTGCATAGTTACCGTCGCTATGTTTCAAAAATATTTCTAATCATCAGTGGCGTGCCGTACTCCAGTGGCGTACCAAACTTATGTTTTTTTAAATGGAATGCCCTATTTTTTATTGCAGATTTGGAAAGTGCTTGACGAGTACTTATTTTTTTATCTAACATGTTATACCCTTCACTTTAGCGGTTTCGCTGTTATAACCCCTTCTTTCAAAATTGCGCCCCATTTTTGAGATTTTTTTGTAGAGAAACTAATTGACGCCGGCGCCTAAATTTTGAATTGAGGTACAGGTTAAGACCTCGTATACCTTCACATAATTTTTTTTGGGGTAATTTATGGAAAAAAAATAATTTTTGATTGATCTTCGCATGTTGTCATTTTTTCCGAAAATTTCAAATGGCACCCCCCTAAAAAAATTACGGCGTTGTACAGCCAAAACTCTAAATTTTTCATTGGTGTAAAAAAAATTACACATTGCATAACAAAATTTCGAAGAAAAAAGGAATTTCATCGCAAATGTCAGGAAACGTTTTCCGTTATTATTTAAATTATTTTTTTTCCATAAATTACCCGAAAAAAAATTATGTGAAGGTATACGAGGTCTTAACCTGTACCTCAATTCAAAATTTAGGCGCCGGCGTCAATTAGTTTCTCTATAAAAAAATCTCAAAAATGGGGCGCAATTTTCAAAGAAGGGGTTATAACAGCGAAACCGCTAAAGTGAAGGGTATAACATGTTAGATAAAAAAATAAGTACTCGTCGAGCACTTTCCAAAATCTGCAATAAAAAATAGGGCATTCCATTTAAAAAAACATAAGTTTGATACGCCACTGGAGTATGGCACGCCACTGATGATTAGAAATATTTTTGAAACATAGCGACGGTAACTATGCACCACTTTGTTCTTAGATTTTTTTCGATAGCTTTTATCGAAAAGGAGCTATGGTCCGAGGCGTCTTAAGTGCCACACCCGGTATATCAGGTCGTCAAGTATGAAACTTGTAGAAAGAAATGCAAAGTTCTTTAGTAATTTACAAATACAATGAACTATTTTATTCATCAAAGTATGCACCCACATTATCTATACACTTTTGCCATTTAAGCGGCAGGTTATTCAGTCCGGTGGTATAAAACCCTGGCGGATGGGAGTCGATGAATTCTTGGAAGGCCAATTTTACAGCATTGTCGGAATTGAATTGTTTTCCAATTAACAAGTAGTCCAAATTGCGGAAGAAGTGGTAGTCAGTGGGTGCTAGGTCTGGTGAGTATCGAGGATGATGAAGAAGTTTCACATCCAATTCCTGCAGTCTTGCCACCGTCATTTGTGGCGTGTGTGGTCTAGAGTAATCTTGCAATAAGATAGGAGTCAATCTGTTGACTAATCTAGGCTGTTTTTCCTTAAGTTTTTGCATCATTTCGTCCAGTTGGTTGTAGTATAAGTCTGCAGTGATCGATGAGCCAGAATTCATGAAATCATAATGGATCACACCTACGCTAGACCACCAAACACTTCTTTTGATGAACATTTATCCTCATCCAACCATTGTGCTGAACGTTTGCGATTGTTATATAGGATTCATTTCTCATCAATTCGATTCAAAAATGGATCAGATTTGTGACGAAAAAGCAACATTAAGCAGGCTTCCAAACACTTTTGTTTTTGTTTTTCTGTCAGCTCACGTGGAACCCACATATCCAACTTTTTCACCTCACCGATTTGAACTAAATGTGTTAATATTGTTTGTTTGCTAACAACAAACTTTAACGATCATTCAGAGGCACTCTGAGATGAGTCAGACTCAACGATGACCTTTAGTTCATCATTATTGAGCTTTGATTCTGGGTGACCGCGTGGCTCATTTGTAAAGTCAAAGTTACCTGTACGAAATTTTGCGAACCAACTTGATACTGTCTGTTGCGTATTTACGCTAGAGATCAATACATGATTAACGTTACCCGCGGTCTGCGATGCCGTAGTT
Organism: Ocypus olens; assembly: GCA_910593695.2. Taxonomy (NCBI): domain Eukaryota; kingdom Metazoa; phylum Arthropoda; class Insecta; order Coleoptera; family Staphylinidae; genus Ocypus; species Ocypus olens. The sequence goes on from OU343048.1 coordinate 3,045,712, forward strand.
CCACGCAAGAACTCATATTTTATAATACTGCGAATTGTCGACAGAAATAATTTATTGAACATGTATTTAATATTTTTTAGAGATTATAATTATATTATTTAAATAAACCAGATGTGCAACTTTCTACCAAAGAAAACAGAACAGCAAAATGTTAAGCCAATGTCAAATAATCAGCTGTTAAAGTTGCCAATATTTTCAACTACAAGTTTCATACTTGACGACCTGATACTTAACACATTGGCTGCCAACAAGTTGTTTTGTAAAATGTCAAAAAAAATTTTCTTTGTTTTTAATAAATTCAATACAACAAAATGTAGCCTGAATATATGAATATTCAACCTGTTCGTAACTCTGCAAGCAAAATTAAGTCTTACTAAGACTAAACAAATAACTTATTGAAACAACTACTTCTCTGGCTAGTGCCACGCCGGATATTGAATGATACAAAAGAAATTTACATGTTATTACTAGTACTACTAGCGAAATAACATTGGTTTAAGATCGTTTATTTCTACCCACAGGACTAACTTGAAAATTAAACTAAATTGAATTTGAAAACTGAAGTTTTTAAGTTTTATTTTATAAAATGAGTAAGAATATGCTTTTCTAATTTAACTCGTGACTAAATAGTAAGTTTAAAGTAGGTACTCACTGTCAGTCATCGGTGACTGATGGAATTCTCCAGTGCAGCGTGTTTTATTTATTTTGACATCTTGGGTTTTTTTGAGGTTATGTGTTTTGTGTTTATGTCTGCGTTTATACCTCAAAAAACCACAAGATGCCAAAATTAACAAAACGCACGTGCACTGCACTGGAGAATTCAAGGCAGCCAACATAATATTACTTGAATGATTATAGGGATGTTCAGAAAATGTGCTGCCAACCATTTCCGACTTTCTGATCTTACGGTACAATTACTGCAAGCATAAATAAACAAGACATTAGTCCTAATAAATTTATTTAAAATTATATACAATAACTTAAAATCCGACATGAAAGAACGAGCTCCTCGCGAAATAAAAAAATAAATTAATTCACTTAAGTAGACGAATACCCATTTACCTACGCCACTACAGGGTGTTCAGAAACGTACTGTGCATCATGCTGATGACCACCTTGGAAGTGAGAAGTGACTTGCCGAGGTGGGTCTTCTTGTGCGTCTTCATCGCCGAGCTCTGCCTGAAGGCCGTCCCGCACACGTCGCAGATGAACGGCTTCTCCCCCGTGTGGATGCGCAGGTGCGAGCTGAGATCGTTCGACTGCGAAAACGCCTTCGTGCAGTACTTGCAGACGTACGGCTTCTCGCCGGTGTGCGTACGCCTGTGCCTGGCGAGGATCCCGCTACGCGAGAACTTCATCTTGCACACCTCGCACTCGTAGGGCTTCTCCCCCGAGTGGATCCGCTTGTGTTTCGTCAGGGAACTGGACGTGGTGAACCCGTGGTTGCACACGGGACACACGAACGGGCGCGCGCCTGAAAAACAAGAAACCTGAAGGCTCGTGTAGTGACTAAAGTCGCACGCGTGTTTTTTACACACACACACACACAAAGACCACGAGGTCGTAACGTTAAATCAATAATTACCCGTGTGTTTCCTCAGGTGCGCCCCCAACTCCCCCTTGCTGGCGAATCCGTTTCCGCAGATGCTACAAAGGTGCGCCTTTATCCCGCTGTGCCTGACCGTGTGCTGCCTGAGATTCCCCAGCTGATTGAAGCCCTTCCCGCACGTCGAGCACAAAAACGGCTTTTCCCCGTTGTGCGTCCGCATGTGATCCTTTAAATTCGAAAGCTGATTAAAACCTGCAATCATAGTCAACCTGACAATATGATTTTAACCCTCCGATTGGAAATTACCTTTCGTGCAAATTTTACAGACGTGCGGCTTGATCCCCGAGTGCATGTTTACGTGGTGGGCCAGTTGCTCGGCCCTCGCGAATCCCTTGTTGCACTGCACGCACATGTGCGCCTTGACCTTCGCGTGCGTCTTCATGTGCCTCGTCAGGTGAGAGTTCTTGATGAATTTCTTCTCGCACAGCTCGCACGTGTACTTTCTTTTATGGTCGGCGGGTTTGAGCAGGTCGAAGTCCTCGCCGTCGTAAAACTTATCGCCACCTTCGTACTCGGATTTCAAATGGAGAAACGGATCGATGGAATCGTTGCCGATTAACTCCTCGGGCTCCGTGTTTTTTATTACATATTCTGGTTCGTCGTCATCTGAAGAAGTATTCTTTAAAACGTCAATTTTCTTATGTTCCTCGAAGGATTCGGCTTTAACGATGGCTGTGGGGTCCGCGTTCGGGTTCGACGTGCCGCCCTCCTCGTCCTCGTCCAATCTCGGCGGGGATTTCAACTCGAAAAACGGATCGACGGAGTCGTTGCCGATCAGCTCCTCGGGCTCGACCGTGCTGTCGGCGGCGTTTTCCATCTGGTGGGTTAGTACATATTCCGGTTCGTCGTCGTCGGAGGAAGAAGGTTTTAAACCTTCGATTTTCTTGTGTTCCTCGAAGGTTTCGGCTTTAATCAAGTCTTTCGAGTCCTCGTTCAAGTTTGCCGGGCAACTCTCGTCGGCTTCTAATACAAGCGGGGACTTCCCGAACTTCATCCTTAAGTACTTGTCGGATTCCTCACACCTTTTTTTGAACAGGTAGAATTCGGAGACGGATTTTGCGCAGTCGGAGCATATTTGTTCGGGCAAACCGTCCCCCAGAGTAATCTAAAACAAAGATAACCTCAAATCTACTGGCTTGAATGTTGATACGCACTTTCAACAGTGATGGTACACGGGGTTTTTTTCTGGTATGACCAAGGTAATATAAATACTGCAACCGACCCTATCTATCTGTATTGCCACCCTTGCTACCTCGGCCGTACCAGGAAAAACCCCACGAACCGTCACTGATTTTCAATCTGTTATTATTAATTGTGTGATGACGTTTAGCACTCGTGAAAAAGAGGATGTTTCGCAAAATCAATAATAATAATGGAATACGCCTAAAATTTGCATTACATGATGAATTAGGAGATTAGAAATATTGAACATACTTTCGTTGTTAATTCTACTACTTCACAAAGTAACCAGTACAATTTTCTCGATTTTTACAGTATAGTTTTAAATGTAATTCGTTCACGATTAACTCTTGGGAAGTTGGGTCGTGTTTTGCTGTCACAATTTAGATTTTAGTTTAGCAACCAGGTTATTTTGTTTTGAGGTTATAATTTATGTAGCAATATTTTTTCTCCATTGCAATAAATAAGAATGGGCGCGTTTGTCAAGATGTTTATTTTCATTTTCAGTTTGCAGTAAACTCCCAATTGTTTTGTCTGATTGTATATTTTTTGCTTAATAGATATTTTTTATTAATGATTATCTATTAATCCACAATACATTGAGATCAGGAAGTCAAAAATAGTTGGCAGCACATTTTTTGAAAATCCCCATGATAATTCGAGTAAAGTTACATTGGCTGTCTGGAATTCTCCAATGCAGTGTTAATTTTGACATCTTGCACTTTTTCAAGGTTGCTTGTTTTAAAAATAGTTTTGTGTTTTTTTAATCTGCAGAAAAAAGTGGTTCACAAATAATATTCATTTAAGAGAGACAATACATTTATTGGCAATAGGCAATTGACCAGACGTCGTTCAGCCTTATCTGGAGATTTTGCCTATTTTAATCATTGGCAGTTATTTCTATTACGATCATCACTATTAATAATACATTTAAGATTCATTATCTAGCGGTTTTATTTAAATTTCAGGATTTTCCATTTGACAAAATTCCCATTCTTAGTGACGCCACTGAACGTCTGTTAGTTAATATATGTTTTAAGGGCTGCCAACTATTTTCGACTTTTTGACCTCACGGTTCAAACATAAAAACATATCATGGGTTGGTAAACTAAAAGTTGGTCTTGAATATGAATTAAGTTACAACATTCAACAAATTGGAAAAGTTTACATTAAAATATACAAAAATTGAATTGGCCATGAAACAAGGTAACAATAACAAAAAAGAAATGAATTAATAATTAATGGCAAAATGGCAACAGTTTGAGGATGATCCTCTGAAGAAGAGAATACAGTGCGTAACAAATATTAAGGATGATCCTCTGAAGTAACAAGCTCATGGTGGAAAGATCTCGTGATGGGCATAACAAATATTACTTCCTGGCAGTAATAATTTGAAAGGTTTACTTATCCGACTAACGACAAGTAAGTGTACAGCTGAACTTCTGGATCTGGATTATTCTGATGGGAGGGCAGAGGAGGTCCGCTGCAATGGGCTCTTTGTACGTCCTCACTTCCCGGTGCCGTCCAGCCAACCCACGGCATTGGCGAACGCCAGGACTGCACCAGGAGGGACTCTTTGGATGTCTGTTGTTTGCAGACATCCCTCTCCCATTATGGATTGTCTTATTGAGGAGATGGCCGTACACTCGAAGAGTACGTGTTCAGCAGTCTCCTCTTCAGCTACACACCCTCCACAGATGGGACTGGGGCAGAGGCCCATTCTGTTTAGGTGCATTCTTAGGTTACAGTGTCCAGTCAAAAAAGCTGAACTTATAAACGTGTTAACTGCCATGTAAGCTACGGTAACACAACTCACCCTTTATTGAGATTTGGGCGCTCGTACGTCACCCATAACTTCATGTAATATTTTGTTCCCCAACGTGGCAAACTAATATTTTGTTATTATACCTTATTACGAATGAAGCATAAAAATAATAACTAAAGGGTTTTAAATGCGTGGTGTACATATCATAAAGTTAATTTTAAATGGAACTTGTTTAGCGCCTAGGCTGTTCGCAACAATGATTTTTTACCTGCACAGATGCGTAAGACATGATCATTTCGGCTAAATGTATGATGGAGCCCGTGTTTTCGTCCGGGACGAATATCGACTGGAAGGTGTCCCCTTCCGACATGCAGGCGCGGCAGATATTCGGCAGAGGCCCGTCTTCCATCCTCGACAATAAAATCCCTCAAGAAACCTTCACCAACAGAGTGTAAACATTTTCTCACCAGACTGACTGAAGTTGCATCTGATCACTGATACCAAATTAAAAATCTTCGAGTTAATTACGAATACTCAACTGATGGGTTTTTGTTATAAACGAAGTATCATAAACTGATAATTAAGTGATTAAATGTTAGAGGGGAATTAAATAAATTCAGGAACGTGTTTAAAAATTGTATTTGTTATTTCTGCGTTCGGCTATTTAATAACAGATGACGCTGTGTACGCAGACAATAGTAGATTATATTCAAGGGAGAGAAATGCATGGTTTTTCCTGAGGTGCAAATTTGTATCCCGGGGCGAAAGCTGCACCGAGGGGAAAATAACATTTTCTCCCGAGGTATATATACTATTCTTCTCACAGACGGGATATTTTAAGAGAAAAACGTTCGTTTCTCAAACCTAACCTATAGAAAAAGCTGTCAGCCGTGACAGTTAAAATAAATAATGGAAAATGATTATTTCTCTCCCTTTATGACTATTTTTTTATTCGATCTCACTGTTTTATTACTGTACATTTTCTATCTATTCGGAATTTCCGTGAAAATTTTGTGGACGCCCATGTGCGCAGGAGTTCTCTATTCAAACGAACTACATTAGGCCTTTAGCCGACTGGATTAATGCACTCTGACGGCAGCTATCTCCTGCGCATGTTTCGATTAACACTTTGTACATTGTGTTGCCTACACTTCAGAGCTAAATTTGCCAATTCCCAAGTTTCTATTCTACAATTTTATTTATGAAAATTGGGCTGAGTGTTGAGTTTATGCTGCTTCTCGTGTATACAACTTTAGTTCTGGGAAGGCCTGATTAAATTCAACGGGACTAAAAGAAACCAAATCCTTAACTCACCTTAAAAGACTGTTGAAACAGAAAGTATCAGCTGCAAATTTATCAAAAACAACGTCTCGTAAAGTGAACTGAATTTTTGTAGGATTTCATCTCTGTGTTTCATATTAATTTTTAATTTTTCGTCATTGAAAAAAAAAATTAAAAAATTCATAACTTGACTGAAATTGCTGCACGTTCAAAAACCAAAATTATTTTGAAAGATCGACGTCTTGTGAAGTGAATTGAATTTTTGTAGAATTTTTTTTAAACGTTTCATATTAATTTAAATTTTTTTTCGCTTGAAATTAAAAAAAAAAATTCAAAAATTCATAACTCGATTTAAAATTGCTGCACGTTCAAAAACCAAAATTATTTTAAAAGATGGATGTCTTGTGAAGTGATTTGAATTTTTGTTGATTTTTTTTCCAGCGTTTCATATTAATTTCTATTTCTTTTTCGCTTGAAATAAAAAATACATTTTCAAAAATTCATAACTCGACTGAAAATTGCTGCACGTTCAAAAACCAAATTTATTTTGAAAGATCGTCGTCTTGTGAAGTGATTTGAATTTTTGTAGAATTTTTCTCCAGTGTTGTAAATTAATTTTGAATTTTTTGCGCTCGAAATAAAAAATACATTTTCAAAAATTCATAACTCGACTGAAAACTGCTGCACGTTCAAAAATCAAAATTATTTTCAAAGATGGACGTCTTGTAAAGTGAATTGAATTTTTGTAGATTTTTTCTGAACGTTTAATATTAATTTTTATTTTTTTTCGCTTGAAATAAAAAATAAATTTCCAAAAAACTCGACTGAAAATTGCTGCACGTTCAAAAACCAAATTTATTTTGAAAGATCGTCGTCTTGTGAAGTGATTTGAATTTTTGTAGAATTTTTCTCCAGTGTTGTAAATTAACTTTGAATTTTTTGCGCTCGAAATAAAAAATACATTCTCAAAAATTCATAACTTGACTGAAAATTGCTGCACATTCAAAAATCAAAATTATTTTTAAAGATCGACGTCTTGTGAAGTGATTTGAATTTTTGTAGAATTTTTTTCCAGTGTTTCAAATTAATTTTGAATTTTTTGCGCTCGAAATAAAAAATACATTTTCAAAAATTCATAACTCGACTGAAAATTGCTGCACGTTCAAAAATCAAAATTATTTTCAAAGATGGACGTCTTGTAAAGTGAATTGAATTTTTGTAGATTTTTTCTAAACGTTTAATATTAATTTTTATTTTTTTTCGCTTGAAATAAAAAATAAATTTCCAAAAAACTCGACTGAAAATTGCTGCACGTTCAAAAACCAAATTTATTTTGAAAGATCGTCGTCTTGTGAAGTGATTTTAATTTTTGTAGAATTTTTCTCCAGTGTTGTAAATTAATTTTGAATTTTTTGCGCTCGAAATAAAAAATACATTTTCAAAAATTCATAACTCGACTGAAAATTGCTGCACGTTCAAAAACCAGAATTATTTTAAAAGATAGACGTCTTGTAAAGTGAATTGAATTTTTGTAGAATTTTTTTTAAACGTTTCATATTAATTTTTATTTTTTTTTTCGCTTAAAATAAAAAATAAATTTTCAAAAATTCATAACTCGACTGAAAATTGCTGCATGTTCAAAAACCAAAATTATTTTGAAAGATGGACGTCTTTTCAAGTGATATGAATTTTTGTAGAATTTTTTTCCCACGTTTCATATTCATTTTGATTTTTTTTTTCGCTTGAAATAAAAAATAAATTTTCAAAAATTCATAACTCGATTGAAAATTGCTGCACGTTCAAAAACCAACATTATTTTGAAAGATCGACGTCTTGTGAAGTGAATTGAATTTTTGTAGAATTTTTTTTAAACGTTTCATATTAATTTTTATTTTTTTTCGCTTGAAATAAAAAATAAATTTTCAAAAATTCATAACTCGATTGAAAATTGCTGCACATTCAAAAACCAAAATTATTTTGAAAGATCGACGTCTTGTGAAGTGATTTGAATTTTTGTAGAATTTTTTTTAAACGTTTAATATTAATTTTTATTTTTTTTTCGCTTGAAATAAAAAATAAATTTTCAAAAATTCATAACTCGATTGAAAATTGCTGCACGTTCAAAAACCAAAATTATTTTGAAAGATCGACGTCTTGTGAAGTGATTTGAATTTTTGTAGAATTTTTCTCCAGTGTTTCAAATTAATTTTTAATTTTTTGCGCTCGAAATAAAAAATAAATTTTCAAAAATTCATAACTCGACTGAAAATTGCTGCACGTTCAAAAACCAAAATTATTTCAAAAGATCGACGTCTTGTGAAGTGAACTGAATTTTTGTAGAATTTTTTTCCATCGTCTCATATTAATTTTCAAAACTTTTAGGGGACGATAAAAGGCCAAAATATACAGCACGTAATCTAAAATGATTTATCATCGTGGCGTGACACTTTGTTGGGACACTCTGTAAATAATTGTGTTCGTATGTAGAAAGTGACTTTATCGGCGGTGTTCCCTCTGTCTTTGTCTTACTCTGCGACGCCTGCGCGTTCCATTTCACTCGACGGCAGTAGTAACGCCGGCGCTGTCCCATTCCCGTGTGTTGCTGGTTTGAAATGCTCGTGCTGCGCTATTTTCAATTAATTTCGAGTATTTTTTAATGCAATCAGTGAACGTGTGGTGTAAATAGGGGCGAGAAATACTGGACAAACATTTACGGCGTTGGTGCATCGCGAAATGAAGACATTTCGGCGATGAATTTTCGCCCGCCGCCGAACCGTTAACCTAGCAAGCGAAAAATGGGCAAGTGAGGATGCGAGGTAAACAACGTTAAGTACATTTAATATACGATGTGTTACAACTAGTAACGTGCAGTTTCGAATGCTGCAACGATTGCAGAGTATTTTAAAACTGGAAAATTCGTGTGCTTCATTATTCGACATGTGAAGGTGACCTTTCATAACTAATAACATGTAGCGGATCACAGTCTAAACGTCGCCGACGCTAACGAACTATTGTTTCTTTCCAGACATTTCGACCGCGGAAAAAGCCGAAGGTGTCTTCGCGGGTTCCCGTGGGAGTGGGAGCAGCACTATTAGTGACGGTTAATAGTCGGAGTTAACACCAACGGTCGCGATTCAAACAACCACCAGGATTTAATCATTTTCAACCGCAGCAGTCAGTTTTTCCGAGGTGAGGTGCACTCCAGAACATTCCAGCCGAACTACACACTAAATAATTTGTTTGTAATTCCAGGAAATTGATCCCTTAACCTAAAAAAAGACGAAGTGCCATTCTTCAAGCCTGATTTCAACACGTGATCCAAACGCAAGCATTTCAACAGCAGGTTGAAGATATCGAACGTTCCTGTTAAGCAGAAGATTGCAGATTCGAGTGCCGGCAACCTCTTCATTTTCTTCGGGTCAAGAATAATTCTCAAGGTATGATTTGTTTTTGATTAAAATTTATTTAGTGAGTGATTAGTGGATAGGGAATTTAATGTCAAATTAATTAACTGATTGGAATTTGGTCATAAATTTATTCAGCCACGACTCCGGCGCCTCCACCAGTTTTTGCATTTACTAATTTTTTAAGTAATCTCTACGAATTTACAGAAAATTGATCAAAAATTTAAAATTCATCAAATGGCAGTGATTTATTTATTTATTTATTTATTTATTTATTTATTTATTTAAATCAAATACCCAACAGACCCACAGGTCCAGTTACAGGGGTGATATATACAAAGTAACAGTAAAAAATTTAATATCAAAGTTAAAGTTAAGACTAACTAAAATTACAATCATATCTATAAACTAAGTTAACTAATCGTTACAGTAAAATCAATATATTAAAAAAAAAAGAAAACATAGGTTATGAAATTCATAATGACTAAGTAAAATGCGTAGGATGTTAACATTTAGCATTAAAAAAAAAGGCGGAGAAGAAAACAGAAAACAGAAAATATACAGAGAATATATATGGCCCTAGCTTGTATCAATTACTAAAATACTCTAAGACCTGTTTTGTGAAAATCACGAGTTTTGCGGCAAATAGATCAACATTAGGACTCACTTCATTATAAGCTATTGATAACCGATGATGCTATGGTAATAACAGTAAGCTTTTAACTTAAAATTTTGTAAATTAAAAAAAATCAAAAGTCATATTTTCAGCCACGAATGTGCTAAAGGACTTTATTAATAATATTAAGTAACAAAAAAAATTACACATTTTTCATTTTCCTGTAAATAATTTTTAAACTTAACACTTTCACTTTGGTGCGTTGCTGTTTTGTTTCATTCCAAAATTTGGCAATTGTTTTAAGGGGAAATTAAAAATACATTATCTATTAAGACATCTTCAGATTTTCAAATAAATTCCCTGTCTGATTATTTTTTTGCAATTTTTCAAATCGTTGAATGCATTTTCAACTTTTCCATTTTAAGTTTGGAGCGTTGTTGTTTTGTTTCATTCCAAAATTTGGCAATTGTTTTAAGGGGAAATTAAAAACACATTATTTATTAAGACATCTTCAGATTTTCAAATAAATTCCTTGTCTGATTATTTTTTTACAATTTTTCAAATCGTTGAATGCATTTTTCAACTTTTCCGTTTTAAGTTTGGAGCGTTGTTTTTTTTTCATTCCAAAATTTGGCAATTGTTTTAAGGGGAAATTAAAAACACATTATTTATTAAGACATCTTCAGGTTTTCAAATAAATTCCTTGTCTGATTATTTTTTTACAATTTTTCAAATCGTTGAATGCATTTTTCAACTTTTCCATTTTAAGTTTGGAGCGTTGTTGTTTTGTTTCATTCCAAAATTTGGCAATTGTTTTAAGGGGAAATTGAAAATACATTATTTATTAAGACATCTTCAGATTTTCAAATAAATTCCCTGTCTGATTATTTTTTTTTACAATTTTTCAAATCGTTGAATGCATTTTTCAACTTTTCCATTTTAAGTTTGGAGCGTTGTTGTTTTGTTTCATTCCAAAATTTGGCAATTGTTTTAAGGGGAAATTAAAAACACATTATTTATTAAGACATCTTCAGATTTTCAAATAAATTCCTTGTCTGATTATTTTTTTACAATTTTTCAAATCGTTGAATGCATTTTTCAACTTTTCCATTTTAAGTTTGGAGCGTTGTTGTTTTGTTTCATTTAAAAATTTGGCAGTTGTTTTAAGGGGAAATTAAAAATACATTATTTATTAAGACATCTTCAGATTTTCAAATAAATTCCTAGTCTGATTATTTTTTTACAATTTCTCAAATCGTTGAATGCATTTTTCAACTTTTCCATTTTAAGTTTGGAGCGTTGCCGTTTTGTTTTGTTCCAAAATTTGGCAATTGTTTTAGCAGGAAATTAAAAACACATGATTTATTAAGACATCTTCAGGTTTTGAAATAAATTCCTTGTCTGATTATTTTTTTACAATTTTTCAAATCGTTGAATGCATTTTTCCACTTTTCCATTTTAAGTTTAGAGCGTTGTTGTTTTGTTTCATTCCAAAATTTGGGAATTGTTTTAACGGGAAATTAAAAACACATTATTTACTAAGCATCGTCAGATTTTCAAATAAATTCCTTGTCTGATTATTTTTTTACAATTTTTCAAATCGTTGAATGCATTTTTCTACTTTTCCATTTTAAGTTTGAAGCGTTGTTGTTTTGTTTGATTCCAAAATTTGGCAATTGTTTTAAGGGGAAATTAAAAATACATTATTTATTAAGACATCTTCAGATTTTCAAATAAATTCCTTGTCTGATTATTTTTTTACAATTTTTCGAATCGTTGAATGGATTTTTCAACTTTTCCATTTTAAGTTTGGAGCGTTATTGTTTTGTTTTGTTCCAAAATTTTGCATTTGTTTTAAGGGGAAATTAAAAACATATTATTTATTAAGACATCTTCAGATTTTCAAATAAATTCCTTGTCTGATTATTTTTTTACAATTTTTCAAATCGTTGAATGCATTTTTTCAACTTTTCCATTTTAAGTTTGAGAAAATTGTATAAAATCACCTGTAATTAACAATGTGCATATTATAGATTCATCTTCTATAAGCAAATTTTGGAGAAAATCTATGTTTTTTTAAATAATATTGCGAGTTACGCCGTCTTGCGGTGAATCCAGGAAGTTAAAAAAATATTCCCAGCTTCATTTCACGTCCGTTTTTTATAATAAGGATTTTTTTCCCGAAGCTGTGGGCCTTATAGTTTTCGAGATATCAATTATTATTTATTGCGCCACCCTGTAGCGGAACACCTGCGCCGCTCCGGCGGCGCGAAACCTCCCGACGCGAGCCGAGCGTTGTTTACAAGTCCAAACGCGCGCATCTCGTTTGTCCGTTAGGTGAACTCGAGTGCGCGGGAATCGGCGTTCGGCACTGCACCGTTCTCGAAGTTTTTAGTGGTTTTTTTTGTGTTTATTTTAGTCAAAAAATAGTCTGAAATGTGCTAAAGTGTGTAGTGAACGGATGCAGAGCATCTGCGATGGAAATAACACACAGGTTAGTGTTAAATCGTACGTTAACCAACAATTGCGTAGTAAATGACGCCAACGGCCGCCTTGCTAAAAATCGCAAAGTAATGTAGCTCTTGTTTCCACGGGTAAACGGATTTACGGTAATTACAATTGCAATCTCTAATATAATCATTTAATACGGTAAAATGTGTTGGTTTTGAGAAGTGCAAAGTATTGAGCATTATTGCACAACAGTGAATTTGTTTTTTTTTTCGATCGGATACAATCCGATATTTGTATTATTATTAATTTCCATTTCTCGATTACCCAATGCTTACTCACTCTTAAATTCCTCTGTGAAGTAATGATTATCATCTCGGTCGAAACATTTTTTTAGCAAAAAGTGCGTATTATATTTTATAATGGCAAAAAAATTAAATTATTATTTGTTTTTTATTCGCTACAGAGTTATTATAGTTAAATTTAATAATGATACGATGATAAAACATTAAATTTACAATAATAAAAATTCACTGCAAGTTCGTATATACAGGGTGGCCCGACAAAACGAAATGAATGTATTTTTGAAAAAGGCGTATCTCAAAAACTGACGCAGATTTTCGAATCAAACTTTAAACCTAGGCTTTATTAGACAATCTGAAGGACTGTAAAACGTTTGGTAATTTTTTTAAAGAAGGGAAGTGCGTGTTTGCCTAAACGCTTTTTTGTTTTTTCGCGATATTTTTTTCCTTTGAAAAATATTAAAAAAACTTTTAAACAAAAACCAAAGATACTAAAAAGCTGCACATCTTTTGTTTATAAATGTTTTTTATAAACTCTTTTGTTTCTAAGAAAAAATTTAAAATTGATTTTTTCTTTTCTTTTTTTGTCTCTAACTATGTAATAATAATAGTTACAAAAAAAATATGTCTACAAATATTGTACAAAATAACAAAATACAACTTATAAGCATTAATTTTTTTTTTCGAAATCGCACTGGTTTTTGAGAAAAATGGGTGTTTACCTAATAAAAAAAAATCAAAAGTCATCTTTAGGCTTAATTTAGGTTCGATATTTTCGGCCATGAATGTTCTAAAGGGCTTTATTAATGATATTAAGTAACAAAAAAAATTATACATTTTTCATTTTCCTGCAAATAATTTTTAAACTTAACACTTTCACGTTTGTGCGTTGCTATTTTGTTTCGTTCTAAAATTTGGCAATTGTGTTAGCAGGAAATTAAAAACACAATATTTATTAAGACATCTTCAGGTTTTGAAATAAATTCCTTGTCTGATTATTTTTTTACAATTTTTCTAATCGTTGAATGCATTTTTCAACTTTTCCATTTTAAGTTTGGAGCGTTGTTGTTTTGTTTTATTCCAAAATTTGGCAATTGTTTTAAGGGGAAATTAAAAATACATTATTTACTAAGACATCTTCAGATTTTCAAATAAATTCCCTGTCTGATTATTTTTTTATAATTTTTCAAATCGTTGAATGCATTTTTCAACTTTTCCATTTTAAGTTTGGAGCGTTGTTGTTTTGTTTTATTCCAAAATTTGGCAATTGTTTTAAGGGGAAATTAAAAATACATTATTTATTAAGACATCTTCAGATTTTCAAATAAATTCCCTGTCTGATTATTTTTTTATAATTTTTAAAATCGTTGAATGCATTTTTCAACTTTTCCATTTTAAGTTTGGAGCGTTGTCGTTTTGTTTCATTCCAAAATTTGGCAATTGTTTTAAGGGGGAATTAAAAACACATTATTTATTAAGACATCTTCAGATTTTCAAATAAATTCCTTGTCTGATTATTTTTTTACAATTTTTCAAATCGTTGAATGCATTTTTCAACTTTTCCATTTTAAGTTTGGAGCGTTGTTGTTTTGTTTCATTCCAAAATTTGGCAATTGTTTTAAGGGGAAATTGAAAATACATTATTTATTAAGACATCTTCAGATTTTCAAATAAATTCCGTGTCTGATTATTTTTTTTACAATTTTTCAAATCGTTGAATGCATTTTTCAACTTTTCCATTTTAAGTTTGGAGCGTTGTCGTTTTGTTTCATTCCAAAATTTGGCAATTGTTTTAACGGGAAATTAAAAATACATGATTTATTAGGACATCTTCAGATTTTCAAATAAATTCCTTGTCTGATTATTTTTTTACAATTTTCCAAATCGTTGAATGCATTTTTCAACTTTTCAATTTTAAGTTTGTAGCGTTGCTGTTTTGTTTCGTTCAAAAATTTGGCAATTGTTTTAGGGGGAAATTAAAAATACATGATTTATTAGGACATCTTCAGATTTCCAAATAAATTCCTTGTCTGATTATTTTTTTACAATTTTTCAAATCGTTGAATGCATTTTTTAACTTTTCCATTTTAAGTTTGGAGCGTTGTTGTTTTGTTTCATTCCAAAATTTGGCAATTGTTTTAAGGGGAAATTAAAAACACATTATTTATTAGGGCATCTTCAGATTTTCAAATGCATTCCTTGTCTGATTATTTTTTTACAATTTTTCAAATCGTTGAATGCATTTTTCAACTTTTCCATTTTAAGTTTGAGAAAATTGTATAAAATCACCTGTAATTTACAATGTGCATATTTTAGATTCGTCTTCTATAAGCAAATTCTGGAGAAAATTTATGTATTTTAAATGATTTTGCAAGTTACGCCGCCTTGCGGTGAATCTAGGAAGTTAAAAAAATATTCCCAGCTTCATTTCACGTCCGTTTTTATAATAAGGATTTTTTCCCGAAGCTGTGGGCCTTATGGTTTTCGAGATATCAATTACTATTTATTGCGCCACCCTGTAGCGGAACACCTGCGCCGCTCCGGCAGCGCGAAATCTCCCGACGCGAGCCGAGCGTTGTTTACAAGTCCAAACGCGCGCATCTCGTTTGTCCGTTAGGTGAACTCGAGTGCGCGGGAATCGGCGTTCGGCACTGCACCGTTCTCGAAGTTTTTAGTGGTTTTTTTGTGTTTATTTTAGTAAAAAATTAGTCTGAAATGTGCCAAAGTGTGTAGTGAATGGATGCAGAGCATCTGCGATGGAAATAACACACAGGTTAGTGTTAAATCGTACCTAAACCAACAACTGCGTGGTAAATGACGCCCCAACGGCCGCCTTGCTAAAAATCGCAAAGTAATGCAACGCTTGTTTCCACGGGTAAACGGATTTACGGTAATTACAATTGCAATCACTAGTAGAATCATTTCATACGGCAAAATGTATTGGTTTTGAGAATTGCAAAGTATTGAGCATTAATGCACAACAGTGAATTTTTTTTTTTCGATTGGATTCAATCGGATATTTCTATTATTATTAATTTCCATTTCTCGATTACCCAATGCTTATTCACTCTTAAATTCCTCTATGAAGTAATCAATATCATCTTGGTCGAAACATTTTTTAGGAAAATTTGCGTATTATATTTTATAATAGCAAAAAAATTAAATTATTATATGTTTTTTATTCGCTACAGAGTTATTACAGTTAAATTTAATAATTATACGATGATAAAACATTAAATTTACTTTAACGCTTTTTTGTTTTTTCGCCATATTATTTTAAATATGAAAAATATTACAAAAATCTTCAAACAAATATGAAAGATGATAAAAAGCTGCGCATCTTTTGTTAGTGAATGTTTTTTTGTAAATTTTTTTGTTTCGAAGGCAAAATTAAAAATCGATCTTTCTTTTAAATTTTGGTCTGTAATTATGAAATGTTAATAGTTACAAAAAAATTCTATAAGCAAATATTGTAGAAAATACCAAAATAAACAGCTTATAAGGAATCCGTTTTTTCGCACTGGTTTTTGAGAAAGATGGGTGTTTACCTAATAGAAAAAAAATCAAAAGTCATCTTTAGGCTGGATATTTTCGGCCACGAATGTTCTAAAGGGCTTTATTAATGATATTAAGTAACAAAAAAATACGTATATTTAAAAAAAAGGTGCGAAGTTAGCAATAGATTTTGAAAGTTCATTTTTTGCCATTAAAATGTACATTTTCCAAAAACCTTCTATAAGCAGGGTGGGGTTACTACTAAAGAATACACGTGAACCTCCCCCACCCCAAAATTTCAACCCCCTACAATTTTTCACACTATATAAAAAAAATCTCCTTTTTCGTAAACTTCGATGACCGATAAGAAAATGCTGAAAACATGCAATTATTCTACATACTTAGACCTACTAATACAAAAAATAAAAAAAGGTCCGGCCCCTAGATCACTTCAAAAAAAAATTTAAAACTTGCCCGCCCCATGCATCGCGAAGATACTAAAGTTTTTTACGATGTTGGATGTCCGTCTCGAAAAAGTAAAAAATACAAAAACAATCTAGATATACAGGCCTAACAATAGGAGAAATAAAAATAACTTGCCGACCCTTTGATCACTTTGAAAAAAAATAAACAATCCGACACTCTCCGAAAATGTATGCGCCATCGCATTAACTGAAGTTTTTTTCAAAGTTCGGTGACCGCCATAAAAAAGCTAAAAATGTACAAACAATCTTGAAATACAGACCTACTAACAGGATAAATAAAAGAAACGTGGCTGGCCCTAGATTACTTTGAAAAAAAAAAATATCCGCCACAATCTCCGAAAATGCGTTTTTTCTTTATTTTTCAATTAAGCCTTTCACAGGATGAATATTTTAAAGAATAATGTATAGAACACGTAAATCGGTAATTTACAGGTATTTTGAAATTTCAAATGAGTGACAAATACTTTCCTCAAATACTCCTGCTAAATTTTTAACTTTTTTATGGCGGTCACCGAACTTTAAAAAAAAACTTCAGTTAATGTGACGGCGCATACATTTTCGGGGAGTGTCGGATTGTTTATTTTTTTTCAAAGTGATCAAGGGGTCGGCAAGTTTTTTTATTTCTCCTGTTGTTAGGCCTGTATATTTAGATTGTTTTTGTATTTTTTACTTTTTCGAGACGGACATCGAACATCGTAAAAAACTTTAGTAAGTGTGCCCGCGCACCTCTTCACGGTGCATGGGACGGACAAGTTTTACATTTTTTTTAAGTGATCTAGGAGCAGGAACTTTTTTTAATTTTTTGTAATAGTATGTCTAAGGTTTTTGAAAAATGTACATTTTTATGGCAAAAAGATGAATTTTAAAATCTATTGCTGAAATCTATTGCTAACTTCACACCCGTTAATTAAGGGCCTATGGTTTGAGTAATTGGTTGTTCGCACCACTTAAATTGTTTATCATTTAACAGATAGTGTTTCTTTGTAATAATTCATGTTTATTTAAATTTTCAGATCTAAGAAAACCCTCTACAAGGAAAAGGGCATCCAGGCGCTCCGACTCGGCCTATGAAGTTGGTCATAAAAAGAAGAGTTTTAAAACTGACTGACTGTCGGCGTCTGAACACAGCCTCCACTTCTGCCTTCGAAGCAGCTATCAACAACACACCCAAAGTACAAAAAGGGTAAGTATTTATTTTTTACAATTCACAGACTGTGGTTGGGATTTTATTTCTTCTCCCATATTTCTATTGAAAATGTTTTATGTAGTAACCCTTCCCAGGCTCCTTTCAAACTCCTGTATTGTTAAAAAATAATATTCACTTGTAATACTAACATTCTTGAATTTTTTCAATTGCAGCTTGTGGCATTGTGACGTCTATCCTTTGTAAATAAGTCGACTGCCCATGATCAGTAAATTTAGTGCCTAAAAACTGGCGTAGTTGCTGTGGCCAAGAAGTAAATTAAAAAGAAGAATAAGAGATAATTCAACAGCAACGTGGCCACCGGGAATTAACCGCTTCCCAAGAATGGATCCTTTTTAACCCAAGCGATCAGTTTTACCAAGGTAAGGTGCACTTCAGAAAATTCTAGCTGAACAACACGCTAAACAATTTGCTTATAATTCCAGGAAATGGATCAATCAATCAAGAGTTTTGGATATGGAACGTACGTGTGCTTCGTGATTCCTCGCATGGGAACTCTTCAAGTAAGACTATTAGTGACGCGTTTTCAGGATTTATCTCTAATAATTTGCTTATAATTCCAGGTGTACATCCATCCCGAAGGGCTACCGACGTTGGATGATCTTCGAGACCTTCAGAGATTAGAGCCTCTAGCAAGTTCAGCGGTGGTAAGTTAGTTTGTATTATTAAAAAATAATAATTTGGTTTAATCACTTGGTTTGGTTCACTTAAATGATTTATTTCTTTAATTCTAGGTAAGCTGAGAACTTCGTTTGTGGGTGAGTGACTTTCCTTAAGCGTTATGTATCGCGCGTCGGGTTCGGGTCTTTCTCTTCCAGGTCGTCCCCCTCGGTGTTACCGTTCTTTCGTTGAAAAGGTGCCACCCGCTCCTCCTTCAGACGGGCCGTTACCGGACGGTAGAGCAAATGGGTCGGACCTTATAGGGCTTGTAGGTAGGGAGCAGAGGGGGACCCGATAAGAACGAGATGGGCTGCACTTGGATCTTAACACTGGACCGAGCTAGCGAGCTGCAGAATGTAAATTCTGCAGGGCCAAACAGTTAAACATCTTTTCTAATTGTTTCACTTCAGATTTCAGGGCAGCGAGAACTCAGTACGGTTTTAATTGAAACGATGGGTGGTGGGTGTGTCTGCAATTCCACGAGATGTTCTCAAATTAACAAATTTCAAAATAATCCCACCCGCCACCCTTCATTTTCATGTTTGCTGAACCTACAAACCCTGTTTTCGGTTTTCTGGTAACGTAATTGCAACAAGAGTTAATATAACAGCAACGATTGCATAAACAGTGTTTGTATGTTAAGTAACAATTTAAACAACCGTTTCCCAAGAATGAATCCTCTTCAACCAGGTCTTCCAAGGTAAGGTGCACGTTAGAAAATTCCAGCTAAACTACACACTAAACAATTAAAAGAAAGAAAATAAGAAAATATTACACATATCAAATATACACAACAAAACTGAAACAACATGCTTTACATTTAATAACAAGATAATTCAGACAACCGAATAGACGAATTATTTAGGGATAACCTTAAATCAGCATCTACTATATACACAACATATAATGTCTATACAAAAATTAATAACTCATATTATTTAAAATGGAGCCTAAAAAATCAATTCAATATCCATTCCATCATTAACATTTATTACACAATCTTGTATTCACATCTTCACACAACAGTACGGGGTTGATACACTGAACTAAGTCGATTATTTATATCGCAAAAAATAATGTTTAACTTGCACTGTACAGAAATATGTAAAAATAAATTTATTGAATACACATTTTTAACTTTGCCGTATATTTTGAAAACATATTTCATTCGATGCAACAAAGGGAACTTTAAAAAACACAGCGATGTCCATCCGACAAAATTGCCGAATACAAATGTTAACATACGTATGCCAAAAAGTCTTTAACTTATATAATAAGCTTCCAAATGAAATAACATCGTTATCAAATTAAAATTTCAAATAAAACATGCCTTTTACGATATTAATGAATTTATTAATTGCGTTCAAGATTTAAAAGATTTAACCCTTTCGGCCCTGATGGTGTCAATTGCCACCGCAACATTTACATGTCTCTACTTACAATGACAATCCATATTTTTGCTGTTTATCAATAGATGTCACTTCAACATAGCCTCACTAATTAATTCCTATACTAATTAATCAAATGAGTTAAAACCAATAATAATTCACAAAAAATTTTTTTTTTCAAATATAAAAATCCAGGGCTGAAAGGGTTAATAAAGAGTACGTACTATTTCGTTATCTTTTAAAATTTTGTACTACTATACTTTATAGTTTGTCAAATTAGTATTATGCTTATGTTAATTGTAATTAACAATGTGAAAGACCAGTAAAATTGTAATTCTTAAAACAAAAACATGCATGGAAAAAATACATACAACACAAGAAAAGAAGAAGACCTGACCAAATACACACAGATGGGAATCGAAGCAAGACGTTCACTTTGCAAATCTGGGTAAAACTTGCCATGGAGAAGATGCAAGCACTCAAGGAAACGGACACCAGAAAGTTCTGGAAAATAATCAAATCGCCAAGAATGAGAAAAAAAGACGAAGTCTTAAAAGGAATCGCAGATGGAAAAGGCAAACTACAAACAGAAGTTGAAAACAGGGTAAACACCTGGAAAGAGTACTACAAAGAAAAGTTCTCAAATGAGGAAAAGTTAATGAAAGGCAAGAGGCAGCAACAACACAAGAGGAGGACTTACAATCTCAAGAAATGAGATGCGCATCCGAGTATGCGCTCTGTTACGAAACGTAACGCTGTGCTGCGAAATGCGAAGTTATCGGACACTATTGAACGTATTGCTTTCTTCATAACCTCTGGACGCTCTAAGTGTACTTGGTTATGTAGAAAGGGAGACTCGGCTGCTCCAAACGCTGATCGAGTCTCCAAAGCTAATGTCCAATAACGTTAACGGTTAACATGGAAATCTTGAACGTACTGCTTTCTTCATGACCTCCGGACGCTATAAGCGCTGTGGAGTAGGTTATGTAGAAAGGGGGTCTCTCAGCTGCTCTAAACGCTGATCGAGCCCTCATTTGTGATGGTAAAAGAGGATCAAGGAGGATTAAGAGGACTTCCAACCTGAAGAAACGGACTCGCAACAGGAGGACTTCCAACCTGAAGAAACGGACTCAAAAGAGGAGGACTTACAACCTGAAGAAACGGACAAACAAGAGGAGGACTTCCAACCTGAAGAAACGGACTCAAAAGAGGAGGACTTCAAACCTGAAGAAACGGATTCACAAGAGGAGGAGGACTTCCAACCTGAAGAAACGGACACACAAGAGGAGGACATCCAACCTGAAGAAACGGATTCACAAGAGAAGGAGTTGCAACTCGAAGAAACGGACTCACAAGAGGACTTCCAACCTGAAGAAACGGACTCAGAAGAGGAGGACTTCCAACCTGAAGAAACGGATTCACAAGAGAAGGAGTTGCAACTCGAAGAAACGGACTCACAAGAGGACTTCCAACCTGAAGAAACGGACTCAGAAGAGGAGGACTTCCAACCTGAAGAAACGGATTCACAAGAGGAGGACTTCCAACCTGAAGAAACGGATTCACAAGAGGAAGACTTCCAACCTGAAGAAACGGACTCACAAGAGGAGGACTTCCAACCTGAAGAAACGGATTCACAAGAGGAGGACTTCCAACCTGAAGAAACGGACTCAAAAGAGGAGGACTTCCAACCTGAAGAAACGGATTCACAAGAGGAGGAGGACTTCCAACCTGAAGAAACGGACTCACAAGAGGAGGACTTCCAACTTGAAGAAACGGACTCACAAGAGGAGGACTTCCAACCTGAAGAAACGGACTCAAAAGAGGAGGACTTCAAACCTAAAGAAACGGACTCACAAGAGGAGGACTTCCAACCTGAAGAAACGGACTCACAAGAGGAGGACTTCCAACCTGAAGAAACGGACTCAAAAGAGGAAGACTTCCAACCTGAAGAAACGGATTCACAAGAGGAGGACTTCCAACCTGAAGAAACGGACTCACAAGAGGAGGACTTCCAACCTGAAGAAACGGACTCACAAGAGGAGGACATCAAACCTGAAGAAACGGACTCACAAGAGGAGGACTTCCAACCTGAAGAAACGGATTCACAAGAGGAGGACTTCCAACCTGAAGAAACGGACTCACAAGAGGAGGACTTCCAACCTGAAGAAACGGACTCACAAGAGGAGGACATCAAACCTGAAGAAACGGACTCACAAGAGGAGGACTTCCAACCTGAAGAAACGGACTCAAAAGAGGAGGACTTCCAACCTGAAGAAACGGATTCACAAAAGGAGGAGTTGCAACTCGAAGAAACGGACTCACAAGAGGAGGACTTCCAACCTGAAGAAACAGACTCACAAGAGGAGGAGTTGCAACTCGAAGAAACGGACTCACAAGAGGAGGACTTCCAACCTGAAGAAACGGACACACAAGAGGAGGACTTCCAACCTGAAGAAACGGACTCACAAGAGGAGGACTTCCAACCTGAAGAAACGGATTCACAAGAGGAGGAGTTGCAACTCGAAGAAACGGACTCACAAGAGGAGGACTTCCAACCTGAAGAAACGGACACACAAGAGGAGGACTTCCAACCTGAAGAAACGGATTCACAAGAGAAGGAGTTGCAACTCGAAGAAACGGACTCACAAGAGGACTTCCAACCTGAAGAAACGGACTCAGAAGAGGAGGACTTCCAACCTGAAGAAACGGATTCACAAGAGGAGGAGTTGCAACTCGAAGAAACGGACTCACAAGAGGAGGACTTCCAACCTGAAGAAACGGACACACAAGAGGAGGACTTCCAACCTGAAGAAACGGATTCACAAGAGAAGGAGTTGCAACTCGAAGAAACGGACTCACAAGAGGACTTCCAACCTGAAGAAACGGACTCAGAAGAGGAGGACTTCCAACCTGAAGAAACGGATTCACAAGAGAAGGAGTTGCAACTCGAAGAAACGGACTCACAAGAGGACTTCCAACCTGAAGAAACGGACTCAGAAGAGGAGGACTTCCAACCTGAAGAAACGGATTCACAAGAGAAGGAGTTGCAACTCGAAGAAACGGACTCACAAGAGGACTTCCAACCTGAAGAAACGGACTCAGAAGAGGAGGACTTCCAACCTGAAGAAACGGATTCACAAGAGAAGGAGTTGCAACTCGAAGAAACGGACTCACAAGAGGAGGAGTTGCAACTCGAAGAAACGGACTCACAAGAGGAGGACTTCCAACCTGAAGAAACGGACACACAAGAGGAGGACTTCCAACCTGAAGAAACGGATTCACAAGAGAAGGAGTTGCAACTCGAAGAAACGGACTCACAACAGGAGGAGTTGCAACTCGAAGAAACGGACTCACAAGAGGACTTCCAACCTGAAGAAACGGACTCAGAAGAGGAGGACTTCCAACCTGAAGAAACGGATTCACAAGAGAAGGAGTTGCAACTCGAAGAAACGGACTCACAAGAGGAGGAGTTGCAACTCGAAGAAACGGACTCACAAGAGGAGGACTTCCAACCCGAAGAAACGGACACACAAGAGGAGGACTTCCAACCTGAAGAAACGGACTCACAAGAGGAGGACTTCCAACCTGAAGAAACGGACTCAGAAGAGGAGGACTTCCAACCTGAAGAAACGGATTCACAAGAGGAGGAGTTGCAACTCGAAGAAACGGACTCAAAAGAGGAGGACTTCCAACCTGAAGAAACGGACTCACAAGAGGAGGACTTCCAACCTGAAGAAACGGATTCACAAGAGGAGGAGTTGCAACTCGAAGAAACGGACTCACAAGAGGACTTCCAACCTGAAGAAACGGACTCAGAAGAGGAGGACTTCCAACCTGAAGAAACGGACTCAGAAGAGGAGGACTTCCAACCTGAAGAAACGGATTCACAAGAGAAGGAGTTGCAACTCGAAGAAACGGACTCACAAGAGGAGGACTTCAAACCTGAAGAAACGGACTCAAAAGAGGAGGACTTCCAACCTGAAGAAACGGATTCACAAGAGGAGGAGTTACAACCTGAAGAAACGGACGAACAAGAGGAGGACTTCCAACCTGAAGAAACGGATTCACAAGAGGAGGAGTTACAACCTGAAGAAACGGACGAACAAGAGGAGGACTTCCAACCTGAAGAAACGGATTCACAAGAGGAGGAGTTGCAACTCGAAGAAACGGACTCACAAGAGGAGGACTTCAAACCTGAAGAAACGGACTCAAAAGAGGAGGACTTCCAACCTGAAGAAACGGATTCACAAGAGGAGGAGTTACAACCTGAAGAAAAGGACGAACAATAGGAGGACTTCCAACCTGACGAAACGGATTCACAAGAGGAGGACTTCAAACCTGAAGAAACGGACTCACAAGAGGAGGACTTCCAACCTGAAGAAACGGACTCACAAGAGGAGGACTTCTAACCTGAAGAAACGGACTCAGAAGAGGAGGACTTCCAACCTGAAGAAACGGACTCACAAGAGGAGGACTTCCAACCTGAAGAAACGGATTCACAAGAGGAGGAGTTACAACCTGAAGAAACGGACGAACAATAGGAGGACTTCCAACCTGAAGAAACGGATTCACAAGAGGAGGACTTCCAACCTGAAGAAACGGATTCACAAGAGGAGGAGTTGCAACTCGAAGAAACGGACTCACAAGAGGACTTCCAACCTGAAGAAACGGACTCAGAAGAGGAGGACTTCCAACCTGAAGAAACGGATTCACAAGAGAAGGAGTTGCAACTCGAAGAAACGGACTCACAAGAGGAGGACTTCAAACCTGAAGAAACGGACTCAAAAGAGGAGGACTTCCAACCTGAAGAAACGGATTCACAAGAGGAGGACTTCCAACCTGAAGAAACGGATTCACAAGAGAAGGAGTTGCAACTCGAAGAAACGGACTCACAAGAGGAGGACTTCCAACCTGAAGAAACAGATTCACAAGAGGAGGAGTTGCAACTCGAAGAAACGGACTCACAAGAGGACTTCCAACCTGAAGAAACGGACTCAGAAGAGGAGGACTTCCAACCTGAAGAAACGGATTCACAAGAGAAGGAGTTGCAACTCGAAGAAACGGACTCACAAGAGGAGGACTTCAAACCTGAAGAAACGGACTCAAAAGAGGAGGACTTCCAACCTGAAGAAACGGACTCAGAAGAGGAGGACTTCCAACCTGAAGAAACGGATTCACAAGAGAAGGAGTTGCAACTCGAAGAAACGGACTCACAAGAGGAGGACTTCCAACCTGAAGAAACGGATTCACAAGAGGAGGAGTTACAACCTGAAGAAACGGACTCACAAGAGGAGGACTTCCAACCTGAAGAAACGGACTCAGAAGAGGAGGACTTCCAACCTGAAGAAACGGACTCTAAAGAGGAGGACTTCCAACCTGAAGAAACGGATTCACAAGAGGAGGAGTTACAACCTGAAGAAACGGACTCACAAGAGGAGGACTTCCAACCTGAAGAAACGGACGAACAAGAGGAGGACTTCCAACCTGAAGAAACGGATTCACAAGAGGAGGAGTTGCAACTCGAAAAAACGGACTCACAAGAGGAGGACTTCAAACCTGAAGAAACGGACTCAAAAGAGGAGGACTTCCAACCTGAAGAAACGGATTCACAAGAGGAGGACTTCCAACCTGAAGAAAAGGACGAACAAGAGGAGGACTTCAAACCTGAAGAAACGGACTCACAAGAGGAGGACTTCCAACCTGAAGAAACGGATTCACAAGAGGAGGAGTTACAACCTGAAGAAACGGACGAACAATAGGAGGACTTCCAACCTGAAGAAACGGATTAACAAGAGGAGGACTTCAAACCTGAAGAAACCGACTCAAAAGAGGAGGACTTCCAGCCTGAAGAAACGGACTCACAAGAGGAGGACTTCCAACCTGAAGAAACGGACTCAGAAGAGGAGGACTTCCAACCTGAAGAAACGGACTCACAAGAGGAGGACTTCCAACCTGAAGAAACGGATTCACAAGAGGAGGAGTTACAACCTGAAGAAACGGACGAACAATAGGAGGACTTTCAACCTGAAGAAACGGACTCACAAGAGGAGGACTTCAAACCTGAAGAAACGGACTCAAAAGAGGAGGACTTCCAACCTGAAGAAACGGACTCTAAAGAGGAGGACTTCCAACCTGAAGAAACGGATTCACAAGAGGAGGAGTTACAACCTGAAGAAACGGACTCACAAGAGGAGGAGTTACAACCTGAAGAAACGGACTCACAAGAGGAGTTACAACCTGAAGAAACGGACTCAAAAGAGGAGGACTTCCAACCTGAAGAAACGGACTCAGAAGAGGAGGACTTCCAACCTGAAGAAACGGACTCACAAGAGGAGGACTTCCAACCTGAAGAAACGGATTCACAAGAGGAGGAGTTACAACCTGAAGAAACGGACTCACAAGAGGAGGACTTCCAACCTGAAGAAACGGATTCACAAGAGGAGGAGTTACAACCTGAAGAAACGGACTCACAAGAGGAGTTACAACCTGAAGAAACGGACTCACAAGAGGAGTTACAACCTGAAGAAACGGACTCAAAAGAGGAGGACTTCCAACCTGAAGAAACGGACTCAGAAGAGGAGGACTTCCAACCTGAAGAAACGGACTCACAAGAGGAGGACTTCCAACCTGAAGAAACGGATTCACAAGAGGAGGAGTTACAACCTGAAGAAACGGACTCACAAGAGGAGGACTTCCAACCTGAAGAAACGGATTCACAAGAGGAGGAGTTACAACCTGAAGAAACGGACTCACAAGAGGAGTTACAACCTGAAGAAACGGACTCAAAAGAGGAGGACTTCCAACCTGAAGCAACGGATTCACAAGAGGAGGAGTTACAACCTGAAGAAACGGACTCAAAAGAGGAGGACTTCCAACCTGAAGAAACGGACTCAGAAGAGGAGGACTTCCAACCTGAAGAAACGGACTCACAAGAGGAGGACTTCCAACCTGAAGAAACGGATTCACAAGAGAAGGACTTCCAACCTGAAGAAACGGATTCACAAGAGGAGTTACAACCTGAAGAAACGGACTCAAAAGAGGAGGACCTCAAACCTGAAAAAACGGACTCAAAAGAGGAGGACTTCAAACCTGAAAAAACGGACTCTAAAGAGGAGGACTTCCAACCTGAAGAAACGGACACACAAGAGAAGGACTTCCAACCTGAAGAAACGGACACACAAGAGGAGGACTTTCAACCCGAAGAAACGGACACACAAGAGGAGGACTTCCAACCTGAAGAAACGGACGAACAAGAGGAGGACTTCCAACCTGAAGAAACAGACTCACAAGAGGAGGACTTCCAACCTGAAGAAACGAATTCAGAAGAGGAGGACTTCCAACCTGAAGAAACGGACTCACAAGAGGAGGACTTCCAACCTGAAGAAACGGACGAACAAGAGGAGGACTTCCAACCTGAAGAAACGAACGAACAAGAGGAGGACTTCGAACCGGAAGAAACAGACTCACAAGAGGAGGACTTCCAACCTGAAGAAATGAGACGTAACGCTCTGCTGCGAAATGCGAAGTTAGCGGACACTTGAACGTACTGATTTCTTCATGACCTCTGGACGCTCTAAGTGTACTTGGTTATGTAGAAAGGGGGTCTCTCAGCTGCTCCAAACGCTGATCGAGTCTCCAAAGCTAATGTCCAATAACGTTAACAGTTAACATGGAAATCTTGAACGTACTGCTTTCTTCATGACCTCCGCACGCTCTAAGCGCTGTGAACTTGGTTATGTAGAAAGGGGGTCTCTCAGCTGCTCTAAACGCTGATCGAGTCTCCAAAGCTAATGTCCAATAACGTTAACGGTTAACATGGAAATCTTGAACGTACTGCTTTCTTCATGACCTCCGGACGCTCTAAGCGCTGTGAACTTGGTTATGTGGAAAGGGGGTCTCTCAGCTGCTCTAAACGCTGATCGAGCCCTCATTTGTGATGGTAAAAGAGGACCAAGGAGGATCAAGAGGACTTACAACCTGAAGAAACGGACAAACAAGAGGAAGACTTCCAACCTGAAGAAACGGACACACAAGAGGAGGACTTCCAACCTGAAGAAACGGATTCACAAGAGGAGGAGTTACAACCTGAAGAAACGGACACACAGGAGGAGGACTTACAACTCTAAGAAACGGACTCGCAACAGGACTTACAAGCTAAAGAAACGGACGAACAAGAAGAGGCGTTACAACCTGAAGAAACAGACATATAAGACGAAGATTTACAATCAGAAAAACAGACATACAAGAAGAAGATTTACAGACGTACAAGAAGAAGATTTACAATCTGAAGAAATAGACATACAAGAAGAGGATATACAACTTGAAAAAACGAACAAATAAGAAGAGGACTTACAACCTGAAGAAACGGACACATAAGAGGAGGATTCACAACCTGAAGAAACGGACACACAAGAGGAGGACTTACAACCTGAAGAAACGGACACATTAGAGGAGGACTTACAACTCAAAGAAACAGACATATAAGAGGAGGACTTACAACCTGAAGAAACGGACTCGCAAGAGGAGGACTTTACAACTCGAAGAAACGGACTCGCAACAGGAGGACTTACAAGCTAAAGAAACGGACAAACAAGAAGAGGCGTTACAACCTGAAGAAACTGACCTATAAGACGAAGATTTACAATCAGAAAAACGGACATGCAAGAAGAAGATTTACAGACGTAATAGAAGAAGATTTACAATCTGAAGAAACAGACATGCAAGAAGAGGATATACAACTTGAAAAAACCAACAAATAAGAAGAGGACTTACAACCTGAAGAAACGGACACACAAGAGGAGGACTTACAACTCGAAGAAACGAACTCGCAAGAGGAGGACTTACAACCTAAAGAAACGGACAAACAAGAAGAGGCGTTACAACCTGAAGAAACAGACATACAAGACGAAGATTTACAATCAGAAAAACAGACATGCAATAAAAAGATTTACAGACGCACAAGAAGAAGATTTACAATCTGAAGAAACAGACATACAAGAAGAGGATATACAACTTGAAAAAACGAACAAATAAGAAGAGGACTTACAACCTGAAGAAACGGACACACAAGAGGAGGACTTACAACTCGAAGAAATGGACTCGCAAGAGGAGGACTTACAACCTAAAGAAACAGACATACAAGAGGAGGACTTACAACTCGAAGAAACGGACTCGCAAAAGGAGGATTTACATTCCAAAGAAATGGACAAACAAGAACAGGCGTTACAACCTGAAGAAACAGACATACAAGACGAAGATTTACAATCACAAAAACAGACATGCAATAAAAAGATTTATAGACGTACAAGAAGAAGATTTACAATCTGAAAAAACAGACATACAAGAAGAGGATATACAACTTGAAGAAACAGACATACAAGAAGAGGATTTACACTCTCAAGAAATAGACACACAGAGAAGATTTACACAAGAAGATTTACAATCCGAAGAAACGGACACAAGAGGAAGATTTGCAGCCTGAAGAAACGGACATACAAGAAGTGGATTTACAATCTGAAGAAACAGACAAACTGGAAGAAGATTTACAGACGGACAAGAAGAAGATTTACAATCTGAAGAAACAGACATGCAAGAGGAGGATATACAACTTGAAAAAACGAACAAATAAGAAGAGGACTTACAACCTGAAGAAACGGACACACAAGAGGAGGACTTACAACTCGAAGAAACGGACTCGCAAAAGGAGGATTTACATTCCAAAGAAATGGACAAACAAGAAGAGGTGTTACAACCTGAAGAAACAGACATACAAGAAGTGGATTTACAATCTGAAGAAACAGACAAACAGGAAGAAGATTTACAGACGTACAAGAAGAAGATTTACAATCTGAAGAAACAGACAAACAGGAAGAAGATTTACAGACGTACAAGAAGAAGATTTACAATCTGAAGAAACAGACAAACAGGAAGAAGATTTACAGACGTACAAGAAGAAGATTTACAGACGTACAAGAAGAAGATTTACAATCTGAAGAAACAGACAAACAGGAAGAAGATTTACAGACGTACAAGAAGAAGATTTACAATCTGAAGAAACAGACAAACAGGAAGAAGATTTACAATCTCAAGAAACAGACACACAAGAAGATTTACCACCCGAAGAAACGGACATGCACGAAGAAGAGGTCGAAAAGGCGATTACAGCTCCAAAAATGTAGAAAGCGGCCGGTCCGCTATTTATTTACTGGACGTAAGGCGAGAATAAGGCCAACAGAAATATTCAACACAGCATGGAAAGAAAATAAAACACCGACAGTCTGGGAAGTAAATGGCATGATCACCATCCTTAAAAAAGGAAACTACACAAAGAGACCCATGTATAGAAGATCCGATTATTGCGCCTGACATCTCTTCATTTTCTTCCGATCGAAAATCATTTTGCAGGTAAGAATTGTTTCTTATTTAAAATGATTTTTAATTAACCCGGCGCCGCCACCAATTACTAAATTTCTAAGTAATCTACTAATTTACAGAAAATGAATAAAAATTCATAATCAATCAAATAGCAGTGAGTTTTTAACTTTACCCGATTTTTTCGAAACATGGTACATTTAAAAAATATATCAAAAGTCATCTTAAGGCCTGGTTTAGGTGCGATATTTTTGTCCATAAATGTTCTAAAGCCATTGAGAAAATTATTTTAAAGTCAAATATGAGATTGAAAAAGTCCATTTTACAATTACAATTAACAATAATTAAGGGCCTATGGTTTGAGTAATTGGTTGTCGGCACTTGAATTGTTTATTATTTAACAGATAGTGTTTCTTTGTAATAATTATTATTTATTTAAATTTTCAGACCCAAGGAAACTCTCGCAGTACTCGCTACAAGGAAAAGGGCATCCAGGCGCTCTGACTCTGACCATGAGGTAAGTTAAAAAAAAGAAGGGTTTTAAAACTGACTTTAATGTTAAATGTGGTTTTCATTTGTAGCAGTCGGCGTCTGAACACAACACCCACACTTCTGCCTTCGAAGCAGCTATCAACAACGCACCTACAGTACAAAGAGGGTAAGTATTTATTTTTTAC
This sequence comes from Ocypus olens, assembly GCA_910593695.2. Lineage (NCBI taxonomy): Eukaryota > Metazoa > Arthropoda > Insecta > Coleoptera > Staphylinidae > Ocypus > Ocypus olens. The sequence goes on from OU343048.1 coordinate 3,076,596, forward strand.
AATTCTCAGACTGTGGTTGGGATCATATTTCTTCTCCCATATTTCTGTTTTATGTAGTAACCCTTCCCAGGCTCCTTTCAAACTCCTGTATTGTTAAACAATAATATTCACTTGTAATACTAACATTCTTGATTTTTTTCAATTGCAGCTTGTGGCATTGTGACGTCTATCCTTTGTAAATAAGTCGACTACCCATGATCAGTAAATTTAGTGCCTAAAAACTGGCGTAGTTGCTGTGGCCAAGAAGTAAATTAAAAAGAAGAATAAGAGATCATTCTACAGCAACGTGGCCACCGGGAATTAACCGCTTCCCAAGAATGGATCCTTTTTAACTCAAGCGATCAGTTTTACCAAGGTAAGGTGCACTTCAGAAAATTCTAGCTGAACAACACGCTAAACAATTTGCTTATAATTCCAGGAAATGAATCAATCAATCAAGAGTTTTGGATATGGAACGTACGTGTGCTTCGTGATTCCTCGCATGGGAATTCTTCAAGTAAGACTATTAGTGACGCGTTTTCAGGATTTATCTCTAATAATTTGCTTATAATTCCAGGTGTACATCCATCCCGAAGGGCTAACAGCGTTGGATGATCTTCGAGACCTTCAGAGATTAGAGCCTCTACCAAGTTAAGCAGTGGTAAGTTAGTTTGTATTATTAAAAAATAATAATTTGGTTTAATCACTTGGTTTGGTTCAATTTAATTATTTATTCCTTTAATTCTAGGTAAGCTGAGAACTTCGTTTGAGGGTGAGTGACTTTCCTTAAGCGTTATTTATCGCGCGTCGGGTTCGGGTCTTTCCTTTCCAGGTCGTCCCCCTCGGTGTTACCGTTCTTTCGTTGAAAAGGTGCCACCCGCTCCTCCTTCAGACGGGCCGTTACCGGACGGTAGAGCAAATGGGTCGGACCTTATAGGGCTTGTAGGTAGGGAGCAGAGGGGGACCCGATAAGAACGAGGTGGGCTGCACTAGTGTTACTTTTAATCAAGCAAGCTGGATTTTATACCACTGGTAGTTCCTGTTTTGTTCGTAAGGTATCCGACCGTCGGATCCTCCACTAGCGGTGGGTAGAGTTGTGGTGGGCTGGAGAACTTGTCAAGAAAAGTTTTCCGATTAGTTATTTTATGCACGCTGAAAGTTGTTGAGGTAGATATTTACTAACTATAGTTCATTTAAAAAAAAAAAAACTCGTCAGATCCTTGTCTGGGGGTGGAATGTCAGTCAGTTACGTGATAAACTGTGAAAATAGTTTTCAGGTTGGAATTCATTCAGGTGACGGTTTGTGGTTGACATAACATGAAAATGATCGTCAGACGTCACCAGAATAGTGGAAAGACCGTCAGTTGGGCCTCCGAAGTGAAGAGCAGCATTGAGCGCGCGGCATCTTTTGCGGTCCAGCTGACGGACTTTCCACCACTCTGACGATTAATGTCATGACGAATAATCTACAAACTTGATTATTTTTATGTTATGTGGACCACAAACCGTCACTTGAATGAATTTCAACCTGAAATTCATTTTCACAGTTTACCACGTAACTGACGGACATTCCACCCCCAGACAAGGGTCTGACGAGTTTTTTTTTATTGAATTATAGTTAGTAAATATTTACCTCAACAATTTTCAGCGTGCATAAAATAACTAATCGGAAAACTTTTCTTGACAAGTTCTCCAGCCCACCACAACTCTACCCACCGCTAGTGGAGGGTCTGACAGTCGGATATCTTACGAACAAAATAGGAACTACCAGTGGTATAAAATCCAGCTTGCTTGATTAAAAGTGACAACACCCTCCCGGACTATAACATGAGTATGATAGGGCTATTGGCGAAACTCTCATGTAAAACAAAAGTTAACGCATCGTTCGACTGTAAATTATATGAAATTAATGTCTGTCCTCTGCATTTAAATGAATGCTAACACTTACGACTCTTAGGTATGAGTTATTAATGGTTATTGAAATAGTATTATGAAATGTATAAACTTTAATTATTATTTCATCATTAACAACTGCTTAAGAGGTTATAAGTTTTTTTACACGGGCTCGTATGACACTAAAACTTCTCCGGAGGATAGCACTCGCATGTTTTAAAGATAATATTTAACAATGCCTGCTGTTACTTTTAATAATTTGTAAAGAGGAATTATACTCTGTTCACATTTTATTCTCACCGCAGTAGGCTTTGTTAGGGACGTTTTTGTTGGTGGTAAAAACGTTATGTCATTACATTCCTTTAGGTTATGTGCAGTGTTAGGGTGACGTTTTTATTGGTAGTAAAAAAGTTATGTCATTGCATTTTATAATTTCCCTCATTGGGCGCGTTCGTCCGAATTTTCAACTGTCAACATGTTTATTTTGATTTATGCTGAATGTTGGTATTTGATGAACGCTACTTTTGTAACCTCCATTTCGGCGGCAACTTCAATACTTGTTTCTAACACCAATCAGTCTAATTTGCACGATTGGTAAAATGGTGACCGCTGGACGAATTTGTTCACGATCAACAGTGCGTTCATCAGAAAATACCCCAACGGTTGGCAGTAAACACCCAACTGTTTAGTCTGACGAACGCGCCCATTCACATGTAGAAATATTGTTTGACGTTTTGTTGAAATTATAGGTTGACAATCATTACTGTCAAAAATACAACATGGCAGTATAAGGACAAAAAAACACCCCGACTGCGGCGAGAATAAATTGTGAACCAAGTATAGTTGCTTGATGATGTTTCACAAATATTTAATGTTCATAAATTTACAGTCGAAAGACAGTACCTCCCACCGAACGGTTTGTCAGTAAACTCTTCGGTTAAGGTGATGCGGAAAGCTGTCTAAGGGTCGGTATTAGAAAGGTCAGTGGAATTTATTCGAACATTAACGCAAAATACATTCAGCGCAAATGTCAATATTAAAATTTAATCGTCAATTAAATTTAAATGTCCTTTATAATACCGACCCTAACGCCCGGTATTATCAACTTTCTTTAAGAAAGTGTTTAGGAAAATTGTCTTGAGTATTATGAATTTGTTTAAAGGAGTTTTAACCCTTAAATGCACGATTTTTTGTTTACAGTTTCTATTTATCAGACATTACTAAAAAAAGAGTGTATATTAAGGGAAACATAAGAAAAAAATCACATCTTTGTAAAAATATTTTTTTTTTACAAAATTATCATATGTTACCAAATTACTACAGTGCGCATTCTGCTACTGCGTAATACGTATTAGTAGTTATTTCACGAAAAAATCTTCAAACGGTCCGACTCCACATTTTTCGCATCTGACACGAGAGAATTCTTTGCTAGTAGCATTTTGGTATCTATGTACATGTATCGGCCAATATCCAAATTGGTCTTGCCTTACATCTTAAGGCGCATTATTTGCGATTAAAAAATTCACGACGCATGCACCGTTTACAAATACTTGTGAGCGGTCTGTTAACTTTTGGCTAAAATGCGTAAAAAACTTCCAAACATTCCTGCAGTGAATGTAGAGCTAGAAAATACATGTGTTGCCAAATGGCAACACGATGCATTTAAGGGTTAAGTAAATGTCTTTCTGGCAATGGATTGTGTACGGACTTTTGGTAAATTTTATATTTGCAGATAGGCAACAATGAATTTTAACTTTTAGAAGCCGTACACGCGTCCGATCTGCCCTCGCCGCCGATCCGCCGAAGCCGCTAAATGTTAAATGCAGTGCTTGCGACTTTTATTTTCTACCGTAACTGATTTTGAATAGTATTTTTGGTACAAAATTTGGTGACACCAATTTTTTTGCATTTTTTCTTAGATGAAATTTTTTAACGACAATCGTTTTATCTCGTTATTCTGATGAAAAAAGAGGTATTACATAAAGGTCTACGATGATTATTAAGAAAGTTGATTTTTTCGATTTTTTCCATTTTCGAGTTTTCTTTGCTGACGCGCCACGGGTTACAAATTGACATTTGTTCTTGCGAAAGTACATTTTCTGAAGCGTCTTGAAGGGATCTTTCCAGCGATGTATAGAAACCCCGAATCGAACCAGTGGTTTCTTCAGGAAATCATTTTAAATGCAATTTTTGGGCAAAAGTAAGAAGGGGGGACCCTTGGGTAGTTTTTCAGGTTTTCGTCAAAAATTAAAAATCGCCAATTTTAATAAAATCCGACTAATTAGCACCCAAGGAGCACAGATTTGAAAACCGCATTCGATTTGGATTCTTCGTTTAGCCGTTACGGCCGTTCAAAGTCTGAAAAATCGACTATTTTCAAAATTTTCCATAAAGTTCATGGTGACTTGCTAACTTTTTTGCAATTTTTTCCGGATGAAATTTTTTAACGCCAATAGATTTCTCTCGTACTTCTGATGAAAAAAAAGGTATTACATAAAGGTCCACGATGATTATTAAAAAAGTTGATTTTTTCGATTTTTTCCGTTTTCGAGTTTTCTTTGCTGAGGCGTTACGGGCTACGAATTGATATTTCTTCTTACGAAAGTACATTTTCTGAAGCGTCTTAAAAGGATCTTTCCAGTGATGTATAGAAACCCCGAATCGAACCAGTGGTTTCTTCAGGAAATCATTTTAAATGCAATTTTTGGGCAAAAGTAAGAAGGGGGGACCCTTGGGTAGTTTTTCAGGTTTTCGGCAAAAATACAAAATCGCGAATTTTAATAAAATCCGACTAATTAGCACCCAAGGAGCACAGATTTGAAAACCGCGTTCGATTTCGATTCTTCGTTTAGCCGCTACGGCCGTTCAAAGTCTGAAAAATCGACTATTTTCAAAATTTTCCATAAAGTTCATGGTGACTTGCTAACTTTTTTGCTATTTTTTCAGGATAAATTTTTTTAGCGCCAATCGATTTCTCACGTTCTTCTGATGAAAAAAAGGTATTACATAAAAGTCTACGATGATTATTAAAAAAGTTGATTTTTTCGATTTTTTTTCATTTTCGAGTTTTCTTTGCGAACGCGTCACGGTCTTAAAATTGACATTTGTGGTTGCGCAAGTGCATTTTCTGAAGGGTCTTGAAGGGATCTTTCCCGTCATGTATAGAAACCCCGAATCGAACCAGTGGTTTCTTCAGAAAATCATCTCAAATGCATTTTTTGAGCAAAAGTAAGAAGGGGGGACCCTTGGGTAGTTTTTCAGGTTTTCGTCAAAAATTAAAAATCGCCAATTTAAATAAACTCCGACTAATTAGAACCCAAGGATCACAGATTTGAAAACCGCGTTCGATTTCGATTCTTCGTTTAGCCGCTATGGCTGTTCAAAGTCTGAAAAATCGACTATTTTCAAAATTTTCTATAAAGTTCATGGTGACTTGCTAACTTTTTTGCATTTTTTTCTGGATGAAATTTTTTAACGCCAATTGATTTATCTCGTTCTTCTGATGAAAAAAAAGGTATTACATAAAGGTCTACGATGATTTTTAAAAAAGTTAATTTTTTCGATTTTTTCCATTTTCGAGTTTTCTTTGCGAACGCGTCACGGTCTTAAAATTGACATTTGTGGTTGCGCAAGTGCATTTTCTGAAGGGTCTTTAAGGGATCTTTCCCGTCATTTATAGAAACCCCGAATCGAACCAGTGGTTTCTTCAGGAAATCATTTTAAATGCAATTTTTGGGCAAAAGTAAGAAGGGGGGACCCTTGGGTAGTTTTTCAGGTTTTCGTCAAAAATAAAAAATCGCGAATTTTAATAAAATCCGACTAATTAGCACCCAAGGAGCACGGATTTGAAAACCGCGTTCGATTTGGATTCTTCGTTTAGCCGCTACGGCCGTTCAAAGTCTGAAAAATCGACTATTTTCAAAATTTTCCATAAAGTTCATGGTGACTTGCTAACTTTTTTGCTATTTTTTCGGGATAAAATTTTTTAGCGCCAATCGTTTTCTCACGTTCTTCTGATGAAAAAAAAGGTATTACATAAAAGTCTACTATGATTATTAAAAAAGTTGATTTTTTCGATTTTTTTTCATTTTTGAGTTTTCTTTGCGAACGCGTCACGGTCTTAAAATTGACATTTGTGGTTGCGCAAGTGCATTTTCTGAAGGGTCTTGAAGGGATCTTTCCCGTCATGTATAGAAACCCCGAATCGAACCAGTGGTTTCTCCAGAAAATCATCTCAAATGTATTTTTTGAGCAAAAGTAAGAAGGGGGGACCCTTGGGTAGTTTTTCAGGTTTTCGTCAAAAATTAAAAATCGCCAATTTTAATAAAATCCGACTAATTAGTACCCAAGGAGCACGGATTTGAAAACCGCGTTCGATTTGGATTCTTCGTTTAGCCGCTACGGCCGTTCAAAGTCTGAAAAATCGACTATTTTCAAAATTTTCTATAAAGTTCATGGTGACTTGCTAACTTTTTTGCAATTTTTTCCGGATGAAATTTTTTAGCGCCAATCGATTTCTCTCGTTTTTCTGATGAAAAAAAAGGTATTACATAAAGGTCTACGATGATTATTAAAAAAGTTGATTTTTTCGATTTTTTTCATTTCTGAGTTTAAAGCTAAAGTTTTTATTGGTAGATTTGTTCGTTAAATCAATTTCGATCGTTTCATCTGGATTCTTCCTCCAGTATTTGACTTCAGCCTCACATGTTACAAATCTCTTTCTTCGTCATCACCACCCCTTTAACGTGTTTTTGAATTGGCGTCAGTAACTTTCAGCAGTTCCAACTAATCAACAACGTGATCAAAATTCGACACAATTAAAAAATAAACGTGACGCGAATTTTAAAACACGTTTCCGCGCCCACCCTGATGATGGAGGGCAAGAATCAGGGAACGTGACTCCGGCCGCGATTGCACAACCCCAACCCAAAAATATACGCGAACGGATAATTAAGGAAACGAGGTCTACGTCGCCGTCGCTTGTTCATTTGCAGAAATCAGAAATAAAGATATAAATGAAACGTAACGTAACGTAACGGTGGGTGTGCGCGTTTTTCTCCTTCCAGACATCCGCGCGCTCACGTTGCAAAGAGCGTGATCGGGTACTGCGAAAATGCGGCCTCACGTCGGCCGATCTCATTTTCCCCGTCTGTTTTCCCGCATCCACCTGCAGACGTCCTTTTCCGACGCGATGGGGTGCTCATCGCGCGCAGGGTAGTCGCGGTAAACGGTCCGTGCAGACGGTCAGTCTTTGGTGACAACTCGTTTCGACTGGCAAGAAGATCCTCGACAAGTGTGATGGAGAAACATTAATGGTAGGTGTGCTGTTTATTTTTTATAGTTTTAGTGGTAAGAGTGAGGTAATAAACAGAAAATACAAAACACATTCATTCAAGAATAGTAATGCGGAGGAATAGCAGCAATGGTACAAAATATAAACAAATATTTTGGACTAGTTCGCCAGGCGTTTTGTTTTGTATTTCGCTTTCGTATTGTGATGGTGAAGGTTTATTAATTTTTTTTAACGGAAATATCCGTTTTGAGGTCCCTAGAGGCGATTTCTACAATTTCGGGAAAAAATGTTTTGTGTGTTTGTCTGCTTTGTGTTTGGCTGTGCGCGCTATATCTCAAAAACTAATGTAGCAATTAACATGAAACTTTGAACATCTTATTTGATAATCCCAAGACCTGAAAAGCTTTTGGTATAATTTCGTACACCGGAAGTGGGTGTTTAAGTTAACTGTTTTTAATTTTTTTCCAATATTTTTGTAAATATGAAAAATATCAAAAATCATTTCAATAAATATTGAAGACAACAAAGAAATGAACATCTTTGGTTTGAAAATATTTTTCATAAAGTCATTGTTATTCGAGAAAAAAAAATTTTTTTTTTTCATTTCTGGTTTATAATTATGAAACGATAATAGTTACAGCAAATTTATGTTAATAATAATTGTAGAAAATTCCAAAATGAATAACTTATAAAGAATAAGTTTTTTTCCGAAATCTCTAGTTTCTGAGTAAACTCTGCTTTTAAATTTGCAGTATAATTTGTCCATCTTTCATAATTTTGACGTTTTAAACGTCAGTTTCATCCGACTCTACAAACATTCGATGTATACTTAAAATATGATTTAAATTAAAAATAAACCACGAAAGCGTAAATATAAATGATACCATCAAGTCGGAGAAAGTAACTTGATGGCCACATTACCCTTTTTTTCGTTTTTAAGTTTATAATTATGAAACGTTAATCGTTACATCAAATTTATAATATTAATTGAGGAGTTGAACTGCAAAACTCAACTAATCCAATTTTGGGCCAAAATGAGTTAGGTATCGATTCTTACTGTCCAAACATAGATAAATCCGAATATGTGTGAATTACCTTTCAAAACGCAACAAATCGTATTTAAAAATGCGGCTAAACATTCATTTTTTTAAGCAACAAATAGACTTTTTGAACGTTTTTCGCGGTTTGTAAACAAATTATAAAAGCGGATTTGTTGAGTTTTGCAGTTCAACTCTTCAATTGTAGAAAAGCCAGAATGAACAACTTATAAAGAATTCGATTAATTAAAACACTTGGTTTTGTTTTACTGCTTTTATTTGTCTCTCCGACTAGTTTCGACCTTAGAGGTCATTCTCAAGGAGATATGTACAAAATTAACACGGACTGGTATTTATACAGGAAATATTACATTTAAAATCAGGTAATAGGGGCCGTCGAAATGGGGGGAGTTCCAGATCTCTTCGATGTTATGATTTTATTACGGGTTAAGTGAGAAATTAATTAATCATATAAAGAATTCGTTTTTTTTTTTCGAAATCTCGTTAGTTTTCGTGTAAACTATTAGAATTTGAAGTATAATTTGTCATTTCCACCTTTCATAATTTTGACGTTTTAAACGTCACATTTTCACATGTTCAAATAAGAATTATAACAATTCTTTCCTGTTATCGATTCAGCTGATGGATCACTCGTTCGTAATAACTCAAAACAGCTGACTCACCGAGTTGACTCTTAACAGAACCAGATCACAGAAATGAGTAATTTTTTGCACATCTCTAATATGGTACATGCATTCATGGGTGGGTCGATAATTTCGATTTTATATGAAATGCGATTTAATTGCATGCATTCAATCCCTTAATAATTTCAGATGAAATGCGATTCAATTGAGTACAATGTACGAGGGATTTATGGAGGGTACATGCACCCCTCCTTCGGCAGTTCTTAGAAGTGTGTTTCTGTAAGCAAACACGTTGGTACATCGCAAATTGTGAATCGATTTCTATCACGTTTTCATCCACACGTTCTCATCGGATTATACAATGTAAACGTTTATTGTGTGCAGCTATGGAAAGACTTCAGCAACGTGCCCTTATCCACTGGATAAAGGTTCCAACACATGTTTTTTTTTTCAAGAAAATTGGAATGATGAATGATTATTTATTTATTTATTTATTTAAACGTTCCAACTTTTACAAGAATACCTAGGCGAGCGCTTGTGCCGGCTGCACCGCGGCCGTGTGGGTTCGATTCCCACCCCGGGCGGAAGATTTTTCGGGGATCGAGAAGTATTCGCTCGGGTCCGTGGTTGTTGTATATGTCTTACATTATTCATTCGTTCATTTATTTCCATTATTCATACAAAATATATGATACAAAAATAACGGTGGGTGACTGAATGGCTCAGTCCAAGAAAAAAAAAAAAACATGACAAAAACCGTGCAATAAGCGTTTGAAATTAGAAATCTTATAGAGTTGGCCAAAAACGGTAAAAAAATAACCTAAAAAAACGCATTTATAACGTTTTCCGTTAAAAAGTTGCCTGAATATATGAATATTTTAATTAACAATTATTGGTAATCATTAAAATCCATAAACTTCTTCCATTTTTTATTTTAAATCTGTAAAATTAAATCAGTGAGATCTCGCAGAATACAAATCCAAAACGTCAAAAAGTCTCACAAATGATTTTTATAACCAAATAGTGTTCAGAATGGAATTCTAGACTTGAAAAAATACAAAAATAAATTTTTGAAGAAAAATTTAATTCAATCGTTTTTCGGCGTTTCCAGCAGTTTACGAACGATTTACATCAAAAGAAATTTTGCTTGTCTCAGTTTCTGTAAGTCTCACAAATAATTTTTATAACCAAATAGTGTTCAGAATGGGATTCTAGACTTGAAAAAATACAAATTTTTTGCGATCATAGAATGTCTATGCAGTCAACAAAACTCATCAGAAAAATTATACAAAATAATTTACACTTACAAAATTGCTCTAGTGTGAAACGCGTTCAACCCTTTGCACTCGAGCGGCGCCGCTACGGCGTCCAGGCGATTTGATGCGTCCACTCATGCGGCGCTGCTACGGCGCCCGGCAGGTGTGATGCACCCTAACCTCACATAACCCAACCTTACCAAACCCTACCTAACCTTACCCAATGATTTTAAAGTACCTGTAACCAGCGGCGGCTCGTGAAACATGTTGATCGTAGAGCTACTTATACAGTATACCCCTCCCCCTCCGTTTTTAAAGAAAGAAAGAATGATTTATCTTCCTAGACTTAAGTGTAGACTTCCTAAAACTGGCGAAAAAGTGTTTTAAAAAATAATTTAAAATTCTTGCTGAGCTTGAAACTACAGGTAGTGCCATGGCTCCTAGGCTCTACGTAACGAGCCGCCCCTGCCTGTAACTCGTCTTAATTCTTCTCGAGTTGCTGGTTCGCCCGAACGAAAAATGCCTCGAGTGCAAAGGGTTAATAATGTTTTCTTTCAAAAATAGTCTACTGATTTATAGTTATTTGCTAACCAAGTGTGGGAATACGGTGTTTCCGCATGAGCGCATTTTTGAAGCACGAGCACCTTCATTTTACGGGACATCGAATAAAAATCGGAGAATCATTTTATTTTGCATTAAATTTCAAAATATGAAGCAAAGCAGGTCATGACTTCACAGCAAAACAATTTGACAGTTGTTGACGTTTCTAAAAGTTTGGAAGCGTCGAAACATATCTTCTGATTCAAAAAGCAAGTCATAACTGCATGGCAAAGCAATTTGCCAGTTGACGTTTCTTAACGTTTGGAAGGTTGAAAACATATCTTTGTTTGATTCACAAATACCGTGTACTCTGCCATAAATTAGAGACGCCGCTAATCAGTGACGGTTCGCGGGTTTTTTTCTGGTACGGCCGAGGTAGCGGAGGTGGTAATACAGATAGGTGCGGTCACGCAGCCAGCCGTCTCTGCAACTGACCTTACCTATCTGTATTACCACCTCTTGTTCCTCGGCCGTACCAGAAAAAAACCCGCGAACCGTCACTGCCGCTAATACAATAATTAATGGGTCGCCATCATCTCAAGGTAAAAAAAGCCACTGAAATATAAATATGCCACAGTCAATTTCTCAGCGTTTCCTGGTGGAGAAGACCTGGAAAAAATGTTTCCCGGTGCAGTAGACCGGGAAACACTGTTTCCTGATTATGCGCAGAGTGCGTGAAATAATTATTTCAGGGCGGTGAATTCAAAAAAATCAATTTACATGTAAAATTGAAGGTTTCGTTGAAATCCATCACCCTTTTCCATTTTTGATGATGAAACTCTAAAATTATTCCACAGCTCGTGGAATTCAAATCCTAAACGCAAAATATCCAATGATAGAATAACTCTGCATTCAATCCAAAACGCAAAAAATATCGAATAAAATAACTTAGAATGAGTCTGCATGCAGAAAAAATTAAACTTACAACTTGGATCTAGCGTGAATATGAAAAAAGTTGGTAACCCGAAATTCAAAAACAAATTTTGTTTGTTTGTTATAACTCGACAAATATTGTGTTAGAGGGGTGTGTAATCAACGCCTTAAATCCGTACGCTAGAAATTTTAGCCGGTGGACAAAAATGGGTAAGTCAATTCTTAATCCCAGACCCCGAAAACGCCTCTAGTGATATTTTACTTAAAGACCGGTGTAACCTTACTTTTATTAGTACGTGTGCATCAAGTTCCATAAACGCCATTTTAGTCACTCCATTTTAATAGAAACGAGCGGAGCATAGCGGAGCGGGTGCTCAATAAAAATAGTTTCATAAACTCTCCAGACACTCCTGGAAAGTTTATGAAACGAGTTGAATAGTATACTTTTAATAATAGTTGTTTAAAACTTACGTTATATTTGATTGTGTGACATCGACGCGGAGCAAACGTCAACGAATGTACGAAATCGGCAATTGTTCACGGCTAATGCGATTTTAGTTTAGGCGGCTTCAATAAGTGATGTGACTGGTTTATCGTTAAATTTTAACCCCTCCTATGACACAGGGTATCACACCATGCAGATGCACTTTTGTGTTACACCATGCACCCAGGGCCGTCCTAAGACATTCAAGCGCCCTGGGCTAACAAAATCTAGCATCCTCAGCTCACATGTGCGAAATGAGAAGAGAGACGACAAAGTAGATCAAACTGGCGAACATGGACATCTGTCATTTCGTCAAATGTAAAAAGTTGAAATTGTAGTGTGGCGCCCTGGGCTAACAAAATCTAGCATCCTCGGTTCACATGCGCGAAGTAAGAAGAGAGACAAAGTAAATTAAATTGGCGAACATGGACATCTGTCATTTCGTAAAATGCAAAAAGTTGAAATTGTTGTGTGCAGAGCCGGTAAGTGAGAAGAGAGAAGACAAAGTAGATTTAATTTGCGAACATGGACGTCCGTCATTTCGTAAAGTGTAAAAAGTTGAAATTATATTGTATTGAAGCGTCTGCGCCGCGGCGCTCTCCGGCGCTTGGCGCCCTAGGGCTGCAATGGTTGGGCCTGCATGCACCTTTGGGTCTCCCAATACATCTTTGAAACTAATTTTAAAAAATTAGACCGTCACAATTCCACCGCCCCCTCCCACTAGACACATCATTTAAAGAAGCTGTCTTAGGATTTGTGCAATAGAGCGAAAACTACTGATCGCTAATAAAACCATGTTTTCAATTTCGGGCTGTGTTTTAAGAATTTTGAAGCCACGCATAACGAAAACATGACTTTGTATCTTGTTAGTAAATGTGAGAAAGGATGTATCGCAGTGACGGTTCGCGGGGTTTTTTCTGGTACGGCCGAGGAACAAGAGGTGGTAATACAGATAGGTGCGGTCTGTCTCTGCAACTGACCCTACCTATCTGTATTACCATCTCTTGTTCCTCGGCCGTACCAGAAAAAAAACCCGTGAACCGTCACTGATGTATCGATGTCACTCTTTTTAGAATCATCAGAAGGAGACGAATCCATTGGTATTTTCAAATTTCAGCTAACTCACTCGGTTAAAAAGATAGCATTTTATTACAATATTGGCTGTAACTTCTTTAAGATACGTCCTAGACCAGTGATGGCGAACCTATGACACGTGTGTCAGTGCTGACACGCAAGCTCATTTTTGGTGACACGCATCTTCAAAGTTAAAAAATTTCATAATTCAAATATTTGTCTTTCGTAGCGGCCAGAGTTGGTTATTAACAATAATATTATTACTTACAAATTACCATATCTTGTCGGTGTTAAAGCCACCCGGATTTGGTTCAGTACAGCATTCAGGCAATAGATTCCGCCACTTTGGCGTTTCTACCTTTATTATTACTTACGTTCATAATAATTAATAATTAACAAAATTCTAATTAATTAATACAAACATTATAAATATTTCTATTTTTGTGTGACACGCCACGAAAATTATGTTTCTATTTTTCAAAATTTTGACACCGAGCTCAAAAGGTTCGCCATCACTGTCCTATAGACCATCGATGTGATCCTTTTTAGATTCAGCAGAAGTAGACGAATCCATCGGTGTTTTCAAATGAGATAGCTCACTCGTGTTAATTACGGGAGTAGAAGAAATAATTAAAGATTTACTTTTTTGCTAGAAAGAAAAAGACACAACTTGTCAATTCGATGTAAAATTTTGCGCAACATTTAACGACGTGACACGACAGTTATCACGCGTCGTTACATTATCTCCTTGCAATTATGTAAGTAAGTTTGTCTCGCTCGTCGATAAACAACTCCTTAAGGGTTGTGGGGGGCGGGTGGGAGGGGTCGGAAGGGATGCGTCGAGGGGCCGAGAAAACCTGCCAGGAAAACGCGACCCCGTTACGCCGAGGCCTCATGTTTACAAACGTGATTTCTTGTGTATTCTTTCCGCTGCAGGTTTCGCGATTTCACGGATGCGTCGCTCGAAGGCACCTTGAAGTTCATTCGGGACAATATTTATATTATAGACACAAATCGATAGCCGATTAAGCCTAGCCTAACGGATTATCGAATAATATTCAGCGGCGAGACAAATCCAGCGGCGGCTCGTGGATTTACGTAGGGGAGCCAAAGACGAAGATGCTTCTTGTGCTGCACTACTTACTCTAATAGAGGAAGCAAATATTCCGTTGCTTTTTCTGTCAAATTTTCTTCCGTTGCCTCACCGCTGAACATCCACGAGCCACAGTTGGACAAATCAGTAATCGACGGCCGATTAGTCTTAGCCCAACGGAAAGACGGATTATCGAATAGACAAAAGTTCTCTTGGGCAGAGTTGGTTTGAAAATCATATCATTATACCTTGCTCTTGCCCTTGCCCTTGGGCCTTTTAAGATTCCTCCTGGAAACAGAGCGATTCCACTTTGAAGGAATTTGATATTTCTAAAACAGAAGGTCATCCAGATCAAGCGATTATCTAAGTTGGATTGGTGCAACTATTTTTGCAGCTTATAAATAAATGCGGACGCTGTGCACTAGAGATCCGTTGTATTCATCAAATCGTCGTAGGAACTTCGTTCTTTGAGTCCTGCATAGGGATTTGATCGAATTTTTATGCCTTTATGGTGGATCGAGTCGACAAAATTTTTCGTCAAAGTTGGACATGGTTTCCTGAAAAAGCATTTTTTCACAGGGGTGCTAGAGGCGGGCGGAAGGGGTTACGCTTAAGTTCGCATGCATGACTTTAAAGAAGACACTTCAAAGTTTTTCGCCCTCAAAGATTCATCAAAGTCGATTAAAAATTCGCTGAGTTATGGCGGTTTGAAAATGGTCGAAAGTGTTTAATTTTTTTTCACCAGTGTATTTTTGTTGAGACAGCACACAAGATGGTGATCTTTTTAGCCCACGTCTGGTGGTTATAGTCGTTTCAAACATCTAGTGCTATGATGGCTTTGTCTAATCGATGATTTTGTAGCGTATTACCACAGCCTTCAACAAGACTATAAAGCTGCCGATGGTTTAATGTATTCATGATGGCAAGGGTTACAATTCTCATCCTCTTTCATAGTTCTCGTTATTCTGGAATTTTTTCCTTACCCTCAACTCTCTCGTTCTCTGCTCCCTTACAGTTTGTAAGGTGTGAGCCACATAATTTTGTTTCTAAGTTGGCCATGCCTGAGAGAGAGAGAGAGAAACGTAGCAGTCATGACTGAGATTAATTCCTTTTTTTTTACATCTAACACAATTGAACTATTGGACGCGTTCGCCAGAATTTTCAACTGTCAACATGTTTATTTCGATTTACGCTGAATGTTAGTATTTGATGAACGCTACTTTTGTAACCTCTATTTCGGCGGCAACTTCAACACTTGATTCCACGAATCAGTCTAATTTGTACGATTGGTAAAATGGCGACTGCTGGACGAACTTGTTCACGATCAGCAGTGCGTTCATCAGAAAATATCCCAACTAGTTAGTCTGATGAACGCGCCCAATGATAATCTAGTCTCATGATGTAATAATATGCGACATACCTCATTTATCCCACACCAAACTTTGAAACAAAATTTTGTGCCTCACACGATATTTCCCTTTTCTTGTATATTGCCTCCTATTTTCTTATGTATCATTTATATTGGAGAGTGGTATATCCTGATCCGTTCTGAAATTAAAGCTTATCCAAAAGAAAACTAACCAATCGAGTCCTGATCATTATTTCCTAACACGTGCACTCGGCGTAATCTTAATTGGGGGCTGTGCAGTTTGCGACCCGCCAATAGCGCGTGATGAGTGTCAGTTGGCCGTGACAAAGGCACGTTATGTGTGATCGGTCTCTAATTATAGCCGGCACGGTTATGTGAACGTGCCAAAGAATAAAAGCCCCCCGGGTTCGAGGGGGTGCGCGATTGTTTGCCGACATAATGAGGACGGGAATGGAAGGAACGGGGGCGGCGGCGTGTGGGACTTCACAGGTATAGCATTGCAACGTGACGGTTTTCTTTTGCCGGTTTTCCACGCCGAGGGTAAAAATAGAATTTGTTTGGCGACGTGGATGTTTTCAACAATCGTAATCAAATATCCAAGCAATCTGCACCTCGACGAATCGTCCGTTATCAGACTGACAGATAAACTGGAATGGATAGGCGACTCTATGTACACAACATTTATCGCAGTTTTCGTTCAGCCCCAGGGTCACCGCTTAGTAATGGCGTTGCAATCGGCAGGGGTAAACTTGTAGCAGTGCGGGTTGCGGGGAGCGAGAATTGCACTTGCAATTTTTCTTCCTAATTTTTGCACCATGTCACCATCGTTTTAATGCATGTCTCAGATTTTAACCCTTTCGCTGCGGCGTTAGGAAAACACTCGCGTGTCTGTGGTGCGGCGTTAGATTGGCGTGGAATATCAACAGTAACGGCATCTGGCGAAAAAATTAAAGAACTAAAAAGTAGTTTTTCACGAAATATGTTGAATTATTATGTAATTTAGGTATCCTTAATTTTTATACAAAATGAATTTGGCGAAACGCAAACGTAAATATGCGGCAATGGCAGTACAGGTACGCAGAAGCGGATCGTAAATATGCGTCTGTAGCAGCGAAAGGGTTAACAAACAAAACTGAAGGGAAAAGAAATCTCAAATACTTACTGTTTTGTTTATTTACACAAAGTCTCCGTTTCATATTACTTATATTGGTGGTGTTCAGCAGTGACGGCGAAAACCCGCGAACCGTCACTGTTATTCAGACAGACCATATTTTCCAGCTAAATTAACACCAATTTATGTAATAACAATTTTCGACCCGTTTTTAAACTTTGCGATACTTGCGCCATACTGTGGCCCTGGAGCGAAAGCTTTAATGCGAACAATTTAATTCGTATGGAGTGCGCAGGGCATGCTCAGAGTCAAACTTTAGACTGTCTGCAATTACATAGGTGATTCGTAGAATTCAATTAATAAAAAAAAAATATATCAGTACGTTGCTGAACACCATCTTCCATTGAGGGAGTTTGGTTGGATGGACGATCTTTGATATTCGTCGCCTTAACCAATCCTCGGCAGTATACGTTCCGAAACTTTTACTTACTTCGTGATTCGTAGAATTCAATGAATAAAATAAAAATATCAGTACGTTGCTAAACACCATCTTCCATTGAGGGAGTTAGGTTGGATGGACGATCTTTGATATTCATCATTCTAGTTCAAGCGCCTTAACCAATCCTCGGTAGTATACGTTCCGTAACTTTTGCTTACTTCCCTTTACACATTTCGTATCGCAGTGGTTACAACAGATTATAACCTACAAAATGCAAACATAAGTCACTTGAATCCCGGCGACAAAAATCGAGCGTAATGTTTCTTCATAAACTGAAGCATGATTTAATTGACTCCTCTGATATATTGAAGAAAATTAGGTTGCATATACCATCCATTAGCAGCAGGCAAAAGTCAACATTTAATATCTGCTCATCGAACCAATTATGGACGAAAACATAGATAAAGTAAAATAGATCGGCGACTCTCTGTATACAATATTTACCGCATGTGGCATGGTATTTCATTAAATTATTTCTCACACACTTTAGAAAATGAGGAGAATCAAACGATGGAATTATTTCCTCGTCACCTATGAGAAATTAACGATAACAATATTTTGTCCCAAAAAATAACAATATGACATTCAAAATTTCATAGAGACAATAAAGAAATGTACTTGTAATAAATATCACTTACCGGTTCCTTTCTAGTGAAGGAATGCATATGTGTTTATGTTGCAATTTTTGCAGGATTTAATGGCACACTAACGACTCATTATTTATAATATTTTTATAACGCGAAGGGTATGGACGACTTTCTCTTCGTTTTAACAGACGAAAAACTGAAAGGAATCTAATATTTACATACCTACGGTTTTGTTTGTTTACATATACTCGGCCGCGCTGATTATCGCTTGGTGTTGAATGATTTACGGCCGAAATTTCAAATTGTATTAGCAGGTTGGGCCATCTAGCGTCATTTGCTGTAACAAATTCTAGCCTGTTTGGCGATACTTACGCCATCCCATGTTTCCAGTGTGAAGCTCCAATGCGAACAATTTATTTCGTATGGAGTGCGCAGGGCATGGACTAAAATCTCCATTGCACATTATTTCTCGTAATTTTAACTGTCACACGAATGTGATATCTTTTGTGACTCTTTAAATTTAATTTGTTCTCAACTTGTGAAACAATCATAAGTAGAGTAGAGTATTTATTGGTGTGATAACATATTGCTTACACAGGTCATAATTGAACAACATTAAATAAATTGGTACAGGGATAATTACACATTAATAACAAACTAAAATAGTCTAAAATGGTTAATAAATAGCTTGAAAAAATGTCACAAATTAAAACTTAAAATTACAACTTAAAATTAGACAATAAAAATTCGTGAATAAGTGTGAAAAATTTAAAACTTAAAATTACAAATTAAAAATCAAGAAATTTTAACAACGTTATCTTAGTATTGTATTTATATTTGTAATTGTATTGTATTATTGTATCTATGATTATATGTTGTCTTGTAATTGGGACGTTTCCTGTTGAGCAATAAACGTCTATTATTATAATACGGCGGGAATTATTAAAGTTGGTATTCTAAACGAGCGGTGGCGCCCTCTAAAGAGTTTTGCACCAACTCTTTTCACAATATAAACAACGAGCCTGTTTGTAGCGTTCGTAAAATCTGCGGAACACGTTTCATCACTCAAATTCAACAGCTGAAACACGTAGCTGTTATTACTCTTTCAAAATTTTGTTTGGTGTTATGCAATACGTCGCAATTTCGTGTATTATTGTCATCAAACACACCCCCTGTCAGCGGGATGGGGGTATTTTTAACGGCGTGTCAATCACAGACATCCCCCGCGTTGAGATCACCACCGATGAGCGATTGTGTAAGAGCGGCTGAATTTTGCATAACAGTTGATTATATCACGGCGACGATCCATCACCGGCAATTATTCTGCAGGGAACAGCAGGGGGCACTATTTTCGCCCCCATTCCCCGATATCGACCTCGAAGATGGGGGCATTATTGAGACTTCAAGGTCGTTTCCTTTTTCGATTCATTAAATTTTGAAAATTAAAAAATAATATGGTAGTGGGTAGATTTGTATATTTCAATTCTGTTTTCGTTTTATTTTACTTTTTTTACAAATAAAGTGGTTTATTATTATTATTATTATTTTTATTATTATTTACTGGTTTTGGGTGCCGTCTGGGTGATATCTTTCCCCCATTCCCCGATATCGACCTTGAAGATGGGGGCATTATTGAGACTTCAAGGTCGTTTCCTTTTTCGCTTTACTAAATTTTGAAAATTAAAATTAAAATGGTGGTGGGTGGACTTCCTGCTTCTGGGTGCCGTCTGGGTGATATTTTTTTTAACCGAGAATAATCCACTGAATTTTGAAAATTAAAAAAATATTACGAGGCCGCGGTGGTGTATTGAATAGACTTCCAGTTTCAGGGTGTCGTCTGAGCTGTATTTTTTTTAACGAAGAATAAATCTGCCCCCATGATGAAAATATTATCCTCCCTCAAATTTTTGTATTTCTTAACTAAACTTCAAGGATATCAATAGTTTAGGACTAATAAAGGGTTAAGAATCCAAGGTCAACTTTGCGAAAATATGAATTTCCAGAAAATGCAATAACTAGCAAAAGTACTTTTCAATTATTAATTACTAATTATTTTATAATATCGATCTACTTACATTATTTTTATACTCAGTGAATAGTACTTTTGCTGGGTATTTCCTTCTCCGTAATTTAAACACTGAACAAATCACGTACAGTTCTTCAATAGTACCTGAGTAAAACGTTTTAATCTTAAATCATTTTTCTTATGTAAAATACACGGCCGATTGTAAATCGTAATGCGACAGCAAACGTCACTTTTTGGAACAAAATGAAATATCCGCCATTATGATTTCATGGCAAACCTTTGTTTTTAATTCAAAATGATTGTAAAGTTTTTTGCAAATATCTCGGTAAATACTCTGCTGAAACTAATGAGTAAGGTACCAAATAATTCAGCTTAAAAAGTTGTAAGAAGACCGACGCTGTTAAATAATTAGGGAAGCCAATATTAACACATTTAAAATTTTACATGTAAATCCCTATGGCTCATTTGACAATTCGACACCCTTACCCATTTAAAATCACCCTGTAACTTTATACATGATCCTCAAGAACATCATTAGTTGAGTTTGATTAACTCTTAGGAGAGTCAGAAATTTCTAGATCTAAGCGGGGCCAGACAAAAAAGAAAATAAAAGTTACAATTTTTTTGGGGTTAAAATAGAAAGGTGGGTGCCTACAAAGCTGTGTTTCATTGAAGTAGTTAGTTAGCCTACTAGTCAATAAATGTCTTCATGTGTATAGATCCAAAAATAACACGAAAATATTCAAACTATTTAATTTTAAAAGGTGGTACAACGTATCTACCACCGCCCCACTAGGCATGTTCGAAAAGTGGTACAATGCGTGTACCGCTGCCCCTCAAAGAGTTAATTAACAGACTATTACGCAAATAAAAACTCACTTAAATTGTATAATTTGCAAGAAGTTAACGCAAATAAAATTTACTTCAAAAACTGATAATGCGTTGTGTGTGAACTGACCTTTCTATAAGAAAAAAACATTTTACTACCATTGACCAGACTGTTTATGAATAAATAAATAATTCATTTAACAAATTATATAACTCGTCTGTAAAGGTCATTTCACTTTTTTTTTCTCATGAATTCTAGAAAGTGTTTGTATTTCTCGTTACTCGGTAACATAACAATTATTCCGAGCGGCACGCACCACAACGTGACAGCAACAGCAGAAATAATCTACACGTGTTGCGTGTACGGCGAGGGACGCTTCCCTTGAGACTTCGGCACATTTTTTTTTTTTTTGCTCACGTTATGCAAAAATCTGGACTTGATCGATCATCCAAATGAATAAATATATATATAGTTTTAATTTCGTTGAATAATTTAATCGAGCGCAACGCTACAACACGTTTCCAATAGCTTCATTAATAGTGATGATAATGGGGTAATACTACATACACATAGCTTCAGCTTCATTTATAGTGATAGTAATAATCAGTGACGGTTCGCGGGGTTTTTTCTGGTACGGCCGAGGAACAAGAGGTGGTAATACAGATAGGTAGGGTCAGTTGCAGAGACGGCTGGCTGCGTGACCGCACCTCTTGTTCCTCGGCCGTACCAGAAAAAAACCCGCGAACCGTCACTGGTAATAATAAAGGTTTAATGAGTTGCGTACATCTTGATAGGATTATGTGTATGTAAATTTATTTTGTAATTATTGATTATGCAACGTACAGGAAACGCCCGTCAAGAAAATTGTAAGAATTAATCATGTTGATGAGGTAATTATTCGTTTGGAATTCAGGAGTAATGATGAATATTAATTGGTTCAGAAGGAAGATCTTGTACACGGGTTATTATTGGGAAAAACAAAAAAAAGTTGAGGTAAACACTCACTTCCGGTTTACTAAACTTTCCCAAAAGCTTCTCAGTTCTTCGCATTGTCAAATAAGGCTTATGTTCTAAGTTTCATAGTTCTAAGTTAAATGCATTAGTTTTTCAGATACAGCGCGCACAGTGACACAGGCATACAGTCACAGACACAGACACAGCCACACACAACCATGCACTCACACAGCCACACAGTAACACAGCAATACACAGACACACAGCCACACACAACCATGTACCCACACAGACACAAACACAGCACAGAGGCACACACAGCACCCAGACCGCAGATGCAGACACATATTTTTTCTCAGAAATTGTTGAAATCGCCTCTAGGGACCTCAAAACGGACATTTCCGTAAAAAGAAAATTGAAATAATTTTCACGATCACAATACTTTTTCGTACTTCGTAACGGAGAAAGTAAGAATTAATGGAACATTAAGGCAAGATGACAGTTTTATCCGTGATAGTATCGCGTAAGCCACAAAATTTTGTTTCAGAGTTGGCTGTGAGATAAATGAGGTACGTCAAGAGACTGGATTAGTTCAATTGAATTAGATTTAAAAAAATGAATTAATCTCAGACATGACTGCTACGTTTCTCTCTCTCAGGCATGGCCAACTCAGAAACAAAATTCTGTGGATCACACCCTGTAAAATGTGTACATTAATGCAATCTAACTTCTACCATACTGTACTTAATCTTTTTATGAGTTAATTCACAATTGGAAATCTTTTTTTGGTTAATTTCAGATTTTATCGAATCGTAATAAAAATCAACAGGAATTACCAAGTGTCAAATAGGAGACATTTTTTTTTATATTTGAACGGCCAAGATCAGCATGGAGTCTGAATCGGGAACAACCAACACGAAAATATCCGATTCGGGATATTCGAATAGTTGCAGTAACAGTAATTCTCAAAGAAGGTACGTTTTTCATATTTTTGTTTATTTTATTTATTCATTTGTGCATAGCATTAATTCTTTTACACGTTTCTATATTACTTTATTGTTTATTTTATTTACTGCTCACTTTTTTGTTTATTTTATTCAGCATTAGTTCTTTTATGTGTTTCTATATTACTTTATTATTTATTTTATTTATTTACTGCATTAATTATCTTATTATTTTTCTTTTACATTTTTTTTTATCAGACTCTTAGACACAGATACGTATCCAAATGAATTGTTTCGGACTAGAACAGCTGACCATCCATTATGGAAGAGCAGATTTAGAGGAACTGTCATTTGGTATTCGTTTTTATTTTTTTTTTCATTTTTTCATAACACATTAACACACCTAAAATATCAAAATAACATAACTATTACTAAACGACCTACTAATATATTAATATGCAATTAAATTACTCGGTGCTCAACTTAACTTTTCAAAAAGGTTATTTTCAAACGTACAAAGACGAGAGAGGGTATGGACCGTTGTTCGGAATACTCGATACATTAGTTTCAATACTCTTCGAGAATCCTACCGACTGCGCCAACTAAATTACTCAACTCACCGTTTTAAAAAGATTTATTTTCAAATGTACAGAGACGTGGCTTCAAATACTGCTACTGTAATGCCAAATAATAATTAATTATAACAGAATGAATATTAGAAATAAAGACGAAAAAATTTTCGTCTTTATTACTTGTATTCAATAAATCTGCAATAAGTGAGATTGTCTCAGGTTAATATTATTTGCTAATAAATTCTTGGTAACAAAAACCTTACCATTTATAACATTGCATTCAGCGCTTTAAAAAATTGTAAAAAAATAATCAATCGAGCAATTTACTTCAACATAAAATCTACAAAAATAAAACTAATGCGTTTCTGAATTTTCATTAAAACAATTGCCAATCTTAGAAGGAAACAAAATGGCGACGCTACAAAGAACTGAAAAAACGAAAATTGCAATCAACTATTTAGAAAATTGTAACTTATAAAATAAAATTAAAAATGGAATTTACTCTAAAGGCTCCTTAAAATTTCTTATAAAAACAATAGCCATTTTCTAGATTGCAACAAAACATCAACTCCAGATCGAAACAAAATGGCGACGCTACAAATTTGAACTGGAGAAAACGAAAATTGCAATCAACGATTTAGAAAATTGTAACTTTTGAATCAAAACATTTATTAACAATATTTGTCTATTTCTTCGTTATCTTCAATAAAACGTTGAAATCAAATTAAAATTGATATTTTGACGTGTTGTGTGGCGCCGTCTTGTTGAAACCAAAATTCAATCAATTCAATTTCGGTCATAAACAAGTTTGAATAAATGAGCGGTACTTCCTGATATAATTTAATTTTTATTTTGTCTGTACTAGTTTCGGTTAAAATATTACCATCATCAGCAGATAACTAAAAGAAAATTTGTTATTACAATAAATTATTAATTCTAACAAGTTTTGATTTTTAAAATATCTAGGCTAAATTAATATCAATTTACAAACTTATTATTCAAAGCGCGTGTAATGTTTAGTGTATAAAGGCCCCTAGCTATTTATTACATGGAAATCATAAAATTATTAGGGCAATACTGAGTTAAAGGTATTTTAGTGAACATTGTGTGTGTTAGTTAAATTACTTACATGTCAATAAGAAAATTTTTTGGCGTGTAGTCGGATAACGCATGTTAATTTTGAGGTTATTCTGAAATTGTTAAGGAATTTGTTAAATTGTATGCTTCTACAACCAAATTATATATGTGTGTGTATGTTATGAGTAGTTGTGTATATATTACCTTGGGTTTAATATTGATTGTTGTATTCAAGTTAAATATGAAGGCTAGTTCTTGACTCATGGGAACTTATATGTAAAATATGGAAAATTACTGTGACAAGTTTGGCGCGAATGTGTATAATGAGGTTATGTATGCGATGTGTATGTAGTGTAAGTTAAGTTGTATACAGTTATTAGTTATTATTCAAAATGTATCTGTATTGGTGCGAAAATGGTAATTGTAATTAGCTGTCTGTTATTATTGGTAATTGGATAACTTGTTATATTTTAGTATGGATGTGTAAGGTATTTATAAAGTGGTTTGTTGAATTGTTGTGTTTGGTCATTGAGTAATTGTAATTGAGTATTGTTGTGAATAAATTTGTCTATTTCATATGTTTCTAGTAATCTGAGTAGTTTTCCTTTATTTAGATTGTGCAGTAGTTTAATGTTGTTGTTGTCGTTACATGTGTGGTTATGAATGAATAAGTGACGTCCGAAATTGGAATGTAATCTTTGTGTTTTGTGTTCTTTAATCCTAGTTCTTAGAGCACGGCCAGTCTCGCCAATATAAGTTGCGTTGCATTGGTCACAGCTTAATGAATAAACTCCACTTTTGTCTAATATGTGTGTTTTATCTTTGGGTTTACTGAGTATATATTTAAGATTTGTATTGTTTTTGAATATTGGGGTAATTTGATATTTGGAAAATATTTTTTTAATTTTATGTGAAATATTGGCATATTGAGTTATAGTTCTGTATTGGGGTTTTATTTCTACGTTTTCTTTTTGTTCTGTAGGATGTATGTTCTGAAGATTTTGTTTATGTTTTGTTTTATGTATAATTTTGTTTATGATGTCGGGGTTGTAATTATTATTGCAAGCTATTTGTGTAATTATATTAATTTCGTCAGTAAAGTGTGTTTCATTTAATGGGATATTTATTGCTCTATTAATATATGAGTGAAAAGCAGCATATTTATGTGAATAGTGGTGGGTAGAATTATTTGGGATGATGGTGTCTGTTTGTGTAGGTTTACGAAAAATGGAGTATTCTATTATGTTTTGATATATGAAATAGACAAATTTATTCACAACAATACTCAATTACAATTACTCAATGACCAAACACAACAATTCAACAAACCACTTTATAAATACCTTACACATCCATACTAAAATATAACAAGTTATCCAATTACCAATAATAACAGACAGCTAATTACAATTACCATTTTCGCACCAATACAGATACATTTTGAATAATAACTAATAACTGTATACAACTTAACTTACACTACATACACATCGCATACATAACCTCATTATACACATTCGCGCCAAACTTGTCACAGTAATTTTCCATATTTTACATATAAGTTCCCATGAGTCAAGAACTAGCCTTCATATTTAACTTGAATACAACAATCAATATTAAACCCAAGGTAATATATACACAACTACTCATAACATACACACACATATATAATTTGGTTGTAGAAGCATACAATTTAACAAATTCCTTAACAATTTCAGAATAACCTCAAAATTAACATGCGTTATCCGACTACACGCCAAAAAATTTTCTTATTGACATGTAAGTAATTTAACTAACACACACAATGTTCACTAAAATACCTTTAACTCAGTATTGCCCTAATAATTTTATGATTTCCATGTAATAAATAGCTAGGGGCCTTTATACACTAAACATTACACGCGCTTTGAATAATAAGTTTGTAAATTGATATTAATTTAGCCTAGATATTTTAAAAATCAAAACTTGTTAGAATTAATAATTTATTGTAATAACAAATTTTCTTTTAGTTATCTGCTGATGATGGTAATATTTTAACCGAAACTAGTACAGACAAAATAAAAATTAAATTATATCAGGAAGTACCGCTCATTTATTCATACACACAACCTGATAAAAATGGATCGTTTACTCCAAGACATAAACAAGTTTGTTAACATGTCACGATATCTTTCGGAATTTACTTACAAAACAGCTACAAATGGCCATTGACCGAAGTCTTTCAGCCTTTTTGATACAATTCTGGCGTGTAACATCTTAGTGAATCTTAAATTAAATTAATGATGACTATGATTCCCTTTTTGCGATAATTGATTCCGTCAGCTTGCAAAGCACACCAGTAGGTGGCGTTTTTAGGATAAAGTCTATGTTCGTGAATGAATAATAGTAATAATTTATTCAAGTTACAGGGCTTACATTCGTCACAATAATTTACAATTGCCAGCATACGAGAGAATGACAATAAATCATTCTTCAGCAATTAATAACTGCTCAATATAATGATTTATAATAGTAAATGATATTGGGATTATAATAATATAAAATGATATTAAATTTATACTTAACACAGCCGTCGTTTTGAAAATTTGCTTCGTCGGTAAAGATGATTTTCGATGAAAAATGTTCAGGTCGTTCAATCATCCAATTGACGAATATTCTGCGCTGTACACTGACTGACATCCATTCCATGACATGGGGACGACGATGTCTTCACACATTTTACACATTTTACATCTTTTTTTAAAATTTTTGGGCGTCGTCTACGAGGTCATTTGCCACCACGTTTTATACCTTAAATTACAATTTTAATCCGCTGTAATCATAATATTTTCACCAACCATCATCACCATCATGTTCTGTGCAATTGTGTAAAGCTTTTACATTTTTTTTTCTTGAATAACGTTCTCATCTATCACTTTTTTTTTACATTTACTATGGATGTGTTACCAGAAAAGAGAAATTCAAATGGTATTCAAAACATGTAAAAATACCAGTGGCCATGACGTAGTGAACAATTGCAACTTGCCATTTTACTGTTTTACTGTCAGTTTTGACGTTTCCTAAGATTAGGCGTTCGTAATAAATCTCAAAAAAAAACGATGTTTGTCGCTAATTGTGTAAACTACTCTCAACATAAGCTTCAAAACTGACAGTTTCAGTTTGTTAAAAACGTGTAAAAATAGCAGTAGCCATGACATAGTGAACAATTAAAACTTTTAAATTGTACTGTTAGTTTTAAAGTTTCCTAAGAAGATATTCGTAATAAATCTTTAAGAAGAACGATTTTTGTCGCTAACTGTGTAAACCATTTTCAACATAAACTACAAAAATAATAAAAATAGCAGTAGTCATGACATAGTGAACAATTGAAACTTTTAAATTTTACTGTCAGCTTTGAAGTTTCTCGAGATGGTATTCGTAATAGATAAAAAAAAACGATTTTTGTCGTTAATTCTGTAAACCACTTTCAACATAAACTTCAAAACTGACAGTTTCGGTTGTTGGGCGTACCCCCATTTGAAAACCAGTTATATATATGTTGGTTAATTACAAATGAGTTGTATTCAATATAATTATATTTTTTTTAGTGCAAGTTCTAAGTCTCGTCATAGTGGAAGTAATTCCAGCAGGAGTAGTGGTTACTGCGGCGCGCAAACTGTTGATGGAAGGTGAGCAATTTTGTAACTTTTTTCATTGTAAAGTATAACGGTAATATTTGAATTAATACTCTTGTTGTGTTCCATACACTACAACAATATTCGTAGAAACGCCAAAGCCTGAATGTTGCACTAAACCCACCGAGAGTTCTGACGGGGAAACAATATTTAATGTTTACCACAACAATAATTTTAATTCAAGTCTGACCGTTTATGTCGTACGTGTTTTAATGTAAAGTATTAAAAACATTTTTTTTTTAGTACCGACGCCGGTCCTCCACCTCCGAACAAAAGAAACAAGGACAAGAAGAAGAAATTGAAATCGGGAAATTCCGCCCCTAATTCCATTTGCGCGGGCACAACCGTAGCTCCCGCTGAAAGAAACGGAACTCTTATCAAAGATGCAGGCACAGAAAGTAAGATAGATTGAAAATATTTTAGATCGGATTGTCGCACTATTAATAATTTACTCTAATTACATGTTAATCACGTGCCAATTTTTAGTTACAGACACGTCGCTACCGATGGTGGTTTCAGAACCCGCTTCAGAAAACATTAATGATTCCGAAAAATCCAAGGACTTACTCGATGATCAATCATTACAAAATGATTTATCTATAGGTAATTATCGATAATCTTAATGCGGACTACTCAATGACTATTATAAGGTTAACATTTGAAATTGTGTTATTCAGTTGCCTGGACAAATATTTGTCTAAACACGTTTCAGAGTTACAGTTTGATGAGGAAGAGCTCCTCCCAGAATGTCGGATTATTGTTGGCGACATCCTCTCCGCGAAAAAGGGATTCATATATCTGCACGACTTTACCTTTGAGTTGTTTTTTTTTGGACCTAGAGCCGCTCCTTTTGCTAGTGCGCTTGTTGACCGATGTCTCATTTTTTAGATTAGGTGACCGGGTTTGCGTACCTCAAAAAATAACCTGGGGTCAGTTTACGATTTGGGAGTGTTTTGGGCCATTTAGGTTATATTAATAATTAGTGTTTTCACAAATATTTGCCAAAACACGTATCTGGCAAAAATATGAAACACAACAAAAGTTTCAAATGTTACCCTTATTTCATGCAGCGTCAACAGTATTAATTGTAAATGATGACTATTATTAACTTTATACTTCAGCTGATTCAACGCCACCCAACGACATTCTCTGTTCTTGGAATGGCAAACAGCAAGAAGAGGGCGAAGGTGCCGTGGAAAGAGAAAACGCCATGGAATTAACTGTTCCGTGCGAGCAGCAGGAAGATGATGAGATTAAAGTGCCGACACAGCCAGAGGTATTTTACAAACGTCATAAAAAAGATTATCTAGAACTCAGTAGAAGCCTTTTGCCTTTATTTGAGGTTTAAGCTTATCTTTTAAATTGTCATTCTGATATTTCAGGATGGATTTTGGTGCGTAATTTCAATGTACGACGGCGTAGTTTTCTACACGACGCCCAACCTAACTTCCGTTTTGGGCTTCCCGAAAGACATCTGGCTGGGAAGATCGTTTATCGATTTCGTGCACCCGAAGGACAGGGAAACGTTCTCAAGTCAAATCACCAGCGGCATCGCCGTTCCTCTTGTGGATTCCACTGGAAAAAGCAAAGGTAATAATTCTTACAATTTTATATTTGACAAGGAACACAAACTCGCACCTAAACATTCTGCACGTCCGTGGGAATCAGAAACAAGAAAAAAAAATATTTTTTTTTTTCCAGATATTACGAATACGCTGTACGTCTGTCTTAGGAAGTACCGCGGCCTCAAGACTTCCGGCTACAGTGTGATCAAGAAACCCGTGAATTATCAAGCTTTCCAGTTGACTGTAACTTTCAGAAACATCACCGACTCCTCAGACGCCAAACAACCCGAAGGAACTGCGGGGATGTTTCTGGTGGTCGTTGCTATACCGGTACACTCTTCTTATAAAGGTAGTTACACTTACTAACTAAATTTTGAAAAGAAAAAAATCTTTGACTTTATAATCTTATATTTCCTGTTCTAATGTTCAACTTCAAAAAACGGCAAGAAGATGAAAATACTTGACATTTTTTAACTAAATTTAGAAGAAAAAAATGCTATCTAAATTTAGACAAAAATTCTTGGACTTTATAATCTTCATAATATGTTGAAAATACTTACCATTTATTACCTAAAATTAGAAGAAAAGAAAATTTAACATTATTGTCTTCTTTTACTTGTTTTAATGTTCAAAGAAATTGCAAGAAGTAGTTGAAAATACAAAAAAAACATTATTAGTGATCGCCATTAATCATAAATCATTCTTATTACAATTTTTCAGTTCCTGATGAGACCAGGAAGAGTTCAAAGTTTATCATGAGACATACATCAGCTTGTACATTTTCGCACGTCGATCCCGACGTGGTCTCCAATTTTGGATTTCTTCCGCAGGATATGCTGGGGAAATCCGTTTTCGATTTTTACCATCCCGAGGATCTACCGTTTTTGAAGGAAGTGTACGAATCTGGTGAGTTTTTGTAAAGTTTTTGCGAGCACACAATTTATGTAAAATCCAATGGTTTACAACCTCTTCTTCTACAACGTGTTCATTTATTTCTAGTCATGAGAAAGTGCCAAATATCCGGTTCGGTATTCCGAAGCAAACCGTACAGGTTCGCCGTGCAGAACGGCGGCTTCGCCATGATCGAGACCGAGTGGTCGAGTTTCGTGAACCCGTGGTCCAGGAGGCTCGAGTTCGTCATCGGACTCCACCGGGTCCTGCAGGGACCCCACGACCCCAACATCTTCGCGCCCAGGAACGACGACGAGTTCAAGTTGATATCCGAGGAAGTCCTGAAGGAGAGCAAAATCATCCAGGAGGAAATTTTAATTCTACTAAATAAGGTAAGAAGACAAAAGGGAAAAAATAAAAGCTTCAATTATTAATTTTTTTAATGTTGCTTTTAGGAATTGTCGAGACCCACAGAAGTGGCGAAACAGGAGGTGTCGAAGCGTTGCAAGGATTTGGCCACTTTTATGGAGACACTGATGGACGAAGTCTCGAAATCTAAGCTGCAACTGGATGTAACACACGATCACAATCCTACAATATCAGTAAGTGAAAGTTTATTGTTAATTTTTGTCATTAGTAGAAGTGATCGAAATTTGTAAGTAATGTGAGGGAGGCGAGCTCTTGTACGGACTATTTTAAAGGTTTTTGACTCTCCTGAAAAATTTACTCTTTAAGTTTAGGTACACTTTTCTTCAAAAACTATAAAAGCCATCAATCAGATTTTTTAGTAATAATAATAATTATTATTATATTTATTGACCACTCAAATTTACAATAGCAAAATTTACAGGTTACTAAAAAAGACCCTTGCAGTAAAAGGGGGTCAAAAGGGAAATGTTCAGATGAAATCCGAAGATTTTGTTTCTTTGTTTTTGTTTGTTTTTAAAGGTGGTATCGATGGCTGACATTATTTCTATATGTTAAGTGGCGAGTTTTTTTTTTTAATATAGGAACTAAAACAATTTCATGTCAAAAAATTTGTGTATACAAGGTGTCCCAGAAGTCGACGTCAAGCCGAAATCTTTTAACAGACTAAGTCATGAGAGTTATCAGAAAAATATAAAAAAATGTATTTAAAAAATTATGGCCATTTAAAAAAACGAGAAAACTTGCGTAGTACATTTTTTTTTACAGCATGGTCAGTTGAAACTGGACAAAGTATTAATTTTGAATCTTTGGATGGGCAATAAATTACATTTACTTCTTAGCTGGAGCAGTTGACCATTGTGGGCTAGAGTTTAAAGACGAAGTGTTCGAGATTACATAACAAAAAAAATTATTAAAAAAAGATGATATTTGTAGTAACAGGAGTGAAAAGACCATCACAGGCTGTAGATTTTCTCGTTTTTTTTTTAAATGGCCATAATTTTTTAAATACGTTATTTGGATTTTTTTTATATTTTTCTGCAACTCTCATGACTTTGTCTGTTAAAAGATTTCGGCTTGACGTCGACTTCTGGGACACCCTGTAAGTAGGGTACATTTGAATAAAGAAGAAAATTCCACACGAAAAAAAATATATTTTCTTATATCTTCAGCCATAAATCCTTATTTTGGAGGTAAGAATATGTGTGTAAAATTTCAAAAAAATCGGCCCGGTACTTTTCTAGAAAAGTGTACCTAAAAATCACGTCTTCTTTTGGAAGTGACTCCCTTAATCAAGAATTTTCTTTGTTACAGGAACGTGATTCTGTGATGCTGGGCGAAATAAGTCCTCACCACGATTATTACGACAGCAAATCGTCGTCGGAAACTCCCCCCAGTTACAACCAGCTGAACTACAACGAGAACATCCAACGGTTCTTCCAGAGCAAACCGAAGACCACGGACTCCGACGGCAGCGAGGAACGGCCGGGTGCGTTACAGGGTGTCGCCGACGCCGACCACGAGGCCAAGTGTCTCTCCGCGGCTCAGGACTGTGCCAACAACCAGTACGTATTACGTCAGGCTTTATTTTACGAGATGATCACAGATGTTTTTTTTGTTGTTGCTGCAGGAAATGCCTCTCCCCGGTACAGAACAGCGGCGCTTCTGGCAGCGGCAGCGCCGGCAACCTCAGCTCCGGAAGCAATCCGAACATCGAGAGCGGCACCGCCAGTGTGACCAACATCTCCAACGATTCCTACAAGCCGCCCCATCTAACGGAGGCGTTGCTTTACAAGTAAGTTATTAAAATTACATATAATTATTCATCTATCAAAAAAAGTTCCTTTATTTTGCAATATCACAATAATTCATGTTCCCCATGAAGCTGCTGTGTCTATTAAAACTATCAAAAATGTTCCTTTATGTTAAGTTGTCAAAATTGCGTATAATTATTCACCTATAAGGGGCGCTCAGTGGCGGAGTGGATTCGCACCTGCTTTCGATGCGAAGCTCTGTGGGTTCGAGCCCCACGCCGGGCGGTTAAATTTTATTTACAAAAATTTGCCATTCGGACCCTTGGATGTTACTGTCCCATTTCATTATAAATATGAAATTTAACAAATAAATATCGGTCGTGGCAGAATAGCCAAGTAGCTTACGCCAATTTCCCCAATATCATTCTCTCTCCTTAACCCGCGTTTCCATCAAACCTTCTTTAAAAAAAAAAAATCACCTATCAAAAAAAAAATTCCTTTATCTTACAGTATCACAATAGTTCATGTTCCCTGATAAAGCCACTGTGTCCATCAAAAAACGTTCCTTTATCTTACAATATCACAACAATTTATGTTGCCGATGTATTGGAACAATGACATTGACGTAGAACAATCAATCATTTTACGAATGCTACACTACATCATTGTTTTATTGCAAACTCATAATTCGATGGGAAAGTTTGTTAACAAAACTTTCATTTGGGTTTATACATCAATATTTTTCAATAGGCACAATGAGGATATGGAAAAAATGATGGCAAAACGCCACAGAGATCAGAGGTCCAGCAGCAGAGCTGATCGAGAGAACAAGAAGGCTTACCACAAAATCGAGAAGAACAGTATTGAGATGAACGTGGATAAGAATGAGCCAGCGGTAAGAATTTTTTATTTTTTACCCTTTCAACAACTGCGAAACATGGTGCCTTGGTGCGCTGACTCTTCACTAAGGCATTGATGAACGAATTCATTACTTAAACAAAGACTTGACTCGAATTACTTTAACATAATAATTTTTCTTGTAGACCATATACGGACAAGGGCTCAAGCGCAGCGGCTCACACTCCTGGGAAGGAGACAGCCACAAGGTCTCCAAACACAACCACCAGGCGAAACAAATAGCCGGTGTCCAAAATTTCGGCAACACCGTCCAGACTTTGAATCCGCAGAGACCGGCCGCTCCGTCATACAACAACGTCCAAACATCAGTGGTAAGTAATGACGAGGAACAGAAAAGGACAACGATTAAAATTCTTCACTCCCTTTTGCAGATAAACGACGTCAACTTATGGCCGCCATTCTCCGTAACCACAACCCCGATGAACAACACGCAACCGT
Source organism: Ocypus olens (assembly GCA_910593695.2). Taxonomy (NCBI): domain Eukaryota; kingdom Metazoa; phylum Arthropoda; class Insecta; order Coleoptera; family Staphylinidae; genus Ocypus; species Ocypus olens. The sequence continues at coordinate 3,110,456 of OU343048.1, forward strand.
GCGGAGTCACCTCGAACCCCAACCCAAATCCCATCGGGACCTTCGCCACGGGAATGTTCCCGATCTATTACATTCCTACCCAGCAGAATCCCGTCGCTAAGGATTACACGGATCCACAGGGCGGATCGGGATTTCAAGGTAATACTCAAAAATGAAATTGAAATATTGTGCAAATTGTAAACTCGATGTAACTTTATTCTAGTCCAATACCTTCCAGGGATGATGTACAACTATAACACCTTATTCCCAGCGTCCCCAATTTTCTGTTCCCCTCTACCGATGGTTTCGCTTCCGCTGCCCCAGCAGATGGTGGCGCCGGAGCAGATTCCGGTGGAGCACAAGCAGTCGGCCCAGAATCGGGCCGGTCCGCGCGCCGGGCCGCAATTCCAGCGGCCCGCCTCCCAGGCGACGTCGGTCAAGGCCGAGCCTGGCAGCGCGATGGGCTCCATAGCTTCCGCCAGTGTGGCCAACAAGGTAAACCGATTACACCCGCTAATTTACATTTTTACAACGAATCAGTCCCTTATAGGCCATGTCGGAATGTTCGCGCAAAGACCTGGGCTTGCAGTCGGTTTGCTCGCCGGACTCGCCCCTGGTCAGTCCCCCCGGCGGGGAAACGGACATGGACAATTCTAATCTAACCACCAAGGTTACTATCCCATCAGTTCTATGCATGCTCTTATTCGGCGACGGCTCGCGGGGTGACTCATGGTAGTGGCAGATAGGTAGGGCCGGTTGCAGAGATCTGTATTACCACCTCTGCTACCTCGGCCGTACCACGAGTCATCCTATACCCTATTTTTCTTAAGATTGCAAACACTAGAAGACTGATTTACACCATTAACATATGTGAATCTGGTGACAAATATTGGTGCGAAATTTAAATCTAGTGGATTACATGTATAATGTAAACAGTGTGAGGGAAAAGCATGGGATGAATTTATCAGTCATTATCAAATACAAAATTAAAGAAACACCACACAGCAATAAGGAGAAACACTAAACAAAACAAAACAGTAACACGTGAACGGCGTATCTATAATGGCGGACGCTCGCACAGCTGGCCTTTTTGACGCATGTGGTACACATTGCGCATGTTTACGCTTCATAACCGTACGCGCCGCAATACTCCTTAAATTTTAGAATTTAACATTTCAGTTAAGTGCAAGAGTTTAATTTATTGTCATTTAAATATAGTACTCTAGTTTTATACTTCAATTTATTCGGCAATACTAAATTAACAGTATAATATTTACCCCCGAATGCCAGCTAGTAAAATGACAGAGACCAGTCGAAAAAATTAAGATGGAGAATTAAATGTCTCCGGTGTGAGTTTTCCTACAATTTCAACCAATCACCGAACAAGGTCATATTTGCCCTATCCTTCCCTGTTTGCAATCTTACGAAAAATAGACTATAGATAGGTAGGGTCGGTTGCAGTTATCTGTATTACCGCCTCTGTTACCTCGGCCGTACCATGAGCAGCGGCGGCTCGTGGATTTTCGTAGGAAAGGCAAAGACAAAGATGCCGCTCGTGCTTCACTACTTACTCTAATAGAGGAAGCGATAATTCCATTGCTGTTTCGAACTTCCACGAGCCGCCGCTAACCAAGTCACCCCGCGAGTCGCCATTGCTCTTAATACATTCATAAAGTTGAATTTTTTTATTTTCTCGAATCAATTGCATTTTTTAAATTTAAATCACCATTCGTTGTTTTAACCATCCTCTTTTTCTTTGCAATTCCAGACGCGCGAAAATACCGAACGTGCCGAAAAAGACGTTAAGTACCGCGAGAACCAGGTCGGAGACGAAGGCTCGAGCAATTCGTCCTTCTACTCCTCGTTCCTTAAAACCGACACTGGTTCCGGTTCGAATGATGATTGCACCAACACCGACAACCAGGGGAGCGATGATGTAAGTTAACTTAAGCGCTTTGATTTTTTTCTTAGGATGTAATAAACATTTTTGATTACAGAATCGTTGGAAGGCCCGACATTATCCGATGCGGAAGAGGGATCCACCCTGGTTGGACGCCATTTCCACGACGCCCGAACTCATCTACAGATACCAGATGAGCTTGAAGGGTATCGAGGAGATTCTGCAGTCCGATCTGAACACGCTTAAGGAGATACAGCAGGTAAATTGTCATAATTTTGAAATGTTGACTTTATGTTATAAAGCGGGATTTTGATAGTTACAAGAACTCGCGGAAAAAAATCTCTTCAGCTTTCTTATTCTATTTTCACTTTAAGATTTTGTTAAAGCAAGTTAAACATGCGTGGCATTTGCCAGGGTAGTTGGTTCAATAAGTTACTTGTTTGTAGTTTTTGTTAGTTACAAGAACTCGCGGAAAAGGAAATCTCTTCAGCTTTCTTATTCTATTTTCAATTTGAGATTTTGTTAAAGGAAGTCAAACGTGCGTGGCATTCGCCAGAGTAGTTGATTCAATAAGTTACTTGTTTTTAGTCTTATTTTGCAGACAAACAGTGGTTTCTTCAGGAAATAATTTCAAAGCCAATTTTTGGGCAAAAGTATAAAGGTTCCAGGATTTGCGATATCTCGAAAACGGGTGTACGTGGCGAGTTGAAATTTTTATGAAAAATCATAAAAATTCAAAAAATAAGATTCAACCCCTTACCTCACAAAAAGGGTTGCCACCACCTCAATAAAAAAAAAATCAGCAATTTTTTTTCTGGACCGGGTAGTCTCGCGGATCCTCTAGGGGCCTCTCCAGGAACCACAGCTCCAACCCACTCCTAGATTCCAGGGTGAATTTTTGAAAATCGATTTTTGAGAATGCAAAGGTTCGCGCCAAATGCTAAGGCTCCCAGGATTTTCGAGTCGGAACATTGGGGTACGGCTCAAAAAATCCCCAATACACGGGGGCAGAACGGCCACGTACGTAGGGTCGCGTGCTCTTTCCCGTTTGCGAGCTGCAACCCTTTAATAATAATAATAATAAAAATAATAATGCTTTATTAGTGCTATTACCAGTTGACTTACACAAGTCTACACAAGCAAGAGAGTACAGATTAAAATTTCCATAGACATTAAAATTACAATTACAAATCACAAATTAAAACTACAGTTACAAATCACAAATTAAAACAACGATTACAATCACATATTAAAATTACAGTTACAAATTTCACATTAAAAATTACAACTACAATTACTGATAAAAAAACCACAACTTTAAATAAAAATTGAAATTAAAAGCAAAGTTCTGATTGAAATTGCAATTAAAAACAATACAAGCAATAAAAAAAATCCAAATAAAATCCAATAAAATGAATTTTATCAGAATGTATGACCCAGAAACTCCTCCAAGGTATAGAATGCATTATCAAGCAAAAATGTTTTTATTTTTGCTTTAAATGTTATAAAATCTAGATCTTTGTAGTCAGTGGGAAGTTTATTGAAGAACTTTAAACCGTAATAATTGATCCCATTCCTCGACCTCTGGAGTCTTAGAGAAGGTAAGCATAAGTTGTCCTTCATTCGTGTATCATAATTATTTCTCGGCAGGGGTCGCTTTTTCCGTGCTTTGGCGAGCGGGGGCGCGCCTCCTTTACAGTCACGACTCCAATTTTCATTGAGTATTGTAGAACGAGGTCCCCTCTACATTTTCCGTATCTTACGCTTTTTTGATATCTCTAACCCTCGAGGAGTTATTCAAAGAAGACCACCCCCGATTTCAATAAAAAAAATTCCAGAGCGGCCATTTTAAATGCCACGCAAGAAATTTAGAATTGCAAAAGGTAAAAGCTATTTTTTCATGGGGCTCACCGGTTACGATCTACGACCGATTTTCGATTGTTTCCCGGGGAATTTTTGAAGATTTTTTTTTCTTTAGAAAATTAAAAATCTGACGGCAAATCTGTCGTCTAATTAAACTGCATCAAAGATCGCCATAAAGTTTTTTGATCCGATTTTTAGTTTTCGAGATATAAACGGAAGGGGGAAGCGAAATTTAGCAGTGGGGCACAACATTTTTTTTGTCCAATAGAAAAGTCCTTCTCAAGCCCAACAGAAAATCCAAATATTTTTTTAAAATCCAACCCCTCCTTCTAATTTTAAAAATGATTTAAACTTTGACGTCTTTAGCCGGTAAATATTTTTTATCGTTATTCAATATTTTTTTTTATTTCTTTTTAAATCTAATGACGCATTACCATTGCACAATTGTGTGTACGTAAGAAAAAACTTTGAATTTTTAAAATAGCCCAGTTATTAACCGAGATATGAATTATTGTTGTTTTTGAACGTTGAAAATTTTTCTCCTAAAAATAAATTTCGAAAAAAAAAATGTTTCCGGGAGGGTTAGAATAATGAAACTTTGGGAAATCATTAAGCATCTCTTTTCAAGCAGGTCACCAAAGTTTGGTAACATTTTGATCACCCCGTCAGCCGCAATGGGGTGTTCGAAGAAACCAAAACAATATATTATAAAAAACAAAAAAAAAACACTTTATTTGGTAATATCACTCGATTTATTAGTAGCGACTATAGTTTCGATAACGTTCTGATCATTATCAAACTAAAAGTGTATAATTCAAAATGTATCACGAAGTAAACGCCTCCAGTGTCAATCAATCAAAACAATATAGGTTTTTTATATTTATATACTTTTTACGTTAACGAAAACACGAGCCATTGACGCAGTGGTAAGACGTTCGGTTCGCAGTCGGGTTCGAGGTCCAGGGTTCGAGTTCCAATTGTCGTCGGAGTTTTTTTTGTTTCTTTTTTATGGTTTTTATAAATCCGTGTGTATTTAAAGATGTTTTGCCGGTAAATATTTTGGATCGTTTTTCAATATTTTTTTTTTTATTTCCGAATCTAACGACGGATTATCATATTGCACTATTGTGAGCAGGGGCGGCTCGTTATATAGAGCCAAGGAGCCATGGCACTGCCTCTAATTTCAAGCCCAGCAAGGATTTTAAAATAATTCTTAAAATACCTATTTGTAGGTTGGAAGATAAATCGTTCATTCTTTCTTTCTTTAAAAAAAGGAGGGGGGGGGGTATATTGTATAAGTGGCTCTACCGTCAACATGTTCCACGAGCCGTCACTGATTGTGCGTACGTGAATTTTAAAAATCGTCCGGTTATTAACCGAGATATTATTTATTGTTGTTTTGGAATGTTGAAAATCATTCCCTTAAAAATCAATTTCGAAAAAAAAAGTTTTTCCGGGAGGGTTAGAACAATACAACTTTAGGAAATCATTAACCATCCCACTTCAAGCAGATCCCCAAAGTTTGGTAACATTTTGGTTACTCTGTCAGCCGCAGTGGGGTGCCAAAAACCAAAACAGCATTCGTTTTGCTTCTGTTTAATACGCCACGCACGGACGACGGCGCAGCGCAGTAAATATAACCCCCTTCTTACGTTGTCAATTTGACATTTTATATATTTTGTTTTGTAAATTACATGTTTTGACAGCTCTAATCAATACGGGTCTTTCTTATTTCCAGCCAATGCTAGTCAACGACCAACTGAATCAACTTTACATTGAAATGGAGCTCGAAGGTCTCTCAACAAAACTCACCCTCGAGGAGGGCATCACTTCAAGCAGTAGCAGTGGTGACGATTGCAACACACGCGTGTGCAAGGTAATATTTTCATTTATTTAAATACATTTTATATAAATTAAATTGTGCACGTATAGTTTCTCTCCATCAATGTTAGTTATTATGCCCCATTTAATAACCAGGCGGACTAAATCAAATTTTAGCCGCGAAAATACGTCGTTGTTATTGGCCAAACGGGCGCCGTTTTTACACTGGCTCAAATCGCTAAAACAGCAATGGCCGTTGTTATGATCAGCTGATCTGTCACCGTTAGTTGTATCTCACCGGTTCCACGTGTTTCTCCTCAGTTTTTGTGTTTTTAGCCAGTTATTTCTCCCGTTGATAGTGTAAGAATCGATTCTTTTCATCCCGCGATTTTCTTGGAAATAGTTATTTTATTTTATTTTTAACTATCGACGTATACCCAACACAAGTTTGGTGTCATTTTCATTAGAATTAATTTATGTGTTGAATAAATGTTATGGGTAAACGAATTCGAAATAATTTAAATTTTACCGCCAAAACTTGTCTGGTTACTTTTCTGGTAACTTTTTATAGTATAAATGTGACTTCCGCCATTAGTCCGCCTGGTTATTAAATGAGGTATAGTAATAAATTAATGATTCATATTTTTTTTCTATTTTATTATATATTATTTAGCTTGGTTACAGCTGTCTGTAATTTGTTCTTCTGCTCTCTATTTATTTATTTATTCATTCACATACGTAGCTATCTTTCAGAATGCACAGTACGGTATTGTAGAGATACATTTGATAGATGTACAAGTCAATATTATGTATTGTCTAGTTCTACTTCTTTTACCTTTAACAAAAGATGAAAGACCTCATGATCTTTTGTCTTCTTTTCAAAAATCTCCTTAGCGCTATAAATAACATATTACAGGTATCTTTAGATTATTTCTCCTAGAAATATTCAAATTAGCTTCAACGCTCTAATGTACATTTCTTCTGGTCTCTGAACGCTTTTTGTCTTTACTTTATTCATTGCCGCAATGATATCTTTATTTTAATTGTTTTTATTGATTGTTATTGAACTACCTAATCAATTTTAATTACTTATTTAAGCGGAAACCAAACCTCAATATTAAAAATATAATTTAGTTGTTTAATGCATGTCGCCACCAGTCTCCAAACACTTTATTTCTTTGCCATCTTTGTATTTATTTTACTGTTAAACTTGATTGTTAAGCTTTAAAAGAGTGAATTGCACTTTACGGTCAAACTCACGATTTCGGAAATTTTTTTGTTTAGGGGCTCTATACGTGTTATTATTAAGGTACGTTTTTCAAGACGAAAAATCCAATTTTTAAACAAATTAGAAACAACTTTACTTGTTGCAGAAAGCATTAGATAAATACAAGAAAACGAAATGTGGCCTGAATATATGAATATTCAACCTGTTCGTTAATCTGCAAGCAAAAAATTAAGACTTAATTTTTTGCTTGCAGATTAACGAACAGGTTGAATATTCATATATTCAGGCTACATTTCGTTTTCTTGTATTTATCCAATTTTTATTTCTTCTATTGCCCGTATACGTCAATGTCCACCATTAATTTAATTTTACGTACGGCACCGTTGACGAGTAAGGTTTGAAAACAGAAAACGACAAACCAACTTTCACGGTTGGCAATAGAGGGCGCATCCGTATATCTGTATTTGCCGTTGTCAACTTTTCAATTACATGGCGAAGAAAAAATGTTATTCGCACGAACTTGCACTTCGTGTATAATTTTAACAGTGTGTAAAATTATTGATAATATGAATAACTTTCGTAGTGTAACATGAGTGTTCCCGTGCCGTGCGTAAAATTAAATTTATGGTGGACATTGACTTTAACAGAGTGAAGTGGAACAAAACGGATTTTCAATGTTAATTTCTTTATATTTGAATATTATCTTCCCTGATCATTTTAGAGGAAACATGTAAATATAATTAGTAATTTCTGCATGCAGTCATGCTATTATTTATTTTTTAACATTCATAGAAACCCTAAAAAATGATAAAATAAAAATGATAATTTTCACGAAAATAATGGTTGCCATGAAATTAAACAAAAACGGTGCGCTGTTGATTTGTTGGCTTCTGTCAAATGTATTGAACACTTCATAACTGTTTACAAGTTTTTTTTCATTAAAAATGTATTCTATTCAAGAAAAAGTGCAAATTGCGAAGTGGGGCTATGCTGGTGGCAGTTTTCGTGAAGTGCAGATAATCACGTTGTAATATTTCTTGGTGGCAATGGTATTTGTACGAGTGAAAATAATGTTTCTTTAAATACCTCTGGGCACTCGTACAGTGAATTCCACACTTGTCAGCAATTTGCCTTAAGCTTCTAATCTGCTACTACAGAAGCTAAGACCGTAATCCTTCTTATTATTCTGCTCTGCATTTGACGTCCTATTGGTATTTCTTAATACTGAGCCAGTCGTTTCATATTTACGAGTCAACATTTGGATCGTTGCAATGGAGGGAATTGGTCGATCGGGATAGTTGACGGCAAACATATCCCGCACTTCACGAAAACTGCTACCAGCATAGCACCACTTCACAATTCAATAGAATACATTTTTAATGAGAAAAGTTGTAAAAAGTTATGAAGTATTCAATAAATTTGACAGAATCCAACAAATCAACAGCCCACCATTTTTGTTTAATTTCATGGCAACCATTATTTTCGTGAAAATGATCATTTTTATTTTATCATTTTCAGAGTTTTTATGAATGCAAAAAAATAATTAACAGCATGACTGCGTGCAGGAATTTTTACTCTACAAAACATTTATTTACATATTTCCTCTAAAATTATCAGGGAAGATAATATTCCAGTATGAAGAAATTAACATTGAAAATCCTATGTTCCGTTTTGTTCCACTACACCCTGTATGGAAATAAAAATAGTATTTTTCGGCTTGAAACACGTACCTTAATAATAACACGTATAGAGCTCCTAAACAAAAAAATCCGAAATCGAGAGTTTGACCATAAAGTGCAATCACTCCCTTTAAAAATTCTCTTGAAAATCTAAGTCGCAAATTCTTCTCTCCTTTTTACTCCTTTAACGTTGTTGTACTTCTAAAATGCTTTCCCTCTTAATTTCTTCTGCTACTTTGGCCACATCTTCCTCTTCTACCAAAACCCCACGTTTATTCTAAGGTATTCTTTCATACCTCTGGTATCTTCTTAATATTTTCTGGAGGGAAGTAAGGGTCGTACTTGTGGGATAATGGTAAAAATGTTCGAAGAAACAAAACATGAAATTTTTACCATTCTCAATCTTTTCTTGACACTCCTGATTATTGTAACTTTCTGTTTACTCTCCTCTTAAACTGTACTGTCCTCTGCGGTTTGTAAAATCCTCTTCAAAAGGTTTATTGTAACTTTCTCTTAAACCATAATGTCCTCTGCGACGTAAAATCCTCTTCAAAAGGTTAAATATAAATATCTTCTCTTTTTTCATGTTGTTTTTTTTGTGTTTTACTTTTTCACGTTTTCGTTATCTTTCTTTTAATTTATTTTAATGTTTAAAAGCAAAATCATCTTCAGCGGAAAAAACGTCATTCATCAATCATTCAATATTTCATCGTGGAACATCCAAACAAATTACAAGACCATTTTGTTGTTACATTTGAATTTATTTGCTTATAGCCTAAAAAGAAAAGACGTTCTTACAGTTCTCTGATGATGATCTACGAGGAGAACGCGCCCCTTCCGCCACCTGAAAACTTACTGTGAGGGACCGCCGGGTCAGCCTTAAACACTCACAACACCCGTCGTCGGCGGCGCGTCTCCGAATTTCGAATTTTCAACGTTTTCGAATCGAAATAGATTTTATTTTTGATATATTTCTATATAAAAAAAAAGAAAGGCTTTTGCAAATTTATATATCGTATACAAGTTTATATATGTATACCAGACACCTTCGTTCGGAAGCGGTGGGGCATCGTCGTGGCTTTTGTAACGGTTTTTCGGTTTGGTGCCGGTTTTTACGCCTTCCAAATTGTTCCTTTCGCAATGCCTTCAAAATTTGGAAGGGAGTCAGAACTCGGCCACCTGATCGATTAATCTGGATTTTAATTTTATATTAAGATTAAAAACCTGTGAAAAATATAATGGTCCTTCAAACTTAACACTTAACATAAATTAATTTAAAATGCCGGTTAATTTACAGCAAGTATTAAAACGTTCACTGCGTTACGGGGCATATTTTACGGGCGGAGTAACTTCATCGTACTTTGACAGAATTGAAAGTTTTTTGGTACCATTCACGTATTAACCCTTTGCACTCGTATTTACTAGTGACAAAACGACTGTAAGTCGACATACGAGTGCAAAGGGTTAGTATTAACACGTTCACTCCCAGTGTCAGACAAATTGATTGCCAGTCAAGCCGATTCTTGCCTGGAAGGTTTAATGTCACAGAACGTATCACGCACCTTGTGCCACCAATACCAATACCACGCAAATGGTGCGTGGTCGGCAGTAAATGTGAATATGTGGTGTCGATCAACTCCATTCGGTTTGTAGTAAAACCTGGCGCGCACTGGCAACTTTTCCCAAGCAACTTTTTGGTCACCGAAATTAAATACATTAAAGTAAATGTAAGTCCGCGCACGGGCGAAACAATTTTAATGTGTTTGATTTCGGTGACTAAAAAGTTGCTAAGGAAAAGTTGCCAGAGCGCGCCAGGCCTAACACAATTAAAAAAAAACTGTACGGGGTTTATATGTCCCGTACCGCACACAAAAATCGTAGCCGCAATGAACGTGTTAACGAAAAAAGTGTTTTAAAAATTAAAGATTTTAATTTTAATATTTTGATTTATTTCAGTGTTTTAGCAAATAGAAGTATTACACAAGTGTATACCTTCACTATGATGGGGATTTTGATTAACGCATTTGTAGGTATTTGTTGTAAAATTAGTTAATTGTTGGTTATTTCTTCACATGAGAGAAATCGTTACAAAAGTTAATTCAAGAGATGGTGTGTCATCGTTTCAGCAGATGAATATTTTTATATGATGACCACGAACTGCTCTTTACTAAGTTAAAGGATTACGCGTAATTAATATTTAATACAGCTAAACCTATACGTGTGACTAGAGGCATAGAATAATTCTATAGTGTAACTCTTTTCGAAAGACATTTAATTGTGTATTTTGTGTGATTTGAAATACTAGTTTGAAGATTATTGTAGTTTTCGTTTCAGAAATTATTGTTTCGGACATATTTGTTATAAACTGGATTCGTTATAATATACTACAGGTATGTTGTTTTCAAAAAATACAATTTAATTAATTTAATAAATTTGAGACTTGTTGCATTAAATAAATGTAATACAGACGAAAAAAAAAATTCAATTTAATTGGTCTTAATTGTTAGTTCATATTAATTTTATTAAAAATATAAATTCAAGACAAATCCGCAAATAGTGGCTAAGTTATGAATAAAGATTTGATTTGATTTGAAGAATTCTGCATTAAAAACGAGTTAAATGCAATAATTTAATTTTGTTAATTTAAAACAAACTTTATTTTAAACATTCAGAATTATTGGCGACTCTATTTTAACACGTTGACCGCTTTGTCAGTCACCGGTGACTGACACGGAAGTATTCCAGTGGGGCCGCGTCAGTCAGTGATGACTGACGCTGAAGTATTCCAGTGTGTTCGCGTCAGTCACTGATGACTGACAGTGAGTACCTACGTTAAACGTACTATTTAGCGCTGTCAGTCACGAAAATAATTTAAATAAGCATATTCTTACGCATTTTATAAAATAAAACTTGAAAACAAAGAAAAACTTTTTTTGAAATTTTACAAAAAAAACTTGGCAGTCAATGTGTTAAAAGGTTTTGATTTGGGAATAAAAACAAAATCTAAATTACCCATTTATACTGATTTTTTTTTTAATTTAGTGTTACAGTTGTTATTTTGTTTTACTATTCTTAATATGAAAATATCAAAAATGTTTTTTTACAAATATTTTATATGAAGTTAATTTTTGTATTCTGTTTTTGGTTAACAAAATATTTGCGATTTAATTTTTTTATTTAGTTTTCAATATCTTCCATTACTTTTTGTTTTAATTTTTTTTATAGAAAATGTCTAATTATTTTTTTAAATTTCTTATTTAGTTTTCAAAATCTTTCATTGCATTTTTGTTTTACATTTTTTTTATAAAAAATATCATCAAAATTTTTTTAAATTATTTATTTAGTTTTCAATATCTACCCTTTCTTTTCTTGTGTTATTTTTTTTTCATAGAAAATGTCTAATCAATATTTTTTTTTTAATCTTGTATTTAGTTTTCAATATTTTCCATTACTTTTTTTTTAATTTTTTTTTATAGAAAATGTTTAATCAACAATTACTTTTTTTGTTTTAAATTTTTTTATGGAAAATATTTTTTTTTTAATTTTTTATTTAGTTTTCAATATCTTCCAATAATTTTTTTCAAAATCAAAAAATCACTTTATTCACTTAGGCCACATATTATACATAACAATGAACAAGAATCATATTTGTATGGTGGATGTGAAAAAAAAAATTTTTTTTTTAAATAAAATGTCTAATTAATGTTTTTCTAAATTTTATATTTGGTTTTCAATATCTTCCATTATTTTTTTTTTATTTTATATTTTTTTATAGAAAATTTCTAATCAATATTTTTTTTGAATTTTGTATTTATTTTTCAATATCTTTCATTACTTTATTGTTATACATTTTTTTATAGAAAATGTCCAATCAATATTTTTTTAGAAATTTGTGTTTAGTTTTCAATATCTTCAATTACGTTTTTTGTTTTAAATTTTTTTATGGAAAATGTCTAATCAATATTTTTTTTAAATTTTTTATTTAGTTTTCAATATCTTCCAATAATTTTTTTGTTTTAATTTTTTCTTTAAATAAAATGTCTAATTAATATTTTTCTAAATTTTATATTTGATTTTTTTTATTTTATATTTTTTTATAGAAAATTTCTAATCAATATTTTTTTTAAATTTTGTATTTATTTTTCAATATCTTTCATTACTTTTTTGTTATACATTTTTTTATAGAAAATGTCCAATCAATATTTTTTTAGAAATTTGTATTTAGTTTTCAATATCTTCAATTACGTTTTTTGTTTTAAATTTTTTTATGGAAAATGTCTAATCAATATATTTTTTAAATTTGTTATTTAGTTTTCAATATCTTCCAATAATTTTTTTGTTTTAATTTTTTTTTAAATAAAATGTCTAATTAATATTTTTCTAAATTTTATATTTGGTTTTCAATATCTTCCATTAATTTTTTTTATTTTATATTTTTTTTTATAGAAAATTTCTAATCAATATTTTTTTTAAATTTTGTATTTATTTTTCAATGAATTTTTCATTACTTTTTTGTTATTAATTTTTTTATAGAAAATGTCCAATCAATATTTTTTAAAAATTTTGTATTTAGTTTTCAATATCTTCAATTACTTTTTTTGTTTTAAATTTTTTTATGGAAAATGTCTAATCAATATTTTTATAAAATTTTTTATTTAGTTTTCAATATCTTCCAATAATTTTTTTGTTTTAATTTTTTTTAAATAAAATGTCTAATTAATATTTTTCTAAATGTTATATTTGTTTTTTTTATTTTATATTTTTTTATAGAAAATTTCTAATCAATATTTTTTTTAAATTTTGTATTGATCTTTCAATATCTTTCATTACTTTTTTGTTATAAATTTTTTTATAGAAAATGTCTAATCAATATTTTTTTAAATTTTGTATTTAGTTTTCAATATCTTCAATTACTTTTTTGTTTTAAATTTTTTTATGGAAAATGTCTAATCAATATTTTTTTTAAATTTTTAATATAGTTTTCAATATCTTCCAATAATTTTTTTGTTTTATTTATTTTTTATATAAAATGTCTAATTAATATTTTTCTACATTTTATATTTGGTTTTCAATATCTTCCATTAATTTTTTTTATTTTATATTTTTTTATAGAAAATTTCTAATCAATATTTTTTTAAAATTTTGTATTTATTTTTCAATATCTTTCATTACTTTTGTGTTATAATTTTTTTTATAGAAAATGTCCAATCAATATTTTTTTAAAATTTTGTATTTAGTTTTCAATATCTTCCATTACTTTTTTTTATTTTATATTTTTTTATAGAAAATTTCTAATCAATATTTTTTTAAATTTTTATTTAGTTGTCAATATCTTCCATTACTTTTAAAATTAATAAATAAATTTGAGACAACCTCACTTGTTGCAGAAACAGAAGCATTAAATAAATTTATTACTTTTTTGTTTTAAATTTTTTTATATAAAATGTCCAATCTATATATTTTTAAATTTTGTATTTAATTTCCAATATCTTCAATTTCTTTTTTTGTTTTAAATTTTTTTATGGAAAATGTCTAATCTATATTTTTTTAAATTTTGTATTTAATTTTCAATATCTTCAATTACTTTTTTGTTTAAATTTTTTTTACAGAAAATGTCTTATCAATCTTTTTGTGATTTTAATTTATAAGTCACATTTTATACCGATTCTAGTTTATAACTCTAGAAATTTGATTTATAAAATAAATTAAAGATTTTAATTAATTAAAGTGTCGCGAACTGAAAAAAAAGAAAGAAAAAACTATAATATACAATAATCTCAAATGGTACAATATGTTTAATTTATGTGATTCTTGTGTAGTTAATTACTATATTTTTTGTCATGTCCTTCTTGATTGTCAAAGGACTGAAAAATGTGATCAAATAATAAAAATTTACAGTTTTAACGTATTTATCAACGCAAACACCAATAAAATTTCCCATTTCTCCATCCGATACACTTCCATTTTTGATAATCCAAATCGGAGTAGCAGTCAGTGACAAGTAAGTAATAAAAAAAAAATACAGCAATCAAAAAAGATACGGCCATCCTCACGAAGGCTGTTGAAAAAAAAAACGGTTTTAAGATAACCACTGCTACCAGTGACGGTTCGCGGTGTTTTTTCTGGTACGGCCGAGGAACAAGAGATGGTAATACACGCAACTGACCCTACCTATCTGTATTGCCACCCTTGTTCCTCGGCCGTACCAGAAAAAACCCCGCGAACCGTCACTGGTAGCAGTGGTTATCTTAAAACCGGTTTTTTTCAACGGCCTTCGTGAGGATGGCCGTACCTTTTTTGATTGCTGTATTTTTTTTAAATTACTTGCTACCACATAGACCAGCTCAATTTTAAACAAGTTTGATATTTTATGCAAAAAAAGAATCCCAAAAATCACCTATTTTTCGGCTTCCTGGCTATTCATCACATTATATTTAGCACTTTTAGTAAAATAATTCCTTTCTTAGGCAACACTGGCTGGATATTCAAGCTTTTTACATCGAACGATTGTATCTCGTCTAATGCCATATTTCGTGACGTTAAAAATTTGACCAAAAAATCGGATCGCCCGCTGGAATATAAGTGATTGTTTGAATGTATTAAAAATCCTTTATTTGACCTTCAGTTTTAATTACAATAATCAAAGACACAAACATTTCCATATCTCGCAAATAAACGGTAACCTTTCATGGCGTTAAAGATTATCTAATCGTTAGTACTTATCCGATAATTAAATATATATATATATAATTTCATTCACTAAATGAAATTTATCTTCATAAAAATAACATTTATTTGGCACATATCCAAAACAATAAACAATCGCCGTCGAAGTCCCAATATAATTGTTAAAAAATACTCCTTATTTATTGTCGTAACAAAATTAAAAAATTAAACATTAACATGTTTTATATTTAATTAATTATTGTTGTTTATACAAAACCTTTCAAAATTTTTCTTTTCCTCGTTTGGTCATCAACAACCGCGTATAACGCAAGACGGGTTTCGACGTGTTACTGTCATAACAAACTGCACTGGAGGATCGCTCCAAGGACAGGATTTTTTAAATTTAAATTTCAAGCTTAATTGTAAATCATGAATCAATAATTTTTCGTTAACATCATGAATTCAACAAATCTCATGAATAATTTTTCGATGAATTACAAAATTATTAGTATTGTCAATATTTGCATTGTTCTCTTATTCTATCACAATCGAATGAATATTGGGACTTCGAGATGACAGGTAAATATGGTTCCCCCTACGGATACACCTATAAATTCCTTATGGTAACGATAAATTTACATTTTTTTAGGGTTTCTGCTAACATCGAAACCGAAGCGAATCGTGGGGTGAACGGAATTGTCAGAGAGAGTGAGGGGGAGGGCGTTCCCCCTTCGCGTGGGGTCTTCCAGTCTTTCGAGGCACAAAATACACTTGCTGTTGTTTCGGCTGCATGCATTATCTGTGCCTGAGCTGCTGCAGCAGCAGACGCAAGAAGTAGGCCAGCAGGGCGGGCCTGTGCATTGAAGAGGCTCCGCTTGCAAAAAAATCTAAAAAAAAAACAGTATCAAGTTTAGGTTAAAAAAAACACGTAAGTCTAACGCATAACGTTAGTTATTTCCGCAAACATATGTTTGTGGCGGTCAAAAATTATGAAAATTGTTATTTTAATGAAATTTCGGGTGTGAGATGGTATTTATCCCATAAGATCAATCACAAAATTTTCCCCGTTTTCCACTAATAAATTGTTTCCTCCATTCAAAATTCTTTTATTCCTTGGCAACTTGAGGCGCTAGATTAATAGTCTCACTAACTTTATCAGTATAGAGTTGTGGGAGAACAATAAATTATTTCAAAAGAATGCACTCCCGCCGTCGAACGCACAAATTGGCAGAGTTTTCTATAGAGGTTGTCCTATCTTACCGACTGGATAGAATTAATTAAAAATGGTCCTTTAATTGCGCAAAAACAGCCCTGTTTTCCACGTTTAATCCCTGAATAATTGTTAATCCGGCTTATCGAATTTTCCGCAACTCCCCCGAACTTTTATAAATCCGCTCCTAGTCCGTCGGTCCGGCGAATCGATACAACCGTTAATAGAGTAACATCCCTTCAAATCTCCCGTCTGAGTGGCAATTGAACGTCCGCCCGTTTTTCCGCCCCGGCAAAAAAGCGTCGTCGCAATTGATCATTAGGCATTCGCCGAGGGGAAACTGTTTTCCCGGCTTTCCCGACCCTCCCGGTTGATTGATTTATACGTCCCGCGGAATTAAAAACGCCCCAATTAATTACATAATTTAAGCCCGCCTTCGGTATTTATGAATTTCACTGTTTCCTTCTTTTCAATTTCGGATGGGATAAGGAAAAAGATCCGGCCGGGGGCCATCAATGGGGACATTAATGCGGTAACGGGGCCGTTAAAGCGCGGGGTTTTTACGAGCCCACTCACCGAAATTATCATCCTCTTGCGTCTGCGAGGACGTGGACAGGAGGACGGGGGCCAGGAACGGGAGTTCGTCTCTCACGAAACCGTCCGTGCTCTCGGACCACAGGTTGAACACGCTCGCCTCGCACCTCACCACCATCGGACCCGGGGCGAAGAAGGAGCGGTTCGCGATGATCTCCACTCGCGAGGTGGATCTGCGCTGGTCCGGTCTGTTGCCCTTGGGGTGTTTCGTTGGGAATATCCGGACGTCGTCATGGGTATCTGGTATCTAAACAGAAATGATTAAAAATAAAGCATGTTCATAAAAAAAAAATTCAAGTGTGCCATGATTTTTTATTTTTAAAAATTTGGCACCGCATATTAAGGTTATGTTACTTGCGGCATGTTCCTACCGATAAATTAATTTGCTGTGATAAACGACGCAGAGAAGACGTAGGTTCACCTTCCAAAATTCCTTGGGCTGTGTTAATAGCATCCTGAGTACGTTTGACTGGACTACCACTTCCTGGTTTACGGAGAATACTACCCGTTTCATGAAATAATGCATCAGATCGTGATAAGGTATTTTTAAATTCATCATAAATAATGAGAACGTTAGGAAATTCTTCCTAACTCTGCCATAGATGCGTCGAATGAATACACCCAATTTCCGTCCACTTTAGTCCCATTTCGGAAATAACTTTCAACTAGAAACGTTTTTGCCGGTTGCTGTAAACCATTGCGACCACGGAATAATTGTGACTTTTAGAACGATCTGACGTTTTGTATGTCAATTCCTAACATGGTGCCAACTTAATTTTGTTTAAATAAAAAATCATGGCACACTTCAGGTTATTTTTTTAATGAACATACGATATTATTATCAAGTAGTCGTGGATATTAGAGGCTTCTAATTGTTTATTTGATTGACTGGTAATCTGGTAATTAAACTGCATCAGTATTCTGTTTTACCAGTTATGCGCGTTATTAAGCGATTTAATACTTTAAAGGCACTTAAACTTATTATTTAATTTATCGACCTTGAGTCGCAATACCGTGCACTCTGATTGGATAGAATTGACTCGATTGAAATAATCACGTAATCATTTCTGCATGTGGTCAACGCGATGATCTAGCGCAACATTTGCGAATAAAGATTATGCAGCAAGTAAGCGAGAGTAATCTTTGTATATTCCGGTTGATGATGCACAAAGTGCACTTTATTGAAAAGTTCCTTCGACTCGTTTAGACCAGCACAATATTTGTTGATAGATTGTTGAAGCCATTACTTTGTGATACATAATGAATTCACAATAAAGTGAAAAATTCGTGACACTAGCAAAGTGTTTAATTCAATTAAGAATAAAAATAATAATTCATTTATTTATAATATTTTTGTACACATCATTTAAAAATTGGTATAATGAAATTAATAAAATAAATGTTGATTCCTAGCTTATAATTTTGAAGTTTCTTATTCTCAAAGCTTTACGCTTGTAGATAAGAAGACACTTCAACAATTACAATTACAATTTTTTTAATTTTATTAAAAACAATTAAAGTAAACACAGTAAATCTGTAAATCACTTTCTTTGAGTCTTTTTAAAAAGTGAAATTTACTCACCAGCTCGTCGTTAATGTACCAGGAAATGTTCGCCGGAGGAACGGACTCCTGCGTTTCGCAGGTGGCGGCGATTCTGCCTCCTATCTCCACTTTTTCCGGCTCGATTGAGAGCGACGGGGGTGCATCTGGCAACTCTTGAAATCAATTTAACTCTTTTATTTAAAAAAAACTTTACGGGAAATAAACAATACAAACAGTAATGGAATTTTATTTTTAATATACTGTTTGTTCTAAGGGTGTCAAGGATGAGTGGGTAATTCCATTAATACCCGGCCTTAGCCTTAAAAATGGATTGTCTTTATTTTATTTTGTCCAGATAGAATGTTTATAATGCAGTAGACGGATTTCTACCGGCAGAAATCCATAGCCTGAATAGGTGATCAAAAAGTCGAAAATAGTTGGCAGCACATTTTTTTTTAAATCCCTAAGATAATTGGCTGCCTGCAATTCTGCAGTGTAGTGCATTTTGTTAATTTTGACATTGACATCTTGTGGTTTTTTGAGGTTACATGTTTTTAAAAATAGTTAAGTGTATTTTTGTCTGTTTTAAAAATTAATAGTTCTTTCCAGAATTATTAATCACATTTTTGCTCTCATTGGTTCAGTCCTGAGTTTAGATTTGATTTCTTTGCAAATAATTTACGAAGAGGTTTGTTAGGACCGACTTGTATTCGTTGTTTTGCAGCATATACTGTCTTCAGCAACTAGTCTAGGTCGGCCAGATCTCTTCAGTTAAGCCACACTTCCCGTATCCATAAAACGATCAATAATAATTTGCTTATGTTGTACGACAAGATCCTCTGGGAATTGTTGTGAAAATTCAACGGCTATTTTCAGCGGAATGCATCCATAAGCCATCTTCGTTTTGGTGGCCAGTGGGGAAACAAGAAGTTTCTCTAGAGAAAAAGATGTCAAAATAACACATGGCCTACACCAGGGGTCGCCAAACTTTTTTGATCATCGACCTCTATATAATTTTTCGAAATCTCCATCGACCCCCACAAAAGTAATTTTTAGTTAATAAAAATAAAACTATCCATTAGGTTAGGTACTGTGTTTGTTGTACATTTATTTTATTATTTTAAATATTTATTAAAGTAATAGTACATTGTGTAACAATAGTTTTATGAAAAATATCTTATTTTTCCTTTGACCCCCAATCGGCCCCCTCGAATAGGATCGACCCCCTGGCTCAGATCGACCCCTACGTTTGTTAAATAGACCCCTGGGGGTCTATATAGACCACTTTGGCGACCTCTGCCCTACACTGAAGAATTCCAGGTATACAACATAATATTACTTGAATTATTATGTACATGTGCTGCGACTTTCTGATCTCGCTGTATAACCGTGGTACGAGCACTACGTGATTTTGTGGCGTAAATATCGGACGATACGTTATCCGCCGATTGACCCTCAGTTAATAAACCCCTCCGGCGTGATACCGTTATCCGCCGGTTAACCCCAGTCAGTGACCGATGCCTTGACGTGGCACTGGGGCTCAACTAAGTACAACAATTGTGAAACTGTGTTTAATCGATCCTCTGGTTGCGATGCCGCGAGCGCCTCACCACGGCATCTTGTGCCCTCCAATTCGCCTAACCACCAGAAAGTAGCAATGTTGTTATTAGTTGCCAAAGTCGGTCAGAATATCAGCTTAGTGCGTTCGAGTCGTTTACTAATAAATATGTCTCTCTGTTACTGAATTAAACTGAGCTACGCCGGTAACAAGGTTTATTCTCTTCAGCGGCGGCTCGTGGATTTCCGTAGGTGAGGCAAAGACAAAGATATCGCTCATGCTGCACCACTTACTCTAATGGAGGAAGCAAATATTCTGTTGTTTCTTCCGTTGCCTCACCGCCGAACATCCACGAGCTGCCGCTGATTCTCTTGCTGCTTGTGTTTGGGTTTCTAGATAGCATTATACAAAATTTTACTATTCTAATCGCGCAAATGTGCAAAAATGTGCGGAGGTTTACAACCCGCACAACCGATTCTTAGTTTTTAAAAACTGGGACGTGTCCAAGAACTTATTTTTGCATTTAAATCATTATGACTGCATTTTAAGAGGACTTTCTCATCATCAACTTTTCTTTTTCGTTTTTTTTTTCGATAAAAAGTTGCCTTCAGGTGTCTGGAACACCCTCCTAAATGTTGAAGAAAAAAAAACCATTCAAACTATGGTTTAAAAAAAGAATCAAGAAAAACACTTTTTTTTCATTAAACGCGTTTTGCTCAAAACTATTTTTTTTTCAATCGGCGGGAGAGATACTTCTTTGACGGATGATTCGATTTTGATGCTTTTGGTCTTATTTTGTTAGTTTAAGATGAACTACGATCTAGTTGAAATCGTGTTTTTGCATTCAAACGCTTGCCGAGGCTCTGTTTTACCATCCAGGGTTCATTTTATAGATAATTATCCGTATTTTAAAATGGATTTTGATTTTTTCATTTTAGTCGATCTGGAGAGGCGCAATCGTTCCCGCCGTCAAAAAATGGATTTTTTTTTCAAATGGCCACCTACTGGAGAAAAATTTATGAAATTAAAATATTAAAATATGTAAATAAAGCTAAATGTTTGTAGTTTCAAATTTAAAAAAAGTTTCAAATCTTTTATAGTTTTTTTTTCAATGAAACATCAAACTTTTCGTTTTTTTTAAGTTGACTATGAGAAAGTCCCCTTAAAGAAATTTAAGTTTCCTTAAAGAAATTTGAAGTTTCATTAAAGAAATTTGAAGTTTCATTAAAGAAATTTAAGTTTCCTTAAAGAAATTTGAAGTTTCATTAAAGAAATTTGAAGTTTCATTAAAGAAATTTAAGTTTCCTTAAAGAAATTTGAAGTTTCATTAAAGAAATTTGAAGTTTCATTAAAAATCAAAATCACTTTATTCACTTAGGCCACATATTATACATAACAATGAACAAGATTCATATTTGTATGGTGGATGTGAAAGAAATTTAAGTTTCCTTAAAGAAATTTGAAGTTTCATTAAAGAAATTTGAAGTTTCATTAAAGAAATTTAAGTTTCCTTCAAGAAATTTGAAGTCCCCTTAAAGACATTTGAAAAGTTCCAAGTCGATGACTTTAAAACAAATTTTTTTTCAAGCCATAGAAATTTTCAAAATTGCTAAGTTGACGATAAGAAAGTCCCCTTAAAGAAATTTAAGTTCCCTTAAATAAATTTGAAGTCCCTTTAAAGAAATTTGAAAAGTTCCAAGTCGATGATTTTTTTTTTAATTTTTCAAGCTATAAACATTTTCTAAATTGTTAAGTTGACAATAAGAAAGTCCCCTTAAAGAAATTTGAAAAGTTTCAAGTCGATCATTTTATTTTTTTATTTTTTTTTTCAAGCCATAAAAATTTTCATAAAAAATTTCAAAATTGTTAAGTTGACGATAAGAAAGTCCCCTTAAAGACATTTAAGTTCCCTTAAAGAAATTTGAAGTCCCTTTAAAGAAATTTGAAAAGTTCCAAGTCGATGATTTTTTTTTTTAATTTTTCAAGCTATAAACATTTTCTAAATTGTTAAGTTGACAATAAGAAAGTCCCCTTAAAGAAATTTGAAAAGTTTCAAGTCGATCATTTTTTTTTTTAATTTTTTTTTTTCAAGCCATAAAAATTTTCAAAATTGTTAAGTTGACGATAAGAAAGTCCCCTTAAAGAAATTTAAGTTCCCTTAAATAAATTTGAAGTCCCTTTAAAGAAATTTGAAAAGTTCCAAGTCGATGATTTTTTTTTTTAATTTTCAAGCTATAAAAATTTTCTAAATTGTTACGTTGACAATAAGAAAGTCCCCTTAAAGAAATTTTAGTTCCCTTAAAGAATTTGAAGTCCCCTTGAAGAAATTTGCAAAGTTCCAAGTCGATGATTTAAAAAAAAAAATTTCAAGCTATAAAAATTTTTAAAATTGTTAAATTGACGATAAGAAAGTCCTCTTAAAGAAATTCAAGTTTTTTTAAAGAAATTTGAAGTTCCTTTAAAGATATTTGAAAAGTTCCAAGTCGATGATTTTTTAGAAAAAAAATTTTTCAAGCCATAAAAATTTTCAAATTTGTTAATTTGATGATAAGAAAGTCCCCTTAAAGAAATTTAAGTTCCCTTAAAGAAATTTAAAGTCCCTTGAAGAAATTTGCGAAGTTCCAAGTCAAAAATTTTTTTTCAAGCCATAAAAATTTTCCAAATTGTTAAGTTGACGATAAGAAAGTCCCTTTAAAGAAATTCAAGCTCCCTTAAAGAAATTTGAAAAGTTCCAAGTCGATGATTTTTAATTTTTCAAGCCATAAAAATTTTAAAAATTGTTAAGTTGACGATAACAAAGTCCCCTTAAAGAAATTTAAGTTCCCTTAAAGAAATTTGAGGTTCCCTTGAAGAAATATGAAAAGTTCCAAGTCGAGGTTTAAAAAAAAAAATTCAAGTCATAAAATTTTTCAAAATTGTTAAGTTGATGATAAGAAAGTCCTCTTAAAGACATTTAAGTTCCCTTAAAGAAATTTGAAGTCCCCTTAAAGAAATTTGAAAAGTTCCAAGTCGATGATTTTTTTTTTAAATTGTTTCAAGCCATAAAAATTTTCAAAATTGTTCAGTCGACGATAAGAAAGTCCCCTTAAAGAAATTTAAGTTCCCTTAAAAGTATTTAAGTTCCCTAAAAAAAATTAAGTTCCCTTAAAGAAATTTAAGTTCCCTTAAAGAAATTTGAAGTCGCCTTGAAGAAATTTGAAAATTTCCAAGTCGATTTTTTTTTAAATTTTTTTTCAAGCCATAAAAATTTTCAAAATTGTTAAGTTGACGATAAAAAAGTCCCCTTAAAGAAATTTAAGTTTCCTTAAAAAAAATTGAAAAGTTCCAAGTCGATGATTTTTTTTTTTAATTTTTTTTCGAGCTATTAAAATTTTCAAAATTGTTACAATCTTAGTCTTTGTTCGCGAGGGATTATTTCGAAATCTAGGGATATAGGTTTTATAATTTTAATTCCGTTTTTTTTTATGTTCAAGATTTTGACAACTGTTGCTATATTTATTTCAAACCAGAAAATGTTTTAAAATTTTTATTCTGTTCTTAAAGAATTATCTCAATATCGAGGGTGTCTGAGGATTTTGACAATCATAATTCCAAATTTGTTTTGAGTAAATTCATGGAGTTTCAAGTCGATGGAAATAGTTTATACATTTTTTCAAGCCGTCTCGATGTTTCTTCGCGTGGCCGTGGGTTTATTTCGAAATCTAGGTAAAAGTTTTTTAATTTTTTGCAGAATCTTATTTATAAATGTATTTTTAGTAAATTTAAAAAAATTACAAATCTTTAAACGTTTTAAAGACAATAGGGGTTTTGATTTTTTTTTTATTTGCGGAGATTTCTCCTGAAATCTAGAAGTGTGGTGTTTGGAGGTTTTTACGAATTAATTTTTGGTGATTCTGGAAAATTTCAATTCGTTGTTTTTGCATATTTTTTTTCAAGCCATTAAAATATTTTCAACTTTTTAGAACCACACCTTCCGCTTACAGGATATAATAGTACCGGTTATCCCTTTCTTTTTAATAAAACTCTGCCATAGTTGTCAAGAAATTTAAAATAGACCACCGAGTATACAGAATTCATTACTGATAAATTTGTGGATTTTTATTTTTCTGCTAAACTGATCGAGTTGTACAATAAGTTTTTCCGTAGAGTCGCTAAAGATTGAAAATTGTTATTTCTCGATAACTAGTGAGTGAATGATCTATTTAATTTTTTTTAACTATCCCAGTTATCCCATAATAAGAACAATAATAGTCATTATTTTCTCATAAAAATAATTACAAAATAATACAGCAATGTACTTTGAGGATAAAGGCAGAGTTCAACTTTTGTGTTTAAAATGAAACTTAAACTTATATGTATAAAAAAATAGCTAACTGGGTTTAACCAGTCTTAAATTTTTTTTATGTCATACTTGTTTGTTATTGAAATTATAATGGCATGGAAACAATGTATATGAAATGATAAATAACGCCCTAGGGCGTTATTTTCATAACGCCCGCTTATAGTAGCGAATCCAGCCGTTCCCATTAATTCCTGCGCACACTCCACTACAATGAAAGTTACATGTTTGCTTGTTTCGACGCCTTGCCACCGTCCAAACCAGTGTAACGTCACAACGCGCATATCCGCACGCTATTTTTGTTCCGATGCGGAAAACCCGACCAGCAACAGATCGACTGTCAACAATTCCCCAAACGCAAATCAAGCGTGCGAACGCCGTAGACATCTGCGCGGCGCGGCATTCGACGCGACAATCGGTCAGAAAATTGTATAAGAAAATCTTCGATAAATTTAAACTACAAGTATGACATAAAACGTGGAAGGCACTACTGGCGTTATGAGTACAATAAGGTCGACGGTGTACAGCCCGCCCGAGGGATGTACGTCGACCGTACCTTAATTGCTATTTTTGTGAAACTACTCGATATATAGAAAAACTATTGATGGTACTATCTACACACGCTGCGTATTTTATTTCAGAATTCTTTGTGCCCCTCCGATGTTACGTTTAAGAAATACTCTATGCCCCCCAGGGGGTTTAAACTACAATTGAATGCATAAGAATTTCGGACAAAAAAAAGCAGTGTTGCAATACCAGGTGTTAATGGAATGTATTATCTCGTGATGCGGTGTAATAATAAGAAACTCACCAACGACCCACATGTGTCCCGTTTTTATTACCGTGTGGAAGGAGGGCGCGTCTTCGGAGACCTCGCACTTGTAAATCCCCGACAATTTCGTGCTGACGTTCCTTAAGGTCACCTCCGTCGGACCTGATTTGCCAATCTGAAAATTGAATGGGAGAAAAACACACACACGACCGAATGTAAAGACTACGAGGGGTCGGGATGGATCAGGATAAACCGATTCCCACTACTGTTATCTTTGAACGGATCGCCCTCGCACCTTCGTTTCACAATTAAAAGTCAATCGCGTAAAGCTTTACTCGCAAGAAGGCTTTCGAATAAATCGTCCCGACTGCTTGTTTCATAATATTATCAACACAACACTGTCGATAGGGCTTATGGAATGGCAATTTCGTAGCGAGGGGGCTATGCATTACATTTGAATAAAAATGTGTTGGGGTGGAGTAAAAAAAAATCATGTAACCACAATGATAACAAAACATGGTCGCCTATTATTTTTGTCACAAACTTGTAGATTCGGAAAACTGTAAGCACGTTTGATTTCAAATATACCCGCAATTATGTTTATTCTAAAAAAACGCTGTTGTTATAGTTTGATCAACGGATCTTTGCGTGTGCGTCATTACTCGCTTTGAGCGTTTACTTATCGTAAACGCATGAAAATATTGTCGAAACTATTTTCGGCTATGACATGCACGCAAAGATCCATTGATCAAACTATATTAGCGGCAGCGACAAATTGATAAAAATAACGAAAACCAAATTATATTTTTTTTTACAAACTTTAGAATTTTATTTCATACAGTCTGGCCGCGCTATGAAGGCATCTGAGGTGCTGTCTATAACCTTTTGAAAACCACTCATTTATAAATACAAGCCGATAGTGCACCAACAGCTAGCAAGTAAAGTGTAAACATCTGTGAGTGTAAAGTAACAAAATATCCTATCAGTTCTGATGAGAGCGGCCCTTCCGACCCTTCGTTAATCCTTCACAGCGCGGCCAGAGTATATATACCCACAATTATGTTCATTCTATTTGAGGAAAAGAAACGCCAGTGAAATAAATATTGTGGGACATGAACACTTACATCAACGTTGAAGTACGCGGTGCTGAAGGTCCACGAGGGCGGCGCCTCCTTGGGAACGAACCTGTAGAACTCCTCGTTCCCGAGGTACCACTTGATGGCGTACAGACTGCTCTCCTCCAGGTTGTAATTACAGGCCAAGGTCACCGTGTCGCCGGTCCTCGCCAGCTCCGGCACCGTCATTATCACCGACTTCAGGCCGTACGAACCTGAAACGAGACGAATTTGCAGAAGTTTGCGCGAACGAGAAATTGTTCCAATTTCCGGGCGGGCTTCCCGCCGCCGCGCCGTCCGTTCCGGAGTTATCTGAATTTAATTAGAAAATTGATAGCCTCGCTAATTCGCTTAATCTCGCGCGCTTTAAATGTGCTCGGACGTAATAAAATTTACGGCGGAGGCGCCCTTAATCGCGCTAATTATATAACGAAGCCATAAACGCGCCGCCCTCCGTCCTTATCGCGAGGCCCGGGAATTTGTCTTCTTTCCGCGGGGACGGGGACTCAACAGACTGTTTGAGTTGCGATGGGGATGAGATAACTGCCTACGCAAGCGACGTACTCATTTTGCCCAGTCGAACAGCGACCCTCCTTTCCCCGCAATTCTATTCATGAATTTGTTGGGGTAAGTAATAATCACTATGGGCTCATAAAAATGTCAGGGCGTTCTCCGGCACCGGTCTCGCTATCCATTTCAAAAGCAGGTAGAACCTTTTTGGGAGATATCATTCAACGCACAGATTAATTACTGAACCTTAATATTTAGTTATCTCAAAATACAAGAAAAAACAACAATAGGTTATGTGTCTCCCCGTTACTTGTCAATACCATTTATTAATGTTACAATTATTTTCCTGGTAAGACATTGACGGAAAAAACACAAGTTTTTCCAAATTAAACATATCTTATAAATATCTAATTAAATTTTAGAAAAGATTCGGACGGTAACAATTTTTTGCGAATTTGTATATAAACAAATATTTTAATTTGTTTGTCTTCCAAAATTTTGGAAATTGTAAGATAGAATTTCCAAAATATAAACATTTCAGTTGATGGAACATTTAAGTCGGTGCTAAATTCGATAGATGCCATGCAGTTATTTACTGTACACATTGTCCATGAGAAAATGGTGATTTTTTTTATTTTCTCATTAAAAAACTATTTTTTTATTATAAAGAAATTAACTGTACATGAAATAATTTCTTTTAATGCTGTTAGGCCTTCTCTACTATATACGCGTTAATGAGAGACAAGCGACAAGAAAGTTATTCGCTTTAAAAACAATATTGGGGGTAAGAATATTATATAAAAATAATAAATATCCAGAACTATGCAATATATGGGACAATCTTGTATTAATTATTGAATAAAATAGAAAGGGATGCGCCAAATTTTTACAATAGTTTTGTTTCGTTAATTAATAAAAAAACATCCCAAATGTTGCAAATTTTCTGAAACTTCAAGTCGACGGCAATTGTTTTAGATTTTTTATAAGAAATTATTGATTTTTTCTTCAATTTCAAACTCTATTTTGATTACCTCGAAACTTAGGGACAGGGTTTTACAAATTTTGCTAGAATTGTAACTGCAAATTAATTTTGAATAGATTGTTGAAAAAATGTTTTTTGTCCTAGCTATGTAACAATAAATGCTAAAAAAATATTAATTGTCGCCTATATACTCAGGAAAAAGTTCATACAGTTATTCAAAACAGAGATTTTAATATATAATTCATAAATTATTTTATTTGCAATGACATTTAATCGATAAAAATAATATTTTCTCCTACCAGATTTACATTCCTTCCTTCAGTGACTTTTTACGATTTAAATTACGTTCATAAAATGGACATAAATGGATATTTTGTATATGTTGCACTTTAAAATACAGTGTGTATCAGCCAAATGGAATAAATTCGATAATAAATAAATAGGAGCGTGTTCGACAAAACGCTTGGATACGTCGATTAGTATTTTTAGTTGTGCATTTTTTTCAGCAAAAACTTTTTATACAGGGTATGTCATGTAGCAGAGGCCAATACTAACTTTCTTATTTTAAATGCAACACCCTATATATTATTCAATTTTTGGATTGTTCAGAAAATTCTAGACATATTTCATGTACCATGTCCTATACCTATCTTCAACTGTTTTTTTACTTATTAGCTTTTGAATATATTGTAGCCAATTTCTGTAATCAAATAATATTCTTTTTTACTTTCTCCGTTACGAAGTACGAGAAACTATTGTGATCGTGAAACATTTTTAATTTTTTTTACGGAAATATCCGTTTTAGGGTCCCCAGATGCCATTTCAACAATTTCTGGAAAAAATGTGTCTGTGTGTGTGTGTTTGTTTCCGAAACAGTTGAAGATAGGTATAGGACATGGTACATGAAATATGTCTAGAATTTCTTGAACAATCCAAAAATTAAATAATAAATGTTGCATTTAAAATAAGAAAGTTGGTATTGGCCTCTGTTACATGATACATCCTGTATAAAAAGTTTTTGTTGGAAAAAATGCGCAACTAAAAATACCAATCGACGTATCCGATCGTTTTTTCGAATACGCCCCCATTTATTTATTATCGAATTTATTTCATTTGGCTGATACACACTGTATGTTCCAATTATGCATCTAATGTTAATTTCTTGGTTTATTTTATCCATTCTCATTTTACTGTAAATGTGTAAACGTTTTTTTTATGTGTCAATCGCTATTTAAAACTTAAAAATACGTATAATATGAAATAAATATGAATTGAATGTATTTAAAGTATGTTAGTTTGAACCGGATATTGGGATGTGACGCATTCATTGGAACGAATTTCTTTTAAAATTTAAAGGGATGGTCAAAAACAGGTAGAAAACTTGGGGTGTAACGAATGCTAACATCTGCGAAATATGAAAAAAAATGTGGCATGGCTCCTACTTCTATACATATTTAAAAATAGTTTTTTAATATTGCTATTTAAATTAATACCGTTCTATAAGTTTCTTTGCGGTTTCAATCTGAATTTTAATGTAACGCCACTAGAGAAATAAGTGTTATATTTTCCATTTTTTATTACGTCCATTTTCTCAATAATACTTCATTCATACATTGCTTATTAATATTAATATAGAAATAAATACCAAACAATAATAATAACGTAATTTCTGCATGATCACTGTTCACTTGAAAAAATCAAATTTGATAATTACATTTTTTATTACATTTTTTTAAACAAACCATCCTAGTAATGGCAAGCCATTGTGGCCAAATTTTAATAGTTCTGTTTTGTATTTTCCAGATCAACCTCGAATAGCTCGTTCATGGGAATAAAAAAAATAAATAATACTTAATACGACAATGTAATTTTAAATAAATATTTTTTATAAGTATAATTAAATGTTTTTAATCGGCAAGCGCATGGTTAAGACGTTTGCAATGTTTTTTTTTTGAGAAGTGGCACTTCGAAACTTATTGTTGTTGATATTGTCTTTTTTAACAATTTCACTCTGGTCGTAATTTCTGGATCAGATTAAAGGAACATTTAAGGAACATTTAAGGTTCATCTCATTAAATTAAACCAATTTCACATTCGCAAATCAATCAATAGAAAATAGACATTCTTTTGGTGAGATACTCAAGTTAATCTATTTTACCGAAAAAAGGCTTTTGAAATACACAAAGAGTAGCGTAATCCAGAGTTTCCCTTAATTAATAACCAAATTTATTTGGTTTTATCCTCATTATTTAATTTGGATGTAAAATTCAAAAAGGATTTTCAATTAAACGCATAATTTTCATGCAAGTAATTTGTATATAATTATAGATCGTATTGCCTAGAATTGTTAGTAGCTTATTCACTACCTGATAAAAACGGCTAGGGCATAGTCATAAATTTAAATTTCTTCACGGTTAGATCTTGAAAAGGATCACTAATGGTTGGTAGTAAACAAACCGCAACCATTGTTAATTTTATGAATAGGACCGTAGCGGGGGAAGCCACGCGCCCGGTCCATTGGGCAAAATGAGCAAGTCCTCCTACGCAACAGAATATTCTGTGAATAATATGTGTAATAGTATTTTTTTTTTCATTTTAAGCCTGTTCGTCCCGTCACGAATAGTTGTTTCAATAAGTTATTTGTTTATAGTCTTAGCAAGACTTAATTTTGCACAGTGGCAAGAATGACCTTACCTGTCGATAAGCCTTAAATCCAAAATTCATACATTCAATTTTGCACAAGCTGAATATTCATATATTCAGACTACATTTTATCTTTAATACATTTATTTAAAGCATCTGCCACAAGTGAGGTTTTTCCCATGTTGAAGGAGGGGGGGGGGGTGTCTACACCCATTCAATAATTTTTTTACGATATCTCCAAAACTATTTGATATTTAAAAAAATTGTCCGCATTAATATCTCCGTAAAAAAAATATCTGAGGCTTACCGTGAAGGTTTTTAACCAATTCATAACAATAACAAAGATAACTTTAAGAAAAATAATAAAATTGAGAAAACCTAAACGGCATGTTCTGATATTTATTAATTTGATTCAATTATATTTGAAACGTTTTGCTTAGTTTTGGATATTAACCCGCCAATGACCTACTGGTCTGTCAGACCGGGTGTGTTAAAAAATTCGAATAACTTTATTCTCCGTTATTATTTTTTTGTTGCAATTTCGAGTAGCTGTTGCATTGCAGAGTTTAAATTGATTAAATATCTTTGTTTTATTATCAAATTTTTTAACAAAAAATATGAACTACTAGTAACACTTTTCCAAAAATTTTCAGTTGAAAACCCCGGCGTCACCATTAAATTTGCGTCACCAATGGCGGGTTAATTGATTTATCGTAAAAGAAATGGTACTCCCCAGTGGTGTATTGGTAAAATAAGAAGTAAGGGAACGCATGGTGAGAGCAAAAAAATAGCGATTTTTCACAAGCAACTTGCTGAAAGTTTTTCGGAGATCATCTTATTTTAAGCAAACTATTGCTTTCCTTGTACGCTTTTTTATTTTTTTTAATTCTTACTATACAAAATATTAACAAACACAAACGCGTTCCGTTTCTGAAATACGTCGCTCCTCCACGTTCCCCCTCCAATACACCACTGGTACTCCCAGCATATGTTCGAAAAATTCCCTAATATGCGGATTATATTTCTTGTACGTGAAGAATTATTTTATAATACAATACATTATTTGGTACAACTGAAGGCCAATTTGTCTAGCGACCTCCGGTCTTTCGGCCTCGTGGCGAAATTTTATATTATTTAAATTATTACTTTTTCACATAACGAATTCTCCATTTGAAGTTTTCCACCATGCGAACGTAGGTCGGAATTTTAATAAAAATCGCGGCGAAAAACAAATGAAAGTCGCGTCGCATAAATGCACGGGTGGAATCGCTCGCGTTTTTACACTCGGCTAAATACCGCCCTCTGCGGCTTCGCATTCCAAACTAAGAACTTTAGCGAAACGGAAAACAATTCCCACCGGCGGCGGCGGCGACGACGACGAACTGAAATAACCGCTCGAAAATATTGCGTTCGATGGTTCGGATGACCGGTGCCATCCGCCATCGGAGTTATCTCATCAGCGTTGGTTCGTTGAGCGTTGGCCGCAATGTGCATAAATCTGTGAAGAAAGGA
Source organism: Ocypus olens (assembly GCA_910593695.2). Lineage (NCBI taxonomy): Eukaryota > Metazoa > Arthropoda > Insecta > Coleoptera > Staphylinidae > Ocypus > Ocypus olens. The sequence continues at coordinate 3,142,370 of OU343048.1, forward strand.
AAGGAAAGGAAAGTGCTGTGCCTTAAGAGTAGAGGATATTAGTCGGTACGGGAACAGGAAGTGATCCAGGAAGTTATCCAGGAAGTGATTTCAAAAGTGATTCCGGAAGTTATCCAGGAAGTGATTTCAAAAGTGATCCCGAAAGTTATCCAGGAAGTGATTTCAAAAGTGATGCAGGAAGTTATCCAGGAAGTGATTTCAAAAGTGATCCCGGAAGTTATCCAGGAAGTGATCTCAATAGTGATCCCGGAAGTAAAACTGGCAACACTGTACGCGCTAAATGGCTGCCAACTTAAAAAAAAATCTGGTCCCAGAGACCGCTACCTCCGGAATAGCAGCTACCTGCCTCTGAGAAACAGCTACCTGTCTTGTAATAACAGCTACCTGTGAGCGTGAGCCACAGATTGGATTGTAGGATAGAGCCCACCCGCCACCCCTCGAATCAACATTATTTTAAACCACAAAACTCTGTTTGCTTCAAGAAATTTCTTTAACAATTTATTCGTAAAGTGTAAAGTTTAGAAATAATACGGAACGTGATTTTGTAGTTGAAATAAAAGTGGAACAGGGGGTGGTGAGTGGGCCCTATCCTACACTCCAATCTGTGGCTCACGCGCCCTGTTTTCCAACAATTAATAAATGAATTAAAATAAATAAAGTCTTCACTGTCCTTTTGACTTGTTTAATTTATTTATTAGTAAAATTCTGGACACGTGAGCAAAGGATTGGATTGTAGAATAGGGCCCACCCACCACCCCTCAAATTAACATTACTTTAAACTACAAAGCTCTGTTTAGTTAAAGATTTTTTTTAAAATAATTTATTGGAGAGGTGTAAAGTTTAGAAATAATAAGAAACGTGATTTTGTAGTTAAAAAATAAGTGGAACTAGTGGTGGATGGGCCCTATCCTACAATCCAACTTGTGGCTCGCATGGCCTTTTCTCCAACAAATAATAAATGAATAAAACAATAAAGTCTTCACTGTCGTTCTTATTTGTTTAACTTATTTATTAGTAAAAATCTGTACGCGTGAGCAAAGGATTGGATTGTAGGATAGGGCCCACCCACCACCCTTTAAATCTACTTTACTTTAAACTACGAAACTCTGTTTAGTTGAAGAATTTTTTTAACAATTTAGAGAGGTGTAAAGTTTAAAAATAAAAGAGAGAAACCTTATTTTGTAGTTAAAATAAAAGTGGAACAGGGGGTGGTGGGTGGGCCCTATCCTACAATCCAACCTGTGGCTCACGCGCCCTGTTTTCCAACAATTGATAATTGAATAAAAAACAATAAAGTCTTCACTGTCTTTTTTACTTGTTTAATTTATTTATTAGTAAAATTCTGGACGCGTAAGCAAAGGATTGGATTGTAGAATAGGGCCCACCCATCATCCCTCAAATCAGCATTACTTTAAACTACAAAGCTCTGTTTAGTTAAAGAATTTTTTTAAATAATTTATTGGAAAGGTGTAAAGTTTACAAATAACAAGGAACGTGATTTTGTAGTTGAAATAAAAGTGAAACAGGGGGTGGTGAGTGGGCCCTATCCTACACTCCAATCTGTGGCTCACGCGCCCTTTTTTTACAACAATTAGTACATTAATAAACAAAATAAGGTCTTTACTGTCGTTCTTATTTGTTTAACTTATTTATTAGTATAAATCTGTGCGCGGGAGCAAAGGATTGGATTTTAGGATAGGGCCCACCCACCACCCTTTCAATCTACATTACTTAAACTACGAAACTCTGTTAAGTTGAAGATTTTTTTTTACCAATTTATTAAAGAGGTGTAAAGTTTAAAAATAAAAGAAAGAAACCTGATTTTGTAGTTGAAATAAAAGTGGAACAGGGGGTGGTGGGTGGGCCCTATCCTACAATCCAACCTGTGGCTCACGCGCCCTGTTTTCCAACAATTAATAAATAATAATAAAAAACAATAGTCTTCACTTTCTTTTTTACTTGTTTAATTTATTTATTAGTAAAATTCTGGACGCGTGAGCAAAGGATTGGATTGTAGAATAGGGCCCACCCACCACCCCTTAAATCAACATTACTTTAAACTACAAAACTGTTTAGTTGAAGATTTTTTTTTTATAATTTATTGGAGAGGTGTAAAGTTTAGAAATAATAAAATACCTGATTTTGTAGTTAAAATAAAAGTGGAACAGGGAGTGGTGGGTAGGCCCTATCCTACAATCCAACCTGTGGCTCACGCGCCCTTTTTTCCAATAATTAATAAATGAATAAAAAATAAAATCTTCACTGTCTTTCTTACTTGTTTAACTTATTCATTAGTAAAACTCTGAACGGCCATTTTGTATTGGGGCTCACACCAATACAAAATGGCCGCTCACAAAAAAAACTGAACATATGAACCTGTTTTTTCGACTCTCTGAATATAGTACAAACATAGGTAAAAAAATAAAAAATAAATAAATTTTGTCAGTGACCATCTTTGATTAATTTGATATGGATTGACCCTTTATCAAGCCATTTGAATGATTAAAAGTCGAAGGTGGCTTTGAAAAACGTTAACTTAATTAAAAATTTAACAAAGTGAGCCTATTTTGACCTTGTTTAACATTTTTTTAGACTCTTCAATAAAACTACAGTACATTGTGATTTTTGCCGGTTAGTGGTTTTCACTTGTTTTGCTCAGAATATTCAAGTTTTACTTGTTTGACCTTGTTTAACTTTTTTTTAGAGTCTTCAATAAAACTACAGTACATTGTGATTTTTGCCGGTTAGTGGTTTTCACTTGTTTTGCTCAGAATATTCAATTTTGACTTGTTTCTTACAAAATTCTTTACTTGTAATAAAAATCTTGTTTCAACAAAAATCGTCAATCGTTACTTGTTTTGATTAAACTCTTCAACTCTTTAATAAGAAATTTTAATCTTCACTTGTTTCGACCACAATCTTCAATTGTTGTCAAAATCTACGGTTTTCACTTGTTTCAACCAAAATTTTTAATCCTCACTCGACTCAACAAAAAAAAATCTTCAATCCTCACTTGTGATCGAAATTCCCAGTATTCTTGTTTTAACCGAAATATAGAATCGTCATTTGTTACGACCAAAATTTTCACTTGTTTGCACCAAATACCAACTTTCTTATTTTAATTGCAACACCCTACATGTTATTTAATTTTTGGACATATTTCATATACCATGTCCTATACCCTTATCGAATTTATTCCATTTGGCTGATACATACTGTATATCATCATGACGCTACACTTTTTTTGGGTACAATAAAAAATACTACTATTTTCCTGAAATACTTCCTAAGATACAAGTAAAGTCTGCAATGTATAAAACTCCTGACTTAATGAGTAACTGAAGTATAGAAGATGGAAGGTGAAATGCACTACCCTGTGTATTGGGCTAGTTAGAATTGCAATTTAGAGTGATACCACATCAAAATTGCATACATGACGTATCCCTTCTGTAAAATTAGACATTGCAGCCTATGGAAAATCTCTTAAAACAAAGGGGCTTTGTGAGGGCTCGGACGGCCGTCCTTTATAAAGCCCTCAATCTCCCTTCGCCGCCGACCGGCGCGCGGTTACTTCCTATTTCCGGCAGGTATTGAAACAAATGGGCACACACAACAACGAAAAAAAAAAAACAACAAGCTCCGCGAATGGCCCCACTGTGGCTGTAAACGCGCCGCAATCGCACACTCAATTACGCCGCGACGTGTGCGTGGGCGTTTTCTGCCCTTTTCCCGCAATCTTTTTTTACGCCCCGCAAATTTAATTCACAAGCGGCGCGGCCTTGTCGGCTTAATTAAAATTAATACTGTATCATTTATCCGGATGCTGGTGCCGTATGTTAATGTGTCGATTAATAATGCGCGGGCGGGGGTGGATTTGCGTGATGAAAATTAATGCCGGGGACTAAATGTTCGAGCCGTGTTTACATCCGTGTTCGACGAGGGCCGCGCATAAATTGAAATTAATAATTAGGGGAGGCCCGCGCGCCACGATTTCGGGGGTGGTCGCGCCGCGGGACCCATAAACGTCCTGTGTACGGATTATTAAACATCCGAATACTTGGGCAATAGTGCTAACATATCTCGCAAAGATATTTAACTTTATGGGTTTGTTTAATTTGATTAGTATTACAAAGAGTTGAAGCAGATTATTAGCGACAGTACATCTTTTTTTTTTTTTTAAGTTCCACACGTTAGTCGCCATGAGACGCGTATGGCGTGTCTCAGATTTCCGTGCGTATGGGCCGTGGGGCCCGGGAGCATTGTGTCACGCATATTACGTATCTTCGAAGAATCGGAAAAAAACGAAGAGAACACAGCCTTATTTTAACATAATAATTTGTGCTATTATTTTCCCAACATGTGCTATAAATGTATTGATGATATCCGCATAATAATGTTTAAGAGTCGCTTTGTCTGATGATATCAATCCATGTTGCAACGCCATCGTAATGTATTCGTATGCGCCATCAACAAGTTTTTGAACTTTCTGGTTTCATTTGTATTATGAAGTGTATTTATATTAAAATCAGCAGCCATCAACCTCCTGCGGTGGATTTAGTGGCTTGTCATTATTGATTCCTGTCGAAACCGGTGATTTGTTTACAATTTTTTGATTGAACTCAGTAAATTAATTTTCTGGATTATTCTCTTTATGAATACTATTTTTACCCGGTGTTGCATATGCCTATCATAGCTTATTGCTGTTTTGTTAGTGGTATTTTTTTCACATATTCACTTATTTTATTTTTGCTAGTATATGATTCTACCGATGTGAAGATAGCCACGGATTTTTCAGCCACGGATTTCCCGGCGCCGCCACCACCAAATAAAAATCAAACGCTGAGAATGTAATTAACATTAGCCTATAGATGTACAGTCAATCCACAATTTAAATTATTTTTTCTCGACTCCACGGGAACTCTCTTTTTAAAATGACAAGAATTCAAAATCCAATGTGGCACTGTTTGACGCGTTTTAAATTTAATTTTTTTAACAACAACGTGTAGATAAGAGTCCAAGCGATGTAACTCATTAAAGTTTGGGTAAAATTGTTTATAACTTTTTATAAATTTTGTTCGTTAAATCGCTTAAGTAGACTCTTATCTACACGTTGTTGTTAAAAAATTAAATCTAAAACGCGTCAAACAGTGCCATATTGGACTTTGAAAGTTTGCTATATTATATGTACAGTTTGGGTGGACCCGAGAAAGAAAATTCATAAAAATGTTATAAACAATTTTACCCAAAATTTAATGCGTTTAATCGTTTAAGTTGACTCTTATCTACACGTTGTTGTTAAAAAATTAAATTTAAAACGCGTCAAACAGTGCCACATTGGACTTTGAAAGTTTGCTATATTATATGTATAGTTCGGGTGGACCTGAGAAAAAAAATTCATAGAAAAGTTATAAACAATTTTACCCAAAATTTAATGCATTTAATCGTTTAAGTAGGCTCTGATCTACACGTTGTTGTTAAAAAAATTAAATTTTGAACGCGTCAAACAGTGCCATATTGGACTTTGAAATCTTGTCATTTGAAAAAGAGAGTTCCCGTTGAGTCGAGAAAAAATAATTGAAATTGTGGATTGACTGTACATCTATAGGCTAATGTTAATTACATTCTCAGCGTTTGATTTATTATAAATCATTAAAATTGAAGAAATATTTATTTGGTGGTGGAGGTGCCGGGAAATCCGTGGCTATCTTCACATCGGTTATGATTCTGTGTGCAGCAGTTCAATAACTAATGCCTGACCAACTAAGCTGAACCTGCTTTTGTAAGATTACATTTTTCTTAATTCAGTATCTTCGCACAATCAGATAAACTCAGTTAAACAGTTGAACTCAAAATTTGGCCACGCTTTACCCATTACTAATAAAAATAATACGCTTTAATATCCAACAGACATCAGACATTAAGTTACGGTTTCCAATATTTTCCAAACAATATTTCTAGTTGAGGAAAAACTTTTACAGTGTTTCTGGTGTGACTATTTGACATTATTTATAATAACGCCATAGAGAGCTGAGTATGCCACATCTTCTTTGAGAAATTACATCTCTTTCCATATTATATTTTTTAGCAAGAAATAACATTTGCATGTACTTCAACTATACAAGTCAATGGAGCATTAGAAAACGCCATGTTTCAAAAATAATTTCAAATACTATCTGTAATAGCTATTCCTGCATTAAGTGCGCAACGTACATGTTTGCTGATTGAGATAGATCGACAGAAATCGGCAAACAGGCTTTGCGCTCGAAATTACGCGCAATACTTTTGCTACGACCATTTTGCGGAAAAATCGAAATAATTCATAAATGTGTATACCTAATATACATAACTATCAACGATGTGCAATTATTTCTCTCTAATTGTTTCTGAATAATTATAAGTAACTTACCTTTCAAAATAATTATCAGGCTGGCAAAATAAATGTTCGCAAACATTTTTCTATGCAGACAAACAGGGCTACTGCTTCACGTTACGTTTAGAATTCGCAATCCTCAAATCGGAATTGAATCCATTGTTCTGAAAAAAGAGAAATTAAACGAGTCAGTTTATTTTCCTTCACTGTTTAAGTCAAGGTACGTCGAGATGGTTGGCGGGAATTTGAGTTGAGGAATTGCAGATTATGAAGATATATTATACACTGGAGGAAAAAAAATGAAACACTTGAAATTCGTGAAATTTCGACCATTTTCAAACTGCCATAACTCGGCGTATTTTCAACCGATTTTGATGAATCTTTAAGGTGAGAAACTTTAAAGTGTCTTCTTTAAAGTCATACATACGAACTTAAGCGTAACCCCTTCCGCTCTTCTCTAGCACCTGTGTGAAAAAAAAGAAGGTTTTTTTAGGAAACAATGTCCAACTTTGACGATGTCTACGGAGTTGGTAAAATTTTGTCCACTCAATCCACTATAAAGGCATTAAAATTTGATCAATTCCCTATGCGGGACTCGAAGAACGAAGTTCCTACGACGATTTGGCACAAAGTTACGGGTGTTTGAAAAAAAGCGAATTTTGTGGTTTTTTGACTCATAAATCCGAAGTTTTTCGACGAAATTGTTTTCGTTTTCACGAATGAAATTTTCTTTGAGGTATGCACAAAAATTAATTGTTTGCGCGAAATCATGAATATCACATTTTGTATCTTAGAAACTCCATTAACAAAAAAACTTTATTTTAGGTCAAAAAATGCTTACCTTATCGGCGTCTGTAGGGTCGGAAAAAAATGTGGGCCTAACTCACCACGATTCGTCCATTTTTCTATTCGTCCAATATAAACAAACAAATTACACTGGCGGAAAAAAATTAAACACTTGAGATTTGTACAAATTTAGGTAATTTTCAAATGGCCATAACTCTGCTTCTATTCAACCGATTTCGACGATCTTTTGAGAAATAAAAAGCAAAAAATCTTTGAGAAGGTTTGTCCCACACTCAAAGAGAGGGCTTTCCAAACGAAAAAATAATATGCTCGGGCCGTGCATCTGTCTGATGTTCTGGCAACATATAGTTTGGCAAGTACCGTAGATTTTAATACACGCAAACAAAATTGCCTAGATAACGTTTTTTCGAACATGAATTGTAGAAATGTAACAGTATATCCCTGTAATTCAGGTTTGTCGGACCATATTGGTATAAAGGTTGAGGTTAACATTGATCTAGAGAAATCCTCAAGCAGTCACCCACAAAATATAACAAGACCTATTACTCAAGTTGGTGTAAATTTATTCTATAAGTTACTTGAAGAAACGGACTGGAGTTTCATCAATAATAATAGTGCCCCAGAAATTGCATTCAATTCATTCTTATTTTTTTTAAACACCCATAACTTTGTGCCAAATTGCTGTAGGAACTTCGTTTTTGAGTCCTGCACAGGTAATTGAACACATTTCAATGCCCTTTTGTTAGATCGAGTCGACACACTTTTTCCAACTCGGTACAAGTTGCCAAAGTTGGACGTTTTTTGCCCAAAAACGTGTTTTTTGTTCGGGGGTTGAAAGGTTCGTAAAGGGATCATTCCAATCTGAGTTTTTTAAAGTAGAGCCAAAATGGGATATTTTCCTGAAAGAATCATCAAATTTGGTTGAAAATTCACTGAGTGAACCTCAAAATGCACTTTTTTCCAAACAACCATAATTTGGTGCCAAATCGTCGTAGGAACTTCGTTCTTTGAGTCCTGCATAGGGAATTGATCAAGTTTTAATGCCTTTATGGTGGATCGAGCCGACAAAATTTTTCCAACTCCATAGACATCGTCAAAGTTGGACATGGTTTCGTGAAAAAACATTTTTTTTTTCACAGGGGCGCTAGAGGGGGCGGAAGGGGTTATGCTTAAGTTCGCATGCATGACTTTAAAGAAGACACTTTAAAGTTTTCCGCCCTGAAAGATTAATCAAAATCGATTGAAAATACGCCGAGTTATGGCGGTTTGAAAATGGTCGAAATTTCACGAATTTAAAGTGTTTCATTTTTTTTTTCCTTCAGTATAGTTATCGAGATCCCCTATACAAACATCGAATTTTGCCGACCCTGTACAGAGGGGCGAAAATAAATGATATGATGATGTGTCATACTTGTCACTAAATTGTTTGCTATAGGAGAGATAATTGATGATTTAAAAAAATAAAAAAGTAGGCATTAAATTTAAAAACAGAATAATTCTTTGCTTGAATTTCGAATAGTTAGCAATAAATTTAAAAAATCGGAGAAAGTGACATGATCTAATATTGCCATCTATAGATTCAAAACGGCATCACAAACAATATATAACTATGAGTAATTCGGAAATAGAAATAAATACCTAACAATAGGTTGAAAATGAATAAACGGCGGCACCACTAAGGAAATGAAAAGTTAATACAATTTTAATGGCATCAACTATTCTTTAATCAAAGAAAGTCGCTTTTTCCAGTATCATATCGGCCATATTACTAATAGACACGCGACCAGACCATCCTGGAACCCAATTACAATACCAGCCGCAGTGCGGATTCCCGGCGCATCCACCATTTATACAAAGCGGTTACAAGTAAAAGTGCGCCGTTGGAATATGCAAACAGCATCAATTAAATAGCTTTTAGCACGTAATTTAATTACTCACCGATATGATATTCGTATAGATGGCACACGATAAATATTCATAGCGAAAATCAAAAACTTTTATGATTTATCAAATTTAATAATATTAGAAAAGAAAAAAAATTATAAGTTTGAGGTTATGAGGTTTTGTAAACTATTTGTAGCGTTATCCCTGAAGAAGCTAATAAACATTGGCGAAAGCTCGGTTTTATGATAAATAGATGATTTATTAACAACCCAATTTGGTCGGATTCCCTGATACGATTTGTTTACTATTCTCCAACAAGTACGACCGTTACTTCCCTCCAGCATATGTTATCTTATAAATATTTCGAAATTGCAAGGGGAGAGGTAAAATCGGCAAAAATCGGGGATTACCGGTCTCTAACCTTAAGCTGGGTACTGCGCGCAGGGATGATTTTCGGGCTTTGTGCCCATGGGGACTTTTGATCTGGACACCGAAAGGAACAACATATCCAAAATTTGGTCAATTTCACCGAAAGCCAATTTCCATTTGATTTGTGAGGGGTCCTTTATTTTAACTTTGCAAGTTTACACGTTCGCTGCCACCGACTTTACACTTGCGTAAATGCAATCCCAATTGCGGCGGCAGCGAACGTGTTAATGCTTTGAGTAACAAATATTTTATTTCGTTTCATTTCGTATTTCAAACTTGTATTTATCTACTAAAATTAATAAATTGATTTGTAAATCGTAATGTGACATCTACCGTCACTTTTTAGAACAAAATGAAATGTCGGCCATTATGATTTCATGGCAAACCTTTGTTTTTAATTCGTTCGCTGCCACCGACTTTATACTTGCGTAAATGCAATCCCAATTGCGGCGGCAGCGAACGTGTTAATGCTTTGAGTAACAAATATTTTATTTCGTTTCATTTCGTATTTCAAACTTGTATTTATCTACTAAAATTAATAAATTGATTTGTAAATCGTAATGTGACATCTACCGTCACTTTTTAGAACAAAATGAAATGTCGGCCATTATGATTTCATGGCAAACCTTCCTTTTTAGTTCAAAATAATAGTAAAGTTGTTTGCAAATATCTCGATAAATACTCTGTGGAAACTATTGAGTAAGGTACCAAATCATTCAGCGTAAAACGCTTTAAAAATAATGTAAATCCCTATGGCCCTCTTTGCAATTCATTCCTAAGCAATCATAAGAAAAGCACGTGTTTTAAATTTCGATGTAGACACGGTGAGAATAATTTTTTTATGCAGGCGTAATAAATTATTTATCTCGGACTGATGTATAATGTCTTTTGGTAGGCTGTGAGGTGTTATTCGGGCAGTTAAATTGCTTAAGCTGTTGAAGTAATTCATCAGATAAGAATTCAGGACTTTAATTTGCCAGTCAGATGGGACTTCACGGCTCGCCTGATTTAAATATTCAATACATGTCACTTACGAAATCATGATGATAGGGTGATCTCTATATTCCCTGCCGCTCTAAAATCTGACGGGGTAAAATTTTATCATCGGAAGCACTGACTAAGATCGAATGCAATGAATGCAACACACGGAGGCAAACTGCCGCCATCATGGTATTTATTATAACTGTCACATTTTTATTTTACATGGCTGCCGCGAAATCTTTACATGGCCACCTACGAAATGTTGATAAAATGAAAAAATATTGAAACGTTATTGTTAATTTCGTACGCTCAATAGATGGATTCATTATTTCTCCGACTAGATGGATCATTTATATTTACGTTTTCATGGTTTATTTTCAATTGAAATCATATTTTAAATGTACACCGAGCGGATGAAACTGACGTTTAAAACTTCAAAATTATGAAAGATGGAAAAATTATACTTCAAAATCAAAAACTCAGTTTACTCGAAAACTAAAGGGATTTCGAAAAAACTTATTCTTTATAAGTTGTTCATTTTAGCATTCTCTACAATTATTATTAACATAAATTTGCTGTAACTATTATAGTTTCATAATTATAAACCAAAAATTTACAAAAATAAATATATTTTTTTCTCGAAAAAAAAAAGATTTTATAAAAGATGTTCATTTCGTAATATACAACAAATTATAACCAACGAGTTCTAAATTTTTAGCCTGTAGTGCCCGCGGTAAATCTAAACATTTCTAAAACGAAACAATAAATCACTTCATTAACAACCTTTTCACGCCAGTCTCTCGACGATCCCGTGGTCGCAATTAATTACTTAGTGCGCGCTCCGTTGTCTCGCCCTGATGATTCATTATCAATGTTGGCCCACGGAAGACGCAATAATAATAATAATAATATTTAATGCGTGGACCTATTCCGAATGCAATTAGCGGACGTTCGAGCCGTATGTTAATGATGGGTTCCGGTATTATCCGGGCTATGGTCATTACGGACTCGTCCCATTGACTTAAATAATTCATGTCCAGCAGATAGATGTACGTGCCCCGTTTTCTGAGACATTAATTGTGAATTATTGCGCGCGATTTAAATAATTCAAAGGGCGCGTTCTCGCAGTTTCCGGAGACTCGGATTGAATTATATTTATAAAGTGCTTAGGCTTAGTGATATATATTATTATTACACGATTACAAAATTGAAGTTTTTTTATGAATATCAATTGCTGTTTAATGGAAATTCTGTTCAAAATTTTTAGATTACATTTAATTCAACAAATTATTGAGTGAAGAGTATCAACGATCACTTTATGCGGTTTCGTTGAATTTGAAATAAATATTTTTACTTTCTCCGTTACGAAGTACGAGAAAGTATTGTGATCGCGATTTTTTTCCAAACAATTTTTTTTTTCGGAAATATCCGTTTTGAGGTCTCTAGATGCTATTTCAACAATTTCTGGAAAAAAAATGGTGTCTGTGTGTGTCTGTGCGCGCTGTATCTCAAAAACTAATAGAGCAATTGATATGAAACTTTGAACATACGTCTTATTTGATAATCCGAAGAACTGAAAAGCTTTTGGTAAAATTTCGTACACCGGAAGTGGGTGTTTACCTTAACTGTTTTTTGTTTTTTGCCAATATTTTCTTAAATATGAAAAATATCACAAAAATATTTAAACAAACATTAAAGACAACAAAGAAATGAACATCTTTTGCTTAAAAATATTTTTCATAAAATCATTGTTATTCGAGAAAAAAAAAATTATTATTTTTTCATTTTTGGTTTATAATTGTGAAACGATAATAGTTACAGCAAATTTATTTGAATAATAATTGTAGAGAATGCTAAAATGAACAACTTATAAAGAATAAGTTTTTTTCGAAATCCTTTTACTTTTTGAGTAAACTGAATTTTTGAATTTGAAGTATAATTTTTCCATCTTTCATAATTTTGACGTTTTAAACGTCAGTTTCATCCGATCCTGCAAAACGCTCGATGTACATTTGAAATATGATTTAATTGAAAATTAACCATGAAAGCGTAAATATTAATGATACCATCAAGTCGGAGAAACTAACATGATGGCCACATTACCATTTTTTTTAATATCAATCTTACGCTTGGCCTTGGTATTAATTACCATTGCCCATTAAATAGATATAACGCATGCTTTGTCTGTAATAATTTAAACTTGTGAGAAATACACTTACCAACGTAAAGAAAAAGTATCATTAATTTCGATAACGAGAATATACGCGTTCTCCTCAAAAAAAACTTCTGAAGGTGCATAACTTCTTTTACGTACGAATAAAAGAATTAATCAATTAAACGTGAAACGTTTTCAGAGAGAAAGAGAGAGAGAGCGAAAAGGGAATTATTAACCTGGACAATTACCGACCGGTGATTAATCGAGGAAGTCGCTCAATCGGAACGCGAGGGCCGAGACGCGATAATTTCCCCGGGATTAATTTCGGAAGAAGTACAATTTCTTAATTATCGTTACATTAGTCACGGACCGAGGGAGGCGATCGATAATACACTCGGAAAATGATAATTAACTTTTGGAAATCCCCGCCGAAACCGAAATCCGTACCACCGTTCCGCTTGTAATTAACAATCGGCGGAGAGAGAGGGAAAGGATTAATTTCGAATGAGACGGGAAATCAAATTCTCTAAATTTATGTTAAGCGAATTTTCCAGCGGGATTAAGTTCGTTAATTACAATTTCATACGTCTTGCGAAAAAAAAAACCGATGTTGCCATCATGTAACTTTCTCTGATTTCATGGTATAAAAGGGATTCATATTTAACATTCTCTGCAGTTTTTGTATATTTAAATTTGATATAACCATTTTAGACCAAAAATGACATTTACAATTTTTTTCTTCAAATGGTCACAAATACTTTTTACTTTCTCCGTTACGAAGTACGAGAAAGTATTGTGAAATGTATTTTTTTTTTTAATTTTTAGTTTATAATTATAAAACGATAATAGTTACAGCAAATTTATGTTAATAATAATTGTAGAGAATGCTAAAATGAACAACTTATAAAGAATAAGTTTTTTCCGAAATCCCTTTAGTTTTCGAGTAAACTGAGTTTTTGAATTTGAAGTATAATTTTTCCATCTTTCATAATTTTGACGTTTTAAACGTCAGTTTCATCCGAATTTACACAACGCTCGCTGTACATTTAAAATTTGATTTCAATTGAAAATAAACCATGAAAGCGTAAATATAAATGATACCATCAAGTCGGAGAAAGTAACATGATGGCCACATCACCATTTTTTATTTTATCGACATTTTATAGGTGGGCGTATAAACATTTCGTAGGCAGCCATGTAAAACAAAAATTGACATTTATAACTAATACCAAATGGCCGGACTTTGCCCGCGCTCGTGTCTGTGTGAGTGTTGCATTTATTTTCGATCTCGGGCAGTGCTTCTGATGGTGAAATCATCACTTTATAAGAGGTCAGATTTTCAAAACACTTACGACACTGTCTTCCACTCGTTGCATTAATAACGTATGTTCATTAAAAAAAAAAACCTCGAGTGTGCCATGATTTACTATTTAAAAAAAATTAATACCAATTTAAAAGCTTCAAGTTTGTTTGGTGAATTTTTTGAAGTCTTGAGCGAATGATCAGATTTCGAAAAATGATGAACTAAATAAAATTCCATCTTCGACTGTTTTTAGTTTTCCGTGAATAACTCTTGAAAGGATGACCAGATTTAGAAAACTCTTTAAGCCAAGTGATGTACTTTACTAACAAATGCTGATAAGATAGAAACATCAAATTTGACAATTAAATGTTTTACATTTTTTGAGAATAACTCATGAACGGATGATCAGATTTCGGAAATTTTTCGAGCACGGTGTTGTATGCAATAAATAGATATGGATACGATGAAAAAACTAAATTCGACTTTCAATTGTTTTTCATTTTTTTGAGAATAACTCTTGAACGGATGATCAGATTTCGGAAATTCTTCAAGGACGGCGTTGCATGCAATAAATAGATATGGATACGATGAAAAAACTAAATTCGACCTTCAATTGTTTTTCATTTTTTTGAGAATAACTCTTGAACGGATGATCAGATTTCGGAAATTCTTCAAGGACGGCGTTGCATGCAATAAATAGATATGGATACGATGAAAAACTAAATTCGACTTTCAATTGTTTTTCATTTTTTTGAGAATAACTCTTGAACGAATGATCAGATTTCGGAAATTCTTCAAGGACGCTGTTGTACTCGATAAATAGATGCAGATAAGACAGAAAAATCAAATTCGACTTTCAATTATTTTTCTTTTCTTTGTGATAGCCGTTGATCGGACGAGCAGATTTTGATAATTCTAGCATCAATCAATTGGCAATTACCGAATATATATGCGGATTAAGTGAAAATGGAAATTTAACTTTAAATTGTTTTGCAGTACTTCTACGACTTTATAAGTGAACCAAATTTTTGATTTTTTTTTATGGTAACGTTGTTTATACATTGCATAAATACTGATTTAACTGAGAAATAAAGTGACGGCTAATTGTTTTCCGAACTTTTTGAGTTATTTTGCACTTTTTGAGTTGTTTTTCTGAAATTTTCGAATAAATAAATTTGGGATCAATAAATTCGTTCTTCGACTGTTTTTCATTTTTCGAAGTAACTCTCGAACGAATGATTAGATTTGGAAAATTCTTGAGTTTTTGATATTTTTTTTGGGAAAAGTGTTGTACTTTACGATTAGATGTGGATAAGGCAGAAATATCAAATTCGACAATTATTTTTTTTTTACATTATTTTGAGAATAACTTTTGAACGGATGATTAGATATCGAAAATTCGTTAAGAATTCAATAAATGCTGATGAGATTAAAAAAAACTAAATTCGGTTTTCAATTGTTCTTACTTTGTCCATTACCAAGTACGAGAAAATATTGTGAATTAAAAAAAATATATATTTAATGGAAATATTCGTTTTGAGATCTGTAGAGGCGATTTCAACAATTTCTGAAAAAAATGGTGATGCGGCCATCATGCTACTTTCTCCGACTTGATGGTATTATTTATATTTACGCTCACGTGGTTTATTTTCAATTTAAATATTTTAATTGTTCATCGAACGTTTTGTAGACTCCTGTAAATAAAAAATTATGAAAGATGGAAAAATAATACTGGAAATTCAAAAACTCAGTTTACTCAAAAACTAAAGAGATTCCATAAAAAACTTATTGTTTATAATTATAAGTTTTATAATTATTATAAACATAAATTTGCTATAACTATTATCGTTTCATAATTGTGAACCAAAAATGAAAAAAAAAATATTTTTTTTCTCGAATAACAATGATTTTATGAAAAATATTTTTAAACGAAAGATGTTCATTTATTTGTTGTCTTCAATATTTATTTAAATGCTTTTGTGATATTTTTCATATTTATTAAAATATTTAAAAAAAAAACAAAAAAAAACAGTTCTTCCGGTGTACGAAATTTTACCAAAAGCTTTTCAGTTTTTCGGATCATCAAATAAGAATTATGTTCAAAGTTTCATATCACACACACAATTTTGTTTTTTACAGAAATTGTTGAAATGGCATCTAGGGACCCCAAAACGGATATTTCCGTAAAAAGAAAATTGAAATTTTTTTCACGATCACGATACTTTCTCGTACTTTGTAAAGGAGAAAGTAAAAAATTGCGCGCTGTATTTCAATTTTTTCAATTTTTTTTTAATGGAAATATCCGTTTTGAGGACTCTCAACGATTTCAACAATTACGGAAGAAAAAAAAAATTGAGTCTTCGGATGTTATTGAAATGTTTTTCAAGATCACAATACTTTCTCGTACTTCGTAAAGGAGAAAGTAAAAAATTGCGTGCTGTATTTTAATTTTTTCAATTTTTTTTATGGAAATATCCGTTTTGAGGACTCTTAGCGATTTCAACAATTTCTGAAGAAAAAAAAAATGAGTCTGCGTATGTTATTGAAATTTTTTTCACGATGACAATACTTTCTCGTACTTCGTAAAGGAGAAAGTAAAAAATTGCGCTCTGTATTTCAATTTTTTCAATTTTTTTTATGGAAATATCCGTTTTGAGGACTCGTAACGATTTCAACAATTTCTGAAGAAAAAAAAATTGAGTCTGCGTATGTTATTGAAATTTTTTTCACGATGACAATACTTTCTCGTACTTCGTAAAGGAGAAAGTAAAAAATTGCGCGCTGAATTTCAATTTTTTCAATTTTTTTTAAAGAAAATATCCGTTTTAAGGACTCAACGATTTCAACAATTTCTGAAGAAGAAAAAAATGAGTCTGCGTATGTTATTGAAATTTTTTTCACGATTACAATACTTTCTCGTACTTCGTAGCGGAGAAAGTAAAAAATTGCGCGCTGTATTTCAATTTTTTCAATTTTTTTTTATGGAAATATTCGTTTTGAGGACTCTCAACGATTTCAACAATTTCTGAAGAAGAAAAAATTGAGTCTGGGTATGTGTCTGTGCGCTGTATCTCAAAAACTAACACTATCAATAACATTTAAAAATTTTAAGTCGTCGGCATAAATTAAGACTTCACAGTTTAAGTTCACACAGACATCACCAAAAAAATAATAGAAAGAGCAACGGACCCTGATTAGATCCCTGAGGAACCCCACTAACAGCTAAGAGGGCTTAGTGCTCAGACACTATTAACTTCAACAATTTGCTACCGATCGCCTAAATAAGGAGCATTACTACATTAACTACATTTTGATTAATTCCGAATTTATATAAACCATCAATTAACAAGTTGTGATCAAGTCTAATAACTAATTTCAGTTCGAAATCTTGAAAGTTGAGTATTGTTATATTTATACTCAAATCTTAGTGTACACCGTGCTTACACCACAATTAATAATAATCTTCAGAATTTGTGTTTAATTAATGTCTGTGTGATATTCTCATAATTTGTCTATTTATGTACTTTTATTTAAATTTAAGTTTTTATTGTAGTTTTTATAGTGTTGATTTCACAAATTTTATATTTTAACTTATTTCAATGTGTATACTTGTTGTTTTTAATATGTTTTTTAATATGTATTTCGTATGTAGAATTGACGCCCACATCCACCGCAATATTATATTTGTATACAATATTTTGTTGTAATATGGTGGCTGAAGTGAAAATGAATAAATAAATAAATAAATAAATAAATAAATAAAACTTAATTTTGCAGAATTATGTATTCATAGATTCAGTTTTAATTTAATTTAAAGAATTTTTCAATCCAATTTACTTTCACAACAATTAAGCGCCTGTTTACATATTTACCAGTTTAATTAAAAAAAAAACATGTTTTTCATTTTAATTAATCTCCACAGCATTGAATAATTTTTTTTTGTGCTTTGATATGAATTCGTTTTTTTTTAAGAACAAAATCCCCCCACGGATTTAACGAACATTTTTCAGCGTAATTAATTACTTACTTAATCCTGCTCTGATGCGAATAATTAATTTTCGCCCGCGAACATTGTTTACGAGTATATATTCGACCACGTCGGCGTCGCTCGGTTCACTGGCAGTGGTCTCGTCCGCAGGCACGGGATCGTGACCGGTTCGGCGGGCGGCGCGAAACTGAGCGCCCGAGAATCACCGCGTGCGTTCCGCGCCCGCCGTCGTCGTCGTCGTCGGTCGTCGCGACGCGTCCCCCTTTTTCTTCCGTCTCTTATCGGCGCCGCGTCCGCCGCATCATGTGACGAAACACAATTTTACTTGATGTATATAAAAATATATGGTTTGATCAATGGATCTTTGCGTGCGCGTCATTACCGAAGACCGAGTTTTCTCGCCTTGGACGACACATGATTGCGTTTAATTTAACTTTTCGTGGAGAGAGTAAACCAATGAAAATGTTCAGCTATCTATGACGTGCACGAAAAGATCCATTGATCAATTTTTTTATTTGCTTAATTTGTATTTTATTTTTATTTTTTAGTTACATTTTAATTTAGACAGATGTCAAACTTGTATTTAATTTTTTTTTAAATTTACTTTCTTATTTTTGTAAATTTATATTTAGTTATATTTTAGTGTAGGTAGTGACCAAATTTGTATTTTATTTAATTATTGTTACTATTTTTTCTTAATTTAAATATGTATTTTTGGTTTTGTATTGCTGTATTTTGTGTTTCTTTTTGTAAAAGGGGTTACCCGTAAATAAATTATTATTATTATTATTATTAAACCATATATATTTATATACATCGAGTAAAATTGTGTTTCATCACATGTTTAAATCCACGAGATGCGACGGACGCATTTGATGAAATTTTAAACTATTTCTTCTTCTTCCAGATCTACTGGAAGTTAGAAACCATGGTCTAAATTCTTCTCGGTTCTGTGTGGCGGCTTGAAAGTCGATCCAAGCTTTTATGTTTTTTAGCCAGGAGTATTGTCACTTTCTCCGTTATGTAAAATGCAAGAAAGTGATTTTTTTTCAATTTTTTTTTAATGGAAATATCCGTTTTGAGGTCCCTAGAGGCCATTTCAAAGATTTTTGGAAAAAATTGTTATGTGTCTTTGTATGTGTGTGTGTGTGTCTGCGCGCTGTATCTCAAAAAACTAATAGAGAAATTAACATGAAAAGCTTTTGGTAAAATTTCGTACACCGACAGTGTATAGGTGTTAAGTCTTAAATGTCTTTCTTCCTCTTGTGTTACTAATTAATTTCAGCGTGTAAACTCTTATTTATCATCCGTAAATTGGAGGGTGGGACAGTACCCACCCATCCGCCCCTTGTTCCACTTACATTTTAATTACAAAATCGCGTTTTGTAAACTTTAAACTTTTTCAATTATTTGCCTTAGAAGTTCATTTAACCCAAGAGAATTTGTAGGTTAAATTATAGTTGATACGGTGGGTGGTGGGTGGGCCCTATGTGGTAGGTGGGCACACCCACCCACCCCTACTTTCACTTACATTTAAACCACTAAATCGCGTTTTGTAAATTTTCAACTTTTTCAATTATTTGCCTTAGAAGTTCATTTAACCCAATAGGATTTGTAGGTTAAAATAAAGTTGATACGGTGGGTGGTGGGTGGGCCCTATCCTACAATCCAACCTGTTACCTACGCCCCGATATTTCCACCAATAAATAAGTGAATCACAAAAACATAATGTCTTAAATGTCTTTGTTACTCTTGTGTTATTAATTAATTTCGGCATGTAAATTCCTGTTTATCATCCGTAAATTGGAGGGTGGGACAGTGCCCACCCACCTGCCCCTCATTCTCCTTAGATTTAAACTACAAAATCGCGTTTTGTAAAATTTAAACCTTTTAAATTATTTTCCAAAGAAGTTCTTTTAACCGAACAGGATTTGTAGGTTAAAATAAAGTTGATACGGTGGGAGGTGGGTGGGCCCTATCCTACAATCCAACCTGTTGCCCACGCGCCGTTATTTCCACCAATAAATAAGTGAATCGCAAAAACATTAAGTCTTGAATGTCTTTGTTACTCTTGTGTTATTAATTAATTTCGGCATGTAAATTCTTGTTTATCATCCGTAAATTGGAGGGTGGGACAGTGCCCACCCACCCGCCCCTAGTTCCACTTACATTTTAACTACAAAATCGTGTTTTGTAAAATTTCAACTTTTTCAATTACTTGCCTTAGAAGTTCATTTAACCCAATAGGATTTGTAGGTTAAAATAAATTTGATGTGGTGGGTGGGCCCTATCCTACAATCCATCCTGTTACCCATGCGCCGATATTTCCACCAATAAATAAGTGAATCACAAAAACATAAATTCTGAAATGTTTTTCTTCCTCTTGTTTTATTAATTAATTTCGGCATGTAAACTCTTATTTATCATTCGTTAATTGGAGGGTGGGATAGTGCCCACCCACCCACCCCTAGTTCCACTTACATTTAAACCACAAAATCGCGTTTTGTAAACTTTAAACTTTTTCAATTATTTGCCTTACAAGTTCGTTTAACCCAATAGAATTGGTAGGTTAAAATAAAGTTGATACGGTGGGTGGTGGGTGGGCCCTATCCTACAATCCAACCTGTTACCCACGCGCCGATATTTCCACTAATAAATAAGTGAATTACAAAAACAGTAAGTCTTGAATGTCTTTGTTACTCTTGTGTTATTAATTAATTTCGGCATGTAAATTCTTGTTTATCATCCGTAAATTGGAGGGCGGGACAGTGCCCACCCACCCGCCCCTAGTTCCACTTACATTTTAACTACAAAATCGTGTTTTGTAAATTTTCAACTTTTTCAATTACTTGCCTTAGAAGTTCATTTAACCCAATAGGATTTGTAGGTTAAAATAAATTTGATGTGGTGGGTGGGCCCTATCCTACAATCCATCCTGTTACCCATGCGCCGATATTTCCACCAATAAATAAGTGAATCACAAAAACATAAATTCTGAAATGTTTTTCTTCCTCTTGTTTTATTAATTAATTTCGGCATGTAAACTCTTATTTATCATTCGTTAATTGGAGGGTGGGATAGTGCCCACCCACCCACCCCTACTTCCTCTTACATTTAAACCACAAAATCGCGTTTTGTAAACTTTAAACTTTTTCAATTATTTGCCTTACAAGTTCGTTTAACCCAATAGAATTGGTAGGTTAAAATAAAGTTGATACGGTGGGTGGTGGGTGGGCCCTATCCTACAATCCAACCTGTTACCCACGCGCCGATATTTCCACTAATAAATAAGTGAATTACAAAAACATATAATCTTAAATGTTTTTCTTCCTCTTGTGTTATTAATTAATTTCGGCATGTAAATTCTTGTTTATCATCCGTAAATTGGAGGGTGGGACAGTGCCCACCCACCCGCCCCTAGTTCCGCTTAAATTTATACTACAAATTGGCGTTATGTAAATTTTCAACTTTTTCAATTATTTGCCTTAGAAGTTCATTTAATCCAACAGGATTTATAGGGTGGGTGGTGGGTGGGCCCTATCCTACAATCCAACCTGTTGCCCACGCGCCGGTATTTCCACCAATAAATAAGTAAATCACAAAAATATAAAGTCTTAAAAGTCTTTTTTACTCTTGTGTTATTAATTAATTTCGGCTTGTAAATTCTTGTTCATCATCCGTAAATTGGAGGGTGGGTCTGTGCCCACCCACCCACCCCTAGTTCAACTTACATTTAAACTACAAAATCGCGTTTTGTAAACTTTAAACTTTTTCAATTATTTGCCTTAAAAGTTCATTTAACCGAACAGGATTTGTAGGTTAAAATAAAGTTGATACGGTGGGTGGTGGGTGGGCCCTATCCTACAATCCAACCTGTTGCCCACGCGCCGATATTTCTACCAATAAATATGTGAATCACAAAAACATAAAGTCTTAAATGTCTTTCTTCCTCTTGTGTTATTAACTAATTTCGGCATGTAAACTCTTATTTATCATCCGTAAATTGGAGGGTGGGACAGTGCCCACTCACCCACCCCTAGCTCCACTTACATTTAAACGACAAAATCGTGTTTTGTAAACTTTAAACTCTTTCGATTATTTGCCTTGGAAGTTCATTTAACCCAACAAGATTTGTAGGTTAAAATAAAGTTGATATGGTGGGTGGGTGGTGGGCCCTATCCTACAATCCAACATGTTGCTCACGCGCCGATATTTCCACCAATAAGTAAGTGAATCACAAAAACATAAAGTCTTAAATTTCTTTCTCACTCTTGTGTTATTAATTATTTTCAGGGATACAAACTCTTTTACGTCATCTATAAGTTGGAGGGTGGGGCGGGGCCCACCCGCCCGCCTTCTTCTTGAGTAAACTGACTATTAGAATTTGAAGTATAATTTGTCATTTTCATCTTTTATATTTTTTTCGTAGAGGAGGCTAACACAGAGATGCCGCTACTTATTCTTGTGGAGGGAGCAAATATTCCGCTGCTGTTTTGGTTAAACTTTCTTCCGCAGCCTCCTCGCCGAACATCCACGAGCCGTCGCTGATAAATGTGACTTTCACCATCGTCAGACTAGCTCTAGCAATAACCTTATATTCGGCATCTGTCAATAAACGTCAAAATTAAAGATCAGCTGTCACTTTCACTAGTTAAAGTTTATTCAAGGGATACAAATTTAAGTAAATCGCAGGTGCTGGTTACACAACCAAGTTGTAGTGTAGTTTCCCCGAGTATAACAGATAGCCTACTCCGAAATGAGTGACAAATGGCGCAGAAGAAACTCGCATCCCTCATCCATACATGTACAGAAGACGGGAAACGAATAAATCAGCCGAGAGTGTCCAGCGTCGTCCCAGTTCCGTCCCCGGCAATCCTCCCTGTATCCTACGTGACTGCGCCTTTTCATTAACCTCTCCGCTCGCCCGTGCAAATGCCCCTGTCCGAAATGGACGCGATCCCGCTGCACTTTTTAACATTCACCGAGGAAAATTAAAAGCCCGTCCCCCCCTAACTACCATACACACACACACACACACACAGGCGGCGAGGGGGCGCGCTTCGGTAAATTCGGTTTCAAGGCGTCGCGTATAAATCTTGAAATGAGTTAATGGTACATAACGTCGTGATTTATCGGGCCCCCGTGAATTACAGCCCTCACGCCGAGAACGGCCACGGACAGCCCTTAATAATATGAATACATTATTTACACGGCGCTGCACCCCGAATTATATTTATTTTCACAAATCATTACGCCCCGCGCTACGCAATTTGCATACATTTACAGGCACGGAGTCTGGCCCCAAGTAAATTGTTTCGTTCAGAAAGTGAAATTAAACGACATCAAGTCGGCGACTTTATAGCGCAATCTGCGCTCGCTTCGGTATGCAGGACGTGCAACAGGCGTCGCAGTTAATTGCATTTTCGTTTTTAGGCATCCATCAAAACGTAATAGTTGCGACACACAATTTTCAAGAGCTCGAAGAGTAAAGTAAGACGGCGAACAAATTTTCGAAATATCTTCAATCGTACTAAACTTATAGCCGAAAAACGGAAAACAATTGCTGGTCAAGTTCGTCTTTTTCGCTGTAATCAAAAGAGCCATAAGAGTAAATTAAAATGGTGAACGAATTTTCGAAATATCTTCAATCGTACTAAACTTACAGCCGAAAAACTAAAAAACAATTGCGGCGCAAGTTCGTTTTTTCGCTGTAATCAAAAGAGCCAGGAGAGTAGAGTAAAATGGTGAACGAATTTTTGAAATATCTTTAATCATACTAAACTTATAGTCGAAAAACTGAAAAACAATTGCGGCTCAAGTTCGTTTTTTTTCACTGTAATCAAAAGAGCCAGAAGTGTAGAGTAAAATGGTGAACGAATTTTCGAAATATCTTTAATCGTACTAAACTTACAGCCGAAAAACTAAAAAAACAATTGCGGCGCAAGTTCGTTTTTTTCGCTGTAATCAAAAGAGCCAGAAGAGTAGAGTAAAATTGTGAACGAATTTTCGAAATATCTTCAATTGTACTAAACTTACAGCCGAAAAACTAAAAACCAATTGCTACTCGAGTTCGTTTTTTTCTCTCTAATCAAAAATGCTTGAAGTGTAGAGTGGAATTCTGAGCGAATTTTCGAAATTCCACCAATGGTTTGCAATTTAGAGCAAATGGACTGAAAAACAATTGCGAGTCGAATTTGTTTTTTGCTGCAATTTTCAAGGGCTTCAAGGGTAAAGAAAGACGGTGAAAAAATTTTCTAAATATCTTCAATCGTACTAACCTGGTAGCCGAGAAACTGAAAAACAATTGCGGCTCAAGTTCGTTATTTTCGCTGTAATCAAAAGAGCCAGAACAGTAGAGTAAAATGGTGAACGAATTTTCGAAATATCTTCAATCGTACTAAACTTATAGCCGAAAAACTGAACAACAATTGCTACTCGAGTTCGTTTTTTTCTCTCTAATCAAAAAAGTTTGAAGTGTAGAGTAAAATTCTAAGCGAATTTTCGAAATTCCACCAATGGTTTGCAATTTAGAGCAAAAAAACTGAGAAACAATTGCGAGTCGAATTTGTTTTTTGCTGCTATTTTCAAGAGCTTGAAGAGTAAAGTAAGACGGCGAACAAATTTTCGAAATATCTTCAATCGCACTAAACTTATAGCCGAAAAACTAAAAAACAATTGCGGCTCAAGTTCGTTATTTTCGCTGCAATCAAAAGAGCCAGAAGAGTAGAGTAAAATTGTGAACGAATTTTCAAAATATCTTCAATCGTACTAAAGTTATAGCCGAAAAACTGAAAAAACAATTGCTACTCGAGTTCGTTTTTTGTCTCTCATCAAAAGAGCGTATAGAGTATAATTCTGAGCGAATTTTCGAAATTCCACCAATGGTTTGCAATTTAGAGCAAAAAGACTGAAAAACAATTGCGAGTCGAATTTGTTTTTTGCTGCTATTTTCAAGAACTTGGAGAGTAAACTAAGACGGTGAACAAATTTTCGAAATATCTTTAACCCTACTAAAATTATAGCCAAAAAACTGAAGAACAATTGCGACTCGAGTTTGTTTATTTCGCTGTAATCAAATGAGCTCGAAGAGTAGAACAAAATGCTGAGCGAATTTTCGAAATTCCTTCAATGGTTCGGAATTAAGAGCAAAAAAAAACTGAACTCGAATTTGTTTTTTGCTGATATTTTCGAAATTTACGGCTAAGAAACTGAAAAACAATTGCAACTCGAGTTCGATTTTTTGCAGTTATTAAAAGTGCTCGTGGAGCTGAGTAAGATGTAGATATTTTTGAAATTTTCTGAATTTTTCGAAACTTACTGGTAAAAAACTGAAAAACAATTGCGACTCGAATTCGATTTTATTGTGGTTATTAAAAGAGCTCGTGGAGCTGAGTAAGATGCTGAAGAAATTTTTGAAATTTTTGAATTTTTCGAAACTTACAGCTAAGAAAAGTAGAAAACAATTGCGACTCGAGTTCGATTTCTTTGCAGTAACTAAATGAGCTCATGGCGTTAAGTAAGATTGTGAGCGAATTTTTGAAATTTGTTTTTCGAAACTTATGGCTAAAAAACTGAGAAACAATTGCAACTCAAGTTCGATTTTTTTGCAGTTATTAGAAGTGCTCGTGGAGCTGAGTAAGATGCTGAGGAATTTTTTGAATTTTTTTTAATTTTTCGAAACTTGCAGCTGAAAAACTGAAAAGCTAAAAAAGTAAAAAACAGTTGCGACTCGGGTTCATTTTTTTCCATTAATTAAAATTGCTCATGGAGCCGAATAAGTTGTTTAAGAAATTTTTGAAATTTTCTGAATTTTTCGAAACTTACAGGTAAAAAACTGAAAAACAATTGCGACTCGAATTCGATTTTTTTGTGGTTATTAAAAGAGCTCGTGGAGCTGAGTAAGATGGTGTAGAATTTTTTGAAATTTTCTGAATTTTTCGAAACTTACAGGTAAAAAACTGAAAAACAATTGCGAGTAGAATTCATTTTTTTGTGGTAATTAAAAGAGCTCGTGGAGCTGAGTAAGATGGTGAAGAAATTTTTGAAATTTCTTGAATTTTTCGAAACTTACAGCTAAAAAAGTAAAAAACAATTGCGATTCGAGTTCGATTTTTTTGCAGTTATTAAACGAGCTTGTAGAGCTGAGTAAGATGCTGAAGAAATTTTTGAAATTTTTTTAATTTTTCGAAACTTGCAGCTAAAAATGTAAAAAACAATTGCGATTCGAGTTCGATTTTTTTGCAGTTATTAAACGAGCTTGTAGAGCTGAGTAAGATGCTGAAGAAATTTTTTAAGTTTTTTTAATTTTTCGAAACTTACAGCTAAAAATGTAAAAAACAATTGCGACTCGAGTTCGATGTTTTGCAGTAACTAAAAGAGCTCGTGGCGTTAAGTAAGATCGTGGACGAATTTTTGAAATTTCTTAAACTTTTCGAAACCTACGGTTAAGAAATTGAAAAACAATCGCAACTCGTGTTCGATTTTTTTGTGATTATTAAAAGCTATTGTGGTGCTGAGTAAGATTGTGGGCAAATTTTTGAAATATCTTGAACTTTTCGAAATGTACAGTCAAGAAACTGAAAAACAATTGCAACTCGAGTTCGATTTTTTGTGGTTGTTAAAAGAGCTCGTGGAGCTGAGTAAGATGGTGAGGAAATTTTTGAATTTTTTTTAATTTTTCGAAACTTACTGTTAAAAAAGTAAAAAACAATTGCGACTCGAGTTCGATTTTTTTGCAGTATCTGAAAGAGCTCGTGCCGTTAAGTAAGATTGTGGACGAATTTTGGAAATTTCATGAATTTTTCGAAACTTACGGCTAAAAAACTGAGAAACAATTGCAAGTCGATTTTGATTTTTTTGCAGTTATTAAAAGTGCTCGTGGAGCTGAGTAAGATGCTGAAGACATTTTTGAAATTTTTTGAATTTTTCGAAACTTACAACTAAAAAAGTAAAAAACAATTGCGACTCGAGTTCGATTTTTTTGCAGTTATTAAAAGTCCTCGTGGAGCTGAGTAAGATGCTGAAGAAATTTTTGAAATTTTTGAAATTTTTCGAAACTTATAGGTAAAAAACTGAAAAACAATTGCAACTCGAGTTCGATTTTTTTGTGTTTGTTAAAAGAGATCGTGGAGCTGAGTAAGATGATGAAGAAATTTTTGAAATTTTTTCAATTTTTCGAAACTTACAGCTAAAAAAGTAAAAAACAATTGCGACTCGAGTTCGATTTTTTTGCAGTAACTAAAAGAGCTCGTGACGTTAAGTAAGATTGTGAACGAATTTTTGAAATTTCTTGAACTTTTCGAAACTTACGACTAAAAAACTGAAAAAACAATTGCTACTCGAGTTCGATTTTTTTGCGGTTCTTAAAAGTGCTCGCGGAGCTGAGTAAGATGTTGTGAAACTTTTTTAATTTTCTGATTTTTTCGAAACTTAACAAATCGCGTAGGTAGCTATGGTATTTTCTAGCCGATTATTCAAATTTAAATATTTTTTGTCGTAAATTGTATATCACGCTATTTACTTATTTCAATTTTAACTTGGAACAACTAGTTCTCACATGATTTATTTTACTGCTGTATGTTAGACTGTAAAATTAGAATATACAATACGGAAACGAATTTGTTGCTATGCAGAAGTGGAGAAGATTAAATTAAATACGAGCAATTATATGGACCAGATTTGCATCTGCAATGCAAACGCAAAACCGTAACGCAATTCCGTCCGGATTGCAGTTGCAAGTGGATATCCAGCATTTTTACGAGTCCAGAAGAAACGCTTTTTATTATTTTCATAAGTTGGAGGACGCCTCGGGGCCTCCCGACGACTCGAGGGATCCAAGACGTAGTCGACAATAAAATTTCAAGATTTAAGGTGATTCCCCTTATTCATGTGTGTGTGTACAGTGTATGCGCCGGGAACAAAAAGTCGGATCGTAAAATGAAATGTGGTCAGTGAAGCGTTCAAACGCTCATCAGCGATACTTTTTATCCATCCGGAAGTTTCCGGCGGTTACCCCCCTCCCCCATCCAACTCTTCTTGGCCGAAGCCGGATTTAATTTAAAAAACGCGCCTTTAATTCATCCCCCGTTGTTTTTTGTTGCGGCGGGGGCCGGGCGAAAACTATAAATCCGAAACAATCCAATTTGCATGCGACCGATAGATTTTTCTAGGGGCGGGGAGGGAGAAAACTTTAAGAACCGATAGTCGTCGGGGCCAAAATGGTGAAATATATGACTGGTGAACTATAATAGATCTTCGGCGGAACTTATCTTGCAAATTGGTGTACAATACTGCGGTCACCACATATCATCCGGACGGGGTGGAATAACGATCGTCTCCCGTCCAATTCCTTAATAGTAACAACGCCATCGACGATCGAATTTACTCCCTTGGAGTTCGGGGTTCGAGGGTCGGGGGTGGACACCCCTCCGGGGACCAGACACCGGCGAAGAATATAAACGCGATCCCCTTGTTTTCCCCGACGACGACGCCGACACGCTAAATCTCACGTGGAAATCGTTAAAGTGATCATCGCGAAAATAACATTTCAAATATTCATGTCTTTGGATGTTTTCACCTCGTATTTTTTATCAATCGCAATTTTCATTGTTACTCTCTCAGCCGATCTCACAAACATTTATTTTTTGAGCTGTGTAACCGTTCCTTACGCGTCATTGTCAGTCAGCGAATAATAGATTTTTGCTGTTTAAATTAGAAATGGAGCCTCAGGTAAAAAAAAATACATCGAAATAGAAAATAATTTGTTAATAAACATTGCGAAAGAGTAAATATCAATTAAAATATGTGTAATATAATCGCAGAACTTAACCTCAAATTATGCATTCCGTTTACCTTTTGAAAGATCGTTTACACAGCCGAAAATATAAAACCAGTGTTATGTCAATTTACGCCGGTGTTTTTTTTAAATTAATTTATTGTGCTAAAATATTTACACTCGTCAAAGAAGTGTCATTTATAAACTTATCTATAGTAAATGGGCAGTTTAATATTTTGTGAAATCCGTGACACAATTAATATTAGCGAAAATTGCGACCCTGCTTGACTGAAAACTTCATTGTTTTATCTTTCGCCATTCAAAAACTGTAAAAATTTTCCACGTGCGATAATTTTTCTCGGTAAGCAAGTTATTTACTCTGCGTCAACATGGGCTTGCAGCAGCGAACGGCAACAAGGGGAGAGCGTGAATTTTACGACAGCTGTTAAATATTTAGTTAGTTAAATTATATCCAGGAGTTACACAAGTAACACACTTAAACTTACTATTAAATTTAATTAGACACGCAGAGGATGAACTCGACATTCCGTGCGAACTAGTTTATTGTATTTAACTAAATAACCCTTCGCACATAATTCAATTGTTTTTGAAAAACCTCAAGTTGGTAGCAGTTGCCGTAATTGCGGTTTTACCGCACGCTCGCACTTTTGGTGGAAATCGTACTTTTCAAAAATTCATAACTCAAAAACGCATGAGCGGATTTTAAAAATTCGAAACGCCGATTATAGCTTATTTAATTGTTTTTAAGAAAAGGTTGAAGCAACTTGCTTAAAGTTGGTAGAAATTGCCGTAATTTTGATTTTATCGCACGCCTGCACTTCTGGTGGAAATGAACGTGCTCAGATTGCACTTTTCAAAAATTCGTAACTCAAAAACTCGCGAACGGATTTTCAAAATTCAAAACGCCGATTATAGCTAATTCAATTGTTTTTAAGAAAAGGTTGAAGCAACTCGCTTAAAGTTGGTAGATATTTCCGTAATTTCGGTTTTACCGCACGCTTGCACTTCTGTTGGAAATGAACGTGCTCAGATTGCGCTTTTCAAAAATTCGTAACTCAAAAACTTGTGGGCGGATTTTGAAAACGCAAAACGTAAATTGTAGATAATTTAGTGGTTTTCAAAAACCTGTTAAGGCACTTTGTTTAAAATCGGTTAAAAGTGCCGTAAATGCCATTATTCCGCGCGGATGCACTTTTGTAGGAAATTAACGCGTTCCGACTGCACTTTTCAAAAATGTATAACTCAAAAACGCATGGATGAATTTTCAAAATTCGAAACGTGGATTGTAGGTAATTCAATTGTTTTTGAAAAACGATTGATCCACTTTGCTTAAAGTTGGTAGAAATTGCCGTAATTGCGGTTTTACCGCACGCTCGCACTTTTGGTGTAAATAAACACGTTCAAACTGTACTTTTCAAAAATTCATAACTCAAAAACGCATGCGTGGATTTTCAAAATTCGAAACGTGGATTGTAGGTAATTCAATTGTTTTTAAAAAACGGTTGAGCCACTTTGCTTAAAGTTGGTAGAAATTGCCGTAATTGCTGTTTTACCGCACGCTCGCACTCTTGGTGGAAATGTACACGTTTTCAGATTGAACTTTTCAAAAATTCATAACTCAAAAACGCATGAGCGAATTTTGGAAATGCAAAACGTGATTCGTAGATAATTTATTTAAAAAAAGAACTGTATAACATTTTTTTGAATGGTTTAAAAATGCCGTAAATGCAATTTTGTAGGATTCCGACTGTAATGTATAAATCAAAAACATTTTTTTGTTTTTTTTTGGGATTATAAACCAAAGCAAACTTGTTTTTTTTTTTATTTGTTTAAGAATTAATTTTTTCAAACGGAGATTTTCTTTTTTTCATGCTTCTAATAACAAATTGCCTAAAACTCAAAATTCAAAATTTTTTAAATTTACTAAGAATTGTACCCAATTTGCAATTCCATAAAATTCGAAGAAAAAAAATGAACTGGATTTTGAGAAATCTGCCCGGAAAACAGGAAACATAAAATATTGAAATTCCGAAATCGATTTTTTCTTAACTGAGTAAAAAAATATTAAAAAAAAATTGCAAGAAACTCAAAATTTATCAAATTTAGTTAGAATTGATTCTGATTTGCAATTCTATAGAATCTGAATCGATTCCTGCAAGATCTTACGATATCTGCCCGGAAACATGAATTATTAAAATTCCGAAATTGCATGTTTCTTGATCGATTAAAAAAAATATATAAAAACAGTAGCCACAAATTGAAAATTTTTCAAATTTACTAATAATTGTACCCACTTTGCATTTCCATAAAATTTGAATACATTTTTTAACCAGATTTTGAGATATTTGCTGGAAACATAAATTATTAAAATTCAAAAATTACATTTTACTTGTTTGGTTAAAAAATATAAAAATAATTGCCACAAATTGAAAATTTTTCAAATTTACTAATAATTGTACCCACTTTGCATTTCCATAAAATTTGAATACATTTTTTAACCAGATTTTGAGATATTTGCCTGGAAACATAAATTATTAAAATTCAAAAATTACATTTTACTTGTTTGGTTAAAAAATATAAAAATAATTGCCACAAATTGAAAATTTTTCAAATTTACTAATAATTGTACCCACTTTGCATTTCCATAAAATTTGAATACATTTTTTAACCAGATTTTGAGATATTTGCCTGGAAACATAAATTATTAAAATTCAAGAATTACATTTTACTTGTTTGATTAAAAAATATAAAAACAATTGCCACAAATTGAAAATTTTTCAAATTTACTAAGAATTGTACCCACTTTGCAATTCCATAAAATTTGAAAAAAAATTTAACCAGATTTTGAGATATTTGCCCAAAAACATAGATTATTAAAATTCCAAAATTGCATTTTACTTGTTTGGTTAAAAAATATAAAAACAATTGCCTCAAATCGAAAAATTTTCAAATTTACTAATAATTGTACTCACTTTGCAATTCCATAAAATTTGAATAAATGTTTTATCCAGATTTTGAGATATCTGCCCGCAAACATAAATTATTAAAATTCCAAAATTGCATTTTTATCGATTGATTAAAAAAATATAAAAACAATTGCAAGAAACTTAAAATTTCTTAAATTTACTTAGAATTGATTCTGAATAAATTCCTTAACTACATTTTGGGATATCTGCCTAAAAACATGAATTATTAAAATTTCGAAATTGCATTTTTCTTGATTGATTAAAAAAATACAAAAACAATTGCCACAAACTCAAGATTTGTCAAATTTACTAAGAATTATACCCATTTTACGATTCCATATAATTTGAGTACATTTTTAAACCGGATTTTGAGATATCTGCCCTAAAACATAAATTACTAAAATTCCAAAATTGCATTTTTCTTGATTGAATAAAAAAATATAAAAACAATTGCTGCAAACTTAATTTTTTTTAAATTTACTAAGAATTGTATCCACTTTGCGCTTCCATAAAATTTGAATCAATTTTTACACCATATTTTAAGAAATCTGCCCGAAAACACAAATTATTAAAATTCCGAAATTGCGTTTTTGAGTAAAAAAAAAAATATAAAAACAATTGCAAGAAACTCAAAGTTTATCAAATTCACTTATAATTGGTTCTGTTTTGCAATTCTATAGAATCTAAATAAATTCCTTAACTACATTTTGGGATATCTGCCCAAAAACATAAATTATTAAAATTCCGAAATTACATTTTTCTCGATTGATAAAAAAAAAATACAAAAACAATTGCCACAAACTCAAAATTTGTCAAATTTACTTGGAATTGATTTAGATTTGTAATTCTATAGAATAAATTCTTGAACTAGATTTTGAGATATCTGCCCGGGAACATAAATGATTCAAATGCGAAAGTGCCATTTTCTTGAATGATTAAAAAAATTTAAAAAACAATTTCCACTAACTCAAAATTTTTCAAACTTACTTAGAATTGCATCTTCTTGGCAATTCTTTAAAATTGTAATAAATTTATTAACTTTATTTTGAGAAATCAGCCCGGAATCATATATTATTCAAATTCCGCAGTTTTCTTGATTGGTTAAAAAAAATATATAAAATCAATTACGACAAACTCAATATTTGTTAAATTTATTTAGAACCGTATTCACTTTGCAATTCTGTAAAATTGGAATAAATATCTTAACTTGATTTTGAGATATCTGCCCGGAAGTATACATTATTCAAATTCCGAAGTTGCATTTTTTCTTGATTGAAAAAAATATATGAAAATAATTGCCTCAAACTCAATATCTGTCAGATCTACTTAGAATTGTATTCACTTTGCAATTATACAAAATTTGAATCAATTTCTTATCCAGATTTTGGGATATCTACCGGGAAACATGAATTAATAAAATTCCGAAATTGCATTTTTCTTAATTGAATGAAAAAAAAAATATAAAAACAATTGCAAATAACTCAAAATTTGCCAAATTTACTTAGAATTGTATCTGCTTTGCAATTCTATATAATCTGAATGTATTTCTTAACTAGATTTTGAGACATCTGCCCCGAAATTTAAATTATTCAAATTCTGAAGTTGCATTTTTCTTGATCGATTAAAAAAATTTCTAAAAACAACTGCCACCAACATCCTTTTGAAAGTTGATCAATTTTTGAAAACAAATGGCCAACAAATTCAAAATATATCTACTAGCACAAGTGTATATTAAAAAAAAAACTCTTAAATATTAAATTAAAGAAAAAAAGAAAATGAAATTATATTGAAAATATACGTTTTTTTTAGTTTTTTTTTTAGAGCGTTGGCCTCCCTAGGAAGGCTCAAGTGGCTCTTATATTCTTATATGTCTTAATTCAAAATTTCAACTCAATCTTACCAAAATTTCACCATCCAATTGTTACTTTATTTTTCGATTATTCTAATAGAAGATTTCTTTAATTTTAGTGGCGATGAAATGTAGTAGTTCATCAAGTACCTGGTGAAGTATGTGTATTATAAATCACACACACACACGAGTTTAAACTCCCGATTTACATCAGTTCTATCCACTCGGTTAATCTTTTTATTTTATTTTATTTTTCTAATTTGATTGTTCCACGAACGCGCGGAACTTGTCAAAGTTAAACAGATGCGCCGATTGTGAAGATCAAAGGGCGCGGATCGAATCCGGGGCCCAATTAAGCTGCAACGGCCAAAGCTTTGAGCGGGGGGGAAATAAAGTGAGTAAAAATTTGAACTATCATGAGGGAGGGAAATCAATTCCAGCATTTATCTCAAAGAAGTGTTTCTTTGACGATTAATGCAAGGAAATATCAAAATTTAATTACTATGAAATAATCGAAATCTATCAAGTTTTGCAAATGTGGGTAACGCAACTTTTCATCTAATTACCAGATGTGAAACAAATGTTAAATGAGGCCACAAGAAAATTTGTCTGTATTTCGCCGAAATTGCGCATTTTGAATTATTTTTTCCATGACAAAATATTATTCTTGAGTATAAATAACTGAAGCTAACAATGCTTTAAACGTTAACATTACTAAAGTCAAAATTGTTAAAAATTTTAATGTCAATAAATTGTTTTTCAAAGCCACCTTCGATTTTTATTTAGTAAAATGATTGATAAAACGAGTTTTCTGCAAATAACTTTTAATGCGTTAGGAATTGAGACAGGGTTGTTATTTGGAAAAATGTTTGTTTTTTAATCCCGCATGGAATGACATAAAAATATACAGGGGCTCCAATTTAAAATAAGAAAAATAAAGTACTTTAAAGTTCGAAATGTTTGACACCAAATTTTGGACACCCTGTATAATTCATCTCGATCAAACTTGGTTGACGGGACTATCAGACCTTATTTAATAAGTACCTTGCATGATTTTATTAACAAGGCACTATTTCAATTTTTTATTCATTTTTTAAAACAATAGTGCAAAACTGATTTTTTTTAGTTCTAATTTTTTTTGCTGATATCCCTGAATCGTTTCTAATAAAATTATAGGAGTGTGTGGGCAACCATAAAAGGTACCCAAATAAGCAATAAAATACATAGCGTGTAATTTAAAAAAATGTATCATCATGACGTCTCGCTTTTTTGGGACATCCTGTATTATCAAAAATATTTTCCTGAAATGCATCATAGGATACAAATATATTCTACAAAATTTCGAAATCCTAACTTAATTAGTAACTGAGTTATAGAAGACGGGAGGTGAGATGCGTGACACAAAATCGGTCGCGAAGTGATGATTCGTCTTTAATTCGGTGATGCGGCCGCGCGTAGATTTGTTATCGCGTTCTCTCACTCTGCGCAAACTTTACCCCCAGGTGTCACGACCAGCGGCGGCTCGTGGATGTTCGGCGGTGAGGCAACGGAAGAAAATTTGACCGAAACAGTAACGGAATATTTGCTTCCTCTTTTAGAGTAAGTACGAGCGATATCTTTGAAATCCACGCGGGTCACGACATTTTGGGACGGCTCTACCAGGCATCGTTAAAAAAAAGCACAAATCCAAAAATTGTGTTTGTACGTTTCCAGAATTTTATTTTACAACCCAAAAAACAATCGTGAAACTGGTGAAACAAGTGCATAACCATAAAATAGATGAGCCATTAAATTTGTCCGTGATGGAACGGAAGGAACTCACGAACGTCTCAATGCTGGAGGGGTGGACCGAGGAAGAGAGGGAGAGAGAGATTGTGGCACGTACACAAAGAAATTGAAAGGGGCCTCGGATAACATCGGAAATTGTGACTTTGATTAAATCAAGGGGGTGATCGAGAATGAATGATACCACTCGAGCGCGCAAACTTCACGTGGAAAAGAGGATATTCGGGCGGGATGTTTTAACGGTCCTCTTACTGCGACCTCTTTTTCTCCCCTTTCAATCCTCGGATTCCGCATTATAATTTTCGTTAAATCGTCGTCTAAATATATTTATAAAACTCCACTTCTTCGTTCAAAGGTCATTAAAAGTTTTGTCTTCAATAAGTCAAATAATTTATTCCAACTTTTGCTCAAAAACTGCATTTGAAATAAAAAAAAAACCACTCTCTCATTGACACCCATCAGAGAATACATTTGCTCAACAAACAATTATCAATTTGAAGCCCCAGCAAAAAATAAATAAAACAAAGATTTACGTTAAAAAATGGTGATGTGTCCATCATGTTACTTTCTCCGACTTGATGGTATCATTTATATTTACGCTTTCATGGTTTATTTTCAATTTAAATCGAGCGTTTTGTGGACTCGGATGAAACTAACGTTTAAAACGTCAAAATTATGAAAGATGGAAAAATTATACTTCAAATTCAAAAACTCAGTTTACTCAAAAACTAAAGAGATTTCGAAATAAACTTATTCTTTATAAGTTGTTCATTTTCGCATTCTCTACAATTATTATTAACTTAAATTTGCTGTAACTATTATCGTTTCATAATTATAAACTAAAAATATAAAAAACAAAATAAATTTTTTTCTCCAATAAAAATGATTTTATGAAAAATATTTTCTAATGAAAGATGTTCATTTATTAATTGTCTTCAATGTTTGTTTAAATGTTTTTGTGATATTTTTCATATTTAAGAAAATATTGGCAAAAAATAAAAAACAGTTAAGGTAAACGCCCACTTCCGGTGTATGAAATTTTACCAAAAGCTTTTCAGTTCTTCGGATTATCAAATAAGACATATGTTCAAAGTTTCATATCAATTGCTCTATTAGTTTTTGAGATACAGCGCACACAGGTGGACACACAGACACACAAGACACACATGGATATTTCCGTAAAAAAAATTTTTGAAAAAAAAATCTCGATCACAATACTTTCTCGTACTTCGTAACGGAGAAAGTAAAAATTGATATATTATATGTAATCCTATTATTGGATCGATAAAGAGCATATAAAATTGGGTGTTATTCCGGAATTAATTAGTGGTGTAACGTATCGAGGCATTTATGCAAATCTAATTTAGTCAGGTGGGGGTGGGCAGGGGGTTATAATCCAGCGCAATAACCTTCCGCATCACCCTTTAAATTATTACAGATTGCACCTTTATGGGCAAATAGATAAATAGGGGCGCCGGGCGAAATTTACTGCGATAATCCCGGACCCGATTGAGAAATATGAGCGCGCCGGATCCGAGGGGCTGGGGCGGGGTGTGGGGCTCAATTAAAATCTAATTAGTCGCATTTTTAACACGTCCCATTAAAATTCCGACGGATTTTATTTAATTACAATATTTTGCGACGGGCCTCATAAATATTCAGGGTTTTTTCGCGCGCGCGGCGCGGCCGCCGCGCCGTCAATGGGTGGGCAGGGTATTCCCCGCGGTAATTAGAAAACCAAATTGAGAATGCGATAACCGCAGCTGTTAAATCTGAGGGCCGGCCGGTCGGACGGCCGGCGTGTACATTAATTACCATAACAAACCCCCTGGATAACAACTCCCCCGTGGACACGGCGCTCATAGTTCCGGGGGAGTCTCGAGGGAGGATCGAAAGGAACGGCCGGCCGGACTCCGCCGAATATCCGGGGCCGCATTATACGGAGCCCCAAACTGGGGCATTCGGACGTTCAAAACCCCATTTCAGTTTTGAAACGGCGCATAATTTAACCTCGACCGCCCTTAATTCTACACTTAACATTTTAATTAGGAATTCCCGCGTCGGAAAAACGTCTCTCTCCTCTACTTCTCCTTAATTAATCCAATTTGCATAAATCAATTTTGAATTTATTCGCTTTGCTTTATTAACAGGTCGTTTTTTTTTGCCCAGATTCACTTAATTTAATAAACAATTAACAGTTACATCATTTTCAGTCCGAAATTTCCATTCTGATAACGGCCTAACTTTATTCAATTTGAGTTTTCTAGAGGCAAAGGATTTGTAAAAAAAAAATCATTCCCTCTATTTAATTGTCCATTTCCTGTCTTCCAATAGATCACCAGGAAAATAAATCAATTCGGCATTACAGGAGGGCGAACGCAGCAATTTTCAGTTGAATTATGAATTTTTGAAAATTTCCAAACACTCGAGCACAAAAAATAAAAAATCAATATGAAACGCAGCAATAAAATCTTACAAAAATTCAATTCACTTCAAAAGACGTAGATTTTTCGAAAAATTTTTGGGTTTTAATTGTGCAGCAATTTTCAATTGAGTTATAATTTTTTTTAATTTCTTTTTTTCGAGCGCAAAAAAAATATTAAACGCAACTATAAAATCCCACAAAAATTCAAATCACTTCACAAAACGTCGATCTTTCAAAATTATTTTAGTTTTTGAATGTGCAGCAATTTTCAGTCTAATTATGAATTTTTGAAAATTTATTTTTTTCCAATGTCGAACATTTGAGCGCAAAAAATAAAAAAATAATACGAAACGCGAGAAAAAAAATTCTACAAAAATTCAAATGACTTCACAAGACGTTGATCTTTCAAAATAATTTTGGTTTTTGAATGAGCAGCAATTTTCAGTCTAATTATGAATTTTTGAATTTTTATTTTTTTCCAGTGTCGAACATTCTAACGCAAAAAATAAAAAAATAATACGAAACGCGAGAAAAAAATTCTACAAAAATTCAAATTACTTCACAAGACGTCGACCTTTCAAAATCATTTTGGGTTTTGAATGTGCAGCAATTTTCAGTCGAGTTATGAATTTTTGAAAATTTATTTTTTTCCATGTCGAACATTCGAGCGCAAAAAATTAAAAAATAATACAAAACGCGAGAAAAAAATTCTACGAAAATTTACATCACATCACAAGACGTCGACCTTTCAAAATAATTTTAGTTTTCGAATGTGCTGCAATTTTCAGTCGAGTTGTGAATTTTTGAAAATTTTTTTTTTCCTTTTTCCAATGTCAAACATTCGAGCGCAAAAAATTAAAAAATAATACGAAACGCGAGACAAAAATTCTACAAAAATTCACATCACATCACAAGACGTCGACCTTTCAAAATAATTTTGGTTTTCGAATGTGCAGCAGTTTTCAGTCGAGTTATAAATTTTTGAAAATTTATTTTTTTCCAATGTCGAACATTCGAGCGCAAAAAATAAAAAAAATAATACGAAACGCGAGAAAAAAATTCTACAAAAATTCACATCACATCACAAGACGTCGACCTTTCAAAATAATTTTGGTTTTCGAATGTGCAGTAATTTTCAGTCGAGTTATGAATTTTTGAAAATTTATTTTTTCCAATGTCGAACATTCGAGCGCAAAAAATTAAAAAATAATACGAAACGCGAGAAAAAAATTCTACAAAAATTCAAATGACTTCACAAGACATCGATCTTTCAAAATTATTTTAGTTTTCGAATGTGCAGCAATTTTCAGCCGAGTTATGAATTTTGTTTTTTTTTTTTCCAATGTCGAACATTCGAGCGCAAAAAATTAAAAAAATAATACAAAACGGGAGAAAAAAATTCTACGAAAATTCACATCACTTCACAAGACGTCGAACTTTCAAAATAATTTTGGTTTTTGAATGTGCAGCAATTTTCAGTCGAGTTATGAATTTTTGAAAATTTATTTTTTTCCAAGGTCGAACATTCGAGCGCAAAAAATTAAAAAATAATACAAAAAATTCAAATGACTTCACAAGACGTCCACCTTTAAAAATAATTTTGGGTTTTAAATGTGCAGCAATTTTCAGTCGAATTATGAATTTTTGAAAATTAATTTTTTTCCGAGCGCAAAAAAATAAAAATTAATACTAAACGCGAGAAAAAAATTCTACAAAAATTCAAATGACTTCACAAGACGTTGATCTTTCAAAATAATTTTAGTTTTTGAATGTGCAGCAATTTTCAATCGAGTTACGATTTTTTTTAATTTCTTTTTTTCCAATGTTGAACACTTGAGCGCAAAAAAATAAAAAATAAAACGAAACGCGAGAAAAAAATTCTACAAAAATTCGAATGACTTCACAAGACGTCGATCTTTCAAAATTATTTTGGTTTTTGAATGTGTAGCAATTTTTAGTCGAGTTATGAATTTTTGAATTTTTTTTCCAATGTGGAACACTTGAGCGCAAAAAAATAAAAATTAATACGAAACGCGAGAAAAAAAAATTCTACAAAAATTCAAATCACTTCATAAAACGTCGATCTTTCAAAATAATTTTGGTTTTTGAATGTGTAGCAATTTTCAGTCGAGTTATGAATTTTTGAAAATTTATTTTTTTCCAATGTCGAACATTCGAGCGCAAAAAATTTAAAAAAAAAAAACAAAACGCGAGAAAAAAATTCTACAAAAATTCAAATGACTTCACAAGACGTTGATCTTTCAAAATAATTTTGGTTTTTGAATGTGCAGCAATTTTCAGTCGAGTTATGAATTTTTGATAATTTATTTTTTTCCGATCGCAAAAAAATTAAAATTAATACGAAACGCGAGAAAAAAATTCTACAAAAATTAAAATGACTTCACAAGACGTTGATCTTTTAAAATAATTTTGGGTTTTTAATGTGCAGCGATTTTCAATCGAGTTATGATTTTTTTTTATTTCTTTTTTACAATGTCGAACACTTGAGCGCAAAAAATAAAAATTAATACGAAACGCGAGAAAAAAATTCTACAAAAATTCTTATGACTTCACAAGACGTCGATCTTTCAAAATAATTTTGATTTTTTAATGTGCAGCAATTTTCAGTCGAGTTATGAATTTTGGATTTTTTTTTTCCAATGTCGAACATTTGAGCGCAAAAAAATAAAAATTAATACGAAACGCGAGAAAAAAATTCTACAAAAATTCAAATGACTTCACAAGACGTTGATCTGTCAAAATAATTTTGGGTTTTGAATGTGCAACAATTTTCAGTCGAATTATGAATTTTTGAAAATTTATTTTTTTCCAATGTCGAACATTCGAGCGCAAAAAATTTAAAAAATAATACGAAACGCGAGAAAAAAATTCTACAAAAATTCAAATGACTTCACAAGACGTTGATCTTTCAAAATAATTTTGGTTTTTGAATGTGCAGTAATTTTCAGTCGAGTTCTGAATTTTTGAAAATTTATTTTTTTCCAATGTCAAACATTCGAGCGCAAAAAATTAAAAAACAACACGAAACGCGAGAAAAAAATTCTACAAAAATTCAAATGACTTCACAAGACGTTGATCTTTTAAAATAATTTTGGTTTTTGAATGTGCAACAATTTTCAAACGAGTTATGATTTTTTTAAATTTCTTCTTTTCAAATGTCGAACACTCAAGCGCAAAAAATAATATTAAACACAGCGATAAAATCGTACAAAAATTCAAATCCCTTCACAAAACGTCGATCTTTCAAAATTATTTTAGTTTTTGAATGTGCAGCCATTTTCAGTCAGCCATTTGCATAAAAACCTGTAAACATTTCGGAGTCTTGAAAAAAAAAATATAAAAATAGTTGCCATCGACTTGAAATTTTGCAAATTTATTTAAAATACATTCGAGATTATATATACATGAAAATTTGTGAACACCTCATCCCAAAATTTCGATATAATCTCATTCGAACGAAACGTGAAGTTGTCGGAAAATACAAAAATTTCCGTGTCTTGAAAAAAATATAATAACAGTTGCCATCTACTTGAAATTTCACAAATTTATTCAAAATTCACGTAGGATTCCGATTCTATGAAAATCTGTGAACACACCAACCCAAAATTTCGAGATAATCCTATTCGAACTGAGCGTGGAACTGTGGAAAAATACAATAATTTTAGTGACTTGGAAAAAATAAAAAAACAATCGCCAGCGACTTGAAATTACACAAGTCTATTCAAAATTTAACAGGGATTACGATTCTATAAAAATCTGTAAACACTCCATCCCTAAATTTCTAGATAATTCCATTCGAACTGATCGTGGAATTGTGGAAAAGTGCAATAATTTTAGTGACTTGAAAAAAATATAAAAATAACCGCCAACGACTTCAAATTGCACAAATCTATTCAAAATTTAACTGGGATTACGATTCTATAAAAATCTGTAAACACTCCATCCCTAAATTTCTAGATAATTCCATTAGAACTGAGCGTGGAATTGTGGAAAAATGCAATAATTTTAGTGACTTTCGTTTTCTCGGTTTGTTCACCGAGAAGGATTTGTGTGTACGGCCATCAAATTTTATGATTTAAAACTGATTGAAAAATTAATATAAATTAAACTTATCCGCTTAACTAGTTACACGATATTATTTATTATTGCTGCTGTTTCAGATGAGGGAGGGTTGATGCTTATCGAAGGTGTTAGTGCCGACGAAAATATGCAAATTTCGAAATTGCACGGTTTGAAATTGCGCCGTGTCCAAATTTTCAAGTGGATAAGTGAATTTAACGATTTCCCGTTTGTAAGAGATAATTCCCTTATTCCGCTCAATTTTCAATTCGACTCGTTGCGATTACATAATCTCCCCGACGAGTAAATTTCCCATTAACATACCCCCTTGCATACCGAATTGCCTTCCGATCGATTTAATTATTTTTTCCGACTGAATTTCCCCGAAAAAAAAAACGAAGGGGAAAAAAATAATTCGGATTCCGCAATTACGGGGTAATAAAGCAAAATATCCGGATGATTTTGAATAAAACACGCTTTTGGAAATTTTAAAGTTTAAAAAGTGTTT
This sequence comes from Ocypus olens, assembly GCA_910593695.2. Taxonomy (NCBI): domain Eukaryota; kingdom Metazoa; phylum Arthropoda; class Insecta; order Coleoptera; family Staphylinidae; genus Ocypus; species Ocypus olens. The sequence goes on from OU343048.1 coordinate 3,184,695, forward strand.
TTTCTTGTAGTTCTCGCGATAAATCATGCTGATCACGTGGCATATGTGTGTGGGTGGGTGTTTTGTGCTTGCGCGACGGCTCGTAATCCGTAATTGAAAATATTCTGGAAAAACAGGAAGCGATCCGTCAGGGACGGTCTCATTCCGTGGCTGCGGCTTCCTGCTTCAAGAAAACACAAAATGCGCTTGATTAAATTTCTATTACACTTATCTGGCGCGTCCCCCATTGTCATAAATTGCCCGGCACGCCCCATCTAACGTAGTTAGGAAGTCGTTGTGTATCGCAGTGTCGTCGTCGACGGCCGGCCGACCCCCCGGATAACGGCCGGCTGGTGGTGTTTTCGAACGCGCGCTCCCGACAGAGCGGAAAACTCGCGTTGCGGTTCCACTCGCCAAAATTTCCGACAAATTGATAACGGGAAAGATAAAGCGTATGCTGCTGCTGCTGCTGCTGTTGTTTGCGCGAACAAAGCGTCCGGATTCACAACTTTATAACAACCCACTTCGTACATTTCTTACGCCTGCTATGTTTTTTACTTTCTCCGTTACGAAGTACGAGAAAGTATTGTGATCGTGATTTTTTTTTCAAAAATTTTTTTTGCGGAAATATCCGTTTTGGGGTCCTTAGATGCCATTTCAACAATTTCTGGAAAAAAAAATTTTGTGTCTGTGTGTGTGTGTGTGTGTGTGTCTGTGTGTGTGTGTGTGTGTGTGTGTGTGTGTCTGTCTGTGCGCGCTGTATCTCAAAAACTAATAGAGCAATTGATATGAAACTTTCAACATCCGTCTTATTTGATAATCTGAAGAACTGAAAAGCTTTTGGTAAAATTTCGTACACCGGAAGTGGGTGTTTACCTTAACTGTTTTTTGTTTTTTGCCAATATTTTCTTAAATATGAAAAATATCACAAAAATATTTAAACAAACAAGGAAGGCATCAAAGAAATGCACATCTTTTGCTTGAAAATATTTTTCATAAAATCATTGCTATTCGAGAAAAAAATTATTATTAATTTTTCAATTTTTGGTTTATAATTATGAAACGATAATAGTTACAGCAAATTTATGTTAATAATAATTGTAGAGAATGCCAAGATGAACAACTTCTAAAGAATAAGTTTTTTTCGAAATCTCGTTAGTTTTTGAGTAAACCGAGTTTTTGAATTTGAAGTATAATTTTTCCATGTTTAATCATTTTGACGTTTTAAACGTCAGTTTCATCCGAGTTTGCGCAACGCTCGATTTACATTGAAAATATGATTTAAATAGAAAATAAACCATGAAAACGTAAATATAAATGATACCATCAAGTCGGAGAAAGTAACATGATGGCCACATCACCATTTTTTTAAATCCGAAATAGGTAATTTATCGTCAATGAAATAACAATAATTTACCAGGTAATATTTGAAATAAAATCGAAATTTATTTCAATAAAACAAAGGCGACATTTTACATTTTAATGTGAATACTGAACCTGTTCGTAACTTTGCAAAATGATTTTATTTATTTGTAAATTAGTGCACGCTGTAAGTATGGTGAATGCGCCGGGATGTAACTTACAATGGCTCGAAATAATAAATATATCGTGTGTTCGATAAAAAACGCCCAATGCCATAACTATCTTATTTGATAATCTGAAGAACTGAAAAGAGTTTGGTAAAATTTCGTACACCGGAAGTGGGCGTTTACCTTAACTGTTTTTTGTTTTTTGCCAATATTTTCTTAAATATGAAAAATATCACAAAAACATTTAAACAAACTTTAAAGACAACAAATAAATTAACATCTTTTGCTTGAAAACATTTTTCATAAAATCATTTTTATTCGAGAAAAAAATTTATTATTATTTTTTTAAATTTTAGTTTATAATTATAAAACGATAATAGTTACAGCAAATTTATGTTGATAATAATTGTAGAGAATGCTAAAATGAACAACTTATAAAGAATAAGTTTTTTTCGAAATCGCTTTAGTTTTTGAGTAAACTGAGTTTTTGAATTTGACGTGTAAAGTTTCATAATTTTGACGTTTTAAACGTCAGTTTCATCCGCTCGATGTACATTTAAATTATGATTTAAATTGAAAATAAACCATGAAAACGTAAATATAAATGATACCATCAAGTCGGACAAAGTAACATGATGGCCACATCACCATTTTTTTTCACTTGATTTCGTAATTTTTTTCGATTTCGAAATTTCAACGGAATTATCCATTTTGAGGTGCCCCGGGATGATTCAGACCCTTTTTGAAAAATTTATGTGTCTGCATCACTGTGTTAAAAAAAATAATGGAGATTTTCAAATAAAACTTTAAACTTAAGTTTTTTTGACAATCCGAAGAACTGTAGAGCTTTAGGTTAAATTTTTAAAACTGCAGAAATATGAAAAATATTTCGAAAAGCTTCATTTAAATGTTGGTAATAAAGAACTATTATATATTTTTCTTTGATAAATATTATGTCATAAAACGCTTTGATTGTTCAGACAACTGTTAAAAAATTAAACATTTTTGCTTTTATAATTTTTTCTTCTTCACTATTTATAAATTGTGACCAGAAATATCAAAAATATTGCAAGAACCTTTATTGAAATGTTGAAGGTAACGAAGAACTATATATTTTTCCTTGATAAAAATTATGTCATAAACGCTTTGATTTTTGAGAAAAATATTAAAATTTAAACATTTTTACCTTTGTAGTTTATATTTTTTTTTCACTATTTATAATTCATTTTCAAGTTTTCTTTGTAATTGACATTTTTTCTTGTGCGTCTTAACGAGATCTTGCGAATGGCGTACAGGAACCCCGAATCGAACCAGTGGTTTTTCCAGGAAATTATTTTTAAAGAAATTTTTTAGCAAAAGTAAGAAGGGGGGACCCTTGGGTGGTTTTTCAAATTTCCAACTTTTTTATTACTTTAGCCAGTTGAATTTTTTTAACTTCAATCGATTTGTCTCATTCTTCTCATAAAGAAAAAGTGCACTTTAAAGATCTGCGATGATTATTAAAAAAGTTGATATTTTTTTCATTTTCAAGTTTTCTTTGCGAACGCGTCACGCCCTTGAAATTAACATTTATTCTTTTGAAAGTACTTTTTGTGGTACGTTTTAAAGAGATCTTTCCAGTGACGTATAGAAACCCCAAATTGAACCAGTGGTTTTTCCAGGAAATCATTTTTAAAGAAATTTTTGAGCAAAAGTTGGAAAGTTTTTCAAATTTCCAACTTTTTTGTTACTTTAGCTAGTTGAAATGTTTTAACTTCAATCGATTTGTCTCGTTCTTCTGATAAAGAAAAAGTGCACTTTAACGATCTGAGATGATTATTAAAAAAGTTGATATTTTTTTCATTTTCAAGTTTTCTTTGCGAGCACGCCATGCACTTGAAATTGACATTCGTTCTTGTGCAATTACTTTTTCTGATGCCTTTTAATGAGATCTTTCCAATGACGTATAGAAACCCCGAATCGAACCAGTGGTTTTTCCAGGAAATTATTTTTAAAGAAATTTTTGAGCAAAAGTTGGAAAGTTTTTCAAATTTCCAACTTTTTTATTACTTTAGCTTGTTGAAATTTTTAAACTACAATCGATTTATCTGGTTCTTCTGATAAAGAAAAAGTGCACTTTAACGATCTGTGATGATTATTAAAAAAGTTGACTTTTTTTTATTTTCAAGTTTTCTTTGCGAACTCATCACGACATTGAAATTGACATGTATTCTTATGAAAGTACTTTTTCTGATGCGTTTTAACGAGATCTTTCGAATGACGTACAGAAACCCCGAATCGAACCCGTGGTTTTTCCAGAAAATCATTTTTAATGCAATTTTTGAGCAAAATTATCTAAAAATAGATTTTCAAATTTCCAACTTTTTTATTATTTGCTCTAGCTGAAATTTGTTAACTTCAATCGATTTGTCTCGTTCTTCAGATAAAGAAAAAGTGCACTTTAACGATCTCGGACGATTATTAAAAAAGTTGACTTTTTTTTATTTTCAAATTTTTTTTGCGAACGCGTCACGCCCTTGAAATTGACATTTATTCTTTTGAAAGTACTTTTTGTGGTACGTTTTAAAGAGATCTTTCCAGTGACGTATAGAAACCCCGAATCGAACCAGTGGTTTTTCCAGGTAATCATTTTTAAAGAAATTTTTGAGCAAAAGTAAGAAGGGGGGACCCTTGGATGATTTTTGAGGTTTTCGTCAAAAATTTTGAATCGCCAATTTTAATTAAATCTGACTCATTGGCACACAAGGACCACAGATTTGAAAACCGCGTTCAATTTGGATTCTTCGTTCGGCCGCTACAGCCGTTCAAAGTTTGAAAAAAATTTCCATAAACTTCTGGTGACATACTAACTTTTTTGCATTTTTTTCCCGACGAAAATTTTTAACGCCAATTGATTTATCTCGGTCTTCTGACGGAAAAAGAGGTACTGCATAAAGGTCTACGATGATTATTAAAAAAGTTGATTTTTTCCATTTTTGAATTTTCTTTGCTGAAGCATCACGTGCGTCAAATTGACATTTGTTCTTGCGAAAGTACATTTTCTGAAGCGTCTTAATTAGATCTTTCCAGTGATGTATAGAAACCCCGAATCGAACCAGTGGTTTTTCTGGGAAATCATTTTTTATGCAATTTTTGAGCAAAAGTAAGAAGGGGATGGATGATTTTTGAGGTTTTGGTCAAAAATTAAAAATCGCCAATTTTAATTAAATCTGACTGATTGGCACACAAGGACCACAGAATTGCAAACCGCGTTCAATTTGGAGCTTTCGTTTAACCGCTACGGCCGTTCAAAGTCTAAAAAATCGATTTTTTTTTTTAATTTTCTAACATGTTCATGGTGACTTGTCAATTTTTTTGCATTTTTTCCTACATAAAATTTTTCAACGCCAATCGATTTCTCTCGTTCTTCTGATAAAAAAAGGTATTACATAAAGCTATACGATGATTATTTAAAAAGTTGATTTTTAACATTTTTTCCATTTTCGAATTTTCTTTGCGAACGCGTCACCGTCATAAAATGAACATTTGTGGTTGCACAAGTACATTTTCTGAAGCGTCTTGAAGGTATATTTCCAGTGATGTATAGAAACCCCGAATCGAACCGTGGTTTTTCCAGGAAATAATTTTTAATGCAATTTTTGAACAAAATTATCTAAAACTAGATTTTCAAATTGCCAACTTTTTTATTATTTTAACTAGCTGATATTATGACGTAATATTTACCAAACAAAAATATATAGTTCCTCGTTACCTTCAACATTTAAATGAAGGTTTTTGCAAAGTTTTCATATTTCTGCAGTTTTCAAAATTTAATCTAAAGCTCTGTCAAATAACTCAATTTTAAAGCTTTATTCGAAAATCTCTGTTATTTTTTTTTAATGCAATGCCATCATTCATTTATCCAAGAAATATACACAGTTCTTCATTACCTTCAAGTTTTATATATAAAAAAAAATTTTTTTAGTGAATCTATATTTTTTGCCTGAAGACTATAGTAAAAGTTGAGTTCGTATTTTTCATTAACACAATCCAGTCATCCGGGAATAATTCGGAAAGCACACACGCACCCGCACTTCTTATCTCGTCGCTCATTTCCACCGGCGAATTCCCATCAAATATTCGCAGATGTACCGAAGAGGAAGCGGAATGAAAAAAAAAAACGGAAAACTGGAACGAATCGATAATTTAGCATTTATACCCTCATTCCCTTCCATCGATACGTATATATATTTTTTTCAGCGAGGACAAACCGGATTTGAAATATTCCCCGTCTATTAGACGTAAACGAGTTCGGTTTTGCGGGGCTGCGCGAGGGTGCAGGAGGCGGGAGGGGGGATGAAAAGGGGCCCGGGGACAGGAATCGTGACATCAAAGGGAGAGAGAGCCCGGCGAGGATGTCAAAGTAAACATATCACTTCAATATAATGCCGTGAAATAACGCGAACGCTCCACACATTGAACTCCTTGAAATTTCCGGATAAATCACCCTCCCGGACTCTGACGTCGGCGTCGTAGACGACGACGACGTCGAGCTCCTCCTCCTTCTTTCACGCTTTTTAGTGAAAGGACGAAAACTCGCAAACGGCAACCCTCCCCGAGGGCCTTAATGAATCCCCCGCGCTCGTACACACGCACCCCCTAACTCACATAAATTTAATCGCTAGACTTATGCAAACTCGCTTTTACGTTCTCCTCTCCTTCGGCGGATTTTGGTTGTTTTTTATTCGTTTACTAATACATTTTCATCAAAAATATGCGAGGGCCTAGAATTGATCCTTGCGGAACACCAATACCTAAATACGAATAATAGCTTCCTATGCAAAAAAAAAGATTCCGATTTTTGCTTTCCATTCTTTTAATAACAATTTTCTTACATATGCACTCAATTTTAATTTATGTAAATTTAATGTACATCTATAAGAAATAAATATTATTATTATTATAATACTAATTATTAATCATTTAATTTACAATTATTTGATATTGATTTCTATGGATGGAAAACACAATTACACTCGCATGAATTACAACCACTCTTTACACCCTTATATTAACATCTCATTTGATAAATTAAAGTGTAACACAGGAACTCTCCTACAACTGTCGCAGTTTTATATACTGTTATAGTCCCCCCCCCCCCCGGCCTTCTAGTTTAGCGGATAATGTTAGCAAATTCAATGCAATCTCCGAAGTCGAAATAAATCCCGATGGACGCGCGAGAAGCAACGAAAAGCAAAAAAAAAAACTCCACGCGGACGTCAAACGTATATAAATATTCCTACGGATCGCAAGAAAATAAATATAAATTTAAATCCCGCAGTGCCAAAACAATAAAAATTTCAAGTTTCAGGGGGCGCAGCGTGGGGCAATATTGTTTTCCGGCCATAAATAAATACCGGAGGGAAATGAATGCAGATTTTCTTGTGTGTGTGTGTCGGCCTCCCACGTTTTTCCGCCCCTTCCTCCGGCCCCCTCGCGGACTTAAATAAATCCATTATTCTTTCCTCTAATCCACTACGTCTACTAAATAAATCAGCGGAATGTGTGTCTTATGAAAATATACGGCGGTGTCCACAATTCACTGTTTGTGCATGATTAAAAATTTTCAACGTCGGTTTCAATAATTTTTCGATTTCTCTCCTTTTTCTGATGAAAAAAAGGTATACTTCAATGGTCTACGGTGATTATTAAAAGAGTTGATTTTTTCGATTTTTTCCATTTTCGAGTTTTTTTTGCTGACACGTCACGGGCTTCAAATTGACATTTGTTCTTGCGAAAATACATTTTCCGAGGCGTATTGAAGGGATCTTTCCAGTGAGGTGTAGAAACCCGGAATCTAACCGGTGGTTTCTTCAAGAAATTATTTTAAAGCCTTGGGTAGTTTTTCAGGTTTTCGTCAAAAATTAAAAATCGCCAATTTTAATTGAATCCGACTAATTTACACACAAGGAGCACATATTTGAAAACCGCGTTCAATTTGGAGTTTTCGTTTAGCCGCTACGGCCGTTCAAAGTCTGAAAAAATCGACTTTTCTGAAAATGTTCATGGTGACTTGCCATTTTTTGCTATTGAAGATATCTGAATTTTTTTAACGGCAATCAATTTCTAAAACACCGCAGAAAAAAATATAAAAAAGGCAGGAAAAATTCCATAAAAAATCATCCTCTATGGTCGAAGTATCGCTTATTCCGAATCAATTTGGTTTTTGTAAATTCATCAATTTTTAATAGAGATATGGATTTTTGAAAAAAAATTGTGTTCATTTCTTGAACACCTGAAGAAAAACATCGCAGAAAAAAATATAAAAAACGCAGGAAAAATTCCATAAAAAACCATCCTCAATGGTCGAAGTATCGCTTATTCAGAATCAAGTTGGTTTTTGTAAATTCAACAATTTTCAATAGAGATATGGATTTTTGAAAATTTTTGTTTTAATTTTCTGAGCACCTGAACAAACACATCGCAAAAAAAATATAAAAAAACGCAGGAAAAGTTCCATAAAAATCATTCTCAATAGTCGAAGTATCGCTTATTCAGAATCAATTTGGTTTTTGTAAATTCAACAATTTTCAATAGAGATATGGATTTTTGAAAAAATTTTGAGTTCATTTTTTGAGCACCTGAACAAAAACATCGCAGAAAAAAATATAAAAAACGCAGGAAAAATTCCATAAAAAATCATCCTCAATGGTCGAAGTATCGCTTATTTAGAATCAATTTGGTTTTCGTAAATTCAACAATTTTCAATAGAGATATGGATTTTTGAAAAATTTTTGTGTTCATTTTTTGAGCACCTGAACAAAACCATCGCAGAAAAAAATATAAAAAAACGCAGGAAAAATTCCATAAAAATCATTCTCAATAGTCGAAGTATCGCTTATTCAGAATCAATTTGGTTTTTGTAAATTCAACAATTTTCAATACAGATATGGATTTTTGAAAAATTTTGTTTTAATTTTTTGAGCACCTGAACAAAAACATCGCAGAAAAAAATATAAAAAACGCAGGAAAAATTCCATAAAAATCATCCTCAATGGTCCAAGTATCGCTTATTCAGAATCAATTTGGTTTTTGTAAATTCAACAATTTTCAATAGAGATATCGATTTTTGAAAAATTTTTATGTTAATTTTCTGAGCACTTTAACAAAAACATCGCAGAAAAAAATATAAAAAACGCAGGAAAAATTCCATAAAAAATCATCCTCAATGGTCGAAGTATCGCTTATTCAGAATCAATTTGGTTTTTGTAAATTCAACAATTTTCAATAGAGATATGGATTTTTGAAAATTTTTGTTTTAATTTTCTGAGCACCTGAACAAAAACATCGTAGAAAAAATATAAAAAACGCAGGAAAAATTCCATAAAAAATCATCCTCAATGACCGAAGTATCGCTTATTCAAAATCAATTTGGTTTTTGTAAATTCAACAATTTTTAAAAAAGGTATGGATTTTTGAAAATTTTTGTTTTAATTTTCTGAGCACCTGAACAAAAACATCGTAGAAAAAATATAAAAAAACGCAGGAAAAATTCCATAAAAAATCATCCTGAATGACCGAAGTATCGCTTATTCAAAATCAATTTGGTTTTTGTAAATTCAACAATTTTCAATAGAGATATGGATTTTTAAATATTTTTGTTTTAATTTTCTGAGCACCTGAACAAAAACATCGCGGAAAAAAATATAAAAAAACGCAGGAAAAATTCCATAAAAAATCATCCTTAATGGTCGAAGTATCGCTTGTTCAGAATCAATTTGGTTTTTGTAAATTCATCAATTTTAAATAGAGATATGGAGTTTTGAAAATTTTTTGTGTTAATTTTCTGAGCACCTGAACAAAAACATCGCAGAAAAAAATATAAAAAACGCAGGAATAATTCCATAAAAATCATCCTCGATGGTCGAAGTATCGCTTATTCAAAATCAATTTGGTTTTTGTAAATTCAACAATTTTCAATAGAGATATGGATTTTAAAAAAAAAATTGTGTTAATTTTCTGAGCACCTGAACAAAAACATCGCAGAAAAAAATATAAAAAACGCAGGAAAAATTCCATAAAAAATCGTTCTCAATGGTCGAAGTATCGCTTATTTAAAATCAATTTGGTTTTTGTAAATTCAATAATTTTCAATAGAGATATCGAATTTTGAAAATTTTTGTTTTAATTTTCTGAGCACCTTAACAAAAACATGGCAGAGAAAAATATAAAAAAACGCAGGAAAAATTCCATAAAAAATTATCTTCAATGGTTGAAGTATCGCTTATTTAGAATCAATCGTTTTTCTGATGAAAAAGAAGGTATACTTCAATGGTCTACGATAATTATTAAAAAAAGTTGATTTTTTCCATTGTTTCCATTTTCGAGTTTTTTTTGCTGACGCGTCACGGGCTTCAAAATGACATTTGTTCTTGCGAAAGTACATTTTTCGAGGCGTATTGAAGGGATCTTTCCAGTAATGTGTAGAAACCCAGAATCGAACCGGTGGTTTCTTCAGGAAATTATTTCAAAGTCCACTTGGGTAGTTTTTCATGTTTTCGTCACCACTCTCTTCGAGACCACATTCCTATCGGTGTTCGCATCCCCTTTAAATTTGTAACGCCCGAACGCAATACTGTTTTTATTGAGGTATTGTGAGAGAGAGTCGCGTGCCTGAACAATTTAGATCGTCCTGATTTTATAGCCATTCGTCCCTAAAATAAGTAATAAAAAAAATACATTTTTCACGCAGAGACGGCATAAAGCTTGATGAGTTTAATATGTAAGGTTAATAATAATAATAATAATACTATGTTTATTTCCCAACAGATCTTACATCTTATTACAGGGAAAAAAAAATATATAAAAACTAAGTAGCTTAAAAGAAAAAAGAAAAGGCATTTAATATGCAGGCCACTGTAGTATAATAATAATAATAATCATTTATTTCCCAACAGATTAGAAACCTAGTTACAGGGAAAATACAAAATAAAGCTAAAGTATAACATAAATACCTAAAATTAAAATTAATCTAAAGATAACTACAATAACTAAATAAACCGTGACAATGTTAATAATCTTTTTTTATAAAGAAGAAGAAACACAGAAGTTACAGTCATTTTTGTAATAATGCAGAAAATTCACTTAAACTATTTCCAAAGATATCAACGGAATAATGGATAGAATTGTAGATCAATGGTGAATTATGGTGCGCATTTGTCTTGCAGACATAATTACGAAATAATGGCGCATTTTTAAAAGAAAAGAAGAAGTATGACTTGGATTGACTAATTTAGATGTTGTTGCTTTGGCAATGGTATACACAAAATTTTAAATTATTAAAAGTATCGTTAATTCCCCTCGAGTCAAGATTTTTAAATCCATCTAAATAATAATAATCCATTTATTTATAATATTTTTGTAATAAAATTAATAAAATAAAAATGTTGATTCGTACCGTATAATTTTTAAAGTTTCTTATTCTCGAAGCTTTACGCTTGTAGAGAAGAAGACACTTTAACAAGTACAATGTTTGTACTTGACTTAATTTTATAGAAATTAAAGTTAACACCAATTTAAATTACATTAAACCAAATCAGCGGGAGATTTCAAAATCTTGACTCAAGAAATTTGCCATTTATTTAGATGGATTCAAAAATCTTGACTCAAGAGGGATCAACAATGCTTTAATTAATTCCAAATTATATGCATACCAGAACAGATTGCTTACATTTAAATGATGAGTTACGCAAATAGAACACCCGATATGTAGCAAAAAATAATCAATGCCTCCTCAGTTAATATTAGCTTTTAATTATTTGATGGCCAATTTTAAACTCCATTTTTTTTGCTGGTGCTTTGACCGCACCTGAAATCTGAACCTCTCAAAATACTGCGGACCATTCAAATTAACGGGCAAACATTTTCCCGATTAAATAAACGAGATGTAGGGTGTCCCTTAACAGATCCAATTAATCGGGAAATGTGTACATGCAGACAGAATCCTAATTGAAAACGACACTCCAACACGATCAAGTGCGAATTAGAAAATAAAATTCTATGCACGCAATTTTTCACGATAACAATGAATGTCTTTATTGATTACACGAAAAAATAATGGTGATGCGGCCATCATGTTACTTTCTCCGACTTGATGGTATCATTTATATTTACGTTTTCATGGTTCATTTTCAATTGAAATCATATTTTAAATGTACGAAACTGACGTTTAAAACGTCAAAATTATGAACGATGGAAAAATTATACTTCAAATTCAAAAACTCAGTTTACTCAAAAACTAAAGCGATTTCGAATAAAACTTATTCTTTATAAGTTGTTCATTTTGGCATTCTCTGCAATTATTATTAACATAAATTTGCTGTAACTATTATCGTTTCATAATTATAAACAGAAATTAAAAAAAAATTAATACATTTTTTTCTCGAATAGCAATGATGTTATGAAAAATATTTTCAAGTAAAAGATGTTCATCTCTTTGTTGTCTTCAATATTTGTTTAAATGTTTTTGTGATATTTTTCATATTTAAAGAAATATTGGCAAAAAACAAAAAACAGTTAAGGTAAACACCCACTTCCGGTGTACGAAATTTTACCAAAAGCTTTTCAGTTCTTCAGATTATCAAATAAGGCAGATGTTCAAAGTTTCATATCAATTGCTGTATTAGTTTTTGAGATACAGCGCACACAGTCAGACACACACACACACGGACACACACACACACACAGACGCAATTTTTTTTTTTCCAGAAATTGTTGAAATGGCATCTAGGGACCCCAAAACGAATATTTCCGTAAAAAAAAAATTTTGAAAAAAAATCACGATCACAATACTTTCTCGTGCTTCGTAACGGAGAAAGTAAAAATGGTGATGTGGCCATCATGTTACTTTCTCCGACTTGATGGTATCATTTATATTTACGCTTTCATGGTTTATTTTCAATTTAAATCATATTTTAAATGTACATCGAGCGGATGAAACTGACGTTTAAAACGTCAAAGTTATGAAAGGTGGAAGAATTACACTTCAAATTCAAAAACTCAGTTTGCTCAAAAACTAAAGCGATTTCGAATAAAACTTATTCTTTATAAGTTGTTCATTTTGGCATTCTCTGCAATTATTATTAACATAAATTTGCTGTAACTATTATCGTTTCATAATTATAAATTATTGCAACCACCTATACACAACCCAACTTTGAGTATTTGCTTTAATCAGTAATAAACCAGTTAACACGAGAAATTACTTTTAGAACGGAAACGATTATAATTCCTGTAACATACAACTCTACGTATAATATTCGCTCGAGATGATAAATGAATTAATTCTATTTATGTTGGTCTTCATGAAGATGAATCGTAATCTGCTAGACGCTATTTTGATTCTATTTGTTTCTCACCAACCTTCTGATTCCTATTTTCTTTTCATGTACTTCTGTCTTCTTCTTGAAAATTATTTTTGATTAATTCCTGCTCGATGAAACCAGTTCTTCGGGTCAAAATCACATTGCTCCAAAAATCCTAAAATATTTAATAAAGTCTTCACTACAACTACAAATGGAAAAAACACATTGCTTCAAAAATTCTAATATGTTTATTAAAGTTTTCACTACAACTACAAATGGAAAAATCACATTGCTCCAAAAATCCTAAAATATTTAATAAAGTTTTCACTACAACTACAAATGGAAAAAACACATTGCTTCAAAAATTCTAAAATGTTTATTAAAGTTTTCACTACAACTACAAATGGAAAAATCACATTGCTCCAAAAATCTTAAAATATTTAATAAAGTCTTCACTACAACTACAAATGGAAAAAACACATTGCTTCAAAAATTCTAATATGTTTATTAAAGTTTTCACTACAACTACAAATGGAAAAATCACATTGCTTCAAAAATTCTAAAATGTTTATTAAAGTTTTCACTACAACTACAAATGGAAAAATCACATTGCTCCAAAAATCTTAAAATATTTAATAAAGTCTTCACTACAACTACAAATGGAAAAAACACATTGCTTCAAAAATTCTAATATGTTTATTAAAGTTTTCACTACAACTACAAATGGAAAAATCACATTGCTTCAAAAATTCTAAAATGTTTATTAAAGTTTTCACTACAACTACAAATGGAAAAATCACATTGCTGTAAAAATCCTAAAATATTTATCAAAGTTTTCACTACAACTACAAATGGAAAAAACACATTGCTTCAAAAATTCTAATATGTTTATTAAAGTTTTCACTACAACTACAAATGGAAAAATCACATTGCTCCAAAAATCCTAAAATATTTAATAAAGTTTTCACTACAACTACAAATGGAAAAAACACATTGCTTCAAAAATTCTAAAATGTTTATTAAAGTTTTCACTACAACTACAAATGGAAAAATCACATTGCTCCAAAAATCTTAAAATATTTAATAAAGTCTTCACTACAACTACAAATGGAAAAAACACATTGCTTCAAAAATTCTAATATGTTTATTAAAGTTTTCACTACAACTACAAATGGAAAAATCACATTGCTTCAAAAATTCTAAAATGTTTATTAAAGTTTTCACTACAACTACAAATGGAAAAATCACATTGCTCCAAAAATCTTAAAATATTTAATAAAGTCTTCACTACAACTACAAATGGAAAAAACACATTGCTTCAAAAATTCTAATATGTTTATTAAAGTTTTCACTACAACTACAAATGGAAAAATCACATTGCTTCAAAAATTCTAAAATGTTTATTAAAGTTTTCACTACAACTACAAATGGAAAAATCACATTGCTGTAAAAATCCTAAAATATTTATCAAAGTTTTCACTACAACTACAAATGGAAAAATCACATTGCTTCAAAAATTCTAATATGTTTATTAAAGTTTTCACTACAACTACAAATGGAAAAATCACATTGCTTCAAAAATTCTAAAATGTTTATTAAAGTTTTCACTACAACTACAAATGGAAAAATCACATTGCTCCAAAAATCTTAAAATATTTAATAAAGTTTTCACTACAACTACAAATGGAAAAAACACATTGCTTCAAAAATTCTAAAATGTTTATTAAAGTTTTCACTACAACTACAAATGGAAAAATCACATTGCTCCAAAAATCTTAAAATATTTAATAAAGTTTTCACTACAACTACAAATGGAAAAAACACATTGCTTCAAAAATTCTAAAATGTTTATTAAAGTTTTCACTACAACTACAAATGGAAAAATCACATTGCTCCAAAAATCTTAAAATATTTAATAAAGTTTTCACTACAACTACAAATGGAAAAATCACATTGCTCCAAAAATCTTAAAATATTTAATAAAGTTTTCACTACAACTACAAATGGAAAAAACACATTGCTTCAAAAATTCTAAAATGTTTATTAAAGTTTTCACTACAACTACAAATGGAAAAATCACATTGCTCCAAAAATCTTAAAATATTTAATAAAGTTTTCACTACAACTACAAATGGAAAAAACACATTGCTTCAAAAATTCTAAAATGTTTATTAAAGTTTTCACTACAACTACAAATGGAAAAATCACATTGCTCCAAAAATCTTAAAATATTTAATAAAGTTTTCACTACAACTACAAATGGAAAAAACACATTGCTTCAAAAATTCTAAAATGTTTATTAAAGTTTTCACTACAACTACAAATGGAAAAATCACATTGCTCCAAAAATCCTAAAATATTTAATAAAGTCTTCACTACAACTACAAATGGAAAAAACACATTGCTTCAAAAATTCTAATATGTTTATTAAAGTTTTCACTACAACTACAAATGGAAAAATCACATTGCTGTAAAAATCCTAAAATATTTATCAAAGTTTTCACTACAACTACAAATGGAAAAAACACATTGCTTCAAAAATTCTAATATGTTTATTAAAGTTTTCACTACAACTACAAATGGAAAAAACACATTGCTTCAAAAATTCTAATATGTTTATTAAAGTTTTCACTACAACTACAAATGGAAAAATCACATTGCTCCAAAAATCTTAAAATATTTAATAAAGTCTTCACTACAACTACAAATGGAAAAAACACATTGCTTCAAAAATTCTAAAATGTTTATTAAAGTTTTCACTACAACTACAAATGGAAAAATCACATTGCTCCAAAAATCTTAAAATATTTAATAAAGTCTTCACTACAACTACAAATGGAAAAAACACATTGCTTCAAAAATTCTAATATGTTTATTAAAGTTTTCACTACAACTACAAATGGAAAAATCACATTGCTTCAAAAATTCTAAAATGTTTATTAAAGTTTTCACTACAACTACAAATGGAAAAATCACATTGCTCCAAAAATCTTAAAATATTTAATAAAGTCTTCACTACAACTACAAATGGAAAAAACACATTGCTTCAAAAATTCTAATATGTTTATTAAAGTTTTCACTACAACTACAAATGGAAAAATCACATTGCTTCAAAAATTCTAAAATGTTTATTAAAGTTTTCACTACAACTACAAATGGAAAAATCACATTGCTGTAAAAATCCTAAAATATTTATCAAAGTTTTCACTACAACTACAAATGGAAAAAACACATTGCTTCAAAAATTCTAATATGTTTATTAAAGTTTTCACTACAACTACAAATGGAAAAATCACATTGCTTCAAAAATTCTAAAATGTTTATTAAAGTTTTCACTACAACTACAAATGGAAAAATCACATTGCTTCAAAAATTCTAAAATGTTTATTAAAGTTTTCACTACAACTACAAATGGAAAAATCACATTGCTCCAAAAATCTTAAAATATTTAATAAAGTCTTCACTACAACTACAAATGGAAAAAACACATTGCTTCAAAAATTCTAAAATGTTTATTAAAGTTTTCACTACAACTACAAATGGAAAAATCACATTGCTCCAAAAATCTTAAAATATTTAATAAAGTCTTCACTACAACTACAAATGGAAAAAACACATTGCTTCAAAAATTCTAATATGTTTATTAAAGTTTTCACTACAACTACAAATGGAAAAATCACATTGCTTCAAAAATTCTAAAATGTTTATTAAAGTTTTCACTACAACTACAAATGGAAAAATCACATTGCTCCAAAAATCTTAAAATATTTAATAAAGTCTTCACTACAACTACAAATGGAAAAAACACATTGCTTCAAAAATTCTAATATGTTTATTAAAGTTTTCACTACAACTACAAATGGAAAAAACACATTGCTTCAAAAATTCTAATATGTTTATTAAAGTTTTCACTACAACTACAAATGGAAAAATCACATTGCTCCAAAAATCTTAAAATATTTAATAAAGTCTTCACTACAACTACAAATGGAAAAAACACATTGCTTCAAAAATTCTAAAATGTTTATTAAAGTTTTCACTACAACTACAAATGGAAAAATCACATTGCTCCAAAAATCTTAAAATATTTAATAAAGTCTTCACTACAACTACAAATGGAAAAAACACATTGCTTCAAAAATTCTAATATGTTTATTAAAGTTTTCACTACAACTACAAATGGAAAAATCACATTGCTTCAAAAATTCTAAAATGTTTATTAAAGTTTTCACTACAACTACAAATGGAAAAATCACATTGTTCCAAAAATCTTAAAATATTTAATAAAGTCTTCACTACAACTACAAATGGAAAAAACACATTGCTTCAAAAATTCTAATATGTTTATTAAAGTTTTCACTACAACTACAAATGGAAAAATCACATTGCTTCAAAAATTCTAAAATGTTTATTAAAGTTTTCACTACAACTACAAATGGAAAAATCACATTGCTGTAAAAATCCTAAAATATTTATCAAAGTTTTCACTACAACTACAAATGGAAAAAACACATTGCTTCAAAAATTCTAATATGTTTATTAAAGTTTTCACTACAACTACAAATGGAAAAATCACATTGCTTCAAAAATTCTAAAATGTTTATTAAAGTTTTCACTACAACTACAAATGGAAAAATCACATTGCTTCAAAAATTCTAAAATGTTTATTAAAGTTTTCACTACAACTACAAATGGAAAAATCACATTGCTCCAAAAATCTTAAAATATTTAATAAAGTCTTCACTACAACTACAAATGGAAAAAACACATTGCTTCAAAAATTCTAATATGTTTATTAAAGTTTTCACTACAACTACAAATGGAAAAATCACATTGCTTCAAAAATTCTAAAATGTTTATTAAAGTTTTCACTACAACTACAAATGGAAAAATCACATTGCTTCAAAAATTCTAAAATGTTTATTAAAGTTTTCACTACAACTACAAATGGAAAAATCACATTGCTTCAAAAATTCTAAAATGTTTATTAAAGTTTTCACTACAACTACAAATGGAAAAATCACATTGCTGTAAAAATCCTAAAATATTTATCAAAGTTTTCACTACAACTACAAATGGAAAAAACACATTGCTTCAAAAATTCTAAAATGTTTATTAAAGTTTTCACTACAACTACAAATGGAAAAATCACATTGCTTCAAAAATTCTAAAATGTTTATTAAAGTTTTCACTACAACTACAAATGGAAAAATCACATTGCTGTAAAAATCCTAAAATATTTATCAAAGTTTTCACTACAACTACAAATGGAAAAAACACATTGCTTCAAAAATTCTAATATGTTTATTAAAGTTTTCACTACAACTACAAATGGAAAAATCACATTGCTTCAAAAATTCTAAAATGTTTATTAAAGTTTTCACTACAACTACAAATGGAAAAATCACATTGCTGTAAAAATCCTAAAATATTTATCAAAGTTTTCACTACAACTACAAATGGAAAAAACACATTGCTTCAAAAATTCTAATATGTTTATTAAAGTTTTCACTACAACTACAAATGGAAAAATCACATTGCTTCAAAAATTCTAAAATGTTTATTAAAGTTTTCACTACAACTACAAATGGAAAAATCACATTGCTCCAAAAATCTTAAAATATTTAATAAAGTTTTCACTACAACTACAAATGGAAAAAACACATTGCTTCAAAAATTCTAAAATGTTTATTAAAGTTTTCACTACAACTACAAATGGAAAAATCACATTGCTCCAAAAATCTTAAAATATTTAATAAAGTTTTCACTACAACTACAAATGGAAAAAACACATTGCTTCAAAAATTCTAAAATGTTTATTAAAGTTTTCACTACAACTACAAATGGAAAAATCACATTGCTCCAAAAATCCTAAAATATTTAATAAAGTCTTCACTACAACTACAAATGGAAAAAACACATTGCTTCAAAAATTCTAATATGTTTATTAAAGTTTTCACTACAACTACAAATGGAAAAATCACATTGCTGTAAAAATCCTAAAATATTTATCAAAGTTTTCACTACAACTACAAATGGAAAAAACACATTGCTTCAAAAATTCTAATATGTTTATTAAAGTTTTCACTACAACTACAAATGGAAAAATCACATTGCTCCAAAAATCTTAAAATATTTAATAAAGTCTTCACTACAACTACAAATGGAAAAAACACATTGCTTCAAAAATTCTAAAATGTTTATTAAAGTTTTCACTACAACTACAAATGGAAAAATCACATTGCTCAAAAAATCCTAAAATATTTAATAAAGTCTTCACTACAACTACAAATGGAAAAAACACATTGCTTCAAAAATTCTAATATGTTTATTAAAGTTTTCACTACAACTACAAATGGAAAAATCACATTGCTGTAAAAATCCTAAAATATTTATCAAAGTTTTCACTACAACTACAAATGGAAAAAACACATTGCTTCAAAAATTCTAATATGTTTATTAAAGTTTTCACTACAACTACAAATGGAAAAATCACATTGCTCCAAAAATCCTAAAATATTTAATAAAGTTTTCACTACAACTACAAATGGAAAAAACACATTGCTTCAAAAATTCTAAAATGTTTATTAAAGTTTTCACTACAACTACAAATGGAAAAATCACATTGCTGTAAAAATCCTAAAATATTTATCAAAGTTTTCACTACAACTACAAATGGAAAAAACACATTGCTTCAAAAATTCTAATATGTTTATTAAAGTTTTCACTACAACTACAAATGGAAAAATCACATTGCTTTAAAAATCCTAAAATATTTAATAAAGTCTTTATTTACCACAACTACAAACAGAAAAATCACATTGCTTCAACAATCTTCTTCAGCGCATCGTTCGCATCACTTATTAATTTATTAAAGTTTTCACTACAACTACAAATGGAAAAATCACATTGCTTTAAAAATCCTAAAATATTTATTAAAGTTTTCACTACAACTACAAATGGAAAAATCACATCGCTTAAAAAATTCTAAAATATTTAATAAAGTCTTTATTTACCACAACTACAAACAGAAAAATCACATCGCTTCAACAATCTTCTTCAGCGCATCGTTCGCATCACCATCCTTAAAACTACCCAAATTCCTCAACGCCCTTCCCGCGAACATCGCCTGCAACTCCTTGGTCCTCTCCAACCCCTTACCTTCCCGCACCCTCCTCCTGATCTCCTCCGCACCGCACTCCCCCAAAATCTCACCGTACAACTCCGGATCCTCCAACAGCTCCAACAGCACCGGCGCCCCCACCAAATTCAAAGCCTTTCCCGATTCGAACGCATCGTAATCGAACTTCGCCTGCCACGCCAACCCCAAGTGCTTCCCGAACAAGTACGCCTGATCCTGAACCTCCTTCCCGCTTCCCCCCAGAATCATCGCCGCTCTACAAGACTTGCCCAGAAGACTCGCGCCCAGCAGCAGGTTGCGCAGGATCCATTCCTCCTTCGGGTTGCCGAAAACCGTCCGCGCGTCGTACGGCCCGAAATCGATCTCCTCCTCGTCCTGGATCTTGCTGGTTCGGTTGGTGCGAGCGGGAGGTTCCGGGTAGGAGTTTCCGTCGGCGTCCTGCCGCCCGAGGAACTCGTATTCCGAGAGGTCGCGCAGTCCGGAGGAGATGATCTCGTTGACGTAGGGGTTTCGAAGGTTCGCCAGGTCCTTGAAGCTCCTGCTGAGAAGGTAGTCTCCGCTGAGGAGGGCGATCTTGTTGCCGTAGTAGAGCAACTCGGAATTTTCGGATGTTCGTTCCACGTGCATCAGGACTTTGTGGATCATTATGCTGGTGCGCAGCATCTCCGTTACTTCGGCAAGGACTCTTTGATTGTGCAAAATTCCTAATCATAAAACAATGAGAGTTTTTGATGGTAAATCAAAATCAGTGACGGCTCGCAGGGTGACGCATGACGGCCGCAGGATCCTCGGCCGTACCATGAGCCACCCATGTGTCTACATTCACATTAAAATAGATTGTGGCATTTACAAGATTGGTTCTAGTCAAGGAGAAATCTAATATCTACAAATCATTAGTCTAATATAGGCAACCCAATATCTCCCATTTTCTGAACATGACAGAATGTTAAAACTCTCTAATTCAATCGATTATATTAAAAGAAACGTTTTCATTTGCGTTTTATTCTTCACTGATAATCGATTTTTCACTTAATAAAACAGATTGGAAAACTAATATCTACAAATCATTAGTTTAATATAGGCAACCCAATATCTCCCCCTTTCCGTACAACCTGACAGAATGTTAAAACTCTCAAATTCAACCGATTATATTAAAAGAAACGTTTCCATTTGCGTTTTATTCTTCACTGATAATCGATTTTTCACGTAATAAAATAGATTGGAAATCTAATATCTACAAATCTTGCGGATTGGAATAAAACACTTTAACTTTTTTATACCACTATATTTTATTCATGTGACTAGTTTCGACCATTCACTGGTCATTTTCAAACATAAGTGAATGGTCGAAACTAGTCACATGAATAAAATATAGTGGTATAAAAAAGTTAAAGTGTTTTATTCCAATCTACAATCAAGATGTACCACGAAGTAAACGCCGCAAACATTAAACATTTACAAATCTTGGCTTTAGTATAGGCAACCCAATATCCCCATGCATGACGGAATGTTAAAACTCCAAAATTCCACCGATTACATTAAAACAAACGTTCGCACTCGCGTTTTCTCATTCGAATCAATACCTGCAGTTCTGTCCCTTTCAATTTCGGTCACATCTCGGCCCAGACCCGCGGCTCTTGATATTAAAAGCACAACCAAGCCCCAGGCGGGTGTTTCGTTTTTCAGCAGGAAATCTCTAAAATGAAAGAATAGTTTAGATAGATCGATAATGATTTGTCGATTACGTAAAATTCACAATCATTAGAAATACGAAGATTTGCAGATTAACGAACAGGTTGAATATTCATATATTCAGGCTACATTTCGTTTTATTGTATTTATCTAATACGAAGAGGGTGGCCATTTTTTTTTTGATAATGCACGCTTTACATAAATTCTTACTCACTTGGCCGTTTTTAGTAGCGGATGCCCGGTGCCGATTAACTTCCTCAAATGCGAGGCAACATTGGCGACCTCGTCGCTCAGTAGCCATCGCAGGTTTAAGAAAGATGTGGGGTATCCCACGACCCTTTCGGCATCTTTAACCGCATTTTCCCAATCGGTTTTAGTTTCAAGCTGCAGCTTATTACAAGCCGCGGCGTTTCCGTGTATTCCTCTTCTGCAGTTACTGAGGGCCCTCCACGACTTGAGCGCATTCATGTTGATCGATCGCGAACAGCTGAAACGTAATTTTTCATCGACTGAAAGAAAACGATAAGTTTTTGGCGCAGCTCGTCGTACCCAGCGCTCGGCAACATTTGGCACGCATGCCACCAGGGGGCACGCGATAGGAGTTTAGGTGACACGCGTGCCGCCAGGGGGCACGCGAAAGGAGTTTAGGTGACACGCGTGCCGCCAGGGGGCACGCAAAAGGAGTTTAGGTGGCACGCCTCGAAAGTGACAATTATGAAATATATTGTAAACTTGTAGCGAACAGTGACGGTTCAAATATTGATGTTTTAGCTTCCAAAATTGAACACAATAGAGCCACTCATGTTTAAACATTGTAATTTTTCGTGTTGTTTTTATACAGGGTGTAGAATTGGTTCACGCACCACCATAGGGATTTTCATGTTAAATGTTTAATGTTCAAATGTTGGCTCCCAAATTATTTTTTGAGAAAAAGTGTTTGTGGAGAAAAAAATACTGTATACAACCAAATCATTATTTATTTCTTTTATGTTCCTTGTAAAGGGGAAATCAAGGAAATTAAAACTACTATGTTATTTTAGCAAAAATCTGTGGTGCCCTAGCTGAAATATATTATTTTTGACAGTTGAAAATTTTCATCGTTGGCAGTTAAAAATGTTCATTTTTTACAGTTGAAAATAGTCATTTTTGGCAGTTACAAATGGCCATCTTTGGCAGTTGAAATTATCATTTTTGACAGTTAGAAATTGTAGCTTTTTGCAGTTTAAAATTGTTATTTTTGGCAGTAGAAAATCGTCATTTTTGATAGTTAGAAATTGCAGTTTTTTGCAGTTTAAAATTGTTATTTTTGGCAGTAGAAAATCGTCATTTTTGGAGGCTGAAAATTTATTGTTTTGGCTTCTGAACATTGACAATTTGGCAGTTTGGAACTGTAATTTTTGACAGTTAAAAATTCTCAATTTGGTAGTTGAAAATCATTACTTCTGGTCAATTAAAAATAACAATTTTCAGCTACCAAAATTGATCATTTTCAACTGCCAAAAACTACAGTTTTTAACTGCCGAAAATTGAGAAAAATTTTCAGAAGCCAGAAAAGTACCAAAAATAACAATTAGCAACAGTCAAACAGTCAAAAGTGAGATTTTTTAATGTCATTTTTATAGTTTTTTGAAAATTTTGGTATTTTAAAATTGTTGCTAATGATCATCGTCAGTAGTTAAAAATTGCATTTTCTGCCTGTTAAAATGACCATCGTTAGCACTTGAAATTTTTTGTTGTTGACAGTTGGAAATTGTGGTTTCTTGCAGTTGAAAATTGTCATTTTTGACAGTTAGAAATTGTAGTTTTTTGCAGTTTAAAATTGTTATTTTTCGTCATTTTTGGAGGCTGAAAATGTCAACTGTAGTTTCTGGCAGTTGAAAATTGTCATATTTGACAGTTAGAAATTGTAGCTTTTTGCAGTTTAAAATTGTTATTTTTGGCAGTAGAAAATTGTCATTTTTGGAGGCTGAAAATTTATTGTGTTGGCTTTTGAACATTAACAATTTGGCAGTTTAAAACTGTAATTTTTGACAGTTAAAAAATTCCCAATTTGGTAGCTGAAAAACATTATTTCTGATGAATTAAAAATAACAATTTTTAGCCACCAAAATTGATCATTTTCAACTGCCAAAAACTACAGTTTTAAACTGTCGAAAATTAACAAACATTTTCAGACGCCAATAAAGTACCAAAAATAACAATTATCAACAGTCAAAAACTGTCAAAAGTGAGTTTTTTTAATGTAATTTTTATAGTTTTTGACATTTGAAAATTGAAGTTTTTGCATGTTGAAAATTTCGGCATTTTAAAATTGTCGCTAATGATCATCGTTAGTAGTTAAAAATTGCATTTTCTGCCTGTTAAAATGGTCATCATTAGCACTTGAAATTTTTTGTTGTTGACAGTTGGAAATTGTGGTTTCTGTCAGTTGAAAATTGTCATTTTTGACAGTTAGAAATTGCAGTTTTTTGCAGTTTAAAATTGTTAATTTTGGCAGTAGAAATTCGTCGTTTTTGAAGGCTGAAAATTTACTTTTTTGACAATTTGGCAGTTTAAAACTGTAATTTTTGACAGTTAAAAATTCTCAGTTTGGTAGCTGAAAATCATTATTTCCGGTCAATTAAAAATAACAATTTTCAGCTACCAAAATTGATCAGTTTCAACGGCCAAAAACTACAGTTTTGAACTGTCGAAAATTGATACAAATTTTCAGAAGCCAATAAAGTACCAACAATAACAATTATCAACAGTCAAAAACTGTCAAAAGTGAGATTTTTTAATGTCATTTTTATAATTTTTGACAGTTGAAAATTTTGGTATTTTAAAATTGTCGCTAATGATCATCGTTAGTGGTTAAAAATTGCATTTTCTGCCTATTAAAATGGTCATCGTTAGCAGTTGAAAATTTTTGTTGTTGACAGTTCGAAATTGTAGTTTCTGGCAGTTGAAAATTGTCATTTTTGATAGTTAGAAATTGCAGTTTGAAATTGTTATTTTTGGCAGTAGAAAATCGTCATATTTGGAGGCTGAAAATTTACTTTTTTGGCTTCTGAACATTGACAATTTAGCAGTTTAAAACTCTAATTTTGACAGTTGGAAATTGTAGTTTCTGGCAGTTGAAAATTGTCACTTTTGATAGTTGGAAATTACAGTTTTTTGCAGTTTGAAATTGTTATTTTTAGCAGTAGAAAATCGTCGTTTTTGGAGGCTGAAAATGTATTGTTTTGGCTTTTGAACATTGACAATTTGGCAGTTTAAAACTGTAATTTTTGACAGTTAAAAATTCTTAGTTTGGTAGCTGAAAATCATTATTTCTGGTCAATTAAAAATAATAATTTTCATCCACTAAAATTGATCATTTTCAACTGACAAAAACTGCAGTTTTTAACTGTCGAAAATTGTTAAAAATTTTCAGAAGCCAAAAAAGTACCAAAAATGGCAATTTTCAACTGTCAAAAACTGTCAAAAGTGAGATTTTTTAATGTCATTTTTATAGTTTTTGGCAGTTGAAAATTGAGGTTTTTGCATGTTGAAAATTTTGTCGTTTTAAAATTGTCGCTAATGATCCGATCATCGATAGTAGTTAAAAATTGCATTTTTTGCCTGTTAAAATGGTCATCGTTAGCAATTGAAATTTTTTGTTGTTGACAGTTGGAAATTGTAGTTTTTGGCAGTTGAAAATTGTCATTTTCGACAGTTGGAAATTGTAGTTTTTTGCAGTTTAAAATTGTTATTTTTGGCAGTATATTTTTTGGCAATTTTTAGCTACCAAAATTTTTCATTTCAACTGCAAAAAACTACAGTTTTTCCCGTCGGCAAGTTAACGGTATAAGTAAACGGTGATTGGAACGGAAATTTAACAAATTTGAGTGCGTAATAAGATATGATATGAACGACATGAAAATGATCACAAATATAACACAAGGTTTTCTCCGATTTCAACCATTTTCTTTCAATAATTTTCTTGATAATATAACAAAGGCGGTTTGTGAACGTTGCTAACTCGTCTCCATAACAACCGGCCTGGATACAATTTCTATACAATACAATATCTTTACGTTGATAACTGTGCAAAATACATTCGTCAGTTTTAGTGCATTTAGATAAAACTGACGAATGTATTTATAATCTGTGCAGTTATCAACATAATAAAAATATTGTATTGTAAGGTGTGAGCCACAGAATTTTGTTTCTGAGTTGGCCATGCCTGAGAGAGAGAGAGAAAAATATCGCAGTCATGTCTGAGATTAATTAATTTTTTTAAATCTTATGATGTAATAATATGCGACATACCTCATTTATCTCACGGCCAACTCTGAAACAAAATTTTGCGGCTCACACGATACATTGTACAAAGGAAGTAAGTATTGGGCCACTTATGTTTATTATCTTGATACTATACTATGGATCAGTGGCGGCTCGTGAAATATTTTGATGGTAGAGCCACTTCTTCAATACACCCTCCCCCTCCTTTTTTTAAGAAACAACGAACGATTTATCTTCCTAGACCAAAGTAAGTGTTTTAAGAAGTAATTAAAAATTCTTGCTGAGCTTGAAACTACAGGTAGTGCCATGGCTCCTTGGCTCTATATAACGAGCCGCCCCTGCTATAGATTATATATATATTCAATAATTCAACCGATAATAATAATCTAAAGGAAGCAAGTATTGGGCCACTATTTCTTTCACAAGCCGCCGCTGTAAAATGATTAGTTCGTTCATTTCGAAAACAGCACAATAAACGACAAACAACACTACTTTAATTTATGTTAGTGTGTGCATAAGTACCGTTATGTCTTCCAGCTAGTAATGCATCTGGTGAACTGAAGCCGCTGAAGCCTCGACCATTTTTTTAGTCAACACGTGCCATCATATAATAGTGTGATCTATTTTTAAGACCGGGAAATGCTCTATTGTAACGCTTTCAGACTTTAAGGAAACTGTAGGTGTAGCTGTGTATTCAATTTTAGTCCATCCTTCCACCACCGTAGCGCAGAGGACAGAAAAAAATCATATGCAAGATAACAACCATTGTTTAGGCACAAAGATTTTATGATTATTGTATATATTTAAATTATCAAAAATTAAATTTCAAATATATTGGACTAAAATTATTAAAGTTGTGAGTTTGATCCATGTTACTGGGTGGAAATGTTGAAGGAGAGTGTTGGATAGATATCTATGAACTGTCGATTATGCGCCAGTACTTATTTACTTTTAGTAACTTTGTGTAATTAAATTTTTTCTATTTAAGACCTGTGTAAACATATGTGTTAGCACCAATAAATACTATTACTATTACTATTATTTACTAGTTCAGAAAATAAAATTATAATCAAATACTGGACGTACATCTATCCAACACTCTACTTCCATAAAATTATTAAAGTTAGAAACGCCAAAATGGCGAAATCGTATTTATTACGTCTAGAATTTGGGTTCAATATTTAATTTAAAAAAAAGAAGATATTCCGTATTATGTTTACAACATAACGAAGTAATCTATTTTAATACTTTCCTATTTTCCGCACAGGCGGCAGTGGTATTTACAAAAATCTCGTACAGTTGTTTATCTCGACTTACCTTAGCTATGATTTCGATTTTCGCGCAGACGCATCAGCCGGGATTTTCAGGAACGACGCTTGCGCTGAAATATTGATAATTTTTGAAGGAAGGTATATCCAGTATACAACACCAATAATGATACTGTATTTAAAGTAATTTTTGGTAGTAACAATTTAAAATATTTTAATATTTAAATTGTGACTTTAAATAATTAAAATATGAAATATTGACTAAAATTTGATGAGGTGATTTCTTAAAGATATGAATATATTTACGTTTAAATTTATTAATATTTTTTTTTTTAGTTGATTGCGATGGTCAGTAACACAAATTTATTTAAAACCCAATTAACCCATTGCTGCCCATGACATATAAGTGTTCAAATAAATTTCAAATTCTCAGATATCTTCTAAAACTCAATATCGCATAACCAAATAGAATCACTATTATGCCATTAAAACAGAACGTTTTTTTGTTACAATAACTTCTCTAAAGTAAGTAATATTGCCAGTAATTGTCACTAAAGCCCATAATGTTTGTTACTCGCTTGAGTACAATGGGAACTAATGGGTTAATGATATTTCATTCATTTGACACCGATAAAGTCTTTCGAATCAAGATTCTTCCATTTTCTGTAATACCCCATTAATAAAAAACAAATAATTTAATGGTGGAATATTCGATGAATTTAAAGCTTTATACGTTAAATAAGGAAAGGCCATTAGGTGTATTTTCATTAAAACTTCTTCTTTTCTTCTCTTGTCAAAGCTGCGAAGTTCATTTTCCTCTTCCTCTGGTACATTCTGAAGTTGCTTTGGTTTTGCTGAACGGGCTTTTCTAGCGTTGTTGCAAAGGTTTGAAATTTGAAATTTCTATTATTTTAAGTTCGTTTAAACAGGATGTTGAATTGTCAAACGAGCCACAGAGATTTACATGTAAAATTTTAAATGTATTAATATTGCCCCTCCTAATTATATGACAGTATCGGTCTTCTTACATTAATTTTTAAGCTTTTTAAGCTCAATGATTCGGTACCTCACTCAATAGTTTCTGCAGAGTATTTACCGAGATATTTGCAAATAACTTTAGTATTACTTTGAATTAAAAACAAAGGTTTGCCATGAAATCATAATGGCGGATATTTCATTTTGTTCTAAAAAGTGACGGTAGATGTCACATTACGATTTACAACCGGCCGTATATTATACACAAGAAAACGTATTTAAATGGTAAATAAAACACTTTCTTTGTTAATATCACTCGATTTATTAGTAGCGACTATAGTTTCGATCACGTTCTGATCATTATCAAACTAAAAGTAATTTAGCTAACGAGAAACACATACATTTATAAACGTGAAATAAATCGAGTGATATTAACAAAGAAAGTGTTTTATTTGTAATTCAAAATGTATCACGAAGTAACGCCTCCAGTGTCAATCAATTGTATTTAAATGGTTTTACTCGGGTACTATTTTAGAAGTGTTCGTGATTTGTTCAGTGTTGAAATTACGGAGAAGGCAATAATACCCAGAAAAAGTACTACTCAATGAGTATACAAATAATGTGTGTAAGTAGATCGATATTATAAATTAATTAGTAATTATTCATTATTCATTGCTAGTTATTGCCTTTTCCGAAAATTCACGTACAGTTGTTAAATGTTATCTAAATAAAACCATACTGCTTTCTTGTGTAGAAAGTGTAAATCGTGATGCGACATCTACCGTCATTTTTTAGAACAAAATGAAATATCCGCCATTATGATTTCATGGCAAACCCTTGTTTTTAATTCAAAATAGTTGTAAAGTTTTTTGCAAATATCTCGGTAAATACTCTGCAGATGGCTGAAGGGCTTCGGTCGATGGCCATTGTATTTATTATTTATTATGTATTTAATAAGTACAATAAACGTTTATTATTATTAGCCTTGCAAAGGCTACCCATATCAAGACTTACTTGAAGAGTATAACATGCCATCGGTTGCTACCCACCATCTGTTCCTGAATGCTGTTACATTGTATAAGCTGGTACATAGCCTTTTGGACTCACCATTTTTGACTGAACAACTAACGTTCCGGATACCTCGTTGTAATGTGAGAAATACACTGACCTTTTCGTACAAGACACCAAAATCGCTTCACCACGCTAACTCACCTGTAATAAAAATGACTCGTACTTACCATCAAATTCAATACGGGGCGGATATTTTCTCTTCTTTTACCTTGTACAAGTCAAGGGTCTTGGATTGCTTTATTGCTCTCTGTTAGTCATTTTTTTTTTCTTTTTTTTTTCATGTTTTATGCTTTATACTTTCATGTCTCTTTTTTTGTTTTTAGTTTTTTAGTTTTTTTTTTTTTTAGTTTTTAGTTTTTCCATTGTTTTATTTTATATTTTTAAAACTGATTGTATATTAAGCTAAATTTGTTTTGAAATTTATGTTTTGCTTATATATGTATATATAATATTTTGTAATATATCTACGAAAATTCCATTTTTAGGCTGTAATTGTCTGTTGGGAATAAATTGATATTATTATTATTATTATTATTATTATTATTATTAGTACTCTGCAGAAACTACCAAATCATTGAGCTTAAAAATCTTTAAAATTAATGTAAGAAGACCGATACTGTCAAATAATTAGGAGGGCCAATATTAATACATTTAAAATTTTACATGTAAATCCCTATGGCCCGCTTTGCAATTCAACACTGCTCAGCGTGCCAAACCCATGCCGCTATGTTGATTACTCAGTAGTATATTGAGTTGCCTACAACTAAGGCCTGTCGCGCACGGGTGATTTTTCCGTGGCAATTTTAAATCGCCCAAAATGAATCACACATAAGTATGAGTGCGAGCGCACGGGCGATTTAAAAGCCACGGCGATTTTTAAATTACCAACGGACCTATTTTGCAGGCGATGCAATTATCGCCCAACGTTTTCTACAAAATAGAATACTCGTGGGTAAAAGTATCTGCGCGCATTAGGCAATTAAAAATCGGTGTTCCCATGAATTACTTTTTCAGACAGCACATATCCATCAAGTTTAAAGCTTGAATTACATTATACTTTTTCCGTCTAGATTCTTGTTCGATTTTGCTTCGAGACAATCTAGTATGAATGTAATTCAGAAAATTCCATCCAATTTCCGTTCAACTTTCTTGAATGGAAATATGCAGCCGGTCCTATTTTCCGTTCGATATTGGTCCAATTTCGGTACTGCCAACGACGAAAACAAAAACCAACAAGCATGAGTTGTTTGTGCAAGCAACATTCCAGTCGCAGTATTGTTATAAGTCAGTTATTTTTGTCGCGGGTTTCAAGTTGATATTTTTATTATGGTATATAAGTGGAGTTCAGACTTACACAAATACTTTTTATTTAGTGGGTTGGTAATTACGTCGTCCGCTAGCGGCGCCCTCTATATCGTATGCAATGAACTATAAATTGAACGTAAATCGAAAGCAAAACTTGAACAAGAATCTAGACGGAAAAAGTATAATGTAATGAAAAGTCGAACGATTTTTAATCGCCCGTGAGCGAAGTAAATTACTGTCGGGAGATATTTAATTTTGAAATTTTTTTATTACTCAATAAAAAATCGCCAGTTCGCGACCGGCCTAAATGTAGTTTTTTATCCATTATAATATTAACAAAATGAATTTTAAAAAGTAGAATTATTGATCAAAACAACACTTTAATAACCATGACAACACAAGTCAACACACCGAATACATACTTATTATTACTGTAAACAAAACTAAAACATAACTTCAATCATCTTCTTCAGCGCATCTTTAGCGTCACTACTCGCAAACACACTCAAATTCCTGTAAGCCCTTTCGGCATACAAGCTCTGCAACTCTCTGGTCATCCTCAAACCGCAACCCTCGCGTACCCTCCCTTTAATCCCAGCAAAATCGCACCTCGCAGCATCGGTTTCCACCAGCTTAATCTCGTTGTACAATTCCGGATCCTCGCACAGGTGCAAGAGAACGGGAGCTCCGACCAAATTCAAAGGTTTGTCCGAAGAAAAATATTCATAATCATACCTGGCCATCCACGCCAGGGCCAGGTGTTTCCCAAACAGGTACGCCTGCTTCTGCACGCTCTCCTCCAATCCGCTTAAGATCATCGATGATCTGCAAGACTTCCCCAACACACCGGCTCCTAGCAAGAGGTTGCGCAGAATCCACTCCGCTTTCGGGTTGCCGGATACCGTCGCGGGGTCAATCGGGCCGAAATCGATTGAGTCTTCGTCTTGTAATTTGCTGACGTGCTTGATGCGTGTGGGAGGGTATGGATAGGGTATCCCGGATTCGTTTCTATTGCCTAGAAACTCGTATTCGCTTAAGTCGCGCACCGACGAGGAAATGATGTCGTGGACGGTTTGGTTGCGCATCAGCGCCAAGTTGTGGAAACTTTTGCTGAGGAGGTAATCGCCGCTCAGGAGGGCGATTTTGTTGCCGTAGAAGAGTATGTCGGAGTTGTCTGACGATGGTTTCACGTCCATGATGATTTTGTGAATCGTGCTGCTGGTGATGATCATCTCCGATACTTCAGCTAACAACCTCTGGTTGTGTAAAATACCTAAAAGAATTTAAAAAAATGTTAAAACATTTATGAAAAGATTAGAGTTCCAACGATTCCAGAAAGAATATCCACGTCAGTAGAGAGAGTTAGCGGATACGGAAACAGAAAGTGATCCCGGAAGTACATGCGGTTTCGGGTTGCGGTTTTGCGGTTATTCCATATCAGGTGGCTGTTATTAAAAACAGATACCTATCTCGGAATAACAGCTACCTGTCTCTAAAAAAACAGCTACCTGTCTTGGAATAATCGCAAAACCAAAACCGGAAAACCGCAAGCGGAAACCGGATGTACTTCCGGGATCACTTTCTGTTCCCGTACCTGCTAACTCTCTCTACTCACGTCCGATTGAACGGATCTGCAAAATGTCAAAACAAGAGTGCACGCACATAAAAGAACACTTAAAAATTATGGTTGGGAAAATCGCTCAATTTGTTATGTATTAAAAAAAATAGTGATGTGGCCATCATGTTACTTTCTCCGACTTGATGGTATCATTTATATTTACGCTTTCATGCTTTATTTTCAATTTAAATCATATTTTAAATGTACACCGAGTGGATGAAACTGACGTTTAAAACGTTAAAATCATGAAAGATGGAAAAGTTATACTTCAAATTCAAAAACTCAGTTTACTCAAAAACTAAAGGGATTTCGAAAAAAACTTATTCTTTATAAGTTGTTCATTTTGTCATTCTCTACAATTATTATTAACATAAATTTGCTGTAACTATTATCGTTTCATAATTATAAACCAAAAATTAACAAAAACAAATAATTTTTTTCTCGAATAACAATGATTTTATGAAAAATGTTTTCAAACAAAACAAGCTAATTTCTTTGTTGTCTTTAATATTTGTTTAAATGTTTTTGTGATATTTTTCATATTTAAGAAAATATTGGCAGAAAAATATTTAAGGTAAACACCCACTTCCGGTGTACGAAATTTTACCAAAAGCTTTTCAGTTCTTTGTATTATGAAATAAGACTTATGTTCAAAGTTTCATATCAATTGCTCTATTAGTTTTTGAGATACAGCGCGCACAACACACACAGACACAAATTTTTCTTTTCCGGAAATTGTTGAAATGGCACCTAGGGACCCCAAAACGGATATTTCCGTAAAAAAAAATTTTGAAAAAAAAATCAC
Source organism: Ocypus olens (assembly GCA_910593695.2). Lineage (NCBI taxonomy): Eukaryota > Metazoa > Arthropoda > Insecta > Coleoptera > Staphylinidae > Ocypus > Ocypus olens. The sequence continues at coordinate 3,217,686 of OU343048.1, forward strand.
GATCACAATACTTTATCGTACTTCGTAACGGAGAAAGTAAAAACTTCTAAAGAATTCGAAGCAAATTAAATCAATCTGCGAAAAACTGACTGCTGCTGCATCCTCGCTTACACAATTAATTATTTATAGATGCATAACAATTAAAATAATTGATATTTTATGAATAAACGTTTGAATACATTAAACATTGATTGAGCAACGCATTTAAAGTAGTTGATAATTTAATTACCATAGTAATGTTGTTATTTTTTAAATACGACCGAATAATTTAATATAATTGGAACAAACATGTTGTAAAATTGGAGCATTCTCTGCAATTTCGATTAAATTAGCAATAAATAATGCTCTTAATCCTTCTATTGCACATTTGCAACATTGAACATTCATTCCATAATTATTTGAATTAAAAAGATCTTGAGATGAAGTTTATAAATTGACTACAGATAGCATCATCTTAATTTTGATGAAAATATAGTTTTCGGAGTTGAATGAAATTTTGATCAAATTTTATCGCCGTGTTTTTAATAATTTTTTTTCCTGCAACTTCGTTTCCATTTAAAAAATATAGTAACTCAACAACTGTACATCAGTCTGTTTTTGAAATCAATCTTAATTTTGATGGAATATAGTTTTCAGAATTGAATGAAATTTTTATCGCCGTGTTTCACTTTTTTTCAATTTTTTCCCTTCAACTTTATTTCCATTTTCAAAAATTAGTAACTCAATTGAAAATCATTCTGTTTCTAAAATCAATTTTAATTTTGACGAAATATAGTTTCCGGAATTAAATGTAATTTTGATCGAATTTTATCGCCGTGATTCAAATTTTTTTTTCGATTTTTTTCCTGCAACTTGGTTTCCATTTTAAAAAATTGGTAACTCAACAACTGTACATCAGTCTATTTTTAAAATCAATCTTAATTTTGATAAAATATAGTTTTCGTAATTGAATGAAATTTTGATAGATTTTAATCACAGTGTTTCACATTTTTTTCCTCCAACTTTGTTTCCATTTTCAAAAATTATCAACTCAACTGAAAATCAGTCTGTTTCTAAAATCAATTTTAATTTTGATGAAATATAGTTTTCGGAATTAAATTTAATTTTGATCGAATTTTATCACCATGTTTCAATTTTTTTTTTTGCAACTTGGTTTCCATTTTCAAAAATTAGTAACTCAACAACTGTACATCAGTCTGTTTTTGAAATCAATCTTAATTTTGATGGAATATAGTTTTCAGAATTGAATGAAATTTTTATCGCCGTGTTTCACTTTTTTTCAATTTTTTCCCTTCAACTTTATTTCCATTTTCAAAAATTAGTAACTCAATTGAAAATCATTCTGTTTCTAAAATCAATTTTAATTTTGATGAAATATAGTTTCCGGAATTAAATGTAATTTTGATCGAATTTTATCGCCGTGATTCAATTTTTTTTTTCGATTTTTTTCCTGCAACTTGGTTTCCATTTTAAAAAATTGGTAACTCAACAACTGTACATCAGTCTATTTTTAAAATCAATCTTAATTTTGATAAAATATAGTTTTCGTAATTGAATGAAATTTTGATCGATTTTAATCACTGTGTTTCACATTTTTTTTCCTCCAACTTTGTTTCCATTTTCAAAAATTAGTAACTGAACTGAAAATCAGTCTGTTTTTAAAATCAATGTTAATTTTGATGAAAATATAGTTTTCGGAATTGAATGAAATTTTGATCGAATTATATCGCCGTGTTTCACTTTTATTTTCCTGCAACTTGGTTTCCATTTTCAAAAATTAGTAACTCAACAACTGTAAATCAGGCTGTTTTTGAAATCAATCATAATTTTGATGGAATATAGTTTTCAGAATTGAATGAAATGTGGATCCATTTTGATCGCCGTGTTTCACATTTTTTTTTCAATTTTTTCCCTTCAACTTTATTTCCATTTTCAAAAATTAGTAACTGAACTGAAAATTAGTCTGTTTTTAAAATCAATGTTAATTTTGATGAAAATATAGTTTTTGGAATTGAATGAAATTTTGATCGAATTATATCGCCGTGTTTCACTTTTATTTTCCTGCAACTTGGTTTCCGTTTTCAAAAATTAGTAACTCAACAACTGTAAATCAGGCCGTTCTTGAAATCAATCATAATTTTGATGGAATATAGTTTTCAGAATTGAATGAAATGTGGATCCATTTTGATCGCCGTGTTTCACATTTCCTTTTTCAATTTTTTCCCTTCAACTTTATTTCCATTTTAAAAAATTAGTAACTGAACTGAAAATCAGTCTGTTTTTAAAATCGATGTTAATTTTGATGAAAATATAGTTTTTGGAATTGAATGAAATTTTGATCGAATTATATCGCCGTGTTTCACTTTTATTTTCCTGCAACTTGGTTTCCGTTTTCAAAAATTAGTAACTCAACAACTGTAAATCAGGCCGTTCTTGAAATCAATCATAATTTTGATGGAATATAGTTTTCAGAATTGAATGAAATGTGGATCCATTTTGATCGCCGTGTTTCACATTTTTTTTTCAATTTTTTCCCTTCAACTTTATTTCCATTTTCAAAAATTAGTAACTGAACTGAAAATTAGTCTGTTTTTAAAATCAATGTTAATTTTGATGAAAATATAGTTTTCGGAATTGAATGAAATTTTGACCGAATTATATCGCCGTGTTTAAATTTTTTTTCCCTGCAACTTGGTTTCCGTTTTCAAAAATTAGTAACTCAACAACTGTACATCAGTCTGTTTTTTAAATCAATCTTAATTTTGATGGAATATAATTTTCAGAATTGAATGAAATTTTTATCGCCGTGTTTCACGTTTTTTTTTCTTCAATTTTTTCCCTTCAATTTTATTTCCATTTTCAAAAATTAGTAACTGAACTGAAAATTAGTCTGTTTTTAAAATCAATGTTAATTTTGATGAAATTAGTTTTTAGAATTGAATGAAATTTTGATCGAATTTTATCGTCGTGTTTCACATTTTTTTCCTCCAACTTTATTTCCATTAAAAAAAACTAGTAAAGTTATAAACTCGAAATCTTTATAAACGTTAACATTTTCTAGATTTACTTCCAACTTCACGCCCATTCGTAATTAACCCTGAAATCATTTGCTTAATTAAGTCACCGTGTGCTGAAACAATTATCGCACTGTTAAGATTTCGAGTTTTCGCTATTTAATTTGGCCCCCAATCGGCGCATATTTTCAAAGATAAGCAAAGCGTGATACACACATGTTTGTTGAGGGTACAGTGGGGAATAATTAGGCGACCTTCAATAAAACGACATACTACGCTTGCAACGAGAATTCAGCAGTCACATTTCACGTTGCAATTGAAGGTGAGCCCATAATTTGTTAATTCTCAGTTTAATTTCATCAAGTACAGTCGAAGAAGTTATTGTATTTGGCGGCAAATTGGTGGGGGTGGTGTTGGTGGGGTTTCGGATAGCCGTTGGTGATGGTAAATGGTGAAAGTAAATTTTGATCACGTTTTGTTATTGTGCTAAGATGGATATGCAACGTATGCAACTTTAGTTGCATCAGACTTCAGAAGTTCTATAATATGAATATGCATTTAGAATTTGCGATTAATATATTTAAAAAAAATATTTTGTATAAGTAGAGCACAAAAAAATTAGAATAGTGTATTTTTAGATTAAAGAGCTTAACTCAGAAATTTCGGATTTTACCATTTAAATTGTAGATTTTTAGTAGTATATTTTTGGTTTGATTCTCATTGATCACTTGATGAAACATTCCTTAATAATGACTGTTGGTCGAAATTAGTCAGAAGTAAATAAATAATTAACCTTCCGGGCGGGCGCTGGGTCTCTACTGCATAAAATTTAACTAAACATTATTTTTTAATTTCAAATAACTAAAATATCATACAAACTCTTCGCTTTCCAAACGTGAACTAAAGAACAAATCATTAAGGTACTTCGCTAGACAACTCGAAAAAAAAACAGTTTGCTGAAAATTGACGAACGTTTATTGGCGCCAAATCTGTGAGACCTGGTTCACAGATTTGGCGCCCGGCCCGGAAGGTTAAAGTGAAGTAAACCAAGTGATTACTCTTTATTATTTTTTAATAATACCAAGGTTCTTAGTAGGTTTAATATCAAGATTTTGTGGTTTTTATAATCTTGATATTAAACCTTATGTTCCACAATTTCGATGCTAAAATCTAAAAGTTCTGATTCAGGGTCAAATCTTTGGCCTTAAATTAAAAATTACCGGCATCAGAATTAATTTTTCTATTTCAAAATCAATGTTTTCCTAAAAACGGGAAGTCGCTGAAAAACTGAAATCAACAACGAACATGTTGAATATCTACAAATTCAGGCAGTATTTCGTGTTTATTAAATTTAAATAAAACTTGGGTTTTGTAGATCTTGACACTGCAAATTAATCAATGGAAATCCATACAAATGGCTAAGACTAAGTTTTAAATGTTTTTGCTGGCAGAAACTCAACTACACAAGATCTATTTATCCTGTATTTTACTTAAGGCTATTATACGCCCACCTCGATATATTTGTTTTCAATTTGTAAGCCCCATTTTTGAACATGAACTTTCGATTTGAAGTGCCATATGAAGTGCCATCATCAAAAAGGCCTTGAATAAAAGTAACATTTTGAAAAAATAAAAAATAATCTTAATTGTAAGTTAAACCTATTTTCTGACTTGTGTAAACTTCTGTATCGACACGAATAAACTATTATTATTATTATCTGATGGCATTCAAGATGGTCTGTCAAATTCTTAACACATTTTTTTCAATTCGTTTGGTTGAAACGTCTAGTCTGGGACTAGATTGATCATCAAACGACATTTCGTCTCGTTTGCAATGAGAAACCAATCGTACACGTGTTTTACTCATGCCCGCTTCCTTCTAAGCTGTCTTTAACATAATAACCATTTTTACCGGAAACACGTGTGTTGAGAATTTTCACAATTTTTAATGTCGAAACACTGCGACATATGTTTCTCCACACAGTGGCTTCATCAGGCAGATGATTAATCATCAAAATGAAAACACATGTGTTTCATTTACTACATATAAAAGTGTTTCAGATCGTATTTTAATGTTTTTTAATCATCGCAGGTTGGTGAAAAAAGTTTCATTCCGTGCTTGATTGTTTTTTTTTAATCATCGCAGGTTGGTGTAAATAAATCCATGACGATGAATACAGTCAAATTCTACAGACACTTGAGAGCCTCAGGATTGATATCCATGCGCGGCACGAAAACCCTCGCCCGTAATAAAATGAAAGAAGAACCCAAAAAGGAATGGAATACGGTGATAAAGGAAGCGGAAAAGGTCGTGGGATATCCCACATCTTTCTTAAACCTCCGCTGGTTGTTGAACGATGAAGTCGCCAACATAGCGATGCACATGCGAAAACTGATTCGAACGGAGCATCCCTTACTTAAGACTCTAAAGTAAGCTTAAGTTCAAGGTCGTTGGTTACAAACTAACATTATTATTCAAACGTCCCGAACAGTTATATTTAGCTAACGAATCGTATTGTAATGTTTTTTTTATAAAATAGGCCCATTAGGCCAGTGTTTCCCAAACTTATCTGATTGCGCTTCAACTAAACAGATAAAGAAAGAGCTTGGAGGGGCTCTTACTGCGTCAACTGAGCGCTAAATGTGAATAAAGTATAGCTATTGGTGAGCAGGTTTTAAGCAGCTCAACTGATTTAATTAAAATTATGAGATACGGAGCCTGATCTACAGATCAATAAATTTGTTTGTTTTTGCAGAGATTACTTGCTAAAAAATGAAACACCCGCTTGGGGCCTTATCATACTACTTATATCCAGAACGGCGGGGTTCAAGTCGAACGTTGAAGATATTGATTTTGACAGAGTTGCAGGTACATAAAATTGTTAATATAATATTAATTCATCGTTAATCATGGTGATGGTTGCGACCATTAGTACGTGGTAATTCATTATATAATCACTGAATAATACACTTCCTACGTTTTATTCAGTGATTATAAATTCATCGTTGTTTATTTGATAAAATTCAAAGCACCAGCCTGAGAATTCTCCTTATTCTTCTCCTCCTTCCATTGGCTATGCAACCCTGGGTGGGTCTTGGCCTGCTCCATCACAAACCTCCATTCATCTCTATCCTGTACAAGTCTCCTCCACTCTGTGACATTCGTTCTTCGAAGCTCCTCCATTACTTCTTTTTCTTGGCCTTCCTTTCGGCCTTATATGCGTCATTTGCTTTGTTTCTTTTTCCTTCTATCATCTAGAAGTCTCCTCCAATCTGTAAGATCTTTGATTACTTCGTCTCTCCATATTTTTCTTGGCCTTCCTTTCGACCATCATTTTCTTTGTTTCTCTTTCCTTCTATCATCTACAAGTCTCCTCCAATCTGTGAGGTCTTTGATTAGGTCGTCTCTCCATATTTTTCTTGGCCTTCCTTTCGGCCATCATTTGCTTTGTTTCTATTTCCTTCTATCATCTACAAGTCTCCTCCAATCTGTGAGGTCTTTGATTACTTCGTCTCTCCATCTTTTTCTTGGCCTTCCTTTCGACCTCATCTGCGTCATTTGCTTTGTTTTTCTTTCCTTCCAGCCTCCACAAGTCTCCCACACTGTGAAATTCATTCTTCGTAGGTTTTCCATTACTTCGTCTCTTCATATCTTTCTTGGCCTTCCTTTTGACCATCATTTGCTTTGTTTCTCTTCCCTTATCATCTACAATTCTCCTTCACTCTGTGACATTCAATATTCGTAGGTCTTCCATTACTTCGCTTGTCTTTCTTTTTTCTTAGTCTTCCTTTCGACCTCATCTGCGTCATATGCTTTGTTTCTCTTTCTCAATTCTCGTCACGTACTCGAACCATCACAGCCTCTGCGTTTTTATAAAGCCTACCATGTCAGTTCCGTCTATTAAATAATTTATTTTTTTTCATCCACTTCTCAATACTTTTCTCTCCATTCCTCTCAATCTGTTTTCATTAAGGATTCTCCTTATCATCACCAGATGATAAGGTTTTTTATAATAAACTGTTTTGCAGGGACGAGACTCTGGAATTTCCTAAAACATCCTAGTCCTTTCATGTTCTAACCTTCTCTTAACCGATTTAGCTTTTTTTATTGAGGATTCTCCTTATCACCAGATGATAAGGTCTGTTACAATCAACTATTTCGCAGGGATGAGGAATTTCCTAAAACACCCTACTCTTGCTTGTTTCCGCACTCTCATTTTCTTTTAAGTTCTAAACTTCCCTTTATTTTCTTCTTTTCATTGAGGATTCTCTCTCACTACCAAATAATGTCTGTTATAACCAAATATTTTGCAGCCATGCGAATTTCCTAAAACACCCTACTCTCTCTTGTTTTCACTCTCTCCCCCTCTCTCGCACACATTTTCTTTCATGGTCTAACATCAGTATGTATCAAAATGCAATTAATTATTTTAGGCATCCTCCACAGCCAAAGGGTTTTAGCGGAAGTAACCGAAATGATCCGCACCAGCGTGATGATCCACAAAAACGTGCTCAACATAAACGAGTCGAAAATGGAGCACGTCCAAGATCTACACTTCGGCAACAAAATCGCCCTCCTGAGCGGAGACTACCTGCTCAGCAAGAGCTTCAAGGACCTGGCCTCGTTGCGAAATCCGACCGCCAACGAGATCCTCTCCTCCGCACTGCGCGACCTCTCCGAATGCGAGTTTTTGGGGCCCAGGGATTCCCAAAACCGACCCATTCCCGCCCGGCCGATAACGGACGGCGATTGCCCTTCGCGAATTTTCGCGGAGGGAAACACCGACGAGGGGCCTTATAATATAAAGGAAATTCTGGGGTACCCCAAAGAGGAGTGGGTGCTGAGGAATCTGTTGCACGGAGCTAACTTGCTGGGGAAGGCTTGCAGGGCCGCGCTGGTCTTCGGAGGTCACGACGTGGAAGTGCAGAAGAACGCGTACCTATTTGGGAAGAATGTCGCGCTGGCGCTGCAAGCGAAGTCCGATTACAGCACGTTCGTGTTTGATGGTCCCGCTAATTTAGTGTCGGCGCCGATAATGCTGCACTTGTGCAACGATCCCGACTTATATGGTGATATCAAGAAAGGATTGGATTTTGTTACGGATTTTGATTTTGAAGAAATTAAGAGAAAAGTCGGCGCGGGTCCGGCTTTAAACGAGACGAGGGAACTGAAAGAGGAGTTTGTTAGGAGGGCAATGAAGAATCTTGGGTATTTTATAGATGGCGATGCGAAAGTAGCGCTAGAGAATTTGATCAAAAATATTTAAAACGGGGGGCTTTGAAGAAGGTAGAGTGTTTTTAAGGTGGTGATCAGTGGCGGCTCTTGGACAATGGAAGAACAGCAACGAAATATTTGCTTCCTCTACAAGGACCCGTCTACACGCTCATGCAATTTGCGCCTATTTACTTGTGCAAATCGTTGCGTATAAACGAATGCATGAGGCTTGCGCAAGTCAAAAAGTTTGGCTTGAATAAAATCTGACGCGCTAGAAAATTTGCATGAGGTTGGTGCATGCCTAGAGCATCCGCATGGGTACCTGCCGCGACAGTCACACTTTTCGAGATGCGGTCGACAATCTGTGCAAGGGAAACCGAACGTGTAAACGCCAACACATGTTTAGTTCATTTGCGCAAATTGCATGAGCGTGTAGACGAGCCCTAAGGGCTTTATCACACCAGGCCACCATGGTGGATCCCGCCACCAAGTAAAGCAACCAGCCGAGACACCAGGTAGTCGGCATCCTGGTTGTTCCACCAGTAAGGTCTGGCCGACCGTATTCGACTGGTGGCGCAACCAAAGTGGTGGCGCCACCAGTCCGATACCAGGTGTGTTATACATTTGACTGGTGGCGCCACTGGTGCCGCCACCATGGTGGCCTGGTGTGATAGAGCCCTAATGCCGCGTTTACACGATGCCAATCGAAGAGACAATTGTCGGGGCCAGTTGTCTTGTGCCAGTTGCGTGAATGTCTGAGGCCAGTCCAATTGAATGAGAACTTGTTCACACGGTGAAACTATTGCTACGGCAGTTGCTGACCGTAAAAATGGTGGAGTGCTCATCGTCTGTTGTGTAGCAGTCTCGACTGACTAAGGCAAACTGGCCCAAAACGAGAGATCTACTGCCCTACAACGTTCACACGGCGCCAATTGTCTAGACAACTGTCTTGATAGAGCGGTGGGGGTGTCACTGCGCCCAGCCAATTGTCCTCTGTCTACTCCTGGAGACAATCGAATTTCAGGACAACTGGCGGGGCAGTTGGCACGCCAATTGGCCAGAGGTGTTTACACGTAGCCAATAATTTTATGCCAGTAAATTGTCCTCTGACAATTGTCTCCCCAATTGGCATCGTATAAACCAGGCATAAGAGTAAGTAGTGCGGCACGAGCGACATCTTTTTCTTTGCTCTCCCCACGGAAATGCACGAGCCGCCGCTGGTAGTGACGCAAGAGCAGTACTAGAAAATTTAATCAACAATGCCTAAAGCTTGTAATAGATGTAAAAGTTAGGCAAATTCACAGATTTGATAATACTGTTAATCCACTAGAGCGTGCATTAACGAAAACTCCCGATTTCACTAACAAATGTATTAACAAAATAATACACAATAACAAATGAATATTTAAGACAGCAACCACACGTCCGACACCTTTCGTTCTCTGGCTGACTGCCTCCCACTCTTCCCTTACGCATCCGATTCACCTCCCCTCTCTGCTCCGCTGACAATGCTAATAATAATGTTTTATGTGTGACGTACACGCTACAAAATTTATAGTATGAGAAAATTAGTGATAATTGGTATCATTCAGCGGCGGATCGTGGATTTCCGTAGGTAAGGCAAAGACAAAGATGCCGCTCGTGCTGCACTACTTTCTCTTATAGAGGAAGCAAATATTTCGTTGCTTTTTCGGTCTAATTTTCTTACGTTGCTTCACCGCCGAACATCCAGGAGCCGCCGCTGGTATCATTTCTCTATTTATTAAAGCTAGGTTTTTCGTAAGCCGGTATTATATTTTCAGCTGTATAAACGTTCTATATCCCTAGTAACACAAAATATTTCGTAAATATTGAAAAAAATTGATTATGACAGATTTTTATATGTTCCATCAATATTTGTATAAAATGTCAAGGAAATATTACTATATATATAAATATTTTTGCAATATTTGTAAAATAAAATTGAGGAAATATGATATATCAGGTTGTGGTGCGGATCCCAAAAGCATATACAGTATTACCGAGCACTCGAGATGTGTGGGGGCACAGACTAACCAGACGACCAACTCAATGTATTTTTCTGTCGGCAAAACTTAACACGTTTGTAGATGGCGAAAGTGTAGAAAATTGTGGGAAATTCAAATGTAAGATTAATAATAATAATAAATATGCTCAATAAATTCAGTTTTAAATAAAGTGAATCTATCAGGTGTAATGCAATATTAACTTCGTTAATGTATATCAACAATAAATTCACACATGTATTTAAAAAAAGAACAATGCAAAATAGGAATTTGAAGTTACGAAAGATTTGGTGACCTTTTAACAATATTAATTTCCTGCATTATGATAAATTCATTATTTCATATATTTGTAGTAGAGTCGCATGTTGCATTAGGTGAATAAAAGAAGAGGTTGTTTATTACATTCATGAACGTTTATTCGTTTTATTTTTAAATTCTGGTATTTACCTTGATATGCCAAGAAATTACCTGACCTTATTAATATGTTTATTAACGTAAAATACAAATTGGGAATTTGATTCTTGTCACACCAAAAGACGGGGAAACCCCAGTGGGAAAACCAATCTCAGAACTGTCATTTAACAAATTTACATCAAATAAAACAGGAAAGACAATTAAAATTGAAAACCTTACTTGTTGCAGTTGAAGAGCGAAATATGAAATGATAACATTCGAGTGTCACAGACTAACTTAGCAATGACATTTCGTTTTTTGTTGAAGTTGTACAAATATGTCCATCTATTAATACCTAAACGAATTAAGCAAATCATCTTACAGTTTCCATTTTTTTGTATCGTCTACTCGGGCGCCTCTACATATGTGAAAGGTTTTATCGAGGAGAGAAAGAGCGATGTACAATTTTGATGGAAGACAGAGACAGTAGATCCGGACAAATTTCCCTATGCACTTGGCGGTCTGGTTAGTCTGTGTGTGGGGGTAAAGTTTGCGCAGAGTGAGAAAGTATTGAGAGAACGCGACAAAAAATCTCCGGAGCTAAATGACAATACCTCACGAGTGCTTGGTACAACTCTACTTACGGTCAAATATCACAGTTTGAAGCTTGCACATAAGTTATACACTGGTTGTGAGAGTAGACAGGAATATATAACGAAATAGCAAAGACGTCTGCGTGTAAAACAGTTCAAACGGTGTCAGAATTGACAGTACAGTGTTGCCTTTTTCTTTCATCCATATATTTCTTTAAGGCCCGGTTGCACCGTTTTAAGTTAAGGGACCCATAAGATAAGGGAGCGGTAAGTTAAGGAAAAGTTAAGGAAGTGTTAAGTGTCGGTTCACTTGCACCGTGATTCTTGCAGCGTTCCTTAATTAAGGAATGACAAAGGGAGTAACGGTCATAGATAATGCATGAAATTTCGACCATCATTTGCTTTGTTTCTCTTTCCTTATCATCTACAAATCTCCTCCAATTTGTGACATTCAATCTTTGTAGATCTCCATCTTTTTCTTGGCCTTCCTTTCGACCATAATTTGCATTGTTTCTCTTTCCTTTTATCATCTACAAGTCTCCTCCAATCTGTGAGGCCTTTGATTACTTCGTCTTTCCAACTGTTTCTTGGCCTTCCTTTCGACCTCATCTGCGTCATTTGCTTTGTTTTTCTCTAGGGAAATTTAATATTTCATGAATATATTTTGGGCGAAAGTTGGGGGAATTTTCTTGGAAACGGTTTAGTTCATTCCATGCATAGAAAAGACATCGATTTCATGGATATTTTTTACTCCAAGCATGTGTGTGTCATGGGCGACGAGTTGTTCCTAGCAATTATTATTTTATGTGTAGGAGTAAACAATGTGAATTTACATGTCTGAATTAAATTTTAATTGATGTCCAATTGATGAAAGTGAATGCAATGTTGTTTGCTTGGAAAAGTGGAACCTCCGTTAGAAATTAAAGTCATCCATATCATGGAAGTAATTTGTTCTGTTATATATTCTACGTGGAATTTCGAGCTCAATGATTTCTAGAATATCACGATCGTAGTCAAAATAAAGAATAATTTTTAATACTTTATAAAACGTGAGGTTACGTTGAATAATGTGTGTGAATTGCCTATTTTATAATGTTGTGTACTTCATGCGTTTCTTTGCACGCACTTAAAATTTAAGCCGCCACCACCCGACGGCTTAAAGTTAACGAATTCTTAACCTCCAAATTGCTACTTAAAGTAACGGTGCAAACCAAACCGCCATTTTTAAGAAATCCTTAGTATTTAAGGATTCCTTAACTTACGGTGCAACCGGGCATGATATATTTATAAAATGTTACTTACTAAATATATGGATTGAAATATATAGAACATGTTTATAAAATAATTTTATTTCAATATTATATAAAATATTTACTTTGGCCTTTAATATTTCCGAAACATAAAAATGTAAAATCAATATTTGGAAAATATTTCTGACACATATTGTGCTACTAGGGATGCGCCATTAAGCGTCACTGTCAGCCTCATAAGAGAATTTAAGGTAAAATATACATCGAAATAGAAAAGAATGTTTAAAATCAATCAAAATATGTCCAATATAATCGTAGAACCAAACCTCAAATTATGTATTCCGTTGACCTCTTGAAAGATCGTTTTACACAGCCGAAAATATAAAACCAGTGTTATGTCAATTTAAGCCGGAGTTATATTCATTACCACCTTCGTGAAATCCACTGTTTGTAATTTAAATTTAATTTTGTGTGATATTTAAAGCGAATAAAATTAAATTCACGTAATTCACCAAAGTTACTACATACAAAATCGTAGTCGCAGTGAACGTGTTAAAACACAATAAGGAAGATTTTATTGTGAGATAAAATTCGTTTTAATCCCTTTTCAGCTAAAGATGTTAATATTTAGTGAATTTTGTTGAGATTGGTAAATGTAGTTCCGTCTGTATTAAATAAACTCAAAGTGTTTTTTTTTGTATCGTAAATAATAGTCATTTAAATGCTACCAACCATGAAAAATTAATTCTACCAACCTTTTAAAATGACGATCCTATGGAATTACAAAATTAATTTTAATTTACTAGATATTACGCTACAATCAACGGAGGAATGTTTTAAACAATTTTCAACTTATATAACACGTTTGGATTTTTATAAGGTGTGAGCCACAGAATTTTGTTTCTGAGTTGGCCATGTCCGAAAGAGAGAAGCATAGCAGTAATGTCTGAGATTAATTCATTTTTTAAATCTAATTCAATTGAACTAATCTAGTCTCATGACGTACCTCATTTATCTCACAGCCAACTCTGAAACAAAATTTTGTGGCTCACACGATACAATCTTTCAAAATTATTAAATTGGAAAAAAGAGGATATACTAAACATTGCTTGGATCTCGTAGGTGCACTCACCCAAAATAATAAAAAAAGATGTAGATGGAATTCAGCTTTCAAAAGACATTTTGAAATATATCAAACAAACAAAAAAAAGTTTGGAAATAAATCAGGTGACCGTGGTGGCCAAGGTATTGAAAATAACTATTGTCAAAATTATGGACAATATTAAAAATTAATTAGAATTAGTCTTAATAAGACTTAAATTTTTTGCTTGCAGATTAATGAACAGGTTGAATATTCATATATTCAGGCTACATTTCTTATATTTATATTAAAAATTGTTCCTTCAGTGCTGTTCCCGCTCTTATACCAATTAATTATTTGTATTCTTTCTTCGGTGGTGTAATACATTTTTATTATTAACACAATTTTGACAATTCAATAAAACTGAGTAAGTATGGTTGCCTATCTATTAATGCGTTGAGGTGATTGTTTTACGATTAATCGTATGTTCAGAGTTAAAATAAAAGCCCTGTATATGCACATATTTCAGCATTTTAAACTATAAAATAGAGACCAACAATAAGACTGTACAATTAAGTAATACATTATATTAATTTAAATAAACAAACATTACGCCTACAATACCTGCAGTTACGTCGCTTTCAACATCAGTAACGTCACTCCTCAATCCGCCGGCTTTAGAAACTAGAAGAACTATCAATCCCCAAGGAGGCTTTTCGTTGCTCAGAAACAAGTCCCTACGAAATGTTTTGCATTATTTCTTCATCATTACACCAATCTTGTCGTACGTTTTATTATAATGAATGAATAACTAAAATTCAAAATATTATGCGCGCGCAACCATACTGCAGGAAAAAATGAACTATAGCAAGGAATGAACGGATTCCAGCTGAATTTTAGGATAGTTTCCTAAAAAGTCGAGACATTTTTGCATAAAAAAAAAAACTTTCAGTAAATACAACAATACATTTTTTAATCCATTTTTAGTGGCGGCGATATAAATATTAAGCGTTTAAAAGAAAACGGTTAATTAGTAGAATAATATACAGGTTGTTGCATTTAATATAAGAAAGTTGGTATTGGCCGCTGTTACATGACACACCCTGTATAAAAAGTTTTTGTTGAAAAAATGCGCAACTAAAAATACCAATCGACGTATCCGATCGTTTTTTTGAACATGCCCCCAATTATTTATTATCGAATTTATTCCATTTGGCTGATACAAACTGTAGTTTTTTTGAAAGAGTGTCCAGTGGCGTAGCGAGGGGGGGGCAAGGGGGGGCTTCATGCCCCGGGCGCTACTCACAAAGGGGCGCCAAATGGTTCGCAAAACAAAAAATTGCTGGATAATTTGTATTTTTATTATAATTGATTTCTGGAAAATATATTTTAAATTTAGCGCCAGTGTAATATAATAAATTTTAATTCGTAAATAAAAAGGAAAAATGGGGAGGGGGCGCTATAAAGGTATTGTGCCCCGGGCGCGAGTTAAGCTCGCTACGCCACTGAGAGTATCAACATGATCTAACCACTTTAACTGATTATCGTTACGGATATTATTCCTATGTTACTCACTTAACAGTTTTGAGCATCGGATGTTTGGTCCCGATGAGTTTTCTCATGTGAATCGCCACGTTCGCGACTTCATCATTTAACCACCATCTCAGGTTCAGAAATGAAGTCGCGTATCCCACAACTCTCTCGGCGTCCTTGACGGCCAATTCCCAATCCGACGAAGTTTCCACTTGCAATTTATTGCGTGCAGCCACATGTTCGTGCAGAAATCTTGAAGTCTGCGCAATCCGCAACAAGAACTGTTTGTCACCTAACGTTTTGAAATTCCTATACACCCTAACAGCATGCATAACTAATCGGTGGTAAACTGAAAAAAAGGAAAACATGGGATAGAGAAGCAGTAAGGGCTTACAGATACTCTACTCGGTAGTTATTTTCCGCATAGTTGGCCATGGAATTTTGTTTTTTGGTTGGCCAAAAGATTCCAAAAATCAGCAACAATGGATATTTGCGTAAACATCATAGACAGCGTAAACTAGTTCCGACAATATTTTCAAGCGTTTACTCTCTCTATAATAAATTAAATTACAGGCAATGTGTTTACGTATGTCGTGTCAGTTTTCGGTAATGAACCACGCGATTCGTTGATCAAACTACGGCTCAATTTGTATACTAATGGCCGCTTTTATAATGGGCCCTATTCTGTTTTTATCACGGTGATAATTTTACGCCGTGAAAATTTATCACATCGTTTTCGATCGACCGGTAAATTGGTATTCCGTTTCTAACGTGATAAAATAAGTGTGACAACACTGTAAAATCTAAGCAAGTGAACTAATAACGGCATGCTTTCTCCATTTTTCAAATTAACGCGGGAAAATCAGTACCGAGTGCACTTGAAGCGAACTGTAATTAAGTTAATTTTGAAGTATTATAGAATTGATAACTACTAATCACCATCTAATATGGGTGTGTTAGTTCGAGACTCTCACAAATTTGTTGTTTTTAAAACAAATATTCTAAATTCACATTTCGGCGTCTCAAATGGATTGCTAAAATCCCGTAAATGTCGTTAAAATTGCAGCAAATAATTTTTTTTTGTTCCCGCAGCAATAATAAAGCGAAATAAAGACCATATTCACAATTTTATGGTTAACACACACTTATCACCTGCTCCGATTTCGGTGATAAAACTGAACCTTACTTTTCGACTGACGTCATTCGAAACTCGATCGGTGATAGAAACAAAATCGGAAACTTGCGTGAAGTGAAAAGTTTTTTCGAAAAAAGTGATAAAAACAGAATGGGGCCCAATGTCTGGGCACTGATTCTACTCCCGGCGTTTTTTTGTCATTGATACTTTTTCGCCTCATTTCAATGAGTCACGATCGAATAAAATCGGTGAGAAAAACCACCGAGGAAACAAAAAGCACCGGGAGTAGAATCAGGGCCCAGGTTACAAGTTCGCGTTCGCTGCATGACTCAACACTTTCAACTATTGCATCACCCTTAAGACGTAAACATCTCAAGTGCGCATACAACCGCGAATAATTGAGATTAAACCGTAACGTAACTTCGGATATTGATTGTCATCAGTGTGATACAGGGTGGGTTATTGTAGGAAAATAACACCTGAATGGAGGGCATTAAAGAAATGAGTAACTTATAAATTGTAAATTGTTTATATTATCAAGTCTAAATTAAGTACATTTTGGTCGAAATTGTTAATGGTAACATCTAAATTGGACCGATGAAAACGGCCTTCAAATACTCGTTTTCACAGATTCGGTTTGTAAACCTGAGCCACACATGAAAATGCAATCGGTAAAACTACACCAGTTAATCACCAACCAGCATAAAATTCATTAACCCTTAAAAGTATGATTTTTAATTTTTTAATAAAAAAAAACCTATTGATGGAAAATTATGTGGACAAAAAGGAAAAATAATTTAAAAATTTTTTTGTCTCAAAATGAAAATTTTATTTAATAAAAATCTTTCCGGTAAAATTATTTTTTTAATTTAACAATAAAAAATGTATTTTATTCAAACATAAAATTACTGTCAAAGGACAACTGAAAGAAATTTTTAAATCAAACACAGGGCTCCATCTATGTACAAAGCTATAAACTATTTTGATCTTTATGATATTGCGAATCTGCGATTCTAAGATTTTAAATCCGAACGAGATGTTGCATATTTGCAACCGTATGCATTTAAGGGTTAAAACAAAACAATTATGCTGGACACATCGTTCTTTAAAACAGGATTTGAAAATATGACTAAATTCTTAACAGCTATTTTTGGTTTGTATAAAAATATATATAATAATAATATGAATAAGACACATTGGGTTTCATCTTACATAATAATTAATAAATTTTCAACCTATAAAAAAAATTAGTATACAGAGTAAACATGTTTTAAATGATGATCCAAATGATGACTCGAAGAGTCAACTCTGAGAATAGTCTTTAAATTTAAATTTACTTTTCACATGAGAGTCACGAGCCGAGTCAACTCCTTTTCACTGACTATTTTTAGTGAGACAGCTCACAAAAATTAGTCATTTCACCCATCTCTAATCCATATTAATTGAAAATGTAATGTTTTTGTTTTTAATGTTTTAAAATTTAAATTTACTTTTCACATGAGAGTCACGAGCCGAGTCAACCCCTTTCCACTGACTCTTTTCAGTGAGACAGCTCACAAAAATGAGTCATTTCACCCATCTCTAATCCATATTGGGTTAATTGAAAATGTAATGTTTTTGTTTTTAATGTTTTAAAATTTAAATTTACTTTTCACATGAGAGTCACGAGCCGAGTCAACCCCTTTTCACTGACTCTTTTCAGTGAGACAGCTCACAAAAATGAGTCATTTCACCCATCTCTAATCCATATTGGGTTAATTGAAAATGTAATGTTTTTGTTTTTAATGTTTTGTTTATCTTGCTTTTATTTTAAGCATGGAAATGTAGAAGAATAATTTTGCAGCTAGTTTTTTTTATAATTCATGACGATTAGCCTGTTCGCAGTTTCACGGCTAATAACAGTGGAATGCACATACCCTTAAAATAATAAATTGCACAAAGTTTTAAAGCTTATACCATCTCATCTTGTTTGGTTGAAGAAACTTTTTCGGCAATGAATTGGAAGGTTTAGAAATAATACGTTAACTGTTAATTAAGTAAAGGTGAAAACAGGGGTGAAGGGTGGGCCCTATCCTACCCTCCAATTTATGGATGATAAGGAGATGTCACATGTAGAAATCAATAAGAGTTGAACTCGTTTTGATTAACTTATTTATTGGTGTAAACTTAGACGTGTGCGCACCAGGTTAGATTGTAGAATAGGAACCACCAGTGACGGTTCGCGGGGTTTTTTCTGGTACGGCCGAGGAACAAGAGGTGCTAGTATATTAATAATAGATAGGTAGGGTCAGTTGCAGACAAGGGCGTTTCCAGCCTACTAGTATAGGGGGGGGGGGGGTAATTAAAAAAAGATAAATAAACTGGTGCTTCCGCTCTCATATACCACACCTGTTCCGTGAAATCTCCCTATCCTTTTCCAACGTTTTAAAGCGTTGGAAAAATTTACCGGTTATATTCTTTGTTTGGAATATGGAATACCGGTAATTTTTAACAATAAAAATTGTTAAGCGAAAAATTCTTAGGGGGGGTTATTACCCGATTATCCCCCCTTTGAAACCGCCACTGCAAAATATACCAAAAATTAAATTAAAACAAAAATAGTGGACCAAGGAAACAAACATTTGAACAGACAAATAAAAATAAATAAAGAAAAATTTAGGGCAAAAGATTAACAAAAAATCTACAATGTTGGTCAAAAAGTCGAAAATTTAGACAAAACATGGAAAATTCGGACCTAAACATAATAAATGCAGACTAAACGAAAAACCAAAAATGGGAGCCAAAAAACCGAAAAATTTTAACAATAAAATCGAAAAGTTAGGTCAAAATAAAGAAAAATTTAGGTCAAAAGATTTAAAAAAATAATAAATATTTGTAATGTTGGCCAGAAAGTCGAAAATTTAGACAGTATATCGAAAACTCGGGCCTGAAGATAATAATTGCAGACTAAAAAATCGAAAATATCCGAAAAAAATAAAAAGAAATCTCGCATATAAATCAATCATTCAGGTTATAGATATTTTAACCGAAATTAACTCAAAATTTTGGAACTAGAATTAAAAATTCGGCCCGAAAAATCAAAAATGCGGACAAAAAAATCAAAAATTTTAACATTTAAATCGACAATTTATGTCACAATAAAGAATATTTAGGTCAACAGATCAAAACTTTAGACCAAAAATAATCGAAAATACAGGTCAAAAATCTAAAAATTTGGGCCAAAAAGTCGAAAATTTAAAAAATTAAATCGCAAAAGGTCTAAATAAGGGATATTTAGGCTAAAAGTTAAAATATTTTGACCAAAAATATCGAAAATACAGGTCAAAAATTTAAAAACCAAAAATTCGTCAGGAGAAATAAAAAATGCGGACCAAATAGTCGAACATTTTAACTATGAAATCGAAAATTTAGGTAAAAATAAAGAATATTTAGACCAAATGATCAAATAATAAAAAATGCAGAATATTCTAGTAAAAGGGTTTAAATTAGTCTATTGTTCAAAATCATTTTCCAATTTTTTTTTAAATTGGAAATATTTTTCTTTAATTTTCGCTTTAATTAGCTTTAAAAGTTGAGACAAGGCACTTTTCTACTAAATGAAATCAGTGGCGGCTCGTGGAACATCTTGATGGTAGAGCCACTTATACAATATCCCCCCTCCTTTTTTGAAGAAACAAAGAACCATTTATCTTGCTAGAAAAATCGAATATTTTGGCCAAAAAATCAAAAATTTGGAATAAAATAGCCGAAGATCTAAATTATCGGCAAAAAAATCAAAAAACTTGGTTTAAAAATAAAAATGCACACCAAAAAATTGAAAATACAAGCAAAAGAAAAGAGAAATTTGAAAATAATAGCAAAAATAAAAAAAATTTCACAGCCAACGGAAAGCGGATTTCAAGTTTTTAACATAATGTATTTAGATGTTATTTCTGCGAATAAGGATGTTTGTATATATAAAAATAAAAAATAAATTCGCAAGAAAATTTAAAATATGGGACAAAAAATAAAAAAATTAAGACCAAAAATCTAAAATTCGTACCCAAAAATCAAAGCTGTAGACCAAAAAATCAAAATTTTTAACAAACGAATCGAAAATTTAAGTCGAAGTAAAGAAAATTTCGGCCAAAAGACCAGAAATTGAAACAAAATATAGGCCAAAAAAGTAAAAACCTAAAAAGGTGAAAATTTAGACTAAACAATAAAAATTCGGGCGTAAAGATAAAAAATCCAAAATTTCTACAAACCAATCGATTTTTTTCGTCAAAATAAAGAATATTTAGACCAAAAAATTAAAAAAAACCTACAATATAGCCTAAAACGGTGAAAATTTAAACAAAACATCGAAAACGAGCGTAAAGATAAAAATTGCAGACAAAAAAAATCGAACATTTCTACAAACCAATCGAATATTTTGGTCAAAATAAAGAAAAATAAAAAAGTTGGAAATGCAGAAATCTCAAATATGGGCCAAGGAATCAAGAATCCTGATCTAAAAATAAAAAAGCAGATCAAAAAATCGAAAGGTAGAAGAAGCAAAATAATTTGCCACCAAAAATAAGTTTCTGACCAGAAATTCCAATAGCAAAAAATTAAAAAATCACGAAATAAAATCACTAATCCAAGTTAAATAATGTAAAATATATTATATTATTTGTTTGTAATATGGAATACCGGTAATTTTTAACAATAAAAATTGATAAGCGAAAAATTCTTAGGGGGGGGGGGGGGGTAATTACCCGATTACCCCCCCCCCCTTGAAACCGCCACTGGTTGCAGAGACGGCTGGCTGCGTGACCGCACCTATCTGTATTACCACCTCTTGTTCCTCGGCCGTACCAGAAAAAACCCTGCGAACCGTCACCGGGAACCACCCACCGTATCAACTGTACCTTAATCTACAGCATCTTCTTAAGTTGAAGAAAGTTCTTCAGCAATTCATTGGAGAAATTGAAAGTTTAGAAATAATATAAAAACACTGTAATAAACAGTACTTATAACATTCTTCTCTTTTATGTATCTGTCATTGGGCGTTAAAGATCAATCTGGCTACGGTGAAATATCAAAAATAAAATTCTGCAAAAGTGCCAAATTTAAACATACCCTCTATCTCTTCTAATAAGCGAGATCCCCATGGTGAGCCTCGAATTTGAAACACCCTGTATTAATGATTAATTATTTAATGTCATTTGAAAACATAATTTCTTAACGCTAATAATAATAAATTGAGCAACAGCATCCTTGTACTTTCCTGCAATGGTGTACAATTAATATTCAACCTTCAAGTATCACGTTTCATACTTGGTAAAATTAATCTTGCAGTTACGAATTTAGTACAGGTTTTTTTTTAACAAATTTCATTACTTCGCATTTTGATCTACCTTAACCCCTAAAGATCCTGCATGGCCGCGATGATGTTGGCCAGGGCCGTGCGGGCGTCCGTATGCGGCAGCTGGTTCAGGACATCAATCGCCGCGTTCGAGTGTTCCCTCTGCAGCCGCTTGGTGCGTTCTAATCCAGGTCCGGAAAACACCTCCCGCCTGAGCAACTCGTAATTAACGTTATCCACACTGTCCAATCCCTTCTCGATCTCAGAGTACAAACTCGGGTTGTGCTGAAGCTGGAACATGACGGGCGCGCACACCAGACTGAAGGGCCCCGTCGTGCCCTGCATGAACGGCTCCCTGTCCAGACAGGCCTGCCACGCCAGAGCCAAGTGTTTCCCGAACAAGTACCCCTGCTCTTGCAAAGGCAGCGGGTGTCCTGCTAGTTTTAAAGTACCCTGGCAGGATTTTCCCAGTAAACTCCCCGCGGTTAAAACGTGCCTCAGCGTCCATTCGGCCTGCGCGTTACCCAAAGCGTCGCTCACGACGAAAGGCTCGATCCCGCTTTCGGTTAGATGATTAATTTCGATTTTCTCGTTGTTGGGTCGTGCGGGTAAGGGATTATTCTGGCTGTCCCTCGGTCCGATAAATTCCGCCTCGGCCAGATCTCTCACGGCGGAACTCATCAACTCGACGAGTTCTTGATTCCGCAGTCCGGCCAATTCCGCGCAGCTGTTGCTCAGGAGGTAATCGCCGCTGAGCAGCGCCATCTTGTTGCCGAACTCCATGTCGCTCAGGTTCTCGCTGTTCTTTTTTATGTTCACCAGTCCCTTGTGTACGAGGTGGCTGGTTCGTATCATTTCCGTGACTTCGGCTAAGGCGCGCTGGGAGTGCAAGACTCCCGCGGCTTTGTTCTGCTCCATGTCCTGGATTTCTTCGGTGTGACCAGCCGCTTTGGATACTAGCAGGACTATCAATCCCCACGCTTGCATATTGTTCTTGCCGTTGTAGAGCAGTCCTCTGAAATATATGATTAATTGAGAGTTTTGGTGGAAACACAACATTTGTAAAAATAAATAAAACAATTTCCAGAAAAGGGGAGGTTTTAAAATAATAGTCATAGTTTCGCCCATATTAAATAAACTAAAAGCTATTTAAAAGTTTTGGTGGGAGCCAATTTGGGGAACATTTACAACCAGTGACGGTTCGCGGGGTTTTTTCTGGCACGGCCGAGGAACAAGAGGTGGTAATACAGATAGGTAGGGTCAGTTGCAGAGACGGCTGGCTGCGTGACCTCACTTATCTGTATTACCACATCTTGTTCCTCGGCCGTACCAGAAAAAACCCCGCGAACCGTCACTGTTTGTAACAAGGAATTGTTGAAAGTTGCATTGCAAGCAGAATAGGAAAAACATCCAATAGCTTATACTGAAAAATGGTGATGTGGCCATCATGTTACTTTCTACGACTTTATATTTACGTTTTCATAGGTTTATTTTCAATTGAAATCATATTTTAAATGTACATCGAGCGTTGCGTAAACTCGGATGAAACTGACGTTTAAAACGTCAAAATCATGAAAGATGGAAAAATTATACTTCAAATTCAAAAACTCGGTTTACTCAAAAACTAACGAGATTTCGAAAAAAACTTATTCTTTAGAAGTTGTTCATTTTGGCATTCTGTACAATTATTATTAACATAACATTTCTGTAACTATCGTTTTATAATTATAAACCAAAAATTAAAAAAATTATAATAAATTTTTTTCTCGAATAAAAATGATTTTATGAAAAATGTTTTCAAGCAAAAGATGTTCATTTCTTTGTTGTCTTCAAAGTTTGTTTGAATGTTTTTGTGATATTTTTCATATTTAAGAAAATATTGGCAAAAAACAAAAAACAGTTAAGGTAAACGCCCACTTCCGGTGTACGAAATTTTACCAAAAGCTTTTCAGTTCTTCAGATTATCAAATAAGATGGATGTTCAAAGTTTCATATCAATTGCTCTATTAGTTTTTGAGATACAGCGCGCACACAGCAGACACACACACAC
This sequence comes from Ocypus olens, assembly GCA_910593695.2. Lineage (NCBI taxonomy): Eukaryota > Metazoa > Arthropoda > Insecta > Coleoptera > Staphylinidae > Ocypus > Ocypus olens. The sequence goes on from OU343048.1 coordinate 3,241,303, forward strand.
ACACACACAATTTTTTTTTTCCAGAAATTGTTGAAATGGCATCTAGGGACCCCAAAACGGATATTTCCGTAAAAAAAAATTTTGAAAAAAAAATCACGATCACAATACTTTCTCGTACTTCGTAACGGAGAAAGTAAAAAACTGGTGCAATGCCGAGAAGATTGAAAGATGTAGACTTCTGTGCAATAAAATTAAGCACAAGTCTTATGAGTATTTTTTACAATATTCTAGTTGTGTAATTCGGGTCTGCAACATTTTCAAGAAATGATAAAACACCATAACTTGAAAAAAATGGTGGTGTGGCCATCATGTTACTTTCTCCGATTTGACGATTAAACCAAAACCTTGAAAATGCTGGCAAAAAATAAAAAATCGCTACTTCAGGTTAAAAATCTAAAATATTCGCCAATCAAAAATTCGCTGATAGAAATCAATAATTAAACAATAAAACTAAAATATAGGCCCAAAAAATCCAAATATCGAAAACTATGGCCTAAACATAAAAAAAACGCAAACTAAAAAATCAATTACTTAGGCGGCTAAAAATATAAAATTTGGAATAAATTGAGGCGAAAACCAGGCAAAGATCTAAAATATGGACCAAAAATATGCAAAATATTGTAAATTCGAGTAAGAGAAAAAATATTTAGCTAACCCCTAAAATAATTTGATTTTGATTCAGCTATATACGGATCTTCGATTATTATTTATTTAATTACCTAAAATAATTCTTTGGCTCAAAATAAGTTTCCGACCAGAAACTCGAAAAGAATGCGAAAAAAAAAATAAAAAAACAATAATTCAGTTTAAAAATCTAAAGTAGAGGGCAAAAAATAAAAAAAAACCGACCAAAAAACTCGAAAATAGCGGCAAAAAAAATCGCGCATAAAAATCAATAATTCAAATTAGAAAATTTAAAATACGAGTATAACACAAAAAAGCTACCACCAACAATTAGGACGTAAATATTAAAAATGCGGACCAAAAAATCGAAACTTTTAACTCACAACCTAAATTTTCACGCCAAAATAAAGAATATTTAGGACAAAATAAAGAATATTTAGTTCAAAAATCAAAAATTTGGAATAGAAAACGAAGTTACAGGCCGGAGATCCAAAAATGCAGATAAAAAATTCAAGTAAAGGAAAAATAGTTTGCTGTTTTCACCTTCAAAATAGCCCTGTAGCTCAAAGAAAATTTCTGAACAGAAACTCAAATTGAAAATAAAAAAATCTAAAATATGGGCCAAGAAAACAAAAAATTTGACCAAATACCGAAAATTTGGGAGAAAAAAATAAAAAAAGCAGGCCAAAATAAAGAATATTTTAGGTCAAAAATCAAAACTTTGGAAAAAACAAGAAATTACAGGCCATCGATCTAAAAATGCAGATAAAAAAATTCAAGTAAAGAAAAAATAGTTTGCCATTTTCACCCTCAAAATAACCCTGTAGCCATCATGTTACTTTCTCCGACTTGATGGTATCATAGACATTTATATTTACGTTTTCATAGTTTATTTTCAATTTAAATCATATTTTAAATGTACATCGAGCGTTGTGTAAACTCGGATGAAACTGACGTTTAAAACGTCAAAATTATGAGGAAAGATGGAAAAATTATACTTCAAATTCAAAAACTCTGTTTACTCAAAAACTAAAGGGATTTCGAAAAAAACTCATTCTTTATAAGTTGTTCATTTTGGTATTCTCTACAATTATTATTCACATAAATTTGCTGTAACTATTATCGTTTCATAATTATAAACCAAAAATGAAAAAAAAAATTAATAAATTTTTTTCTCGAATAGCAATGATTTTATGAAAAATATTTTCAAGCAAAAGATGTGCATTTCTTTGTTGTCTTTAATGTTTGGTTAAATGTTTTTATGATATTTTTCATATTTAAGAAAATATTGGCAAAAAACAAAAAACAGTTAAGGTAAACACCCACTTCCGGTGTACGAAATTTTACCAAAAGCTTTTCAGTTCTTCAGATTATCAAATAAGACTTATGTTCAAAATTTCATATCAATTGCTCTATTAGTTTTTGAGATACAGCGCACACAGACAGACACTCACACACACAGACACAAATTTTTTTTTTCCAGAAATTGTTGAAATGGCATCTATGGACCCCAAAACGGACATTTCCGTAAAAAAAATTTTTGAAAAAAAAATCACGATCACAATACTTTCTCGTACTTCGTAACGGAGAAAGTAAAAACGAATAATTTTAAGAAAAATCACTTGATATGTTTCACTTATGAAATTATTAATTCCGACTACTTTCGGCTGCAAGCCATTTTCAAGTAATGTAGATATCAAGTTATATTTCTTACATTTAATCGTTTTTTAAATATTAAATCATGTTTTGTCAAGTGATCAATGAGAATCAAGTTTAAAACTAAATATGGTTATCTTTTAAGTAAAAAAGAGTAAAGTATACCGTCATTATATAAATATGTTTTTTTCTAATTTGCGTCTAAAACGGAGTCATTAACGCACTCATATGGGTTCGTTAATGGCTCGCCGAGTGCTTTAATAATTGAATTTTTCAAGATTGGCACCGTTCAAATTCAGAGCCGTCAACCTGTGCTAAATTTTCGGCGAGATAGTTTTGAGGGTATGTGATGTGTGGAAATCGCAAACTAATTTCAAATTGTAATGTCAATTATTAGAGCTACCAACCACCATACAATTTTCTAAATATTTATGATCGATTTTTTAATTCAGAAATGGAATAAAAGGGGCAAAATAGAAAAATACTGTAAAAAACTCGTTCATAAGGCCTTTTTTGCAAATATCGAACTGTTTTTTTAAATATAGTATTTAGGTATTGAAAAAATATGAGGCCACCATCATTACTTTCTCCGATTTATCTATAGTATTGTTTTTTCGAGATATTTTTCATATTTATCGATTTTATACAAAAACTGGTGAGATTTCGTAAAATACTAATTGCTTATAAATCGTTAATTTTGGCGTTTTCTACAATTGTTTATTAAAATTTCATGCAACTATTACAATTTCATAATTGTATCAAAACAAAATGTTATAGTATTTTGTTTATTCGGAAATTAAGGAGTTAATTAAAATATTTATTAATTTGTTCATTTTTACTTTGTGTTCAACTTTTGTTAAAATATTTTTGTAATATTTTTCATATTTAGAAAAATATTGGAAATAACAAAAAACTTTAAATTATACGTCAATTTTGCAAAAAATAACAAGAATAGTGAATTCATCATCGAAGCTTGGAGCTGAGATTTTTCGATAATGAATTTACACAAATCTCTCGTCACTTCAGATAAGACGGTCCCTCCTTTTTACAAACATACACAAGATTCTAATAGTCAGTCAAGTCAAATAAGTATAATAGTGCTAAGCGCCAAAATTTCATTCAAGTGACTGGTCCACTCTTGACGACCACATCCTTGTCTCGCTACATTAATATCACATATGGTGCTCTTCTAGGGGTTTCGCGGGTTAGATGCAAGAGCATTTCTATTTCTTCGTCGGTATCCAATGCCCTTAAAAAAAAACCTCAAGTGTGCCATGATTTTTTATTTTTAAAAATTTAAGTTGGTAACACATATTGAGGTTATGTTACATGTGGCATATTCCAACCGATAAATTAATTTGCTGTGATAAACGACGCAGGTTCACTTTCCAAAATTCCTTGGGCTGTGTTAATAGCATCCTGAGTCCGTTTGACTGGTCTACCACTTCCTGGTTAACGGAGTTTCGTGATAAGGTATTTTTAAACTCATAAATAATGGGAACGTAAGGAAATTCTACCTGAAACTCTGCCATAGGTGCGTCGAATGAATCCACAATTTCCGTCCACTTAACTCCCATTTCGGAAATAACTTTCAATTAGAAACGTTTTTTGCTGGTTGCTGTGACCACGAAATAATTGTGACTTTTAGAACGATCTGACGTTTTGTTTGTCGATTCCGAACACGTGTGCCAACTTAAATTTTTAAAAATAAAAAATCATGGCACCCTTGAGGTTTTTTTTAAATACAACAGAATTTATTTTCCGACACTTTTCTAATGGATCTTGGCTTTTATACGCTATCAAAACCAAAGTAGTTAACAGTTTCTTAATGAGCAATTATAAATTTATTTACGATGACTCAATGCGAACTTTCTAAACCCGACGCAAATTCGAAATACTCACTTGGCGGTCTTCAAAAGGGGATGATTCGAGCCGATCAGCTTCCTCAGGTGCAGGGCCACGTTCGCGATCTCGTCGCTCAGCAACCACCGCAGGCTCAGGAAGGACGTGGGGTAGCCGACGATCTTCTCCGCCTCGCTGACCGCCCTGTTCCAGTCGGGCTTCTGCCCGTGCGACAGGGTTTTCCTCCTGTCCGTCGTGCACATGGGGGCGTTCTGGTACAGGCTCCTCGAGGGCGCCATCGTCCTCCGGAGGATGGCATTCCTGCACAGTTTGGAGAGCATCGTCGACGTGAGTACTACTGGCCGTGAATTAATCGTCTGGTCCGGTGTTTAGGAAAGTGGTCGGTGTGTTGAAGAGAAAGTTGACCCACATCGGGCTCGCCCCACCACCACCACGCGTCCCCCAAACATCTTCGGCCTCCGTGTGGAAGTACGTGCCATCCGTGCGCCGGGGAATTAACACGCAGCGCGAAGAGCATTGCGAATATTTTCTCACTAAATTTAGACGTTCACGCCGACAGCACGTACATGTGCTCGCAGCGTGGCGGAAACTGTCATTCGTTTACATGACGCTCGTGAGGCGGAAATGGGGGAAAATACGAGGTGCAATTGGATACGCTGTGGCGGTGCGTTACGTGAAGTTTGGGTCGGCCTAATCTCTCATGATGGATTGATAGAACATTTATTTTCACTGTTGCGAAGTTTGGGTCCGCCAAGCCTACTAAAATTACATGGTTACAAACTGGGGACTCATTTATTTTTACTGTTGGGTGCTATGCATAGATTGAGTAAACGTAGTCTACAGGGAAGTTAAATGACAACTTGTCATGTCATCCGAAGCCGGTTGTGTTACCTGGTCAATTCTGTTTTAGACATTTTCCAACATTACTAAACGAAAATTATAATTGTGTCCTAATAAATAAGGAAAAGCGGTGCTACTAATTGTTTACGCAACACAGGAATTCAATATCTGCTCAGACTCTGAGCCTCAATTTCTTCTCACCTCAGCGGCTGAGGTCAGACCACGATTTATTATACTTGGCTACTTTGTAAGCTGTACCGTAGCTTCCAAGTGTGGATGCTTGTTGAGCAGTGACTGCTCGCAGGGTGACTCATGGTACGGCCGAGGTAACAGAGGTGGTAATACAGATCTCTGCAACCGACCCTACCCATCTGGGGTGACTCATGGTACGGTCGAGGTAACAGAGGTGGTAATACAGATCTCTGCAACCGACCCTAACTATCTGGGGTGACTCATGGTACGGCTGAGGTAGCAAAGGTCTGCTACCTCGGCCGCACCATGAGTCACTGTTTTTAAGCGAATTTTGCTTTACAAACATACTCTGTTGTCCTGCCTTCTTACGATTTTCCGTTGGCGATTTTCTTTCTTCGTCTTTCATAGACTTATTATGCTTAGTAATTAAATGTCAAGCCAAGTTAAAGTCTTTGAACACGACCACTGTTTCTAGGCATATCAAACACACGGGTTTATCATTATACCAGGAGATTCTGACGATCCATGCCAGGAATTTTCCTTGGTCTCAGGGAAAAAATTGCCATTCTTATAAAACGCTTCAAAATGTTACGCTACGGGAAGCGAAAAAAGCTTCCGATTTCAAAAATGGAAAAGAAAGTTTTGGTTACCATTTAAAAAAATAATTGCGCTTATACGTGATGACATGAGAGAAGTCACAATTATACAGGGTCCTGCATCAGTTGTTTTGTTTCAGCATGGCCCACTTCAGTGCATAGAATTGTAATTAAATTGTAGAGTTTTGATAATGGCAAGCTGAGTTGCCGAAACTGCAGCCAAACAAATAAACCAAAGTGTTATACAAACAAGGTAAAAATTGTTTTGTTCACGAAAATGTTATAATGTGAGCATTATTTAATTGTATTGGCAGCATTGATGGGGTACCAATGTCATTAAACACGCATTTGCGTGTTTAATATGCTTATTAAACACGCTAATTCGCGCTTTGATTCACAGAACGCGATTTATGGTAATATTTTGTTTACCCTATTTAATGCTGATTTTAACTTTGATTTTATTTTTTTTTCAATTGTTATTGTAATTACAACTTTAATTTTAATTTTGATTTTAATTTTGATTCTAATTCTATATGCGAGTTGTACACTATACTTAATTTAAAATTAAATGTTGATCTTGATTTTAATTTTCGTGAACAAAGTATATTGTACAACTCGCATATAATTTAATTTAAAATTAAATGTTGATCTTGATTTTAATTTTCGTGAACAAAGTATATTGTACAACTCGCATATAATGGCTATTAATCACTCAAACGATTTGCTCCACTCGCCTACGGCTCGTTCCGCAAACATCGTTCTCGTGATTAATAGCCGTCATTATATGCTCGTTGTACAATATACTATTATTTTATATAAAAGCATGTATAACGAAGTAGACGCTTCCTACACAACAAATAGTCATTAAATTGTTACTTTTGTGAAAAATATTGAAAATCTCAACAACTCTGTGGTTTAGACAGAAGATATACCCCCCTCAGATTGAAGAGAAGAAAAAGACCTATCGAATAACGACATAAAATAGGGGGCATTCGAATAAAAAAAATGGTTTATACCGCTTTGAAATTTGCAAAGTTTGGATTTTTTTTCTGAACGCCCTGTAATACTAAATTCAAATTTCTCATCACCAAAACGTTGCTTATTAACCAAACTGAGATTTTTGCTGAAACTTTATCTTACCTTCAAAAAACTGTATCGCTACGATTTTTTAAAGTTGAGCCTGAGAAAAAAAAATGTAAATTGACAACTCTGTAACATTATCCAAAACTAAATGGACAACAATGTAGAGGTTGAAACATGTCATCAGAAAACTTGAATAAATACAGGGTGTTTTATTTTAAAAAAAAAGTTTGTTTTTGTTATATCACAAAATTGGGACACCCTGTATATTTGAAAATAATTTTACGGCATAAAGTTTTTTAAACCAATAACTTTTTGTACGGAACAATTTTGTTTTTTTTTTACGGGAAAGGCGCTAGGAAAGGCCCTGTACACAGCACATCTAACCTAAAAATTTTATTTGAAATAAGTTATATTAATATAGAGGGTTATCCGCAGGGCCGCGCCAAGATATGTTGCCGCCCCATTTCAATGTGAAAATGAAAACCACCATTGATCTAATTATTTAGAAAGAAAGAATTTCGATATAAACAAAGAGATACGGTCATGGATTTCGCGCTTGCATCCGTACGCAAAGAATAAACAATCATCTCCTATTTCACCAACGTACGTGTTAAAAAAGTATTTTAGGTGGATTTATTTTTTTTACGAGCGCCGATTTTAAATAAATTGTTTGCAAATTATAAAAAACCAATAAGATTTGGTAGGCGCCAAAGTAAGAGGGCTCTTGGCATCGATGCTTCGGGCTAATGACCGGCACCTCTTAAGGCCTGCCGTCCGGGTGCTGGGCACCCCTATCACCCCCGCTTGGCGCGGCCCTGGTTATCCGGGACACCCAAAATATCATCGAAAGGAACATTCGGAAAAAAAAAGTTTCAAATAAAATGTATTTACTATGAAGGGGCCAATTCAGAAGGCCTATTAATTTTCAATTCTAATCCAGTTTTCAAGGTCATTTCAAGGCCAACTTGTTATTTTAAAATAAACACTTGTAATTTTTATCTACGGATTAAAGTAAATAGCTTTTATAAAATAAAAACATTTTTTTCTTCGGCGCTTACTTTTTATAATGTATAATTATTAAAGGAAAACCAACACAATCTCAATTAAACGCAAAATTCTTTTGCCAAAAAAATACAAAAAAGATCAATTTTACATGTTTTGGCTCTGTTAGACGACAGTTTTGTTGGCCAATATAAAAAGTTAATAGACTTGAAAAATGGGTTATATTTAAAAAAAATGGTGATGTGGCCATCATGTTACTTTCTCCGATTTGATGGTATCATTTATATTTACGCTTTCGTGATTTATTTTCAATTTAAATCATATTTAACGAACGTTTTGTAGACTAGGATGAAACTGACGTTTAAAACGTCAAAATTATAAAAAATGGAAAAATTATACTTCAAATTCAAAAACTCAGTTTACTCAAAAACTAAAGAGATTTAGAAAAAAAACTTATTGTTTATAAGTTGTTCATTTTGGCATTCTCTACAATTATTATTAACATAAATTTGCTGTAACTATTATCGTTTCATAATTATAAAACAAAAATGAAAAAAAAAAATTCTCGAATAACAATAATTTTATGAAAAATGTTCTCAAAATAATCTCATTTCTCTATTGTCTTCAATATTTGTTTAAATGTTTTTGTGATATTTTTCATATTTAAGAAAATATTGGCAAAAAACAAAAAACAGTTAAGGTAAACACCCACTTCCGGTGTACGAAATTTTACCAAAACCTTTTCAGTTCTCCGGATTATCAAATAAGACGTATGTTCAAAGTTTCATATCAATTGCTCTATTAGTTTTTGAGATACAGCGCGAACAGACACACACACACAAACACAAACACAGACACAAAACAAATTTTTCCAGAAATTGTTGAAATGGCATCTAGGGACCCAAAAACGGATATTTCCGTAAAAAAAAATTTGAAAAAAAAATCACGATCACAATACTTTCTCGTACTTCGTAACGGAGAAAGTAAAAATGAGGTTATATTTTATGACAGTGGACAATGTTACCATCAAATTGAGTATCTTCACTGTAGAGATAATTTTATAATTTGATTTATACAAATCACTTCATTATCAGAAATATATTGGTCTTCAAGGCCATTATTTTGAACACCTCTTAAATTGATGTTATTGTAATTATGCTTAGCTTTTAGCCTATAAAGTTGGTAGCAATGCGATCAACAGCATTATGTCACTGACAGTTCAGTCTATGACATTGACAGCTCAGCTCATAAAGTTGGTAGCTATGTGATTAGCAGCGTAATGTCACTGATGGTTTTATTTAAAAAATAATTGATTTTTGCGTTTAAATTGTGAGATTGCATCAATTTAACTTTAATAATTCAATATTGCAGAAAATAGGAGCCTGAGAGAAAAATGTTTTGGATAAAAGTTATTTTCTTTAATTCCTAGTTCAGATTCCTTCATAAAAAAACACAGGTTTCTATTTAAAAGTAACAAGTTGACCTTGAAATGACCTTGAAAACCTGCTCACGCATATAATAAACTAAAAATCCGTGAGTATAACATTAAATAAAAGTGTAACATAGTAATGGCATTGCAATTACATACAATTCTTATGGCCAGGTTTGTTGGTTAGCACGGTATATAAAGGTCTCGAGTGCTTGGTACAATTCTAGTTTAAGCCATCGATATACTTTTCTTCCTAGTGGCGACTTGGTGAAGTTTAAATTAATCTTATAACTACATAAATACAAGAAAACGAAATGTAGCCTGAATATATGAATATTCAACCTGTTCGTTAATCTGCAAGCAAAAAATTAAGTCTTACTAAGACTATAAACAAATAACTTATTGAAACAACTACTTCACTGGCGAGTGCCACGCCGGATAAGTTATTTGTTTATAGTCTTAGTAAGACTTAATTTTTTGCTTGCAGATTAACGAACAGGTTGAATATTCATATATTCAGGCTACATTTCGTTTTCTTGTATTTATCTAATGCTTTCTGCAACAAGTAAAGTTGTTTCTAATTTGTTTAATCTTATAACACTCGCCTCTTGAGTTGTGTTCCTAAACGATTCTCATGCATATAAAATGGCGTAGTTTTGCAAAACATTCACTCCGCCAATTTCACTACAAGATAATTCACCCTGCGAGAGTGGGAGAGAAAGAATGTGAATGATTTAAACATAAACCGTTCGGTTTAGAAATTATTTATGGTGTTCTACATACCCTGTATTGTCCTATAAGCAGCAGTTTCAATCGGAAGGACAGCGTTCCAAAAGCAGGCAACCCTCCTTGCTTGTAAAATGGCGTAGTTTTGCAAACATTCACTCAGCAACTTTCACCACAAGATAATTCACTCTGGGAGAGAAAGAGTGTGGATGATTAAATATAAATCGTTGCGAAATGTTCTGGAAATTATTTATAGTGTTCGACATACCCCCTATTGTCCTATAAGCAGTAGTTTCAATCAGAAGGACGACGTTCTAAAAAGCACTACACGTCACTTGTTGAAAACAAATGTAGGAAGCGGAAGCTGATGCTGGCGGGCGGCGGCGTCAAGCGCGCGAATTTTAAATGTAGGTTATGTTTTTAAAACGTTATCTGATTGATATCCAGGATAGAATGAATTAATATAGAATTATTCAACTATAAGTATCGAAGCAGTAGTAGTAGTAGTAGTACATCTTTATTTGACACATTACATAATACATAATGATTAAAATTTTATTATTTGTTGCAACAAAACGTAAAGCGATTCGTCGGCAATTCACAAATCAAGTGTGGAAGAGGTTCAGGAGCATTTTGGGAACCACTGTTCCGACTCAGTATGCAAAGCATCGGAGGCACGTGAAAGTTCGGCCATCGGAAGTAAACACATAAAACTGCACAACTTTGCCCGCTTAACCAAATCCCAAATAATAAGAAACTTACTTATACCGTCCTCAATTTGATACACCTGCGTTTAACGAGCGTACAACAAACTTCGACAATCAAGTCGGCGCTGGGAATCTAAGTCATGTCTAAGGGCCCGTTCACACGGGCCACTTTTAGAAGCGCCCCCCGACGGACGTTAGCAGCGCTGCGAACCCGCCACCGTTCTAGCTTCCTCTTCTACTAGCTTCCGAGTGGCTACGTCTGAACGGGCCCTCGATCACACACGCACGCGTAAAGTACTGACATGTTAGATGTTAATAACCCCTAATTGTAAAATCTGACATGTCACCAGCATCTCACGCATTTGGTTCTCGACTCGAGATTTCTAACGCCAACTTCGTCGTCGATTTTTGTGTTGCTCTCTCTCTGTATTCTTGGAACAAAATCTAAATTCAACAATTCGGCCCGAGCCTACCATGTAACCGCACAAATCGACCACTTACGAAAAAGCACGACCGAATCAGTGTCCACAGTGCGTCCTTCCGCACGTCATCCACCGCATTGCACATAACCGAGTGGAAGCGAGACAAACGCAAACTGATTTCAGTGAAAATACAAGCGTGCCGCTAGTCTGGACGTAGTCTACGATCCGCCGAACAGTCGAGTAACCTAGTGCGCCCGCCGAAGACGTCCACAAAGTGCTCCGCCGAAACTGTGTGCCGCATACGAGACCACGTTTATTAATAAAACGATCGGACCCCAGGGAGAAAATAGAAGAAACCCAACGGACAGCTACAGAACAATTCACGAGACTGTGCAAGGTGAGGGTTTAGTGCCCCGTTGAGAAACAGGGACGAGAGGCTATTGATTTCTCAGGTGAGTCTTACATCACAATCGGGGGTGCACCAAAGAAACACCACGTGTGTGTGTGTGAGTTTCAATTTTCGGTGAAACCCGATCGATTTTCGGGGTGACTCCTTATCAGCCCAGCTGCCGTGCGATAACGCGGCTTGTTTGGCCGATTCCGGTGCGTTATTTACGACCGGCTTGCTTGTTTTTCTGTGAGAAAAAAAAATCGTAAATAAAACAATCGCATCTGTCAAACAATCGTCGGCTTGTGTGACGCAACGACGCGCGGTTCAAGTTTCAGAATAACAATCTCCGGGTCGTTAACGAGAGAGAAATAATGAGGGGACAACAGTTGCGTAATAATTTTGGGGGTCATTAGTTGGACAGAGTCGTATTATATTATCGATTGAAAAAGTGTATTTTTTTCTAGTTAAAATAATAAGAATAATAATAATTTTGACTATGAACACTCGATTGTCATCGATTCAAGAAATGTTTTTTTGTAGTTAAAATAATAATAACTTTGACAATGAACACTCGATTATCATCGATTAAAAAAATGTATTTTTTTTTTGCTAAAATAATAATAATAATAATAATAATTTTGACAGTGAACACTCGATTGTCATCGATCAAAAAATGCATTTTTTTAGTTAAAATAAATATAATAATAATTTTGACAATGAACACTCGATTATCATCGATTCAAAAAAATGCATTTTTTTTAGTTAAAATAAAAATAATAATAACTTTGACAATGAACACTCGATTGTCATCGATTCAAAAAATGCATTTTTTTTAGTTAAAATAAATATAATAATAATTTTGACAATGAACACTCGATTATCATCGATTCAAAAAATGTATTTTTTTAAATTTAAATAATAATAATAACTTTGACAATGAACACCCGATTATCATCGATTCAAAAAATGTAATTTTTTTAGTTCGAATTATAATAATAATAATTTTGACAATGAACACTCGATTATCATCGATTCAAAAAATGTATTTTTTTAAATTTAAATAATAATAATAACTTTGACAATGAACACCCGATTATCATCGATTCAAAAAATGTAATTTTTTTAGTTCGAATTATAATAATAATAATTTTGGCACAGGACACTATTTTAGAACTATATTCTGATGACTTCACTAATGGTTACAACACAATATCGTGTTCTTGAGAAATGACAGAAATCGGCATTTTCGAAATTAAACTGTAAATTTGGAATTTAGAACTTTAAAAATGCTATAAATCGTGACTGTATCGGATTTGTTTATAAGAAACAAGTAGATCCAGAGAGATCTCTCAATGTTTCTGTCTGTGCGACTTTTTTTAAAAAAATTGGTATTCTATTAGTTGACTTAAAAAAAGTAGTTAAACAATTGCCATCACTTCGAAACTTTTCAAATCGACTTAGAGTACGTCACTCTTCAAGATTCTACAAAAATCTGAAAACACCCCATCGCTAGATTTTGAAATAAACCTTTTTGAATCCAGCAGAGTCAATTTTTGAAGTGAGGCATTTTATCAGTTGACTAAAAAAATAAATAAACAATTGCCATCACTTCGAAACTTTCCAAATTAACTTAGAATACGTCACTCTTCAAGATTCTACAAAAATCTGAAAACACCCCATCGCTAGATTTTGAAATAAACCGTTTTGAACACAGCGGAGTCAATTTTTGAAGTGAGGCATTTTTTCAGTTGACTAAAAAAAATAAATAAACAATTGTCATCACTTCGAAACTTTCCAAATTGACTTAGAATACGTCACTCTTCAAGATTCTACAAAAATCTGAAAACACCCCATCGCTAGATTTTGAAATAAACCTTTTTGAACACAGCGGAGTCAATTTTTGAAGTGAGGCATTTTTTCAGTTGACTAAAAAATAAATAAACAATCGTCATCACTTCGAAACTTTCCAAATTGACTTAGAATACGTCACTCTTCAAGATTCTATAAAAATCTGAAAACACCCCATCGCTAGATTTTGAAATAAACCTTTTTGAACACAGCGGAGTCAATTTTTGAAGTCAGGCATTTTATCAGTTGACTAAAAAAAAAATAAACAATCGCCATCACTTCGAAACTTTCCAAATTGACTTAGAATACGTCACTCTTCAAGATTCTACAAAAATCTGAAAACACCCCATCGCTAGATTTTGAAATAAACCTTTTTGAACACAGCGGAGTCAATTTTTGAAGTCAGGCATTTTATCAGTTGACTAAAAAAAAAAATAAACAATCGCCATCACTTCGAAACTTTCCAAATTGACTTAGAATACGTCACTCTTCAAGATTCTACAAAAATCTGAAAACACCCCATCGCTAGATTTTGAAATAAACTTTTTTGAACCCAGCGGAGTCAATTTTTTAAGCGAGGCATTTTATTAGTTGACTAAAAATAAATAGATAAACAATTGCCATCACTTCGAAACTTTCCAAATCGACTTAGAATACGTCACTCTTCAAGATTCTATAAAAATCTGAAAACACCCCATCGCTAGATTTTGAAATAAACCTTTTTGAACACAGCGGAGTCAATTTTTGAAGTGAGGCATTTTTTCAGTTGACTAAAAAAAATAAATAAACAATTGTCATCACTTCGAAACTTTCCAAATTGACTTAGAATACGTCACTCTTCAAGATTCTACAAAAATCTGAAAACACCCCATCGCTAGATTTTGAAATAAACTTTTTTGAACCCAGTGGAGTCAATTTTTGAAGTGAGGCATTTTTTCAGTTGACTAAAAAATAAATAAACAATCGTCATCACTTCGAAACTTTCCAAATCGACTTAGAATACGTCACTCTTCAAGATTCTACAAAAATCTGAAAACACCCCATCGCTAGATTTTGAAATAAACCTTTTTGAACCCAGCGGAGTCAATTTTTGAAGTGAGGCATTTTTTCAGTTGACTAAAAAATAAATAAACAATCGTCATCACTTCGAAACTTTCCAAATCGACTTAGAATACGTCACTCTTCAAGATTCTAAAAAAATCTGAAAACACCCCGTCGCTAGATTTTGAAATAAACCTTTTTGAACACAGCGGAGTCAATTTTTGAAGTGAGGCATTTTTTCAGTTGACTAAAAAATAAATAAACAATCGTCATCACTTCGAAACTTTCCAAATCGACTTAGAATACGTCACTCTTCAAGATTCTACAAAAATCTGAAAACACCCCATCGCTAGATTTTGAAATAAACCTTTTTGAACCCAGCGGAGTCAATTTTTGAAGTGAGGCATTTTTTCAGTTGACTAAAAAATAAATAAACAATCGTCATCACTTCGAAACTTTCCAAATCGACTTAGAATACGTCACTCTTCAAGATTCTAAAAAAATCTGAAAACACCCCGTCGCTAGATTTTGAAATAAACCTTTTTGAACACAGCGGAGTCAATTTTTGAAGTGAGGCATTTTTTCAGTTGACTAAAAAATAAATAAACAATCGTCATCACTTCGAAACTTTCCAAATCGACTTAGAATACGTCACTCTTCAAGATTCTAAAAAAATCTGAAAACACCCCGTCGCTAGATTTTGAAATAAACCTTTTTGAACACAGCGGAGTCAATTTTTGAAGTGAGGCATTTTTTCAGTTGACTAAAAAAAATAAATAAACAATTGCTATCACTTCGAAACTTTCCAAATCGACTTAGAATACGTCACTCTACAAGACTCACACCTTACAATTCCTCCAAACAGTTTAAAACCTGTTTTGCACTACACAATTGATTGAACAACAAATGAGTTAATTTCTTGTGCAATTTAAATTGTGTAGTTTCATACAAAAATTCGGTCGGATTGTAAAATTGCTCAATTTTCAGGACAATTTACTCTATGATACCAAACAATTTAAATTGCACAAGAAATTAACTAATTTCTCTTTCAATAAATTGTCTAGTGTAAAACAGTTCATTGTTTAGTAAATTTTTTGATGTAACAATAAGTCCATTATTTAACCGAAATAGAAAAAAAAGGTTTGTTTTTGAATGGGTTAAACGCACTATTACCAACTCTCATAATACACAGATTCAAATAATTTTAAATTGTGATGACGAACAAGAGAATTTTTTTAATTATAACAATAACGTTCATTTAATTCAATACCTGTTATGCGAATCGTGAAAAGTACAATTCCTCCAAAAACAGTTGAACACTAACGCTCATTGTTTAACTGTTTTTGATGTAACAATAAGTCCATTATTAAACCAAAATATAAACAAAATTAGTTAGTCTCTGAAGGGGATAAACGTACTATTTACCAACCCTCGCATTATATTGATTCAACGAACAAGAGGAGGAATTTTTTTAATCGTAACAATAACGTTTATTTAATGAAGTGAAATTAGTTCCCAAAAATTTTGTTTGGTTAGCTTTTGCCCCCATATTTCGTTATCATCATGAATGCAATTAATTAGTGAATACTTCAATGATTAATCACTTCAAAACAGAACTAACGGCGTCATCGCCACGATAATGGAATAAATATGCGGACGTTAGTCATTTGTTTATATCAAACTAATTAAAGTAAGAATGTTGCTTAATTTCCCAAAGAGAAAAATGCAAATATTTAACAATCGTTATCTTTTAGGTTAGCTAATAATCTTTGCAAGCATCTACTCAATTGTCAAATAGATTATTTAATTCTCATCCTTTTTATTATTATTTTAATGGACGGTTTTTTTATTTTATAAAATTTCATAATTGTCAAATTTTTTTATTATCAATATTTTAGTTAGCGGTTTTTGTTCTTTTATGAAATTTCAAAATTGCTCGTTACTAAAAATATTAATATGAAGTGGATTCAATTCTGCAAAATAAAAACTCTGAAGCTGAATGTTTCAAATTCTCAAATAGTTTCGCTGTATTAAAAAAAATGCCATATTAAGGTGAAACTAGTCGAGAATTTAAAACGTTCACAATTTAAACTGAGTTTTTATTTGGGAGAATATTACTATCCTTCTTATGACATGTTTCAAAATTACTTATTACCGAGACATTGAAGGTTTTGGATGGATTTCACAAGCATTTATTTAAGCCAGGTTTTTCGTAAGCCGGTATTATATTTTCAACTGTGTAAACGCCTTTATTGCCTTTCACTGTCGGTCACCGTATAAGTTTTTGAATCGTTACTGTTTAAATTGGAAATGGAGCCTCAGAAGAGGATTTAAGGTAAAAATACATCGAAATAGAAAAGAATTTGTTAATGAACATTGAAAAATATGTGTAATGTAATCGCAGAACCTAACCTCAAATTATGCATTCCGTTTACCTTTCGAAAGAACCGGAAATATAATACCAGTATTATGTCAATTTAAGCCGGAGATATATTTATTACCACCTTTGTGAAATCCACTGTAAAAATCTGATATTTTTGTCATTATTTGAGACATTACAAGATTTAAGGCCTTTGCGGCCTATAGGGTAAATATCCAAGTTGTTATTACTTAATTTTGGGTACCAACTCGTCACTAAAGTTACTTTTTACCATTTATGTCAGGCTATACGACAGAGGCATTTTATTGTTTACATTTGAAGATAACAGGCGAAGAACATGAATAAAGTGGAGTCGTTTATTTATAATCAATTGATTATTTATTTGCCTGATCAGGCCACTGCAAAAAATTCTTGCAATATTTCCACAAATATACAACACATTATACTGACATTCAAAGGTGGAAACCATGGTTGTGACAGTATTATTTATAATACAATGCTCGCCTAAACTAAGGAATAAATTCAGTCGAAATAAAATATTTTTGGAAAAAAATCCTCGAACAGGTTCACATCTTTGCAAAAATATTTTATTTCGGTTTTACTAAATTTATTCTATAATTTAGGCGCGCACTGCATACTTTAAACATTATATTTCTGAATGTTATTCAAACATAAAATGCCGAAAGTTGTTTCACTTTAAATTAAAAAAATGCACCACCCAAATGGTGATTATACGCAAAATTACAACGGGCACGGCAGGACACCAAAAACAAGAATCTGCTAAATTCAGTATTTGAGACTTTTGAAACAATTGACCATTAATAACGGCATCTGCAAAATTCAGTTTTCGAAATTTTAAAATATCAGTGCGATTATCTTGAGATCGAATACAGGGGTGGATTATAAATATAAAGTACAATCTTTTTTTAACAAATTTCAAAAGTTTTAAGTTTTTGGCAAGTGTTTTAATATATTTGAACAGCTTGACAAAATTCTCACCTCCAGAATTACAATTCGTGCGATTATATTGACTATTAATGACAGCATCTTCAAAATTCAGTTTTCGAGACTGACATTCAGCCTTTAAAAACAATTGATTATTGATGACGGCAAGTTGCATACCTAGTAAAAACTAGAGAGAGAGAGGAAAACAAGTATGTCACAAAAGATTTCAAAATCTATTAATATATCGCGCGTGTTGTCAAAAACTTCCAATCTAGCAAAAAGTATTGACCATTAATGACAACATCCGGAAAAATCAGTTTTTGAGACTTTTGAAACAATGGACTATTAACGACAGCATCTTCAAAATTTAGTTTTTGATGAGACTTTTGAATCAATTGACTATTAATGACCTCATCTGCAAAAATCAATTTTCGTGATTGACATTCAGCCTTCAAAAACAATTGACTATTGATGACAGCAACTTGCATACCCAGTAAAAACTAGAGAGAAAGAGAGAAGAAAAAAGGAACATGACATTCCGTCACTCGCAAAAGATTTCATAATCTATTAATATCTGTGTTTTTGCCGAAAACAAAACATGACCGTAGCCGCGGAAATCGAACGAGATATTGCACAATCAAAACAAACACCCAGAGTGGCACTTGACCGCCGCCAGACAACAACAAAAAACATCGATTATCTCTGATCAATACAAATAAACAGGTTTGAGATTCATTGACAGGTTGCAAATATTGCAAAACAATTTTTAATTCTGAAGCGCTAAAATTTCACTGGAAATTAAAACTTCGGTTGCAAAATAATGTTTTATTATTTGTGAAGTGCTAAAATTTCACTGGCGATTATTTTTCTAATCAAGAAGGTGAGATCTTTTTCAATTGGTTTTTTTTTTGGGATATGCAAAACAGATTGATAAATCAAATTTCCCATTTGATTAACATGTTAAAATTGTCTTTAAACGCTCAATTTTTTTTTACAAATTGCAGGTCTTCAATATGCCAACTTCAAAAACCGTGTATATACAGGAAATTTTTTTTTGCAACATGTAAACCATTTTTGGTCGCGAATTGTAGGTCTGTTACACTGTAAACTAAAATTTGATTTGCCTGCAGGCACGCGAAAGTACGGTTACTAATCAGTTACTAATGAGTTTACCAGTGACGGTTCGCGAGGTTTTTTTCTGGTAAGGCCGAGGAACAAGAGGTGGTAATACAGATTGGTGCGGTCTCTGCAACTGACCCTACCTACCAGAAAAAAACCCGCGAACCGTCACTGGAGTTTACCATGGAGAGAAGACATTTAACTAGTCCTCTCAAAAAAATTCGCGATTTGGTAAATTTCGGACACCCTTATGTACATGTTGATTATCTTATGTTATTTATATGTTTTCTTTTTGTATTCAATTTAATTTATTGTTATTATTAACATATGCAAAAGGTGTGTACCGTATAAAAAAAATAAAAAAATAAAGTTCTGCATAAAGGCGTCGGACACTACTGGCATACTCCTGCTTGTTAGAGCCATCCCAAAATGTCGTGAGATCTGGGGGTAAAGTTTACGCAATGTGCCACGAAATTTTGCGAATGCTCCAAGGTGCTTGTTAGTCGGCTTCAAGATTTACTTGCTGTATTTTTTTTTATTGGCCAGGATTTAATACGTCAATTTTTGAAAGATGACAGGTGAATTGAGTGGTATTATTTTCCCGGTGGATAAAATAACAATTTATAAATTACACGCGGAATTTTATCACCGCGCACGTTACAGACACTACTGTTTGTTTTGAAACTAGTTTTCCGTTGCGCAAAATGCCCACGTGAAGTCCGCGTGTCGTCTACGTGATGAAAACAAAACCTATCGCAAATTCCGCCTACTGTATTCTTATTATTGCCAAACAGTTTTTTTACACCTTGAAGAATGATCGGATTACATTCGTTTATCTCTATTACGTATCGCAGGCTTGTTTAGTTATTTCAGATCGGACTTGGATTGTAAACAATATTAGAAATAGATGTTTTTTCTTTTCGATAGTTTATAATCCTGATCTGACCTCGTGCTTAAATCTACCGAGAACGGACTTGATTTCGTAACGTGTTTGGCGATTGCGTTCACTTTTATGATATAATTTATAAAAGATTAACCCTATGTGATTTATAATTTATAAAAGATACATAGGGTTATGTGATTCCAGGGGCGGCTCGTCATATAGAGCCATGGCACTACCTCTAGTTTTGAGCTCAACAAGAGCTTTTCGAATGAAAAAAACACAATTTCGTCATTTTAAATGTTAAAATAATACCTGCGTAAGTTTAACGAGTAGAGAAAAATCTAATGCATTTGTTCCCAACGCGCGTGTGGTATACGGTGCCAACTTACTTCTAGCACGGCATTTCGTTAGAATAATGGCTGCGACGGGGTGGTGCGCGGTTGGGGGGGAACGCGTTCTGAACGTGCATTTGGAGCCAAATAAATTCTGGCTCATCTCGTGCACGATGACGACGTACACTTGGGTTTAAATTATATTGGCTCTATCCAAATGTTCCACGAGCCGCCACTGTGTGATTCATGATAGGATAACGTTTTCGCAGAAGTTTTTTTACTCATAAGATAAACATATTATTTCTTATATTCGATTATATTCGATGATTCAGCTATATACGGAGCAACTTCGATTATTATTTATTTAATTATATTATTTCTTAGTTACACCAAGTGTGACATTAACATGATATACAATTTTTTCCAAAGAATTTCAAATTCTCAGATATCTTTTAAAAATCAATTTAGAAAAACTGAATTGAAATACTGCTAAATATTGTTCCGTCATTAATAAAGCAGAGTTTATATCACAGATCCGTTATCTAAAGTAAATAACATTGCCACTAGGTGTCACTAAAGCCCATGAGGTTTGTTGTACTCGCTTGAGTACAATTGGAAGTAATGGGTTGATAACCATTACACCCACACCCACACCCAAACTAAGGTAAATTGAAACTTATCACCAGCTGCACGACCCGTGTGGTAAATTTCAACGCTACCAACTTTAACAATTTTTTTGCGTACGTCCGGTGCAGTAAATTTCTACCAACTAAAAAAATTGCACACCAAAGCAATTACAGCACTCGTATCGTAATAACAACTGCTTTGTGTGATGTAATAGCTTTATTGTAGACGCACAGTATTAAAATAGTATATTCCGTAACAAGTCAAGATCATACTTCACAGAATCATTTCTGTAGTATATCTTCACATACTCATCATTAATTTGATGAGTAATTGCAACCATGTTGATAAGGAATGGCGTTGCACTCTGAGCGTGAGGAAGGTGGGTCTTACAATTGTTTGACCTTCCATCGATGATCGTTCACTTGCATTTTTGCGAGAAATGAGTTCAACGCTTTCTGAAAAATAAATAAAATAAAGAATGGAAATTCGATGCGAGTGGAATATTCCGAGTACGAGGAACGACGAGCGTCAGAATTTCCATTCTAAGCGAGTAACAGACTATACTTTCTCCACGACCTTAAAACAAAATAAACATATAAAATAATTACATGTTTATGGTTATGTTTGTAGTATTTTGACAATTGTGACATCCTAGGCTAAGTGTATTCTAAACTGTGTAAGAATATTCATTATGTAACAAGTGTGAGAATGTGTGCGTTCTATGATCAAAATTTCAGAATTTCAGAATACGTACTTAAATTCTACAGTGGTTGTGGAAACAAATTATGACATCGTCTATCGAAACTAGTCGAGAATTTTAAACATTCAGAGTTTTTATTTGGTATTTTATATGACTATCTTTATTTTCATAAGAGTACGGACTAATTTCTTTTGTATGCAAACGATTGCACCTGTTGAAACGGTCTAAATTTGGTGTCCAATTAGTGCGCAATGAATGTAAGTGGAACAATTTTGGCGTCAACTCGGTGTACAACGCAATTCTACCTAAATCTGGGTCACGAGCGCAATTCGCCTCAATTTACGTTAACTGATTTATTAACAATCTACGAGGAGGACCAACCGTGAACCATTACCATTGTAATGTCGAGAAATTAAATTAGCATTTGACGTCGACGAAATCTTTCTGTACGAGGAATGATCATGTAATATACAGGATGTTGAATTGCGAAGAGGGCCATAGGGATTTACATGTAAAATTTGCAATGCGCCCTAATTATTTGACAGCATCTTTTTATATTAATAAATTAGTAATTAATTACTTGAGCTTCTGCACCGAAGAACAAATATCAATTAAAACAACTACTCCCCGGGTATTGAATTACATGATTGATATTTGCTGTTACATGTCTGAAATCGCATTCATAACATTGTGGGACTGATATTACCATTCATCGCTCCGTCGAATTATTTGAAAAAGAACTTCCAGCAATCTGCAGACACGTGTTTCGGGGTTTCACCCCTCATCAGTGCAGCTATGCCGGGTTAAATGTTTTAACCTTCATGCTCGAAGGCCCGAATGCGATTTATTTTAAATAAAATTAAACCATCGCAGGTGTTCTATTTTCGACGACGCGACAAAAAGCGATATCAGTCCCAGTGAAAAGCCGCTCTTGCATTTTCTATTCAGTATCTTTTTACATTATTTTTAAAGCTTCTTAATCTGAATGATTTAGTACCTTACTCAATAGTTATCTCAATTTACCGAGATATTTACAAAAAACTTTACAATTATTTCGAATTTAAAACAAAGGTTTGCCATGAAATCATAATGGCCGATATTAAATTTTGTTCTAAAAAGTGACGTTTGCTGTCGCATTACGATTTACAACCGGCCGTGTATTCTACGCAAGAAAAAGTGTTTATGATTAAATGGTATTACTCGGGCACTATTTAAGAAGTGAACGTGATGCGTGATAAGTGTTACATTTCCGGAGAAGGCAATGCCCAACAAAAATAGTATTCAACGAGTATTAAAAATAATGTAAGTAGACCGATATTATAAAATAATTAAGGAAGCCAATTGTAACACATTTTAAATTTAGAAAGTAAAGAAGTAATTATTCATTAAATTGTACTTTAGCTGGATATTGCCTTCTCGGGAAATTAACGTACAGTTCTTAAATAGTACCTGAGTAAAACGTTTTAACCATAAATACTTTTTCTTATGTAAAATACACGGCCGATTATAATTCGTAATGCGACAGCAAACGTCACTTTTTAGAACAAAATGAAATATCGGCCATTATGATTTCATGGCAAACCATTGTTTTTAATTCAAAATAATTGTAAAGTTTTTTGTAAATACTCTGCAGAAACTACCAAATAATTCCGCTCAAAAAGCTTTAAAAATAATGCCCGAAGACCGATACTATCAAATAATTAGGGGAGCCAATATTAAGACATTTGAAATTTTACATGTAAATACCTATGGCCCGCTTTGCAATTCAACACCTCAACAAAGAATTAAAAAGAATAATCAATTTGAGTCGAACCCCGGTCAGAAAACGCCTTACAATTAGTCGAAACTGTGTGACAAATTTTAGAGATGATAGAGAAGGGAAAAAAGACAACAATTTGAGATGAACTCCGGTCCGAAAACGCTATGAAACGAGTGTTTTGAAATGCTCAAAGTTCACTTAAAAAAAACAAACAAACAAATCGTGCAGTCAATAAACGATTCGCGACAACGGAATGTGAACGATGTATTAATTACGGTGTGGAAAATTCCATGACCAATTAATTATTGTAATACTAATAATTAGTCGTTCCTGAACAACCTTGCCAACAATTTAATTGATTAACAATGTTTTCACGTGAATCGCTTTTGCCTGAGGCATTGAAGCTCGTAACCAGTTCAATCGGATCTAGTTTTTTCTTCTTCTTATAATATCTAAATAATTGTGGAATAAATTATACACTTCAGATATCTAGGACAGAGTCCTTCTTGCACGCGCCGTTTTGTTTAAGGGGGTCACTTCCTTAAAAATGAAAAAAATAATCGTATTTTCTTTATCGTCGATTCTGATTCGATACTCAATTCGGACTATAAAAAAAAATATTTTAGTAGAAATAATCGAAATTCGTAAGTAAAAAAACGAAAAGAATAAAAAATCATCTCCTATTTCACGAGCGTACGTGTTTTTAGATGGATTTCTTTTTTTTTACGAGCCCAATTTTAAATAAATTGTTTAATAGTATATTATGCAACAAGTGTTATAAACGGCACTTTAGTCATGAGTTAATTAGGCACGAGCCAAGCGAGTGTTTAATAACGAGTGCCTAGAGAAGTTTATAACACGAATTGCATACTATACTTTTTCTACGACTAATTTGGTAAAATTTTGAAATAATTTTATTATCTTAAATGAACATGGTGACTACATTATTATTAAATTAGTCTACTTGGGTAAATATACATTAACAGTTACGTTAGAGACATTATGGCAATTGCTAAAGAAAATCATTGATTCTCCTAAATTTCTTTGATGTTTTGTATTATTTATTTGATTTAAGTTGAAAGTATTCCTTGGTTCATTTATTCATTTTTTTATTTTGACAGATTATTGATAAGTGACAACTAACTTGATTTTGAGTTTCAATTGATTTTAGCGAGTTAACTTCAGCCCATGACTAAAATGCACAAAGTCACAGTTTGTCAAGGTGTGTTTAAAAAATCACTTAGCATCATGGAAACATATGCGATAAATGACGTTTTAGAGGTAGGAGTAGAAAAAAAATTGTAAAAAGCAATAAGACTTGGTAGGCGTCAAGGTAAAAGGGCTGTTAGGTCTGCCGCCCGGGTTCTGGGCACCCCTAACACCCCCGCCTGGCGCGGCCCTGCCAAATCAAATTCCCATCGATTTGTTAGATGTAGAGATTCGCGAGAAAAACGCCGATTGCATGTAATTGTAAATATTTACACAGCGCTTATCTAATCGCGTTAATTTATTAACTTTTTATTGGGCGGCCCATTTTTTTTTCTCAAAGATTTTCGCAAATTATTACTTTCTGCATTCTAATTGTAATGCGTGCACTGGCGCCGAGCCAATGATTGCAGACACCGTCGCGACGCCATTAATTAAGCCTCAATGAAAAATCAATGAGATATGGTATTTAACAAAATGGCGCGCGAGTCAATTAAAGCTTCGTTCAAAAATATATTAGTGTTTTAGAATAAATAAATAAATGAAGTTTTATTTGATTTCAAAATGTATTTGTTATAACTTCATTTACAATTTAAATGCGCATCGAAAGTTTTGTCGACTCGGATGAAACTGACGTTTAAAACGTCAAAATTATAAATGATGAAAAAATTATACTTTAAATTAAAAAACTCAGTTTACTCAAAAACTAAAGAGATTTTGAAAAAAGCTTATTCTTTATAAGTTGTTCATTTTGGTATTCTCTACAATTATTATTAACATAAATTTGCTGTAACTATTATCGCTTTATAATTATAAACCAAAAATGAAAACGAAATTAATACATTTTTTTCTCAAAACGGACGTACACTGCACTGGATAATCCAAGGCAGCCAATATAACATTTTTTTCTGATTGAAACAATATCGAGTAATATTGCCTTAGTTACGATATGTCATAACACACTTTAGCATGAAGTGCTCATATTTCCCTAGGAAAATATAAACATAAAAAAAATGTCATTAGGAGCTTCTCGCAAGAATTGTTTTAATTGCTCTCGGGACAACACCTCCGATTTCTTAGGAAGGTATCCTTTATGGATTTTACAGCTTTGGATTTTACGGGAACCAAACATCACGGTCTTTCGTCGCTTGCGTTAACACGTAGTTTGACATTTCACCAATTTATGAAACAACGCAAAAATCAAAACAAGTAAACTATGATATTTACAAACAAGGCCCTTAGCAACGTTACCAATCCGATAAATTCAAAAATTTACAATCCAATATTTTCCCATTTACAGAACAATCTTCTTTCAATCAGAAAAAAGCTATTGATAACACGGGAAATATGAATACATTTCCCTTGATTGTCTATACATGTAACTAACATCGGGAAATATACTATTAATATTTCCCTAGTTGTAATAATAGCTATACTTGAATGATTATAGGGATTTTCGGAAAATGTGTTGCCAACTATTTTCGACTCTCTGATCCCACGGTAGAATTTTGAATGAAAAATAAATCTTGTAAATGTACGTTAGATAATCTACGTACGAATAATTCAATAAATGGGAGGTATTCATCAACTCGAATTGTAATTGTAATCGAGAAAAAAATGTTGTGTACGTGCATGAATGCGTCGGCTTCCGCTTGTAAAAAAAAAGTTTACAATTGGCTAAAAAAACGAGCGATTGTTCTACTCGCGCCAGTGCATAATGTATTGTGTCATAAATGTCCAAGTCTTTTTTTTATGATGCACATGCAATAAATGTGATTTGTGTTCGCATTTCAAGTCCAAGGTTCCGATTTCAAAGTCCTGACGGCGCAATTCGCGACGCGGAAGCGGACTCTGGACCCTCCTTTTAGTTCTTCGTTAACTTGACGAAGATTTACGATTACGTGACTTTGGATCCTCTTTCTTAGTCCTTCATTGTGGTCGGAATGATTTGATGGAGATTTATGGAGCGAGGACGGTTACGTGTCAATGTTACGCCCGTGGGGGAATCAAATCGGAAAATCAATTGTTTTTTTTTCTAAGACGATTACGTGCTAATGTTATAGTACAATCGCGCAGAGGTAACAGTGACTGAAGCTTTTTCGATCTAATCATCGCGTCTGGATAAATATCTATACTCGTTCGCATGCTTAAGAAAAACGAAATGAAATACGAAACGTATGTCGATATGTAAATTCAAGGGCCAAGTGCAACGTATGTCTTTTCTCATTCTATCTATTCTAACCTCGATTCAAAATTCAGGTTTTGACCGTCTCCGATTTCGATTTAGTTAAGAGCAGAATTTTATCCATTTCATTAATTAAAAGGTTAATGCCCACTTGCACCGCAGCTACTTAATCATGATTAAAAAGTTAATCAGTGGTTAGCGGAGAATTGGCTTGCACCGCAACTTAATCATGATTAAAGTCCCCAAGAAACGTCAAATATTTAACCAGCCGATTTTGGCCGATTAACTCAAAAACTAATAACTTCACGACGAATATAGTCGTGAAGTTATTTACATTTGGCAGACAATTTTGAAATTAATAACCTTTGTTTTGTCTTTGTTATTAAAAACGATGGATTTTTGAATAGTTGTTGTAGTATACGTAAGTTAGCATTTAGTATTCATATTTACCGCGCATTTCTCAATAGAACGACGTAAAACAACCAAAAAAGAACTTAAAATCCCTAGAAAAACGTGTGCTCTCTATAATAATACTCCGTGGTCGATAGATGCCTAATCAGCCGACGGTGCAATAGAAATACTTCGATTAAAGTTAATCATGATTAAAATTTAATCATGATTAAGTTCTGCGGTGCAAGTGGGCATAAATGTAATGACAAATTTCCAGTTGTCTTTACCGATTGCCGAAAAATGAACTCGTAAAGTCTCGTCGGGAAAATATTTGCACGCTCGAGAATTTTTAAATTTCCCGCCTAGACTGAATCGAATTATTTTACGGACATACATTTACTAGAAACTTAATTCAGGCAATATGGAGCGACGAGTCACTGTCACCTCTACACGATTGTACTATACACCCGGTTTGTCTCAGGTCGGGAAATCATTTTTTTTTTATTTCTAGGACGATTACGCGTTAATGTTGCACCCGGTTTGTCTCGAGTCGGAAAATCAATTGTTTTTTCTCTCTTCGAGTTCCTCCGCGTCGTCGTGATCTCGAGCACGTACGCCGGCTTGGGTAGACTTGAATTCTGAACAGGTTTTTTTTTTGGGCATCCTGAATTCGGCGGAGAAATGTAATGGACAAGAATAACCTGAATTAAAATTAAAAGACCGGTGAATGCTAACTTTTTTTTTCAAAATTAGAGAAGAAATAATTTTATTATTTTTACTTTCTCCGTACAAGATACGAGTCTGAGGGCGCTGTATCTCGAAAACTAGTGGAGATTTTCTAAAGAAAGTTTTAACTTGACCTTTGTTTCAAAACAATTTCAGCAGCTACGTCAGCGGAGGCTCGTGGATCTTCGTAGAGACCAGTGACGGTTCGCGGGATTTTTTCTGTTACGGCTGAGCAACAAGAGGTGGTAATACAGATAGGTGCAGTCTCTGCAACTGACCCTACCTATCTGTATTACCACCTCTTGTTCCTCGGCCGTACCAGAAAAAATCCCGCGAACCGTCACTGGTAGAGGCTAAGACAAAGATGCCGCTCGTGCTGCACTATTTACTCTTAGAAAGTAAGCAAACAATTTGCTGCTGTTTTGTTCAAATTTTCTTCCATAGCCTCCTCGAGCCGCCGCTGGCCTACGCCCACTCCAGAGATGGGCGAAATGACTTTTTCTGCGAGCTGCCTAACTGAAGAATCAGTAAAAAGGAAGCGACTCCGGGAGTCAGCTTGTGACTCCCATGTGAAAGAAAAGGTCCCCACCCAGGGCCGCGCCAAGATATGTTGCCGCCGGGGTGCGAGGCAAAAAATTGTCGCCCCTTTCAATGTCAAAAGGGGGGTAGAGAAAATGAATACCACCATTGAAAGAAAGAGTTTCGATATAAACAAAGAGATACGTGGATTTGGTGGGCGTCAAGCTAAAAGGACTCTTAGCACCGATGCTTTGGGCTAATGACCGGCGCCTCTTAAGGCCTGCCGTCTCCCCAAGACCTGTCGCCCGGGTATTGGGCACCTCTAACACCCCCGCTTGGCGCGGCCCTATCCCCACCCATCTCTAGTCCGCACAGTCACTGAAGAGAGAAGTCTCCTAATTTCCTTTCCGCTAACCATGTTTAATTCTACTAAAAGTAGTTTATTATCGTCACCGCTGAGTGGCACATAAAGTAACTCTCAAGGTGATGACGAGCAGTCTATGTTTCTTGTTTTGTCATTTCCCCATTTTTCTTTTGTATCCATTGATTATTAGCACCAGTGCTGGGGTAGACAAAATAAATTTGGTTAACAGTAAAATCATGGTGATGGTTGCGACCGTTACTACGTGGTAATTCATTATAGAAACACTGAATAAAACATGATACAAGTGACACTTGATAATGACAGTAAAACGTCGAAACTTAAGTCGTGATATGTATGTATACGTAATATTTGTACATACATTAAATAAATTGTGGTAAAAAACTTAGTAAGTGATTGACACTGGAGGCGTTTACTTCGTGATACATTTTGAATTATAAATAAAACACTTTCTTTGTTAATATCACTCGATTTATTAGTAGCGACTATAGTATAGTATAGAAACTATAGTCGCTACTAATAAATCGAGTGATATTAACAAAGAAAGTGTTTTATTTATAACTTAGTAAGTGTTTCATTCAGTGTTTCTCTAACAGTAAAATGTTTAAAACCTGCCTTTTCAAATCCAACCCTTTCCAACAACGTGATAAAACTATGTTTCTTGTTTTCGGACTTCCTCGCAATGTTTCTACCAATTGGGTATTAGCACCAGTGTCAGTGTTGACAAAATAAGACGTACAGTTAACCGCAAAATGTTTAAAAGTTCCAACGTAGAGTAACCTTTCCGAAAATCTGATAAAATTGTGGCATTCGCTGCACAACAGGGTCTTGCTGGAAAGTTCACCGAAGGTCTCTAGAATTTTGACGTGCCCATGGTTCTACCACGGCCTCCAATACGTCCCTACGATACATTTCTGCGGTCACCCGGTCAATAAACTCTCCATCCGCAGTAATTCCTGACGGGATAGGCTGTCTATTCTTATCACTAGCATCTTCTGTAGTACGAGAAATTATTCAAGAAATTTGTTTATTAAACTATTCATGTATACTAAAAATTTTCTCATCTGTAAATAAGACCAAACTGTGCCAATTCCAACAGCACGCCGAAGAAATCTCCTGCACTTCGTTACCCTGTAAGCCGCTGTAGTTGCAGGCAGTAAATGGATTTTCTGTCTTTTGTAAGACTTCATTTTAAGATTCTTTTTAACAATAGTCCGAACGTCATCTCTGCTTACTCCAAGTTCTATAGCCACCTTTCGCATTGATGGTCTTGGATTTTCTCGAATTGTGTCCTGAATTTCACGAATTAATGTGGCTGCACTGCAACCGGGCGCCATAACCAAAAACCTAGTATTTGTTTCCCTACATAACCCCCAAACGCCCATTGTTGTGACAATACACTTCCAGCATTGCTCTTACGCTTCAATTTTGTCGGCACACTTCCTAATAATTGTTCCAATCAATGATCGTTTTGTTTGACATTTCTAGTTGTGTTCACACTACTTTCCAGAAGTCATCTCACAACAACAGTACTTTTTTTTTTCCTTTTTTTGAGTTGGGGAATTGAGGAGTTGAACTGCAAAACTCAACTAACCCTATTTTGGTCCAAAATGAGCTTGGTATCGATTCTTACTGTCCAAACATAGATAAATCCGAATACGTGTGAATTACCTTTCAAAACACAACAAATCATATTCAAAAATGCGGCTAAAAATTCATTTTTTTAAGCAACAAATAGATTTCCTGAACGTTTTTTCGTGGTTTCTGAACAAATTATAAAAGTGGATTTGTTGAGTTTTGAAGTTCAACTCCTCAATTATGGATGATATGAGACGTTGGCGTAGACAGCGAAGGTCCTTCAGCCACAGCCGATTGTTTATAATATATTATTCATACTAACGACCATGAGCTAATTTTGTGGCTCAGATTTAATATTTTTTTATCATAAATTTTATACTCAAAATAAATAATTCTTTGGTTATTTTTAATTGGCTTTTCTTATTTTGAGTTCTTATATTATTCATAGAAAGAAACGTATTGTTTGCGGAGTGATAAGTTCAGCAGTGCTCAGAAAAAAACTCTGGGTCGTTAAAGGGTTAAATGAAAATGTAAAGTATCCATGCTCTCATCGGGATTCAAAGTCAGGACCCTCCGCATTAGTTCAACAGTACATACCGTATGTTTTTTTTATCGTGGGCTATAGGATGGCTAAAAACTATACTTTGTATTAATGTATATTTTATCATATAATTTTGAAGTAAATTTTAGTTAGTAATATAAATCAATTATTCTTCTACATGATGCGCGCTTAATTAGTATAATTAAAGCATGTTTTATACCATTAAAAAGTGCTTTTGCTCTTTTTCCCAGACTTCTTGTGGAAAAATACAACTATTTCCCGATGGACAAACCTCTTATAATTGCCGTTACAAATTCCAACCATCCTTCAACAGTGATTGATGGTTTGTGGAGGGTGACCAAATGGTCGCAGCGCTTAGACCATTTGTTGGTCCTTTGTGCCGCCTCCTGGGCCCTACTCCTCAAGCCAACCTAAACTTCTTGTGATCCTTCAACAGTAGAAACAGACATTTTCAAGAATAAAATCCCTTTTGATTACTTGCCTTGAACATGGCCTTAATGTTCTTAATGTTTTCGATGTTGGCTATGAAAGGAATTAACCGTTTTTTTTTCCCGCCTTGATATTAATTTATTGTAGTTAATGCTGGTTACGCTACTTTCTTGATGGAACCGAATATACAGGGTGCCCGGATTTCGTAGGGACAACATGGGCTACTTCTGCATTTGAAGACATAGAGAGATGGTCAAATTAGCAAAAAGGTGCACGTGAGAATCCACTTCCAAATCTCACTTGTCATGGCCCACTTGTTCAAAACAAAAATAAAAACAAAATCTCCCAATTTATTTCATTTGTCGTAACTTCCCTGCTATCCAAGATACCGAGTTGCGGCTTGAACCAATTTGCATGGCAATTTTAACACTTTCATTGCCACTTCATAAAACCAATTTGATGTGTGCAAATTTTTAGTTGCTCATGTTGTCCCTGCGAAATCCGGGCACCCTGTATATGATTTAAAATCATGGAACATAGCAAGTGTTTTCCTTCACCACTAATTTATTGGTTGCAAAATTTGTCAGAATTCGATTTGACACGTTCTGAAACATTGGCCAACATTCCCGTCATAGTAAGTTTGAGAGACTGACATGTTCCTGTCATTCGTAAAAAACAATAAATAGAAGAGGACTTAAGACCTTATGTCAGTATCTAGGACATCGGATACAATATGATTTACATTTTATTTTGTCCATTCTTCCATTCATTCCGATTATTTTATCAAAGGTATGAACAGTGGCAGCTGGTGACGTGACTCATGGTGGGGCCAGGGTATCTATGACTCATTTAATCGGTGAGTCGAATTCTATCAATGCAGTAGAGATATGACATCTTGACTCACACACAACCATTTACACATAAGAGTCACACAACCAGTTACATGAGTCGAACAACCAGCCACCACTGGGTGTAGGTATTAATCAAAGCACTTTCTTTGTCAGTGTCACAGCTACTATAGTGCTGATCGTGTTAAAACTCGAAAGTAATTTTAACAACACCGGAAGACATAATTTGTATTGCTTTGATCCAAGGGGAGTATACCAGGTCAGTTTGGTGATTAAGTTTTGCTTTATTTATTTCGAGAGACTCAAGTGAGAAAATGGATTACCCGGAGTCTGCAGTATGGTGGAACCTCGGACTTTATTTATTTCGCGGGACTCCAGTAAATCCTCTTTTCCACTACTCGAAATAGTCTTAATACTGAGACAATCATGGTAAATATGTCTATTGGATTTAATTTTTGCTTTCAGTTAGATACATGGCGGAGTCATGGCAAGGGCCACCCAAACAAGGCTTGTACGATCCTAGTTACGAGAAGGAGGCCTGCGGGGTGGGTTTCATCGTCGCCATCGATGGCAAGCGCTCCCACAAGATTGTGCGAGATGCCGAACGCCTGGCGATCTCTATGAACCATCGAGGTGCCTGCGCCTGCGATAACGATACAGGAGACGGTGCCGGTCTCTTGGCCGCCATACCCCACGAATTCTACTCAGCAAAATTAGAGTACGTATCAGTAAATGATCACTGAAACACAATATATATTCATGATTTTTAACCCTACAGAGAATACCTGGAATAGCATAACACCAGTGAATACGCCTCGTGGGCTCAACGTATTCTCTGTAGGGTTAATCACAATTTAGACATGAGGGAGGTCAAGTTATGGCGACTTTTTGTAGTTATGCACCGTGTCATTTTGTTTTGAGGTTATAATTTATGAAGGCCAGTTGCTTTCCAGTTTAATTTACTGTTGCATGCAAATAAGTTTGTGGTATAGTACAATCGCGTAGAGGTGACAGTGATTCATCGCTCCATGTTGCTTGAATTAAGTTTCTAGTAAACGTATGTCCATAAAATAATTCGATTCAGTGTAGGCGGGAAATTTAAAAATTCTCGAGCGTGCAAATATTTTCCCGATGAAACTTTGCGAGTGTATTTTTCGGCAATCGGTAAAGGCAACTGGAAATATGTCATTTGATTTAACCTTTTTATAAATGAAATGGATACAATCAATTCTGCTCTTAATTAAATCGAAATCGGAGACGGTCAAAACCAGATTCAAGCACGTGAATTTTGAGGTTAGAATAGACAGAATGAGAAAAGACATGCGTTGCACTTACCCTTTGAATTTAGATATCGACATACGTTTCGTATTTCATTTCGTTTTTCTTAAGCATGCGAACGAGTATAGATATTTATCCAGACGCGATTATTAGATCGAAAAAGCATGAGTCACTGTCACCTCTGTGCGATTGTACTATAACTGTTTTTTTACATGGAATTTTCTTATTTAATAGGTACTTGAGAATACTGTTTTGTGTTTTTGTGTAGGGAAAATTTTTCACACCGGAGGGCAGCAACGGCAATGTAATAAAAAAGCAGTGGCCAGGCGGTGTGCACCCAGGGGAGTGGCCATCGGTCCTAAGGCCACCCCCTCCCCCCATTTTTAGCTCATGTCAAACCTTTATGTATTATTTGCAATTACAGAGAAACTGATAATGTACGCCTTCCCGCGCTCGGTGAATACGCCACCGGCATTTTTTTCCTGGACAAGCTCCACCACCAGGAGTCCGAGGCCAAGTTTTCCGGTCTCGCCCAGGAGCTCGGATTGTCCGTGCTCGCATGGAGGACTGTCCCGACTGACAGCTCCAGCATCGGCGCGGTTGCCAGGAATTCTGAACCCTTCATGAGACAAGTAAGACAAGGCGTCTCCACACGATGTTACCACTAAACTGGATGATTATTTAGGTTTTCATCGTGAACCAGACTATCGATGAACCAATTGAAAAGCTCGACGCGAAGTTTTTTATACTGAGAAAAAGGGCCTCGCACGTGATCCCCTCACCCGGAAAGAGGTTCTACATTTGCTCGCTCAGCAGGAGGATTATCGTCTACAAGGGGCAGCTGACCTCCGACCAGTTGTGGACATATTTTCCGGATTTGGCCGATTCGCTCTTCGAGACCTATTTGGCTCTGGTGCACACCAGATTCTCCACCAACACTTTTCCCAGTTGGGAGAGAGCCCACCCATTGCGGTAGGTACCATGAGCTCGAAAAGTCTAAAATAGTTGGCAACCCTTAAAACCCACCCGTTGCGATAGGTACCTTGAGCTCGAAAAGTCTAAAATAGTTGGCAACCCTTAAAACATAACCTATCTAACACGAGTTCAGTGGCGTTACTAAGAATTGGAATTTTGGCGAATGGAAAATCCAGAAATTTAAATTAAACAACTAGACTATAAATCTTAAATGTATTATTAACACACTTTGAGCGGGAGCGTCTATTTGTAGACACTGCCAACTGCGTGCTATAGGCGGGCCGTCTATTTTTAGTTGCAAACATGCAGAATGGGTTGCATAAAGTTTATCATACAGGGCGGCGCGCACAATATTTTCGCCAACCCACTACACTGGCAAGTCACCTTGTTCATAGCGTCCTCTTAAAAAAGTGTTAATAGTGATCGGTTGCTAATTTATTTATTTATTTAATGTGTAAAATAGACAAAATCTGCAGATAAAAACACACAAAACCATTTTCAAAACAAGTAACCTTAAAAAATCACAAGATGTCAAAATTAACAAAATGTACACTTGGAGAATTCCGGACAGCCAATATAATTTTACTTGAATTATTCTGGGCATTTTCAGAAAATATGCTGCCAACAATTTTCGACTTTCTGATCTCACTGTAGATTTAACACATCGAATATCTATTATACATGTGAAAAAGTTCCATTATTTGGACGAAACAAAAATTGTTTATTTCATAGAATGTTGGCACATAATGGAGAAATCAACACGTTGCGAGGAAACGTCAACTTCATGAAGGCCAGAGAGGGTGTGATGGAGAGCGATGAGTTTGGCGAAGACCTGCAGCGCTTGTATCCAGTCGTGGAACCGAATTTATCCGACAGCGGATCGGCCGATTGTGTCCTTGAATTTTTGGTACACATTGGGAAGAGATCGCTGCCTGAAGTAAGGAAAATTATACGAACTACAAGCATCAAAGTTTAATTATTACTGAAAAATACAATTTCCTAATCACTCCAGAAAAAGACTTACCACTCTCCGCAATCCTATATAACTCATATTTTCGGTGACTGCTCGCGGGGTGATTAACGGCCGAGGTAGCAGATATGGTAATACAGATCCTACCAGTGACGGTTCACGGGTTTTTTTCTGGTACGGCCGAGGAACAAGAGGGAGGTGGTAATACAGATAGGTAGGGTCAGTTGCAGAGACCGCAGCTATCTGTATTACCATCTCTTGTTCCTCGGCCGTACCAGAAAAAACCCCGCGAACCGTCACTGGATCCTACCTATCTGTGTTACCATGAGTCACTCCGCGAGCCGTCACTGTACATTGTTGCACAGCCTTAATCCTGTGTTCATTATCCCATCCAAATATCTGTTGCAATTTACCATTCCAACACAATAGAAAAAGCACTCAAACACCAACAAACTTTGACACTCGACAACAGTGATGGTTCGCGGGTTTTTTTTTATACGGCCGAGGTACAGGACGGCAAATGTTAGTTGGCCAGGCGCGCAGAGGGCAAGCGAAAGCTCTCTCTCTACAGCCGGCCGAGTACAGTCTCTGTAATAAGCAAGCACATATTCTTCGCGTGCAACTCTATCGGGCGCTCTCCTCCACATAATTGAATGTACCAGGCGCGTGAACTCTTCACGAAATCTATCGAGAGCGCCCTTCGAAGGTTCCGCCCACAATTTTCCCACTGCGCAACGGCAAGTTACGTTTGCCGTCCTGTAACAGAGGACGGCGGGCTGCGTGACCGCACCTATCTGTATTACCACCACCGTTACCTCGGCCACACCAACAAAAAACTCCGCGAGCCTTCACTGCTACAACATTGAGCCGGAAAAAGGTCTGAGACAGTTACGGCTAAGTTATTTTTGCATGGAATGCTTTGGAAACTAAACAAAAACATTTTGTTTCCAACAAAGCTTTGACAGTTCTCATGACGTTTAACCGTATCGAAGAGTTTCGATGAGTTTCGCACCCAAAATACGATTTTACTTTAAAGGCCGTGATGACCATGGTGCCGGAAGCGTGGCAAAACGACCCGACGATGACGGAGGAGAAACGCAATTACTACCACTGGGCGTCCTGCATCATGGAGCCGTGGGACGGGCCCGCTTTAATCTCTTTTACAGACGGACGTTACATCGGTGCGATCCTGGACAGGAACGGGCTGAGACCGTCCCGCTTCTACCTCACCAAAGACAACATTATGGTCATGGCCAGTGAGGTAAAAACTTCTACATTAAAGCTCTACCAATTCAACATGTTGGCGTTTATGATATAACGTACGTTCATTAAAAAAAAAACTTCAAGAGTGCCATGATTTTTTATTTAAAAAAATTCAGTTCGCACACATGTTAGGAATCGACATACAAAACGTGGTAGACTAGTCAAATGTACTCAGGATACTATTAACACAGCCCAAGATTTTTTAAGATAAACCTACGACTTCTCTGCGCCGTTTGACACAGCAAATAAATGTATCGATAGGAACATGCCGCAAGTAACATAACCTCAATATGTGTTACCAACTTAAATTTTTAAAAATAAAAAATCATCGCACACTTGAGGTTTTTTTTAATGAACATTCGATAAATGTATACAGTTAACCCTTTGCACTCGAGGCATTTTTCGCAATGAGATGAGTTGCTGGTTCGCCCGAGACGAGTTACAGGTACTTTAAAATCATTGGGTTATGTTAGGTAGGGTTGGGTTAGGGGAGGCTAGGATACATCACACCTCCCGGGCGCCGTAGCAGCGCCGCTCGAGTGGACGCATCCAATCGTCTGGACGCCGTAGCGGCGACGCTCGAGTGCAAAAGGGTTAACAATAGTGTTATGCCGTAATAGACCTCAAACATGGCGGTGGTTCAATTTTTTCAAGGTCGGCGTTTACGATGTGGATCCCGCGGACGTGATCCTGAAGAGCCGCCTGAAGCCGGGCAGGATGCTGCTCGTCGACACCGAGGAGAAGTCCTTCATCCAGGACGTCAGCCTGAAGGAGACGATCGCCCGCTCCCGTCCGCACACCGAGTGGCTCAGAGAAAAGGTAAAACCGTAATGTATCGTTAAACGCTACGCCCCGCTAAAAACACTAAATTGCATTCCGAGATTAAACAGCAGCACACGACTCCTCATAACACAAGACACGCAAGCGCCGGTCCGTCTGAGAGTAATAATACCGTCTTTTTGTCTGTTTCTTGCATGTTTGGCGTCTACAGATGGTGAGTGGAGAGTGTCATATCAATAAGCGTATTTTTTGTGTTTTGACTAACATTAGTAATTTTTGTGCTTTTTTTGTATGTAAATATGTATATATGTATATAGGAAATACGTAGTTGATTGTTTGGTAGTGTAGTCGCCCAGTGTTGAATTCGGCCCTAATTTCATTCATTTATTTTTCGTTCCTGTATTTAACCCATATTTGACCGAGATTTAAATTAAAGGAAAGTAAATGATATGTTTCTCTAAATCAAGTTTTAACACGTTTACTGCCACCGACGCGATAGTGCGTCCGACTTTATATTTGCGTAAATGCAATCCCAATTGCGGTGGCAGCGAACGTGTTAATCAAGATTTAAAAACACAGAGAGGTTATTTTTCGCTTCCTGTCAAATATCAATGAATAATCACTGGAATAAAAAAATTATAGATGGCGCTGACGATATTCTATACATAATTTTAAAAGGAACTTTAAAATAGTCGCCCTACATATAAAAATGTAACGAGTAATACCTATGACGCGTCTGTCGCTGACTGCTCTCGAAGCATTACGGATGTGCGATTGATTGGTAGACGCTCAGCGACGGACGTCTCGTAGGAATCACCCCTTCAACTTCTTTCACACCTTCACTAGAAACATTCCTGAATTCAACGCTGGTACAGTTTAGTTCGGCAGAATCTATTTTTTCCATCCTTTGCTTTATACTCCGTTTCACATTTTTATGATTTCTATTATAGCAATTGTGTATTTAATCATAATAACAACAGCTGCACATTATTACATAAATATTAACCTCAAAGTCTATAATTTTAACTGTTGAAAATATAATATTTTAAAGGATACGACCCTGTGAAATAACGGTAAGGCAAATTGCCTTATAACCAGTACCACTGCTATTTTAAAATTTGAATCGTCGAAATACTGATGGTGGGTGCGGCCATGCGGAGATTTCTTAACACGTTCTCTTCGAATACTTTCTCACTCTGCGCAAACTTTACCCCCACCTGCCACAGCTCGCTAGACAAACTGTACATCTCAATCCCAGGACAGGGGATAACTTCTTCCCCAACCTCGAAAATTATGTGAGAAATTACTTGAGATCTATGTGGTAGTGACCACTAAGTGACAGCTCATGAAGTGATTCATAGTACGGCCCAGGTGACAGAGGTGGCGTGACCAAACCCATCTGTGTTATCACCTCTGCTACCTCGGCTGTACCCTGAGCTGCCCCGTGAGCCCCTTTTTAAAAGGGTAACACCACTCTAGCGGCAGAAAAACAAGCCTAACTTTGACGATTTATTTTGGGATTTCTTTTTAGAGACACTTATTGAGGTGTGAAACAAAATATTTGTATTATCATTTTAATGCAAAATGTCGGTGGCAGAGTCAATCTTTGAAATCGTCGTTTTTTTAACTTATAAATGGGAGGATGGATTTCTCGTAGAGTATAAGACCTGGCACAAAGAAATATAATTTAGTTACCATTGGCTATGGCAGTACGAAGGGGTTTTTTTCCTAAATCAAATTTTGTAGAAATGGGGCACGTTTGAAAAAATGTATCGATTATCGCCAAAAAGTAAGCAGTAAATTGTTTATAAAATAAAAAGTACACCTTAAATAAGAAAACGGCTACGTACTTCCATAGAGTATGTAGCTGTCAAAATTTGAAATCGATCCATGCAACGGTGTTCAAGTAATCTGTCCAAGTTTGAAAAAAGTGGTTTCGAGAAGAACGTGTTTAAAGTTTTACGAGCACATAAATCCTTACGGCATTCGTGCACTTTGGTAGACTCCTGAGGAACCCTAAGGACTCTAGGGCCAATTGGATATTGTTTATAAGACCTTAAAATATTGGTGTTACCCCTTAAGCATTCCGGTTTGGTTAATAAAAACGACACTATTTGCTAGTGATTTTTTTTATTTTTATTAAATTGTGCACTCACGACTCGAAATTCATTATTTTATTGGATTGCTACTGATTTTTTTTTAAATTAAATTGTGCACTCATGACTCAAAATTAATTATTTTATTGGATAATTTCAACGCAATACTTTAGTTTTTCTTATTTGATCCAACCAAATATAAAGCCGTTACTATTCTTATCATTACTCTGCATCTCTCTGTCTTCTCTACATTTTGTAAATATCGGGCGATTAATTTACAGCCGTTGCAATTTTTTCCTGACAATTTTTTCCGTATCTAGATAACGATGGGTGACCTAAGGACGGCCCATTTGGAAGCGGGCAATCAGGAGAGGGCGGTCTATCAGCCGAGCGGACTTTCGGACAAGCGGTTGTCTC
This sequence comes from Ocypus olens, assembly GCA_910593695.2. Lineage (NCBI taxonomy): Eukaryota > Metazoa > Arthropoda > Insecta > Coleoptera > Staphylinidae > Ocypus > Ocypus olens. The sequence goes on from OU343048.1 coordinate 3,281,072, forward strand.
TCTTCAACTATTCCACCGAGACCATACATCTACTTCTGTTGCCGATGATCAACTCCAAGTAAGTATTCTTCCGCACGTACATTAGGTCATTCGGTAATATAACACGTTCGATTGTGAATTGAAAATTTGGTTTTTTACATCTCGAGCAAGAAAATATGCCCAAGATTTAAATTAAAGGAAGGTAAATGATATGTTTCACGAAATTAAGTGATTAAGATTTAAAAACACAGAGAGGTTATTTTTTCGTGTCAAATGTCAATGAATACTCGCTGAATGTACTTCCTACGTATAAAACTGTAGGCATATCTGTGTTAACCTGAATAACTGTCAGAGTGAAATATTTGAGGTTTGGGTACTTCAGATAATTGAATGTTTTATGACTTTTAATAACATTGTTCTGTAGCCTATAGTGTAATTTAAATATCCGATGGACGATTTTAATTTTGCACCGTGTCTATTTCAGGAAAGAAGCCCTTGGTTCAATGGGTAACGATGCACCACTCGCATGCTTATCACAATTCACTCCCCTCCTCTATGATTATTTCAAGCAGCTCTTTGCCCAAGTCACCAATCCGCCCATCGATCCGTTCAGGGAGAAGGTCGTCATGTCCCTCGAGTGTCCGATTGGACCGGAAGCGAATATCCTGAAACCCAGTTCTAAACAGGTAACTTATTCGATACCCAGATAACATTTCAATATCAGGACATTTTTTTTATAAAATCAAAAACCTAAAAAAACATACTACCTCTGTTCCTTAACAAGTGAACCATTATAGATTTTTATTTTTTCCATAATATGTGAGCCATTACCGTTTTATATTTTTTCCATAATGATTGAGCCATTACCGAATCTGCAACTGATAACGATCGCAATGAATGTTAGCAATTTTTTCTGTCAATTTTTTTCCAACCCCACTTTCTTTTCTTTTTAGAATAAACATTCATAGGCGTATTCTCATCCAAACCACAAGCAGAATCATTACCTTGTTTCCATATTCTTTTTATAGTGGCTCTTGATGTTCTGAATTTTTTAATTGCCAAAATCACCGCTCCCTTTTTCAGCCGTCCATTTTTCGTTTCAGTAAAAACCTGAATAATAGCCGTTCGTTTTTGGTTGATTTAATTTGGTCTTCTCATCGTTTAAAACTTCCAGCGTTAGAAGACTTTTGCTTAAAAAATCAAATGTTAATTGATGCTTTTAAAAAATTAAACTGCCAAATATTTTGACGTCCATGGCACATGTGATTAAGAATTTGGTGTATATTAAGAATATCAAAATAGAAATTAAAAAAATAACTAAGTGTCAATCAGTTTGAAAGAAAACTCAAATGGCTCACTTATTATGGACCAGAAGTAGTATTTTTTTTGTTATGTAGGAAGCTTCTACTTCGTTATACATGATTTTATATGGAATAAAACACTTTTTACTTTGTTTATATAACACTTCCATTTATTTTGGCAACTCAGCTTGCCATTATCAAAACTAAAAAGAAAACAGTTTTGATAATGGCAAGCTGAGTTGCCGAAGCTGTAGTCAAACGAATAAATGAAAGTGTTATACAAACAAAGTAAAAAGTGTTTTATTCCATAAAAAAGCCTATAAAATGAAGTAGAAGCTTTTGACAAAAAAAAAATAAGTTTTTGATTTTACAAACAAATGTACACAAAGTAAAAAGTGTTTTATTCCATAAATTTTTTTTAATGATTGTTATATTATTTTTTTTGCTGTATCCCTGTTGACATTAGGTGCACAGGTTATGGCTGAAGCATCCGATCCTCTCCATCAACGACCTGGAGGTGCTGAAACTGACGAAGCATCGTAACTGGTCGGGTTGCGTCATCGATACCACCTATCCGGTTTCCGAAGGTCCCGGCGGTATGATACCCAAGCTGCAGCAGATCTGCGAGAAGGCGCACGAGGCCAGCATGAAACACCAGCTGATCATCTTGTCGGACCGTAAATCCGGAGAGGACAGAGTTCCCCTGAGCAGTCTGCTGACTTTGGGTAAGTTTTCTTGCGGCACAGTTTTCATACGACTCTTTTGGAAAACCCGAGAAAGATCAATACTAAATACCATATGTATAAACATTATTTAGATAAGGCATGGCCATGATAAAAAAAATCACGGTCGTAGATTAGTTCAGCACGTTGTTGACTTTATGTCAATTAATTACTTTGAACAACTGGTGGCGAAGACGTGATGCGACGTATCAAACCTGCAACGTACGTTCAGAAATACAAAGCCACCCTTTATCTAAATAATGTTTATACATATGGTATAATCATAACATTTAACAGAAGTAAATTTAACATAAATGACTTGTTTTGCTTACTCATTGTCAGTAAAGATTTCAAATTCAGAATTTCAAATTTGTGCATCTGTATGCTAGGTTTTAAACCATTTTTATTTTTAACTAAGTTGGCTCTGTTACGGTGGCAGTTTTGTTAGCCAATGTAAAAAGTCACCAGACTTGAAAAAATGGGTTATATTTAAAATAAAATGAGGTTATATTTTATGACAGGGGGCAATGTTGCCATCAGCATACTTGAATGATTAAAGCAATAATTTAATGAATTTAAGATATGAATTAGGCAACGTTGTTAGAAATCTGACATTTAATAATTATTTCACTGTCTAATCCTTTGCCTTTATTAACATGGACTGCTAGTCCCCCTCCATTTCCCACATGATCACTGCTCAAATATATGTCCGCGAGGTAGCCAAAATTTATTACCTCCTTTTTTAAAATCCATGTTAACTAACTACTACTGCGACCTAAACCGAATTGAAGTAGAAAAAAAGCTATATATTAGTGTGTCGCTATGTAGGCCCGGATACACAAAGAATGATTTAAATACTGTTGACGTATAAAAAAAAATACCATCCACAAATAACTAGTGAGTTTACCTCGCCACCTGCCATGTGAATTTAATTCAATAACCTATATGCCTATAAGCCTGTACTAAATTTAATTTAAAGTGCCAAATTGGTATACCGAAGGAGAACTTCAATACGGCCTTCAATACGGCTTCAATACAGAACTTCAATTGAGAACTTCAATACAAACTTCAATACAGCCCCACGTTGGGCGCCAAATTTGATTATATAAGTCAACGAGTATTATTATCGCATCGGTGACATTCATTCGCCTTCAACAAAGCAATATATCGCCATGGTGTTAATACATTTCATAGTATCACAATATTGAAGCGATTAAAACACAACAAACCACACTGCCAAGCCGCGAGCTCATCGACACAAAATGGCTACCAATTAACATACTTCAACCACTTACAGTCTCGCTGCGTCACCGTTGCTTGGAGACACACATGAAGTTGGCGTTAGCAGTCCATATTTATATAGTCAAAGGTCTGATCATTTTTGTTGGTGTTCATGTGTAAAACTTTATAAAATGAAACCACAGCCTTCTTAGTTAACACATTCACTGCCCACGTGACAAGCTTGACATGCGTGAAGTGCCACCCGAGTTTTTTTTAAAAGATCATTGAATATCAAATGAACACTGAACGCGCGAGGAGCGGAGAGGGTACCATACCGCGCGTTGTGGGCAGTGAATGTGTTAAAAACAAAAATTGAACAGAGTATTGTTAAATGTTCATTTATTTAACACGTTGCCTGCCAACAACGAAAATACTCGTAGTTTTCTAATGCAGTTTGCAAGGCCATGGCAATTATAATTCCCTATCACTCAAAGACTTTCGGTTGATGGTGTTTTGTGATTTTGAGTTTCAATTATTTAAGGTGCTGTGCATCATCACTTAATTGAAACCAGGTCGCGCATGAAGGTGGCGCTGATCGTCGAAACCGCCGAAGCCCGAGAGGTCCATCACATCTGCGTGCTTCTGGGGTACGGAGCGGACGCGATCTGCCCCTATTTGGCGATGGAGTTGGCGAAGAGTCTTCGCGAGTCGGGCATACTGGACGTCAACCTGACGGACGACATCATTTACGAGAACTACGCCGAGGCGATTAAGACCGGAATCAGCAAGGTCATGGCCAAGATGGGAATATCCACGCTGCAGTCCTACAAGGGCGCGCAGATCTTCGAAGCCGTGGGAATGGCCGATGATGTCATCGATAAGTGCTTTAAGGGTGAGAAAAAATATAGTTATCTGGGTTAAGTTAGGTTAGATAATTAAGCTGTCAATACGTCTTAAAACCAAAATTCTAAGTTGAGTAGTATAGTATGTTCATTAAAAAAAAACCTTAGGTGTGCCATGATTTTTTTAATTTTAAAAATTTAAGTTGGTAACATATATTGAGGTTATGTTACTTGCGGCATGTCCCTACTGATAAATTAATTTGCTGTGATAAACGACGCAGAGAAGACATGGGTTCACCTTCCAAAATTCCTTGGGCTGTGTTAATAGCATCCTACGTACGTTTGACTGGTCTACCACTTCCTGGTTTACGGAGAATACTATCCGTTTCATGAAATTATAACAGGTCATGATAAGGTATTTTTAAATTCATCATAAATAATAGGCACGTTAGGAAATTCTTCCTGAAACTCTGCTAAAGATGCGTCGAATGAATACACCCAATTTTCGTCCACTTTAGTCCCATTTCGGAAATAACTTTCAATTAGAAATGTTTTTTGCTGGTGAGCACGGAATAATTGTCACTTCTAGAAAGATCTGACGTTTATATGTCAATTCCTAACAAGTGTGCCAACTTAAGTTTTTAAAACGAAAAAGTCATGGCACACTTGAGGTTTTTTTTTAATGAACATACGATATTTTGACAACAATTTCTTCATTTTGTCATGATAGGATTTTGAACTGAAGCTTGGACAAATGTCATCAGTTGATTATGGTTTATCTAGATTAGGTTAGGTTAGGTTAGGTTGGATACTTTAGCTGTCAATACGTCTTAAATCCAAAATTCCAAGTTGAGAAGTATTTTGAAAATTTCTTCATTCTGTCATAAAAGGATTTTTATGTGGAGGTTAAGGCAAATGTCATCAGTTGATTATGGCTCTCTTGTAATTCTTGGTGTGGTAGATATTTATGAAATTCTCAATTTCACGCAATGTTAGATAGATGAGGCTGTTACTTGTTGAAACTCCATCGTGTCATTAAATAAAAAAACGCTGACTTAGCGTAAGGTTTCAAATGATTTTTATTGTTCTACAACAATTGTTTCACCACACAGTGGCTTCATCAGGCAGATGAAAAAATGTGGGTTTTTGCATCTACCTGAAGAAGCCACTGTGTGGTGAAACATCAATAATAGTATATAATGTACCAAGGGCCGAAAATAGGCTTTAGCAAGCTAAAGCATTTTGGCATGAGTTACACTCGATATTTTTTCGCCTGCCTTAAGTAAAAACAGTGTTCCAGGAAATTTTATATCGCGCACCATTGAACTGTCACTGTCAGATTTTTGCATAGCCTACTTATATTCCGCTGAAGGATTTTTATGGCCGAAATATATGGTTTCGGTAGAGGCAGGCGAAAAAAATAATTTACCTTACACTGCGTCAGCGTTTTTTTATTGAATGATTCAAACAATTTAAAAAATACTTTATAATGTTATAACCTTTCATTAACTCGGTTCATACCAGATGCAGCTTAGAAGGCTATGGAAGTGCTTGTTTCTTTTATGAGAACTGCAAAAACGGTTTTTCACTCGGCACGCCCTTTTTTGAATGCATTTTCATAATATCCCCAGGAACTCCTTCGCGAATCGGCGGCGTCACTTTGGATATAATCGCCTGCGAGGCCTTCCAGCGGCACCACAACACTTACCAGTTTGCGCCGGACAGTCTCATCTTGAGGGACATTGGAAATTACCACTGGAGGGCGGGCGGAGAAAAGCACTTAAATGAGCCGACCAGTCTTGCAGCTCTGCAGGTAGAGATTATTTTGGCCGTGTATTATCAAATTTCTCAAATTTTTAACGTACACCTGTAGGAAGCTGCTGTAAACAAGAGCAAGAGCGCGTACGAAAAATTCAGGGAATCCAACATGGAATCTGTGCGAAATTGCATGCTGCGGGGCAGGCTGGAGATGCGCACGCTCGACCAACCCCTGCCGCTGTCGGAAATTGAAGCCGCCTCCGAAATAGTGAAGAGGTTCGCCACCGGAGCCATGAGTTTCGGTTCCATCAGCATTGAGGCTCATCAAAGTTTGGCCATTGCTATGAATAAGGTGGGCTATTTTAGTACTTATGTAAAGTGCTTTTATTTTTGATGCACTTCGGTCTTAACAAAATTGCGACATAAATTTCATCAAAATCTGCTTTATAATTATACACAGTGGGCGGTACAAATTGGAAATATTCATAATTTCAATAATAATGAACGCGTTAAATATAGCTTTTAAAAACGAAATGTTAACGCTTTGTAGGCTGCAAAAATAATTCATTGCATTTTTTGAAAAGATTTGTTATCGGTAGTAATATACCTAGATCGAGGTTAATTATCAAAAAATCTTTTATTGAGTACCTTGTTACCTGGTAATTTAACGAGACAATAACATTTGTTGTCTGGTTATTAACCTCGAGCTGAAGCTCTCGGTTAATAACCAGTTGACAACAAATGTTATGTCGAGATGAATTACTAAAAGGTAAAAGGTACGAAAAAAATGTGTTTTTGATAATTCATCCAAGCTCGCGGTATATTTGGGTAAATAATTTATCGAATGAAATCATAATAAGGATCAGGAAAAGTTATGGTTTATTACAAGCTGAACAGTTTGGTTTGCTACAAGAGTAATTGTAAAAATTGAAACTTAATGACAGTGACGTAACGTCATGAACATCATGTTTTTATAACCTTTAAAGCTACTCACCTAATTACCGTTTTTCTGTTATCGATTATGACAATGCAAAACATTGTTGTAATGTCAAGCTACCCCATTAATTATCGATTTTCTGTTAACGCATCTATTATTATGTGGTAAATTATCGATATTTCACGTTAATGAAGGCTCTGCAAAGGAGGGAGTTTATAATACACCGTCGTGTCCCATTGTATACTTTCAATGGATCTTTGCGTGCTCGTCATAGATATGTGATCATGCGTTTACTCTCTCTACAGTAAGTTGAATCAGACGCAATCATGTGTGTACATATGTTGTCCAAGGCAAGAAAACTCGGTCTTCGGTAATAAGGTACACCCAAAGATCCATTGATCAAATTTAGAGAGCCATGATTTGTTTTTGTTTTCTAATGAATCTCGTCACTTCTATCAGTCATGAAAGACCATATACAGTACATATTCCTGAAAGGATAGGAGAAGTTCATGCATTAATTTGTAGTCAAGAAAGTGTTCCGGGCAAGTTTATGTACTATTTCGTTACAGCAAAAGTACATTATCTTATCTACAAAAATTGGGCTTTTCTCCGTTAAATTATTTTTTTTAAATATTAATAACTCACGAAGATATATGAGAAAACAAAACTACTTGTACCGTTTTTTTTTTGGGCCACTTTGTATAAATGCTTTGATTAAATAAATAATTGTCACAGTAAATACCGACAAATGTAATCTAAAACTTCAAATAAAGACACCAGCAACTCTACCCTCAATTATACAACAAGAAAATCTCTAGAGCTTTCGGTTATGTCCGCGTTTAGTATATTCATACTATTTTTTAAAACTTAGATCGGTGGAAAAAGTAACACCGGAGAAGGCGGTGAAAATCCTGAAAGATACTTAGATCCCAAGAGGAGTTCGGCCATCAAGCAGGTGGCGTCGGGTCGATTCGGGGTAACTTCCTCGTATCTCGCTCATGCGCAGGACCTACAGATCAAGATGGCGCAGGGAGCGAAACCTGGAGAGGGCGGGGAGTTGCCAGGGTGAGTGAAATGAATTCAGTTGAATATTTTTTTAAGTAATTGATGCATTCTCTGCAGATATAAAGTGACACATGATATTGCCAAGACGAGGCATTCAGTTGCCGGAGTCGGCCTGATCTCACCACCACCGCACCACGACATCTACTCAATTGAGGATCTCGCCGAACTCATATACGACCTGAAATGTGCAAATCCCGACGCTAGGATCTCTGTTAAGTTGGTTTCGGAGGTGAGTATCCTTCTCTAAGTTATTTTAATCCATATGTCTTAATGATTTTTGAAAATTCAATGTATCTGCGGCTGGATTTGAATCAGCATCCTTCAGTTTACTGGACTGTCGCTCTGCCGGCTGAGCTATGGAGCCACCTGGTTCTAAACCATCAGTTCAGTGCACACACGATCTGCAGCAGATCACGTTCACCAAGGTGTGAAGCAGTGCTGAAGACTTGTTTGTGCACCAAAGTGTTGATTTAGAACCGCATGGCTCTGCTGGGATAGCATGAGATATATCTAGGGTTGCCTTCCGTCGCGAAATATCGGGACCGTCACTGTTACGGACCTTCATGTCCCGACAATTTTCTCCCGATTTTGAAAAATACTGTTACGAGACGATTGGTTCAAGTAATGAAGTAACGCCATCTGTTAGCGCAACATGTAAATGCAGCTTCAGTTAGTTTCATTTATGTTGACAAGGTTGTCTCACAGATGGCGTTGCATGTTGCGTATCCTGTATCGACGATGCAAGCACCTTATTTTGTACTCGGCACGCCGACTTCGTAGGGGGCCTGCCCAAAGTGCCGAATGTCCAAACTGCCGAATCGGTATTTTGCCCTTTTGCCCAAAGTGCCGAATTTCATACTACAGACCATGCCCAAAGTGCCGAACGACGCCAAGCGACGTCGCATCATTCGTAAACAAGGCGTCACAGCCGAATGCGAATCGGCATTTTGGACATTCGGTACATCAGTAATGCCCAAACTGCCGAAAGCACACCGATTCGAACTTTAGTCAATCGACACAACGTCCTCGCACGCACCTGTTGGTAATGTGCGAAGGTATTTTTTGGTAATACAAGTTTATTAATGGAAGGTAGATGGTTTCAGGATTGGAGAATGTTTTTTCATTCAAAATGAAATAAATTATATTTTTGTTTCAAACGTTTTTAAAGTTATTATAACAAATATTCGGCATTTTGGGCCTTGCTCGTAGGTACGTGCGAGGACGTTGTGTCGATTGACCAAAGTACCGAATCGGCGTGCATTCGGCAGTTTGGGTCTTACTAAAAGGTCGGTGCGAGGACAAAGTGCCGAATGTCCAAACTGCCGATTCGCATTCGACTCCGACGCCTTGTTTACGAACGATGCGACGTCGCTTGGCGTCGTTCGGCACTTTGGGCATGGTCGGTAGTACGAAATTCGGCACTTTGGGCAAAATACCGATTCGGCACTTTGGGCATTCGGCACTTTGTCCCGGACCCCTTCGTAGCATAATCACGTTGCGTTCATCCTGGGTCCTCGTGATAATTCGTCGAGACGTTATGAAAAGCCTGATTCAAGAAAACGACTGATTTATGGATAGAACGTAATCACTACATTTAAATAAGACAGAAACACGAGAGCACATGGCATACAACGGGACTGATTACGAAAATTTCGGCAGCGTGACACACGCCTCACATGCGTTTGCGCCGACCAATCAGCGAAGATCACGCAAACCCATTATACCACGAATTCGGCTCGCCGAGTATAGATCTAGCGTCATCGTTCGAGAAATATATATTTATATTAAATACATTTTTTACTTCATTTCTACACCCCCCATCTCAAAGTGTCCCGACGAGGTCCCAGCTAGATATGTCAACCCTAGATATATCCATAGTTCCAGTAAGTGATGACTTCCTGAAACATATTCAACCAAATTTACACTACCAAACTGGCATTTGAGGCTATATTAATAAAATAGAAATATAATTACTTTATGAACGCCACCAAACTGGCATTTGCGGCAATACACAGGATTAAAACATAAAAGAGGAGAGAAATATAATCAGCGACCATTTTTAAATTTTTTTTTACAGGTTGGAGTCGGTGTTGTCGCCTCGGGCGTCGCGAAGGGCAAGGCCGAGCACATCGTGGTTTCGGGCCACGACGGCGGCACCGGAGCCAGCAGCTGGACCGGCATCAAGAACGCCGGCCTGCCCTGGGAGCTCGGCATCGCCGAAACCCACCAGGTCCTCGTCCTGAACAATCTCCGGTCGAGGATCGTCCTGCAGGCCGACGGACAGTTCAGGACCGGCTTCGACGTCGTCATCGCCGCCTTGCTGGGAGCCGACGAGATCGGCTTCAGCACGGCCCCGCTCATCGTGATGGGCTGCACCATGATGAGGAAGTGCCACCTGAACACGTGCCCGGTGGGAATCGCCACCCAGGATCCGGTCTTGCGCGCGAAGTTCGCCGGCCAACCTGAGCACGTGATCAACTACATGTTTATGCTCGCCGAGGAAGTCAGGCAGCACATGGCGTCTCTCGGGGTGGGTAAAATTTCTATTAAAAAGCATCTCACCAGCGGCGGCTCGTGGATATGTTCAGAGTTAAAATGAAAGCCCTGTATATTGTGGTTACGTTTTTCTTCAAATTATTTTCAGGTCCGCACATATCAAGAATTAATCGGCCGCACCGATCTATTGCGGGCGTCAGATTCCGGAAACGCGAAGGCGAGGACCCTCAACCTGAACTTGATTCTACAAAACGCCCTGCACATGAGGCCCGGGGTGAATATCAAGGGCGGTTCCCAGTCGCAGGACTTCCAACTCGAGCTGAGACTCGACAACGAGCTGATCAGACAGTCCCAAGGTGTCATAGACGGTACGCAAAAGTCCGTCGCCATCAACATGAAGATAACCAACGAGTGCAGAGCCTTTGCGAGTACCCTCAGCTACCAGATTTCAAAGTAAGTAATACTGACCTGTGCCAACTACTAAAAAAATACAAACCAACATTGTTTATAACTATTTTAGACCATCTTCTTGATTTATGCTAAGGCAACTTTTATAAATGTCACAGGTTTAGGTGGGGGAAAGGGTCATCGGAATTGTAACAGTCTATTGTTCAAAAATTAAATTCAAAGGTGCAAGGGCGTTTCCAGCCAACTAGTCTAGGGGGGGGGTAATTAAAAAAAAGACAAATAAACTGGTGCTTCCTCTCTCATACACCTATTCTGTGAAATCTCCCTATCCTTTTCCAATGGTTTAAAGCGTTGGAAAAATTTACCGGTTATATTATTTGTTTGGAATATGGAATATCGGTAATTTTTAACAGTAAAAATTGATAAGTGAAAAATTTTAAGGGGGTGTAGTAACCCGATTACCCCCCTTGAAACCGCCACTGCAAAGGTGCATGGTGTAACTTAACGCTTTGGAGTTTATTTTTCGTTTACTTGTGTCATCTGATGTCAGATTTTATGTAAATGTGGATACTAATATCAAGAAATGATAATTTTATGAATGTAGGGTGCGCCCCTTTTACTCCAAGGTCGGGGACATATGTGTCCCATTAGATATTTAAAGTGGAACGTATAAAGTCTTGAAAAAATTTTTTATTTTCATTGAAAGTAAAGAATATTGAAAAACATGTAAAATATTACATAACACATACGTCCCGATTGACTCCAAAGGGTTAAGAAAACAAGTAGGTAATCCACATGATCCATAGCTGCCGAACCATTACCCCAGCTAAAAAACTACACACAACTAAAAACTAAACCTAACAATTCAATAAATCACTAGAAAATTTTAATTAGTTTGCATCGAAACAAATTATTTAGAAAATCAAATCAAGTATTCTTTTTCATAATTTTTCCAGGAAATATTACGAAGAGGGATTACCGAAAGGACATGAAATCAACATCCATTTGACGGGATCCGCGGGGCAAAGTTTCTGCGCTTTCCTCACCAAGGGAGTCACTTGTATTTTGGAAGGAGACGCTAATGATTACGTCGGTAAGTTTTTGTTCAGTAACGGAAATACGTAGTTTCATTTGATACATTTGATCCAGAAAGTTTTTTCAATTTTCATTGGATTGGTTATCTACCTCAATCATCTATGACAGCGCTGTCCTACTTCCCTTAGCCAGCGGGCCATTTTTTCTTTAGCAAATATTTCGCGGGCCGAAAAGGATAGGTAAATAATGTCCATATAAATATTTGTTGTGGCAACTCTAATTATATTTTCAAGAGTCTTTCAAGCTGTTTCTAAATTTTGATTTTATATATTTCATGTCAGAGAATGCACGCTCGCAGAGATATGTACTTCCGAACATAGAAATGATTTGAAGTCCAAAATCTCTCATTTTTTGATATTTTTCTTTATACAAATGTTGCTCCACTAGATGCAATGAATGGGTCAGTCAAAATTTGATGTACAGTTTACTATAACTCGCGGGCCGTAAAAAAAAGCTTCGCGGGCCGCCAGTTGGACAGCGCTGATCTATGACATTAGCCAGCCACCATTTAGTGTCTAGCAGACGTTGGTATAGTTTTAATGATCGTTTGTAATTAAAAGAACTTAAATTCAGCTGAATTTGTAATGAGAAAAGTTTTGGCTCAGTGAACGGACGTCACTACTATTGCAAAACTTATAATTATAGTGCTTTTGCTTCAGTGACGGCTCGCGTGGTGATTCATGGTACAGCCGAGGTAGCAGAGGTGGTAATAGAGATCTCTGCAGCCGACCCTACCTATCTGGGTTGACTCATGTTACGGCCGAGGTAACAGACGTGGTAATACAGATCTCTACAACCGACCCTACCTATCTGTATTGCCACCTCTGCTACCGCGGCTGTATCATGAGTCACCCCAGATCGATAGGGTCGGTTGCAGAGATCTGTATTACCACCTCGGCCTTACCATAAGTCACCCTAGATAGATAGGGTTGGTTGCAGAGATCTGTATGACCACCTCTGTTACCTCGGCCGTACCATGAGTCGCCCCAGATAGATAGGGTTGGTTGCAGAGATCTGTATTCCCACCTCGGCCGTACCATAAGTCACCCCAGATAGATAGGGTCGGTTGCAGAGATCTGTATTACCACCTCTGCCACCTCGGCCGTACTATAAGTCACCCCAGATAGATAGGGTTGGTTGCAGAGATCTGTATTACCACCTTTGCTACCTCGGCCATACCATGAGTCATCCCAGATAGGTAGGGTCGGTTGCAGAGGTGGTACAGATCTCTGCAACCGACCCTACCTATCTACATTGCCACCTCTGCTACCTTGGCTGTATCATGAGTCATGACAGATAGGTAGGGTCGGTTGCAGAGATCTGTAATACCACCTCTGCTACCTTGGCCATACCATGAGTCACTCCGCGAGCCGTCACTAAAGCAAAAACACTATAAGTTTTAAGCTAGCAGTGACGTCCTCTCAATGAGCCAACATTTTTCTCACCCTGCTAGCCATCACTGTACTGCTTTCTCATCTTTGAACTAATTTTAAATTTTGCACGACTTTTATGAAAGCAAATCTATCAAACATAAAAAACTTTGAACTAACACCGAATGATTAGCTCAGTTTTTATGTCCGAATTACTTAAGAGTCAAAACTGTTTTTTTTTTTGTTAATTAAAGGCAAAGGTTTATCCGGAGGAACCGTAATCATCTACCCACCGAAAACGTCTCCCTTCCAATCCCACCTAAACGTCATCGTGGGTAACGTCTGTTTGTACGGAGCGACATTCGGAAAGGCTTTCATGAGGGGAATTGCTTCCGAGAGGTTCGCCGTCAGGAATTCAGGAGCCGTAGCAGTCGTCGAAGGTGTTGGAGATCACGGGTGCGAGTACATGACCGGAGGAGTCGTCTTAATTTTAGGTAAGATTTATACAATTACAAAAAGGGTTTTCGTCGTTGAATATTTGCAGCTTTAACTGAAGCGAAAACATAATTACTTGCGCCCTCTAATGAAGGCAGTCGTAAGCTCCATATCAAAAAACCCTCTACACGACCAAAAAATGTTATTACATGCCGATGAATAATCGCTTAAAGGAACTGCAAACGACAATGTCTCGAAAACAGCTGGTACATCTTTTCTCTTTGCTTCCTCAACAAATTTTCTCCCTACAATGTTTTTCCACATTGATGATGCTAAAAGGAAGCGGTTACTGCAAGTGACAGTGTCTTGAACACAGCTGGTACATCTTTTTTCTTTGTTTCTTCAACAAATTCCGTACAATTTTTTTACATATTGATGAATAATCACTAAAAGGAAGCGGTTGCGGCAAGTGACAAACTTGAATACAGGTGGTAGGTAAATCGGCAAGTGACATTGTCTCAAATACAGGTCGTACATCTTTTCTCTTTGCTTCTTCAACAAATTCTCTCCGTACAATGTTTTTCCATATTGATGAGTAATCGCTAAAAGGAAGCAGTTACTGCAAGTGACGAGTGTTTTGAATACAGCTGATACATCGTTTCTCTTTGTTTCTTCAACAAATTCCGTACAATGTTTCTACATATTGATGAATAATCGCTAAAAGGAAGCGGTTACGGCAAGTAACAGTGGCTCGAAAACATATTGTAAATCTCTTCTCTTTGCATATTCAATTTCTCTCTATACAATGTTTTTAAGAATGGGGTTTAAAAAAAATATTTATAGAAACAAATCAAATTGTGAAAGATGAAAAGTATTGTGATTTTTTAAAATCGATGGAACGTTTTGTAAAAAATTACAGGATTAACCGGACGAAATTTCGCCGCCGGCATGTCGGGAGGTATAGCCTACGTCTACGACATCGACGGCACCTTCGGCGCAAAGTGCAACCCGGAAATGGTCGAACTCTGCCCGCTGGAACTCGAGGAGGACATCGCGTTCGTGAAGGGCTTACTGGAAGAGTTCATCGCACACACGGGCAGCATCGTCGCCGGCGAACTGCTGAGCGACTACGACAACAAGGTCAAGCAATTCATAAAAGTCTTCCCGTACGACTATCAGCGCGCTTTGAAACAGGCCGCGATCGCCCAACCGACCAACGGAAAGGTGCAGAACGGAAACGTGGAACCGAAGATTCAGGACATCGAAGACACGGTCGCCGCTATCAACCTCGAGAATAAGAAACCGGAGCGTACATTGGACAAATTGAGAGGTGAGTGTATTCTACAACTAGTCAAATTTTGTGCGTTAATTACAGTCTCGTAAATCGTTAAAAGAAAATTAATTCTGTACAGTAGGTGCCTTAGGTTACAGAGATTTAGTATTGGTACTTTTTTTTGTTTAGTTTAATTATACCGGCCACACACATCCTAATGATATCTGTAATCACTTAAGGTGGTAAGGTGGCTATAAAGATGGTTGACTTATTCACTCAGTAAGTCGAATTTTATTAGTGCGTTGTCCTGACCAATCTCTACTTTCGTTGACTGTACCATGAGTCACGACGCGACATTAATACATTACGACAGTGTTTCCCAAAGGGTGCGCCGCGGCGCCCGGGGAGAGTAAACAGGGGCGCCGCGAAGGGCTCCTGGTCCCGTAAGGCAGAGTTTGCATTACGTTATAAAGCACAAACTTGTAAGGTGTGAGTCACAGAATTTTCTTTCAGAGTTGGCCGTGCCCGAGAGAGAGAAACATAGCAGTCATGTCTGAGATTAATTCATTTTTTAAAATCTAATTCAATTGAACTAATCTAGTCTCATGATGTAATAATATGTGACATACCTCATTTATCTCACAGCCAACTCAAAATTTTGTAGCTCACACGATACATTGTACATGTGCAACACTTTGATGTACTCGACTGCACATATATTTCGACTGAGGGCGCCGTCACACAATTCTAAACCTGTAAGTGCGCCACTAACTAAAAAAGTTTGGGAACCACTGCATTACGGTATAACGAGCGTACAAAAAAAATGTTGGCGCTGGAAATCTAAAGTCATGTCTGCGCACGCGTTAAGTAGCAGTTGTTATGTTAACATGTCATATGTTAATAACCTCTAATTATAATAGCTGACATTTGCAACCAGCATTTCACGCGTGTGATCTTAGTGCAGACATGACTCGAGATTTCTAACGCCAACTTCGTCGTGGATTTTTGTTGTACGCCCGTTATCTCACTTCTGTAATAAATCATTATTACAGGATTTATGAAATACGAGCGTGAAACCGGAATGTACCGTCCGGCCGAAAAACGCCTCAAAGACTGGGAGGAAATCTATAACTTCCAACACGTCCGTAAAGGCCTTAGGGTGCAGACCGCCCGCTGTATGGAGTGCGGCGTTCCCTTCTGCCAGTCGAGCAGCCACGGTTGTCCGTTGGGCAACATAATCCCCAAATGGAATCTCTTGGTCTTCCAAAACCAGTGGAAGCAAGCTCTCGATCAACTGTTGCAAACGAACAACTTCCCCGAATTCACCGGAAGAGTCTGTCCGGCGCCTTGCGAGGCGGCCTGCGTTCTCGGCATATCCGAGCCGGCGGTCACGATTAAAAACATAGAGTGCACCATCATCGATCACGCCTTTGAAAACGGTTGGATGACGCCGCAGATTCCGCCGATAAGAACGGGAAGGCGGGTTGCGGTCGTCGGTTCGGGTCCGTCCGGATTGGCCTGCGCGCACCAGTTGAATAAAAATGGACACCTGGTGACGGTTTTTGAGAGGAACGATCGCGTCGGGGGGTTGCTGCAGTACGGCATTCCCACGATGAAGCTGAGCAAGACCGTGGTGCAGAGGAGGGTCGATTTGTTGACGGCTGAGGGGATTACGTTCACGACTAATGTTAACGTCGGGAAGGATATTTCCGCCAAGGAGTTGAGTGATGAGTACGATGCCGTGGTTTTATGCACAGGGGCCACTTGGCCGAGGGATTTGCCTTTACCGGGTAAGTCATGTTTTATACAGAGAGGATTATGAGTTAACTCATCTGGAATACGTCTCAGGTCGTCAATTAAATGGAATCCATTTCGCCATGGAGTTCCTGGAGAGCTGGCAGAAGCGCCAACTCGGCAGCAACAAGGAGGGCCCGCACGCGAAGGACAAACACGTTATCATCATTGGCGGTGGTGACACCGGCTGCGATTGTATCGCCACTTCACTTCGACATGGGGCCGCATCCATAACAACCTTTGAAATCCTGCCCGAGCCTAAACCCAAGAGGACGCAGGACAATCCTTGGCCTCAGTGGCCGCGAATATTCCGGGTGGACTACGGACACGAAGAAGTAATGTAATATCGAAATTCTGCTTTCAAATTTTAATCGAATGAATTGTAGGTAAAAGTACGGCACGGTGCGGACCCGAGAGTCTTCAGCATACTAACGCAAGAATTCTTGGACGACGGCAACGGAAACGTTTGCGGCGTCAAGACGGTGAACGTCGATTGGACCAAAGACGAAAGCGGACGGTGGGAAATGAAGCAGGTTAAGGGTTCGGAGAAGGTCTTCCAAGCGGACCTGGTGCTCCTCGCGATGGGTTTCTTGGGCCCCGAGAGGGCCATCGCTGATCAGCTCGAATTAAAACTGGACGCCAGATCGAATTTCCAAGCAAACGAGTATCTCACGAATATCTCTAACGTCTTTGCGGCCGGAGGTGAGTTAAAACGGAGATGAGTATAGAGACCGCTAACGCCAATGCAAACGGGCGCGATGACTTTTTCGTCTCTACGCTAGCGACACCTAATAGGAGAAAATTGGAAACAGGTAACCGAAACAGTCATGTGCAAGGGCGTTTCCAACCAACTAGTCTAGGGGGGGTAATTAAAAAATATATAAATAAACTGGTGCTTCCGCTCTCATACTCCTGTTGCGTGAAATCTTCCTATCATTTTCCAACGTTTTAAAGCGTTGAAAAAATTTACCGGTTATATTATTTGTTTGGAATATGGAATATCGGTAATTTTTAATAGTAAAAACTGTTAAGCGAAAAATTCTTAAGGGGGGTAATTACCCGATTACCCCCCTTTGAAACCGCCACTGGTCATGTGATCTTACTCCACTCATCTTTTACCATAAATATTCCTTCCTTACCACTCCCGCTAATATTTTTTCCCGGAGCGTTTCTCTCTTGCTCCACGCCGATGAATAGATTGAGGTTGGCATATTAATAAGATCACATGACCCGTTTCCAATTTTCTCCTATTGCTACTGCTAGGATATGAACGAAAAAAACCAGCTCGCCCGTTTGTATTCCGTTATCAATCTCTCTACTCATCTCTGGTTAAAATGCCAATTTTTTTTTTAATCATAACCTTTCAGATTGCCGAAGGGGTCAAAGTTTGGTCGTTTGGGCAATATCCGAGGGTCGGCAGGCCGCCAGGAAAGTCGACGAGTTCTTCAACAGTGGAGACACCTCCCTTCCGGGTCCGGGAGGGGTCATCCAACCCTCGCCAATTCCTTGCCTTGCTTAAATCACTAAATTCTTACTTACAAAGAAAAATGAGAACAACTGGAACATATAAGGTATATAAAGAAACGACCGATGGTGAAATCATTATTTATTGAGAGAGAGAGAAAAAAAAAACCACACATTGATGGTGAAACACAATATAATATTAACCTTAAAAATGCAGTGAATTAACTGTGTTAAAACTGAAATATAGTTAGTTATAGAAAGATATATTACTAACTGTGAGATATAGTTGGTTACAACAAAAAAAAACCGTACCAACTGTGAATAATTACAGTTACCATTCCACTAATCCCTGTAGTGGATAGTTTTTAACGTTTTTTTTTTTTATATATACATCTATAGATAATATTTGTTGTGATTGGCTGGTACCGATCTTGTGTAGATTCTTCCAGGTTGTGTTTTCGGTAAGTACAAACGGGGAGTGCTAAGGGACGACAATAAAATGCACCGTTGCGCGTCTATTTTTTAATCGTGCGTACCAAGAGGCGTTACGTTTGTTAGAATTATGCAGAGATTTGCTTTTAAACTTGTTTTTCTATATGAATAAATAATTTATGGAGTATCTTCTAGTGGTCATGTTACGCAACGGGGTTTATTATTTCACCCTGAAAAATTTTTACATTTCCACATCCTCGTTCACTTGTCTTAATACCATGAAATAGGAGACGGAACCGCGTAAAATCTGCAAAATGTAATATTTTAGGTGCTGATAGTGTAAGTTTACTTTACAGCCAGGTGGGTAAGGCGGCTTGCATAAATGATGAAAAACTGTAGGATGAAATGACAACGAATCATTTATTTGAGTGGAAAATTAAAATAATTGAAGATAAATGCAACGAAAACCGAAGAAGTTTTGCGAAAATATGCACATAAAACACATTCCAAATTTTGAATCAGCTACATACGTAGATTTTCTCATACTTCCTTCGATTTTCGTTCTATCTACTTCCCGCTCAAATAAATGACACGTCATATTATTCTCGTGTTTATCTGTCATTTAGTTAAAAGCGACTCTAAATGAGATATATGAATACAGGCCAAAGAATGCTCTGCATGTCAAAATTACATTCATATTTATTCAATTTGATAGCACTGTCATAAAATATAACCTCATCTTTTTAAATATAGTCCAGTGACTTTTTACATTGGCCAAGAAAACTGTCACCCTAACAGAGCCAACTTAGTTAAAAGAGTTCAGGAAATGTACTTAAATATCATTCCAATCAAATCTTTCCGGGTACTCACTGTCGTGAATGTCTCCAAAGATAGCTTCGAAAATTTCCCGGCCGTAAGATGACACGCCCTTTGCGATCTTAGTATCATCAGGATCAAGCTGGTCTTGATGGCGTTGTCGGCTTGAAGCCATTTTGAGTTGAACGCCGCCTGCGCCACCTCGAGGCTGTAAAGCGAGACTTCGTTTCCGTTCCAGCAATAGATCAACAGTTGGAAAAGCATCGCCATGGTAAACGAGGACATGCTGATGAAAGTGGGATTCGATATGTCCATCTAGGAATTAATTTTCAAAACTAATAACGATCATAAGGTAATGGGTAAATAATAATAATAATAATCTTTATTTAGCAATATGCTATCTAAATACACATATAAACTAAAAAATATGTACAATATATAAAATATTTTAACACTAAAAAATGGTAGACAAAAAATGCTGTATTTTTAAATAGTCAAAACTGGCATTGTTTAACTGTCAAAAATTGTATATTTACCAGTCCAATATGGCATATGTTTACGGACCCAAAATTACATATTTAACCAGTCAAAACTGGAGTAGTTAAACTGACAAATTTTACTAGTCAAATATGGCACAGTTTATTAATTAAAAAGGGAATTTCAAAAGTCAAAAGTGACAGATTTGTATAGCTATAATGTAACTTTTTAACTGTCAAAAATGGCATAGCGTTCAAGTCAAAAATTGCATATGTACCATTAAAATATATGGTAGGAATATTTAACTAGTCAAATAGAGAAAAAATCATGTTTGACGTACATGAATGGAATATTAATTCATAAACAGAAAATATATACTTAAAATCATTATAATCAAGTAATGAATTAATCGATTTAAATAACCAAATGATTGAATAATCGAGTAATCGATTTATTGAACAGTCAAACAATCGATTAATTGATTAATCAAATTATCGATTAATTGATTATTTTTCGAGTAATAATCAGACAAACGACTAATCGATTATTTATCGATGAATCGATCGCTCTAGTTACTAGTATTACGATAAGATGACTAATGCACACTTTACTAGAGATTAATGGATTAGTGCAGAAAGAATTTTATTTACTTACTAGGGATGTTTGATACAATCCTACGCACAGCGAGGTAAGGCTTCCCAAAAACTGGATCAACAATATCAAACTGAAAGTTTCCTCCATATCATCGATGAGCTGAATGATTGCATTATGATGCTTGATACAATCGTTCATGCAGAGCTTTAACGTCGCTGCTAAGAGGTCATCGTATTTTTTAATTATTTCCACGTTAAATAATTTTCCCTGCATGTCTATCTTCTCGTATCGTGGGGGTTTTGCAATTTTCTCAACATTCTAAAATATCAGAAGTAAAATATTTCTTTATAATTCAATTATTTCTTAAAAAAGGAGGGCTTGTAATTAGTTTCGGCTAAATACTCAACGTATCTCTGGAAGAGTATTTACCAAATAAATTATTTCTTTTTATTTGGCCTATGTGAGCCTGGCTGTTTTTTATTTGGCCCATGTGAGCCTGGCTTTTTTTTTATTTGTCCCATGTGAGCGTGGCTTTTTTTATTTGTCCCATGTGAGCCTGGCTTTTTTTTATTTGACCCAAGTGAGCCTGACGCTCCGAAAACATGTGAATTCTATCAAGTCGGCTAATGCGCTCTGGTTGTTATGGAGTTGATAAACAGAAACAAATATTTGCAAATCCGGACGAATTTTAGTAACTGTCTTTCCACTTAAATAATGTCCGAAGAAGTATTAGAAGGCGAAGATAATGTAATCGAAGATTTGTTTGCCATCGAATATAATTCAATAATTCCTGAAAAGTCAAAACTGAGGTACGAGATGATTTTTAAATGTAGTTTATACATTTAAAAAAATAGTGTGATGAAAAGCAGGTTAGTGTTTCTGAGTGACGTATTTTGTGCAACGGAGCCATGGGCCGTTAGTTGATCGTACAGCCCGGAGAGCAAAGCTTGTAAATTAACGAAAATGGCCCATCGGGGAATAGTTATTTAAGCAACAAGGAACGTAAGGACGTATTAACATTGGAGGTAGGCGAATACGAGCCGAGGCTCGTTGCCTGCCGAAAATGTCAATTGTCATTACGTTCCGTGCTGCTTATTATTTTTTTTTTCCGGTACCGGAAATATAATACTTAAAAAGATCACAAAATATTCTAAAACACGGCTTGTAACATTTGGGATTAAAATTTGTATAGTCACCTATGCGTCCTATGGCAACCCAGCAACTGAGAAAACAATGTCGAATTTTGTTTGTTTGTGTCAATCCAGTGACAGTTTTTGCGGGCATGGGTGCAAACGAAGCTGCGAATATTGCGTGTTAGAACCTGTTACCGACAAAATCGAAAAAGGTATGCACCCTGTTACGACTTTTTTAAGCAGTGGTTACGTAAAAAGTATGCCGATGCTATAGGTATAGACGAAAATGTGTTGCTCGCCCATATGTTGGAGCGTTACGTTATCCTAGGTGCGTAAGTAAAAAATTAAGTTCCGTCTTCAAGGACAACAAACACCACGAATTTTATCAGCCACTTACGGTACCTGTAACCATGGATGCAATGCTTATTTACGTTGTCGGTAGCGGAAAAAAATTATTTGTGTACCGTCTTTTTTCCCAGGCCTACTTTGATTTAATTCCTCCTAGCAGAGTGCTTCTGACTCTTGGAATTCAAAAGGCTGTTATGAAGTACAATAAATTTTACCTCGTAAGTTATCCTCTCCGCACGCTCCACAACCGTCAACACAGCATTAGTGACGATCATGAATTGAGCTTTCGCGTGTATCAGCAGGCCCGTGATGATCGTGTCCGTGTTTCCTAAGTACCAACCGAAAAGTGTGATGCTGAAGGTCTGGTAGAAAAATACCAGCTCGTAGTAAGGGCTCTCTTCGCTGTTTATGGGAAAAGGTAAAGTTGAAGGGTACGGAAAGATGACAACAATTTTCGTCGAATTCTCGCGAGGGTCAAAAATGGTTTCGGTTGTCTTAAAGAAGCACGGAATCACTCGTGAGCTCAGCATGCACACGACCGCGAATCCGAAGATTTTTGCCTGAAATTACAAAACATCAACCAAGACTCGTGAGCTCGATGTGCACACAAATGTAGGGATGGTTTTTGAAAATTCTTCAACGTTACAGTTTTAACCGTTTAAGGCCCACGGTTGTATTTAACAGTAAAAATCAAATTTTAATAATAATTTATTCTTTTTTTTATCAAAGAGAACAGAAAACAGCGCCAATGCGGCCGTGGTTAGAACTTCTGCCTGGACTGTTCCAATTTTAAACTTTTGTCTGTCGTGAAACGATTACGGTTCTACCTTTTGTAGTTTGGTAGAAATAAACGTTTGAAATCTGTTCGTTTTGAATGACCCTGTATATAAAATACCTGAGCGTGTGTTCTCGAAACTGCTGCATTTATAATTCTGACCTCTTCATCCCCTCCTCTAGAAATATGGGGTTTGAAGACTCCTTCCTCGAGTGATGTAATAAATTTTCCTATTCGATCACTTTGCACCGTGAAAACAATCACTTTCCCAATTGCTACAATTAAATAAATACTCTAATATATAAGAGCTATAACTGGCCATCGATCTAAGTCTTTCAGCCTTGCTACAATTTTTTTTTGACCCGCACGGCCACTTCTTCGTTCCGAAAAAGTGACCGCACGGATGGGATTCGAACCCACGACCACGAGGCCTCTGAGCAGGAGCTCTACTCACTAGGCCATCGCGGCCACGCTACAATTATTTATAATAAACCGATGGAAATACCTTGGAATTATAAACAATATTACAGGAGAATTGCTATTATTTACTAATTAATTAATATTAACTACCATTCCACCTTATTTATTTGGTAAAAACTATATATATTTTTTAAATAGTGGCGCCATCTCTAGTGCCAAAGACTCTGCATTGAATATCGGACGAAAGTTCTATTTTTTTTTAAGACCAATAACTATGAGTATATTATTGTTTCAATGGTAACTTAACTACGATGCTACCACATCTGTTTTGTGAAACCTGTGATTTTTTTTTTAATAGTGGAGTCACCTCTGCTGCCAAAAACTCTGCCTTCAATAGCGGACGAGAGTTCTATTTGCTTTTAAGACCAATAACTATGAGCATACATTACTGTTTCAATGGTAACTGTAGACCGGTTTCTGGTCATTCATTCCATCAGTGTTTCCATCAACTAATAGAATAGAATAGAATACGGATTTATTGCTAATATACAAGGTATTTACAAACGTCAAATCAGATGTGTATATAGACATACATACACTCATACCTACACACAAACACCTTAACAAATGTACTAATACTAATTAAATAATATAAATTTGTTACAGTTTAGTTAGTACCTCTATTATGGAGACACTTCGATTTTTGTCCGACATGAACTCATCCACGCTATAGTATGCTTTTAACTTCAGGTAACGTGACACTACCTCTTTGAATCTTTTTGTAGATAGGATTCTTACCTCGATTGGTAGTAAGTTAAAAAATTTTACATTATTAAAAATAAAAGTGTTTTGAGATTTTTCCAGTCTAAAATAATCAGCACGAGCATCTGATTTATTTCTGGTGTCATGATAATGAAAATCTTTATTTTTGGGAGTGGTTTCGTAGAGGCTGTGAACCAGCATCAGACAATGCAATGCAATGATGGAGTAGTGATGGCAAATAATAATTTATGCCGAGTGATTTTTTTTTTTAGTTAATTTTTATCTTACCAATTACGTGTGCTATTAAATAACACAACGTCAAAGTCAACTCCTCCAGTTCGTTAAAATGCTTAAAAACGTGGATGATCTCCGTGACTATGTAACCGTAACCGAAAATTCCCAAAAGCGCAACGGAATACAGTTTATGCAGAAGTTTCAATTTTGGATTTTTGATGTCGTAAATGGCGACCCCGCCCCACGCCAAATTTTGGATGGGGTCGTGGAAATAGCTCGTGGGGTAGTTCTTCTCGGTGGCGCTCATTTTTTAACTGTAGGCTTTGGCTTACCTGCAATTTTACTTTTATATAACTGTAATAATTATAGAGGTCTGCAGAGTTTTGTTTGTTTGCGTAACTAATCTAATATTTAAAAGTTGTGAATGTTTGGTGTGTTGTACAGATTTTATAATTGCACATTCGCTACCAGTTTTATTAAAGACAAAAAAGAACGAAATAACGTGCAGAAATTATTTATTTATTTTATTTATACAACTTTGGGTCTTTACTTAAAATTGTGAAGTAGAAAATAATTTACTTAAAATTTTGATGCACAAGATCCAGACTTTACATTTAATTTGGACTACATAACATTTATATTCCTTAACTGTTGCAGATAAATAAATTAATATAACGGGTGTACAACAATTATTGTATTTCTAGATGTCTGTGAAATCTAACTGGAATGTTGAAATAACATAGTAAGGCCTCGAATTATAAAGTCTACTTATGGTGGACCCGAATGCGCCCGACCAAAACGTGAACGTTTTCACTGGTGCGTTCTGGCCCACCGGCAGTCCCATAATCAGACATAAAACCGGACATAAGGGTCCTATAATATTATACTGCTAATCTTTCGCCCTCAGATCATCAAAATTCATCTGAGGGGGGCTAAAAAATGCGGGATAAAATTTTAAGTTACGTCAATGTGTTTCGTGCCGAAGGCTAACCCTTTCTTTCTCAAATTAATTTTTTGAAATAATTTTTTTTTATTTTGTGAAATTCTTGGTTTAATACCATTTTCTAACTCTGGAAAATTAAATAAAAAAAGTCTCCCTATTTTTCCAGAAAACAAAATCATGACTCCATATGCGGTCCTTGGAAAAATGGTACCAAAAAAATCAAAACACAGATTACGGGGACCTGATAAAAGATATGGCAATCTGCGGGAAAGAAAGGGTTAAATATAATATAGCAAGGGTTTGATGCTAAGCCGCTAATCTCCTTTCCCCTGATCATAAAAAATTTCTCAAAAACAAAATTTGGAGTAGAGGGTGAAATTTGAACTAGCACCACTGTGCGCCATGAATTTGACCCATCAAAACTAAATAAGATATTAATTTGGGTTTCAACTTCTCGTGAAAATATTTTCTTTTGATACACAGAAAATGATTAAACTTAATATTTTATTTCATTATTTAGAAATTATTGGGCGAAGTGTGTCAATTAAGTTCTATTCCTCGTTCACTTTTCGTAATGCTAGATAATACGATGCAGACCCACGAAGAATCTAAAACAAAAAAAAAATGTAAAACGTTGACAGCTTTGTATTGTTTACTTCTTTAGTTAACTCTAACTTAACATGTTCGCTGCCACTGCAATTGGGATTGCGACAAAAATTAACATTTACTCAACCGAGTCTAACTTCTTTTTTTATGTACCAAGGCGTCATCAATATCACTGGCATATCACGCCAGATTTTGTAGCGATGCATACCAACAGCTGAATCTCTGGACGCACTGGCGCGTCAAATATAAGTCAGTGGCAGCGAACAAAAATATAAAACATTAACAGCTGTTATTGTTTACGTTTCTAGTTAACTCTAACTTTAATTTAACCGTTCAAATTATACTTACCGTCGTATACGTTTCCAAAGATAAGTAAGCGAATTTCCCGGCGCTCAAACGGCAAGCCCTTTGCGCCCTCAGCATCATCAACATCAGGGCTTTTTGGCAATCGTTGTCGAACCGAATCCAGTCGCAATCGAACGCAGCCCTTGCCACGTCCACACTCTCCAAGGACATTTCGTTGCCGTTCCAGCAATAAATCAACAGTTGAAACAGCATCAGCACCAAGTACGAGGCCATGCTGAAGAATTTCGGACTATTGGCGTCGTACTAAAAATTTGAATAATATTTGATTTTCAAAATTTTATGCTTTATCTGCAATGATATCCTGAGGCCAGTGTTTCTTAACCCTTTTGGATCAAATGCCCACTTTGTCAGATCTTAATTCGCCCAATTTAATTTTCAACCCAGATATACAGGGTGTGTGGCATTTATCCCGGACACCTAAAATATTATGGAAACGAAGATTCCGAGAAAAAAAAATTGTTCAAATAAAATGTGTTTGGCATGAAGGGGCTAATCCAGCAGGCATATTTGTCCATGAACTATAAATAGGTGTTCAAGGTCATTTCAAGGTCAACTTGTGATTTTTAAATGGAAACCTATAATCTTTATTAGGGCATCAAAATCTACGTTAAAGCATATCACTTTTATTAAATAAATTTTTTTCTCCGGTGCTTACTTTTTGCAATATTTAATTTTTAGAAAATCTGTGACTGATTTCAAAAAATATTTCCGTGCAAATTAATAAAACCACTGCAAATAAATAATTTGAAATTGTTTATTGGGTGTTTCTTAACACATCTTATCCCTCCGTTTCATATTAATTTTTAATGTTTTACACTCTGGTGTTCGTCATTACAAAAAATACATTTTCATAAATTCATAACTCAACTGAAAATTGCTGCACATTTAAAAAACAAACTAATTTCGAAATATCGACGTCTTGTGAAGTGAACTGAATTTTTGTAGAATTTTATTCCTGCGTTTCATATTAATTTTTAACTTTTTCCACTCGAGTGATAAAAATGCATTTTCAAAAAATCATAACTTAACTAAAAATTGCTGCACATTCAAAAACAAAAATTATTTTGAAAGATCAATGTCTTGTGAAGTGAATTGAATTTTTGTAGAATTTTATTCCTGCGTTTAAAATTAATTTTTAACTTTTTCCACTCGAGTGACAAAAATGCATTTTCAAAAATTCATAACGCGACTAAAAATTGCAGCACATTCAAAAACCAAAATTATTTTGAAACATTGACGTCTTGTGAAGTGAATTGAATTTTTGTAGAATTTTATTCCTGCGTTTAAAATTAATTTTTAACTTTTTTCACTCGAGTGATAAAAATGCATTTTCAAAAATTCATAACTCGACTAAAAATTGCCGCACATTCAAAAACCAAAATTATTTTGAAGCATTGACGTCTTGTGAAGTGAATTGAATTTTTGTAAAATTTTATTCCTGCGTTTCATATTAATTTTTAACTTTTTGCACTCGAGTGAAAAAAATATATTTTCAAAAAATCATAACTCAACTAAAAATTACTGCACATTTAAAAACCAAAATTATTTTGAAAGATCAACGTCTTGTGAAGTGAATTGAATTTTTGTAGAATTTTATTCCTACGTTTAAAATTAATTTTTAAGTTTTTTCACTCGAGTGATAAAAATGCATTTTCAAAAATTCATAACTCAACTGAAAATTGCTGTAGATTCAAAAACCAAAATTATTTTGAAAGATCAGCGTCTTGTGAAGTGAATTGAATTTTTGTAGAATTTTATTCCTGCGTTTAAAATTAATTTTTCACTTTTTCCACTCGAGTGATAAAAATGCATTTTCAAAAATTCATAACTCAACTGAAAATTGCTGCACGTTCAAAAACCAAAATTATTTTGAAAGATCAACGTCTTGTGAAGTGAATTGAATTTTTGTAGAATTTTATTCCTGCGTTTAAAATTAATTTTTCACTTTTTGCACTCGAGTGATAAAAATGCATTTTCAAAAATTCATAACGCGACTAAAAATTACTGCACATTCAAAAACCAAAATTATTTCCAAACATCGACGTCTTGTGAAGTGAATTGAATTTTTGTAGAATTTTATTCCTGCGTTTAAAATTAATTTTTAACTTTTTTCACTTGAGTGATAAAAATGCATTTTCAAAAAATCATAACTCAACTGAAAATTGCTGTAGATTCAAAAACCAAAATTATTTTGAAAGATCAACATCTTTTGAAGTGAATTGAAGTTTTGTAGAATTTTATTCCTGCGTTTAAAATTAATTTTTAACTTTTTCCACTCGAGTGATAAAAATGCATTTTCAAAAATTCATAACTCGACTAAAAATTGCTGCACATTCAAAAACAAAAATTATTTTGAAAGATCAACGTCTTGTGAAGTGAATTAAATTTTTGTAGAATTTTATTCCTGCGTTTAAAATTAATTTTTAACTTTTTTCACTCGAGTGATAAAAATGCATTTTCAAAAATTCATAACTCAACTAAAAATTGCTGCACATTCAATAAAGATCAACGTCTTATGAAGTGAACTTAATTTTTGTAGGGTTTTATTCTTGCGTTTCATATTAATTTTTAATTTTTTTGCATTCGAGTGTTCGTCATTGAAAAAAAAACATTTTCAAAAATTCACAACTCAACTGCAACTAAATTTTCGAACATACATATATTGCAATACTTATTAGTAAGGGTTCGCGGGGTGACTCATAGTACGGCCGAGTTAGCAGAGGTGGTAATACAGATATCTGTAACCGACACCACCTATCTGTATTGCTACCTCGGCCGTACCCTGAGTTACCCTGCGAGCCGTCACTGATACTCACCAGCGAAAGTTGAAATAATACCGGACACATCACCATCAAACTGACCAAAAATTGAACCAGCAATACCAAACTGAACTTATCCTCGGTCTCATCCACCAGCTTTATAATTTCCTGATGATGTTTGATGACGTCGCGTATGATACGCGTGACGTATACTTGTATTTCTTGGGGAAGTTTTTCCAACGGATTTTCAATTTGATGGTTCAAAATATTGCCTTTTTTATTGGATTTCTGCAGAAACGATACGAATCAAATGTTGATGCCCACTTGCACCACAGCCGATTAACTTTAATCAGTGGTTAGTACCGGTTAGTACTTCTTTAAAACACAACAATTTTATTCGCAAATTGTTTAGACAATAACATATTAATCAAATCTATCAAAGAGACATATTTGGGATATCTTACAAATTTATAACACTTTTATATTCCCGAATTTTGACTTAATCAGAGGCTTAATCGTGATTAACTTTTTAACCACGATTAAGTATCTGCGGTGCAAGTGGCCCTAAGCCTAACAAAAATATTGCTTGACGTGAAACAATTGCTTGTACATAATAACAAAAATATTGCCATTATATTCTTGATTTTGGCTAAATAATGCTATACCGTGAGATCAGAAAGTCGAAAATAATTGGTAGTACATTTTCTGAAAATCCCTATAAAAATTCAAATAAACTTATATTGGCTGTCTGGAATTCTCTAATGCAGTGCAGTGTGGATTTTGTTAATTGTTTTAAAAATACTTTTGTGTGTTTTACCTGCCGATTTTGTTAGCAGTTATTTTCAGAACTGATCATCGCTATTAATAATACATTATCCAGCTGTTTTATTTAAATTTCAAAGTTTTCCATGCAAAAATTCCCATTCTTCGTGACGCCACTGGACTTCTGTTAGTTGGGTTACGTTTTAAGGGCTGCCAACTATTTTCGACTTTTTGGTCTCACGCTACATATCATTCTCGCAGGGAATTACGATTTCATTATTCCCTTCTGCGACCCAATGAAAATGCGGCTCTTGAAACAAAATGCTTTGCAGTTATCAATAACTATGGTAACGATAAACAAGTTGGCTATCGCCAGTCGCCATTTATCAAACGTGATCATTCTCACCCGTATAGCTATTATCATAGTATATACCGCGTACTATGTATAAAACGCTTATTTAATAGTGAGGACGAGGACGAAATTACACAAGTGTGTGCTCGCTTCCTTGGCGCTTGCAGCGATTCCTGATCGCCGACCAATAAAAAAATTTGGCGTATATGTAAGTTAGTTCAGTATTATTTTATTTTAATTGCCTCAAATAAATTAAACCTAAAAAACATTATACATATTGGTTTAATAAAATAGATACACATTGTTCGAGACAAGTTGATTTAAAAGTTCGTATTGTTGGCCGTTCGGTGTCGCCCTCTATATATTTTTAGTGTAATTACGTGATAAAGTAGCGCCCGCGCGAAAAAGGTAGTCGTCGCCATCTTGAGTTGTGAACGTTTTTACTCCGCAAAAGTTTAGTTTAGTTTAGTGCGATATCGTTAGAAATTCCGTCGGTTTCTGTGATAAACGGCTCGGGTCGTCGGGTGTCGAGAAAGGCGGATTGTTTGCCGGGAAACGATTTCCGTCGATTAGTTTTTTGACGGCTGATTTTTGAACCCCCGCAGAGGAGAAGCTGTGCGTCGCGGATTGCCACTGTTTTCGACGTCGATCTGAAAGGATCGGGTGATCCTCCCGAATTAAACAAGGGACCGAACGTTGCGGCGCGGCGTTGAAATCGGGTGAGTGTTTTTGGTTTTGTTTGCTCGATTGGAGCCGGGAAGCAAATTCCTCGTCGGCGGATTCAGAATTGTCAAAATGGTTGTTGCGATCGTGTTTTACAAAATCACGGCGCACTGAGAATACACATGAACAATTGTAAATTTTGAAATGGTAAGTTTCCCGTGCGGCCAAGACACCGGCGGAAATGGCCCGGCCATGCGTTTTTTCGCCCCCCTCGGCGGCGGCTTCAGAATTGTCAATTGTTGCGATCGTGTTTCACAAAATCACAGCGCACTGCGAACGCATATAAACATTGAAATCAGTGACGGTTCGCGGGGTTTTTTTCCGGTACGGCCGAGGAACAAGAGGTGGTAATACAGATAGGTGCGGTCACGCAGCCAGCCGTCTCTGCAACTGACCCTACCTATCTGTATTGCCACCTCTTGTTCCTCGGCCGTACTAGAAAAAAAACCCGCGAACCGTCACTGATTGAAATGGTAAGTTTCACGTGCACTATTATGTAGCCGCGACATCGGCGTAAACAGGTTTGCACATGTGTTTTTTCGCCCTATTATTTAGCATTTGTACATCCTCTTGATTAATTTGCGTTCGTTTATGCAACCTTTTACAAAAACAAACGCGCCAGCAGAGAGCAGCTCTGATCGTTTAAACTCCGTCGACCGCCATACAATCAACACATGCGCATTTATTTCTGGCAACACCGGCTTCACTTTTAGTTTAGAAGGCGACGTCACAGTATTATTTCATATTAATAAATTGCCGCAAATAGATTGAATCTAGAAACCATTATACATATAGGTTTAATAAAATAGGTACAGATTGTTCGAGACAAGTTGATTTTAAAGTTCATATTGTTGGCCGTTCGGTGTCGCCCTCTGTATATTTTGAGTGTAACTACGTGGTAAAGTAGCGGCCGCGCGAAAAAGGTAGTCGTCGCCATCTTGAATTGTGAACGTGTTTAGTCCGCAAAAGTTTAGTGCGATATCGTTAGAAGTTCCGTTGGTTTCTGTGATAAACGGCTCGGGTCGTCGGGTGTCGAGAAAGGCGGATTATTTGCCGGAAAATGTTTTCCGTCGATCGGTTTTTTGACGGCTGATTTCTGAACCCCCGCTGAGGAGAAGCTGTGCGTCGCGGATTGTCACCGCATATCCAGGTTTTCGGGTAAACCTCCCGAATTACACAAGGGACCGTCGGTTCCGGAACGTTGCGGCGTTGAAATCGGGTGAGTGTTTTTGGTTTTGTTTGCTCGATTGGAGCCGGGAAGCAAATTCCAATAGCCTGTAGGCTAAACGTCCCAATTTTTAATATTCGACGACATTCCTAATTTATCTCACAGCCAACTTTGCATAAACATCTTGTGGCACACACGATATAACTATAATACCATATGTATAAAAATTATTTAGATAAAGGGTGGCTTTGTATTTCGGAACGTACGTTGCCAGGTTTGATACGTCGCATCACGTCTTCGCCACCAGTTGTTCATATGACATAAAGTCAACAACGTGCTGAACTAATCTAAGACCGTGATTTTGTTTATCATGGCCATGCCTTATCTAAATAATTTTTATACATATGGTCTATAAAACTATAACGCCCTAAACTTTATACATACCTCATACATTTTATAAGCTCGTTCCTTGATATAAAACAAGCTATTCTTTAAAATTAAAATCTGCGCCTTGACGTGTATAATAATCCCTGCGATTAGGGCATCGCAGGCCCCGATGTAGATACCAAAAAGTCCGCAGCTGAAAACTTGATAGCAGAAAGCCCAGTTGTAATATTTCTGCGTATCGAAAGGTAGGTAAATATTGTAGGGTAATACTTTAACACCCTTGGTGACACTCCGGTTTGTACTGGCATCGAAAGTTTCTTCGAAGCCTTTTTCAAAAACTGCCGAAACCGCGCGATTGCTCACGATCGCGACGACGAAGCAATAGAAGACTGTGGCTTGAAAATTGCTGTATTTTATAGCCCTGTTTATGAACTTGTTCTCGTCGGTGCCTCCGCGTTCGACGTTCGGTGCTAGGAATCCGGATTCTAGGTTTTTGAAGTACTTGGAGATCGATTTTCTGTTGATGAAGAGTATCGTTCCTTTTACTAGGCCTTGAAATAAAAGAAATAAAAAGTTTGTTATTTTAATAATGGCGTGCGCCATGGAAATTAACAAACAAAAATTACAAATGGCTGTTCGGTTTAGGAAAATTTCTAGATTGTAAAACTTAACATAAAATGTAAATGATGAAATAGTTTTACGTTTGATTAAAGTGATTAATTAACATTGTACAAATACAGTGGTGGATATGAATATTTTTTATACAAAAATTGATCAATTTTCACGTAACTTCATTGGTTTATTTTTAGTCTTTAGTCGCATTTTTTTGCGAAACAGAATTTTTTGAAGTCCATATTTTACGTTTTCAGTTGTGCCATCAAAAAGCATTAATTTGTGATCATACAATTGGGCACGCCAGGCGTGCATCAGTCGGACTGGTTTCTACTGCTGTTTTCGGACGTAAGGAAAGTAGGCCAAAGGGTTAAATGAAAGGGGTAGTACTGTTTGTTATATGTACATAATTCTAATTTTACTGTAATGAAACTGTGCTATTAGGATGTATGTAGCCAATTGACCCCGTCTAACGTAATCTAATCTAAAGTCAATTAGGGAAAATAATATTCCATCAAGTAAACTATTGTAATATTTACCAGAAAATTGAGAAACCATATAGCACAGACTGAAGGAGACGTACTCAAAGTCATCCAGATGGAAAGCGAAGTCAATGCTCTGTGCAACCATGTAGTAAAAAATGCAGGCGACTGTAATAACGACTGAATAGATTTTGAACAATAATTCGTTTCTAGGATTTTCGATTTCTTCAATGCTCATACCGCACCATTTTAACACGGTGATGATTCGTCCGAAATAATTTTTTTTCGGTGGATTGAAATTATCTTTAAACATTTTTTATCAGTATTAATCGAATAACTCGTGTGAAATATGTTTGAACTAAAAATGGAGTTTGTGTGTCGTATTTATACTGTTTTTTGAGTTTTAAAGTTACAAGATGTAATTACATATCATGCCTTTCTAAGTTGCAAATCTTGTGAATTAATCATCCGCGTAAGGAGGGATCTTTGCTGAAGTTTTCTGTTGAATAGTTGATAAACTATCATTGGGAACTCCATAAAAAAAGTCTCAATCAATCACAGTCACCTGGAACGATGAGATAAAAAATTAGAAAATAGTTGGCAACCCTTAAAAAAATAAGGTGACCAACAAAAGTTCAGTGGCGTCACTTTGGATGGAAAAATCTGAAATGCAAATAAAACAATTATAACAGAATTAATTTTAGATTTATTATTGTATTATAATAAAGTTTCAAAATGCAACATTAAAAAAATATATATTCAGCGTTGCCAACTGGTCACATTATATTTCCGCCAGATAGCCAACCTAATTCCGCCAGAATGGCGTATTCAATTTTTATACGAGTACAAAAAAAAATAAATACTGATATAAAAGAATTCCTCAAAAATTTTAATATCTTTGCAAAACATCTACACTTAAAACTGACCTTAATTTTTGAAAATCTGCCAATTTCTTCACGAGTTATAAATTTTTGAAAATTAATCATTTAAGTTGTCGAATAATTTTATAAAAATAATCTAAAGAAAATAAATCCTTACGATGGAATTGCTCAAAAAATTGAATATATTTGCAAGATATCTACCTTCAAAATTAGCTTTAATTTTTGAAAATGTGTTAATTTCTGCGTGTGTTATTAATTTGTAAAAATGTATATTTTAGTTTATCGAATATTTGAATAGAAAAAAATTATACTAATAATACTGATATTATCTAATACATTTAATTTTAATTTTAAAATTAATTTTTGAAAATAAGTCAATTTTTGAAAATTAATATTTTTGGGTGTTGTGAATTTTTGAAAATTAACGTTTTAAGTTGTCGAACACTGACATGAGAGAATTTCTTAAAAAATATAGTATGTTCACAAAATCTGCCTTTAGAGTTAACTTCAATTTTTTGAATGTGTAAATTTTTACTTTATTTTTTTTAATAGATTTACAAAACATCTATATTTAATACTTACTTTAATTTCTGAAAATGTGTCAATTTTTCCGTAAGTTAAGAATTTTTGAAAATTAACGTTTTACGTTGTCAAACACTTGACAAAAAATATAAAAAAAATTCTTGGAATGTGTAATTTTTTGCTCTATTTTTTTTAATATATCCACAAAACATCTATATTTAATACTTACTTTAATTTCTGAAAATGTGTCAATTTTTCCGTGAGTTAAATTTTTTTGAAAATTCACGTTTTAATTTGTCGAATAAAAAAAATCTAAAAAAAAATTATATGATTAATTTGCTCAAAATGTTTAATATATTCACCTTTAGAATCAATTAAAATTTTATGAAAAACTGTCAATTTTTCCGTGAGTTATGATTTTTTTTAAATTAATGTTTTAAGTTCCTGATTTTTCTCTTATAAAATATATCTTTTGAAAATAAAGTTTAAATTTCAAACTTAGTTTGAGAATGATTACCGTGTAATTGAAACTAGTCACGTTAAGTTAAATAAAAGTGGTATAAAAAAGTTAAGTGTTTTCTTTATATCGAAATTTAAATTTAAATAAAATTACGCTAGTTTTTTCAAAAAAATAACTTAGTAATTTAAAATAAATATTAACGTTTTAAACTCCCAGCATATAGGAATTATCAATTACAAAAAAAAAGTTACACGTAGATAAACTGCATTCAAAATCAATAATAAATCTCAGCGTGTGAACTGCAAAATGTGCGAAGCTCGTGAAATATTTACCGATATAATCAAAATTCCAACTTTATAATCATTCGTTTGTATTCCAACAGTTGAAATATTTTGCAACTAAGTTCGTGTTGAAATTGTGACGCATTCTCACTGCATGATGAATTATTAGCCATAACAATTGAAACTTTAAAAACGACCAGGTGCAATTAATTAAAACATCTATTTGTGAAATTATAATTTCAGCTTTTAGTTTTTACCACTAAAATAAATCATTTATATGAATCTCGGCAATGTACAAACAAAATTTAGTAAAAATGTATAAATTTATCGTCTTTTTTTTATCGGAAAACAGTTATGCTAATGGATATTTATTTAAACTATCCGTTAACAATAATTTATGAATTATTAATCTAAAAGCATATATGCAAAGATGCTTTCCTGAATTTAGTTAAAATTAGAAACATGCATTATTGCACAAAAAAGTTTCGAAAACGAAGTGTTATACATTCTAGAGCAGGATTTTGAAATGCCCGGCGCGTCCGCCATATAATTCAATTGATTGATGAATTCATTTTATGCCTGCGACTATTATTAATTACATCAATAAATTAATAATAGTCGCAGCCATAAAATGTATTAATTTATCAATGGAATTATATGGTGGACGCGCCGGACATTTCAAAATCCTTCTCTGCAATGTATAATATTTTAAACATTGTTATAGTAAGCAATAAAACTAATTTTTAAAAAGTTCCCGGCGCAGCCACAAAAATTAAATCTGTAAACTCAATTGGTTAAGGTTTAAAACAGTGTTTTAGTATGTAATTAATGAAAATAAATAATAATGAATAAATAAAACAAAAAGAATCAGATAAAATTAATACTAATTTTATTACAAATTTTAAAATTAGAATAAAAAATTACATAACACTTTTAGTATCTCTAATAAAACATACAATAATAATAATAATAAATTGGTGTATATACACATTTGCTCATCACCGTCACCTTTTTTCAGTTTATTTCATAAAAAAAAATTTCGAATAAACCAGCGTTTCCATGCGCATCTGACATATTGGCACAATTACACGTTCGTGACTAGCGGCAATTACACAGTTTACACTACCTAACTATTTATAGTATATATATAATATTTATATTTATAAAATAAAAATTAAAATTGGACGGGGGGGTTCAGTATAAAATTACACTTAAAAATATATATCGCATAAATTTAACAGGAATATATAAAAGATGCATTCTTCAGGAAAATACATTTACAATATTTACACGTTTAATAATTAAATACTAGGTTTTAATTATTGGTATGGGCGGCCCGTTATGTACACTTGGTGGGCCTTAGAAATTACTTGTTTAATGTTCTCGTTGCGTCTTGCGATCACAATTTTCTTAAATCTGTTACACCGCGTGCCTTAGTTCTTGGGAGCCTATCGTGTTCATGATCCATCTCCTGAGGTCGGAATTTATCGAAGTGTAGATGGAGGGGTGGTGACTCCTTCCGCAGTTTCCGTGGTGCGAGAGGATGCCCTGGAGCTCCCACGTGGTGGTTTCCTCCGAGAAGCACATCAAGGGAGCACCTTCATCATTCTTCAAAAGAAATGTAAAGAAATGTTATTTTATTCTATGCAAGTGAAAACATTAACATTAGTGATGAATAGTATGATGAATTAGCAAATATTCATCATATGCCATAACGGTTTTCGTTCTAAAGTTGCAATCATGCGTTGCA
This sequence comes from Ocypus olens, assembly GCA_910593695.2. NCBI lineage: Eukaryota > Metazoa > Arthropoda > Insecta > Coleoptera > Staphylinidae > Ocypus > Ocypus olens. The sequence continues at coordinate 3,318,277 of OU343048.1, forward strand.
CTTTTTGAATAACTTTTCACTTTCTAACGCTTAGACCGGCAATATATCAATTCGCGAAAAAACATATTATTTGCCATTGGAATACAATTCATGGCGCTTCAGAGTGACGGGAGCGATCTTCTGAAGTAACAAGCTCATTAACACGCACACACAATTTTACACAACCGAAGGATATCGTGATCCTAGTTAGATAGAATCCACAAAAAACACCATCTAGAAAATATGACTTACATTCTTAAGATTTAAGCTATACCAGCAAACACTAAGGCCCACTTGCACCATTGTAATTAAGCTTTGCTTAAAGCATTCTTAAAATTTAAATTTAAAATTTACTTTAAGCACAACTTAAGCAAGACTTTAAATAAGTCGCTTAAAATTTAAGTCTGCATACATAACCTTCAATTCGTTCCGTAAGTGGTCCCTTGTGACAGATATTTATGCATAATAAATTATTTTCAATAACAAAACTCCTAGTATATTTAAAATGGCACTTGAAGAATTAAACTTTGGAGTGGACTATAGTTTTGAAGACGATTTAGACCTCATGGATATTATTAATTTAATTTTTCCACTAGTTTGGAAGAGAGCTGATCATTCTCATGATTTGGACGAATTGTCGTTCTTTCGGTGTTTTCGTGTCCGCAAATAAACTTTGTTAAAATTACTTGGCCTGACTCAAAATACTGGGTAATAATGACGTAAACTCTCTTTTTTACGCACCGAGATTTCTTTGCGCGTGCATTTGCCTTCAAAAATATTTAATTGAGAATTGAATTCTTAATAATTATGGCGAGTTTCACTATTTTCCTGTTCGTACAGCAACGCTGTTCACGTAAAAAGACTCGCACGCACTTTATGTCAAAATCAGCTGAGAAAAGGACACCTATGTCGCCAACGTTAAAAAGTGAAAATTGCAAGATTTTACGATGTTGAGCTTGCTTACTAAAGCAATTTTGTTAATACCTTTGGTGCATGACGCTTCCATTTAAGCATGACTTAAAATATAAGTCCTACTTTACAAAGTTAGACTTAACGAAAAAATGGTGCAAGTGGGCCTAAGAGATACGACGTGTATTCTTAAGATTTAAGCTAGAGAATAGTACTTGCATATACACTGATTATCTACTTACATAACATGGTGTTTTATCAGAATCCGTGTAACCCGCGCAGATTTTATCCTTCGTCAGGTGACCGTTGTAGTGTTTGGTGGAGTTGCACTCATCTAACTCAATAGTGGGCACTGGTAAATAGTTTAGGTATTGCTGAACATTTGGTTCTGTAATAAAAATTAAAAAAAAAACTCTAATAATTCAGGATATTGATATTCCACCAAGTAAAACTCTGAATGTTCAAAATTCACGACTACTTTCGCCTTACTACGGCATTTTCAAGTGAATTTGAAAATAATTATTGACAGAAATATACATGGCAACAATTTGACATCTAGAATATCCAACAAACTGAAGACAAGTATAATTTCGAAATTTTGCTTTGGTCTCCTCACATATTAAAATGCTGACAAACCGAAGTGCTATAAAATGAGAAATACGATACTTTTCGTCTTCTACAATTTAAGAGTCACTAAGAGACTTCAATTAACAAATCATCTACCGAAACAACTACTTTTATCGAAGTGTTATAAAATAAAATTTCGTTAAGTTACAATTCCAATAAATCGAAACCTCAGTTTGAAACCAATTTGAGATTGGACAAAGTATACTGTAAATAGGTTGAAATTGTAAAAGCGGAAATTTCCCTAAAATTTCCAACATTTTTTTTTTCTAGAGCTCTGATAAAATTCCATGTGGACAAGATCTCTCAAATTTTTGAAGGTGTCCAACTAGAATTAGGCAAACTTAGGATTTTCCAAAATCTTTGTACTAATTATCAGCAAAACAAACATTATTTAGAAAAATCCTAATTTTTATTTGATTCAATATTTCAACGTATTCTATACATATGTGAAATTGCGCTTCAACATTTCTGCATTATTGGATGGATGAGGCTGTTACTTGTTGAAACTCCATGGTATTATTTAATAAAACACTAACACAGTGTATGGTTTCAAATTAACTATCATATATTAATTATCAGGTAGATGAAAAATAAATTTATTTATTTATTTATTTATTTTTCATCTACCTGATGAAGCCACTGTGTGGTGAAACAATTGTCGTAGAACAATAAAGTTAATTTGAAACCATACACTGTGTTAGTGTTTTATTAAATAATTTCTGCATTAACTTTTCCTTCAACTTACCTCCCGGTTTACTCACACCCCAACCCGCCGTCACGCAAAGCTGCCTATCCTCGATCTCCCTATTGGGCAAACATATCGCACTCACGTTCCTTCCCGTCATCAACGGAATGGAGAGTTCCACCAGGACTGCATCATTCACGTATTCAAATTGAGCATATTTGGCCTAGAAAAAGACAAGACAAGAAAATCCTGATAAGATAATTACGGATGTTTTAACTTTAAATTTAAAAACAAATTAACAAAGTTCGATTTTCATTGTTGACAAACGGTTTTTAAATGGCGATTTTAACGTTAAACTCGGTATAAGGTATTTTTAAGGGCCGGTTGTATCGTATGTTCATTAAAAAAAAAACTCAAGTGTGCCATGACTTTTTACGTTAAAAGATTTAAGTTGGCACTCATGTTAGGAATTGACCTAAAAATACCTTATCACGATCTGTTGTATTATTTCATGAAACGGGTAGTATTCTCCGTAAACCAGGAAGGGGTAGACCAGACAAACGTACTTAGGAGGATGCTGTTAACACACCCCAAGGAATTTTAAAAGGTGAACCTACGTCTTCTCTGCGTCGTTTATCACAGCAAATTAATTTATCGGTAGGAACACGCCGCAAGTAACATATGTTACCAACATATGTGTTACCAACTTAAATTTGCAAAAATAAAAAATCATGGCGCACTTGAGGTTTTTTTTAATGTACATACTTTACAGTAGCAGCTTAAACCAAGTTTAGCTTAGATTACTTTCGGTGTTGACCAATCATAGTTTATACGTAATCTAAGCGCGTAAAACGGCACTTTGTAGCCTTCAAATAATTTAAACTGAGTTTAAAGTGTTGGAATTATATTATCCAAAGATTGTTCATTGTGGCGCCATCTGTTATGTATATGTATTATTCACATTAACGAATAAAAGTCAGTCTCGTGCACAACGCCGAAGAGCGTGTTTAATTTCTAACATAAGGTAAGCTCGGTTTAAGGTGCTATTGAACAACCGGCCCTAAAGTGTTTAACGATAAGCATAGCTTAGAGAAAAACTTTCGTAAGCAATCGAACACCAGATAAATCGGTGGTTTATAGCCTACAAAAAAGAGACGTGGATTGATTGATCTCTTACACGAATTAACCGATGGTAAAGGTTTACTATAGTTTATGGACATTGCGGATCCTCCACGTCGGCCGAAAAATATTAGGACGTAACCTTGATCATTTTGATCCGTGATGTGAAGTAGAGTTTGTGTACCTTTTACTACATAAATATGGACTGCTAGCGCCAACTTCAAGTGTGTCTCAAAGTGACGGTGGCGCAGCAAGATCTGGAATTTAAAATTTTGCGCCTGCGTGTTTTCCTAAAAGTACTATGACACCTTGTCATTTATGGAATCTACCTATCGATAATATATATAGCCCGTTCTCTGGAATCTGGCGGCTGTGGTCGTAAAAGAGGGTCGGAGCTCGATAAGTAGGGGACGTATTATTTTTCTATCTCAAAGCAATCTTTGTTGAGAAGTACTGGTGTAAAAGTGTGTACACCAATAGGCGCGAAGGACAGTCATAAATGTATCGGATGCAATTAGGCGAACCACCAATACCTTTTCTTCGAGGGTGCGACCGTTTTACGACCTCAGCCGCCAGATTCCAGCGAACAGACTATAGGAGTATGATATATCGAATGGTTATATTACCTGTGGATGAGAGATGATGGCCTTGATGCCCCTGACTTGCGTGCTGCTGTTGTCCGGCGTATTGAAGAAATGAGTACCGCCGGCGTACAGAGTCCACTCCTTGAAATTAATGGCGGTCGAATGGGCCTTGATGTCGGTGACGCAGGAGTGGCTGGCGATGGCCCATTTTGCGGTGATCAAACTGGCGGTGCACTTGACGTTGTGCTTTCTGTTGTAGAGCAGGGCGACGCTGGGCCATTGTGAGGAGCCGGCACTGTTTCCGCCGATTATCCTCGCGGATGGGGTCTCCAGAGAGGAGTGGCTTCCACAAACTAAACAACAAATTTATTACGTACTCACAAATGGTTTTAGTCAATTATTGGTGTTACTGGTTAGATGAAATTTTATAAATTACTAGCTGACCCGATAGACGTCTTGTCTTAACTATGAATATTGAATTCGAATTGGTATAATTAATTTTAAAAAAATTATTCAAAAACATAGTGTTTATTATTGTAATGCTTTATGATACACAGCATTCTTCGTTTTATTTTCTGCCAACGTATTAAAATTGATACCGTAATCATGAATTGAGCAAAGTAACTACTGCGCCGCCGTCCGTGCGTAGCCCTTTAAAATCAAGCAAGGTAACTGCTGACGAACGACTGCTCCGCTGCGCTTCGCCGTCGTCCGTGAATGGTCCATATATATTAAGGCAGATAACTGGTAACGGACGACGGCTCCGCTGCGCTGCGGTGTCGTCCGTATGTGGTCCATTAAAATTAAGCGAATAAACTGGTGACGAACGAGGGCGCAGCGCAGCGGAGCCCTTAAAAATTAAGCAAGGTAACTGCGCTGCGCCGTCGTCAATACGTAGCTTATTAACGGTTTAGGCTCTAAACGTTAGTGAGTGCCGGTTACGGGATGAGAAGTGACACCGGTAGACGCCTGGCCAGAATAACTGATCGAGCGGTCGATCGCCGAGAATAGAAAATTATTAAAGTACTAAAATCGCTATTAAAAAATAGGGGTTGGTGGTAGAAGGGTGAGAATTTAGGGTTGTATGTATTTCTTAATGCCGAATCATAAAAAAATTAAAATAAAAAAATTTTTCCAAAAAATTTTGTCCAAAAAATTTTGTCCAAAAAATTTTATCCAAAAATTTTTTTTTTTTTTTTGCGGTAGACCACCCTTATAACTTAGGGGTATGAAAAATAGTTTACATCCTATTCTCAGACCTACTCAATACACACACAAAATTTCATAAGAATCGGTCAAGCCGTTTCGGAGGAGTTTTGTTACAAACACTGTGACACGAAAATTTTATATATTAGAGAGAGATATACATGTATAACTTACCAAATTCTTGACACGCTATAGAAACGATATTATCACATTTTCCATCAGTCTTTTCCAATTGAGCAACGATGCTGGCGCCGAACTGAGACGTCGGCTTCAGCTTATAAGAGACCTTATCTTCAGCGACGGTCTTCAAAAATTCGGTGCTGGTGGCGCCCGAGTGGCCCAAATGCTGGCAAACCGAGTCCGAGAACGTCGTGTTCCAGTTATCTCCGCAAACCGGATGCCATGTTTTATTAGAGGCAAGAACCTACACACACAAGTGCATAATTAATGCCATAGCAATACCGCAAGCAATAATAAAAAATATGCAAGCTTGAATTACTTCGGTGCTAGAGACTAGATGGCGCTAAAACTTTTAATAAAATGAGATACATGACTCGATAAAGAGACACGGAATGGTATATTTTGCAACCAGGTTAGAATATAAATTCGATTCCGAGCACGAGCAGCTAGGCGTCCTCGAGGAACCATGAGCATCAGAAATTCCAATCTTACTGAGTCTGTTACTATATTTTCTCCACGATCAGACAAAATAAACACATAGAATAATGAACACAATGAACTTACGTTTTATTATTACATGTTTGTTGGTATGTTTATAGTATTTTGACAATTGTGATGTCCAAGGCTAATTGTTTTATTTGGAACGGTGTGAGAATATTCATTCCATAATTTGCTATAGAATTAATTACAAGCAAAACTCATGCACGCATAGTGTTTTGTTTCATAACAAAAGTGAGGATGTGCACGTTCTATGATCAAAATTGATTTCAGAATATTCAAATTCCACTCGTCGAGGTCGTGGAGAAAAATAATACAAATGTAAGATTTAAATATAATGCGATAAAGAGACATGGAAAGTTTATCATGCCCTATATAATAATAATAATAATTGTATTTGATGTTACCAATATACAAAATGTTTCACAAGGATCAATAAATATAATATAGAATAAAAACACTTTTTTTACTTTGTTTGTATAACACTTATTTGTTTATTTTGTTTGACTAAAGTTTTGATAATGGCAAGCTGAGTTGCCGAAACTGCAGTCAAACAAAATAAACAAATAAGTGTTATACAAACAAAGTAAAAAAGTGTTTTTATTCTATATAAAAAGCATGTATAACGAAGTAGAAGCTTCCTACATAACAAATGTCAATAAATATAATATCATAATAGGAGTAACTAGTTATACAGTGCGAACGTTGGCTGTGGAACGCTCCAAATAAAAAATTCCCCGATCATCTGCGGCCAAAATCCTCCGATATGTCAACCTTATTTTTTGAACGCACATCTTTTCTGATAGTTGTTTATTTTCCATACCCCCACCCCTTTGTGTAATGACATGTGTCATCGCCATTTTTTTTAATGAAACCCATTTTTTTGAATTTTAGTAAATTTGTAGCCCTTTTTATTCTCTTTACGACTGTGTAAAAATGTTTTGTCTTTGTTTTGTTTTTTATTTAAGAAATTAAATTAATTTAATTAATTATTATTTAAGAAATGAGACAAATTCCACCATAAATATTTCAAAATGTAAGGGATGGGTTTTATCACCCATTGGCTTTTTGCGAAGAGAGGAACGGTGCGTGCGCATTTTGAACATTTGATACATTAAATAAGTTTACCAAAAAAATTTTTTTTTCAATTTTTGAAATAAAAAACAAAAAAAAACAAAATATTTTTACACAGTCGCAAAGAGAATAAAAAGTACTGCAAATTTAGTGAAATAAAAAAAATGGTTTCCATTAAAAAAATGGCGATGACGTCATTACGCAAAGAGGTGGGGGTATGGAAAATTGACAACTATCAGAAAAGATGCGCGTTCAAAAAATTAGGTTGACGTTTCGGAGGATTTTGGCCGCAGATGATCGGGGAATTTTTTATTTGGAGCGTTCCACAGCCAACGTTCGCACTGATAGCTAGTGGATTAAAACAAAGTAATCAGTAAACTTACTTGCAAGTAATGGTTGTTATTATTACTTTCGCCTTCGTCTATCTTGATACAGTTCCACTCATCAGAGAAATCGGGACATTGCTCGATGCCATCACATCTTTGGTCGAGTTGTATGCATCCGCCTCCCATTGAGCACTTAAATTGGTCGATGGCACATTCTGAAAAACAAAAATAGAATTATACTCAATGATACTTGATAATCTCTTTATTTAGGACAAAATTATATAGTAGACTTTTTATCGGTTAAGATTTTTTTCGTTAGACATCTTCACAAGTTTAGCGAATCAGCAGAATTGTGTCAAAGTGCACGGTGTGACAAGGGGGGTTAAAATTTAACGAAAACCCTGTGACATCATTTATGGAAGCCGCCCACTTGTCTACAACTAATATCCAATACTCTGTACTTCGTTTTTTTTTTTTGATATTTTCATTACTTACAGCAAGAACTGTTGTAAATTTTCATACTTCATCTTTAAGACGCTTGAACAGGGTCATGTATACACGCAGATAATTATTAGAAATCTCTACTATACTAGGTTTTTTATTGACCAACCAGATCTGGTGTTTTTTTAAATGTTGGATTTTTGACTTTTGCCTTCAAAATAAATTTGAGGCTATGTTTTCCACATGTCTGTCATGTGCCTAAATACCCTACCCTAAGGTGCTTTCGGTATTTTATCACCACTTTTCTGTCAAATGTCAATATAGCATTAATATATCAATATCATTACATGACAAACAGTAGGGACACCCAAATAATCAAAGAAACTAAGAAAAGTAAATTCCAGATCTGGTTGGCCAAGAAGTGGAAGAACTCATTCGTCTGAATGACAATTAAAAGAAAATCAAGGAAGCTACGAAAATACGATCACAAAACAACTTGCCATTTTGGACGTTTTCCAAAAATCCACTTCAAAATTTTGTTCCTGTACTTCAACCACCTTATCCAGGAGCATAGAGCGTACCTGGACGGTCCCAGCAATGAAGATGAAAGGTGTTCAATGAAACCGACGAGAAAGAAAAAAAATGTTTGTGGAACCTTCAGGATATTCGCGAACAGAAGGATCCGAAAAACACCACTGGACAAAATTGAAACAAGTGTTCTTGGCAACTGCCGACAATCTGATAGTGGTGACATTTCAAGTCTCCAGGGATAAACGAAAAATATTGCTAACATAGCAAGGGTTGTGTCGCAAGATACAATATTTGGAAGAATCGTAATGTGGATTACAATAAGTGATTTTATAAGTGTTTACGTATTGATTTTTTTATTATTAAAGGGATGAGGCTGTTGTGGTGGAATTTATTTATAAACTTCATGATAATGTAGTTGGGCTTCGTGGTACATCTCGAGCTCCATAAAGTGACCGTGGTAAATAAATATAGTAGTACCTATACAAAGATGGGTTTGTGATTTTAGAGCACATAGGTTATGAAGTTTGCGCCCCAAAAATTTATGTAGATTAGTGGCGCACCCATGACAGAGGGCTGAATATATGACCCAATTAGTCCTTTATACCATATCGTATTCAAAAGTTTATCTTCACACTTTTAGAGGTTATTTATGGGTGACAATTGATTTGCTCGTCATAAAAAATGTAACAAAAATCGACGACGAAATTGGCTGTCATGTCTGAACTAAGATCACACGCGCCCGCGTAAAGTACTCAATGCCAGATGTTAATAATCCCTAATTATAATATCTGACATGTCACCGTTTAAAACGATCTTTATACGTCATTGTCACTCACTGAATGAATTGTCGTTTTTGAATCGTTATCTATGTTATGGAAGAGGATTAAATGTAAGAATTACACCGAAATTGATTACATTATACTTTGTTGTAATTAATGATAATACTGGAGAGTTTGGCTTACCGCATAGTTTCTCGTCTTCTCCGTTTCCACAGTCCGAAATTCCATCACACCTCCAACTCGACGATATGCAAGTGTCTTGTTCGATACAGCGGAACTCATCATTGTCGCATTCTTGCCTGTGACAGTTCTGTTCGTCGATGGCTCCCTTGCACTGCGCCTTCTTGTCGCACTTCCACGAGAGGGGGATGCATCTGCCTCCTTCGCCGCAGGAGAACTCATCGAACCTACATTTCCAAGACTCTAAAATTCAAAAAAGTAAATGACCCATTTACATAATTTTCCTTTAATTAATATCTTTTGGTGGCTGCTTTTCGAAAGAAAAAGAAAATAGTAACGCTTAACTTTTAGCTGATAAGTTAACTCGATGATAATTGAAAATGTTAAATTATGTTATTATAATATAACTTTATCGGTGGATTTCACAAAGATTTGTTTAACCGTTTTAGTGCCGACAATTTTTTTGTGGGTATACCGTAAATTGTGAATAATGCCAGTTTCGTGCGCACAATCACTTGTTAAAAGTATACTGACATAAGAAACGTCATAGCGCTCGCGGAACTTTTGACAGGAGTATGCAGCGACGCGGTGGCGCTGCTCGGCACTATAACGGTTAAGCCAGATTTTTCTTATTATATTTTCAGCTATGTAAACGTTATTTGTACTGTCATTGGCGGTTCCTAATTCAATTGATGGTGATAATCTTCTATGAAAAAGGGCTCAAAAAAATGAAATGAAAAAAGATACTTCACGGAATACATTTTCGAATCTCGTTATTGTTTAACTAGTTAGTTGTGTTTGACGAGGATACTCGTCATAAAAATATGTTGTGTTAAAACGAGTACCTACTCGATATAAACACAAAATATTTCTTCTTTCTTGCTGTTTTTTTTTTGCGAGCACATTCATTATGAAGAAATGACAATATGACAAAAACCTACCCAAACAAAATATTACCAATTTGTTCATGACGAGTATACTCGTCACACAGCCAACTGGTTAAATTAGAAATGGAACCTTAGATGAAATTATATTATTTACTTGACATCGCCAATTTTGGATTATTTTAAAAACAGAAATTAGAGACTTACCACAGTGAAGTTCGTCACTTCCATCGTTGCAGTTCAAAATATCGTCGCAGACCAAATGGCGTTTCAAGCATTGCCCGCTCGAGCACTAAAACAAAATTTGATTTTTACAACAAAAATTATGATACTTCTGGTAATGATTAAAATAATGAAGAGAAACTATTGTGTTTTGCAAAATGTTGTTATCTGCAGAATATACGATACTGAATTGATACAGCGTATGGCAAAAAACATTGTATAAGCGAGGCGATAGTAGTGATCCCTGGGGTACACCACCTTGTTGGGGGAGAACAAGTATAGGACATGCGCTGAACACATTTAAATTGAAGGCATCATAATTTTTTTTTGATTTTAACGTTTTACAATTTTCGCCATTTTTTCCATTGTATTACTCAGGAAAAAATGCATGCAAAAAATGTTGGGTCTCAGAAAAATTTGAAAAAATTCATGACGGTTCTTAGTGACGGGAAAAAGTGTGTGGAGTAATTATTTTTCAAAGAAAGAAATTTTTCTTTCATGATTTCAACATTTCACGATTTTCGCACTTTTTTTCATGGTATTACCCAGGAAAAAATGCATGCAAAAAATGTTGGGTCTCTGAAAAATTTGAAAAAATTCATGACGGTTCTTAATGACGGGAAAAAGGGTGTGGAGTAATTATTTTTCAAAGAAAAAAAAATTTTCTTTCATGATTTCAACATTTCACGATTTTTGCACTTTTTTTCATAGCATTACCCAGGGAAAAATTCATGCAAAAAATGTTGGGTCTCAGAAAAATTTGAAAAAAAATGACGGTTCTTAATGACGGGAAAAAGAGTGTGGAGTAATTTATTTTCCCAAAAAAATGTTTTTGGTCATGATTTTACCATTTCACGATTTTCATAATTTTTTCCATTGTATTCCTCATGAAAAAAATGCATTAAAAAATGTTGGGTCTTAGAAAAATTTGAAAAAATTCATGACGCTTCTTAATGACGAAAAACAGCGTATACAGTAATTATTTTTCCCCCAAAATTTTTTTTTTAAGATTTCTACATTTCACGATTTTCGCACATTGTTCCATAGTATTACGCAGGAAAAATGCATACAAAAAATGTTGGGTCTTAGAAAAGTTTGAGAAAATTATTTTCATGATTTCAATATATCACGATTTTCGCCATTTTTTTTAATAAACTGAAGAAATTTAAATTTAGAAGATACATTGAACAAATTTAAATTGAAGGCATAATCATTTTTCAAAGTATATTTAGTAGGTACTTTCAAGAAATTTAAATTTAAAAGGTAAATTGAAGAAATTACAATTTTAAAAGATAAATTGAAGAAATTTAAATTTCGAAGGTAAATTGAAGAAATTACAATTTTAAAAGATAAATTGAAAAAAATTCAATTTAGAAGATACATTGGAGAAATTTAAGTTTAAAAGATTAATTGATGAAATTTAAATTCATAGCATAATCATTTTTCGAAGATAAATTTAAGACATAACTTTAGAAAATAAATTGACGGCTTAATTAATTTATTAATTTATTGTTCATTGCCCAACAGTTACATACATAAATAATGATAGAATATAATGATCTTTCAAAAATATGTCTAGAAGATAAATTGAAGAAATTTAAATTTAAAAAGTAAACTAAAGAATTTCAAATTTAGAAGGTAAATTAAACAAATTTCGATTAAAGGCATAATAATTTTTCAAAGACATGTTTAGTGGATGCATTGAAGAAATTTAAATTTAGAAGATAAATTTAAGAAATTTAAATTTAGAAGATACATTGAAGAAATTCAAATTTAAAAGATGAATTGATGAAATTTAAATTGACAGCATAATCATTTTTCTAAGATATGTTTAGAAGATAAATTAAAGACATTTAAGTTAAGAAAATACATTCATATTTTTAATGCATTTTCAAAGATAAATTGAAGAAATTTAAATTTAGAAGATATATTGAAGAAATTTAAATGTAGAAGATAAATTGAAGAAATTTAAATTTAGAAGATAGATTAAAGAAATTAAGAATCAAGAACTGTGCGACTAAAATTTCTATTTGGCGAGTGGCGACTAAAATGGGTGACTTCAAATTATTTATTCGCGATACCAATATGACGGATAATCGTATAAAAATGCATCAATATGAAAAACGTTGTAGGAATTACTATCTGGAATTTCGATCTATAAAATGTTTTAATGTTGCCGACACTGCTTTCCACTCCGCGCGAAACGATTAGTCATAAATTATGATTCATAACAGGTTAAATTGATGGCATAATAATGTTTCGAAGTTATGCTTAGAAGAAATTTGTTTTTTTTAAGTGAAGGTAAATTAAACAAATTTGGATTGAAGGTATAATATTTTTCTTAATAAGATATGTTTAGTAGATACACTGAAGAAATTTAAATTCAGCAGATATATTGAAGAAATTTAAATGTAGAAGATAAATTGAAGAAATTTAAATTTATTTATGTATTTTTCTTTGTTACAATTCTTGAACAATATTTCTAAATAAGATATGAAATAGTATTATCTTACAAGAATTTAATTTAGAAGATGAATTGATGAAATCCAAATTTGGAATAAAAAATGTTGATGTGGTGACCTTGCAATTTTCTCCGATTTTATAATATAAAATGTAATCCTCTGATATATTTTTTGAAAAACTAGTTGGATTTCGAAAAACCTATTCTTTATAAGTCATTTTGGCAATTTATACATATGTTGTTTATATAAATTTGATAAACCAAAACCCAAAAAGTTTATGAAATGTATTTATTAACAAAAGACGTGCAGTTTTTTTTTGTTAAATTTCACATACGTATGCTGATTATTGTAATATTATTCATATTTTTTGATAAAAAACAAACAAAAATCACCAAAAGCTTTTCAGTTCTTCGGATTGCAAAAAAAATCTTCAGACCAAAGTTCAAAAATGATAGGAATCAGCTCAGGAGATCTGAGCTGAAATGAATTGAACAATATTTCTAAATAAGATATAAAATGGTATAATCTTATAAGAATTTAATTTAGAAGATGAACTGAAGACATTTAAATTTTGAAGAAAAATTTAAGAGATTCAAATTAAGAAGATAAATTTAAGAAATCCAAATTTAGAATAAGAACTGTTGATGTGACCATCATGCAACTTTCTCCGATTTGATCGTGTAAAGGGGATTTTTCTCATATTTTTCTGAAAAAAAACAGTTGGATTTCGAAAAACCTATTCTTTATAAGTCGTTCATTTTTACAATTTATACAATTTTTGTTTATATAAATTTGATAAACCAAGACATTTTCAAAAACTCTAAATATCGGGTTCTCTCCTTAAATTGTCATTTATTCGAAAAATTTCTTATGTAAGATGACAACATTTTTATACTTCCAGTTCGATAATGGAGAGATCTGTTAAAATCAAGAACAAAAATAGGGGGTTGCCATTTAAAAACAAAATAGATGACGTCATTACTCTAAAACAAATGACGACTGAAAATCGACTTTCATGCAAAATTGTGCATTTTTAGTAAGGAAAATCGACCTGTTCGAGGATTTTTGCCAAAAATATTTTATTTCGGTTTTACTGAATATATGCCATACTTTGGGCGCGCACTGTATGTTCCAACTAATTATTGATCACGCGGTCCATCAACATCGTCAAGCACTGTGAAATTTTGAAGTAAATTTTTGAATACAATTACCCACCTTGAAATTATCAGGGCAGCCTTCTTCAACGCAACCGGCTTCATCCGAAGCGTCCGAACAGTCATCGACCGAGTCGCACCTGTCGTTCCTCGGTATGCAGTAACTCCCATCCCTCAAGGAGGTGCCGTTCACGCACTGGAACTGTCCCGAAGGACACCTGGAGAATCCGCTCAGGGAGTACCCCTCCGTGACCGGCCTGACCTCTCCGAACTCTTCGCCGGCTTTCGTCTTCATCTTCTTATCGAACCAATCCTTTTTATCCGACAGGTACTTCTTGTTCTTCTCGTAGCTATTCTTCGAGCCGTTCTCGTCGCCTTCGGAGTTCGACGGAGTAACGTTCGGTTCGAATTTATCCAGCACGCTCTGCTCATCGTCGCTGATGTCGTTGAGGTTGCTGGTGTCGTCGTTGCGTTTCTCGTCTTTCTTCGTCACGTTTTCTTCGATCGGAACTTCTTCGATTAAAGCTTCCTGTTTATCGGCCTCGATTTGTTTTTCTCGTATCGATAGGGTCGTAGTTTCTGGAGTGGTTTTCTTTAACAGGAGCGCGGATTCCGTGGCGGGTTCTTCGGTTTCTTCGAAGACTTCATACTGGTGGGATTTAGTTTCGTTCATTTTTGCTTTCTCAGTTATCGCTTCTTCTTCATCAACCCTCTTGGTGATCTCAACCGCGGTTTCGTTGGCAGGGACCATGTGGACGATTTCCGGATGCGAATTTTCTTCTACATTCGTTGTATTTGCTTCTTCTTCATCCAACCTCTTAGCAATCTCAACCGCTGTTTCATTAGCGGGGACCATGTGGACGATTTCCGTTACCGTCTCGATCATTTCGGCGTGGATCGTGGGCATTTCTTCGATGCTCAACTCGGTCGCGTTTTCTTCGTTCTTCGCCGGAAGATTCGTCGCGATCTCTACGTTCTTGCTCTTCAAACCGTACGTCGTGGTTTCCATCGCGATCAAATCTTCGGTGCTGGAGCTCAGGTCTTTAAAATTCGTATGCGATTCGACCTCCGTCTTCATCGTCGTTGCATCGATCTTCTCGGGTTTATCTAAATCACCGAAGAAACTGTTGCTGTGGACGTTGTTGAGGATATCGTGACTGATCGTTGTGGACGTTACCGATTTGGTCGTTTCGTAATCTTCTTTCGTGTGGTCGTGATGGAACTCGTCGCCGGAATGAAGAATGTTCACCAGAGTGTCGTTGTCGATGTCGGGAAGGAACGGCGACATCACCTCGAGATGGTTCGGCTCCGTTGTGTCCGGGAGAAGATTGGTGATCTTGGATCCGCCTTGCAGCGCGGCGGTTGTGTGCACGATTTCGTTGTACTGTTCCGTGTCGTGTTCTTCTTCTTCTTTCGCCGCGGTATGTTTCGTCGTGTGCTCCGCTTCGGTACGCGTGCTTACGGCGTTTTCTTCGGGCTTACTTTCTTCAGTTGCCGTTTTCGGTGGTATCGGTTTGGTGATGGTTTCTTCTTCGCGGGTGGCGTTGGATTCGATGTCTGCGTTTTTAGAAGATTCGTACTTTTCTTCAATCGGTGCTGCGATGGAGGTTTCTAAAATGTGAAAACATAAAAGTTTTAAACAATGCAAGTTGATGATGAACAACGGAGTGTATTTTTTCGAAGAGTTTTAGGAAATTAAAGCCCTTAAAGATATTTAATTCTTAGAAAAATCACACCCTTAAAGAAGTTAAAGCCCTTAAAGCAATTCATTTCTTGAAGGAATTAAATCGTTAAAGAAGTTGAAGCCCTTAAAGAACCTCAAGTCTTAGATAAATTATACCCTTAAGAAGTTAAAGCCCTTAAAGAAATTCAAGTCTTGGAAGAATTAAACCCGTAAAGAAGTTAAAGTCCTTCAAGAAATTAAATTCTCCGTAAAATTATACCTTTAAAGAAATTCAAGTCTTGGAAGAATTAAACCCTTAAAGAAGTTAAAGTACTTCAAGAAATTAAATCCTCAGTAAAATTATACCTTTAAAGAAATTCAAGTCTTGGAAGAATTAAACCCTTAAAGAAGTTAAAGCCCTTCAAGAAATTTAATTCTCAGTAAAATTATACCTTTAAAGAAATTCAAGTCTTGGAAGAATTAAACCCCTAAAGAAGTTAAAGCCCTTTAAGAAATTTAATTCTCAGTAAAATTATACCTTTAAAGAAATTCAAGTCTTGGAAGAATTAAACCCTTAAAGAAGTTAAAGTCCTTCAAGAAATTTAATTCTTAGTAAAATTATACCTTTAAAGAAATTCAAGTCTTGGAAGAATTAAACCCTTAAAGAAGTTAAAGTCCTTCAAGAAATTTAATTCTCAGTAAAATTATACCTTTCAAGAAATTCAAGTCTTGGAAGAATTAAACACTTAAAGAAGTTAAAGTCCTTCAAGAAATTTAATTCTCAGTAAAATTATACCTTTAAAGAAATTCAAGTCTTGGAAGAATTAAACCCTTAAAGAAGTTAAAGCCCTTCAAGAAATTTAATTCTCAGTAAAATTATACCTTTCAAGAAATTCAAGTCTTGGAAGAATTAAACCCTTAAAGAAGTTAAAGCCCTTTAAGAAATTTAATTCTCAGTAAAATTATACCTTTAAAGAAATTCAAGTCTTGGAAGAACTAAACCCTTAAAGAAGTTAAAGTCCTTCAAGAAATTTAATTCTCAGTAAAATTATACCTTTAAAGAAATTCAAGTCTTTGAGGAATTAAACCCTTAAAGAAGTTAAAGTCCTTCAAGAAATTTAATTCTCAGTAAAATTATACCTTTAAAGAAATTCAAGTCTTGGAAGAATTAAACCCTTAAAGAAGTTAAAGCCCTTCAAGAAATTTAATTCTCAGTAAAATTATACCTTTAAATAAATTCAAGTCTTGGAAGAATTAAACCCTTAAAGAAGTTAAAGTCCTTCAAGAAATTTAATTCTTAGTAAAATTATACCTTTAAAGAAATTCAAGTCTTGGAAGAATTAAACCCTTAAAGAAGTTAAAGTCCTTCAAGAAATTTAATTCTCAGTAAAATTATACCTTTAAAGAAATTCAAGTCTTGGAAGAATTAAACCCTTAAAGATGTTAAAGCCTTTAAGCCACTCCCTTGGGTGCGCGCCTGGTTACTATAGCGATTAAAATATATATACATAACCTCACCATTATTCATTGACATTTCTTCTTTTTTAGCTTCAATAGGTTTATCTTCAACACCTGCAGCGGAAACAGTCGTGGCGGCGGTTTCTTCCTTTTCGATCTTCACCTCGCCGTCAGCATGCACACTATTCGTGGCCTCATTTCCAGGCGGGACGGTTCCCGAAACGGCGTTCTTCTCTTCTTCAATTTTGTGCTCGAGGATGAGGTCAAGTTCGCGCGCGGATGATTCGTTTTTAGTAACCGGCGGAGCGGTTTCATTTTCTTCAACATTCTTCAAAGTTGTAGCAGCCTCTTCAACATTCTTCAAAGTTATCGCAGCAGCTTCTTCTTTATTCTTCAATTCATTCGTGATTGTCGCGGCAGCGTCTTCCTTCTTCAATTCATTCGAAGTAATTTTAGCAGTCTGATCGTTTATAATCGTTGTAGCAGTCTCTTCATTCTTCTCCGATTCATCTTTCTTCGGTGCAGATGGATTATCCGTTATTTCAACAACTTTCTTCAAACCATTTTCATCTTCATTGGTTGCATTCGTTTCTTTAATTACGACCTGATTCGATTCCGTATTGATCATCGTGGTTTCTTCGATTTTCATACTTCCCCCGTGTGATGTTATCGCGCCTTCTTCTAGATTACGATTCAAAATTTTCTTCACATCTTCACTCCCGTTAATTACCTCAGTACTTCCTTCGTGTGATGTTATCGCGCCTTCTTCTAAATTACGATTCAAAATTTTCTTCACATCTTCATTCCCGTTAATTACCTCAGTACTTCCTTCGTGTGATGTTATCGCGCCTTCTTCTAGGTTACGATTCAAAATTTTCTTCACGCCTTCATTTTCTTTAATTGCGCTCGTTTCTTCAGTTTTCACCGCCTCAGTACTTCCTTCGTGTGATGTTATCGTGCCTTCTTCAAGGTTGCGATCCGCAATTTTCTTCACGTCTTCATTGTCCGGGAACACGATGGCGTTGGAATCTTCTTGTTCCGGTGGGATTGTCAGGGGGAAAATTTCGAAGATGTGCGAAGATTCCGTTGGAATGGTGATGGCGTCGAGGTGCGAATCTTCGCCGACGCGTGAACCTACGGTTCTTATTTCTACATTTTCTGGATGCGTCGTTGTTCTTTCTTCTACCTTCGTGGTTTCCTCCGTCCGCATTGTTGTTACTTCAAGCTTCACAGATTGTTCATTCATTGTTATATCTGGTTTTGCGATTTCTTTAATTGTCGTTTCTTCATTTTCTGCTTTTATAGTTGTTGCTTTTTCTTCGTGGACCGTTGTTACTTCATTTACGGTTGGAATCGTTACTTTCGATGCTTCTTCTTCTGAACTTATAATAGGTATCACGTGCACGCCACTTTCTTCTTTTCTGGTGGTGATTTCATGAATTTCGGGTTTGCCAGTTGGAATGGTCGTTGGAAGAATTAGTTCGGGTTTATTGGTGAGATGTTCTTCGCCGGGTGGAATGGTCATTGGAAGAATGAGCGGTTCTTCATTTTCGGGTTTATTTGTTGCGTGTTCTTCACCAGGTGGAATGGTCATTGGAAGAATTGGCGGTTCTCCATTTTCGGGTTTATTTGTTTGATGTTCTTCACCGGGTGAAATGGTCATTGGAAGGATTAGTTCGGGTTTATTTGTTGGATGTTCTTCGGTCATTGGAAGAATTGGTGCTTCTTCATTTTCGGGTTTATTTGTTGGATGTTCTTCGCCAGGTGGAATGGTCATTGGAAGAATTGGTGCTTCTTCGTTTTCGGGTTTATTTGTTGGATGTTCTTCGGTCATTGGAAGATTTGGTGCTTCTTCATTTTCTGGTTTATTTGTAGGATGTTCTTCACCGGGTGGAATGGTCGTTGGAAGGATTAGTTCGGGTTTATTTGTTGGATGTTCTTCACCAGCTGGAATGGTCATTGGAAGAATTAGCGGTTCTTCATTTTCTGGTTTATTTGTTGCGTGTTCTTCACCAGGTGGAATGGTCATTGGAAGAATTGGTGGTTCATCATGTTCGGGTTTATTTGTGGTCATGCCTGATTCGGGTTCTATGTCGTTTAACTTACTCCTCCTGGGCGATTGTTCTGAGGTTCTTTCGAATTCGGTTGAAGATTCTGCTGTGGTAACTTCATGCAGAAGACTATCGTGCGAAATGTGCTGCTTGTGTTCTTGGCCGATCATCGTGGTTATTTCGGGTTCTTCTTTGGCCGCTGGCTCCGGTGTGGGTTCAGGTTCTGGAATGTGATTGTTTTCCGAATGTTCCGAAGAAGGTTGGGAAGTAGGCTCGGGTTCTGGGATGTGATTGTTTTCTGAATGTTCTGAAGAAGGTTGAGAAGTGGGTTCAGGTTCTGCATGTTCTGGTTGAACAGTAGGTTCAGATTCTGGTTGTACAGTAGGTTCAGGCTCTGGTTGGCTAGTGGGTTCTAAAGCTGGAACGTGGTTCATTTCCGAATGTTCTGGATCTGCAGATGGTTCAGGTTCTGGTTCTGGTTGTGCAGTGGGTTCATGTTCTGAAGCTGGTGACGGTTCAGGTTCTGGAGTTGAGGATGGTTCGGGCTCTGGCTCAGCTGCAGGTAGGATTATTTCGTGTTCATTTTCCGCGCTAGGTTCAGGTTCTGCCGTTGGTTCGGGTTCAGTGCTGTGCTCCAAAATTGCCACCGGTAACAAATTCGAGTGTTCTTCGTGGTTTTCCATTGTTGGTTCAGTCTGTGATTTAGGTTCAGGTTCAGGTTCTGCGCTCGGTTCGGTTGTTTGTTCATGTTCTGTAATTGGTTCAGGCTTAGGCTCTGGTTCAGCAGCAGGTTCAGGTTCTGAAGTAGGTTCCGGTTCAGGCTCGGGCACGGCTGCAGGTTCTGGTTCAGGCTCAGCTGCAGGTTCAGGTTCAGGTTCTGCCGTGGGTTCAGGTTCAGGCTCGGCCGCAGGTTCAGGTTCAGGCTCTGCCGTAGGTTCAGGTTCAGGTTCGGCCGCAGGTTCAGGTTCAGGCTCTGCCGTGGGTTCAGGTTCGGGTTCAGCTGCGGGTTCAGGTTCAGGCTCAGCTGCAGGTTCAGGTTCAGGTTCAGGTTCCGCAGTAGGTGCAACCTCACTACCGTGATGCGTGTGAATGTACTCGTTAATCTCCTCCATGTGAACATGCTCGAACGGTGCATCCGTTACATCTTCTTCATGTGCGCGCATTGTAGTTTCGAAATGATGAACATGTTCCCCGTGTTCGCGTTCATTCATCATATGCTCTGGCGTTTCTTGATGTTCTTCCTCTGGTTGATGTTCATTCATCATATGATCGGGCGTTTCCTGATGTTCCAAACACTTCTTCCCCGTTCCGTCCAAGTGCGTGCCCTCGGGGCATCCGCACTTAAAGTTCATGGTTTCGTAATCGAACCCGCAGGTGTGTTCGCACTCGTTGTTGTCGATCTTGCACATGTCTATGATCCGATCGGCGATTATCTCGTTGCCGGCGATTCTGTATTTATCCAAGTAGCCCGAGTTTTTGAAAAGCATGTGGTCGAATTTGGCCTTCAGGCTTTCCGGATCGATGGGGTCTCTGGCGTTGTGAAGTCCATCCTTGAAGGTCCATCCGATTCTGTAGCGGACCACCACGCTTCCAGGTCTAGAATTTTTGAAAATTTTGTTAGAGACAATTTTGAAAAATATTGTTAGAAAATTTTTTGAAAAATTTTGATGGAGACAATTTTCAAAAATATTGTTAGATAATTTTTTTGGACAATTTTGATAGACAATTTTGAAAAATTTTGATAGACAATTTTCAAAAATATTGTCAGAGACAATTTTCAAAAATATTGTTAGAGATAATTTTCAAAAATATTGTTGGAGACAATTTTCAAAATTTTTGATAAAGACAATTTTCAAAAATATTGTTAGACGACTTTGAAAATTTTTGTTAGAGACAATTTTGAAAAATTTTGATAGAGACAATTTTCAAAAATATTATTAGAGATAATTTTCAAAAATATTGTTGGAGACAATTTTCAAAAATTTTGATAAATACAATTTTCAAAAATATTGTTAGACGACTTTGAAAATTTTTGTTGGAGACAATTTTGAAAAATTTTGATAGAGACAATTTTCAAAAATATTATTAGAGATAATTTTCAAAAATATTGTTGGAGACAATTTTCAAAAATTTTGATAAATACAATTTTCAAAAATATTGTTAGACGACTTTGAAAATTTTTGTTAGAGACAATTTTGAAAAATTTTGATAGAGACAATTTTCAAAAATATTATTAGAGATAATTTTCAAAAATATTGTTGGAGACAATTTTTAGAAATATTGTTAGATAATTTTCAAAAATATTATTAGACAATTTTCAAAAATTTTGTTAGACCATTTTAAAAAATACTGTTAGAGGCAATTTTGAAAACTTTTGATAGAGACAATTTTCAAAAATATTGTTAGCAACAATTTGTTACAGTTTGTAAAGACATTTCCAAGAACAGACAAAAATAGACAATAGACAAAAAAATTTAATTAACCTGTTGCAACACTTACGTGAATTCTAATACTTGAACGTTTATATTCGCAGACCCGTATTTCAGCACATCCTGCGTAAACAGGCTCTCCCTCAATTGTTTTTCGAGCGCCTCCGCCAGCTCCTTGAACTCGGAACTGTTGCGGAACGCGAGTTCCGGTTCGAATTGCAGATTATCGATGACCATTTGCGATTCGAGAGCTCTGGGCACTGCAAGTCATAGTTTTTTATTACCAATTTAGACATTTACCGAGTTGATTGTTGATTAGTCGTGCGTTTCGATTGTTTGTCGCTTTTTTTTTTTGGTACCTTGAATGGAACTGGTGTCCGTCGCCAGGTTGGGAGGAAGCGTGCTCGAAGAGGGTCCCGGGGTGTACATCGGGTTTCCGTCATTGGTTCCGAAGAGACCGCCCGCCGATTTGATCGCGTCGGCGCCGTCCTCTTTCGTCGTGCTGCCAAACTGTCGCGCGCTCACTTCTTTGATTGGCTGGCCTTCGTTGCCGATGATGCCGACTGCAAGATTGAAGAGAGATTGTGATTAGGAGATTTTTTCGGCGATCAAGGTTACGAGATCGATAGATTAATATTTTTTTTCGCAGGTGGCGAAAATTTGCTCCAAATTTATTTCTGGTTTACATTTTGGAAAATACTATACTTTGAACAATGGATCGGTGCGCGCACGTCATAGTAACCTAAAAATCGCGTTATTAAATATCGACTTATGCAACCAAATTCACTCTTCGTGTAAGTATGGATTATTGTAACCTAAAAATCGCGTTATTAAATATCGGCGTATGCAACCAAATTCACTCTTCATGTTGGTGTGGGTGCTGCAGCAATTCAGGCGGGCGCTGATGGCGTGTTAACACAGAAGAATTTCTGCAGTTACAAGAAGAACTGATTAAAGTAACTGCAACTGATTCAATAAATAGTTTCATAATTTCAAAGTTCAATGTTTCTATTTTACACAATTCTTTACTATATTTTGCGATAAAGGTAGAAAAAATAATACATATATATTTCCTATTAATTGCTATCAAAATTAAAAAATATGTTATTTCCAGGGGGCGCTAAGTAATATTTTTTCTGGAAAGGGGGCGGTAGGGCAAAGAAGTTTGGGAACCACTGGTGTAGATTATTGTAATCTAAAAATAGCGATATTAAATATCGACGTATGCAACCAAATTCATTCTTCATATAAGTGTGGATGTATAGACCTAAAAATCGCGGATATTAAATATCGAATTATACAACCAAATTCACTCCACGTGTGTTGATTATTTTTAACCTAAAAATCGCAAAGACATTAAATGCAACCAAATTTACTCTTCATGTCAGTGTGAACTATTTTAAATAAAAAAAAAGATTTAAATAATTGCGATTAACGGAGTGAACAGTTTTTGGCTATAACTCGAAACCAAAAGACAGAAACACCTAACTTGGTCACCTTGTACAATTGGTTCGTATTGAAAACGATCAATTATTTCAAATTAACGATTTACATTATGACAATACTGCATCGGTTGATTATTCATCTAATTGCCATAATTATGATAAAAGTTTCAATTTTGGAGTCACGAACGCGGATCGTACAGAAATTGGTCCATGGAACCGGGCCAAGACCTGACTTTCCAAGGATTTCCGACGACCAAATTATTCATCGGCTAATTAATTAATTGCATTGCGCGGATTATAATTTTCCGCCCATAAATGTGTGAATAATTTTAATTAGTTATTGGCAAATGTAATTCAGCCCAAATAAATTAAAATGCAGTATAAAATGAAACCGTAACTAATAAATTAATCATATATTTCAGCATTCACGTATTAAAAAATAATCAATTAGGTATTTATAATAACTAATCTGTCGAGTGAAAAAAAAATTGTCCGCATCTATCTCTGTCGCATTCATGTATAAAAAATAATCAATTAGGTCATAATAAAAATAATTTAATTTGCAGAGTTAAGAATATTTAGTAATTTTGCAATTTATGGTACTAGTTTAGTTTAGTTCAGTTTATTAAGCTTTGTTAGCATTGCTTACAAAATTACTAAATAATTAACCCAAGTAAGCACAACAACTCCAGGTCCAATATTTGCGACGTTGCCGGATTTGTAGTCTTACTAAAACTAACGTAGGCTACTTTTCATCTTTATTTAATTCATCAATAATCCACAAGAGCAGTAGTTTCAATAATTAATTTGTTTAGATTTTGTAGACTTGAATTATTAGATTGTGAAAATATGAAATAATATTTGTCCCAAACCGGAGAGAAGGCCACACAGACTAATCAGACTGTTTGAATAAAGAAATTTGTCCGCATCTGCGCTACAACAAAAAAATCCGAAGTATAGCTGATTACAAAAATCTAGACGGCAGGGTTCTTTTGTGCTGTATAGATTGGACTTTAAAATATGTGTCAATCAAATGTGAAAATACTTTTCATCTATGGTTCAAACATTTTTTGAACGTTTAACATTTCAAAATAACGAGTTTTCCGTCTGTGAATAAAATTGCGCATCGCTTTTCATCTCTTCAGTTAACCTTAGTATGGAATATTGTAGCCCAAAAATCGTATTAATATGCAACCAAATTCACTCCACGTCAGTGTTGATTATTTTAACCTAAAAATCGCAAAGATTTGAAATATCGACTTATGCAACCAAATTCACTCTTCTTGTCAGTGCGGACTATTGTAACCTAAATAATCGTAATTAACGGAGTGAACAGTTTTTAGCTATAACTCGAAACCAAATTCTAATTTGTCCATCGTGTACAATTGTAAGCGATCACTTATTTCAAATTAACGATTTATAATTTGAACAGAGATGGCCGAGTAAAATGCAGAAAATGGAAACTGTTAATCTGTAAGGGCTTTAACTCCGCCGTTGCCTGGTCCTAAGTCCAGGATGAGAAAGGAGGAAGGTTGTGCTGGCACTGGTTGCCCAGCACGTAAAACCCAACTGCCATCCCGAGATGGCGCGCATCGAATTCGCGCTCCGTTTGTTCCCTGGTCGCAAGAGGCGACAACAGAGTCTTCTGTCCGAAGCCCCGGCTAACCTTTCCGTTTTGGCGTCGCTGGAAGAGGCCCAGTTGGACCCACGAGTACCTTCAAGGTAAGTCTTATCGACACGAAGGTTTCCCATCTCTAGATTCTGATGAAACAGTTGTTCTTCTATCAAATGTTTATGTACATGGAATTTAGACGAAGCTAGAGTTGGGTTACTTCCTTAACCCTACGTACGAATGCAGCAGCAGAAATCAGTCCGACTGAGGCACAATTGTATGCGCACAAATTCATGCTTTTTCATGACACAACTGAAAACGTAAAATATGGACTTCAAAAAATTCTGTTTCGCAAGAAAATGCATTCATTGTGCAGCACTACTAACGCAAGCGCTGCGCCAGGAGTTGAGCTCGTGCTCGATTTGATTGGCCCAAGCGGCTCGCCACGAGTTGAGCTCGTGCTCGATGTGATTGACCCAAGCGGCGCGCCACGAGATATGCTAGTGGTCGTTGTGTTAGGCCCGAATATTTAAACACGAGGAGTACTCGTGGTTGTAGGCCAAAGGTTGTAGGTTAAGGCATTTCTACGGAATCTGAAGAGTATATAGAGGTGGCAATAGGACTGGTTGCAGAGATCTGTATTATCACCTCTGCTACCTCGGCCATCAAAAAAAAAAAAATTCGCGAACCCTGACTGCTTATTACCTTCCATTGGTTTAGCGCGGTTCAACAAAAAAAAGCAGACTTGCGCATGGTATAAAAAATTAGTTCTGGCGGCTTCATTTAGAGTGCGCCAGAATAGAAATTGTACGGATTTCTGTAAATTTAATTGGAAGCACCAGAGGGCCCTTTTCCATTCCAATTTATCTAAATAGTAGGCGCCGCCCAGTGAGCTGTAGCTCAAAAATATCTGGCCATAAAAAGAAAAAAAAATCGCGCCTTTTTTCAGTTGCATTATATAACATCTGGAAGGCATCCGTGCTTAGACTGCATTTCAGTCGAATATTTTTGTTTCCCGCTCCTCAGAAGTCACCAGTCAACTGCTTACAAGAACTAAACAATTATTTTGAATAAATGTTCGCGTGTGAGCAGTTTTATCAAAATACGGCATGGATAGGACCTCTAAGGGTAAGTTAAGCAACTTATTAAAACGAATAACATCCACAGTGAACAAATAAGCATTCAAACATCTTTTCTCCGAATCGAATTTTAGACAAAGTGTTTACTACAAAATTCGCACGGCGCGGCACCGCTTTGTTAATTAAGCTTGTATGACGAGTTTTTATGTATTTAATTGGATTTCACAAAATTCAGCTACCCGAAATTGCCCGAATTTATTTTATCGCGTGTGATATTAAAAAAAAATTCAACTTTATAAACCCTGTATATTTATTTGACTGCGTCTTTTACCATTTTGCAATATTGAAATGTTAAATTTTAACGTCAATTGAATCTGCCATTTTTAATGTTAAAACTTGTATAATAAATTCAATCAGCTTTTTTGCGTGAATTTGATGAATTTTCACATATTCGGTCCGCCATATTGAATCCGCCATTTTAAATTTTAAAATATACCGGGTGTTTCAGACCACCGGTACACCCCAAATATCTCGCGAAATACAAATCGGATTGACATACAAAAAAATACGTCTACATTTGTTTTTTGAGCTCAATCATGTGGTGTGAAATGTAAATCACCGCCCCTTCCCCTTGGGGCGGGGTGAGGGGTAACTTTGAAATCTTAAATAGGTAAACCTATTTTTTATTGCAGATTTGGATTCTACTCGAAAATATATTAGGTTTTTATTTAAAAAAAAAATTCGATTAGCAAAAAAGAATTTTTTTTTAATATATTTTTTTTGTTATTAAAAAAAATTCAGTTTGTTGTTACACACATTCATACATCACCACAATAGAAAAGAATAGAATGGAATTTGATAATACAATTAATTTTTTTTACAAAGAATTTTTTTTTTTACTTATTTATGACATAAAATTACGAATAACTTCAATCAACGCCTTATTTAAAAGATGACTACGAAACAAATGTCATAATCTGTCATTTGCTGCGAGAAATAAATTTAATTCAATAAATGTTTTTGCCGAATATAGCGCCATCTGTCGCTAATCGAAAATTTTTTTTTTTGGATAAAAGCCTCATATTTTTTAACATAGAATCCAAATCTGCAATAAAAAATAGGGGTTCCCATTTAAGATTTCAAAGTTACCCCCTCCCTGCCCCAGGGGGGGGGGGGGTTCACATTTCACACCACATGATAGGGCTCAAAAAACAGTTTTGGACATATTTTTTTAATCTCAATCCGATTTGTATTTCAGGAGATATTTGGGGTGTACGGGTGGTCTGAAACACCCTATATATATTAAATTCATGATTCAGCAACCTCAAGAACGCTGTTAAATAAAATTTTGCTTGAATTTGTTAAATTTTAACATTTTTGATCTGCCATATTGAATCCGCAATTTTGAATTTCGAAAAATTTATATCAAGTCCATAATCGGCTCTTAAAAGAAAATTTGTGTGAATGTGATGAATTTTTACATTTTCGATCCGCCATTTTGAATTTTTTAATTTTGACATAGAATTCGTAATTAGCGACCTCAAAATCATACCCTTACGAAACATTTTGCGGTTGTGTATACATTTTCATAAGATGGCCAGTTTTTTTTTGGCTGTGGCGCCGTGTTGAGAATTTTTTTAACATTTGCAATCGACTTTAAACAATACCCATTTTCCAATACTTTGATATCCTAATTGCAACAAATATTTACGTTTTGCTCTAACATGTATAGTTTTCGAGTTATTTCGAAAAAAGAAATTTTTCGAAAAAAAAATTTGAATTATTTTGAGCTTTCTCCGGTTAATTTTAAACTTTAATGACTTACTAAATTGTAGTTGTAATACCTCTCAGTGTAATATTTTATATAAAATATTAGTTTTTAAAATCGGTAGGCTTTTTTTTGAATAAAACAAAAATAAACGCGACTTTTGGGGGGTCAAAGGGTTAGAATTTTTTTTAACGTTTTTTATCAACTTTGATTAATCGCTGTTTTAAAATACCAATCGCATGGATATTGATGTGCAGATCACACCAATATTTTCCGTTTTGCTCTAGCATCTGTAGTTTTTGAGTTATTTCGAAAAAAAAAAATCGAAAAAAAAATTGAATTATTCTAGCCTTCTCCGGTTAATTTTAAACTTTAAGGACTTGGTAAAACTACAGTTGTAATACCTCTTTCATTCATCTTTCATATAAAGCGCTAATTTTTAAAATCAGTAGGTTAGTTTTTAAATGAAATAAAAATAAACACGTTTTGGGGGTCAAAAGGTTAGATTTTTTTTAACATTTTTAATCAACTTTGAGTAATCGCTGTTTTCAAATACCAATCAAACGGATTTTGATGTGCTGATAACACCAAATTTTTCCGTTTTGCTTTAGTATTTATATTTTTTGTGTTATTTCAAAAAAAAAATTATTTTGAGCTCTCTTTGATTAATTTTAAACTTTAAGGACTTAGTAAAATACAGTTGTAATACCTCTCAATGTGATCTTTTATATAAAGCGCTAATTTTCAAAATCGGTAGGTTAGTTTTTGAATGAAATAAAAATAAACGCATGTTTTGGGGGTCAAAAGGTTAGATTTTTTTAACATTTTTAATCAACTTTGAGTAATCGCTGTTTTCAAATACCAATCAAACGGATTTTGATGTGCTGATAACACCAAATTTTTCCGTTTTGCTTTACCATTTATATTTTTTGGGTTATTTCAAAAAAATTTAATTTTCGAAAAAAAAATTATTTTGAGCTCTCTTCGATTATTTTTAAACTTAAGGACGTAAAATACAGTTGTAATATTTCATATAAAGTGCTAATTTTCAAAATCGGTAGGCTAGTTTTTAAATGAAATAAAAATAAACGCATTTTTTGCGGGATTAAAAGGTTAGATTTTTTTAACGTTTTTAATCAACTTTGAGGAATCGTTGTTTTCAATTAGCAATCACACGGATGTTGATGTGCTGATCACTGCAAACTGTTCCGTTTTCGCTAGCATCTATAGTTTTTAAGTTATTAAAAAAAGTAAATTTTCTAAAAAAAAATTAAGCTCTATCCGGTTAATTTTAAACATTAAGGACTTAGTAAGCCGCAGTTGCAATACTTTTTAGTGTGATCTTTTATATACATTGCTATTTTTCAAAATAGGTATTGCAGCATGAGCGGCATCTTTATCTTTGCCTCGCCTACGGAAATTCACGAGCCGCCGCTGCTATTGAAAATGATCTGGATTGTATGAACTGCCCTCACGGGACTTGTGGTAACGGAGATTGGATGGAAATAGAATTAGAAAATCGTAAAGTGCTTCCATTTTCGGAAATATGTCAAGTTATGAACGTTTTGTTCCCATTATCATTACTGCGTTCTTTAAAATCGCACCGTGCGATGTAAGTAATACCAACATAAGTTCTAATGTGATTTAAATATCATCTTCCTAAGAAGATAATCTGGCTCGTGCGAACTGCTTAAATGTTGGGCGTTTAATTCAATAATACGCCATAATTAAAAACTTAATAAAATCCCATATTGTAGACCGCGATAAATACATATTATATCCACAACATTAACCTTGTGATGTCTTAATAATTTCCCCCTCATTAGGTTCTCAAGGTGCTCAGGATATTACTTTCGAGTGATTCCGCGGTTGAATCGATTCTTTTTTTGTTCCTTTTGTCGCGCCGTGGGCACAACTTAATTCGCTTTGTTGACATTTCCTCCATGTAACCATCCATTTTTATTACTCACAATTTACAACCTTAAGCCACAAATGAAATTGATTTATTAATTCTGAGATATACCATAAATACAGTTAAATGCCAGAATTATCAACATCGGTAAACGTGCAATTCATGCGACCCAGTACGGACCGAAGTAATCTCCACAACTTTACGATGTTGCCTGATTTCTTGTGTCGTAAATAGTATATTATTAAACGAGTGAGAAAGTTGGCCATTGCCACGAGGGTGAAGTTTGCAATTGCAATTCACTCGAGTAGCCTTCCGGCGCTGGAAATTAACAAAATCAAATGTACGTCATTATTATTATCATATCAAATTACCTGATAAGTCTGTGATTAAACCGGTAAATCGTTTTTGGGAAAAATGTTAATAGTTCATTACCGCTTCTATTATGAATAGTTTAGTGAGTCATCGACGAATTATTCGAAGTTTCGTGGGCGAAATTTTTCGATCGACGAACGACGTCAGTTAATGGGTCAGTGGAAATATATATTTATTAAAACCAACGACTCACACCCATGCGCTTCGGCAAAGGCGCCCAAGGAAAACCAGAAGTGCGACATGGGTTTGCGGAATGGTTTAGAGCAGCAAAAAATAAAAAAATGGAGCGCGGATTGCGACACTTGACCAACTTTCTAAATAGAACAATAGGCAACGTAATCGAGAAAAACCTTCGATGCTGTTAATATATGGGATGTAATTAACAATTTATTGAAATATTTAACAATTATTGCAATCCTGACTGGTTCTGGAATCTAACATGAATGACGTTTCGTAACTCGCATCGTTGAATTGACTGTTAAATTACTAATGTTTGCAATCCTGTGTGGCTGTGGAATCAAACATGAACGTCGGTTTGGGAATTGACTGTCAAATCACTAATGTTTTATTGTAATTTGATAACCGATACACAGGATTAATCGTGGGAAAAATTTGACCAAAAATGGAAGTAACGAACTCTCATCGTTAAATTGACGTCTCGAAATATTAACTGTCAAATTACCAGTGACGGTTCGCTGTTTTTTTTCTGGTAACTTACATAGACGCCAATTTTTTTTATTGGACGGCGATCGGAATCGACGCAAGCGCCAAGGAAGTGAGTACACCAGTGACGGTTCACGGGTTTTTTTCTGGTACGGCCGAGGAACAAGAGGTGGTAATACAAATAGGTGCGGTCTCTGCAACTGACCCTACCTATCTGTATTACCACCTCTTGTTCCTCGGCCGTACCAGAAAAAACCCCGCGAACCGTCACTGGCTATTTCTATGTTACACATTTATTTGTAACAAATTCACGGATTTTCATTAGGAGTTATTATTTGCGTGAGCCCTCCCATGCCAAATTTCTGGGTGCGCGCGTGGCCACAAGTGCCGCAAGGAAATGCAATTGACAAATTGTGTTTATGGGCTCATGATAATCGCAGAACTGTCCAGGAGACAGAAGACGTAACAGCCGTACGTCATTGTATAAATCTCTTCTGTCTCCCTGAGCAGTCCTGCGATTATCACTAATCGGTCATATTAACCATTCGAGGAATACTTAATGTGAATCGTTACTGCAATCTACTTCAGTTTGTGTAGTAATTCACGTTTGACATTAAAAACAATCTTTTCGGAATCGGCCAATAGATGGCGGTGCTTACTGTACGAATATTTATTTATTTTATTTTACTTACGTGCCACTAAAATTCCAACGATGACGGCAGCAGCCACCACCGCCAGACAGATACCCCAACAGAGACACTTGTTCCTCTTCTTCTTGCTCCTCTTGTCCATCGTGATGTACAGTTTCTCCCCCCTAGAAAAACGAAACAACATCGTGACCCCCGGCAACGCAAACAAACACACACAAACAGGTGAACAAGCGATCAAAATGAAGGGAGGACACGCAGCCCACACAGCAGCAGCAGCAGCAGCAGCAGCTCTTCCATCATCACCAATTAATTATTATTATTATTATTATGCAGCGTGTATTTGTGTTAATGGCGTTTTTGACATTTTCGAAATGCAGCAGCTTATACCAACACCCATTCAGACCAGTCACCGAGAGATTGTTTTTTCTTTCTTTCTTTTATTCAACAATGTTTTCTTGATAAATATTTTCATATTTTTTTTTTTAGTAGCCCCGATGTATAGTAATGAGGGATGGCAGCATGAAAGAATGTTGGTATATACCGTTGTTGCTCTAGGGCGGTCAGCCAGGCGGGGTACTCGAGAATGCCGCGCGCCGGGTTCGTCACTGACAGGCCGCAGTCGTCTATTCCCGCCGTCGCCACCGACTCTGCGAATGTCACACTGTTTCGACCCTTTCGAGACGTACTGATGACATCACAGACACAAAACGCCCAACAGAAAAGAAACACAATTGTTAATTAGAGGGCGGCACCGGTGCGGTGGTGGTGTGCGGAAACGGAGAGTCGCTCGGTGTTTGAGTATGTGTCAACCAGTGGGGCGACTCATGGTACGGCCGAGTTGACAGAGGTGGTAATACAGATAGGTGCAGTCACGCCTCCAGACGTCTCTGAAATCTGCTACCTCGGCCGTATTAAGCTACGCGCACACTTGTCGGAAGCGGACGGACGGCACGCAACGGATAAAATTGCTTAACACAGTTGTAAACGAGTCAACGCACATTTATCCGTTCCCCGTACCCGATAAATGTGCGTTGACTCGTTTACAACTGTATTAACAATTTTATCCGTTGCGTGCCGTCCGTCCGATTCCGACAAGTGTGCGCGTAACTTTATGAGTTATCCCGCGAGCCGTCACTGGTGTTCAGGGGCGGCTCGTTACATAGAGCCAAGGAGCCATGGCATTACCTGTAGTTTCAAGCTCAGCAAGAATTTTTAATTAATTGATCCCAACAAAGTTAATGGTTTTATTTGAATTCTTTTTCAAATTTGTTTCTCATTTTTGAACAATTACAGCGAAAATAAAAAAAAATGTTTTGCTATTAAAAAACGTCTGGAAAATTACTTTGAAGTGATTTTTGAGACTAATCTAAACCATTTTCTTACTAGAATATTCCGCATTTTTTATTATTAAGCCAGTATTGTCGATTTTTTTTTGTCTGAATTTTTGATCACTTGACCTAAATATTCTTCATTTTGACCCAAATTTTCGATTTAATTGTCTAAATTTTCGACTATTTGGACCGTATTTTTTATTTTTCCCGACGAATTTTTAAATTTTTGATCTGTATTTTCGATATTTTTGGTCACAATATTTTATCTGTCCTAAATATGAATTTTTAAATTTTAAATTTTTGATCTGTATTTTCGATATTTTATCTTTTGTCCT
This sequence comes from Ocypus olens, assembly GCA_910593695.2. NCBI lineage: Eukaryota > Metazoa > Arthropoda > Insecta > Coleoptera > Staphylinidae > Ocypus > Ocypus olens. The sequence continues at coordinate 3,350,885 of OU343048.1, forward strand.
AAATATCCTTCATTTTGATATAAATTTGCGATTTAATTGTTTAAATTTTCGACTTTTTGGCCCGCATTTTTGATTTTCCCGCCGAATTTTTATGTTTTAGATTTTTGACCCGTATTTCCTATTCTTTTGGGTCTAAATGTTTGATCTTCTGACCTAAATATTCTTTATGTTGACATAAATTTTCGATTTCATTGTTAAAATTTTGGATTTGTTTGGTCCGTATTTTTGATTTTTCCAGACGAATTTTTAATTTTTAGATTTTTGACCTGTATATTCGATTTTTTTGTCTAAATTATTTGGCCCAAACATTATTTATTTTGACCTAAATTTTCGATTTAATTGGTAAAATTTTCGACTGTTTGGTCCGAATTTTTTATTTTTCCCGACGAATTTTTAATTTCTAAATTTTTGACCTGTATTTTCGATATTTTTAGTCAAAATATTTTCGATTTCTTTTTGGTATAAATTTTTGATCTCTAAATATTCTTAATTTTGAACTAAATTTTCGATTTAATTGTTAAAATTTTTTATACTTTGATCCGCATTTTTGATTTTTCGGGCCGAAATTTTAATTCTAGTTCCAAATTTTTGATTTGATTTTGTTAAAATATTTATAACCTGAATTATTGATTTATATGCGAGATTTTTTTATTTTTTCCGGTATTTTCGAGTTTTGTTTGTTGAAATTTTCGATTTTTTCGCCTGAATTTATTATCTTTATTACCGAATTTTCTATGCAATGTCAAAATTTTTGGCTTTCTGGGCAACATTACAAATTTTTATTATAATTTTTTTAACTGTTGACCTAAATTTTTCTTTATTTTTTATTTCATTTATTTAATCCTACCTCACTTTTCGATTTTATTGTCAAAATTTTCGATTTTTTGGTCCGCATTTTTGATTTTTCGTTTAGTCTGCATTTATTATCTTTGGGCCCGAGTTTTCGATGTTTTGTCTAAATTTTCGACTTTTTGGCCAACATTGTAGATTTTTTTTTCTTTTATCTTTTGTCCTAAAGTTTTCTTTATTTGTCTGTTAAAATTTTTCTTTCCTTGGTCCACCATTTTTATTTTTATGCCAGATTTTTAGATATTTGGTCTAAATTTTGTATCGGATATTTTAGATTTGTAGTCAATTTTTTTATCCAATATTTTAGATTTTTTAACTTGGATTATTGATTTCATTTCGTGAGTTTTTTATTTTTTGGCTAATATTTTCGAATTTCTGGTCAGAAACTTATTTTTGGCAAATTATTTTGCTTCTACCCAAGTTTTCAATTTTTTGTCTGCGTTTTTTATTTTTAGATCAGGATTCTTGATTCTTTGGCCCATATTTTCGATTTTTTTGTTCCAATTCTTTTTATTTTTCTTTATTTTGATCAAAATATTCGATTGGTTTGTAGAAATTTTCGATTATTTTTTGGCTGCAATTTGTATCTTACGCCCGTTTTCGATGTTTTGTCTAAATGGCCACTTTTTTAGGCCCTACTTTTTTGGCCTATATTTTGTATTTTCGATTGTTTTGGTTTCAATTTTAGGTCTTTTGGCCGAAATTTTCTTTAATTCGACTTAAATTTTTAATTCGTTTAACATTTTTAGGTCCATCACTTTGATTTTTGGGTACAAATTTTAGATTTTTGGTCTTAATTTTTTATTTTTTGTCCCATATTTTAGATTTTCTAAACTTGGATTATTAATTTTATTGTGCGAATTTTTTTTTTTAATTTTTGCTATTATTTTCTTATTTCAAGTTAAAAAGAGTTATATTTGGGGCTGAAAATGGCAAATTATTTTTCTTTTGCTTGTATTTTCAATTTTTTTGTGTGCATTTTTATTTGTAAACCAGAATTTTTTATTTATTTGGCCCATATTTTAGATCTTAGGCTGTTTTGTTCAAAATGTTTTATTTTTTGGCCAAAATATTCGATTGGTCTATGAAGATAAATGGTTCTTTGTTTCTTCAAAAAAAAAAGGGGGGATGTATTGTGTAAGTGGCTCTACCATCAACATGTTCCACGAGCCGCCACTGCTGGTGTCAACGGTTATATTGAATTAAAAATGAAATCAATTATAAATTATGACAGAAAATTTCATGCATGTACTGCTCCATTCGATGAAAAATAGTGATGTGGCCATCATGTAACTTTCTCCGATTTAATGGTATAAATGGAATTTTTATGGTATTTTGCCTTTTTATATTATTTCAAAAATTGATGGAATTTGGAAAACAACTTATTTTTTCTACAATTTTCGTTCCTAGTATTAAATTTTTAATTATTTTTCGAAAAGTTTATGAAGTACATTTATCAACAAAGGATACGCAGTTCTATTTTAACACACTATCGGCGGCAAAGGACCAAATATTGTCGTGAAAATATTATTTTATCCTAAATGTTTGGGGCCATAATTGGGCAACAATTTTATGCGATGAATTTTAAATTTTTTGAGGCTTGCGTTTTACGTCTTGGATTTTTGTTTTAAAAATTTGCGTTTTATCCACTTTTTATTCAGGTTTTTTTTTCGAAATCTCTTTGGTTTTTGAATAAACTGACTATTAAAATTTGAAGTATAATTTGTCATTTTTCATCTTTCATAATTTTGACGTTTTAAACGTCAGTTTTATCCGAGTCTACAAAACTCTCGATGTACATTTAAAATATGATTTAAATTGAAAATAAATCGTAAATTACAACGATTCTATCAAATCGGAGAAAGTAACATCACCATTTTTTCCGGAATTTTTTTAAAGCGCCTCCAGGGACCTCAAAACGGATATATTCGTGAAAAAATAGAGTTTAACAGATAGCTTTTTTTAAGATTATTAGCATTTTATATGTTAATAGTTTTTATTTATTTTATTGGGGTGATGGGAAAATTTAATAAACTTTTTTTTTTATTAAAACATTTATAAATGCATTTTTCACGATCACAATACTTTCTCGTACTTCGCAACAGAAAAAGTAAAAATAGTGAGTGCTGCCATCTTGTTACTTTCTCCGATTTGATGGTATAATAACTATCTATAATTTTTTTCTTCGTATTCGAAATTTCTAGTTTTTTGATTTTTCAAAAAAATTACTCGAATGATATCAAATGTTTTAGAAATAACAAGGACAATGAATAATTGTTTCTTTGTTTTATGAAATTATACTTTCTACTTCATATGACTTTTTCGATTTTATCTTTTATTCATATTTCAACAATATATACAGGGTGTCCGAAAAGTATGGAATATCCAGTATAGCTCAGTAAATATCCACTTCAGAGAAAAAAGTTATTTAACACTTAGTTATCCACTACCTTGGATATATCAACTTTATTTTTTGCTATAAACAAAAGCGCAACGAATAACACTTACATTTTTTTAATGACAAGGCACATCTTTATTATGCTCATTTGATAGTGTTTTTTTTCTCCCTTTTCAACGACATAAAACTTGATTATAAGTGTTAAATAACTTAAAACGTTTTTTTCTCTAAAGTGGATATTTACTGCGCTATACGGGATATTCCATACTTTTCGGACACCCTGTATATATTTTAAGAAAACAATGAATAGAAACTCAACCGTAAAATTTAATAAATACAGTAATTATATATTCCAACCAGTTATTGACCTCGCGGTCCGACAACATCGCGACGTGTATAATTAGCAGTGTTTCTAACTGTTTACATCTTATCTCGACCCCCGTGTTAAATCGCGAGCAGTTTTTAACCTGCACAAGGTGGAAGATAGATAATCAAAATATTCGTTGTTTTTTTGTCTCCGCTCGGACCGAGATTAAATTCTTATCACTAGCCCGCGGCGGCGTACCTGTTGATAACAATTCAGTTTGAGGCTCGCCGTCGCGATGAATGTGCGTTTCCGTTCGGAATATTCATTTTTCGAAAGTTTTTAGTGCCCGTTGTGTTGTGAATGTTGTAATACATCTTCAGGATTTGTGCGTGTATTGGTATTTGTGTTTTTCCACTCCATTCCGCCCCATCAATCCGAGGAAAGGAAAGAAGCTTCGTCTAGATTACATCTTAACCGCCAAGATGCCTCGAAGGAATTTTCCTTTTTGTAAGTTTGGATTTTCTTTCAACGAAAATGAAGTAAAGTATTATTTGAGTAGGTTTAGAAAATTTCACGTGTCTGGCAATTCTTTTTATATTTTTTTAAGCGCTCGAGAAAAATTGCGACTTTAGATAATTACAAATTTTGTTCTCGTGGAATTATCTTGAAATGTAGTGAAGGGACGTTTGCAGATTTTGACAGTATCGTGGAGTAATATGTTGTTTGAGTAAATTTAGAAAATTTCAAGTATCTGCCAATGGTTTTTATATTTTTTTAAGCGCTCGAGAAAAAGTGCAACTTTAAATAACAAATTTTGTTCTCGTGGAATTATCTTGAAATGTAGTGCTGGAATGTTTGCAGATTTTGACAGTATCGTGGAGAAATATGTTGTTTGAGTAAATTTAGAAAATTTCAAGTGTCTGGCAATTGTTTTTATATTTTTTTAAGCGCTCGAGAAAAAGTGTAACTTTAGATAATTACAAATTCTGTTCTCGTGGAATTATCTTGAAATGTAGTGAAGGGATGTTTGCAGATTTTGACAGTATCGTGGAGAAATATGTTGTTTGAGTAAATTTAGAAAATTTCAAGTATCTGCCAATGGTTTTTATATTTTTTTAAGCGCTCGAGAAAAGGTGCAACTTTAGATAATTACAAATTTTGTTCTCGTGGAATTATCTTAAAATGTAGTGAAGGGATATTTGCAGATTTTGACAGTATCGTGGAGTAATATGTTGTTTGAGTAAATTTAGAAAATTTCAAGTGTCTGGCAATTGTTTTTATATTTTTTTAAGCGCTCGAGAAAAAGTGCAACTTTAGATAATTACAAATTTTGTTCTCGTGGAATTATCTTGAAATGTAGTGCTGGAATGTTTGCAGATTTTGACAGTATCGTGGAGAAATATGTTGTTTGAGTAAATTTAGAAAATTTCAAGTATCTGCCAATGGTTTTTATATTTTTTTAAGCGCTCGAGAAAAGGTGCAACTTTAGATAATTACAAATTTTGTTCTCGTGGAATTATCTTAAAATGTAGTGAAGGGATATTTGCAGATTTTGACAGTATCGTGGAGTAATATGTTGTTTGAGTAAATTTAGAAAATTTCAAGTGTCTGGCAATTGTTTTTATATTTTTCTAAGCGCTCGAGAAAAAGTGCAACTTTAGATAATTACAAATTCTGTTCTCGTGGAATTATCTTGAAATGTAGTGAAGGGATGTTTGCAGATTTTGACAGTAACGTGGAGTAATATATTGTTTGAGTAAATTTAGAAAATTTCAAGTGTCTGGCAATTGTTTTTATATTTTTTTAAGCGCTCGAAAAAAAGTGTGTGTTTTTACAGCTTGAAAATAGTTTGCCAGAAAATTTCGGAAAAAACTAGTGCTAATGTGATTTTTATTATTTATTATTTTTATAACTGTGTGTATTAGGAAACCAGTGTTAATAATTTAGGAAAATTTATTTAGGGGTTTTCTTGTAATTTAGCCAAATATTTGGAAATGCATGTTTTTCCAGCTGGAAATTCTGGAAAAACTAGGTATTATTTTGTACACCTTTGAGCATGACAATTGTCGAAACACTGAAAATGAAATTATAAATCAAAACAAGTTGAACCGCACGGTTGTTAATAGCATGATCGTTAATTTTTTGTATCGAAATTCCTTGACCAATTAAAACGATCGTTTTAGGAGTAGAAAATTGTCATTTTTGTTGGTTGAAAATGGTCATTCTTGACACTTGAAAATTGTCTTTCTTGCAGTTGAAAACGATCATTTGGGCAGTTGAAAATTGTCATTTTTGTTATTGAAAATTGTCATTTGTAATTTGCAATTTTATGTTTTAATTTACGGATTCATTAATGTACCCTCCTGACAAGTGTAAAATATTTATTTGTACACAAAATATATTCCATTTTTAATTAACTAATTAACTCTAATTTTTGGCAGTCCAATTATTATTTCGATAAATTAATAACGTCGATAAAACGATAAATTAATTTAATCATAAATTAACATCTAAATTGTACATTTTATATTTCTTTTCGTACTGATTTATGCTGCGTAAATAATCTAAGTGCAACGTATATTTTCTTCTAAAAAAAAATGAGGTCGTAATTAAAAGGGCGTGCACCGGACCTGGTGATTTAGGTTTGCAGAAGAAATCTGTAATTATCAGACGAGGCACCCATATTGTCCCGTCTCAAGGTCTGCCTTGTGGAATTCATAAGCTAAATCGTAAACTGAAACCGAGAGTGCTTTTTACTTTTTAATGTCAAGAGGTCGACTTGTTTTAATTACAACAATCCTTATCGTGCGCAACTCGTTAGTATTCTCAATAACTCACTCCACCAGAAAATACATGAATGAAAGTAATCTTAATCTAATCTTACTTAGGAAATTAAGTACGAACAACCCATGGGCGTATTTTAAGATAATTTTCTTCTTCTGCAATAAATAAACAAATTTCTTATTGGAGGGGTGGTATTTATCATCACTATGACAATTATACGACGGCTCATTGTTTTCTTCACTTATTTGACATTGACATTTCTCATCATATCTGTTTCTGATCTACTGATCAAAGACCTGTTTTACGGATTTTAAACTTCTAAAATGTATATTTAGCGTTGTTAAAATAAAAAGCTGAAAATATAATACTTGCTTACGAAAAAACTGACTTTGTAAAAATCCTCATCAATATTACAAAATTAGAAATAAAATCGTGTATAATTTCACCACACAATACAAACACGATTAATTGACATACATATCTTTCGGTAATTAATCGTGTTTTACTGGAGAAATAAAGTGCCGGAATTCCGGTCGTTCGTCCCCGCTGAATGGAAGGAGGTCCTATTGTTGGAAAAGAATGGTCAAAATTTTTGGATCAATTACCGTCCGACGAACACTAATTTTCGGGTCCTTCCGTCGGCGGATCCGAGCGATAAGATTGTTAATTAAGGAGGGCACCGGCGCGGGAAAGGAAGAGAAGTAAAAGGTGGTCAACATTTTTAAGCGCCTTCAATAATGGTGGTAAAAGTGGTGAAATGAAAATGTTGTCGGAGATGAAAATTGGTCAAGGAATTTCGATACAAAAAATTAACGATCATGCTATTAACAACTTGTTTTGATTTATAATTTCATTTTCAGTGTTTCGACAATTGTCATGCTCAACGGAGTACAAAATAATCACTAGTTTTTCCGGAATTTCCAGATGGAAAAACATGCATTTCCATATATTTGGCTAAATTACAAGAAAACCCCTAAATAAATTTTACTAAATTATTAACACTGTTTGCTTAATACACACAGTTATAAAAATAATAAATAATAAAAATCATATTAGCACTAGTTTTTTCCGAAATTTCCTGGCAAACTATTTTCAAGCTGTAAAAACACACACTTTTTTTCGAGCGCTTAAAAAAATATAAAAACAATTGTCAGACACTTGAAATTTTCTAAATTTACTCAAAAAACATATTACTCCACGATACTGTCAAAATCTGCAATCATCCTTTCACTACATTTCAAATTAGTTCCACGAGAACCAAATTTAATTATCTAAAGTTGCACTTTTTCTCGAGCGCTTAAAAAAATATAAAAACAATTGCCAGACACTTGAAATTTTCTAAATTTACTGAAAAAACATATTACTCCACGATGCTGTCAAAGTCTGCAAACATTCCTTCACTACATTTCAAGATAATTCCACGAGAACAAAATTTGTAATTATCTAAAGTTGCACTTTTTCTCGAGCGCTTAAAAAAATATAAAAACAATTGCCAGTCACTTGAAATTTTCTAAATTTACTCAAACAACATATTACTCCACGATACTGTCAAAATCTGCAAACATCCCTTCACTACATTTGAAGATAATTCCACGAGAATGTCCAACTGTCAAAAATGACAATTTTCAAATATTCAGTCTGGATGGCAATGTTCAAGTGTTAAAAATGACGATTTTCAACTGCTAAAAATGACAATATCCAACTATCAAAAATGACCATTTTTAAACTGCCAAAAATGGCAATTTTAAAACTCATATAAATAAACATTTTCACCTGACAAAAACGACCCAAATCAAAAATGACATTTTTGGCATTCTCTACAATTATTATTAACATAAATTTGACGTAAATATTATAGCTTCATAATTATAAACCAAGAACGAAATTTTCAGTTGCCAAAAATGACGATTTAAAACTGTCAAAAATGACCATTTTCGACTGCCAAAAATTACAATTTTCAACTGCCAAAAAAGATAATTTTCAACTGTAAAAATAAAACAAAATTGACGATTTTCGACTGCAAAGAATGACAATTTTCAACTGCCAAAATGTCAATTTTCACTTGTCAAAAATGATAATTTTCAACTGTGAAAAGTGACAATTTTCACGTGCCAAAAAGACATTGTTTAAATATCAAAATGGACAAATATCAAGCGTCGGAATGGCAATTTTAAGGTATTAAAAATGACAATTTTCAACTGCCAAAAATGACAATATGCAATTGTCAAAAATGACATTTTGTAACTGACGAAAAGCAACAATATACAACTGTCAAAAATGACCATTTTCAAACTGCCAAAAATGGCTAATTTTCAACTATAAGTAAAAAATTTCTACTGACAAAAATAGCAGTTTCGAAATTACAAATTACATTTTTGGCATTCTCTGCAATTATTATTAACATAAATTTGATGTAACTATTATAGCTTCATAATTATATATATAACTAACAATGTTCTTTTATTACTTGTCTTAAATATTTGTTCAAAAATTTTTGTAATGTTACTTATCAAAAAAAATTATTAATAGTCATTAATTTTCAACTGCCTAAATTGACAATTTTCAGTTGCCAAAAATGACGATTTACAACTGTCAAAAATGACGATTTACAACTCTCAAAAATGACCATTTTCAACTGCCAAAAATGAAAATTTTCAACTGTCAAAAGAGACAATTTTCAACTCTAAAAAGTGACAATTTTCACGTGCTAAAAAGACAAATTTTTAACTGTCAAAATTTTTTAACTGCTAAATGCCTGAATGGCAATTCACAAGTACCAAAAATGATAATTAATAATTAAAACTACAAATTACAACGACTGCAAAGAATGACAATTTTCAATTGCCAAAATTATCGCTTTAACTACAAGACAATTTTCAAGTGTCAAAAATGACAATTTTCAACCAACAAAAATCACAATTTTCAATTGCTAATATTATCGTTTTTAACTGACAAAAAGGCAATTTTCACTTGTCAAAAATGACAATTTTCAACTGTGAAAAGTGACCATTTTCACGTGCCGAAAAGACAATTTGTAACTGTCAAAATGGACAATTATCAAACGTCTGAATGGCAATTTTCAAGTATTAAAAATTACAATTTTAAAACTGAAAAAAGTGGCAATTTTCAACTCCTATAAACGAAAATTTTCAGCTGACAAAAGTGACAGTTCCCAAATCAAAAATGACATTTTTGACATTCTCTACAATTAATTTGATGTAACTATTATAATTATAAACCGAGAAGAAAAAAAAAATTTTTTTTTCGAAAACTATGATTTGAAAAATATTTTCAAACCAACAATGTTCTTTTATTAGTTGTCTTCAATATTTGTTCAAAAGTTTCTGTAATATGTTGCATATTAAAAAAGAAAATTAATAGTCATTACTCTCAACTGCCTAAATTGACAATTTTCAGTTGCCAAAAATTTAAGACTGTCAAAAATGACGATTTCCAACTGTCAAAAATGACCATTTTTAACTGCAAAAAAATGCAATTTTCAAGTGTCAAAACTGACCATTTTTAACTGCCAAAAATGACAATTTTCAACTGTGAAAAGTGACAATATTCACGTGCTAAGAAGACAAATTTTTAACTGTCAAAATTTTCAACTACTAAGTGCCTGAATGGTAATTCTCAAGTACCAAAAATGATAATTAATAATTAAAATTATAAATTACAAATGACAATTTTCAATAATAAAAATGACGATTTTCGACTGCAAATAATGACAATTTTCAATTGCCAAAATGATCGTTTTCTGCTGCAAGAAAGACAATTTTCAAGTGTCAAAAATGACAATTTTCAACTGTAAAAAGTGACAATATTCACGTGCTAAGATGACAAATTTGTAACTGTCAAAATTTTTAACTAGTAAGTGCTTGAATGGCAATTCTCAAGTACCAAAACTAATAATTAATAATTAAAATTACAAATTACAAATGACAATTTTCAATAACAAAAATGACGATTTTCGACTGCAAATAATGACAATCTTCAATTACCAAAATGATCGTTTTCTGCTGCAAGAAAGACAATTTTCAAGTGTCAAAAATGACCATTTTCAACTGCAAATAATGACAATTTTCAGCTGTAAAAGTGACAATATTCACGTGCTAAAAAGACAAATTTTTAACTGTCAAAATTTTTAACTGCTAAGTGCCTTCAAGGCAATTCTCAAGTATCAAAAATGATTACATTAATAATTACAATTACAAATTACAGATGACAATTTCCAATAACAAAAATGACGATTTTCGTCTGCAAATAATGACAATCTTCAATTGCCAAAATGATCGTTTTCAGCTGCAAGAAAGACAATTTTCAAGTGTCAAAAATGACCATTTGCAACCAACAAAAATGACAATTTTTAGCTCCCAAAATGATCGTTTTAAATGACAAAAAGGCAAGTGTCAAAAAGACCATTTTCAACTGCCAAAAAATGACAATTTTTAACTGCTAAAATTATCACTTTTAACTGACAAAAAGGCAATTTTCACTTGTCAAAAATTACCATTTTCAACCAACAAGAAACACATTTTTCAACTGCTAAAATTATCTTTTTTAACTGAAAAAAATGCAATTTTCAAGTGTCAAAAATGACCATTTTCAGCTGCCAGAAAATGACAATTTTCAATTGCGAAAATGATCACTTTTAACTGATAAAAAGGCAATTTTCATTTGTCAAAAATGACCATTTTCAACTGTGAAACGTGATCATTTTCACGTGCCAAAAAGACAATTTTTAACTGTTAAAAATGGAAAATTATCAAGCGTCTGAATGACAATTTTCAACTGCCAAAAATTACGATATGTAACTGTCAAAAGTGACATTTTTTAACTGATGAAGAGCGACAATATCCAACTGTCAAAAATGACCATGTTCAAACTGCCAACAATGGCAATTCAGTTTTAAAACTTTACCAAGCGACATCTTCGTTAGGAAGCATTTAAAGATACATGTTTGTAGGAGTCTGTCAAGTTGGCACCCCAATGAAGAGTTCTGAATAGAATTCCTTTTTTGATGTATCTACAAGTACTAGAAAATTTTAAAAAAAGAGTTCTGTAAAATTGGGATGTCAGGAATTTTTTTAAAAATGGTGTGCCAACTTGACACCGCAAACATTGTAATCGAATAGTTGTGAACTAGTTTTAAGATGTGTTTGGATTAGTACTATAGTTCCTGATACTTTTAAAAAAGAGTTCTGTTGAATTTCCAGAAATAAAAATTTTCAAAGTTGGAAATATTCAAATTAATATTATCACTTAATTTTGGTCGAATTTAAATATTTCATAACAATTATGAATAAAAATGTCAAATTGTATGATAACCTCAAAATCTCATGTAACGGGAAATATTTTTTTTATTTTGTTGCCCAGTGTAATTGTGTCAATTTCTGATTTCATTGATCGTTGATAAATTCGTCGCATTTAAAGATACATTTTTATATGAACTTTTTTTCATGCAGTGTGCGTTTAATGTCCAATAAAACACTTTTACTTTTGCTATTCCACACGATCAACAATTTCTTGGATAATTGTGCCAACGTCTGATTTCTTTGATCGTTGATAACTTCAGCTAATCAACATCAAATAATTGTTTGTTATTTCTTGGGATCAACAATTGCTTAGATAAGGGGCGGCTATGACCGTGCCTTTGATCTTTGATAACTGCACCTAATAAACGTCAAAGAGTTGTCATTGTTGATCAAATTTTAAGGGAAAATGTAAGCTTCAGAATGCAAATGTTTCCAAATTTTCGTACATTTTAGAATTTCTAAATTCAGTGATTTAACAGCAACAAGTTAAAAATAGATTAGAAATTTCCTACATATTAATTTTCGTGAATTAGTAGTAGCATCTGAATGAAGTATTAAATGTGATGAAAATATATGTAAATTTCCTTCCAGGCAACAATAAAATTTCTCTTCATTATTTACACACCCAATTGACACTTGCGACTCTCTCGTTTCCGTTTCTCTTTTTTTTACAACCTATCGAAACACAATCAAGGATGATCCACACTCAAAAGGCGCTAATTTCAGAGCCGGAAACGTTGCGCTCACCTCATGTATTTGCGGTGTTCATTGACCGGCACGAAGTACTCATCGTACGGGTTGCCAATCTCCACCTCGGTCTCCTTCTTCACCGGAATACTGTTGACGCCGTTCTCGTACGGACCGGTCACGTCCTTTCCGTTCGGCTTCAAATTGATTAATTCTAGGTTTACGGCCTCGGCGGCCTGCTCGTCGCCCTTCAGGGGCGACATCAGGCCGGCGTTCAGGTCTCCGTTCGTGTGATGCTGCTTCTCGTCGTCGTGGAAGCCCGGATTGTCGACGCCCGACGACGCCTGCTGCTTCTTCTTCGGCAGCGGCGTCGCCGCGTTCAGGAAGCTGGTGCTGTTGTACTTCTTGTTGAGCTCTTCTAGGTTACTGTGGTTCTCCAGGGTGTCGTTGATGTTGAGGTTCGCCGTCGACATGTAGTGGGGGAGCTTTGGGGACTTTTCGGGTTTGTTGTGGCGGTCCGTTTCGTCGCAGTTTACGGGCAGGGTGATCTCGTTCTTGTGGTAGAAGTGGTTGTCTTCGTTGGTGGGTTTGGTCGTCGCTGATGGGGAGTCCTCGTGCGTTGTCTCTATGGAAGAGTTATTGTCTTGACCTGATGTCGAATCCTGGGCCGTGTCGCTGCCCCCATAGCTGCTGTCCGCGTCCATTTTCTGGAAAATAAATGAATCACGTTTACTATTGCTGCCTTTCACCACTGTTGCTTGAACGATTATTATAAATAATGTGATACACATTCTATCCTATTGTTCTACGTCAGAAATATTTATTATACAGTGCGAGTCTCTAACTTGGAATAAATTCAGTAAATCAAACAAAGTTTATTTTTCGGAAATATGCTCGGACACGTCGATTAGTATTTTAAATTGCGCTCTTTTTGTTGTAATAAAATTTTATACAGCGTGTCCCAAATTTGAGATATGACGTCATCGACTATTTTTTTTAATAGCAACCCTAATTTTTTATCACTATTTTTAAAGAGTATATCAAGTTACACATGTGTGCCAAATTTCAAATTTTTATTTCCTGTTATTGAGAAGATATTTAACAAACATTATCAAATTTGTAGAATGAAGAAATCAAGTCACCTTAATCGAATTTTTATGCATTTTAAAAGTAGAATGCCAAAACGTGCTGGTTTGTCATTTTTTTTTCAAACTGACGTTTATCATTTTGACGTTTAGTTATAAAAACAAGTAAGAAGTGTAGCATCGCATTCCACGCATATTCGAGTGAGGAGAGTATTAGTCGTTCCATTGTTGTGTTGACTGTTGTTCACCGTTGGTCGAAAAATTATACTAACATGCCGTACTTAACTGAAACCCACAAAATCGAAATTTTAATGATGATTGGCTATGGAGATAGGACAAGTACACAAAATGAAGTTATTTATTTATTTAGAGAGAAGTATCCTGACTTACCAGCCATATCTCAAAGTACCGTAAGCAAGATTGAAAGTCAGTTTCGGGAAAATGGGCATTTAAGAAAAACGAATAATCATCGTCAGAATGCGCTGAGTGAAGAGGTCAAAATTGATGTACTTCTCTCTGTTCAGGAAAATCATCATGTCTCCTCTAGGCAGATGGCTAGGGAACTCAAAATTAGCCAGTCTTCAGTGTCAAGAATCCTTAGAGAGCAAACATTTCATCCTTATAAAATGACAATCCTCCAGGAACTCACCGAAGATGATCCGGATAGAAGACTTCAGTTTTGCGAAAAAATGATGGATCTGCTAGATAGAAATGTTCTAAAAATAGAAAATATATTGTTTTCCGATGAATCAACGTTTATGTTAAATGGTGAGGTAAATCGTCAAAATTGCCGTTATTGGGCAGACAAGAACCCACACTGGATGAGGGAAGGCCACACTCAATATCCAGAAAAAGTTAATGTTTGGGCAGGGATTGTTGGTGATCAAATTTTAGGACCAATTTTCTTTCCAAATAATCTCAATGGAGCGGGATATTTACAATTCTTGGAGGAAGAGCTAATTCCGAGTTTGGCTATTTTGTTTCCTTGCCCTGTAGAAGCTGACGTCCCGAATAGAACATCTGGTTTCAACAGGACGGTGCGCCTCCTCATTTTGCAAGGCGTGTCCGTGAGTACCTGGATAATGTATTTCCACGAAGATGGATTGGCAGAAGAGGACCAGTTGAATGGCCACCCAGGTCTCCGGATTTAACACCTATGGACTTTTTCTTATGGGGGTACTTGAAAAGCAAAGTTTTTAAGACCAAACCGCCAAATCTTGAGGAGTTGAAAGAACGAATAAGACAGGAGTGTAGACTAATTTCCCCCGAAGTAATTAGAAATGTTTAAAACGAGTTTCAGTTCCGTTTAGGGTATTGTCAGTTAGAAAATGGACAACATTTTGAGCATTTATTGAAGAAAGACTATTAAGTTGAATTCATTTTTCAAATTTGATACTGTTTGTTAAATATCTTCTAAATGACAGGAAATAAAAATTTTAAATTTGGCACACATGTGTAACTTGATATACTCTTTAAAAATAGTGATAAAAAAATTAGGGTTGCTATTAAAAAAAATAGTCGATGACGTCATATCTCAAATTTGGGACACGCTGTATAAAATTTTGTTACAACAAAAAGAGCGAAATTTAAAATACTAATCGACATATCCGAGCATATTTCCGAAAAATAAACTTTGTTTGATTTACTGAATTTATTCCAAGTTAGAGACTCGCACTGTATAAAATACCGCTACGTAAGCATAAATTACTTGGGAATTAATTATTATTATCATCGGAATAATCGATTAATCTTTTTTTTTTATTTCTAAAGGATTACCACGTACTAACTGTTGTAACCATCCTCATCTAATGATAATATTGTTCATAGATGATGAAGCATATAAAGTATGTTCATTAAAAAAAAAACTTCAAGAGTGCCATGATTTTTTATTAAAAAAAAAAAAAAATGGAATTACAATGCAAAAATATAATATTTTTGGTCGTCTACAAATTACAGTCTTCCGAAGCCTTCAGTGAATAAACAAATCCGTTATTGTTATGTTACGTTTTTTCCATTCATAAATATTAGATTTACTACAATTCGAACTTGTGTTTTTGTTTGATTTTAATATCATATAAATTTATAAATTTAACTTCTTGCGCTTCTCTTAACTTCAATATATATTTAATTTATTTAAGCTATCTTTATGACTTGTGCAATGGCGGCTCGTGGAACATGTTGATGGTAGAGCCACTTATACAATACGCCCCTACTACACTACAGGTAGTGCCATGGCTCCTTGGCTCTATACAGGGTGTATTTGAAATAACGAACAGGCATTTAAGGGCACATACACAAAATATTTGTGAACCCATTTCCGTCAAAATTTATTCGAATTTTTCGAGGTTTTTTAAACATTTTGAGAACCGATGCTTTTCTCATTTAATTAGGTCTGCCTGGAATGTGTGTTTCTTTATTTAAAACGCGAGATACGATTTCTTGCCTCCGAAATTTGAAGTGTTATCGCAACATTTTTTTTTTGTAAAACAGTCCTCAAGTTCATTGACGCTTAAAGAGCACTCAGATATTTCCTACGCGCTTGTTGTAATTCGATATCTAAAGCCGATGCCGTTTAAAAATTAGGTCACATTACCACTGCCCCCAAACATGTTGCGTATTTTCACTCATTAACTTTAATAATTAATTGCGGGCTTTTTGTTACAGTTATAAACAAAATAATTGCGAATATTGTTTAAAAATAATATAATCTCTTTGTGGTTACGAGCCTGTTCGTTATTTCAAATACACCCTATATAACGAGCCGCCTCTGGACTTGTGTACATATTCTAAGTCTTAATTTATAGCTACATTAGCAGATTATTTTACAACTTAAGTTGCAGCTGCATGTATATGCAACTTAAGTTGCAGCTTCATGCATATGCAATTTAAGTTGCAGATTCATATTTTATGCAACTCAATGCGCAGATTCACTTTTGTAGGCAACTCAATTTACAGATGCATGTATTGTGCAATTCCAGTTACAACTTTATGCATCTCAAGTTATAAGGGTTCAATGCAGGTAGCGATCCATGTGAATATGTTTAATTTATTTAAGCATGTATTTCAGGCTTGTGTAAAAGTTCAAAGTCTGTTAGAACGAAGAACGATGATTATTATTGTTGTATGTACTGCTACACAGTTGCAGCTACACATATACAACTTAAGTTATATATTCATGTTTTATGCAACTCAATGCGCAGGTTCACGTTTTAGGCAACTCTTTGGTTTCTTCGTTTAGCCGCTTTGGCCGTAAAAAATCTGAAAAAAATTCATAAAGTTCAAGGCGAATTGCCAACTTTTTTGCCATTTAAGCTAGTCGAAATTTCGATTTAGCTCGTTTTTCTGATGAAAAAAAATATAACATAAAGGTCTGCGATGATTATTAAAAAAGTTGATTTTTTACATTTTCGGATTTTCTTTGCTGACGCGTCACGGGCTTCAAATTGTCATTTGTTCTTGGGAAACTATATTTTGTGAAGCGTCTTGAAGGGATCTTTCCAATGATGTATAGAAACCCCTAATCGAACCAGTGGTTTCTTCAGGAAATCATTTTATGTGCAATTTTTGGGCAAAAGTAAGTATCGATTTTCAAGTTTTCGTCAAAAATTAAAAATCGCCCATTTAAATCGAATCCGACTAAATTGCACCCGAGGAGCACAGATTTGAAATCGATTTTGATTCTTCGTTTAGCTGCTACGGCCGTTCAAAGTCTGAAAAAATCAACTTTTTTTTAAATGTTCATGGTGACTTGCCATTTTTTTTGCATTTTTTTCTAGATGAAATTTTTTAACGCCAATTGATTTAACTCGTTCTTCTGGTGAAGAAAAAGGTATTACTTAAAGGTCTACGATGATTATTAAAGAAGTTGATTTTTTCGATTTTTTCCATTTTCGAGTTTTCTTTGCTGACGCGTCACGGGCTTCAAATTGACATTTGTTTTTGCGAAATTACATTTTATGAAGCGTCTTGAAGGGATCTTTCCAGTGATGTATAGAAACCCCGGATCGAACCAGTGGTTTCTTCAGGAAATCATTTCAAAGCCAATTTTTGCGCAAAAGTAAGACGCCAATCGATTTGTTTCGTTCTTCTGATGAAGAAAAAGGTATTACATAGGGATTATTAAAAAAGTTGATTTTTTCGATTTTTTCCATTTTCGAGTTTTCTTTGCTGACGCGTCACGGGCTTCAAATTGACAGTTGTTCTTGCGAAAGTACATTTTCTGAAGTATCTTGAAGGGATCTTTCCAGTGATGTATAGAAATCCCGGATCGAACCAGTGGTTTCTTCAGGAAATTATTTTATATACAATTTTTGGGCAAAAGATTTTCGTCAAAACTTTTAAATCTCCAAATTTAATTGAATCCGACTAATTCACACACAAGGAGCACAGATTTGAAAACCGCGTTCAATTTGGAGTTTTCGTTTAGCCGCTACGGCAGTTCAAAGTCTGAAAAAAATCGACTTTTTTGAAAATTTTGTAACATGTTCATGACGACACGCTAATTTTTTTGCTATTGAAGATGGCTGAAATTTTTTAATGCCAATCAATTTCTCTCGTTTATCTGATGAAAATGCCCTACGGTAATTATTAAAAAAGTTGCATTTTTTGAGCAAAAGTTCAAAGGGCTGTAACTGTAACAAAAATTACAAATCACAAATTTTAATTGAATCCGACTAACTTGCACCCGAGAAGCACAGATTTGAAATCCGCGTTCGATTTGAATTCTTCGTTTAGCCGCTACGGCCGTTTAAAGTCGGAAAAAATCGACTTCAACTTTTCGTCAAAAATTAAAAATCGCCAATTTTAATTAAATCCAACTAACAGATTCATGTATTCTACCATTTATGCACCTCAAATTATAAGGCACGTGCAATGCAGGTAGCGATCTACGTATATATGTTAAATTAATTGAAGCATGTATTTCTGACTTGTGTAAAAATTCTAAGTCTGTTAGCAGTAAATGTAGTTTATTATATGTATTTTGCAATACAAGTTGTAGCTTCATATATTATACAACTAAAGTTACAGACTCATATATTCAACTCAATATGCAGTTTCACGTTTTAGGCAATTGAGGTTATGCTTTTAGTAGTAGAGCGCTACCGTAGCGTAGAATTTTTACACTCCAAACTTTCTCTACATCGATATCAATCGCTACTACGCATTGAAGCGAAAATGATACATAGCACTCGTAATCGCCCCTATGGCTTCATGTAGTTTGCAACTGAAGTTACATTGCTATGTATTATGCAACTAAAGTTACATCTGCATGTATTATGCAACTCAAATTACAGCTGTATGTAACAAGCAACTCAATATACAGCTAAATTTACCTAGTCGTAGTATGCAACTCAATATACAGCTAAATTTACCTAGTCGTAGTATGCAACTCAATATACAGCTACATTTACCTAGTCGTAGTATGCAACTCAACTTAACTTGTTACGTAATGCAACTCAAGTTACAACTTTATGTATTATTTATCTCAAATAACAACTTCATGTATTATGCAACTGAAATTACAACTTTATACAAAGGAAGTTACATTTTCATTTAATTGAAGTTACATTTTTATTTAACTGAAGTTATATCTTAATTATTGTGCAACTCAAGTTAAACTTCACGTAAAGGCATCTCAAGCTTTATGTTTCAGGCAACACAATTTACAGCTTGGGGGGGCGGTCCGTTGGTGTAGTGGGTACAGGCGAGCGCTTATGCCGGTTGCATCGCGTGCCGTGTGGGTTCGATTCCCAGCCCGGGCGAAAGATTTTTCGGTTTCGAGAAGTATTCGTTCGGGTCCGTGGTTGTTGTATACGTCTTTTATTATTCATTTGTTCATTTATTCATTTAATTTATAACTTATTTATCTATAAAATTGATGATGGCTAATGGTCACAGAACCAAGGCCAGGCGTGACGTCGAAAAAAAAATTATAGCTTGATATATTATGCATTTAAAGCTACAACTTTCTACTGTTCTATGCAACTTAAGCTACAGATTCCCTATACAAAGAATTGACATAGCACAGTATGAAACTGAAACATAATCTGCGGAAATAATCTGCATGTACTATGAGTTCGGGCTTCATGTAATATGCAACTTAATATGCAGCTTTATTTTATTTTTTTACTCAACTTATCGATTCATATATTATGCAACTCAAGTTACAATTTTGTATATTAAGCACCTCAAATCACAACTTCATGTATTATGCAATTGAGTTATCTATTATTATGTAACTGAAGTTACATCTGGTGTTATGCAACTCGAGTTACAGCTTCTTGTAATATGCAACTCAATATTCAGCTTTATGTTTTAGGCAACACTACTTACACATTCATTTATTATTCCATTCAAGCTACAACTTCGTGTTTTTGCAACTTAAGCTACAGGTTTCCATATCATACCAGCAGCACTTTAATTAAATCTAATCTGCGGACATCAAAATTGCATTGAACGATTAAAAAAATTCTAGAAAATTAATCTCTTGAAGAATAAGCTAAATTTCAAAATCTATTAATAACTAACACATTTTCGAATTCACACAGAAAAGCCATGGCATGAAATTAAGCAACGCTTTAAATTAAATCTGAGGAAATAAAAATTGCATCCAACGATTGGAAGATTTCTCAAAAAAGAATTCCCTTCAAAATTTTAAAACCCATCCAGAATTAACGTATTTTTACAATTAAATCGAAACGACATATCACAGCTTGGAATGAGTTTAAGTCATGACTGTCAGTTTTAAGATGAGCACTGGCGTGTTTTTATAAGCAATATTTTGATACAGGAAGTGTTTTTTTTCTATTTCTTGGATTGAGTTCTCATTTAACGCGGGATGAAACATTTTGTAATATACAAATATTATTGATGATACAAACAAACAAAGTGTTAAGTCTGTTATTTTCTCGTTTAAATAATGAATGTTTTTATTTACACCACACACACATACACGCGTGTTTAGTCCTTAATTTTTCTTAATATTATGTCTCTTGATAATACCGTATTGTGTCTGCGGCGAAACGAAACAAACAGGTTTCGCGGCAGAAATAAATTAGCGCGGTCTGCTCTTTGGTCCTTCGAACCGCGTCCGGAGATTTTATGTCGTTGTTTCGTCTGGGCAAAAGTGGTGCCCATTGTTACGAAAACGGCGCTGACGTCATGTTTACAGCGCCTGGGCACGATCCTGAAGCGTCCGCCTACTCGGTTTCCAGACGCGTTCTTGCATGTCACAGAAAAATGTTTGGTAGTTTCCATTCAGACGAAACCCAAACACACACGCACACACACACACACCGGTGTTGGAAATGATGTTGGGTTTTATTATCCATTCAATGGACACGTACCAATCAGATTGCGCGTGTAATAATGTTACCAACAGGAAGGTACAAATTGCGTATTATTCCTATAAACTCTGGTGGAAATGGCTGTGACTTGAATTTCAATTAAGTATAGAAAAGTATAACTAAACAGCAACTTAAATACAGTATAAAAACTGGTTAAGACTCTTTTCTCATATTTTGGTATTACAAATAATGAAATATTGTAAGAAAAAAAATCCTATAAACATTAATATTACAAATAATTGAATATTAATTAATTATGTCTATAGGAAGAATTTTCTTCCTACAGGCGTAAGTAATTTGCTCATTAAGTTAATAACAAAACGTTATTAAATTACATGTAGACTATTAAATAATTACCTCGAAATGTTTCTAAAATGGGCCAATTTTTGGAATTATCGGCTAACCGCTTCAGCTAATTTATGTTAATTGTAATTGCTCCTAAACTCTCGAGTTTCTCTTTTATCGCTGCTTTCGATTGTTCTTCGCACAATTTTTTTTATAATAGGAATGACAATAAAAAATAATATACTCTACTTTTTAATATTTCGTCATGGAAAAAATAATTCTTGAGTACAAAGAGCTTGAGTTAACAGTGCTTTAAACTTTTACATTACTAAAGTCTCTTGCCACCTTGTTAAATTTTAATGTCAATAAATTGTTTTTCAAAGCCACCTTCGATTTTTATTTAGTAAAATGGTTGATAAAACGAGTTTTCTGCAAATAACTTTTAATGCGTTAGGAATTGGGACAGGGTTGTTGTTAGGAAAAATGTTTGCTTTTAATTCTGCATGGAATGACATAAAAATATACAGGGGCTCCAATTTAAAATAAGAAAAATAAAGTGCTTTAAAGTTTGAAATGTTTGACATTAAATTTTGGACACCCTATATAATTCATATCGATCAAACTTAGTTAACGGGACTATCAGACCTTATTTTAATAAGTACCTTGTATGATTTTATTAGCAAGGCAATGTTTTTATTTTTTATTCATTTTTTAAACCAATAGTGCAAAACTGATATTTTTTAGTTTTTATTTTTCTTTGCTGATATCCCTGAATCGATTTCAATAAAATTATAGGAGTATGTAGGAAACCATAAAAGGTACCCAAATAAGCAATCAAATACATAGCATGCAGCTTAAAAAAATATATCATCATGACGTCACGCTTTTTTGGGACACCCTGTATAATCAAAAATATTTTCCTGAAATGCATTCTAGGATGTAAATTTATTCTGCGTAATATCAAAATACCAACTTAATTAGTAAGTGAGCTATAGAAGACTGGAGGTGAAATGCCTTTCATACCTTATGAATATATCGAAAATGGGTCACCCTATACACTCGACCAAAAATAGTATAAATTATTATAAAATCTATGTAAACTTAAGCACAATTAAGGATTTGCGATTTTGCAAAAATGTTCAATGTCGCCTCCTTCAATTAAACTCATGATATAATGATTAAAATGCGGGATTAATTAATTCTAAGCGATTATGCAATTTCTTGCGGTATAGTTGGTTGCATGTGCAAAGGCAATTACTTATCTAGTCAAATCGTAATTATGAAACATTTTAGCGTCGAATATCTCGTGACGGATAAGACAGAACCGAAACGTTCCAACACTAACATAAATTACAAGAATTTGGTTATTTTTAAATCCATCGGAAATCACGTGAGAATGTTCTGATTTTCTTCTTAATCAAAATTCCAGTTCATTTTCAATTAATTACTTAGAATGCAATAATTCATTCTCGGTTAACACAAACGCAAATTACACCGATTGTTATAATTAATTTGAAATGTTTTAAATGTATCGAAAATCACGTGAGAATGTTTTCTTCTCAATGAAAATTCCAGTGTATTTTTAATTTATTATTTAGAATGCATTAATTGATTCCTGGATGTAAACAATAACCTTTAAAAAAAATTCTCAATAATTACTTTTTGTATTAAGATGAACAAATTTTAAAATACGGCAATTAATTTAGATAATAAATAAAACACCATTTCTTTGTTTGTATAGCTTTAGAAGTTTTCAAAGTTATACAAACAAAGTTGTAAAATATGATGGTATAAAATATTATATTTGTTTTATAGCTCAATGGGATGTCTATTATTTTATATATCGTTAAATAGTTTTTGTATAATAACCTTTTCACATTGTTCCAAATGCTATCGGTATTTCAAGAATTATCTGATCGAATAAAGAGTTTAGTTTGAATTACCCACGCATACTATTACCCACAGTAAGACAGAACAAAAGTAATATTGTTTTATTTATTATATAAACTCTATAACGGAGCAGACGCCTCCAGTATAAACAACAAAATTAATTTGAGCTCAGGATACGCAGGATTTCATTCATCTAAATGTTCTTTCAGCTATACAGGAAATCGCACAAACACAAGTCAATGCAAATTTGCACTGTTCTGAATCGTCTATTTACCTACCCCATCTTCTTAAGATGGCGCCCTAAAGTTCCCCGCGAACTGTGACAATTATTACCGGAAGCTGGAGTGGCCTCAGTTCTTTGGCGCATGATTTCTTGATCAACGATCAACTAAATTTTGGAGGACCTTCAGGAAGAACGGTGTTCCTGAAGAGCTTCGGAACGCTGTTCTTCTTGACGGTCCTACTGAATTTAGGAACCTAGTCCGATTGAGGTAACATCTTGACATTCAACTTCACGCAGTGTACGAGCGCTAGCAACAGCACTTTTCCAACAATGACGCAAAATTGGCGAAATCTCATTATTTCTAAAAAGTGCACAAAGCAAAAATGGAGCTTGCACACACAAGTATAAAAAAATGGTGATGTGGCTATCATGTTACTTTCTCCGACTTGATGGTATCATTTATATTTATGCTTTCATGGTTTATTTTCAATTTAAATCATATTTTAAATGTCCATCGAGCGTTGTGTAAACTCGGATGAAACTGACGTTTAAAACGTCAAAATTATAAAATACAGATACTTTCGCGTACTTCGTAACGGAGAAAGTAAAAATGTATTAGAATGAATTGACTGTCTAAAATATGTCAATTTTAATAGCTAGCTCAACAATTAATTTCAAATGGTAATATTTTCATACCATTAAACCGGCGATACTTCTAAGAAGTTATTGCCAGCGCTTACGTAAAACTTTATTGGTTTTCCTTGTCCTCCTTGCAAATATTTACAGGAATTCTCCGCAATGTGTGCATTTATCTGTTAAGTAATCAGCAATTATCTTATCACTCCAATCACATTAATAATATTCGCAATCATTTGATTGACGAGACCATATATAAAAAAAAATCTCTTTCCCTTATGCACATGTGCATTTCCTCCTAACCAGACCAGGGAGGATCAAATTGTACTTTTACTCGCCAGCGTATCGGAATACAAAGGAAAATTGAACGGCGGTATCTCCTTTCTTTCCTTTCGATATTCTTTTCCGTTTTGGTCCGTTCCGCAAGATGGGATGACACCTGTTTTTTGTTCTCGGTCACGCCGATTTCACCTGACCGGCCTCGGGGGGCCCTTCTCACGTGAGTCTGCCCACGTCCACGCACGCACACATGTGAGCCGACGACGGCGGGAAGTAAGGCAACCCCGAAACACAGATACCTCTTCCCAAGTGAACATGAAATCGAAATTGAGAAAGTCTCTTAATGAATTGGGTTCACGGTATTGCCAATCTTTATTGCACCTGTTTTATGAGTGGATATTTTTCCGACTGAAATAGAAGAATTTTTGATTCGTATGTATAACACGAAAATACATAAACAGATAATGGGAAACGACGATTGGTACACGACGGAAACGGGAAAAGAGGAGTCAATGGGCATGATGCGAGGAAGCAGGATATAATTAATGGGTGGCAATTTTCGTTACATGCCCCAAGGCTGCCAACGTTTATTTATACCACAATTATGCAAACTCGCGGGTATGGTTTTCACACGTCGAGGTCAGGAAGGAGGAAGACGATCGCGATCAAAGATTAAATCGAAGAATGAGAAAAATTACGGTATCCAAGCGACGTATCACTTAAAATGTAATTTGGAGTAAATTGGTTCGGGCAGTAAAGAGCCATTAAAAACAGATACGAATTATTATTAAATCATTAAATTCAATTACACGCAATTGGATTTTTTAAGGTACTTAATGTACAGATGAAGAATCGCTGGTGAATTCGGATGCTTAAAGTCTAAATTACATTTTTTGTAATTTATGCTACTTACTAGTACAGTTGTAAGAATGTTAAATAAATAAAAATAAATAAATCCTAAATGGGCAGAAAGACCAACGGTGGATAGCCCTTCTAACACGGCAGTAAATAATAATCCAAATATATGTTTGGAATTAAGTAAATCGTCGACGACGCGGCAATACCGCCTAACCGCCATTTGAAACAAAATTGGGAGTTTAACATCAATCTTTTCCCAGAAAGCTATAAATTAGCCTTTCCTGGCAAATTCGGTAAATGTGAGATAACCAAAATTGAGATTTTGACATCAATCTTTTCCCAGAAAACTGTAAATTATATTTTCTGCCTCTCCTATCAAATTTGGTAAATGTGTGCCGCTTCAACGACGATATGTAATGTCAAACAAAGATGATTACTACTAGAGTATCCCGTCAATAAATTTATTATTATTATTAAAACTAAATCTTAAAATTTGAAAATCTTCCAGTTTTTATCACCAACCATTTTTTCTGTTGCCATAATTTAAGATGAATTATTTGGAGAGCGTTCATTATCTCCACCTCAAATGAATATTCCACTTCCGCGTTCGCACAAACAAACGCAGTTGCTGAGATAACCGCAAGAATGGACAATGGCGTTATGCCTTTAGTGGAAATACGGTAACTAATTAAGGGATTGCCCGCATAACAATAAAAGATAGCTCCGGTACCGTTTTTAATGAATACGTTTTTTTTTTCACTGGATAATTCTTGGAAATTGCGCCGTTTTTTTTCTTTAATAAAGGGCTGGAGTTTGTAGCGTGAGCGCGGATTCCTATTAATGTGAGTAATAGCCAGGTAGATTTTTTTATTAAGAGAGGTTGTGTGCCTTTTCCGTTATATACCTGCGGATGACCTCACGATCTTTCCAGGAAGATGGTCTGACGACATCTCCTGAGTGAGTGGTTTTAAGAATGAAAAATATATTTTTTCCGTTACCAAATACGGGAAGGTATTGTTCCAATTTTTTTTTACCGGAAATATCCGTTTAAGTAGCTAGAGGTGATTTTAACGACTTCTAGAGAAAAAAAAAATTGTTTAATTAAGACCGGTTCGTGACTACAAAATTGAGTCTTGCTAAGACTACAAACAAATAACTTATTGAAACAACTAATTCCCTGGCTAATGCCACGCCGGATATTGTATGATACAAAAGACTTTGCATGTTATTACTAGTACCACAACATAAATAACATTGGTTTAAGATCGTTTATTTCTAACTTAAAAAAATGTATCTGTGTGTGTGTCTGTACCTCAAAATCTAATACAGGAATTAACAAGAAACTTTGAACATAAACCTTATTTTACAATTCGAAGAACGAAAAAGATGTTGGTAAAATTTTATACACCGGAAGCTTAACGAAACCTTAAGCGTTATTTTTTTATTTTTCCGATATTTGTTTTTTAAATATGAAAAATATTACAAAAACGTTCGAACAAATATTGAAGATAACAAAGAAACGAACATCCTTTGTTGAAAAATAATTTTCAAAAATTTGCTCAAAATCTCATTAATACCAATAGTTGCAAAAATAGTTGTAGTTTTAGAGAAAAGACAAATTTGAAAAAATCATTTTTTCATGCCAAATATTTATTTTTTATTATTTGCGTATCTCGGTTCCTGGAAGTCCCACAAATGTTTTTTTTTTATAGACCAATAGTGTTCAGAATGAGAACAAAACATTTTTTAAGAAAAATAATATTTAATCGTTTTTTTGGACGTTTCCAGTCGGTTTCAGCACTCTTTGCGAAAAAAGTCATTTTGCGTACCTGTCCCACAAAAAAATGTGTTCAGAATGAGCTCTTAGACTTGAAAAAAAAGGTGACAGCCCGTCATAGGGATGGGTTTTAATCGTCTCACTTGGCCGAAAAATATTTTTACCCCTTGGAGGGGCAAGAAAAGAATTTTCTGACGGAAAAACGCGAAGAGGAAGGGCTTCTTGCCCCACCATTTATAAGTGTCTCGAGATTTAGATGATGTACGAACATCGTAGCGAATACATCAGTGATTGTTAAAAGAAAACCGCCGCAAAGTGGGACAAACTGTAGAAACTAGTGGACATATCTGAATATCTAAAAAAAAGTGATAGAGAAAACTTTTTAGGGTTTAAAAAGATCTATTTACTGATCTTACTAGCTTGACCTTGTGGTGCCGCCAAGGTCATGGCAATGTCACCTTGAATTTTTTAAATGAAGTGCCCTATTTTTTATTGCATAATTTTATAGGGTTTTTCGAGACCTTTACAAAAACATAAGCCATATCAACGTTAGTGTGATTTTTTTTTATTCAATGTTTAATCAACAAAAACGGATAGATTTTTTTTTTATACTTTAACAATAGTTCATAGGGTTGTGTTCAATTGGTTGATTTTGTAATAACTTTAACTTTACGTACAAAACTGCATCAGTGATGTTGGAAGTTTATTAATCACCAAAAAAATAGTTTCCAGTTTAAGTTAAAGTTCATACGAAGGGTGGTGTCCACTAGCCCACCCACCAAACAGCAGAACACGAACGAGAGTTTTACAGGTAAAAGACAATGAATGAAACATAGAATTGTTATTTTGTTTTTGGCAAATTGGTTCATTTGCAAAAATGCTTTCAATGACTTGAAAAATTGTAAAGACGTTTGGAGCTAATCAGCAATATTTGTTTATTACTTGAGTTTCGTTGTGTTTTAGTTGTTTAGTATGTTTCTTGGGCTGTTCTGCGTCGGTTGTGTTATGGTTCCTCTTTGCATAATTCATCCGGTGCGGACAAAGCGGGGAATTTGCACACTTGCATACAATAGCCAAATGGCAAAGGGGAAATAATAGGATCTGCAATATGTGTGTGTGTATCGTCGTCGGCCACGTATGCAAATAACGAATTCTAGACACTTTCCCCAAGGTGATCCACTCCACTCCGCCATTTCGCCGGGAGTTATCCTCTTTCTCGAAACCGTATAGATTTCTTAATAACATTAGTTACACCCGTCTTGTTTTATATCAACGACAAGGAAAAAAAGTAATTCACGCAATTATCTTTTGTTATACAGCATTTATATTTTTTGTAAAAATTTAAGATCACTTAAAATCTTATTTTTTTTATTTTGGGCAACTAGAATAACCGAAACTTTAGACTCAAATTTGCTCAACCTCCTCATGACTCATTGTGAGTCAATAATTTAAACACAGGTTAACTAGTCAACTCATTCTTTGAATCGACTCACTCACGAATTACCAATTATTAAGTTATATTTTTGGATTCTGTAAAATTCTTTTTAGTTACTTGTTGGTTCAATGAAAGAGCAGTAACAGGTGTTAACTTCACCTACTCTTATATTTATTTTTATTTTTGTTGTACTCTATTACAAAATAACATTATTATTATTATTATTTAGCGAACGCTTTGCCTAAACACGTTAAACCCAGCATGAGTTATTTGCACCATTAAACCACTTTTGAAATATCTTAGAAGAAATCGAAGATTATAAGATAGGAAGTGCGATGAATCCTTTTGAAATTGCGGCGAAGAGAAGAAGGCTCGGACGCATTTTTCGAATGGCTCAGTTGCGCCATCGATGAGTCCGTCGATGACACACATTACAAGAGTCCTGCGTGAGAGTGTTGGGTAAATATTTGTCTGGTATTTGAGGAGCGATTAACGAGAAATTTCTCGTAGTCTTTATTTGAATAAGTATTTAAGGACGTGGTACATTTGTTGGACGGGCTATATCGAGCTTACGGTCCTTCCTGAAGATAAACTTATGGACCTTCAGTATTATAGTTGATAATGACAAATTACAAAAATAACATCGATTTTATGGTGGTCGATGCACCTTTTTCTTTTCTTTTGTAATTCGCGTTTTTTGAGTTATTATTTGATTTGAAATTCAATTTTCGACCTTTGTACGAATAATTTTTATTAAGTTTTCATTAAAAATTACTCGGTCTGAACTTTTAGAAGCGTTGCATCTTAACGTTTCTTTAAGAAACGCAGGTGTTGAAATCACCCGCATAAGCGACGAACCCGTTTTGTTTCATGCGCGTGAACGTTCCCACGATTAGTCGATCCGACGAGTTGATGATTCATCCGAAATTTAATTAACGTAAGGGTATGAATACAATCACATTATTAATATTAATAATATTCTACAATTTTTGTCAGTGGTCTCACCTTAAAAGTTGGATTAATAATACAAGCGTCCCTTGAGCTGGCCATATGGACTTGTTTCCGAGGCACAAAAAAAAATAGTACAAGCGAGTAAAATCGTTTCAAAAATTGTTATTTTAGGTATGGTGAAATTTAATTAAGGCCACTGCAGGCAACCAAATATGTTTTTGTAGCACAAATTTTCGATCAGGGTGAGTTGTGCAACCGAAAAATTAGTAATTCAAATTCTGCGACTCCCCACTCTCGGTGATCTGAATTTACACGTTGGCCAAACTGGCCACTCGCCGGGTTATATAATAACTGGTCGAATTTTAATTTCCAAGCAATTAAACTGTTTAATAGTCGTGACATAATCTCATTACTGAACTATGTGCATTTTTGGAGTACAAAAAAAAATTGAAATGACGTAACATGAGTAAATAAGCCACTGATGGGTTTAACAGTAAATTTTTAAATTCAATATAGCATTCACCTGATCAAGCCACTGTGTGGCGAAACAATTGTTACAGAAAAATAAAAACAATACTCGGCTCAGTGCTTTATTAACTGTTACAATGTTTTCTCTCTCATTAATATTTTAAGGTATTACTATCACATCTAGCCATATCTTATATAAGGTGCGGGATATAGAATTTTGTTTTTGAGTTGGCCATGCCTGAGATAGAGAGAAACATAGCAGTCAAGTCTGAGATTAATTCTTTTTTTTTAAATCTAATTCAATTAAACTAATCTAGTCTCATGACGTACCTCATTTATCTCACAGCCGACTCTGAAACAAAATTTTGTGCGATACAAATTTTCCATACTGTCAGCTATGGCTATTTTTTTTTACTGTTGTCAAGCTGGCATTTAAAGTCAAATAAATTCCGCTCGGGACAAAAATGCCTCCAATTAAGGCAAGAAGAAGCAAAATATTGCAAATAATATATTAAATATAAAGTACACCATGAAGGTAACTACAGGTACGAGTGGAAGATCATCAATGGAATGAACTCTGCCTTTTCCACGTGGGATCAGAATTTTAGATGATTTTTTTTGTACAATTTGATGTTATGTAAATACGAGGAATAAACAATAAATACAATACAATCCAATGCTTTTAAATTGCTGCCAGATTGTGTTTGCAAAATATTTTTAAATAAAGTAACAGTAAATTATAAAATTCAAAATATCATTAATTGCAAATTGATGCAAATAATTAATACAATGCTTTATTAACCGTTGCAATGTTTAGTGCCTACTTTTGCCTTTTAACATTGCATCTGCTACAGTGACATCTCTTGCGAAAATTAAATAACTTAATGGCTTAACCGTGACGAAATTTGTTGCACTTTACGTTCTGGAAAATTGCCAAAAAATTCGTTGCGCAACGCGCGATTGGTGAAATCGCACACTCGCGCACGTTCATGTGTTTACAATAATTTTGTAAATTGGACATTAACATTCAGAGCATCTATTAAATTACACACCGCACGAAAGTGTGAACTAGTTCCGACGAGTAATCGACAAGTGTTCGGCGATCGAGACGCTTGCATAAGACACTAACCCGGATCTGGGTTTATGTGGAAATACTGTTTAAATCGTGATTATTTGGGTATTATAAATGTTGAACAATTTTATAATAAATAAAATTAGTCTAAGTAAGCTTTTTGACATTTAAATATAATTCACAGAAAACGCGTAATTTTGTTAGTATAATTTTATTAAACAAAGTTACTCGTTTTATTTGAATTATTCAAAATGTATCACGAAGTGAGAGCCTGCACAATTGCTTATTTTATTTAAATAGACATTAAAAAGGCAGAAAGGCAGACAGATTAACCAACTGAATTTATTGCACACTCAAACTGTTACTGTTTAAAAATTGGTCTGTATAAAGTATGTATGTAGATATACATTAAAACTGAACAGAAAAATTCTACGTCGATTTATAAAATGAATCATCTAATAAATTCGACTGTGATGATAATAGATATTTTCGAGATTACGTAATAAACTTGTTTTTCAAGTGACCATTCGCCCACGTCGAAATTTGCAATTTCTCGCCAAAAATGACCGAATTGCGCAAATCGTAAATTTTCACGTGGACAGAGTGAAAGTATCTGGATTGTATAACGTTGTCACAGAAATGCACATCAGAATGCAATTAACACTGCTAACCAAAACGGATGCACCGTAAAAATACCATCCAGTTTCCGCATCCATTCATATTTTATCTGCATGCGAATCCAATCTGATAAAGTTTATATGGGTATTTGCGTGTGGGTTGGATTTAATTGTAAAATCGAAATCAGAAAATGCCAATGATTTATTTTTATTATCCTTTATCATTTTTTAATAATACACATATTCAATTATGTTTCATCAAGTGATCAATGAGAAACAAACAAAACAAAACTGATTTCGAAATTAAAATAAGCTTCTGCGCTTAAAACTAACCTTAAGTTAATTGGTAAGTCATGAACGATTGCCATTTACGAATTTACACAAAAAAAAAACACGTAAGCGATAAAACGATAAATTGGACTTCCATTACTTCGCAATTGGATGCCTCGGTTAAAAGGTCAGATTCCACACTTTTCTCAGCAAAATATCATTAAATGTATTTTTTTTTTTTTTGGAATTACCACAAAATATATTTACTGCGGTTTGAATGTTTATGGCCTGTGTGCATTATTCTCTGTTAGATGAATGTGTTTTCACTTTCGAGCTCACTTCACCGGTCGGCCGTGAACGAAAACGTTGAAAACATCCTCGACAGGATGCGTCCAATTAAACATTATCCAATATTTACAACGGAATTCGAAAATTAAACGAACGCGCAACGGATTAGGTAAGGTGGCGCAAAATTGGCGAGGATGGATCCAGAGAGAATTCCCACCGACCGACGACGGACGTCCAAAATGTTAGCAATATCCCATCTCGTCGAAATAATAACGAAAAGCATCGTGTTTCTCATTTTAACTTTATCTGCAAGAAGTTAGAGGAAAAGGGCAGCCCGTTGGTGTACAGGCAAGCGCTTGTACCGGTTGCACCGCGTGCCGTGTGGGTTTGAATCCCAGCCCGGCCGAAAGATTTTTCGGGGATCGAGAAGTATTCGCACGGGTCCATGGTTGTTGTATACGTCTGACATTATTCATTTATTCATCCCAAAAATTATAAATACAAAAATTAAATATTCGATGTGACGGAATGGCTGATGCCTAACTCAAAAAAAAGTTAGAGGAAACTATAGAATTTTTTTTTGCCTTGGATGCACGTCCATCTGGCTAGCTCTAGGTTATAGAATTTTGGTAAAATGAAAGAGAAATTAGACAGAATTGTAACTGTGTTCCTTTTTAAGGATGGGTTTTAAGAGAATCTTTAGAAAATTATGTTGGACTACTAAAGAATTTTGTAGCATCATATTTCTCATTTTAATAAAAAAAAAATCATTGACAGTTTCAAAAATAGTTATAGCTTTAGATAAAGAAAAATAGAAAATCATTTTTCATGTCAATTTTTTTTTGTAAAAAATTTTTTTGGGGAACACCTAATGCTCGAAATCTTACACAACTGATAACAATGATTGTAAAAATATTTTTATTTAAGATTTAAAAAAATCTGAAAAAAATAATTTTTTCACGCAAAATTTTTTCTTTAAAAAAAAAAAATATTTGAAGAACATCTGGAGCTCGAAATCTCATAAAGCTGGTACCAATTAATATAAAAATAGTTGTAGTTTTAGATTTAAAAAAAATCACCAACAGTTGCAAAAATAGTTGTAGCTTTAGATAAAAAAATAGAAAATAATTTTTTCAAGCCAAAAATTATTCTTAAAAAAAATATTTGAAGAATATCTAGAACTAGAAATCTCATAGAGCTGGTACTAATTAATATAAAAATAGTTGTAGTTTTGGATTTAAAAAATTCACTAACAGTTGCAAAAATAGTTGTAGCTTTAGATAAAAAAATAGAAAATAATTTTTTCAGGCCAAAAATTATTTAAAAAAAAAATATTTGAAGAATATCTAGAACCTGAAATCTCATAAAGCTTGGTACTAATTAATATAAAAATAGTTGTAGTTTTAGATTTAAAAAAAATCGCAAATAGTTGCAAAAATAGTTGTAGCTTTAGATAAAAAAAATAGAAAATAATTTTTTCAGGCCAAATATTATTCTTAAAAAAATATATTTGAAGAATATCTAGAACTCGAAATCTTATAAAGCTGGTACCAATTAATATAAAAATAGTTGTAGTTTTGGATTAAAAAAATTCACTAACAGCTGCAAAAATAGTTGTAGCTTTAGATAAAAAAATAGAAAATAATTTTTTCAAGCCAAAAATTATTCTTAAAAAAAAATATTTGAAGAATATCTAGAACTCGAAATCTCGTAAAGCTGGTACCAATTAATATAAAAATAGTTGTGGTTTTAGATTTAAAAAAATCACCAACAGTTGCAAAAATAGTTGCAGTTTTAGAGAAAAAAAAAAAATTGTTTCATGCTAAATTTTTTTTTTCTAGAAAATTATTTGAAGAACATCAAGTGCTCATAACTGCATAATTGCTAATTGCATAAATCAGGTAGAAATAGTTGCAAAAATACTTGTGATTTTAGAAAAAACAAATTTTTTTCTTGTGAATTTTCATGTGTTTTTTTTATAATATTTGATGAACATCTATTCCTCGAAATCTCATAAAACTATAACCAATGACCGTAAAAAAATTTTGTATTTTTAGATTAAAAAAAATTCAGTCACCGTTGTAGTTTTAGAGAAAAAGAAAATAGAACATAATTTTTTCATGCCAAAAAATTTTCTTTTCAAAAAAATTATTTGGAGAACATCTAGCTCTCGAAATCTCATAAAACTGGTACCAATGACCGTAAAAGTAGTTTTAGATTTAAAAAAGTTTACCAACAGTTGCACAAAAAAAAAATTGAAAATAATTTTTTAATGGCAAAATTTTTGTTTTCCAAAAATTTTTTTAATTAACATCCAGAGGTCGAAATCTTATAAAACTGTTTCCAATAAATGCAACAATAGTTGTACTTTTAGATAAAAAAAAATGACGAACATTTGCTAAAATAGTTTTAGTCTTGGAGTAAAAAAAATTATAAAATAATTTTTTCATGACAAAACATTTTTATTCAATCAAATCATTTGAAGAAAATCTAGTGCTCGAAATCTCATAAAACTGGTACCAATGACTGTAAAAATAGTTGTAGTTTCAGATAAAAAAAATCACGAACAATTGCGAAAATAGTTCTAGTCTTTGAGAAAGAAAAATTATAAAATAATCTTTTTTTTCAAAAGAATTATTTGAAGAACATATAGTGCTCGAAATCTCATAAAACTGATACCAATAAAGTTAAAAATGGTAGTAGTTTTAGATAAAAAAAAAATCACCAACAGTTGCAAAAATAGTTGTAGCTTTAGATAAAAAAAATCATTATTATTTATTTTTCTTTTTTTTAAATTATTCTTTTCAAAAAATATTTGCAGAACATCTAGAGCTCTAAATCTCATAAAGCTGGTACCAATAAATGCAAAAATAGTTGTAGTTTCAGGTCAAAAAAATTACGAACAATTGCAAAAATATTTGTAGTCTTTGAGAAAGAAAAATTATAAAATAATATTTTCATGCCAAATTTGTTTTTTTTCAATAAAATTATTTGAAGAACATATAGTGCTCGAAATCTTATTCAACTGGTACCAATGATTGTGAAAAAAATTGTTGTATTTTAGATTTGAAAAAAATCTGAAAATAATTTTTTCAAGCCAAAATTTTTTCTTAAAAAAAATATTTGAAGAACATCTAGAGCTCGAAATCTCATAAAACTGGTACCAATGAATGTAAAAATAGTTGTAGTTTTAGATTTAAAAAAATCACCAACAGTTGCAAAAATAGTTGTAGCTTAGATAAAAAAATAGAAAATCATTATTATTATTTTTTTATTATTCTTTTCAAAAAATTATTTGAAGAACATATAGTGCTCGAAATCTTATTCAACTGGTAGCAATGATTATGAAAAAAAATTGTTGTATTTTAGATTTGAACAAAAATTTGAAAATAATTTTTGCAAAAATTGTAATTGTAATTTTATTTTAAGAAAAAAAACTATTTTTTCAGTTCATTTTTTTTTCAAAAAATAAACATCTAGTGCTCGAAATCTCA
Source organism: Ocypus olens (assembly GCA_910593695.2). Classification (NCBI taxonomy): domain Eukaryota; kingdom Metazoa; phylum Arthropoda; class Insecta; order Coleoptera; family Staphylinidae; genus Ocypus; species Ocypus olens. The sequence goes on from OU343048.1 coordinate 3,386,202, forward strand.
TAAAACTGTAACCAATGGTTATAAAAATAGTTGTAGTTTTAAAGAAACAAAAAAAATGAAAATAATATTTTCACGTCAAAAAGTTTTTTTCTAAAAAAAAATATTTGAAGAGCATCTAGAGCTCGAAATCTCAACTAACTGGTACCAATTACTATAAAAATAGTTTTAGATAAAGAAAATCACCAACACTAGCAAAAATAATTTTTGAGAAAAAACGCAAATTACAAAAAGAAAATACATGCCAAAATTAAAAAAAAAATTATTTGAAGAACAAAAATAGTTTTAGTTTTAGATAAAAAAAAATCACCAACACTAGCAACAATAATTTTAGAGAAAACACATAAATAAAAAATAATCTTTTCATCCCAAAATTTTTTTTTCAAAAAAATTATTTGAAGAACAAAACTAGTTGTAGTTTTAGATAAAAAAAATCACCAACACTAGCAAAAATAATCTTTAAGAAAAAACACAAATTACAAAAAAAAATTTCATGCTAAATTTTTTTTTTCAAAAAAATTATTTGAGGAACAAAAATTGTTGTAGTTTTAGATAAAAAAATAATCAACAACACTAGCAAAAATAATTTTAGAGAAAACACATAAGTAAAAAAGATTTTTTTCATGCCAAAATTTGTTTTTCAAATAAATTATTTGAAGAACAAAAATAGATGTAGTTTCAAATTTAAAAAAATCACCAATGCTAGCAAAAATAATTTTTGAGAAAAAACACAAATTACAAAAAAAAAATCATGCCAAAAATTTTATTTCAAAAAAATTATTTGAGGAACAAAAATAGTTGTAGTTTTAGATAAAAAAAAATCACCAACACTAGCAAAAATAATTTTAAAGAAAACACAAATAAAAAATATTTTTTTCATGCCAAAAATTTATAAAAAAATTATTTAAAGAAGAAAAATAGTTGTAGTTTGAGATAAAAAAAATCACCAACACTAGCAAAAATAATTTTAGAGAAAACCCACAAATAAAAAATAATTTTTTCATGCCAAAAATTTTTTTTCAAGAAAATTATTTGCAGAACAAAAATAGTTTTAGTTTTAGAAAAAAATCACTAACACTAGCAAAAATAATTTTAGAGAAAAAAACACAAATTAGAAAATAATTTTTTCACACCAAACATTTTTTTTTCAAAAAAAAAACAAACATTTTTGTTTAAAAAATAAATAAACAAAATTGTTGAAATTACGACATTTAGTAGTTTTCTATACTAGTAATAGTAGTAATGGACTATAGAAGCTCACCGGCCCCAACAGTAGTGCCGCCCTGTATATTACAGATTGCGACGTCACGCGGAGACGAGCAATTCTTCACTCTATTCATAATAAACTATGCTGATACATTTTTATTATGTCAATTTAGGCCGGAGTTTTATATTTAAAATCCACTGATGTTTGCCAAGTGCTAAATGAGAACCTCATCCAAGAAATTATTATTATATTACCACGTAGTAACGGTCGCAACCATCCTTCATAATATGATAGTGTTGGATAAATAATGAACGTTTGTTAAATATAACCGCCATGTAATACAAGCAAATACTGTAATTTATATATTACAGTTGATGACATGGCATTAACTCCAAAATCTGTCCTTTTACACGGAGCACGCGCCGCACGAGAAAAAAAGTTAAAAACGCATACTTACAAAACGAGTCAATCGCGTCTTTACCGTTTATATTTTTTTTCCTGTTTCACTCAACTCTCCAATAAATTACGTGTAGAAATCGAAAGCGATTTTTTCCACGACATTCCACGGCCGGAATTCCGCACCTTTGAGAATTCGAAAAAGTCCACGGGCCGAAACAGGTGAGATGAAAGCGCGCGCGCGCGCCGACGACGATGGTGTTTCTTCTCCCAACAACAGCGCAAGAACTCGATGGGCAATAAATTAGAAATTTCACAGCCGTCTGGCCCATCATTAGAGGTTTTGTAATTTGCGATGCCTATCAATTTTAATGACCGCCCCCTCCTCCTCCAACTCGCGCGCGCGGCAATAAAGGGCCACAATGGAAAGTTTTTGAAAGTGTGCGCGAGGAACGTGTGGATTTCTTGGGAAAGAATCGTTATCGCGAAATCGATAGTTCGTGATAAGTATTGAAATAATAATTATTGTGCCTCGTTAATTATTTTAGCAATAAGTTAAGGTCTTTTGATTTGACAAGAATTGGTATTTCTTCGTTTCAAAATTTTGCATCTTCTACAGCAGCTTTGCAAATCTTCTTAAAATTATGCGTCCTGGAAATTGCTGTTACAAAAAGGTCATCGTTTCGTTATTTGTAAAAGTTGAATACTATTTTGATCGTAGATTTGAGAAGAATGGAATTTCTTCTTTTCAAAATTTTGCTTCTCCTGGAAAAGTTCTTTTGCAACAACTTCGCAAATCTTCTCAAAATTATGCGCCCTGGAAATTGCTGTTACAAAAACGTCATCGTTTCGTTATTTGTTAAAGTTGAATACTATTTTGATCGTAGATTTGAGAAGAATGGAATTTCTTCTTTTCAAAATTTTGCTTCTCCTGGAAAAGTTCTTTTACAACAACTTCGCAAATCTTCTCAAAATTATGCGCCCTGGAAATTGCTGTTACAAAAACGTCATCGTTTCGTTATTTGTTAAAGTTGAATACTATTTTGATCGTAGATTTGAGAAGAATGGAATTTCTTCTTTTCAAAATTTTGCTTCTCCTGGAAAAGTTCTTTTGCAACAACTTCGCAAATCTTCTCAAAATTACGCGCCCTGGAAATTGCTTTTACAAAAACGTCATCGTTTCGTTATTTGTTGAAGTTGAATACTATTTTGATCGTAGATTTGAGAAGAATGGAGTTTCTTCTTTTCAAAATTTTGCTTATCCTGGAAAAGTTCTTTTGCAACAACTTCGCAAATCTTCTCAAAATTACGCGTCCTGGAAATTGCTTTTACGAAAACGTCATCGTTTCGTTATTTGTTAAAGTTGAATACTATTTTGATCGTAGATTTGAGAAGAATGGAATTTCTTCTTTTCAAAATTTTGCTTCTCCTGGAAAAGTTCTTTTGCAACAACTTCGCAAATCTTCTCAAAATTATGCGTTCCTGGAAATTGTTTTTACGAAAACGTCATCGTTTCGTTATTTGTTAAAGTTGAATACTATTTTGATCGTAGATTTGAGAAGAATGGAATTTCTTCTTTTCAAAATTTTGCTTCTCCTGGAAAAGTTCTTTTGCAACAACTTCGCAAATCTTCTCAAAATTACGCGCCCTGGAAATTGCTTTTACAAAAACGTCATCGTTTCGTTATTTGTTGAAGTTGAATACTATTTTGATCGTAGATTTGAGAAGAATGGAGTTTCTTCTTTTCAAAATTTTGCTTATCCTGGAAAAGTTCTTTTGCAACAACTTCGCAAATCTTCTCAAAATTACGCGTCCTGGAAATTGCTTTTACGAAAACGTCATCGTTTCGTTATTTGTTAAAGTTGAATACTATTTTGATCGTAGATTTGAGAAGAATGGAATTTCTTCTTTTTAAAATTTTACTTCTCCTGGAAAAGTTCTTTTGCAACAACTTCGCAAATCTTCTCAAAATTACGCGTCCTGGAAATTGCTTTTACGAAAACGTCATCGTTTCGTTATTTGTTAAAGTTGAATACTATTTTGATCGTAGATTTGAGAAGAATGGAGTTTCTTCTTTTCAAAATTTTGCTTTTCCTGGAAAAGTTCTTTTGCAACAACTTCGCAAATCTTCTCAAAATTACGCGCCCTGGAAATTGCTGTTACAAAAACGTCATCGTTTCGTTATTTGTTAAAGTTGAATACTATTTTGATCGTAGATTTGAGAAGAATGGAATTTCCTCTTTTCAAAATTTTGCTTCTCCTGGAAAAGTTCTTTTGCAACAACTTCGCAAATCTTCTCAAAATTACGCGCCCTGGAAATTGCTGTTACAAAAACGTCATCGTTTCGTTATTTGTTAAAGTTGAATACTATTTTGATCGTAGATTTGAGAAGAATGGAATTTCCTCTTTTCAAAATTTTGCTTCTCCTGGAAAAGTTCTTTTGCAACAACTTCGCAAATCTTCTCAAAATTACGCGCCCTGGAAATTGCTGTTACAAAAACGTCATCGTTTCGTTATTTGTTAAAGTTGAATACTATTTTGATCGTAGATTTGAGAAGAATGGAATTTCTTCTTTTCAAAATTTTGCTTCTCCTGGTAAAGTTCTTTTGCAACAACTTCGCAAATCTTCTCAAAATTACGCGCCCTGGAAATTGCTTTTACGAAAACGTCATCGTTTCGTTATTTGTTGAAGTTGAATACTATTTTGATCGTAGATTTGAGAAGAATGGAATTTCTTCTTTTCAAAATTTTGCTTCTCCTGGAAAAGTTCTTTTGCAACAACTTCGCAAATCTTCTCAAAATTACGCGACCTGGAAATTGCTGTTACAAAAACGTCATCGTTTCGTTATTTGTTGAAGTTGAATACTATTTTGATCGTAGATTTGAGAAGAATGGAATTTCTTCTTTTCAAAATTTTGCTTTTCCTGGAAAAGTTCTTCTTCTCCTGGAAATTGCTTTTACAAAAACGTTTTGTTTTACAACAATGTCGCATTTATTCTTTTCAAAATTACGCGTCCTGGAAATTGCTTTTACAACATCATCGTTTCATTGTTAACTAAAGTTGAATACTATTTTTATCGTAGAGAGCGTAAATTTAAATTTAATGTCGGGCTGTTGTTTAATCTTCCAAAAGTCTCTGATTTAAAGACATGAATCGCAGTCGCGTATGAATTCAAATGCATCATTCGTAGTTGTTATTCAGATAGTTAACCTCAAAAATGTTGTCGTTAACTGTCTGAATGACAACTATGAATGTTGCATTTGATTTCATAGGCGATTGTGATTCATTTAATTTTATAACCAAACCAACTCAACTTTTTCGTCAGAATTGAAGTTGAATCCATAGGCGACTACGATTAATTTCATTTTAAAACCAAACCAACTCAACTTTTTCGTCAGAGCAACATAACCACGCGCAAAATTATTTCCCTCACGACAAAATCACGTGCATCTAGTTAGGCGAAGCAAAACGCAGACAATCGCCGCAAAATTACACGCCCCGGTGCCCACGCCGAGCCTAAGGAATACAATCGCTCCAACCACACACACACAAGTCAATTTTTGCATGTTAACAATTAGTCCATAAATCTGGTTTGATGGATCGCGTACGTTACGCAAATTACACGGACGATTTGGTGAATATCCCGGTATTTTATGTACGTGAATTGGAATGCAGTGCGAAATATCAATGACACTTTTGAAATCCGATCTAATGAAAAAGTTCCTTTCTAAATTTCCAGTCGGTAAACACACTCCGAACGTGTTTCGCTTTTTTGGTCACAGTGGGCGTCGCCGCCGCCGCCGTCGCCGTCGGCGGTTTATCGATTCGATCTCCGATCGTTAATTCGGTCCATTTGGGCTCCGAAAACGTCCCGAAATGTCCCCTGAGATTACCTCATCGATTCTCGTATAATTAATTTAATTTGATTAACACGAGTGTTGGAATAAATACGAGTATTATGAATTGAGTGGTAAATCGTTATTTCTTTAACTGGGCAATAACGTCAGTAAATGTGTTGAACATATAATTATTTCGAGGATTGCATGGAATAAATTAACAATATTTAGAATTTTATCGACATATCGTAGGTGGCTATGAAAAAAAATCGTAGGTAGCCGTATGAAACAAAAATTGACATTTATAATAAATATTGTGATATCCGCATTTTTCATTCATTTACAATTTTCTGATGGCAAAATTATTCACCAAAGATTAGAGAAGCGGCGAGGAATATTGAGAACGACTAACTATCAGTATTTTGTAAGTGACTGAAGATTTAAATTTGGCGGGCCGTGAAGTTTAATCCGATTGACGAATTAAAATTTGGCGGGCAGAATTATCAGGATTTTGTGAGTGACATTCAAGATTCAAATTTGGCGGGTTTTGAAGTTTAATCTAATTGGCGAATTAAAATCTGGCGGGTAGTGGAGTCTCATCTGATTGACGAATCACTTTATCAGCCTGGTCAGTAACAAAGCATTTTAACACATTGTTGTCGGCACACGTAAAAATACGTTTTTCACAAACTGGAGCAGTAAATTCAATAAAACGAAATATATGAATGATGAATTTATTTAATGCTTTCTGCAACAAGTAAGGTTGTTTCTAATTTGTTTAACTAGAGGAGTTTTTAGGTTACCCTCGGATAAATGTTGATGCTGTTCCCGAATTCATAACCGATGCGGTGAACTTGTTTATTGGAGATGACTTGTTCACATATTTTGTAGAAAAATCGATTAGGTATTATTACCAAAAAATAAATAAATTACCCGCTCCAGCCATAATGCACCGCGACAAAACGCCAGTGTGTTAACTGCCTAACCCGTAAAAGCAACACTTCACGGCCTACCAGAAGTCACATTTTAACTGCCTAATCTGTAAAAACCGCACTTCACGACCTACCAGCAGTCACTAAAATCTCACATTATTTATCAATCAGCGAGAAAGTTAATTTTGTTATTTTTCCAATTGTTGAATTATTCTTTCCTTGTCGATAGCCCAGACAGTGATTTATCAACAATACAAATAAAATGGAATACTAAACCATGTAAAAGTTACTTATTTTGACGTGTCTAAAATGTTAGTACAATTGTATGTTTCATTCATTCATAGACAATAAATTATTATTATTATTATTAAATAAAGATGTTGAATGTATTCTTTCCTTGACATTATTCGCTCACAATAAGTTGAAATTGCCGTGGATGGAATATATGCCAACAATGTCGAGTCAAAATATTTAGAATTCTATTGTAGTTACGCCAAATAACGTATTAATAGTTTAAATAAATTCAATACGCTGACTAAAGCATTCACATGATATAAAATTACGAATCACCTTGTGTTTTATGATTGGGGAATTCAGAAGACGCTGTTGGAAATTATTTATGAGAAAAGATGATGCCATTGAATGGTAATGATTTAAAAAATAATCATTTCATTACTTTAAAAAAAAAAGTACAAATTCTACTCTAGTTAAGGTATTTTTTTTATTCAATATTTTAACCTCTCATCGGAAAAAAAAATTCTTTGTTTTGAAGTACAAATTCCACTCTAGTCAAGGTAATTTTTTTATTGAATATTTTCCCCTCTCATTTCTCCTCTCATCGAAAAAAAAAATGTTATTTGTTTTGAGGTACAAATTCCACTCTAGTCAAGGTAATTTTTTTATTAAATATTTTACCCTCTCATTTCTCCTCTCATCGGAAAAAAAAAATTCTTTGTTTTGAAGTACAGATTCTACTCTAGTCAAGGTAATTTTTTTATTGAATATTTTCCCCTCTCATTTCTCCTCTCATCGAAAAAAAAATGTTATTTGTTTTGAAGTACAAATTCCACTCTAGTCAAGGTAATTTTTTTATTAAATATTTTAACCTCTCATTTCTCCTCTCATCGGAAAAACAAAATTTTCCTCGTTTTGAAGTACAAAGGTAAATTTTTTATTTAATATTTTCTCCTCTCATCGGCTGCATCATTTCATGAGAAGATGACGCAATCGAATTTTAAAGATTTCTGTCTGTGTTTCCAAGTGCAAAATTTAGTCTAGTCGAAGTATTTTTTTAGTGAAAGCGTTTGAATATTTTCTCGCTTAGTTTTTCTTTTCTCCTTTCTTCGGCTCCCTCCTCTGGTGCTAATAAAGAAGTCAAGGAAACGCGCGTGTGCTTCATCGGAGCGTTCTCTCATTTGCATACCCGGCATCGATCCGGGTATCCACGTGCTTAAAGAGACCCGAATTTCCGAAACAGGTGAAATGCACTCCTCCATTTATCAAGAAATCTTTACTTTTCCTGAGAAAAAATATACAATTTACGTTAACTTACGTATATTTGCATTTGTAAATTGACCGAATGTGGTCAATCATTTTTTGTAACTCATTGTTCAAATGGCGTTAATAAATATTATTATTATTATTAAAAGTTACCAACCAGTGTATAACTTAAATTGAACTCCAATTCAATTTTTAACTGTGATTAGAAGAGCTTGAAGCGTAGATTACGATGGTGAAAGAATTTTTGAAATGTCTTCAGTGGTTCGGAACTTATAGCTGAAAAACTGAAAAACAATCGCGAGTCGAATTCATTTTTTCGCCCTAATTAAAAGATCTTGAAGAGTAGAGTAAGACGTTGAACAATTTTTTCAAATCTCTTCAATGGTTCAGAACTTATAGCAAAAAAACTGAAAAACAATCGCGAGTCGAATTCACTTTTTCGCCCTAATTAAAAGATCTTAAGAAGTAGAGTAAGACGTTGAATAAATTTTTGAAATCTCTTCAATGGTTCGGAACTTATAGCAAAAAAACTGAAAAACAATCGCGAGTCGAATTCACTTGTTCGCCTTAATTAAAAGATCTTGGAGAGTAGAGTAAGACGTTGAACAAATTTTTGAAATCTCTTCAATGGTTCGGAACTTATAGCAAAAAAACTGAAAAACAATTGCGAGTCGAATTCACTTTTTCGCCCTAATTAAAAGATCTTGAGAAGTAGAGTAACACGTTGAACAAATTTTTGAAATATCTTCAATGATTCGGAACTTACAGCTGAGAAACTGAAAAACAATCGCGAGTCGAATTTACTTTTTTGTGCTAATTAAAAGACCTTGTAGAGTAGAGTAAGATGCTGAACGATTTTTTTAATCTCTTGAATGTTTCGGAACTCCCAGCTGAAAAACTGAAAAACTACCGCTAGTCGAGTTTACTTTTTTCGCTCTAATTAAAACAACTCAAAGAATAGAGTAAGATGGTGAATGAATTTTCGAAATTTCTTCACTTGTTAGAAAGTTATAGCAAAAAAACTGAAAAACAATTGCAACTCGAATTCATTTTTTTCGCTCTGATCAAAAGAGCTTGTAGAGTGGAGTAAATTGGTGAATGAATTTTTGAAATTTCTTCAATGGTTCGAAATTTACAGTCGAGAAACTAAAAAACAATCGCGATTCGAATACATTTCTTTCGCGCTAATGAAAAGAGTTTGTAGAGTAGAATAAGTTGATGAATTAATTTTTGAAAATTCTTCAATGGTTCGGAAGTTACTGCTGAAAAACTGAAAACAGTTGCAACTCGAAGTCACGTTTTCGCTGTAATTAAAAGAGATTATAGAGTGGAGTAAGATTGTGAATGAATTTTTTAAAATTTCTTCAATGGTTCGGAACTTATAGTTGAAAAATGGAAAAAACAATCGCGACTCGAATTCATTTTATTCGCTCTGATCAAAAGAGCTTATAGAGTAGAGTAAGACGGTGAATGAATTTTTGAAATTTCTTCAATGGTTCGGAAGTTACAGCAGAACAATTTTAAAAACAATCGCAACTCGAATTCATTTTTTTCGCTCTGATCAAAAGAGCTTGTAGAGTGGAGTAAGATGTTGAAAGAATTTTTGAAATTTCTTCATTGGTTCGGAACTTATAGCAAAAAAAACTGAAAAACAATCGCGAGTCGAATTCACTTTTTCGCCCTAATTAAAAGAGCTTATAGAATAGAGTAAGATGGTGAAAGAATTTTTTAAATTTCTTCAATGGTTCGAAACTCATAGTTGAAAAACTGAAAAACAATCGCATCTCGAATTCATTTTTTTCGCTTTAATTAAAAAAGTTTGTAGGGTAGAAAAATATGATGAATAAAGGTTGGAAATTTCTTCAATGGTTCAGGACTTATAGCAAAAATAACTGAAAAACAATTGCAACTCGAATTATTTTTTTCACTCTGATCAAAAGAGCTTATAGAATAGAGTAAGATGGTGAAAGAATTTTTTTAATTTCTTCAATGGTTCGGAAGTTACAGCTGAAAAATTGAAAAACAATCGCAACTCGAATTCATTTTTTCGCTCTGATCAAAAGAGCTTGTAGAGTAGAATAAGATGGTGAAAGAATTTTTGAATTTTCTTCAATGGTTCGGAACTTACAGTTGAAAAACTGAAAAACAATCGCGAGTCGAATTCATTTTTCTCACTCTAATTAAAAGAGTTTGAAGGGTAGAGTAAGATGGTGAATCATTTTTTGGAATTTCTGCATTGGTTCGGGAATTATAGCTGAAAAACAATTGCGACTCGAATTCGTTATTTTGGCAGTAATCAAAAGAGCTTGAAGAGTTGAACAAGATGATGAATGAATTTTCAAAATGTCTTCATTGGTTCGGAACTTATAGCAAAAAAAAAAACTGAAAAAACAATTACGACTCGAATTCGTTTTTTTTTGCTGTAATTACAAGAACTTGGAGTTGAGTACGATACATATTTTCAAATAATTGTTTTTCATTCAAGCATTTGAATCTGCGCATATTTCTAATTGCTAAAGAATATTAATAATAATAATATTGGAAAAACAATTGGTGCTAGCTCAAACATTTTAAAGGAAGTGTAAAAATGCAAAGAAATTTCGCACCAAATTTTTCAATAGTAATACGATATTCGAATAGAGCTTTTTATGAAGTTCAGCGTTGTTTCAATTTATCAGAAAAATAGGAAAACAATTGCCACCAATTAAAAAAAATTCAAATTTCCAAATTTATTAAAAAAAAATTGAAAAAATTTTCACGATCACAATACTTTCTCGTACTTTGTAAAAACAACGTATTCTACTTCAAATTTATGTAAAAATTCAGTAAAAAAGTTTGCAAAAATCGCACTTGAATCAAAAAAGTTTTTTTTTTTGAGTTAAGCATTTTCCGAGTTCTTACAAAAATTGACATACAATTGCTAATAGCTTAAAAAATACAAATTTATTTAAAATACAAGACCCTGTAAAAATTAATCAGTGGTGGCTGGTGGCGTGATTTACGGTACGGCCGGCGGAAGTAGAGATTGGTCAGGATAATGCGTCTCTGTCTCACTGAGTGAATGAGTCAATCAACCGCAGACATCTTTTTTTGGCACCTCAGTACCGTACCATGAGTCGGCCGCCTCTGATATTCTTACGAACTTTGACAATACGTTCTTCGGCTTATAATTTGAGAAATTTAGACTCTCCACTAATTTTTCTTTTAAAGTAAATAATTTCGTATAATATTTAGTTTAAATTATTTTGGATCCTACAATGAATCCGATATTATCGTCATCTGATGCGTCATCATCTTTGTATTAAAATCGACCGTAATTGGAGCTACCTATTGGTTGGAAATGTGGTAGGTTTTTCCCAAGTATACACCAACTAAAGGGAAAAATTTCCTCATGGCCCGATTCAAGAAAAATATTATTCAGACCATATAGATACATATTCTCTTTGAGTAGCGTTTAATGCAATTTGTATAACGAGGCAATTCCGCGGAATCTAACATTCTCATTATTAGTGTGTTTCAAAAAGAAGTTAATCACAGTCGCCTATAAATCGAAAAAAAAATTACACGATGGTCATCTGTCATCTGTCATCTGTCATCTGTCATCTGTCATCTGTCATCTGTCATCTGTCATCTGTCATCTGTCAACCGTCATCTGTCATCTGTTGAGTGTCAACTGCCAACTGTCTGAATGACAACTAATCAGGATTTGAACGCATAGTGAATTTCTTTCTGAAAAATCACCGTACGAAGGCCAAGTGCATTCAATACCGAAGGTGTTTAAATTATCGTACATCTTGATGATAATTGATATTAGACCTTTTTTACAACTTTTCCTTTATTAACAGCTACACTTCAAATATAAAATTTTTCACTTCGCGTGAAATTATATCACAATTCTACAAACACGTGAGCTCTAGATAATATTTTGTACTTGTTATTAGTTGAATAATAACACAATTCAGGAAACACGTGAAAAGATTATAATATGTTCTACTAGTTATTATTGTACGCGTTTCATAATATTACAATTAGATTATGATTGTGTTCGCCCACCTTTTTCGGAGTGAACCATTCATCAAGTGTTCAGCTGAGCGGTTTCCCAGAAGAGAGACATTGTGTACTATATCTCTTGCCCGAACAAAAGGTGAAGGTACGAAAGCCGACATTCCTTTACACTGACTCAGCGCAAGTGACATTTGCGAAAATTATTATTTTTTTCTCTCCACAACAATAACAACGATCGCATTAGTTACATTGTAAATTACACATTCGCGAAACACAAAAAGTCTCAACATAAGTAACCATAAATAAAATGTCCCGAATTACATATACCGAATTAATGTCAAGTACTTCAATGTAATTTTGGATGAAAAAAGTTTTACGCTTTTCTGCTTTACTGTAAAATGTAATTCATAACAAAAGTAACATCTTGAGGAACGTAATGATTATTTTAGAACAAGTAGGTTTATAATTTTGCTGAATTGTTGTACCAGAAATTTTTGTTTGTAAATTAATTTAACTAAAGATCGGTTGGTCCTACAATCCAAAAATCAAATGCATTTTTTAAACTACAGAATTATTAAAAAATGGTGATGTGGTCATCATGTTACTTTCTCCGACTTGATGGTACCATTCATATTTACGTTTTCATGGTTTATTTTCAATTTAAATCATATTTTAAATGTGCATCGTGCGGATGAAACTGACGTTTAAAACGTCAAAATTATGAAAGATGGAAAAATTATACTTCAAATTGAAAAACCCAGTTTACTCAAAAACTAAAGAGATTTTGAGAAAAACTTATTCTTTATAAGTTGTTCATTTTGGCATTCTCTACAATTATTATTAACATAAATTTGCTGTAACTATTATCGTTTTATAATTATAAACCAAAAATTAAAACAAAATAATATTTTTTTTTCTCGAATAGCAATGATTTTATGAAAAATATTTTCAAGCAAAAGATGTTCATTTCTTTGTTGTCTTTAATATTTGTTTAAATGTTTTTTGTGAAATTTTGTATATTTAAGAAAATATTGGCAAAAAACAAAAAACAGTTAAGGTAAACACCCACTTCCGGTGTACGAAATTTTACCAAAAGCTTTTTAGTTCTCCGGATTATCAAATAAGACGTATGTTCAAAGTTTCATACCAATTGCTCTATTCGTTTTTGAGATACAGCGCGCACAGACACCCACAGACACAATTTTTTTTCCAGAAATTGTCAAAATGGCATCTAGGGACCCCAAAACGGATATTTCCGTAAAAAAAAATTTGAAAAAAAATCACGATCACAATACTTTCTTGTACTTCATAACGGAGAAAGTAAAAATGGTGATGTGGCCATCATGTTACTTTCTTCGACTTCATGGTATCATTTATATTTACGCTTTTATGGTTTATTTTCATTTTAAATCATATTTTAAATGTACATCGAGCGGATGAAACTGACGTTTAAAACGTCAAAATTATGAAAGATGAATAAATTATACTTCAAATTCAAAAACTCTGTTTACTCAAAAAACTAAAGGGATTTCGAAAAAAACTTATACTTTATAAGTTGGTCATTTTGGCATTCTCTGCAATTGTCAATTAACATAGTTTGCTTTAACTATTATCGTTTTATAATTATAAACTAAAAATAAAAAAAAATTTAAAAATTTTTTTCTCGATTAAAAATGATTTTATGAAAAATATTTTCAAACAAAAGATGTTCATTTCTTTGTTGTCTTCTATATTTGTTTAAATGTTTTTGTTATATTTTTCATATTTAAAAAAATATTGGAGAGAAACAAAAAACGGTTAAGGTAAACGCCTTCTTCCGATGTACGAAATTCTACCAAAAGCTTTCAAGTTCTTCGGATTATTAAATAAGACTTATGCTCAAAGTTTCATATTAATTGCTCTATTAGTTTTTGAGATACAGCGCGCACAGACACACAGACACAATTTTTTTTCCAGAAATTGTTGAAATGGCCTCTAGGAGGGACCCATTATTTCCGAAAAAAAATCACGATCACAATACTTTTCTAACCTGGAAATCAATTAAATTCCAGGCGAAATATTTTAGAACAGAATTATTTTTTTACGCGTCGGCCTTGCGGTCTCAAACGGATCTACCCACATTGATCGAACAGGATAATTGGGCAAGGACGTCTTAACTCTCTTATTCATCCTTATTTCACACTTGGAACGTTAACCGGAATGTCCGTGTCCTTGTGCGTGACTCAGAATTTCCATAAATTCACATTCTAAACCGCAAAACTGTGACGGCACCAACAACGCTCCAGTTAATTTTGTGCGTTCTTTATGGATATTTTCGACAAATGAAATATTACATTGTTTCCTCATCATCGGCAACTGTAGACCGGTTTCGAACTATTTTTGACTCATCGGCACGGTATGGTTATCTTATAGAACCTGTTGTAAACATTTTTTATGCCGCGTAGATTGCACTTTAAAATAACTGTCAATCGAATGTTAAAAACTTTTTATTGATTAAATTTTTATTTTTGATATACCCGTGGCGCTAAATTTGCTATTATAATAGGAAAGATTAAATAAATTAGAAACAACCTCACTTGTTGCAGAAAGCATTAAATAAATTCAATAAAACGAAATGTTAAGTTAAGTGGAAGAGCAGTAAGAGGTTACTACCTCACTGAACTTCGCCTACTCTGCCATGATATTTCTTGTATTTTAATTTTTTTTTTCTCGCAATAAAGACAATTTATTATTATTAATAAATGTAGCCTGAATATGTGAATATTCAAACTGATCGTTAATCTGCAAGCAAAATTAAGGAAAGATTGTTGAAACTGCAGTCACAAGTTTTTTTTTTTTCTCTGTGTGTGTGATGTACCGTATGTAAAACGTGACTTATAACATTTGATTAATTCACACTCGACAAAAATATATAGTTCTGGTTTATGGTCGGGCACGGCTAATATTTCTTTGTGATTATCTCATGGCAATCTGGTAAACGGCTTGCGGAAACATCGGGAGCGACCGCAGGAGTCAGAGGTCGGACGCTCCTCTTGAGAAGAAGAGGAGATGATGATGGCGATGGTGATGATGGTGGTCGTTCCCGACCCAGGTGGAAGGAGCCAAAGTTTATTGATCCCGGACCGTTCCGCCGATGACTAGGATGACGACGACGACACAAACTGGAAAACCGCAATTGTGGCCATAATTGTCGAGATGATATTTCGTGTCCCGCCAAAATGTCACGGTTCCGTGCGCGGACGTACCATCATCAACACAATCATCTAATAAATTGCTTCCACGGTATACAGACGTTGTTATTTTTTTTGTGTGTAACCGAATGTGTTTTCTTCCTTGCAAATGTCAAAATAAATTGTTGTGTCTGCGTAGATGTTGATTTGAAAATTCGTCGTTTTGGTTAAGATATATGCCCAACTTTACAAACAGCTGATTTGTATGGTTCGCTGCTCTAAATTGATGCAAACATTTTTGGTTATTCGTTTTGAAATTTTTGCGAGTTACGGTGATACGCTTTCCAAACGTGATCTAAAGAAGGAATTATTAAGGTACTCGAAAAAACAGTTTGCTGAAAATTGACGAACGTTTATTCGCACAGACTGGAAGGTTAAAGCAAACGAGAAATTTTGGAAACACTAAAAGGGCATTTTTACGCAGATGATACTTCGCTTTTCGATTAATAAAATTTTCTGAACCGCTCTAACATGTTAGATCCAACTATAAATTCTGCTGAATCGTGTTCCCTCTTCACTAGTGATTTTATTATCTTAATTTAATTTTTGTAGGTTGTGTCATAACGTGGTATAGTTTTTGCTCGAAAAATCAATGAATAGTTACTAATTTGATTGCAATATAATTATTAGTACTACTAACCTTTTAAAAGGAAATCCATGGCACACTTTAAAACAAACAAAAAAACACAAAATATACAAAATCACAATCCTTAATCAGTGTTAATAAAATTCCAATGTAATTATTTCAATTACGATATATAACAGACAAACTAATTAGTATTTGAAATACATTAAATATTTCATCAAAACTTAAAATTTTGAGATCGGACAATTTCTTTTAAAACGCACGCGACACGACCGATGTTAACGCGAAATGACCTTTAATTCCGTGGAATTTTCAAGGATAGAATGAGATTTTTTTTTACAACATCTTTTTTGTTTAAAGAAATAAATAATCTTTCAATCAGAAAATATTACTATTTATCCAGCTAAATTGAATTAAGAGAGCTATACATCCACATTAAAATTCATTGTTAAAAATTTGCTTTTGATTAAAGCGTTTGATAATTTCAAATCTTAACACTGTTTCAACATAATTTTTTATTAAGAAATTAGATAATTTATTGATGCGATACAATAAGTTTAAAGAATTGAGCTGTTTTGTACGTAAATTTTTAAGTTTGGTTGCAACCTGACAAAAAATTATATGCATAATAACAATGAACATATATTAAGAATAGTCTTGTGAAATAGATATATGTTACTGTCAAAGTAAATATAATCTTGGATGGATCGATTTTAAAATTTTGGAGCTAATTCCAGCGGAGATGAATATTTGACAATTTTTCTAATCGCCGAATATAATTTTCTAGTCTGTAATTTAGGTTTATAATTCTAAAGAAATCAGAAAACAACCTTTTTCTAGATTACAAAATAATCACCACCAAACAGAAACATCAATAATTTTCGATTTAATCAGTTTCTTCCGGTCTTCAAAAATATAAAAACACTTGCCATCGACTTGAAGTTTTGAAAAGTTTCCGTCGCCCCCTCCGCCCCACCCTTCCTAAGCCGCTGAATGAAAATCTGGATGTACACATTTGTCGACAAATCCCGTTTCTCGAATTAATTCAATCCAATCGATTTACCGTTGACGACCATCACGTAAAGACTTTCTTCGTTGAAGCGCGGCAGTGACGAAAATGGCGATTTCCTCACCGGTGTTACGGTAATTCAATGAAATAATAATGTATGCTCGAGCCGTAGGTTCCCATTGTCTTCCGGTGGGAAAAGAGGAAAAGGCGCACACGCTCATCCATTGCATAATCGCGTTCATTTCATATTCCATTCCACTTATTTTATTATTCATTTCCAACCATGAGACTCGAACGGATTATAATACCCATCAAACAGTAAATTATAGGCAAAAACAAATGCACAGCAGTTTCGAACTCCTTTATCTCATCAGAACGACAGCATCATCATTAAATGCAAAGATATACCATTACATCTATTTATTTATTTACACAAACTTTTATGTCTTGTTTTTTGTTTGGCATAGGTTTGACCATTCAGCCACTAACGATGTACACAAACTTAACAGACATTATGTCCGATTAAGGGGTCTAATAAATGTTTAAGATAATCATCAAACAGTAACTTATAGGCAACAACAAGCAGTAGTTTCGAACTACTTTATCTCGTCAGAACGACAGCATATTCAGTGATGGAAAATGGTAATGGAAATCTCCCATATACACCATTACAGCGACATCTATTTATTTATTTGCACAAACCACAGACATTAGGGGTTTTAGATAATAGATGGCGGTGTAATCGTTTATCGTATCTTAAGAGTAACTTGAAGTAATATATGCTTTGATGCGTTTTAGTTGATTTTTGGCGGTTGACCACGCTCAAGGTTCGGTCTCCTTCTGCTCTACTCTGAGGAGAGTTTTTGGTTGGTATACTCCCGCCCTTCAGGGGGATAGGGGGAGGACTCCAACTCTGCCCCACTATAGGGGCGTCTATCAAAGATCTTCTCTCCTCTCTTAAAAAAAAAGTTGATTTTTGTAGAGTATTATTATTATCATCCAGGCAGAAAGACCGCTGATCTTTAGCCGTACAAATGAAAATCCACTATATTTGGTAAATCTGTATGTAAAAATAAGTAAATAGAAATGTTCTTTTTGTAATATTATCGGCTTACAAAATTCTTAATTTTTTTTAATTAAACTTAAAACTAATCAGGTTAAATAGTTAATGCGTAATCAATCAATATTTTAGTTTTAAGAAATAATTAATTATGTATTTTTTTTGTAATGGAGAATCCATAAATAAACCTTATTTATTTATTTATTTAATTGCTAATTTCAGTTTTATTATTAATACGCACATTGTTTTTTCGCTGATTAATTGTTTCCATTGACGAGAATTCCGATTTTGCTTCATATAATCGCACCGATTTAGATTTCCATTATCGAATTCTGAGATGTAATAATTATTTGCCGACCGTTACGACACAGATTTCCAAACAGAAATTCCTTGTCGGTGTCTCACGGCGGCGTGGTACATTTTCTGTTTCTGTTTCTGTGCATGTCGCAAATACGTTAATTGCATTCTTGGAGACATTTTACGATGGCGAACGCGCGCTCGCCCGTATTTCCTGGCTTCGGCCACAAAAAAAAAAACTGGCAATTCCTCGTTCCACGTCATGTGAAACCTCTCCGAAACCTCTTACTTCCCCATTTTCCATTTGCAAAATGCGGCAGCTCTCACTTTTAATCCTGCACCTTGATTAGAAAACTGTGACGGATCGTATGCAATTCGATTCGCAATCAGTTGAAATAGTTACGCAATATTCAATGTCGCTCGAAGTGTAATAAAATTTCTGATTTTTTTGATAGTCATGTTTGTAAGAAAAATTTAGCGCAAAATTTAAACTCTATTGTTGTTAATTTCAACTTTCACCGTAAGTAATAAAGACGAAAAATAGCCTGAATATATGAATATTCAGCCTTTTTGTGACTCTGCAACATGAAACTTATTGTTTGTAGTCTTAGTAAGACGTAATGTTGCAAATTTGGTTTGGTTAGTCTGTCTGGGCTATCCATTTATTGATTAAAGAAGAATTTTATTAATCTTACGCATTATAAGAAATTAAAATTCATGTCTAAATCAATTGTCATATCGATGCCAAAAAATCAATCACAATAAATCACTCCACTCGAAGTGAAAAATACTCAAGAAACATTTGTTTTATTTGACATATTAAGTTATCCTTCTAAACGGTGGAAACTATCCTTTCATATTTAAAAAGAAAAAATTGATATATTTAACAGAATTTCTTAATCATCTGGAAAACCAGCATTTGCTTTTTGTCCTTTTTTTCCTGTAACGTAATTAAGGTAGTGAGCGAGCAGACTGGATTCCTTGGAAACGGTATTGAAAGTAAAACTGTATGTCGGTTGGTTGTGTATGCGCACTTTCAATTTCTCTGCAGTGGTACGAATGGACACCGGCCGGCAATAAGCCGGACCTGGACCACCTTGGCTTTTTACGAGTTTGTCTCGCCCACACGTACACCACGAAATGCGAAAATTCACCAATAATGCAAATTCTATCCATAATTTACGAAGAGAAGATTTGCAAATTTAAATAATTTCTAAAATATTGAAAATTCACCAGTGAAACAGTTGCCTTTGTAAATGTTGTATCCAGTGGCGGCTCGTGAAACATGTTGATGGTAGAGCCACTTATAAATACACCCCCTTCTTTTTTTGAAGAAAGAAAGAACGATTTATCTTCCCAGACCAAAGTAACTGGCGAAAAAGTGTTTTAAGAATTAATTAAAAATTCTTGCTAGTGCCATGGCTCCTTGGCTCTATATAACGAGCCGCCCCTGGTTGTATCCATAATTTAAATTAAGTAAGTGCAAATCATTTCGAAGTTAATCGTAAGTATATAATTGGATTCAAAGTGTGAACGTGCTTTCGACGAGATGAGAACCTGTAACCTCCAGTTTGCTAACCTTTTTCGCCACAGGTCACATTTACAATCTTTCGATGTATAGAAATTAAAAGAACGATTTATTTTGGCTTGTCTTGTCTCAAAACTTATCGAGAATTTTAGATTCAAAGTGTGAACGCGCCTCCGACAGGGATCGAACCTGTAACCTCCAGTTTGCTAGCCTTTTACACCACTGTAGCCAGATCACATGCACACTCTCTTAACGTACAGAAATTGAAGTAACGAATTCTTGTGGCTCATTTTTTTAAAACTGTCTGAAAGACTTTAAACTGTTTATTTATTTGGTAGTAACGTTGCCGTTTCGTATTCTTATTGTTTAAAAAAAAAACGAGTTAAATCATGTAATGTAGTTGAATGGAGGACATAAAAGTAGCGTCTGTATTCGGTAGTAAAGTTGCCGTATTTGTACTTCTATTGTTCATAAAAAAACGAGTTACATCATGTAAAGTAGTTAAATGGAGGACATAAAAGTAGTGTTTGTTATTATAATTTATTCTTAGAATGGAACAGCACAAGTTTTAAATCCGCTCACCGTTTCCAGGTTTGTAATTAATGTTGCAATTAAGAAAAGGACTTTCTGAAGGGTTCAGGGAATTGACAAGACTAATAAAATATACTATCTATTTTGACTGATAAAATATGCCAGTTTTGACAGCTAAATTATGACAGTTTTGACAGTTAAAATATGCCAATTTTGAATGGTACAATATGCCATTTTGACTATCCGTTCACCGTTTTCGAGTATGTAATTACTGCTGCATTTTTAATATAAGGCTTATTTGAAGGGTGCAAGGAATAGACTACAATTGTCTGATCGTTATCGTTCTGTCTTATATATTTTATAGAATCCAGTGATAAAAATTGTAAAATCTTCGCAAATTAATTAGGCAATGAGTTTCTAGAATACAGCGTGTTTGATGCTTAAGATTTCCGATACTTAAAATGTTCAGATATTTGCTTAAAAACTATTTATACCAATGGCATAATGGTGAATTTATAATTTTCAATTTCCAATTTAATAAAAATAAATAACCACATCAAACATCAAACAAAGTCGGCCTTGACCCAGATGACCTAGAAGAATAATACATTTCAGAAAGTCATTTTAATTCATGTTTAAATTACTTATAAGTAGCGGTGTTCGATTATGGAAATGAATAATCGAATATTGATTATTTTTAATAATCGATTATATCGATAAATCAAAATAATCGAAATATCAAATAATCAAATGATTGATTAATCGATTAGACAAATTATAAAATGATCGATTAATCAAATAATCAAATGATCGATTAAGCAAATTATCGGTTAATTGATTATTTTTCGAGTAATAATCAAACAACCAATTCATCGATTATTCGATATATTATATATTATATATTATTATTATTATTCGATTATTTTGTAAAGCTCTAGTGATGATAGCACATTAAAATTAAAATTAAAATGGCATATTTTAATAGTCGAAATGGCATATTTTAACTGTCAAAACTGGCATATTTACCAGTCAAATGTGGCACATTTTAACCGTCAAAAATGACATATTTTACCAGTCAAAATTAGATAATATATTTTAATAGTCAAAATGGTATATTTTACCAGTCAAAACTGACATGTCTTAATTGTAAAAACTGGCATATTCTAACTGACATATTTACGAGTCAAATATGGCATGTGTTAACAGTCAAAAATGTCAAATTTAACCAGTCGAAACTGGCATATTTTAACAGTCAAAAATGGCATATTTTAGCAGCCAAAAATAGATAGCGTATTTTAATAATAAAAATGCCATATTTTAACTGTCAAAACTGTCATATTTTACCTGTCAAAACTGGCATATTTACTAGTCAAATGTGACATATTTTACAAGTCAAAAATAGACAGCATATTTTAATAGTCAAAATGGCATATTGTACCATTCAAATTTGGCATATGTTAACTGTCAAAACTGTCATATTTTAACTGTCAAAATTAGCATGTTTACCAGTCAAAAATAGATGGCATATTTTAATAGTGAAAATGGCATATTTTACCAGTCCAAACTGGCAAAAAATTTGATTGTCAAAACTAGCATATTTTAATTGTCAAAACTAGCATATATACTAGTTAAATATGGCATATTTTACATGTCAAAAATAGATAGCCTATTTTAATAGTAAAAATAGCATATTGTAATAGTCAAAACTGGCATATTTTAACTGTCAAAACTGGCATATTGTAACTGTCAAAACAGGCATATTTACTAGTCAAATGTGGCATATTTTACCAGTCATAAATAGACAGCATATTTTAATAATCAAATGGCATATTGTATCATTCAAAATTGGCATATTTTAACTGTCTAAACTGTCATATTTTAGCTGTCAAAACTGGCATATTTGCCAGTCAAATATGGCATATTTTATCAGTGAAAAATAGATAGTATATTTTAATAGTCAAAATGGCATATTTTACCAGTCAAAGCTGGCATATTTTAACTGTCAAAACTGGTATATTTTAATTTTCAAAACTAGCATATTTGCCAGTAAAATATGTCATATTTTACATGTCAAAAATAGATAGCATATTTTAATAGTCAAAATGGCATATTGTACCAATCAAAAACTGACATATTGTAACTGTCAAAACTGGCATATTTACAAGTCAAATTTATCATATTTTACCAGACAAAAATAGATAGCATATTTTAATAGTCAAAATGGCATATTTTACCAAAACTATGTCATATTTTAACTGTCAAAACTGCCATATTGACTAGTCAAATATGGCAAATTTACCAGTCAAAAATAGATGGCATATTTTAATAGTGAAAATGAAAAATTATAGTAGTCAAAATTGGCATATTTTAACTGTCAAAACTGTCATATTTTAGCTGTCAAAACTGGCATATTTACTAATCAAAAATGACATATTACACCAGTCAAAGATAGATGGCATATTTTAGTAGTCAAAATGGCATATTTTACTTGTCAAAACTGGCATACTTTAACTGTCAAAACTGGCATATTTACTTGTCAAAAATAGATAGCATAATTTAATAGTCAAAATTGCATATCGTACTACTCAAAATAAGCATATATTAAATGTCTAAACTCGAATATTTACTAGTCAAGTTTGGCAAATTTTACAAGTCAAAAATAGAAAGACTCTAAACTGTTTAGCATATTTTAATAGTATTAAAATATTAATAGTCAAAATGGCATATTGTGCAAGTCAAAATTGGCATATTTTAACTGTCAAAACTGGCATATTTACTAGTCAAATATAGCATATTTTTCGAGTCAAAAATAGATAGCATAATTTAATAGTCAAAATGGCATATTGTAGCAGTCAAAATTGGTGTATTTTACCAGTCAAAACTGACATATTTAAACTGTCAAAACTGGAATATTTTAACTGTCAAAACTGGCATATTTTAGTTGTCAAATATGGCATATTTACTAGTCAAAAATGGCATATTTTTCCAGTCAAAATTAGATAGCATATTTTAATAGTCAAAATGGTATATTTTACCAGCAAAAAGTGGCATGTCTTAACTGTTAAAGCTGACATATTTTAGCTGTCAAAACTGGCATATGTTAGTAGTCAATGTCATATTTAACCAGTCTAAACTGACATTTGTTACCAGTCAAATGTGGCATATTTTATAAGGTAAATTTTAAAAGTCAAAAGTGACATTTTGTATAGTTATAATGGCTTATTTAAAAAATAAAAATGGCATATTTTAACTGTCAAAAATGACATGTTTTACCAGCCAAAAAATAGCGAATTTTACCATTCAAAACTGCCATATGGCTACAGTCAAAAGTGGCATATTTTAAAAGTTAAAAGGGACATTTTACCTGATAAAAATGTAATATTGTACCAATCGAAACTGCAACTTTTTAAAGTTGAAAATAGCACATTTTTAGAGGCAAACATTGCTGATTTGAATAGTAAAAATGGCCTATTTTGGTAGTCAAAAATTCCGAATTTTTAAATAGTCAAAACTGGCATATTTACCATTCAAATAAGGCATGTGTTAACAGTCAAAAATAGCATATATTTAACCAGTGAAAACCAGGGTAGTTTAACTGTCAAATCTGGCATATTTTATCTGTCAAATATGGCATATTTTATAAGTTAAATAGGGATATTTTAAAAGTCAAAAGTGCATTATTTATATTTGCATAGCTAAAATGGTATATTTTACCAGACAAAAATAGCATATTTTAATAGTCAAAAATGGTTAAAACTGGCATAGTTTTGTAGTCAAAAGTGGCATATTCTACAGGTCAAAAGTGGCAGATTGGAAAAGTGAAAAAGATATATATATATATTTCACCTGTTAAAAATGGCATATTCATCCAGTAAAAAATTGCATGTTTTACCTAAGAGAATTGGCATATTTTAAAAATGGCATATCTTACATGTTAAAAAGGCATATTTTAGTAAGTCCAAAATGTCAGTCTTTATTGCATGTTTTACCGTTTAAAGATGGCACATGAATAGGATATTAATTTATAAGCAGAAAATATACGTATGATCGATCAAATGATTATTAAATAATAAAATGATCGATTAATCAAATTATTAAATTATGGATTAATCAAATGATCGATTTATTGATTATTTTCGAGTAATAATCAAACAACCGATTAATCGATGGATCGATTATTTATCGATTATTTTGCACAGCCCTACTTATAATCATTGCACGAAAACCTTTTCAGTAGTTCAAGAAGGAAAGAATCGATAAAAAAATATATCGCGACGACAAATTTGATTAATAGCATTGCACAGATTCATCAGGCACTATCGAGACGTTTAGTGTGTTTTATTTGATTAAATTTTATTTTAGTTTTATCTCATTGTAATTTTTGTACACGTCTACTATTTATTATATTGTATTTATCATATTGTTTTTAGTTAAGTACTTTAATTAAAAAAAAAAAACACTTTACACGGTTTTATTTGTTTTTAATCTGTACGTTATTTTTAAACAACGTATGTATACTATGGTATTAACCCGTCAATAATAATAATAATAATTTTATTGGTGCCAGAAAACTCACAGTTTTTTACACAGGTCAAGTACAAAAAATAGACTACTTAAAATTAAAAAATACAGGTAAAACATATAGGTGGCATTACTAGCATATAGGTATAGGCGCTTATACAATCATATACTTAATAGATCATTCAGAAATTCCTCAAAACTGTAATGTGCTTTTTCCATTAGGTCAATAAGCAAACAAACAAACAAACAAACAAACAAAAATTTAGGCTCCAGATTGTCAAATTGAATGGCGCTTGCGTCGATTCCGAGCAACGACCAATAAGAAAGTTCGCGTCTTCGTTAGAGAACAACGAATCGTTTAAATATCGGCGCACATTTTTCCGACACAACTAAAAGAGAGCGTGAGTAAAGTGATTAACACAATTTTGCATCTGGGGCATCCAAGGGCTTCTCCCGATTAGGCAACCTCCACACCCGCACAGGGTAGCCCCGCAAGCATTTATACAAATTGAAATCATTTATTTCACGCCAAGTATAATTGCGATAGACCCATTATAATTTTTTGTGCAGTTCTTTAATTAATTTGCAGGTTTAAAATATTTAATGTTAGCAATTTACCGCAAAGAAAATGAAACGGTGTAATAGCTCTAGGTGGATAATTACTGCTTCAAGTAAACATTGGAACGTGCATTACAGTTATTGTGTTACAAATGGGAGCAATTAAATAGAAATTAGCGCGAGCTTATGCGGTTTAGCCTGAATCGATTCGCTAATCGTAATTTTATGCCTGCCTAATTCACTTTCATTTGACAATTACGCAATTTCTTATTGTTATTATAATTATTATAATTAAAAATTACGTTTTTGATGCTGGAGGCGAGTGACTGTTGAGTATAGTTTGCAATGACACGTTTGTTTATACCACTAGTAGATACATTAAACACTGGTAATCCCACAGACTTAGATTGTTTTACTGCATAAGGGAGTAATGGTTAAATTATCAAACAAACGATATTTTCAAGAAACTATGAATTTTTATACGAATCGTGATTTTTTTTTATATTTTGGATATCTCGTAAACTAATGGACACTTTCCAAGGAGAACAACACGAACGTTAAAAATTGCCGATAACAATACGAAGAAAAATTAGGCAGGAATAAGTTGTATAACGTTTCCTGATTGAATTTTAAGGATATACCTAAGATAAACTTCTGTTTCGTCGAATGTGAAATTTACTTAAACCAAATAGCATTTCAATCGAGAGAAACCGCCAGTTTTCCTTTTCGGATATACAGGAAATACCGCGCGGATTTCGCTTTCTTCGGCGCGTGCGGTACGGCGGGACGGTGGTGAACGGAAAACGATCGCAAATCTTCGATGAATATTAAAAAGGCGGCATATTTTTTTTTCTACCAGAAAGGAAAAGCTTATCGAAGTGAATTATGTTCTGTATGTTAATTTCGCGCTATACAATGGAGAGCAGCGGGAACCGTTTCTTTGGCCTCCTCGAGCAGACAATGAGACGTTACTTAAGTTGCCAATTGCATAAAACTAGGATGCCGGCGTATGGATCGTCTTTTTTTTCCTTCAATGGCTTATCTAAGAATCAACTGGTAATAATGTGGTGTTGGGTTAAAGCCATCGCACTCTTTTATTAGAATTACATCCGCTTGTTCAGATCTCCTCGTATTTATTTGAAAACTTCCTTCTTAATGATATTGGTTCAGGACTTTAACATTGTAATTATCAATGATTTTTAGAACTCAGAGTTGATTACCAACTGAATCTGCCTTAGTATTTAGTAGCGGCGGCTCGTGGATCTTCGTAAAGGAGGCTAAGACTGAGATGTAGCACTACTTACTCCTTTATAATATTCTGTTACTGTTTTGGTCAAATTTTCTTCCGTAACCTATCATCTAGTAACGATCACATCAGTGACGGTTAGCGGTTTTTTTTCTGGTACGGCCGAGGAACAAGAGGTGGTAATACAGATAGGTGCGGTCACGCAGCCAACCGTCTCTACCTATCTGTATTACCACCTCTTGTTCCTCGGCCGTACCAGAACAAAACCCGCGAACCGTCACTGGATCACATTCATTCTTCTAATAAAAATGTATTTTCTAGCGATGCATTGGCTCGAATGACTTTAGCTGTCGGTTTACTCATTCTAGTGATGCACATCTTAATTATCATGTTTGCCAACGAGAAAAAAATAAACATTCGTTAGTAATCGAAATCGAAACTCCTCGATTAACATAAATGTGAGCGGTTTCGAATAGTTGGCTGTGGCTATAAAAGGTCACCGCGCGGATCGATTCATAAACTTTACAGTACTTTCTCATCGAATATTCCAGGCGCATCTTCGACGAGTTTTTTTTTCTTTCCTCGAGATCCTCGGACCGGCTTTTACCCACTGTTTACACTTTCATTTCGACTGCACCGTCGGCCGTCGTGTAGATTTCTCTTATAAATCAACAAAAAATCGCACAGAGTAATTACAAAATTGACGTGGATGTATGCACAAACGCATCGACGTTTTCTTCAAAATATATTCAACAGAATTAGTTAACGTTGCTTTCTTGAGTTAATCTGAGATAGATTAGAGCTGGTAACCTCTGAACCCAATCGCCAGCAAGTTGATACTTTCTTGGGCACAATCATTTGTGTGCTACTTTTGGTCAATGATATTCCTGATTTTTAGATTTACGAACAGGTTGATTGTTCATATTTTCAAGCGATTTTTACTTTATAAACCAACAAAGTGCAATTCAAATAAACAAAACTTATGATTGTATCTTCATACATATTGTTCAGTTCACAAATTGCCGTTCTTATTTCTACAGTATTTTCGTGTGTGTGTGTGTGTGTTCAGTGAAATTGTCTAGGAGTGCAATAACAATAATAATGATAACCTTGCCTTGCGCTGTGAGGGCTTGGCAGCCGCTCCAAGGAGTGCCACCGTCTGCCAGAAGAATGCCAGAAATGTCAACGCGACCTGATGGATGTCTGTAGTGGGTGGAAATGGTACAAGTGAAACGGAAAAGAACGAAAGTTAAACAATATCTATAGTAAATCGTAAGATGACTCGCGAATACAAATTTTCTAGAAGATTGAAGAAGGATCATTGTTAAGTGTATTTGGAAATATTAAAATTAGTTGCAATAGCTTTTAGATTGTTTTAATCAACTGGAAAAAGTGCAATTTCAAAAATCCACTCTTTGTGATTCACGTATAATTATTTCAAAATCTAGGAAAGGGGTGTTTGCCGAATTTAATGGAATATTAAAGAAGGATGGTTGTTAAGTGTTTTCGGAAAGTTTTAAATTATTTGCAATTGTTTTTCTATTTTTTTTAATCAACTGAAAAAAGTGGAATTTCAAAAATTCACTCTTCATGATTCACGTGTGAATATTGAAAAATCTATGGATGGGGTGTTTTCCAAATTTCATAAAATATTGAAGAAAGATAGTTGTTAAGTGTATTTGGAAGATTTGACATTAGTTGCAATTGTTTCTCCATTTTTTTATTCAACTGGAAAAAGTGCAATTTCAAAGAGCACTCTTCGTGATTCACGTGTGAATATTTAAACATCTAGGGAAGGAGTGTTTGTCGAATTTCATGGAATATTAAAGAAGGATGGTTGGTAAGTGTTTTTGGAAAGTTTGAAATTATTTGCAATTGTTTTTCTATTTTTTTAATCGACTGGAAAAATGCAATTTCAATAAGTTACTCTTCGTGATTTACGTGTAATTATTTCAAAATCTAGGGAAGGGGTGTTTGCCGAATTTCATAGAATATTGAAGAAGGATGGTTGTTAAGTGTATTTGGAAAATTTGACATTAGTTGCAATTGTTTTTCCATTTTTTTAATCAACTGGAAAAAGTGCAATTTCAAAATTTCACTCTTCGTGATTCACGTGTGATTATTTAAAAATCCAGGGAAGGGGTGTTTTCCAAATTTTATAGAATATTGAAGAAGGATGGTTGTTAAGTGTATTTGGAAAGTTTGAAATTATTTGCAATTGTTTTTCTATTTTTTTAATCAACTGGAAAAAGTGCAATTTCAAAAATTCACTCTTCGTCATTCACGTGTGATTATTTAAAAATCTATGGATGGGGTGTTTTCCAAATTTCATGGAATATTGAAGAAAGATGGTTGTTAAGTGTTTTTGGAAAGTTTGACATTAGTTGCAATTGTTTTTCTATTTTTTTTAATCAACTGGAAAAAGTGCAATTTCAAAAATTCACTCTTCATGATTCACGTGTGATTATTTAAAAATATATGGATGGGGTGTATTCCAAATTTAATAGAATATTAAAGAAGGATAGTTGTTAAGTGTATTTGGAAAATTTGACATTAGTTGCAATTGTTTTTCCATTTTTTTAATCAGCTGGAAAAAGTGCAATTGCAAAAATTCACTCTTCGTGAGTCACGTGTGATTAATTAAAAATCTATGGATGGGGTGTTTTCCAAATTTCATAGAATATTGAAGAAGGATAGTTGTTACGTGTATTTGGAAAATTTGACATTAGTTGCAATTGTTTTTCCATTTTTTAATCAACTGGAAAAATGCAATTTCAAAAATCCACTCTTTGTGATTCACGTGTGATTATTTATAAATCCAGGGAAGGGCTGTTTTCCAAATTTCATAGAATATTGAAGAAGGGTAGTTGTTAAGTGTATTTGGAAAATTTGACATTAGTTGCAATTGTTTCTCCATTTTTTTAATCAACTGGAAAAAGTGCAATTTCAAAAATTCACTCTTCGTGAATATTTAAAAATCTATGGATCGGGTTTTTTCCAAATTTCATAGAATATTAGTTGTTAAGTGTATTTGGAAAATTTGAAATTAGTTGCAATTGTTTTTCTATTTTTTTAATCAACTGGAAAAAGTGCAATTTCAAAAATTCACTCTTCATGATTCACGTGTGAATATTGAAAAATCTATGGATGGGGTGTTTTCCAAATTTCATAGAATATTGAAGAAGGATAGTTGTTAAGTGTATTTGGAAAATTTGACATTAGTTGCAATTGTTTTTCCATTTTTTTAATCGACTGGAAAAAGTGCAATTTCAAAAATTCACTCTTCATGATTCACGTGTGATTATTTAAAAATCTAGGGAAGGGGTGTTTTCCAAATTTCATAGAATATTGAAGAAGGATGGTTGTTAAATGTACTTGAAAAATTTGACATTAGTTGCAATTGTTTTTTCATTTTTTTTAATCAACTGGAAAAAGTGCAATTTCAAAAATTCACTCTTCGTGATTCACGTGTGAATATTTAAAAATCTATGGATGGGGTGTTTTCCAAATTTCATAGAATATTAAAGAAGGATGGTTGGTAAGTGTTTTTGGAAAGTTTGAAATTATTTGCAATTGTTTTTTTATTTTTTTTAATCAACTAGAAAAAGTGCAATTTCAAAAATTCACTCTTCGTGAATATTTAAAAATCTATGGATCGGGTGTTTTCCAAATTTCATGGAATGTTGAAGAAGGATGGTTGTTAAGTGTATTTGGAAAATTTGACATTAGTTGCAATTGTTTTTCAATTTTTTTTTAATCAACTGGAAAAAGTGCAATTTCAAAAATTCACTCTCCGTCATTCACGTGTAATTATTTAAAAATCTAGGGAAGGGGTGTTTGCCGAATTTCATAAAATATTAAAGAAGGATAGTTGGTAAGTGTTTTTGGAAAGTTTGAAATTATTTGCAATTGTTTTTCTATTTTTTTAATCAACTGGAAAAAGTGCAATTTAAAAAATTCACTCTTTGTGGTTCACGTGTGATTATTTAAACATTAGAAATGGGATGTTTTTAAAATTACATAGAATATTGAAGAAGGATAGTTGTTGAGTGTACTTAAAAAGTTTAGAATCAGTAGCAATTGTTTTTCGAATATTTTATTCAACTGGGAAAAGTGCAATTTCAAAAATTCACTCTTCTCGATTTACGTGTGATTTTTTTTTTTTTTAGGGATGAGGTGGTTTCTGATGTTTATCGGATATTAAAGACGAACAGTTTATGACTATATTTGAAAAGTTTGGTATTAGTAGCAATTGTTTTTAATTTTTTTTTAATAACGTGCAAACCTCTCACAGTTATAAATAATATTTTATTCATTTAGAAAAATAAATTAGCTCTGCAATAAATTCTACGCTCTCTTAGCGTAGCGAAGTTGATAATTTGCGCGATTTAATTTGAAGAGAGAGAAAGAGAGAGAGAGATGTATATTTTCGATTTTCGTCGAAATAAGCGTGGCGAAGTTGATAATTTTGCGCGATTTAAAAAAATCATACGCGGATATATACGTACAGAACTGTGGTGGCGCCTCTAGCGGAATTTGTGCGAACGAATAGTTTTCATTTGAATATCATTAGCGCGTCCATGCGAATTTTGAATGTGGCATTGTGGAAGCCACACCGGAAAGAAAAAAAAAACTTGAAAATAGGTGATGTTAATGCCGCATATGGATGCAACTTTGCAATGATGCCAAAAACACAATGTATAGATGTAGCAATGATATCTGGAAATATATATCATTGTCACCGTATGTATGTAGGTTATTTATTTAAAATAAAAGACAAACAACTTCAATATTGTATTTATATTGCCTGATTACGTCCAGCGAGAAATAATCAGTTACACATAATCCGCACGTAATGATCTAACCTTATGGAATACCATCCATAACTCAAGCGCTTAGAACGCAACAACTTCTTCGAAACAAAACAACAATTTTAATTTATTGTCTAGTGTATTTATTACCGGCATTCACCATTGTTATCTACGCCGGTGAGCATAATATGGCAATAATTTTTTGATGAGGGAACGAGTATGGTCCAAGTATTTGTGTGTGTGTGCGTGTGGGAGAAACGGTCTGCACGTGATGGTTGTTGGCTGTTGATACAATTTTAATTGGTGGTCGTTCGCAATTAGTTCTAATGGCGATTATTAACGTTTACGGATTAACTGTAATTACACAAGGACGTGGAGAGTGTGTTGCGAAAGAATGCGATTGTACAACGGTGCATTCGAATCGGCTGGAGAGCGAGAGATCAATGAAGGCTGTTTTTTTTTGTCTTCTTCTTCCAGCATATTCGCCGACATATTATATCAGAGCACTGGATGAGTTTGCTTGAGTATATTCACAATGAGCGAATGCAAGGATTTCAGTTGATCACTAGATGGTTTGATTCCTCGTCAACTGTAGTGCGTGATATATAGAGCCAAGGAAGTTTTAAGCTCGGCAAGAATTTTTAATTAATTCTTAAAACACTTTTTCGCCAGTTACTTTGGCCGAGGAAGATAAATCGTTATTTCTTTCTTCACAAAATGAAGGGGATATTGGATAAGTGACTCTACCATCAACATGTTCCACGAGCCGCCACTGGTGCGTGTAGCCTAAGTAAACTTCAATGGGAAGGGCGGTGGGTGTGCACCATCTCACAATCCAAATAATTAACCACAGTTCGGGGTTATTGCAAATGAACCAATTTACGAAAACCAAAATCAGAAAGTGATAGGTGAGAATAGTTAAAATTATTAACCCATAATTTGATGTCTCTCTAAAGTTCATATTTCGAAAGAAAATGGTGATGTGTCCATCAGGTTACTTTCTTCGACTTGATGGTATCATTTATATTTACGCTTTCATCGTTTATTTTACATTTAAATCATATTTTAAATGTAAATCGAGCGTTTTGTAGAATCGATGAAACTGACGTTTAAAACGTCAAAATTATAAAAGTTGGAAATGATAAATTTAATGGTCACTTTACTCAAAAACTAAAGAGATTTCGAAAAACACTTATTCTT
Source organism: Ocypus olens (assembly GCA_910593695.2). NCBI lineage: Eukaryota > Metazoa > Arthropoda > Insecta > Coleoptera > Staphylinidae > Ocypus > Ocypus olens. The sequence goes on from OU343048.1 coordinate 3,418,653, forward strand.
TATAAGTTGTTCATTTTGGAATTCTCTACAATTATTATTAACGTAAATTTGCTGTAACTATTATCGTTTCATAATTATAAACCAAAAATTTAAAAAAATTTATGAAAAATATTTTCAAGCAAAAGATCACAATACTTTCTCGTACTTCGTAACAGAGAAAGTAAAAACAATGTTTTCCAAATATTTATCCCTTTAACATTGTTTCAATTTAAATGCTATAGAAGGGTAAAACATCGCATAACAAAATTTATTTCAATAAATCTTAGCAAGAGACAAATCCCTAGGAGATAGGCCAAGAAAGAGAAATAGTGCCAAGGGATTGAAGAAGTAATACAAAAAGGAAATAGAAAGATCACTGTGTTTACCTTCAGAGATTGTCTTTTATAAACTACATGCAGTTTTTTCTTTCAAGTCTTACAATATTCACTTCCTTATGAATTCCTTGAGAAAACTGGATCCCGAGCGGAGAAGTAACAGTAAAACATTAATGGCACTTTCAATCGGTCTTATTATTACCTTATTATTATTACCATGTGTGTGTGCAGTAATTGCGCTCTCGATTCGGATTACGTCAGCTATGGAGCGAATAAATGAATTCCTCGTACGTCCGACGAGAATTATCTTGGAAATATATCAATCGGTTTCGGGTTGGTTTCCGGGGGGAAATGGGGCCATTCTGCAGCGCGGGCCCGATCGAAAGTGAAACCGGAGGCCCCGTGCACGGGCACACTTGAGCGCGTGCCTACATTCCGCAATCCAACGGACCGGACCAGTTTTAATTATTAGTTTATTTTTTGTAACTGTTGGATTAGTTATTCAATATCGGAGAGCTCTTGATGGTGTTGATCCTCTAAACTCGCATCCTGTCAGGATGTTAAATTGATGGTCACCACGAAAACGGGATCAGAATTGGTACCACACACACACACATGGATCGTGGTTTAAATTGCAAAAGTTTTTCAAGTTTAATGAAAAAAAATTTAGCCTGAATGTTCAACTGAAAATTTACAGAAGACTTTGAAGACTCCAATTACTAACGTTATTAATTTATTATGCAAAATGGGAATCTGAATCTATCGGGCTGAACCAGGAATATGTTTTTCTCATCAGGTCAACCCAAGTCTAAAATGTACACTCCAGGGCCTAGCCTTTAAAGAAATTGCCCATGCAGAACTAAACAAAAATGTTTACAGAATACCTTAGCCTAGGTTCAGAAATTAATCCAGAAAAAAAAGTTTTAGCTGTCATTTTATTTGGTAGTCAAATTGCCTTTTTATGTGAATACTCTTGGAATACTTTTTCTATTTGAAATATCTACAAAGGTTGCGTTGAAATTTTAATCAAATGGCCTTATTTGATTATAAACAATCAGGCTTTTTTGTAAGTACCAGCTATACCACTTATTGAACAAAATGGCTCTTGTAGTTCATTTAAGAAAAATCCCTTTTACTTAGATCGTAAGAAAGGATGTTAACTTGCAATTATTTGCAATTTTGAAAACCTCTGCTTAGATTGTAAGAAAATATTTAAGTTGAATTTTATCCAAGATCAAAATTTACAATTTTGAAAATGTGTAATAAATTTTAAAAAACACGATATTTTCTAACAGTAGCACTTGTTCTGTATATAAGAGGATGGCTGCGATCGCTACTACGTGGCAATCCATAATTATACCGAACTTAAAAATGCATTTATCATTTAGTTATGATTGAAACGTAGTGAAGTTTTCAATTCAACTTTAAAGAATTTTCGAATTCGACGTCCTTGGTAGGTACGTTCGGCCGGGTGAGGTGAGGTGAGTAATGTTCGCGAGGTGAAAGCCGCGCCTTTTGCTCAAGAAACGATCACCTCGGCCAGAACTAGATCAATGCGTTCATTGATTCTGCCAATAACGAAATCGAATTACAAAATATCTGGACCAACACAATAACCAATAAATATTCAACGAAAAATTACGGTCCAATATAAACATCAGCAATAAATTTAAAAAAAAAATCATTACGATAGTTGCACTGGCGGAACTACAATACACCGGACCGAAGGGGAAAAAAAACTGCACTCGCATGAAAAAGTAAAAAAATATAAACATTAAATATTGTTCCCCCATCAAAACATCTACAGACCTGTTTCGACCTTTCAGGTCTCATCAGTGTAGTTAGTTGCTGATAGGGAAGGAATATAAGTATTCCAAACACCGTTAAAGGTAGAAACGCCAACGGTTCAGGCAATAGATTCCGCCACTTTCTACCTTTAAAAAATGTAATAATGTGCTCGGAAATTGCGTATTTTCAAAATAAGCAAAATCACGATTTTCGAGGCCTAGGACTTGAAAACGGACACTTTTGGCGCTTTCTCACTGAACCTTTCCAAAACAGCCTACTAAATTAGCATTTGTAATATAGGATTAAAAATTAACAAAATCACGATTTTCGAGGCCTATGACTTGAAAACAGACACTTTCGGCGTTTTCTCACTGATTTTACTTAAACATTTCGAAAACGTTTCTACAACCTACTAAATTAGCATTTATCATGGAGGAAGCTTCTATTTCGTTATACATGCTTTTATATGGAATAAAACACTTTTCATTTTGTTTGTATAACACTTTGATAAAAGTGATTAAGTAACAACGATCGATACACATTTCGACTAAAAATAATAAATTCAAAAACCACTACTGCTAATACTAAAAATGTCCACGTGTATTGTTGATTAAACTTACCTTTAAAAAGTATATATTTGAACGACAGTCAATGTTGTAGAATTATCAGAATCAGGTCCTTTTGAAGGGGCTCATTATACCACACACAGAACACTAATTTTGGTCTTGTTTGATTTAAAAAAAAGACCATTCGGCGATAAGTCGAGTTTCGTTCGTTATTATTTTGGTTATTTTAGAAACACGTATCACCTGCAACAAAAATTACAAAAAATATATAAATTTGATAAATAAAAAGACGAAATATTAATTTAACCTTAACGGCAATTTATATATCGCAATAATTATAAATTAGGGTTTCTAATTAATTATAATTTCAAATTCAAATTCAAAATATCTTTAATTTTCGAAAAATATGTAAACAACAGAAATGTAAGTAATACATATTAGTGAAAACATGTCAGGAATACAATTAAAATTATCTAAGTCTATCAATATTACATTACTACAAATAATTTTATACATTAATATACCGTCAAGTTCCTAAATATATTGTAGGTAGGATAATTTATTTGTAAAATACTTCATAAATAAATATTATTTAGTGGTAATATTCGCTGCAAATCATTGGAACAAATTAGCAATAATTTTACTTTTTTGCTTTAGAAATCAAATTAGCAATACGTAGGCACTACACCGGAATTTTGATTTTCTAAATTTGATTAATTAAATGATTACCAATTTGATAACTCTTTTAGGTTTTTACTTTACAAATTACGTTAATTTAGGTCATTTTGAACTGGCATTTTTGTTGCCATTAATTTATTTTTTTATATATACAAACATCTTTATTAAAGAATTGTTACAATTAAAAATAACATGCATATAATAATTGATATGTTTCCGCAATTCTTAATTAGCTATCGACTTTATTTTTTCATTTTTATCGATTTCATATTGTTATTATTAGTAATAATTTACGTTTATATTAAAACAATCCATTACATACATTGTTATATGAGTTTATCAAGTTGGTACCACAATGTAGAGTTCGGTTGGTTATTTTTCAAAATATTTTCATTTAGTTCTCCGAGTTCTGATCCGTCTGAACTCTAGACTCGAAGAGAAAACTCTTATTTTTGCCGTTTGGATAATTTTTTTTGGTAGTACTGTTCGTTATTAAAAAAAAGTGGAGTTCTATGAATTCTGATTTGTCTAAACCCTATACTTAATGAGTTCTAGAGAAAATTCTTAGTTTCTTAGACAATTTTTTTGAAAATAATTTTTTTTGGTCCTTTTGGAGTTCTGAGTTGAGTTAAAGCGTTCTAAAAAAAAACTCTTCTAATTTTCTTCTAAATTATAGAAAATAGATATATTCGAAATTAACATGTTCGTTTTTACTTTCTCCGTTACGAAATACAAGAAAGTATTGTGATCGTGAAAATTAAAAAAAATATTCGTTTTGGGGTCCCTCAACAATTTATGTAAAAAAAAAATGTGTCTGCGTGTGTGTGGATGTGTGTGCGCGCTGTATCTATCTAGAAAACTAATAGCGCAATTGAAATGAAACTTTGAACATTCGTCTTATTGGATAATCCGAAGAACTGAAAAGTTTTTGGTAAAATTTCGTACGCCAATTTTTTTTATTTTCCAATATTTTCTTAAATATGAAAAAATCACCAAAATATTTATACAAATATTGAAGATATCAACGAAATGAACACGTTTTGCTTGAAAATATTTTTCATAAAATTATTGTTATTCGAGAAAAAAAAATATAATTTTTTTAATTTTTGGTTTATAATTATGAAACGATAATAATTACAGCAAATTTATATAAATAATAATTGTAGAGAATGCTAAAATGAACAACTTATAAAGAATAAGTTTTTTCAATATCTCTTTAGTTTTTGAGTAAACCGAGTTTTTGAATTTGAAGTATAATTTTTCCTGCTTCGTAATTTTGACGTTTTAAACGTCGTTTCATCCGAGTCTACGGAACGTTCGTTAAATATGATTTAAATTGAAAATACACCAATGATACCATCAAGTCGGAGAAAGTAACATGATGGCCACATCACTATTTTTTATTTGAAAAATTCCAAAAATCGTGATTTAAACGAAATTGTTTATAAAATTGGATTACTCACATCAGTAATTAGATCCAGAAAACATACTCAGAATTCAGAAAACTTTTTTTTTTTGCCTTTTGGACAATTTTTTTGAAACCATTTTTTTTTTGTTCTCGAGTTCTGACTTTAGTTAAAGCGTTCTAAAGAAAACTGTTATAACAAATTGCTGTTGATTACAGGAAATCGATATTTTCGAATTTAAGTTGTTCATTTTTTGAAAATAAATATTTTTTGGTTGTTCTGCGAATTTATGAAACTTTTTTTTTTGCCTTTTGGACAATTTTTGGTTGTTGTTCTGCAAGTTCCGATTTGAATTATGCGGTGTACTTGAAGCGTTCTAAAGAAAATTCATAACAAATTGCTGTTGATTACAGGAAATCGATATTTTCGCAATTAAGTTGAACATTTTTTGAATATATATATATATATATATTTTGCTGTTCTGCGAATTCATAAAACTCTGATTTTTTGTATTTTGGACATTTTTTTTTATTCTGCGAGTTCTGATTTGAATTCTGCGTTGTACTTGAAGAAAACTCCAATTGAATAACAGGAAATCGATATTTGAGAAATGAAATTGTTTTTTTTTTATATATTTTTTTGTTGTTCTGCGAGTTCTGGTTTGAGTTCTGCGTTGTATTTAAAGAGTTTTAAAAAACTAATTTCGATAAAATGGCAGAAAATCGATATTTTTGATATTAAATTTTGATTTAACAACTTCATTAAACAAATGCTATAAATTATCATTTTATCAAATTTGTTAATATAAAATAATTACTAAACTTTGTTATTATTAATAGTAATAATAAACTTTATTGATTCATTTAGCTATACAACATAAATTGGATCCAGAAACTCGTAGAACACTTATTGTGTCCGAGACTTAAAAAAAAATATATATCTTTGGATAGTTATAATTGGCATTTCCTAGTTCTTTATGAGTTATATCTTTAATTTGATTACACCAATCTTAAATGAGTAATATGGAATAGAAATTTGGAATTTCCAAAAATATTTACAACAGAACTCTTTCTCAACAGTATTAGGAACTGTGGTACCATTCCAAACACAACAAAAAATAGTTCAAAACCATTCGATCACAATGTTGGGGTGTGGTGTCAAGTTTGCACCCCAATTAAAAAAAAATAAAAATCTGCTGTATTTTACAAAACTCTTTTTCAAAAATTGATAATTCTTCTAGATACATTCAAATAAATTGAGAACTCTACATTGGGGTGTCATCTTGATTTTCCAAATTTGAGATCCTTATTTCATAATTAATTACATTAAAATGTCACGAATTATTATAAAACACAATAAAAAATTAGTTCAAAACTTTTCGATCACAATATTGGGGTGTGGTGTCAAGTTTGCACCCCAATTGAAAAAATAAAAATCAGCTGTACAGAACTCTTTTTCAAAAGTTGATAGTTCTTTTAGATACATTAAAATATAAATTAAGAACTCTACATTGGAGTGTCATCTTGATATTCTAAATTTGAGATCCTTATTTCATAATTAATTACATTTACTGTTTTCATTAGTCAAAATTTTTTTTTTCTAGAAATTATCTGCAACACCCTGTACAATTGAAAATGATGTAACACATGATCATCCTGTCATATTGCAAATAAATCTATTCTTATTATACTGAACGTGTTTTCAAAAATTGATTGTTCTAGACACATTAAAATGAATTGACAACTCCACATTATCATCTTGACATTTTAAATTTGAGATCCTTAATTTTATAATTAATTACATTTACTATTTGCATCAGTCAAAATTATCTAAAATCGATTTATGCATTTCTCAAAAAAAAATTACGTCCGAACGTGGGCGAGATAATTTTCTGACACGACGTGCCCGCAAGCCTATCGGAAAACCAATTTTCACCTATTTATTTTTACGATCGTGCTTTTCGTTTCCAATTAATTCGAGTAGATAGGGCACGTGGTTTCGAGGGGAAAGTCGAAAAATCATAACATGTGTTGGGCAGCATATGTTGCACCTTGTGGCGCACTTTCAATAAGTCCAGAAGTTTTGAATTGCAAATTAGACAACTTTCGACAGCGCGAGATAATTTATAATCATGAATTTTATCGGATAAATAATGCTCAATTTTTAATACATCATTTTGACGTTAGAGGTTGACATTTAACATGTTTACAGTGCTATAACTAGATAGTTATTGTTATTAATCCATTTGCTGTCAAAATTTTCAAAACGGAAATTTTTAATACATCAATTTGGACGTTTGAGGTTGATATTTGACATGTTTACAGTGCTCTAACTTGCCAGTTATTGTTTTTAATCCATTTGTTGTCAAAATTTTCAAAACGGAAATTTTTATTACGTCATTTCGGACGTTTGAGATTGACATTTGACATGTTTACAGTGCTCTAACTTGCCAGCCATTGTTTTTAATCCATTTGTTGTTAAGATTTTAAAAACGGAAATTTTTAATAAATCATTTTTGACGTTTCAGATTGTCATTCGACATGTTTTTAGTGCTGTAACTAGCCAGTTATTGTTTATAATCCATTTGCTGTCAAAATTTTCAAAAACCAGAAATTTTTAGTATATCATTTTCGACATTTGATATGTTTACAATGTCATTTGCTGTCAAAATTTTCAGAAACCGGAAATTTTTAGTACATCATTTTTGACATTTGATATGTTTACAGTGCTGTAATTAGCCAGTTATTGTTATTAATCCATTTGCTGTTAAAATTTTCAAAACGGAAATATTTATTACATCATTTTGGACGTTAGAGATTGACATTTGACATGTTTACAGCGCTGTAATTGATCAATCACTGTTTTTAATCCATTTGCTGTCAGAATTTTAAAAACTGAAATTTTAAATTTTAAACGTTGTCTTCGTTCGTCAATAAATAAATAAAAAAATAAATAATAAATAAATAAATACATCATTTTGGACGTTTGAGAGTAACATTTGACATGTTTACAGCGCTGTAACTTGCCAGTTATTGTGTGCAACAATTGGCTGTCTGCTGTCAAAATTTTCGGAACGGACGATGTCATCGCAATTGCTTTGATGCCTTTCTTGTTTTTTGGTAAAAATGTAGTACTTCCTTCGTCCAATATTAGTTGCAACATTTAGTATGCGATACTTTTCATATTTGTCAATATAATCAAGAAAATTAAGCGAGATTCAATGATTTTGTTAGTTGGTTAAAATCATAGTAGCCTAGGTTGAGTTTTTAACCAAAATTGTCAGATTTAACCAAGCGCACCAAAAATATACAATTGTGACAATTAAACTTGAGAAAACCTCAATTGTTGCAGATGCAGTAAATAAATCTAATGGAGGCGAAATATAGCCTGAATACATGAATATTCAACCTGTCATAATTGTGACAACTATTTTGAGACGGAGGAAGTACCAGAATTCAAAATATCATACAGACATATTGCATCTGTTATTGTTTGCACCAAATAGTCGAAATTGAATGTTGAATAACTTTTTGTAAATTTTAAATTGATTATGTAAAAATTAGTACCCGTTCTCATAATTGAATTTTTTTCGTTCGAAACCAAAATTAATTGCATAAAATTGCGATCAAGCTCTCGTTACGTTGGAGCCAGTTACATTCACCACAAAAGCTCGAGAGTGTCCCACTTAATCCGGATTACATCAACCGGAGAACACAGAGAGGCATTTCAATTGAACAGCTGTTGCCGCTCATTTATCATTACAATGGACAACCGAACGAGATTTCACGATAATATCCAATCCCGGGCGGCGCGGCGATCCTAACGGTCCAATCCGGGACGCACCCTCGACCGAAAACTCCAACAAAAAAAAACCACGCACACCAAAAAGCACCACAACGGAAAGTAAAAGCGCTGTGCCGCCGCCGCCGCTGACGTTTCGAACCGAAGATTTTCATGAATCTTCACGCACATCGGGGCCGGCCATGAACCGCGATGACCGCAGTCTTTTGTCCGGCGGCACGGCGCTTCTCCTCAATTTTTTTTCGTAATGTACTAACATTTTATCGGAATCCACTCCTCTGGGGTACCGCGGGTATCCACAATTGTCTCGCAAAAACGATTGATTCTTTCGGTTCTTTTTGTTTTGGATTCTCGAAATCGCGTTTCTTTCGGACACACTTGCCGGACGGCGTTCACGGACTGACTGTGTATTGCAGGTAAGGACGGTTCACCTGTTGACGAAGGTGGGGTACACCTGGTCGCGGATGAAGAGCGAGCGAGCGAAGAGACGGCGGCCGCCGGTGTCGGAGAAGGAGACGCAGAGGGATCCGTGGCGTCTGTGCGCGGTTTACCCTCGAAAGATTATGACGTTTGGGAATACGGTCACGTAGCTGGGAGAAGAAGGTAGGTATACGTTTACGTACGGTGGGAAAATCTACGTTGGCCCATTCAACTGTTTTCTGCCTTCTATTTTTATATCACGGTATCGGGATTTATTTGAAACTCGGTTTTCCCAAAAAGAATTCATTAGTGTTAATCGTGTTATCTTCATTCTTAATTACCCATACTGCACGTACGTGTTTGTCTTCTGCTTGTCCGAAGATTTTTTAGTGCTATTGTAGGAGTTATATTATTAATGGTTTGTTGTGCATAAGGAAATTGCATGTTGGCATCACCTGAAGATTCTATATAAGGTGTTTTAAATTGGTTGACACCCGTAATAGATGATAAAAGCGTTCCTTCTCCAATTTAACACTCTTCCGGTGGTGTTTATAAAATAAACTATAATTCATTGCAGAATTTGAGTTATTGTTTATTTCAGGATTCGAAGAAATGCAACACTTTTGAAATGCTTTCTCTTTAATTTAATTGTTACGGTGATACATTATAAAATCATACGTCGGAACAATTGAAGGCGCGCCACGCCAAATTTGCGAAAGTGTGGCTTTAGTATAAATCCTTGTTTTTATTGCTCTGTAATACAAAAATGAATAAATGCTTACAAATTTTGCTAACACGTCGTACCCTGACTCTATGATATTAAATCAAAGGATTTGTGTTTACGTTGAAACAGAACAATTTATTTATTTTTTTTATTTTCTAGTTCTTTCTAAATTAATCTGAAATATTAGTACCGTTAAAATCTTTATTTATACAAGGGTAGATGAGGCGGGCACCGTTAAATTTGTTACTTAAAACAGTAATTTAAATTCATTTCCACTTAACGCGATTTAAATTAACATAAATACTAATAAAATCGCGATGACTGATGCAGTTGTTCATCATCGACTCTTGCACTTTTGAATTATTTACCTGAAAATGTAATTCTCGAAATTCGTTTACTGTTTGACTCAACAATTCCAATTACTTCAAACAAATGAAGTGCCCATGACGCGTACTTTGTACAGAGTAGGTAAAAATATGTTTCGTGGAATATGTATCAAAATATTTGACACAACGTTGCTAAAAACAAAATAACAACATACGAAGCATGGAATTATGAGAAAAATTGCATTCAGTGATTAAAAAAATTGAAAAAATTAATCTTTGGAGGAATTCGTTTAAAAATTTCAAAATCTATCCACAATACTTAAACGTTGAATATCCTGTCAAAATATTTGACATGTAGTTGCTGAGAACAAAACGGCAACGCACGAAACATGAAATTAATAGAAGAAAACTGCAATCAGTGATTTAAAAAAATGTAAAAAATCAATCTCTGGAGAAATTGGTTTAAAAATTACAAAATCCATCCACAATACTTATACGTTGAATATCCTGTCATAATATTTGACATGTAGTTGCTGAGAACAAAATGACAACGCACGAAACATGAAATTAATAGAAAAACTGCATTCAGTGATTAAAAAAGTTGTAAAAAATTAATCTCTGAGGGAATTGGTTTAAAAATGTCAAAATCCATCCACAATACTTATACGTCGAATATCCTGTCAAAAAATTTGACATGTAGTTGCTGAGAACAAAATGGCGACGCACGAAACATGAAATTAGTAGAAAAAACTGCATTCAGTGATTAAAAAAATTGTAAAAAATCAATCTCTGGGGGAATTGGTTCAAAAATTTCAAAATCCATCCACAATACTTATATGTTAAATATCCTGTCAAAAAATTTGACATGTAGTTGCTGAGAACAAAATGGCAACGCACGAAACATGAAATTGATGGAAAAAATTGCATTCAGTGATTAAAAAAATTGTAAAAAATCAATCTCTGGAGGAATTCGTTTAAAAATTGCAAAATCCATCCACAATACTTATACGTTGAATATCCTGTTAAAATATTTGACATGTAGTTGCTGAGAACAAAATGGCAACGCATGAAACATGAAATTGATGGAAAAAAATTGCATTCAGGGATTAAAAAAATTGTAAAAAATCAATCTCTGGGGAAATTGGTTTAAAAATATCAAAATCCATCTAAAATACTTATACGTTGAATATCCTGTCAAAATATTTGACATGTAGTTGCTGAGAACAAAATGGCAACGCAGGAAACATGAAATTAATAAAAAAAACTGCATTCGGCGATTGAAAAATTGGTAAAAAAATAGTCTCTGCAGGAATTGCTTTAAAAATTTCAAAATCCATCCACAATACTCATACGGTGAATATTCTGTCAAAATATTTGACATGTAGTTGCCGAGAACACAATGACAACGCACGGAACATAAAATTAATAAAAAAAACTGCATTCGGCGATTGAAAAATTGGTAAAAAATTAGTCTCTGCAGGAATTGCTTTAAAAATTTCAAAATCCATCCAAAATACTCATACGTTGAATATCCTGTCAAAATATTTGACATGTAGTTGCCGAGAACACAATGACAACGCACGGAACATAAAATTAATAAAAAAAACTGCATTCGGCGATTGAAAAATTGGTAAAAAATTAGTCTCTGCAGGAATTGCTTTAAAAATTTCAAAATCCATCCACAATACTCATACGGTGAATATTCTGTCAAAATATTTGACATGTAGTTGCCGAGAACAAAATGGCAACGCACGGAACATAAAATTAATAAAAAAAACTGCATTCGGCGATTGAAAAATTGGTAAAAAATTAGTCTCTGCAGGAATTGCTTTAAAAATTTCAAAATCCATCCACAATACTCATACGGTGAATATTTTGTCAAAATATTTGACATGTAGTTGCCGAGAACAAAATGGCAACGCACGGAACATAAAATTAATAAAAAAAACTGCATTCGGCGATTGAAAAATTGGTAAAAAAATAGTCTCTGCAGGAATTGCTTTAAAAATTTTAAAATCCATCAACAATACTCATACGTTGAATATCCTGTCAAAATATTTGACATGTAGTTGCCGAGAACACAATGACAACGCACAAAACATAAAATTAATAAAAAAAACTGCATTCGGCGATTGAAAAATTGGTAAAAAATTAGTCTCTGCAGGAATTGCTTTAAAAATTTCAAAATCCATCCACAATACTCATACGTTGAATATCCTATCAAAATATTTGACATGTAGTTGCCGAGAACACAATGACAACGCACGGAACATAAAATTAATAAAAAAAACTGCATTCGGCGATTGAAAAATTGGTAAAAAATTAGTCTCTGCAGGAATTGCTTTAAAAATTTCAAAATCCATCCACAATACTCATACGTTGAATATCCTGTCAAAATATTTGACATGTAGTTGCCGAGAACACAATGACAACGCACGGAACATAAAATTAATAAAAAAAACTGCATTCGGCGATTGAAAAATTGGTAAAAAATTAGTCTCTGCAGGAATTGCTTTAAAAATTTCAAAATCCATCCACAATACTCATACGTTGAATATCCTGTCAAAATATTTGACATGTAGTTGCCGAGAACAAAATGGCAACGCACGGAACATAAAATTAATAAAAAAAACTGCATTCGGCGATTGAAAAATTGGTAAAAAATTAGTCTCTGCAGGAATTGCTTTAAAAATTTCAAAATCCATCCACAATACTCATACGGTGAATATTCTGTCAAAATATTTGACATGTAGTTGCCGAGAACAAAATGGCAACGCACGGAACATACAATTAATAAAAAAAACTGCATTCGGCGATTGAAAAATTGGTAAAAAATTAGTCTCTGCAGGAATTGCTTTAAAAATTTCAAAATCCATCCACAATACTCATACGTTGAATATCCTGTCAAAATATTTGACATGTAGTTGCCAAGAACAAAATGGCAACGCACAAAACATAAAATTAATAAAAAAAACTGCATTCGGCGATTGAAAAATTGGTAAAAAATTAGTCTCTGCAGGAATTGCTTTAAAAATTTTAAAATCCATCTACAATACTCATACGTTGAATATCCTATCAAAATATTTGACATGTAGTTGCCGAGAACACAATGACAACGCACGGAACATAAAATTAATAAAAAAAACTGCATTCGGCGATTGAAAAATTGGTAAAAAATTAGTCTCTGCAGGAATTGCTTTAAAAATTTTAAAATCCATCTACAATACTCATACGTTGAATATCCTGTCAAAATATTTGACATGTAGTTGCCGAGAACACAATGACAACGCACGGAACATAAAATTAATTAAAAAAAACTGCATTCGGCGATTGAAAAATTGGTAAAAAAATAGTCTCTGCAGGAATTGCTTTAAAAATTTCAAAATCCATCCACAATACTCATACGTTGAATATCCTGTCAAAATATTTGACATGTAGTTGCCAAGAACAAAATGGCAACGCACAAAACATAAAATTAATAAAAAAAACTGCATTCGGCGATTGAAAAATTGGTAAAAAATTAGTCTCTGCAGGAATTGCTTTAAAAATTTCAAAATCCATCCACAATACTCATACGGTGAATATTTTGTCAAAATATTTGACATGTAGTTGCCGAGAACAAAATGGCAACGCACGGAACATAAAATTAATAAAAAAACTGCATTCGGCGATTGAAAAATTGGTAAAAAATCAGTCTCTGCAGGAATTGCTTTAAAAATTTCAAAATCCATCCACAATACTCATACGGTGAATATTCTGTCAAAATATTTGACATGTAGTTGCCGAGAACAAAATGGCAACGCACGGAACATACAATTAATAAAAAAAACTGCATTCGGCGATTGAAAAATTGGTAAAAAATTAGTCTCTGCAGGAATTGCTTTAAAAATTTCAAAATCCATCCACAATACTCATACGGTGAATATTTTGTCAAAATATTTGACATGTAGTTGCCGAGAACAAAATGGCAACGCACGGAACATAAAATTAATAAAAAAAACTGCATTCGGCGATTGAAAAATTGGTAAAAAATTAGTCTCTGCAGGAATTGCTTTAAAAATTTTAAAATCCATCTACAATACTCATACGTTGAATATCCTGTCAAAATATTTGACATGTAGTTGCCGAGAACACAATGACAACGCACGGAACATAAAATTAATTAAAAAAAACTGCATTCGGCGATTGAAAAATTGGTAAAAAAATAGTCTCTGCAGGAATTGCTTTAAAAATTTCAAAATCCATCCACAATACTCATACGGTGAATATTTTGTCAAAATATTTGACATGTAGTTGCCGAGAACAAAATGGCAACGCACGGAACATACAATTAATAAAAAAAACTGCATTCGGCGATTGAAAAATTGGTAAAAAATTAGTCTCTGCAGGAATTGCTTTAAAAATTTCAAAATCCATCCACAATACTCATACGGTGAATATTTTGTCAAAATATTTGACATGTAGTTGCCGAGAACAAAATGGCAACGCACGGAACATACAATTAATAAAAAAAACTGCATTCGGCGATTGAAAAATTGGTAAAAAATTAGTCTCTGCAGGAATTGCTTTAAAAATTTCAAAATCCATCCACAATACTCATACGGTGAATATTTTGTCAAAATATTTGACATGTAGTTGCCGAGAACAAAATGGCAACGCACAAAACATAAAATTAATAAAAAAAACTGCATTCGGCGATTGAAAAATTGGTGAAAAATTAATCTCTGCAGGAATTGCTTTAAAAATTTTAAAATCCATCCACAATACTCATACGGTGAATATCCTGTCAAAATATTTGACATTTAGTTGCCGAGAACAAAATGGCAACGCACGGAACATAAAATTAATAAAAAAAACTGCATTCGGCGATTGAAAAATTGGTGAAAAATTAATCTCTGCAGGAATTGCTTTAAAATTTTTAAAATCCATCCACAATACTCATACGGTGAATATCCTGTCAAAATATTTGGCATACAATTATCGAGAACAAAATGGCAACGCACGAAACATAAAATTAATACAAAAAACTGAATTCGGCGATTGGAAAATTGGTGAAAAATTAGTCTCTGCAGGAATTGCTTTAAAAATTTCAAAATTTATCCACAGTACTCATACGGTGAATATTCTGTCATAATATTTGACATATAGTTGCCGAGAACAAAATGGCAATGCACGAAACATTAAATTAATAGAAAAAACTGCATTCGGCGATTGAAAAATTGCTAAAAAATTAGTCTCTGGAGGAATTGGTTTAAAAATTTCAAAATCCATCCACAATACTTATACGTTGAATATCCTGTCAAAAAATTTTACATGTATTTGCTGAGAACAAAATGCCAACGCACGAAACTTTGAAATAGTAATTATTTTAATTTACTTATAATAAGTAATCCTTTATCTTAAATATTTGGTATATAAACCATATAATTACGGACAGATTATTAAAATAAAAATGTGTTAACATTCCAGCGGCGGATTATTTTAAACCGATTAGAGAAGCACACTTCTGACATCTCGTCGACTCCCAAATTGTCACTTTCGACTTTCTAATAGATATCGAAGACTGCCAATTGAGATTCAATTGTTTCTCCGAAGCGCCTCGAGTACTAATCGTCGCAATTTAAGGATAATTGTCTACATGCACGTAATAATTATGCACATATCACTTTTCAGGTTATTGTCCTTGAGAAAATAAAATCTTACCATCTGGGAAAAATAAAAATCTAGAAATTATGATAATAAAATAAATGGTTTTTTTTTGACGTCGACAGCTAGGACATCTGCTAGAAATTATAATAATTAATCAAATCAATTTTTTTTTTGTATAGGTTTGACCATTCAGCCACTAACGATGATATAATTTAGCAGCACCTTAAATAATATTAACATTAGGATGTACAAGGACACTCTTCACGCCAAGGGGTATATCAACAAATCAAAATTAGTTGTTTTTTTTTCAATGAATTATAATGCAAATTTAGTTGTATTTTTTAGTTAAATGCACAATCAATGCATAATAATACGATTAATGATGTGCTAGAATGATTAAAATTAAAATAATACATCAAGAACGACCGAGACAGAGAGATAACTAAAATAAAAAGTTGTCGACTTTCTCTAACCTTTAGTGAAGTATTATTCATTTCCATGTAGAGCTCTCCAATCAAAAAGTTCAATTTGAAGTACTTGAGATGACGAACGTCCAAAAATATGCTCGTTGGAAAATTATCGCAAGATTACGATTCCAATTTTTTTCCTCCTCTCTTAATCACGAACAAGTCTTTGGCATTTCAGTGAAATTCGGCGAGTTTCGCGTTTTCCGTGATTGTGTGTGTGTGTGTGCACGCCGCCCCGGGCGAAGATGTTACCAGTTTTTTCGAAACGGTTTCCAATCCGCCAGCAAGGTTAAGTGAATGTAGCTAAAAGCCATGAAAAGAGTGAGGAGAATCTGCAAACAGAAATGCAAGACGAGACATTTAATATTAAGGTCACCGAAACGAACACGTACACACGTGACACAGAGAGAACACTCTCGCACACGAATACCATTTAATTATTATTATTCTCCGATGATCAGCTTGGGATATTACAAAACAACAATTATGCGCGAGAAGCTTGAAAGATTTACATCGTCGTAGGTAATTAGCTGGGAATTTTTTCCGCGTGCAGGAGTGTGGGGTGGAAATTTTCGGGGGCGCGCGAAACGTACCTATTGTGGAACCTTGTGGGATACCATAACCAAATCAGGAGATCAGATCAGATTATTCAGGAGAATCAAATTAAAAAAAATTAAAAAAATAGTAATGATATGAATGGGTGTATTTCAGTTTTAATGTTTTCTATTGGGAAATGAATAAATAATAAATTTTTCACTGCACGCGAATGACCGTAGTTACAAAATTCATTCAAACGACTGCATAAAATTCTTTTTTTTTGTACATACAATTTCTTTAAGTAACCTATTTCCTGTTTCTGTGTCCCCGTGTAATCCTTCATCTATTGTCTCATATCTAGTAGTGCCAAGTATTTATAAATTACAACCCTAGCCGTGTGTGACGGTATGGCTCAGGCCTATGTAAAAAAAATTCTTTAAGTCTCAATAGCAAAGATTATTGCTTCTTCTTGACCTATGAAAATAATGGAGTTGCAGTTAATGAAACGTCCCAAGACGTAATTATTATCACATTATTTTTATTGTGTAATTAACTTTTAACAATAATAATAATAATACTTTAATTCCCAACAGATTTTAACATCTAATTACAGGGAAAAATATAACAATACTTAAATACCAAAATAAACGGCATGTTAAAGTAAAATATAAAAACCTTAAAATTAAAGTAACTAAAATAACTAAAGATCAAATAGAAAATTTAACTTTGAAAAATTGACTTTTGTATACCTGTGAAGGTGGCTAACAACAATAAAGATTATTATTATTTTTGGCTAATACATACAATAAAGATTATTATTATTATTATTAATATTGGCTAATACATACAATAAAGATTATTATTATTGGCTAATACATTATCGAACCATGTGGGATACCTGGAAAACCCAAGGTTTCCATCATTAAAATCATATGTTTAATTACCGCCGAAACAATTTAACATTGTTTTATTGTTGTTTTACATTGAGTTAACTCGCCGCAAATTGTTCAGATGTCGACGTTGATTGAAATAATTATTGTAAAGTAACAGGTTGACGGATAACTCGCCGAATTCCTGATGCTCGTCGGCCAGGTGTGAATCGCTAATTAGCCAATTAGAGTCGTCGTCGTCGCGGTCGGTAAAAGTGCTTGTTGCATTTGCTGCCGAGGATGGTCTGCCAGTGTCGGCGTAATAAAAAAAAATTATAAATACACGAGAAATTAAAAGGCGATGAAAGTGAATCGAAGTTGGAATCGGAGAAATTTTTTATTGGAACATTATTTCATCGTTAATTAGAGATTTTTTGGTAATCGAAAAAGTATGTGGAATGAAAGTTTGGATGGATATAGTCTATTTAATGTTAGAATACATTTTATTCGTTTAGTAAAGTTTTGAAAAAATCGACTTTTTCAAAATTTTCGATTTTTTCTATTTTCAAGTTTTCTTTGCTGACCAATCACGAGCTTCAAATTGACATTTGTTCTTGCGAAAGTACATTTTCTGAAGGGTCTTGAATGGATCTTTCCGGTGATGTGTAGAAACACAGAATCGAACCAGTGGTTTTTCAAGGAAATAATTTTTAAAGCAATTTTTGAGATGATTTTTGAGGTTTTCGTCAAAAATTAAAAATTACTAATTTTTATTAAATCCGCCTCATATACACACAAGGACCACAGAATTGAAAACCGCGTTTAAATTGGATTCTTCGTTCGGCTGCTACAGCCGTTCAAAGTTTGAAAAAATCGACTTTTTCAAAATTTTCCATAACTAACTTTTTTGCATTTTTTTCTACATGAAATTTTTTAACGCCAATCGATGGATCTAGTTCTTTTGTTGAAAAAAGAGGTACTCCGTAAAAGTCTACGATGATTATTAAGAAAGTTGATTTTTTCGATTTTTCCATTTTCGAGTTTTTTTGCTGACGCACCACGGTCTTCAAATTGACATGTTTTCTTGCGAAAGCACATTTTCTGAAGCGTCTTCAAGAGATCTTTCCAGTGATGTATAGAAACCCCGAATCGAACCAGTGTTTTTTCTGGGAAATCATTTTTAATGCAATTTTTGAGCAAAAGTAAGAAGGGGGGACCCTTGGATGATTTTTCAGGTTTTCGTCAAAAATTTGTAATCACCAATTTTAATTAAATCCAACTCATTGGCACACAAGGACCACAGAATTGAAAACCGCGTTCAAATTGAATTCTTCGTTCGGCCGCTACAGCCGTTCTAAGTTTGAAAAAATCAACTTTTTTCAAATTTTTCCATAAAGTTGCTGGTGACATGCTAACTTTTTTGCATTTTTTTCTGGATGAATTTTTTTAACGACAATCGATTTATCTCGGTCTTCTGATGAAAAAAGAGGTACTGTATAAAAATCTTCGATGATTATTAAGAAAGTTGATTTTTTCCATTTTCGAGTTTTCTTTGCTGACGCGTCACGGGCTTCAAATTGACATTTTTTCTTGCGAAAGTACATTTTCTGAAGGGTCTTGAAGCGATCTTTACGGTGATGTATAGAAACCCCGGATCCAATCAGTGGTTTCGTCAGGAAATCAGTTTTAGTGCAATTTTTGTTAAAAAGTAAGAAGGGGGGACCCTTGGATAAAATTTCAGGTTTTTGTCAAAAATAAAAAAAATTAATTTTAATCAAATCCGACTAATTGACACACGAGGAACACAGATTTGCAATCCGCGGTCAAATTGGATTCTTCGTTCGGCCGCTACAGCCGTTCAAAGTTTGAAAAAGTCGATTTTTTCCACATTTCTTCATAAAGTTCATGGTGACTTGCTAACTTTTTTGCAATTTTTTCCAGATGAAATTTTTTAACGCCAGTCGTTTTATCCCGTTTTTCTGATGAAAAAAGAGGTATTACATAGAGGTCCACGGTGGTTATTAAAAAAGTTGATTTTTTCGAATTTTTCCATTTTCGAGTTTTCTTTGCTGACGTGTCACGGGCTTCAAATTTACATTTTTTCTTGCGAACGCACATTTTCTGAAGCGTCTTGAAGGGATCTTTCGAGTGATGTATAGAAACCCCGAATCGAACCAGTGGTTTTTCCAGGAAATCATTTTTAATGCAATTTTTGAGCAAAAGTAAGAAGGGGGGACCCTTGGATGATTTTTCAGGTTTTCGTCAAAAAATTTTAATCGCCAATTTTAATTAAATCCTACTCATTGGCACTCGAGGACCACAGAATTGAAAACCGCGTTCAAATTGGATTCTTCGTTCGGGCGCTACAGCCGTTCAAAATTTGAAAAATCGACTTTTTTCAAAATTTTCCATGGCGAGTTGCCAACTTTTTTGCAATTTTTTCTAGATGAAATTTTTTAACGCCAATCGATTTATCTCGTTCTTCTGATGGAAAAAGAGGTACAACATAAAGGTTCACGATGATTATTAAGAAAGTTAATTTTTTCGATTTTTTTCATTTTCTTTGCTGACGCGTCATGGGCTTTAAATTGACATTTGTTTTTGCGAAAGTACATTTTCTAAAGCGTCTTGACGGGATCTTTCCAGTGATGTACAGAAACCCCTAATCGAACCAGCGGTTTCTTTAGAAAATCATTTCTTGGCCAGTTTTTCAAATTTTCTTCTGTTGACTAATTCGGTGAATAATAACGATTTTTACAATCAATTTATTACTACTGGAAAAAGAATGCCACACGGTTAATCACAGCTCATTTAACCGGATTAATCAATCCTCTCTTTATAAGGCGAGCCTTACGAAATTCTCTCCGCGCAACGTGGCGCACAGTTATGCAAAGAATGTCTGTTTTGCCATTTTTTTTTTCTATCTCTCCTGTATTTATTTAATAAGGCCGTTTCGCAACACTCCATTGTGCTCCAAACCAATTACTAACCATAAGCACAGATTCGTATCATGACTGCAGCACACGCACATTATATGCATAAAATGATTATAAAACGTTTCACCAGAACTGAGTCAAATCGGTGATAAAAGATCTAAAATAAAGCGGCGAATTTATTGGAATGCCTTGGGGGATACCATACGCGTGTGTCCTAAATGTTTGTAAATTTGCGTTTGAAGAGTATAAATTTAGTTAAAGACAGTTAAATAGAAATCAAACAAATCGTAGTGTGAGATAATGTTTTTATTTTCGATACGGTATGTTTGAACTGTATATACGGGCACAAGTTTGAAAATTTAGATTATTCATTTTCTTACATAAAGCCCAATTATTTTTCGTTGTTAATGACTACAACTTCAGCCATAAAACTCTCTTTTGCAAATTATCATCAAGGTAAAGGTATTCAGTATAAAATTTTTAAACATGAATTTTTATGTAAAATCGATTGTGTCTGAATATGAAGCTGATATTCATGTCATGCACAACCTGAATTCCTGTCAACCATCCGTCCTTTACAAAAAAATACATATCTATTCGTACACATTGAATATCATTTTGATATGACTCAACTGGTATTCCCCAAGGCACGAGCATATTCGAGAATCGGAAATTAGTGGATGTTATTTATTATGATCTTGTGTGTATGTAAAGTGTGTTTCTAGGTCAGCCGCCGAAAAAATCGGCAGACGCGATCGATCAATGATAAAATGAGCATTACTTTCCTACACTTTTACTAATTTCATGTGCGAGGCAAAAAGACGTTCGGCGCGCAATTTAACCCAAATTTCATGCCCAAATACCGGAGCAAATCGAGAGAACCATCAACGGGACGTTATTCATCAAATCGGCAGCTTCTTCAACAAACTATAGAAAAAAATAAGTTCCACAGGCGTTGGTGATATAATGGTACAAAAAATATCTGGTATCCCACAAGGCACGCATTCGCGCTTGCGTACAGTGGGTTAAACAAATATCCAGAATTGAATCGCAACGCATGTGTGTGTGTTACATATGTTAATTGTTGTTTACAGCTGATAATTACATTACGCTCTCGATAAATACTCTCGGTCGGTAATGTTTCAACTCAAGTCATTTTTTTGGTGGATTGGATAAGATTAAACTGGAACACTTTTATGTGTTTATTTTGCGAAATGCCTGTGGCAATCGCAAGTTTCTACTGTTACTAAACTCACTCGGCAGCGTTTTGTCACGCTACTATTATCATCGGTGTGCATATTAAGTAATAACTGCGACCGACGGCTGCTTACCACGCGATTAATTCGAAACGAAATCGCAAAGTGCATTTTTAAGGAATTTTTGTGTGGGCAATACTTGTCCGTTGAAAAAAATGCAATAATCACAATAGTTTATTGTTTACGTTGTTCGGCACCGACACCAAAACCTCGTCGGAAAAATCAAAAATAAAATAGACTTTAGATACTTTTTAAAATGATCCAGTTGTGTGTAATGAGATGAATTTTAAAGATTTAAAAATTGCAGGTCTTGGAAGTTAATCTTCCAAGATCTGCAGTTATTTTTCTAAATGTTCTTTTATTTATTTATTTATTTATTACAAAAACCCAACAAACATTATGTCCAAGTTTGAAATAACTAAATAATTTTGATAACCTTAAACTTTTGTATTATGAATTTGTTCGCCCCAAAATGTAATATTGCTATCAAATTTGGAGTTCAATTGCAAACACCAATCATCGCAACTGCATGAAAGAAAATCTATTTTTCGCATCTTATTAAATAATATAAACGTTGTTAAATCGTTTTTGATCGAGAAAGTTATCCATTATTCGGCCGAATCATTTTCTCCACAGGTGACGCCTAATCAAATGATAGCGGTTTCATTGCCCAACAGGTTTCAGCCAATGACACGACGACGATTTTACTTTCCCCAACAGTTTAGTTGTTACTATGGTTACGATTTGTTTTTAATCAGCAAACTGCCGCAATTTCCAATTAGAAACATTATTCGTTATAATTTAATATAAACAGAAAAATATTTAGGTAATTAATATGATGCGAAAAAGTATAGTATTAAACTATTTTACCGTAAAAATTTAAATCCCAGAATCATAAATCACTAAGTATTCAATTTTTAAATAAATTTAATAAAAATTTTATTATATTTATTTGCTTCTGTCTCAAATTTATCAATTTTTAAGTTGATTCTAAAAACTTCTCCTTTATAACATTTTGCAGTACGTAATTATTTTGTCTCAAATTTATCAATTTTTAAGTTAATTCTAAAAACTTCTCCTTTATAACATTTTGCAGTACATAATTATTTTGTCTCAAATTTATCAATTTTTAAGTTAATTCTAAAAACTTCTCCTTTATAACATTTTGCAGTACGTAATTATTTTGTCTCAAATTTATCAATTTTTAAGTTAATTCTAAAAACTTCTCCTTTATAACATTTTGCAGTACGTAATTATTTTGTCTCAAATTTATCAATTTTTAAGTTAATTCTAAAAACTTCTCCATTATAACATTTTGCAGTACGTAATTATTTTGTCTCAAATTTATCAATTTTTAAGTTAATTCTAAAAACTTCTCCTTTATAACATTTTGCAGTACGTAATTATTTTGTCTCAAATTTATCAATTTTTAAGTTAATTCTAAAAACTTCTCCTTTATAACATTTTGCAGTACGTAATTATTTTGTCTCAAATTTATCAATTTTTAAGTTAATTCTAAAAACTTCTCCTTTATAACATTTTGCAGTACGTAATTATTTTGTCTCAAATTTATCAATTTTTAAGTTAATTCTAAAAACTTCTCCTTAATCACATTTTCCAGTACGTAATTATTTTTACAAGAACGATTACGTTTTTGTGAATCGTAATTTTAATTGAAAAGGGGAATAAGGAAAGAGAAAACGGCGACCGGCACGAGGTCAGACCTCGGTATATCCACGCCGAAAACAGGTTTGGGGTGGAACAAGTGCCTAAAATGGTAGGCGGTCCAGATGTAGGTGAAATTCTTTGCGGAAAGAATAACCGAAACGAAAAAAAAAATCATCGAAAACGATCGAAACTGAATTTAAATAAAAAGGGAGCAAAATTGTGGCGAACGAGTGGAAAGTTACATATTCTTCGTGTCTGCTGCTTAATCTACCCCTCGAATCGTGTACGCTACGGCGAGTTTTACCTGCCGACGGCAAAGATACAGGAAGTCGTACCCCTGACGCGACTTCCTGTTTTACGGTGCGTGATATTCCTTTAGAAACGAAATTGATTAAAGATTTTTTTCTAAAATTTTCAAACAGACTTTTTGCATTTTTTTTAACGCTGATCGGTGTAGCTCTTCTGATGAAGAAAAAGGTATTACATAAAGGTTTACGATGATTATTAAAAAAGTAGATTTTTTCGATTTTTTCCATTTTCGAATTTTCTTTGCTGACGCGTCACGGGCTTCAAATTAAGATTTTTTCTTGCGAAAGTACATTTTCTGAAGCGTCTTGAAGGGATGCTTCTAGTGATGTATAGAAACCCCGAATCGAACCAGTGGTTTTTCTAGGAAATCATTTTTAATGCAATTTTTGAGCAAAAGTAAGAAGGGGGGACCCTTAGATGATTTTTCAGTTTTTTGTCAAAAATTTTGAATCAAAAATTTTAATTAAATCCGACTAATTGACACACAAGGAACACAAATTTGAAATCCGCGTTCAAATTGGATTTTTCGTTTAGCCGCTACGGCTGTTGAAAGTCTGAAAAAATCGACTTTGTCAAAATTTTCTATAAAGTTCATGGTGACTTGCTAACATTTTTGCTATTTTTTCTGGATTAAATTTTTTAACGCCAATCGTTTCATCTCGTTTTTCTGGTGAAGAAAAAGGTATTACATAAGGTTCTACGATGCTTATTAAAAGAGTTGATTTTTTCGATTTTTTTCCATTTTCGAGTTTTCTTTCCTGACGCATCACGGGCTTCAAATTGGCATTTTTTCTTGCGCAAGTACATTTTCTGAAGCGTCTTGAAGTAATCTTTCCGGTGATGTATAGAAACCCCGAATCGAACCAGTGGTTTCTTCAGGAAATCATTTTAAAGTCAATTTTTGAACAAAAATAAGAAGGGGGGACCCTTCTATCGATTTTCATGTTTTCGTCAAAAATTAAAAATCACCAATTTTAATTGAATCCGACTAACTTGCACCCGAGAAGCACAGATTTGAAATCCGCGTTCAATTTGGATTTTTCGTTTAGCCGCTACAGCCGTTCAAAGTTTGAAAAATTCGACTTTTTTCAAAATTTTCTACAAAGTTCATGGTGACTTGCTAACTTTTTTCCAATTTTTTCTTTATAAAAATTTTTAACGCCAGTCGATTTATTTCATTCTTCTGATGAAGAAAATAGTATTACATAAAGGTCTACGATGATTATTAAAAGAATTGATTTTTTCGATTTTTTCCATTTTCGAATTTTCTTTGCTGATGCGTCAGGGGCTTCAAATTGACATTTTCTTTTGCGAATGAACATTTTCTGGAGCGTCTTGAAAGGATCTTTCCAGTGATGTATAGAAACCCCGAATCGAACCAGTGGTTTCTTCAGGAAATTATTTCAAAGCCAATTTTTGAGCAAAAGTAAGAAGGGGGGACCCTTCTATCAAATTTCACGTTTTCGTCAAAACTTAAAAATTGCCAATTTCAATTGAATTTGACCAATTAGTACCCAAACAGCACAGATTTGAAATCCGCGTTCGAATTGGATGTTTCGTTTAGCCGCTACAGCCGTTCAAAATCTGAAAAAATCGACTTTTTCAAAATTTTCTATCGTGACTTGCCAACTTTTTTGCATTTTTTTTTAGATGAAATTTTTTAACGCCAATCAACTTATCTCATTTTTCTGACGAAGAAAAAGGTATTACATAAAGGTCTACGATGATTATTAAGAAAGTGGATTTTTTCGATTTTTTCCATTTTAGAGTTTTCTTTGCTGACGCGTCACGTGCTTCAAATTTACATTTTTTCTTGCGCAAGTACATTTTCTGAAGCGTCTTGAAGGGAGCTTTCCGGTGATGTATAGAAACACCGAATCGAACCAGTGGTTTCTTCAGGAAATCATTTTAAAGCCAATTTTTGAGCAAAAGTAAGAAGGGGGGACCCTTCTATCGGTTTTCACGTTTTCGTCAAAAATTAAAATTTTCCAATTTTATTCAAATCCGACTAACTTGCACCCGAGAAGCACAAATTTGAAATCCGCGTTCGATTTGGATTCTTCGTTTAGTCGCTGCGGTCTTTCAAAGTCTGAAAAAATCGACTTTTATCAAAATTTTCTATCGTGACTTGCCAACTTTTTTGCATTTTTTCTAAGATGAAATTTTTCAACTCCAATTGATTTAGCTCGTTCTTCTGACGAAGAAGAAGGTATTACATAAGGGTCTACGATGATTATTAAAAGAGTTGATTTTTTCGATTTTTTCCATTTTCGAATTTTCTTTGCTGACGCGTCACGGGCTTCAAATTGACATTTTTTCTTACGAGAGTACATTTTCTGAAGTGTCTTGAAGGGATCTTTCCAGTGATGGATAGAAACCGCAAATCGAACCAGTGGTTTTTTCAGGAAATCATTTCAAAGCCAATTTTTGAGCAAAATAAGAAGGGGGGACCCTTCTATCGAATTTCACGTTTTCATCAAAAATTAAAAATCTCCAATTTTAATTGAATCTGGCCAACTTGCACCCAAGGACCACAGATTTCAAATCCGCGTTCGATTTGCATTTTTCGTTTAGCCGCTACGGCTATTCAAAGTCTAAAAAAATCGACTTTTATCAAAATTTTCCATTGTGACTTGCCAACTTTTTTGCATTTTTTTCTAGATGAAATTTTTTAACGCCAATAAATTTAGCTCGCTCTTCTGATGAAGAAAAAGGTAATACATAAGGGTCTACGATGATTATTAAAAAAGTTGATTTTTTCGATGTTTTCCATTTTCGAGTTTTCTTTGCTGACGCTTCACGGGCTTCAAATTGACATTTGTTCTTGCGATAGTACATTTTCTGAAGCATCTTGAAGAGATCTTTCCAGTGATGTATAGAAACCCCGAATCGAACCAGTGGTTTCTTCAGGAAATCATTTCAAAGCCAATTTTTGAGCAAAAGTTTTCGTCAAAATTTTAAAATCGCAAATTTGAATTAAACCCGATTAATTTGGACACAAGGAGATATGAAAAAAAGAACGTGCCTATACAGTGGCGTGGTTTCCGAAAATTCGCAAAAAATGCAAGGGTTGAAAAAAAAACATTTTTTGGCTCATCTTTGCAAAAAGTAGTGTAAATTTCGTAATAACGAAAAATAAAGAATAATTAATAAAATTTTAGATTGTAATCGTCAGGCGCACACATTTTAAGTTGTAACCGATAATAAATAAATTGGATTTTTTGTTTTCATCTAATTAATGGTGTTTTAATTATAATAGCGACTTAATTAGGCTCGAGGACTTAATTTGGTATGCCGAAAACAATTTAGAGACCGATAATTAATGCCATGAAGGTTGTGTGAACAAATGTTATGGTTATGTGCGGACAAGAGCAAGGACGGTGTATGAAAAAAAAAAACAATTAAAATTATACAATCAATTGTTGTGCGTTCAATTAACTTCTGCGGTTTTTGGTTTAATGTTTTTCTCAATAAAAATAGGATATTATAAAAAATGTATGACTTCATTACAAATGTTATATTATTAAATTAATCAAATAAATTACATTTTAATTAAAATCCTGCAAAAGATTTTGATTGCAAAGGTTTTTTCTTTTATCTTTTTCTTAATGGTAAGAATCTTGGAACTAACAAATTATACCGGAAACATAAATTATTCATTTGCTTATATCAAATTTCTTGATTTTCGAAAATGTGTCATACTTTCTCGTTAATTATAAAATTATAATTGTTATGCTCGTTAAATTCATTGTTTTTAATAAAAATATTTTTTTTCTACGTCCGTTATAAAATGTACGGTTTTTTTCATTAATCTGCGTTCATAAAATATGTGATTCCTGAACCCTTCAAGTAGCGTGAAAAAAAGTGCCATAACGGTTCATTTTTTCACTCTTTTGCGTGAAAAAAAGTGCCGTAGCGGTTCATTTTTTAACGCAACTAAAAAATTGTTTGCGCAAAGTGTGTCATGAACGCTTCGCAACACGCCGCGAGTTCCGCCGATAAATAACATACATTCGTTTCCGATCAAGACTACTTGATGATGATTATTATTTTCTTTATTTAAAACAAGTATTATTACTTATAAAAAATCATTAAGGTTTTATCAAACTTAAAAATTTATTTAAAGTTACGGACGTAGAAAAAATTTTGTATGAAACTCGAGAGTAAAGCAACTTTTTTTCACTTGTAGGAATTGCCGCACTCGCCTTCGGCTCGTGTGCCAATCTTTCCTACTCGTGAAAAAAAGTATTACTTTACTCACTTGTTGCATAAATAACTATTTCTGCAACCAATTTTTTTTTTCAAAAATTCATAACCTTGCTCCAAATCATCGCAACGACTCGAATTTTCAAGGCATTTAAAGGAAATTGATTAAATTTTTCTGCCATTGTGCTAAAATTTCCCGCCGATTTTTTTTGCGCACGGTACAGCTTGTCAAAGTTGGACAATTTTTTACATAAAAAAAACATTTTTTTTTCATCGCGTTGTTACGGGGGGTGGGTTGGACTTGGGGTCAAAATCAACTACACATTCTTAAAGATAAAACTTGAATCTTTCCCAAACTGAAAGATTCATCGATTTTCGATCAAATTGAACCAAGTTACGACGGTTTGAAAAATCGAGTCTTTCGAGTGGCGCTTTTTTTTGACGTGTATTTCGATTAACATCTTCTTTTGCAATAATTTAGATTTTTAATGATTTAAAATAAAGAAGAAACGCGTCCATCGGCCACCAATTAAAAGTGACAGGCGATTCGCAACTGTCTGCAGTGAGACAAACGAGCGTCGACGGCTCGAAGTGGAAGAAAGTGAAAATTGAAAACGGTGAAACCGCCACGAATCTGTCGTAATTGTGCGCGGTTTTTTGTTATTTAGTTAATTAGTAATTGAAAGCGAATTAATTGCAATTACGGAGATAATTAAGTCCACTTCGCCTCTGGCTAGAAAATTCATTCGCAATGTCATTAATTTTAGGTTATGTAACATCAATTACCATTAGCGGTAACATTGTTACATTGGTAGAAAAAGAAAATTAAATGTCATTTATAAATGGTCGCTTGGGTATTTAATTATTTGATATTTAAAAGGCAATTTTGATTCAAATTTGTTTATTGAATACACTTTTTTTAAATCGTCGTCAAAATAAGAGAAGATAAAAAATATTTTTTTTTTTAGAAAATTAACACAATCATATTTATCTACACAACTGCACATTTTTGAAAATGGACCAACGGTGCTTGTTACAGCATTCTCTGGCCCGGCTCTTCATCCGGACGCAAGAACCACCGGCGTGTGAAAAATATATTTTTTTACAAATAATATTTACGTTTTGAAATTCACGCATTTTTTGCATGGGATACATGATTTATAAAATTTAATGTCATGAAGGCTGAAAAACCTCCGGCCAATTGCCTGTTGAGGTCATTTTTAAGCGTCCCAATAAACGTATTGTCTCTCTCTCTCTGAATGCCGTGCATATTTAAAGTTTCATCTCGAATTAATTCTTGTGTAATTTTTGTCTCCTCGCATTTTAAATGAAATCCCGATGGCTTTGCAAAATCGGACTTCCGCGATCTCGATTATGAACGCCGGCCTCGGCGATATCCGTTCTGTGTGTTGGTGGAGGAGGAATGACGTTTCGAAACCCCCGTTTAGATCAAAGTCGTCGGCGATGTGGCAAGGGCTAATTAGTGCCTTACGGTAATTGGCGGATGTAATTTTTGACTTGATGATTTCAGTGGTTCCAAAAACCACTTTAAATAATTACTCGTTTGCGTTTTGCACAATCGGAACTGAGAAATATTCAATTTTTTATTCCCTATCCTCTTTTAAAGCAGTTTAATGCTCTAGGGTGGTTATTAACACAAGTTTTTTTGTAAAATGTCAAAAAAGTTTTCTTTGTTTTTAAATTTATTTTATAAAATGAGTAAGAATAGGCGTATTTAATTTATTTATTTTGATACATTGTTTAGATAAACAGTAAGTTTAAAGTAGGCACTCACTGTCAGTCATCGGTGACTGACGTGGCCCCACTGGAATACTTCCGTGTCAGTCACCTGTGACTGACAAAGCAGTCAACGTGTTAAAAAAGTATTTTTTTTTTAATTTTCACATTTTCGAGTTAACTTTGCGAACGCGTCACGGGCTTTAAATTGCACAAGGGTCACCGATGACTGACGTGGCCCCACTGGAATACTTCCGTGTCAGTCACCTGTGACTGACAAAGCAGTCAACGTGTTAAAAAAGTAATTTTTTTGATTTTTTACATTTTCGAGTTAACTTTGCGAACGCGCCACGGGCTTCAAATTGCACAAGGGTCACCGATGACTGACGTGGCCCCGCTGGAATACTTCCGTGCCAGTCACCTGTGACTGACAAAGCAGTCAACGTGTTAAAAAAGTAATTTTTTTGATTTTTTACATTTTCGAGTTAACTTTGCGAACGCGTCACGGGCTTCAAATTGCATAAGGGTGTTGTTTTTTTTTCTGTTTTCTTTTATAATGAAATCCTCTGAAAATATTAATGTATATTTATGTTCCCAATTAGAATCACCAAGGATACCGGGACTTCCCCTCGGCCGACGTGATGGGCACTGCTGCCGAGTGCGGATCCAGCGGACCAAGAGGCAGAAAATGAAGGACTACATAGGTGTCCAAGGCTCCACACGTGTCCATCCTCACGAATCCACATTGCCGAGGAACCCACAGGCCAAATGAAGATTGCAAATTATTCAAAGATTAAGAAATGTAATAGATTTGAGTTGACTTTGAAACAATAACCTGTAACATGTTATATATTGGTGTCTAAATGAATAAAACAAATCTACATTACAGCATAAAACCACTGTCTTCTTATTTATAAGGCCCATCATGAATTTTTTAAAATTTTTCAGAGACGCAACATTTTTTGCATGCATTTTTTTCCTGATTAATGCTATGGAAAAAACGGTGAAAATCATGAAATGACCAAAACATTTTTTTTTTAAATACCTCTTGTCGTTCCTAGTCTCCTGATACAAATCTTGAAAATTTTTCGAAATCAATTTTGCGTGGATAAAATACCTCTTGTCGTTCCTAGTCTCCTGATACAAATCCAGAAAATTTTTCGAAATTCATTTAGGGTACACATTCTGAACCGTAAATTTTCGATCGATTTTTGAAGAGTAAAATACCTCTTTGCGTTCCTAGTCTCCTGATACAAATCCTGAAAATTTTTCGAAATCAATTTTGCGCGGACAAAATACCTCTTGTCGTTCCTAGTCTCCTGATACAAATCCCGAAAATTTTTCGAAATTAATTTGGGTAGACATTCTGAACCGTAAATTTTCGATCGATTTTTGAAGAGTAAAATACCTCTATGCGTTCCTAGTCTCCTGATACAAATCCTGAAAATTTTTCGAAATCAATTTTGCGTGGACAAAATACCTCTTGTCGTTCCTAGTCTCCTGATACAAATCCCGAAAATTTTTCGAAATTAATTTGGGTAGACATTCTGAACCGTAAATTTTCGATCGATTTTTGAAGAGTAAAATACCTCTTTGCGTTCCTAGTCTCCTGATACAAATCCTGAAAATTTTTCGAAATCAATTTTGCGTGGACAAAATACCTCTTGTCGTTCCTAGTCTCCTGATACAAATCCCGAAAATTTTTCGAAATTAATTTGGGTAGACATTCTGAACCGTAAATTTTCGATCGATTTTTGAAGAGTAAAATACCTCTATGCGTTCCTAGTCTCCTGATACAAATCCTGAAAATTTTTCGAAATCAATTTTGCGTGGACAAAATACCTCTTGTCGTTCCTAGTCTCCTGATACAAATCCCGAAAATTTTTCGAAATTAATTTGGGTAGACATTCTGAACCGTAAATTTTCGATCGATTTTTGAAGAGTAAAATACCTCTTTGCGTTCCTAGTCTCCTGATACAAATCCTGAAAATTTTTCGAAATCAATTTTGCGTGGACAAAATACCTCTTGTCGTTCCTAGTCTCCTGATACAAATCCAGGAAATTTTTCGAAATTAAATTAGGGTACACATTCTGAACCGTAAATTTTCGATCGATTTTTGAAGAGTAAAATACCTCTTTGCGTTCCTAGTCTCCTGATACAAATCCCGAAAATTTTTCGAAATCAATTTTGCGTGGACAAAATACCTCTTGTCGTTCCTAGTCTCCTGATACAAATCCCGAAAATTTTTCGAAATTAATTTGGGTAGACATTCTGAACCGTAAATTTTCGATCGATTTTTGAAGAGTAAAATACCTCTTTGCGTTCCTAGTCTCCTGATACAAATCCAGGAAATTTTTCGAAATTAAATTAGGGTACACATTCTGAACCGTAAATTTTCGATCGATTTTTGAAGAGTAAAATACCTCTTTGCGTTCCTAGTCTCCTGATACAAATCCTGAAAATTTTTCGAAATCAATTTTGCGTGGACAAAATACCTCTTGTCGTTCCTAGTCTCCTGATACAAATCCCGAAAATTTTTCGAAATTAATTTGGGTAGACATTCTGAACCGTAAATTTTCGATCGATTTTTGAAGAGTAAAATACCTCTTTGCGTTCCTAGTCTCCTGATACAAATCCCGAAAATTTTTCGAAATTAATTTTGCGTGGACAAAATACCTCTTGTCGTTCCTAGTCTCCTGATACAAATCCAGGAAATTTTTCGAAATTAAATTAGGGTACACATTCTGAACCGTAAATTTTCGATCGATTTTTGAAGAGTAAAATACCTCTTTGCGTTCCTAGTCTCCTGATACAAATCCAGGAAATTTTTCGGAATTAATTTAGGGTACACATTCTGAACCGTAAATTTTCGATCGATTTTTGAAGAGTAAAATACCTCCTTGTCGTTCCTAGTCTCCTGATACAAATTTTTCCAAATTAATTTTGTGTGCACAAAATACCTCTTGTCGTTAGAAGGCAAACATTCTGAACCACAAATCATTTTTTTAATTTTTTCGAGACAACATTTTTTGCATGCATTTTTATGGAAAAAAAATCGGCGAAAATCATGAAATGCAAAAAAAAATATTTTTTAGAGTGGCTGAAACAGCGGTCGAGGATTAAATGAAAGGTTTAAACAAACAAAGTAAAATGTGTTTAATACGTTTATTATTAAAGAGCAGCATTTTTACATTCAAGACACATATTAAGAACATAAATACACTTGCGAAAATGCATGAAAGAGATATTAAAATTGGGGTCAGGGTCTGTGCAATAGTCTGACCAGTTCCAGATTAGTTGCGAGAAAACAAGTGTCTGGTAAAGGTGTGCAGACGTCAACCTCTTCGGTGCATTTTCGCAAAAATCCCAATAACGAAGGAGAACTCGGGTAAGTCTTATTGTGTAAATAACAGTTTTCATTAAATTTTCACTTCGAAGCAACGCGTGAAGGTCGACAGTAGTTGATTCGAATGAAATGTATCGTGATACGATAGGATATACATTTCTGCATAAATTATCTATAAAATTACAAAACATTAGTACCAAGAAATATGTGTATAATTTATTAATTGGTGACATTCATATTGCTTGTGACTTTATTTCTGAGCGGTTTTAAATAAATAATCAAAAAATTATGTCATTGGCGTATAAGTAAATAGCCTTGAATAAGCCAAAAATTAAAAGCATTTGTATTCTGAATATTCATGTTTATGATTAAACACCAGCATTTCAATGAATTGGTGCAACTATGCCGGCTGATTAATAAAAAAAAAACTAACCTTGCTTCCTGATATTGGCAAATAATTGAATATGCAAAGAACAATTTGTTTTTACAAATTATCTATTACAAGCAGAATCGAAAATTAATGGAAAATATCATTAATTTGAAAAAAATTGATTTCCGAGTTTTTTTTGCGAACGCGCCACTGGCTTAAAATTAACATTTGAGGCTGCGCAAGTACATTTTCCGAAGCGTCTTGAACGGATCTTTCCAGTGATGTAAAGAAATCCCGAATCAGACCAGTGGTTTCTTCAGGAAATCATTTCAAAGCCAATTTTTGCGAAAAAGTAAGAAGGGGGGACCCTTGGATGATTTTTCAGTTTTTTGTCAAAAATTTTGAATCGCCAATTTTAATTAAATCCGACTAATTGACACACAAGGAACACAGATTTTAAATCCGCGTTCACATTGGATTTTTCGTTTAGCCGCTATCGCTATTCAAAGTCTGAAAAAATTGACTTTTTCAAAATTTGTTCATGATGACTTGCCAATTTTTTTGCATTTTTTCCAAGATGAAATTTTCTAACGCAAATTAATTTATCTCGTTCTTCTGCTGAAGAAAAAAGTATTACATAAGGATCTACGATGATTATTAAAAAAGTTGACTTTTTCGATTTTTTCCATTTTCGAGTTTTCTTTGCTGACGCGTCACAGGCTTCAAATTGACAATTGTTCTTGCAATTGTACATTTTTTGATGCGTCTTAATGAGAGCTTTCGAATGACGTATAGAAACCCCGAATGGAACCAGTGGTTTCTTCAGTAAATCATTTCAAAGCCAATTTTTGCGAAAAAGTAAGAAGGGGGGACCCTTGGATGATTTTTCAGTTTTTTGTCAAAAAATTTGAATCGCCAATTTTAATTAAATCTGTCTAATTGACACACAAGGAACACAGATTTGAAATCCGCGTTCAAATTGGATTCTTCGTTTAGCCGCTGCGGCCGTTCAAAGTCTGAAAAAATCGACTTTTTTTTTAATTTTCCATAAAGTTCATGGCGACTTGCTAACTTTTTTGCTATTTTTTCTGGATGAAATTTATTAACGCCAATCGTTTTATCTCGTTCTTCTGATGAAGAAAAAGGTATTACATGAAGGTCTACGATAATTATTAAAAAAGTTGATTTTTTCGATTTTTTCCATTTTCGAATTTTCTTTGCTGACGCGTCACGGGCTTCAAATTGATATTTTTTCTTGCGAAAGTACATTTTCTGATGCGTCTTAACGAGATCTTTCGAATGACGTATAGAAACCCCGAATTGAACTAGTGGTTTCGTCAGGAAATCATTTCAAAGCCAATTTTTGAGCAAAAGTAAGAAGGGGGGACCCTTGGATGATTTTTCAGTTTTTTGTCAAAAATTTTGAATCGCCAATTTTAATTAAATCCGACAAATTGACACATGAGGAGTACAGATTTTAAATCCGCGTTCAAATTGGATTCTTCGTTTAGCCGTTACCGCTATTCAAAGTCTGAAAAAATCGACTTTTTTTTAAATTTTCCATAAAGTTCATGGCGAGTTGCTAACTTTTTTGCTATTTTTTCTGGATGAAGTTTTCTAACGCCAATCGTTTTATCTATTTCTTCTGGTGAAGAAAAAGGTATTACATAAGGTTCTACGATGATTATTAAAAAAGTTGATTTTTTCGATTTTTTCCCTTTTCGAATTTTCTTTGCTGACGCGTCACGGGCTTCAAATCAACATTTGTTTTTGCGAAAGTACATTTTCTGAAGCGTCTTGAAGAGATCTTTCCAGTGATGTATAGAAACCCCGAATCGAACCAGTGGTTTCTTCAGGAAATCATTTCAAAGCCAATTTTTGAGCAAAAGTAAGAAGGGGGGACCCTTGGGTAGTTTTCAGGTTTTCATCAAAAATTAAAAATCGCCAATTTTAATTCAATCCGGCTAATTTGCACCCAAGGAGCACAGATTTGAAAACCGCGTTCGATTTGGACTTTTCGTTTAGCCGCTACGGTCCTTTAAAGTTTGAAAAAATCGACTTTTTCTAAATTTTCTTGACATCTTTTTTGCGATTTAACGTCAATCGATTTACCTCGTTCTTCTAATGAAAAATAGTATACTTCAATGGTCTACGATTATTATTTAGGACAAAAACACGAGAAGAAAGTAATTAAAATCATAAAATATATTAACATTAAATAATAAAACCTACATCTATCATCGTACATACTCCAACTCTTAGAAACTAAAGACCATTTAATATAAACAAAATCTACGACTAAAACTAGATCTGCAAGTTTAAACATAAATTTATATTAAATGATGAAACACCATCGTGTCGAGCGAATATTAGCATTATATGTACACAATATATATTTTTTTCTGTTCCTCAAATCATCATGCGACGCCCTCCAAATACGGACCGTTATTTCTTCTGGGATCCATGGTGCCATAGCTGTAACTGTAAGGGCCCAAATTTAGTTCGTTCGCTTGTTTCCTGGGCCAGGCGTGACTCTTGTAGGAATTGCACGCGATCAGACTGTTCATTCCCGGAGGTCGACTTCTTTCGATCGAAATACCATTGCCGACACTTCTTATACTGTAAAATAAAAAAAAACATATAAAGTTGATGCTAGTACAAAAATTTAAAAAAAAAAAAACGTAAAATTGATGCTAATACCAAAAATAATTTAAAAAAAACATAAAATAATGCTAATACCAAAAAATTAAAAAAAAACATATAAAATTGATGTTAATACCAAAAAATTTAAAAAAATAAACATATAAAATTGATGCTAATACCAAAAAAATAAAAGCAAAAACATATAAAATTGATGCTAATACCAGAAAATTAAAAAAAAAACATATAAAATTGATGCTAATACCAAAAAAATTAAAAATAAAACATATAAAATTGATGCTAATACCAAAAAAATAAAAGAAAAAACATATAAAATGGATGCTAATAAGAGAAAATTTAAAAAAAACATATAAAATTGATAGTAATACCAACAAATTTAAAAAAAAACATAAAATTGATGCTAATAACAACAAATTTAAAAAAGACAGAGTCTGAATATTTAAAATTCGCGCCTAATTATGATAAAAGGTCAACATTTTTGACATTACAAAATCTCCTCTGGTGATTATATCATTTAATACCCACGTGTTAGTGATGGAAAATCGTTTTTTTTTGTCAATAAAATAATAAATAAGTTAGAAACAATTCACATATTCACGCTATATTTCGTAGTTATTAAATAAAATAATATTTTACCTCTTAACGCTTTCCGTGACGCTGATAGTGGCCGATTTCGCGATGCTGCCGTTGAAATCTCCGTTCGGGATTTTCTCCTCTTTGAGTTCCACGTAGTTCGTGGTTCGCCTGTTGCACAGAAGGAAGATGAAGATGATGGCGCCGACGACTAGATGGATGCCGACGACGAACATTGAAGATTTTCTGAATCCGACGTGATCGTAGAGGATTCCACTAACCGAAGGACCGATGAAAGCGCCCAAAGCGAACGTGCTCGTCCATAATCCAGAAATCAGCCCAAACGTATCCAAATTATTCGGGAAGCCATGCGCACTATAAAAAGAAACATTATTTTAGAAAGAAACGTTTGAAAGTGTCACCTATTAACAGAAAAAATTGAGGCTGTTCCAAGTAGTTCACGAACGTGAACCAGAACATTAATGTTTAAAAAAAAAAACAGAAAAATTAATATATGATTAATTAATTTCTCACTTAACCCGTGGTGAAACATAATTATATAATTTGATTAATTAAAACTCCTTGAGAATGACCTAAGGTCGAAACTAGTCGGAGAGAAAAATAAAATCAATGAAACAAAACCAAGTGTTTTAATTAATCAAATTAGAAAAATTAAATTACCGTCACACGTGTCTTATTCTTAGTTCAAATTTAAAAAAAAATCTCCAAATTGCGTACAATTTCTATAATTAATTAATTACGTTTTTTGACCAGCGGCGGCTCGTGGATTTCCGTAGGAAGGGCAAATACAAAGATGTCGCTCGTGCCGCACTACTTATTCTCATAGAGGAAGCAAATATTTCATTGCTGTTCTTCCGTTGCCCCGCCGCCGAACATCCACGAGCCGCCACTGCCTTTGACACATGATTATGTCACCGAGTGAAGTCATGTACATCGGTATTTAGAATCAATCAATATTTAACGTTCGCCGAGAATGAAGCAATCAACGTTTTAACGTTCCGATATGCATTGTTTTATTTCTTGAAATTTGCGTCCGTAGTTATCGGCATCGTGTGTTTTATTGCGTTTCCGTGATGAACGGCGGCATTCCTGGTAATCGTAAATAATTGTGTTCTTGGCTCTTGGCTCTGCTTAAGATTTAATGGTCCTGTTGATGACGGTAGGAGGGATACGCTGCGTTGGTGGTGGTACGCGTATGCATGTGTAGATGTGTGCAAAAGACATAAAAGTCTTCGAGAGGAAAAACCGCGTTGAGGGGTCATGGCACTCGTGATACTCACATGCTGGTCCTTAGGGCGTCCGTGAAGGAGGCCACCAACTGGGCACCCACTCCCAAGCCGTGGAAGACCAGGCCCAAGATTGATAACCACATCGACCTGCAAGAAATATTAAAGATGGAAAAAAATTGATGAGGCATGTAACTTAAAAAAAAAATTTGTCGCCAATCGATTTACCTCATTCTTCTGATGAAAAAAGGTGTACTTTAATGGTCTACGATGATTATTAAAAAAGTTGATTTTTTCGATTTTTTCCATTTTCGAGTTTTCTTTGCTGACGCGTCACGGGCTACGAATTGACATTTGTTCTTGCGCAAATACATTTTCTGAAGGGCCTTGAAGAGATCTTTCCAGTCACGTATAGAAACCCCGAATCGGACCAGTGATTTTTTCAGGAAATCATTTTGAATGCAATTTTTGAGCAAAAGTAAGAAGGGGGGACCCTTGGGTGGTTTTTCAGGTTTTCGTCAAAACTTTACAATCACCAATTTTAAGTGAATTCGACTAATTTGCACCCAAGGAGTACAGATTTGCAAACCGCGTTCGATTTAGAGTTTTCGTTTAGCCGCTACGGTCGTTCAAAGTCTGAAAAAATTGACTTTTTTGAAAATGTTCATGGTGACTTGCCATTTTTTTTTTGCTATTGAAGATAGTTGAAATTTTTTAACGCCAATAAATTTCTCTCGTTTTTCTGATGTAAAATCTACGATGATTATCAAAAGAGTTAATTTTTTCGATTTTTTCCATTTTCGAGATTTCTTTGCTGACGCGTCACGGGCTTCAAATTGACATTTTTTCTTGCGCAAGTACATTTTCCGAGGCGTATTGAAGGGATCTTTCCAGTCACGTATAGAAACCCTGAATCGAACCAGTGTTTTTTTCAGAAAATGATTTCAAAGCCAATTTTTGTACAAAAGTAAGAAGGGGGGACCCTTGGGTAGTTTTCAGGTTTTCGTCAAAAATTTTAAATCGCCAATTTTAGTTGAATCCGACTAATTCACACACAATGAGCACAGATTTGAAAACCGCGTTCAATTTGGAGTTTTCGTTTAGCCGCTACGGCCGTTCAAAGTCTGAAAAAATCAACTTTTTTGAAAATTTTCTAACCTGTTCATGGTGATTTTTTTGCTATTGAAAATAGCTGAAATTTTTTAACGCCAATCAATTTCTCTCGTTTTTTGATGAAAAAAAAGGTATACTTCAATGGTATACGATGATTATTAAAAGAGTTGATTTTTTCCGATTTTTTCCATTTTCGAGTTTTCTTTGCTGAAGCGTTACGGGCTTCAAATTGAGATTTTTTCTTGCGCAAGTACATTTTCCGAGGCGTATTGAAGGGATCTTTCCAGTCACCTATAGAAACCCCGAATCGAACCGGTGGTTTTTTTAGGAAATCATTTTGAATGCAATTTTTGAGGAAAAGTAAGAAGGGGGGACCATTGGGTGGTTTTTCGACTAATTTGCACCCAAGGAGTACAGATTTGCAAACCGCGTTCGATTTAGAGTTTTCGTTTAGCCGCTACGGTCGTTCAAATTCTGAAAAAATTGACTTTTTTGAAAATGTTGATGGTGACTTGCCATTTTTTTTTTGCTATTGAAGATAGCTGAAATTTTTTAACGCCAATAAATTTCTCTCGTTTTTCTGATGTAAAATCTACGATGATTATTAAAAGAGTTGATTTTTTCGATTTTTACCATTTTCGAGTTTTCTTTGCTGACGCGTCACGGGCTTAAAATTGACATTTGTTCTTGCAAAAGTACATTTTCCGAGGCGTATTGAAGGGATCTTTCCAGTGATGTGTAGAAACCCAGAATCGAACCGGTGGTTTCTTCAGAAAATTATTTCAAAGCCAATTTTTGAGGAAAAGTACCATTGGCTAGATTTTCAGGTTTTCATCAAAAATTAAAAATCACCAATTTTAATTGAATCCGACTAATTAGCACACGAGGAGCACAGATTTGAAAACCGCGTTCAATTTGGAGTTTTCGTTCAGCCGCTACAGCCGATTAAAATCTGAAAAATTGACTTTTTTGAAAATTTTCTTCATGGTGACACACTATTTTTTTTTGCTATTGAAGATAGCTGAATATTATTAACGCCAATCAATTTCTCTAATAAGGTATACTTCAATGCTCTACGATAATTATTTAAAAAGTTGCATTTTTTCAGCAAAGGGCTTCCGAGGGCTGTAACTTTTAAAGTTTTCGTCAAAAATTAAAAATCACCAATTTTAATTGAATCCGACTAATTTGCACCCAAGGAGTACAGATTTGCAAACCGCGTTCGATTTGGATACTTCGTTTGGCCACTAAAACAATCGTTTTTTTTTTCTAGGAAATTTTCTTTTTTTTTAATTGTTAGTTTTTGCCAAATAATATGATGAGTGATTCTCTTATAAATAATTTCTCTATGGTTTACTTTCTAACGTAGGCAACCAAACCATCACAAGGTTGCTGAAATTTTATTTCTTATATTCTTATAATCCCACAGTACTTTTTTTTTTCTTAAAGTGTTAAAATCATTCGTACTGGATTTTCCTAAGTAATATCAAATACAGCTGCTAGTAAATGTCCCGGATTTACAAAATCGTCCCATTTCCAAATATAGGAATATCCTATTTTAGATTTTTCGAATTCTTGTTATCTTTCGCACATCAGAAAGTACAACGAATTTTGTTCAATCATTTTTTTTTTAAATGTATCTTGAGTACTTTAAAATATTCTTGAAATCCTAGTATACATTTAAACACCCTTCCTCAACATTCAAAAAATATAATTCCAAGACCACTCACGTGTTTGCGGCGACGAATGGTGCCGGTCCGATCATGCTGAACCCGAGGGCGACCATCAGCGTCCCGAAGATGGTGATGACT
Source organism: Ocypus olens (assembly GCA_910593695.2). Classification (NCBI taxonomy): domain Eukaryota; kingdom Metazoa; phylum Arthropoda; class Insecta; order Coleoptera; family Staphylinidae; genus Ocypus; species Ocypus olens. Next base: position 3,459,432 of record OU343048.1, read on the forward strand.
TTCGGAGGACACATTTTATCACAGAGCCAGCCCCACAGCGGGGCCGTAATGGCGTAGGTTCCTCCGTTGATGACGAACATCAAACCCAAAATGACGGGAGAGAGCGAAAACTGTCTTAAGTGCGGTTCCAGCGTGGCCTGCAGGAAACCAATCGATATGCTCGTGACGATGATACTGGCCGCGGATAAGCACACTCCGGGAATCTTCATTACTTTGTATATTGGAGCTGAAATTAAGAAACAATACAAGATTAGAGAAAATACACGAAAGGATTCGTGAAGATAAGGTTATTAAAAAATAATCAGGTTTGCGATGAAAAACAATGAACACAAAAAGTGATCATTATCAATTAAACGTCACTGTCACACTGTTCTTCGTATTTTTACTTGTGAATCGTATTTTGTATGAAATAACATAAAGGGAAAAACAGTCAACTAATTGACATGTTGGAAGTAGTTTTCAAAAATCGTGGTAAGTGATATTTTGGTATCATTTAATAAAACACTAACACAGTGTATGGTTTCAAATTAACTTTATTGTTCTACGACAATTGTTTCACCACACAGTGGCTTCATCAGGTAGATGAAAAATATTATTGTTCATCTACCTGATGAAGTGTGGTGAAACAATTGTCGTAGAACAATAAAGTTAATTTGAAACCATACACTGTGTTAGTGTTTTATTAAATGATACCATGGAGTTTCAACAAGTAACAGCCTCATCCATCCAATATTTGATATTTTGGTAGTTGCAGTAATACATTTATTGTCTTCTTACTTAACAACTCTTGTGTAAAAAATCTTTGCACAAAGGCGCCTTACATGGGCATAACAAATGGAATCTGTAATTTGATTTTATTTACGACTTACTTCCTTTCTCTTCGTCTCTGCCGTCTTCGTGATGCGGAAGAATGAATCCGGTTAAAATGGCGGCCAAAAAGAGGCAAGAACCCATCACGGCAAAAGGAACGGTGTAGCCGCCGACTTCATACAGAGCACCGCCAACGGTGGGACCAACTATTAGTCCGAGTCCGAAGAACGTTTCCAGAGAAGCCTAACAAAAAACAAAATTTTGTCGTTACTTATTTTTTAACTTGCAAAAGCTAAATACTTCTAAAAATGTTCTGTTTTACAATTACCAGATAATACAACGTTCAACTGACAAAAATGACTATTTTAAATTCCAAAAAACTATAAATTTATCTGTCAAAAATGACACTAAAAATTGTCAATGTTTACAGTTGAAAACTGTTGTTTTTGACAGAAGAAAATTTAAATTTCTGGCAGTTGGAAATTGTCAATTTTGGTTGCCGAAAAGTGTTATTTTTAACTGCCAACGATGATTTATTCTTATACTTATTTTTTGTTATGTTATTGTTTAATGGTCTCCGTAAATAAAGATATTATTATTATTATGACCATTTTCAACTACCAAATTGACAATTTTAAACTGCCAAAATTGACAATTTTCAGCAGCCAAAAACTGCAAATTTTAACTGCCAAAAACTACAATTTCCAACTGTCCAAAATGATAATTTTTAAATGCCAAAAGCTACAATATTCAACCGCGCCAAAATCACAATTTTTTAACGGCCAAAATCGACATGTTTCAACTGCCATAAAAGACAACGTTCAATTTACAAAAATGACAATTTTCAACTGCCAGAAACTACAAATTTATCTGTCAAAAATGATCTTAAAAATTGTCATACTTTACTGTTGAAAACTGTGGTTTTTGGCAATTCAAAAATTATAACTTCTGGCAGTTGGATATAAAAATCATCATTTTTAACAGACAACGATGACAATTTTTGATTGCCAAAATTGCCAAAATTGAACATAATCAGCAGACAAAAACGTACATTTTCAACTGCCAAAAATGACAATTTTCAACTGCCAAAAACTACAATTTTCAACTGCCAAAAAATACAATTTTCAACTGTCCAAAATGATAATTTTTAACTGCGAACAATGGCCATTTTCAACTGCCAAAACTGATAAAAAATGATATTAAAAATTGTCATATTTTCCTGTTGCAAACTGTAGTTTTTGGCAATTCAAAATTACAATTTCTGGCAGTTGGAAATGATAAATTTTGATCACTGAAAATCATCATTTTTAACTGACAACGATAAAAAAATTTGATGGCAGAAACTACAATTATAAACTGCCAAAATTGAACATAACCAGCTGCTAAAAATGGGAACTTTCAACTGCCAAAAACTACAATTTTTAACAGCGAACAATGACCATTTACAACAGCCAAAAAATAACAATTTTCAACTGCCAAAAACTACAATTTTCAACTGTCCAAAATGACAATTTTTAACAGCAAACAATGACCATTTTCAACAGCCAAAAAATGACAATTTTCAACTGCCAAAAACTACAATTTTCAACTGCCAAAAACTACAATTTTTAACAGCGAACAATGACTATTTTCAACAGCCAAAAAATGTAAATTTTCAACTGCTAAAAATGACAATTTTCAACTGCCAAAATTGACAATTTTCAACTGCCAAAAACTACAATTTTCAACTGTACAAAATGATAATTTTTAATTGCGAACAATGACCATTTTCAACTGCCAAAAATGACAATTTTCAACTGCCAAAAACTACAAGCTTTAACTGTCAAAACCCACAATTTTCAGGTGCTAAAAACTATCATTTTCAACTGCCAAAAATAATAATTTTTAACAGCGAACAATGACCAGTTTCAACTGCCAAAAATGACAATTTTCAAACGCCAAAATCTACGATATGAAATAGCGCAAAATTGTCAATATTCAGCAGCTAAAAAAATAAATTTGTAACTTACAAAACTGACAATTTTAAACTGGGAACAATAACAATTTTCAACTGCTAAAAACTACAATTTTCAACTGTCTAAAATAACAATTTTTAACTGCCAACGATGACCATTTTCAACTGCCAAAAATGACAATTTTCAACTAGCAATGATGACTGTTTTCAACTGTAAAAATGACAATTTTGAAGATCTGATAGTTTTAATTTTCAACAGCCAAAAATGACAATTTGCAACAGTAAAAAAAATATTTTAAAGTTTTCCAATAAAAGTAAATAATTGAAAACTCTTCCAGTTACATTTTGATAGAAAAAATACCATTAGATTTATTAAATCCCAATTTTTTTTTTCAAATAATTAAAAAAAATTACCTCTCAAGTTAAGAAATTTCAAGTTCTAACTTTCATAAGATTATCAGGGACGAGTTTATCATTTTTACGATTATCGATATTATTTGTTATTGTTATTATTTTTTTATTACTGTTACTAACGAATGTGATTGCGACATTATCTGGAAACTCTTTGGCAATAATGGCGAAACTGGCTGTCAGGAAGGCGGCGTTTCCCATGGCCTCCACGATCCTGATAATGAAGCTGAGCGCGATGAAAGGATAATGACCCTCGATCCTATCCAGGAGTCTGCAAAAAAATGGTTTTATTAGCTGGTCTAGATGGCTGGTGCTATTATCGGACTGTGTCAACTGACCGAGATAATATATCTCACAGGGTGACCGTAATTAATTGAGACATTTATTTTATGAAGTTGGCATCAAAGAAATTGACATGTGTCGAGGAATTAATTAAAAAATGACAGTAGTGTGACATGAGACAGTGTCGTAGAATTAATTTAAAAAAAATGATGTAAAAGTGAGGTTAGTTTCATAATCAAAATTAATTTTAAAAAATGATGTAAAAGTGAGGTTAGTTTCATAATCAAAATTAATTTAAAAAAAAAAGATATAAAAGGGAGGTTAGGTTAGGTTAGGTTAGGTTAAGTTAGGTTAGGTTATAAAAGTGAGGTTGGTTTCATAATCAAAATTAATTTAAAAAAACGATCTAAAAGTGAGGTTAGTTTCATAATCAAACTTAATTTAAAAAAAGATATAAAAGTGAGGTTAGGTTAGGTTAGGTTATAAAAGTGACGTTAGTTTCATAATCAAAATTAATTTAAAAAAACGATCTAAAAGTGAGGTTAGTTTCATAATAAATTTAACAGAACGTTATTAAGATGAAATTGTGTGCACACTTGATAAATTATTAATTGTTAAAGTGACATAAAGTTGTCATGAATAATTTAAAACTGCTTTCAACGATTTTGTGATTTTATTGGTAATAAATTAAGTTAAATTTTGTTTTTTGTTCCTCTACAGTATACATTTTGATGTCAAGGATTTAAGAAATACAATGAATTAATAAGTTCTTCAAATCATACTGACAGAAAAATAAAGTGATATTTTGAGGTATCCATGGTTTCGATAGAAAGGTGATTTTATAAACAAGAAATAAGTGTATCCATAATATTTTTTCTCAATAATTGCGAACACTATAAAAAAAGTTGCAATCAATTGAAATCAGTTGGTATTTTGGATTCTTAGAATTACTGATAGACATCGTACAAAGTGCAAAGTCAAAACAATAAAGACGTAAGTCAAATATGTCGATGAATTATTTTTATCAGTGTACTCGCGATCAACATAATTATTATTTTATATGGAGGCAATTGACGTAAATGAACTAATATTAATTAATTAATTGATTAATTAGCAAATTGTAAAAAGTTTCCTCCTTTCGTTTCACCCAGAACGGAGTCATTTAATCTATTCCTCTACTTGCTGTGGATTTAGTTAATATGAAATATTATGGTAGGATGTAAGGTTGACATATATAAACTAGTGATTTTAAGTTCTTCAATGATTTAAAACTTAAATTATTGTACGCCATTTTGCGGAATATTATGTTATCACTGTATTCAGGTGTTGCATAACATCTATTTTAGTGTCAAAAACACAGTCAAAAATAAAATTAAACTCTGGAGAAGTTTAGATGACCCACCAAAACATATTTAGTATATTATAATAATAAGTAAGGGTTTTTAATTAGTTTTTTTTTCACGAAGTTAACGCCTCGACCATCGATCAGGTCGAGGCGTTAACTTCGTGATACATTTTGGAAGTTTAAATGAAACAGTTTCTTTGTTAATATCACACTTATTTTTTTAATGACTCGAGTTTCGATCATAAGCTGATCATTTTCAAACTTTAAGTCACTCGAGTCACTAAAAATTAACAAAGAAACTGTTTTATTTAACGTTTTTTTTTTTTTTTTTGTAGACTTACCCGAATAATATTGCACAAACTCCTGTCGTGTAGATGCCTCCATTGAATAAGATCTTAGGTCCTATCCTATTTAAATGCTGCCCATAAAACGGACTGACTATGAACACAATTAATTCGAAAATACCGAAGACTAGGCCGTATTCTGTTGCCGTGGCTCCCTTTTTTTCAGCCTGAAAAGATAAGAGAGATAATTGTATTTGTTTTCTTTACATATTATTTAATTTACCGAGATATTTGCAAAAAACTTTACAACTGTTTTGAATTAAAAACAAAGGTTTGCCATGAAATTATAATGGCCGATATGAAATTTTGTTCTAAAAAGTGACGGTAGATGTCACATTACGATTTACAATCGGCTGTGTTACAATCGGCCGTGTATTCTACATATGTATGGTTAAAAGTTTTTACTTAGGTACTATTTAAGAACTGTACCTGTATTTCCGGAGAAGGCAATTTCCAGCGAATGTACAATTTAATGAATAATTACTACTTTGCTTTCTAAATTTAAAATGTGTTACAATTGGGTTCCCTTAATTATCGCTCTACTTACATTATTTTTAATACTCATTGAATAGTACATTTGCTGGGTATGCCTTCTCCGGAAATTCAACACTAAACAAATACACTTCTTAAAAGTACCGGAGTAAAACCATTTACTTATAAATATTTTTTCTTGTGTAGAATACACGTCCGGTTGTAAATCGTAATGTGACAGCGACTGTCACTTTTTACAACAAAATGAAATATCCGCCATTATGATTTCATGGCAAGCCTTTGTATTTAATTCGAAATGATGGTCAAGTTTTTTGCAAATATCTCGGCAAATACTCTACAGAAACTATTGAGTAAGGCACCAAATAATTCAGCTCAATAAGATTTAAAAATATTGTAAGACCGATGCTGTCAAATAATTAGGGGAGCCAATATTAATACATTTCAAATTTGACATGTAAATCCTAATGGTCCGCTTTGCAATTCAACACCCTGTACGTATGTATTTTTTTAATTAATTATTTATTTTGTACGCAATATAAACGAGATAACAGCGTCGAGGCACCAAAAAGTCGCCCCTGGTGCGGTGATCCGTAAAATTGTTTAATGACGCTTGCCGTCAATAATTACCAAATCCTAATTGCAAAATATTCTACGGAGAAGCGATAACGGCGTATCTCACAATTTGTATGTCCCAACAATTACACACATTCACAATTCTAAGCGAGTGTAATTCGAATTAATTTAAGTACTTTGTATGAGCCAATTTCGAATATCGTCCTATCCATTTCGGTTAAATTTTGCACATTGTGCAGGTGCACCATCCTGCATAAACCTTGCATTTAAACGTAACATGTCAAGTATATTTTCTTATTCGGAAGTAAACGACTCCAAATATTTTGCAGAATTTAAGAATCGCCGAAAAAAATATGCCACAAATTAACTGATTGAGGTCGGCGGCACTTACTTCGTGATACATTTTTAATTAAATAAAACACGCTTTTAAGTAAAATAGTGTTTTATTTAATGCCACAAATATTTTGTTGTCTAGCATTCCACATTCAAGTTTTTTTTATTTTTTTATTTTTGCATGCCATTTTGAAATATGATTTTTCTGATGACTACCAACGTTAGTTTTCAATAATAATAAAAGTAAGCTTTGTTATTGAAAGTGGTAAGTGAATTGTTTATAAATAAATATAAAACGAAATGTAGCCTGAATATATGAATATTCAATTTTGAATTGTTTGATGTTTTTTTTTCGGTTTTAAACAAAATAAAAACTTTTATCAAGAAACAGAAACAATAATATATATTTTTATAATTGATTTAAGAAATAGATTCGATAATCTATGAATTCAGTCTAATTATAAGACCTTATTTAAAAAGGAGTAGATAAATTACTAACTACTTTTAAATGGTGTATATATTATTTGTCTTAGCGATTATTATAGTAATGATGAATGTCTAACATCTATTTTGTATACACGATGAAATAATAAGCAAGAAATCACCATCAAAATATTTACATAATTTGATAATCTGTTTATTTTACAACTCAATTTTCTTAAATAAATATTCAATTTATTTAATGCTTCTGTAACAAGTAAAGGTTTTCAATTTTAATTGTTAATTTTCGACCACTTTTATGCATTTTCAATTACCACTACGTTTGTTTAAATATAAATATACAAAGCGGGATCCCAAATTTTCTAGCGATTTTTTTAACCATTTTGAAGTCCTTGGAGACGATTCAGACAATTGTTGAAATTTGATTTTTGTAGCCGTGTCTATCTTCAAAACTAATAAAGATTTTCAAATTAAACTTTGATCTTGGGCTTTACTTGACAATCTTGAAACCTTAAACGTTTTTTTGGTTTTTTCCAATATTTTCTTGAATATGAAAAATATCACAAAAACATTTAAACAAATATAGAATACAATAAAGAAATGAACATCTTTGGTTGGAAAATATTTTTTTATAAAATCATTGTTATTTGAGAAAAAAAAATATTATTTTTTTTTTCATTTTTGGTTTACAATTATGAAAAGATAATACTTACAGCAAATGTATCATAAAGAAATGAACATCTTTGCTTTGAAAATATTTTTTATAAAATCATTTTTATTCGAGAAAAAAAATTATATATTTTTTTTCATTTTTGGTTTATAATTATGAAACGATAATACTTATAGCAAATTTATGTTAATAATAATTGTAAAGCATGTCAAAATGAACAACTTATAAAGAATAAGTTTTTTTTCGAAATCCCTTTAGTTTTTGAGTAAACTGAGTTTTTGAAGTTGAAGTACAATTTTTCCATCTTTCATAATTTTGACGTTTTAAACGTCAGTTTCATCCGCTCGATGTACATTTAAATGATGATTTAAATTGAAAATAAACCATGAAAGCGTAAAAATAAATGATACCATCAAGTCGAAGAAAGTAACATGATGGCCGCATCACCATTTTTTATGTTAAATATCTTACGAGAAATTTGCTCACAACTCATGAGTGAATCGAATAAAAGGGTCGACTCTTGGAAATGAGTCGAGTAGTCTCAAATGACTGTGAACATTATTGACTCATTTTGAGTCATACGATTTGTACCAGGTGGAGGACCTTCTTTTTCCTCATCAATATTTTTAAGAGGAGAAGAGTTCACAAACCTTTTTACTTTCTCCGTTACGAAGTACGAGAAAGTATTGTGATCGTGATTTTTTTTCAAAATTTTTTTTTACGGAAATATCCGTTTTGCCAAGCCATTTCAACAATATCTGGAATTATTTTTTTGTGTCTGTGTGTGTGTGTTGTGTGTGGGCGCTGTGTCTCAAAAACTAATAGAGCAATTGATATGAAACTTTGAACATACGTCTTATTTGATAATCCGAAGAACTGAAAAGCTTTTGGTAAAATTTCGTACACCGGAAGTGGGCGTTTACCTTAACTGTTTTTTGTTTTTTGCGTATATTTTCTTAAATATGAAAAAAATCACAAAAATATTTAAACAAACTTTGAAGACAACAAAGAAATGGACATATTTTGCTTAAAACATTTTTAATAAAATCATTTTTATTCGAGAAAAAAATGTATTATTATTTTTTAAATTTTTGGTTTATAATTATAAAACGATAATAGTTACAGCAAATTCATGTTAATAATAATTGTAGAGAATGCCAAAATGAACAGCTTATAAAGAATAAGTTTTTTTCGAAATCCCTTTGGTTTTTGAGAAAACTGAGTTTTTAAATTTGAAGTATAATTTTTCCATCTTTCATAATTTTGACGTTTAAAACGTCAGTTTCATCCAAGTTTACACAACGCTCGATGTGCATTTAAAATATGATTTCAATTGAAAATAAACCATGAAAATGTAAATATAAATGGCTATGATACCATCAAGTCGGAGAAAGTAACATGATGGCCACATCACAATTTTTTTTATTTTGGTTCTCCATTACGTTTTCGGTGTGAATTGTAACATTTTTGCAAGTGAGGACCTTTCTTTCGATCGACCCTTTTCCATGAGTCGACTCACAAAAAAAAATTCATTTCGTCCCATCTCTACTCACGACCAATTGCACATTCCGAAATACGGAAGTTATTTTTCAATAAATGAAGTAAATAGGTTTCACATAGCCTTATCAGTTGCGCAAGTTTGTTTAATATTTTGAAGCTAATTGCCAACGATAAAATTCATGAACACGCATATTTTTTTATTACAGTTATATAATTTTTTTAATAAGAGTTATGAAATGTTTTCAATTGATCCTTGAAACACGTTCAAATCGTTTGATTTTTGAGTTTTTTTGGCCGCGCGAGTGTTTGGATTTTGAGCGAATCGCTTCTAAGCGCTATAACGTCTTTCAGAAATATATTTTTTTTTAATAAAAAAACGTATTTCTAAAGATGGACTCAGTCAATAATACCCACGCGAATATGCATGTATTTTGACTTCTAACTGCGATAACTCTAACTTTTAGTAATATTTTTTTTAATAAACAAAATTTATTCATAAAGATGAACTTTCAGTCAATAATTTGAAATTTATTTGTAATTTTTACATTTAATATTTTTTTACGGTTTTATTAGCTAGCACACTTGTTATTTTTCCAATTGTCATTACTCATTAACCGATTAATAATATTTTATTTTTATTACTGAATTATAAAGCCAATTTAGTTGTTAAAAGAAAACCTATTGCAGAATTAAAATAAAACGTTTGATTTTTGAGTTATGATTTGGCCACGCGAATGTTTGCATTTTTGATGACACAGGGTACGCTTCTAACCGCGATAACTTCTTTTAGAAATATTTTTTTTTATACACAAAATGTATTCTTAAAGATGAACTTTCTGTCAATAATATGAAATTTATTAGTTATTTTTAAAACATTTTATTTAAATGTTTTTTACGAATTTATTAGCTTGCGCACTTATTATTTTTTTCCAATTGTCGTTACTCATTAATCGATTAATAATATTTTATTTTTATTACTGGATTATAAAGCCAATTTAGTCGTTAATAGAAAACCTATTACAGAATTAAAATAAAACGTTTGATTTTTGAGTTATGATGTTTTGGCCGCGCGAGTGTGCATTTTGACTGATGATTGTTTAATATTTTGAAGCTAATTGCCAACGATACAATTCATGAACACGCATATTTTTTTATTACAGTTATATAATTTTTTTAATAAGAGTTATGAAATGTTTTCAATCCCCGAGGCGCCTTGAAAAGTGTTCAAACCGTTTGATTTTTGAGTTTTTTGGCCAAGCGAGTGTTTGGATTTTGAGTGATTCGCTTCTAACCGCAATAACTTCTTTCAGAAATATATTTTTTTGAATAAACGAAACATATTCCTAAAGATGGAGTTTTAGTCGATAATATGAAATTTATTCGTAATTTTTAATAAATATTTAATATTTTTTTACGAATTTTTAAATGTAAACATAAGCCAGCGCACTTGTTTTTTTCTGATTGTTGTTATTTGTTAACCGATTGAGAAAATGTTGTTTTTAATACTGAACTGTAAGGATAATCTAGTTGTTACTAGAAGGCAATTTGAAAAAAAATTTTGATTGGAAATCTAGTTTTTGAGTTATGATTTTTTTAATAGGAACATGCACAAGGGAGCTTTGAGTGTATAGACTTCTAACTTCGTTCAAAATAAGTTTATTGAAAAAATGAAATATATTCTTAAGAATGCGTTTGTGTTATCAAAAGTTATAATTTTTAATAAATAAATATAACATAATTTTTGTGGCAATATTCTAGCCTTAAAAATAAAACGAAATTCTAACAAATTGAATATTTCTGGAAGTAATAAAACTGCAGGCACTTATTCTAACCTGGATAACTATTTAAAAAATTCAACTATCGTAACACAACGTATGAATTAAAAGAGGTAAAGAATGTACTTGTGAAGGTTTGTTCTTTTTTGTTCATTTGATGATTCAGGAAAAAATGTATGCAAAAAATGTTAGGTCTCGGAAAAATTTGAAAAAATTCATGGCGGTTCTTAATGACGGGTGAAAGCGTGTAGAGTAATTAATTTTCTCAAAAAAATTTTTTTGGTCATGATTTCACCATTTCACGATTTTCGTAATTTTTTCCATTGAAAAAAATGCATTAAAAAAATGTTGGGTCTCAGAAAAATTTGAAAAAATTCATGACGGTTCTTAATGACGGGGAAAAGCGAGTAGAGTAACTATTTTTTCGAAAAAATAGAATTTTTTGTTTTTGATAAATTTTTCAAAATTAAAATTTTTGCGCTTTTTACTTTTAATATTAAAAAAACAAATAGAAATAGATAAAATAACTGCCGCATCTATTTACAATTTTTAAAATTGCTATAAAAACATTTTCTCCAAAACTGCAAGCTTATATTCCAACCGCAATATCTTTTTCGCTGGTCAGAAATTTTTTTGATTAAAGTCTTTTTGCCAATAGCACGTCTTGAAAGTATGAGTGGATTAATGTGGGAGAGGAATTTTCAAAATTCGACTATTTTATGACCGAAAAACCTAACAACAACTGCAGAACGACAGCGTTTTTGTTGTGGTTTAAAACAACTTGATTAGTGCATTAATGTGGGGAAGGAATTTTCAAAATTCGACCATTCGTTAAGAAGTTATTACCGAAAAAAACGGAAAAAAGAAATTGCAACATGAAAGCGCTTTTTCTAAATCGCTTGAAACAACTTGATTGGTGGATTAAAATGGGAAGGAATTTTCAAAATACGAATATTCGTTCAGAAGTTATAACCAAAAAACGTAAAAACAATATTTTTTCGATATCGTTTGAAACAACTTTATTTGGACATTAAAGTAGGAGAAGAATTTTCAAAATTCGATCATTTGTTCAGAAGTTATGGCAAGAAACGGAAAAACAATATTTTTTCAATATCATTTGAAACAACTTTATTTAAGAATTAAAGTGGGAGAAGAATTTTAAAAATCCGATCTTTTGTTCAGAAGTTATGACAAGAAACGGAATAACAATATTTTTTCGATATCGCTTTATTGGAGGATTAAAGTGGGAGAAGAAGTTATGACAAGAAGCGGAAAAACAATATTTTTTTCGATATCGTTTGAAACAACTTTATTGTAGGATTAAAGTGGGAAAAGAATTTTTAAAATCCGACCATTTGTTCAGAAGTTATGGCAAGAAACGGAAAAACAATATTTTTTCAATATCCTTTGAAACAACTTTATTTAAGAATTAAAGTGGGAGAAGAATTTTCAAAATCCGACCATTTGTTCAGAAGTTATGGCAAGAAACGGAAAAACAATTTCAACAAGAAAACCTTCTTCGATATCGCTTGAAACATTTTGTTAAGTGGATTATAGTGAGGGAAGAATTTTCGAAATCTAACCATTACTTCAGAAGTTTATTGGGAAAAATTTTAATTAATTAATTACATCAGTTTTTGATCCTCTTTTGGGCATCATGTCCAATCTTGTAAATCTATCTAGAGACTAAAAAAAATATCATTTTGCCTTCCTATCATTTCATTTCTTGCAATTGCAACTAACTTTTATAAACCTCCATAAACGCAATTTTTTTCATACCATCAATTTTTGGACGTATCAAAAATACGCAAGGGAAAGACCAACAAACACCATCTCAATCCGGCCTAACTTATTATTATTATTTTTATCGCATTAACACGACACATGCACAGGTTAAAATGTCAAGCGATTAAAACATTTTATTTTGCGCACCGAAATAAAAATCCTATCTAATCTTACCTCTTGAGGGTAAAAAGGTGCCTGCAGAGAGACGCATATGGCGTTGCAGAAATCCGCGATCCCGATGACGATCAGAGTCAACCACTGCCGTTTCGTAAAACTCGCCATTTTTTTTTTTTCAAAAAAAAAGAAGTCTTTTATTATAGCTAGATTACCGAACACACATACGCGCACCGAAAACCAATCGTCCGCCAAAATTAACTCACTAAGAAATTTGACAGCTCTTTGAGGATAAGATAATTGTTATAGAAGAATATTCTATTTATCATATTGGCGAACAGTGCCGCCGGAAATTTTCGTTTTTCGTCGCACGATGGGATAAGTATCGGGCCCTCGAAGGACCGCGCCGCGCTATTTTTTTTTCGTTTTTCGGATTTTCGGTCTCGATGGTCGGAGGATCGCGGACGGACTGACTGGGTTTTTCGAAATTTCGAATATCGGCGATACGCTATCGCGGTTTATTGGCCCCACGGCCGGTTTCAGCGGGAACGTTCGAATCCGCGAAGGAATGCGCCAAGCTGTTGATGATGATGATGCACAGGGACACGGTTCAAAGTTTAAAGAGTTCAACACTTGTTGATAGCAACCATTTACACACTTGCATGTTTATCAGTGCGCGCGCTGTAGAAACGCCTAATTGTTTGTTTGGTCAATTGTTGCCATCTCCGCGTTTGCGTGGTTTGGAAATGACAAATATTAAAATCGTGTTTCATCAAGTCATCAATGAGAATCAAGTTAAAATATGATAAAGATTTTCTGTTTTAATGTATTTGCTTCCAAATTAGAAATATCCATTTTGAGAGATAAAAAACAATGCAGTTTCGAAAACAATGCTTTCATACGGAGAAAGAAAGTAAACATTACAATTTTTCCTTATTAATTTGAATCTTGGGTCATGATTTGAAAAAATATTGCGAAGCTAATGAAGAAAAATTAACATTTTTGAAGAAAATGTTTTGCAGATTTTATATCCAATTAGACAATTTATTATAATTTTGGCGGCGTAAGCCCTGATAGTGTGACTTTGCAAATTACCCACTGAAACTGTTCCAAGAACACTAGAAGAAAAATGGCGCTGGTCAAAACAGTAATTTATTGATCAAAAATTGAGATTTTTGCAGAAAAAGTTTTGTAGATTTTATATCCAATTAGACAATTTATTATAACTGTGGCAGTTTAATCCCAGATAGTGTGTCTTTACAAATTACCAACTAAAACTATTCCAAGTACACTAGAAGAAAAATGGCGCTGGTTAAAACAGTAATTTATTGATCAAAAATTGAGATTTTTGCAGAAAAAGTTTTGTAGATTTTTTATCCAATTAGACAATTTATTATAACTGTGGCGGATTCATCCCAGATAGTGTGTCTTTACAAATTACCAACTTAAACTATTCCAAGTACATTAGAAGAAAAATGGCGTTGGTCAAAACAGTAATTTATTGATCAAAAATTGACATTTTTGCAGAAAAAGTTTTGTAGATTTTTTATCCAATTAGACAATTTATTATAACTGTGGTGGCTTAATCCCAGATAGTGTGTCTTTACAAATTACCAACTAAAACTATTCCAAGTACATTAGAAGAAAAATGGCGTTGGTCAAAACAGTAATTTATTGATCAAAAATTGACATTTTTGCAGAAAAAGTTTTGTAGATTTTTTATCCAATTAGACAATTTATTATAACTGTGGTGGTTTAATCCCAGATAGTGTGTCTTTACAAATTACCAACTAAAACTATTCCAAGTACACTCGAAGCAAAATGGCGCTGGTCAAAACAGTAATTTATTGATTAAAAATTAACATTTTTGCAGAAAAAGTTTTGTATTTTTTTTATCCAATTAGACAATTTATTATAACCGTGGCGGTTTAATCCCAGATAGTGCGACTTTGCAAATTACCAACTAAAACTATTTCAAGTACGCTAGAAGAAAAATGGCGGTGATCAAAACAGTAATTTATTGATCAAAAATTAATATTTTTGCAGAAAAAGTTTTGTAGATTTTTTATCCAATTATACAATTTATTATAACTGTGGCGGATTAATCCCACATAGTGTATCTTTACAAATTACCAACTAAAACTTTTTCAAGTACACTAGAAGAAAAATGGCGGTGATCAAAACAGTAATTTATTGATCAAAAATTGACATTTTTGCAGAAAAAGTTTTGTAGATTTTTTTATCCAATTAGACAATTTATTATAACTGTGGCGTATTAATCCCACATAGTGTGTCTTTACAAATTACCAACTAAAACTATTCCAAGTACACTAGAAGAAAAATGGCGCTGGTCAAAACAGTAATTTATTGATCAAAAATTGACATTTTTGCAGAAAAAGTTATGTAGATTTTTTACCCAATAAGACAATTTATTATAACTGTGGCGGCTTAATCCCAGATAGTGTGTCTTTACAAATTACCAACTAAAACTATTCCAAGTACACTAGAAGAAAAATGGCGCTGGTCAAAACAGTAATTTATTGATCAAAAACTGACATTTTTGCAAAAAAACTTTTGTAGATTTTTTATCCAATTAGACAATTTATTATAACTGTGGCGGCTTAATCCCAGATAGTGTGTCTTTACAAATTACCAACTAAAACTATTTCAAGTATACCAGAAGAAAAATGGCGCTGGTCAAAACAGTAATTTATTGATTAAAAATTAAAATATTAGAAAAAATCGGAGAAAGTTACATGATGGCCACACCAACACTTTTAGTTAGATATTCATTGACTATATTTTGGTTACAAACTTTAACATGTTTCTTCTAATTATTCATTGAGTATATTTTGGTTACAAACATTTGACAATGTTTATGCAACGCCTGCTTGATCCTGTTCAGCGTACACATTATAGACACAACATCAACATTGTCGTAATGATTAAGAGGTTAATTGCGAGATCATCGGATAGGAAATTTCGTTGGAGATTTCGTGAATTTTTTTTTAATGATGAAAGATTAAGTTTTGTTGCGAACCTGATGCGGCGGATAATTAAAATGATGCGTTGCGTAACTGCGACGGGTTATCGCACGAAATAAGCTTATTATTGAAAATAATTCGTAATATCGTAAAAATCAGATTTATTTACTGAAGTTCTTTACGCTTACAATTCTATTTCCTTGTTTATCAAATCATCATTTACGCTAGAATTTTTGTACTATTTTAAATATGTAAAAAAAATTCGAAAAATAACCAAAAATGATTTTGAAAATTTTACCAAATTTATAGTTATGCAGTACAATAATTTTATTATGTATTTGTCATACATAGTATAGATACATTCGTCAATAAATATTGATTACATAACATAGATATAGACAGATATTTGGTTTACAGAGACAATTCATGGATAGTTAAATATCAACACTGTCTTGAGTTCTTTTTAAATTTATTTAAGCTTGGTTCTTTTACAGTGACGGTTCGTGGGGTTTTTTTCTGGTACGGCCGATGTAGCAGAGGTGCGGTCACGCAGCCAGAGGTCTCTGCAACTGACCCTACCTATCTGTATTACCACCTCTTGTTCATCGGCCGTACCAGCAAAAAACTCGCGAACCGTCACTGTTCTTTTAAGTGTTCGGGAATTTGATTAAGTTAAACCAGTTATGTAATTTAACGCAGACTAACTGTATGTATCAATTATTTTAGTCTGTCTGGATCAGTTTCTCAGACAATATGTACTTAATCCAATTAACAGAAGGAATGATCAGATAGCTTATGAAATTATTTGTTTCTGTAGTTTCTTTCAGAGGCCTGTATTTACGGGACGCACTGGAACAATTTGATAAAACACAATCAGCATAAAAGATAATGATTTGACTGTGGTCAAGCTAACTGTGATGGCTTTTATCTTCGTTAATTAATTAATAACAACATCGTAATTGTTTGGTTTCTAGGGTCACATTCGTTATTTGATTGCGAAACTCTTACGTTAATGCGTTTTAGGAATTTGTTATTTTTTTCAACCGGTTCAATGAAATAAATGGTAATATTTAATAGTGAATTTAAAACTAATATACCAAGTGTAAAAAAAAATATTTTAAACTGCAATGGCATTATTAGAAAAATCAACAATCAAATATGGCTAAATATAACTAAAGCGGACAACAAAATAATAACAAATTTGTCGTATAACGTACCTTCCCTATAGCAAATTATAGGCGAGTTTGTCGTAAAATCGACGATAGAAAAGACCAAGACATGGCTGAAATATACGTAGACCACACATGTAAATATTATTGTTTGTTAATTATAGGCGAGTTTATAATAAAATGACATCTCCGTTAATAAAAGAGTGAGATCGACGATAGAAAAGAGCCAGACATAGCTGAAATATGCGTAGACCACACATGTAAATATTAGTGTTTGTAAATTATAGGCGAGTTTATCGTAAAATGACATAGAGTGAGATCGAAAGATAGAAGAGACTCAAACAAAGCTGAAATATTCACAACAGATAAATATTATTGCTTGCCGTTAAACCTCACACCAATGAATCCTGGACGATTGATGCGAGAGATAAGTCAACTTATCGTAAAAGTGCCTATATGTAAATTTTGCGTAGTCGACGAAAAATTACCAAAATTATTGAGTTATAGTCTTTTGACCCTATTATTATTGTTGATTTATATTTTTAGTCGTTTAATTGAAAACAATCACCATCAATATTTATTAATTTACATTTATAAACAACACCTTAATCAATTCGGTTTAAACGAATTATCGGTAAATCGTCTGTTAATAATAGCAACAAGAGAGAAACACGATAAACGTTGGCTGCACTGTTGTTTATTGTATTCGTTTTATTTACAAATTAAATCTGAATAGATCCAAAATTAGAGACTACCAACAAATCCGGAAGATAGCGAGCGAGTAATGGAATGAAAACAGTAAATATTTGCAGCGGAATCATTTCTGTTTTTCGACTATTCTGAAGGAAATTTATTCGTCGATTACACGATACGTAAGATATTGTTTGTTTACGTAAGTGTATGTAATCAATTGTTTTTAATTGTCATGCTGTAATCATTAATATAAACCATGAACAAATAGCATGTCTTTCATAATCTACAATTTGAATCTTAAGAAGGCTACAAGTCGTTAAAGTTGTTTAATAATCTACCCCCTCATCTGGTAATTAAAAAAAAACAAACAATCTGTCATTGACAATGAATATTACAAGCTTCTTTTTAATCCAAACAGCATTTTTTTTTATTTGTTCAAGCGTGGAACAAATACACTCATTGTATGTCATGTTAAATTGTCTGTGTATTCCAAGTTGTTGAATACATTTTATTGTTATTATTATTATTATTATTATAAATTCACATATTGTTTAATGCACAACAGTCTGTTTGGTTGCCAATTCCACCTTCCCCGTTATACAGGATGTTGAATTGCAAAGCGGGCCATAGGGATTTACATGCAAAATTTAAAATGTCTTAATATTGGCTCCTTTAATTATTTCACAGTATTGGACTTCTTACATTATTTTTAAAGCTTTTTAAGCTGAATTATTTGGTACCTTACTCAATAGTTTCTGCAGAGTATTTACCGAGATATTTGCAAAAAACTTTACTATTATTTTGAATTGAAAAGAAAGGTTTGCCATGAAATCATAATGGCCGATATTTCATTTTGTTCTAAAAAGTGACAGTTGCTGTCACATTGCAATTTACAACCGGCCGTGTATTCTTCACAAGAAAAAGTATTTATAAGTAAATGGTTTTACTCAGGTCACAGCTCTAAAAACAACCGTTTATTGGTGTCTGTTTAAAAGCCATTTCATCTTAAGAATATTTTCTAATTTAAATGCTCCTTCCTCCATCATTCTTCAACCGGTGAACCTTCCTCAGACACCGACAACGGAGTCCAATATTCAATCAAAACTCTCTACAAAGGAAGAACTAAAAATGTTCTCCTAAAACTGCTTCTGACACAGATTCCTCCTTCTATAGTACGATCAAGCATTTACCAATTGCTGCCAAATCTCTTCTTTAAATATCCAATGCTGAATGCTTTCACAGAAGTAACGATTGTACCTATTGTTAAATCAACCAAAGATCCAAAGTTGAGTGACACTGACACAGATTCCTTCTCCTGCAATATAATCAAGCATTTACCAATTGCTGCCAAATCTGATGCTGGATGCTTTTAGAGAAGTAACGATTGTACCTATTGTTAAACCAAAAAATCCAAAAAAGCTGAGTGGCACTGTTGCCTAGTCATGTGTAGCCTAATTTTTCATCCGTACAAAAAATGCAGATAAAATCGAACATTTGCAAATCCAAAAAAATAAGAAATATTTTTGATGGATAAATTTTAGGAATGATTCATAATATTTTTATTCATAAACGAAAAAGAACTACAGAAAACAATTCACAAATATAAAACTAAGCAAGCGTTCTTATTCATCAGATATCTTTAGTAAATTGATTGACTCACTTTCAGTCGATTAATGATAATTTTAAAAATCGTAAAATCTTTTTATTTTATCCTATAATGTTATCATGCCAATAACTCCTTAGCAACGAGTAACGTTAAGGTACCTTTAACAGCACTAGTGTTGTTAAGAAATTTTTAACAACACTAGTGTTGTTATATTTATCTTAACGCAACTCGTTGCAATGGAGATATTGACATACAAACATTTTTTGACATTAAACATTTTTTTTTTAATTAAAAAAAAAAATAGAAATAGGATAAAATAAACTATGTTAGGACAGACGTAACGTTATTTGCTTTTACATTACTCGAGAATTTAAAACCACTCGCTCCTACGTTGCTCGTGCTTTCAAACTTTACTCTCATAATAAAAAAAAAAAACTTCATAGCGTTATTTGTATCGTAAATTACTATTAACTCACTTTAAGCTGTCATTTTTTGCAGGATGAATAATCGGGTTAGGCAGTGACAGAAAAATAAATTAACTATTCTAAACTAAAATATATTTCAAACACATTTAAATATACAGGGTGTGAACATTACAGTTAACATACGTTTGTACTTATGATTAATTAAATTAAATTAATAACACATTAAATAATTCATTTTGCAGAATAATTCTCCGGTGTGAACGCTCGCCAGTAAATAATTATTTATAGTGGACAAAATATTTCTCAAATTCTTAAATTATTATTAACTTGAGACAACCTCACTTATTGCAGATTTATTGAATAAAAGTAATAAAGACGAAAATTCAGGCTATTTTTCGTCTTTATTACTTTTATTCGATAATATTTAGTTTGTAATCATTTTCGATTAAGTGAAATTGACAATCGATTTTGAATTTTTAGGCTAGGTTCTCATACCGTGAGATTAGCCAAAGCGGGTCTCTTCTCAATTCCTAAAAAAATATTAAGTTTGACTTTGTCAGTGTTTATTTTTAAATTTTCCTTTGATTCTAATGAAGCAAAACGCGTGTCAGTAAAGTGATAGAAACGTGCAAAAGCAAAGCAATCGATTTAACCCATTTCTGATTAAATACTCTTAAAAAGATACTGTTTTTTGGTATTATTTTAAAGCTGATCTTTTAAGCTTTAAAAACATACACTTGGTATTAGTAAGAAATCTTGACTAAACAAAGATACGTAAAAAAAATTTTTATACCACTTTTATTTAATATAAAGTGGTATAAAAAAGTTAAGTGTTTTCTTTATATCAAAATTGAAAATATACCACGAAGTGAACGCCTCCAAGATTCAAGAATTAAAAAAAATCTTTAATTCACGAATGCTTCCCTAAAATACTCAAATGAAACTCCACGAATACTGAAAAGTTACCAACAGATATTTTTGGTTTGTTTCTCATTGACCACTTGATGAAACATGATTGATTATTTGTATTATTAAAATTTAATAAAGGATTTTTAATAATACAAATAGAAAATCATATATTTTTAATGCTGAATTTTACTGAATATTTCCATGAAAACAGGAAAAATAAACACAGAAAATGGTATTATTTTACGCTGAAATTTAGACCTTTCAAATGGTTCCAAAACATTCAACGTCGTTTTTGTAGTTTTCAAGTTAGAAGCATGCAAGTGACTTGAGTCGTCTTTTTGCTCGTGATTGTATATAGAAGTTTTAGGAAAACATTTTTTATGTGGTTTGAAGTTTTAAGGCTGTATCATCACCGAAATATGTAATAAATAGAATTGAGGATTAAAATGTTTAGCATTGATCGTAACAAAATAAGTTGTATAAAAGAGGTGGCAATGGGGAACCTTGGGGAACAACTTGTTGGGGAGTGAAGGATTGGGATAGGAACCGACGTATTTTGGCTTTTAGGGATTTGCTCTCGAGGAATTTTTAAAAGTTTTATTTATACTCAAAATTACATTTTTGGTTTATCAAATGCGTAGCGTAGAAATTGATAATTAAAAAATACGTTTTTAGGGTATTTCAATCATCTTATTGCCTGCTGAGGTCATTTGTAAGTGTCTCAATAAAAGTATTTTCTCTCTCACTCTCAATCTTCGACACCCAATAAAAGTACAAGAGGAAACGATTAAGAAAGATTGAAAGAATTTCGATCAATCTACAAAATTCCTCTAAATGCAATAGATATTAATACTATTAAATTGGAAGAGAGTTTAGAGTCTGAATGTTTAAAATTCTTGATTGGTGCACTTTTGCGTCAACAAAAATTCCTATAAAATGGATATTAATACTACTAAATCAAATAACAATTTAGAGCTTAAAAGTTTAAAATTCTGGATTAGTGTCTTGTGCCAAAAAAATTATTTTAAAACTCTCTTAAAGATGCCCTGATAAGGGAAAACTAGTCGAGAATTTAAAAAATGTACACTTCCTTCTATTTGGTAGTATTAACACCTAATTTGTATTGGTGTCGCTTATAATTGTTGTGTATTAACATTTATTTCAAATAAATATGTTAATAGGGTTGCATATTTTAGAGTATTAGTTTTACGTTAATGTTTTTGTGCATTTTGGGGAATGTACAGAATTTCAGATGGGGTTTGTACGGCTGAATAGAGGTGTAGTTTTAAAGCAGAAGTTAGAAATAGTGTTTTACTTGTATAACCCAAAATAAGTATGTTAATAGGGTTGCATAGCTTAGTGTGTTTTACGTAAATATTTTTGTTGAGAGCATTTTGGAGGAATGTAAAAATTGCAACGGAATAAAGGTGTAGTTTTACAACCGAAGTTAGAAATAGTGTTTTACTTGTATAACAAAAAATAAGTATATTAATAGGGTTGCATATCTTAATGTATTTTACGTTAATATTTTTGTTGGGCATTTTGGAGGAATGTAAAAATTGCAGCGGAATAAAGGTGTAGTTTTACAATCGAAGTTAGAAATAGTGTTTTACTTGTATAACCCAGAAAAGAAAATACGACAATAATATGAACTGGTAATATGCAAATATTAAAATATTGTATTGTATTAATCTTCAAATTAAAATTATTAAAATTGCAGCAAATACTTTTTTTTGTGATACATTTATAAGTTTTGATTTTTATACGAACGGCACCGGCAACAATGATGTAACAATAAATTAATTTGTTGATTGAGTTGCCTATCTTACAAGGTTATTGTATTGGAAATAATAAAAGCAATAATATAAGTTAATTATGTTGCCTACATTATAATACTATTGTTATAGAAAAATATGAGTTGTTTTCTGTAAAAAAATATTATTTTTTCAATAAAACTAACATACGTCAGTGGCGGAACTTCAGTTTGCTGGCCACCCCCGCGAAATATAAAACAGGCCCCGGAATTTACAAAAAAAATCACCCCAAAGACGATGTCCTATTTTTTGCCGCAATTATATTTTTTTAGGCATTAGGTGTCCTATTTTCTTTCGGCCACTACATATATTGAAATATTTTATTTTAAAAAAGGCTTGTTTTACACTGTTATTCATGACAATTAAGAGCGGTGTCAAATAATGTGGTTGCATCTGATCACCAATTACGATTACCCTGACAATAATATTATGTTATGCATCAGAGAAAATACGGTTTTTTAGAATTTTTATTAATTGTAATGCCATTGCTATATTGCACTTTGCATTTTATTTAATGTTATATTCACGGATTATGCATCAACACTATCAAAGTTCTTCATGCAACTTAATAAATATTATTTAATTTTTTGTTATTATAAAACATACACCTATTCAAAACAAATTAAGAAAGTACAAATAAAATCTAGAGGAATATTTTTACGAGGACGCAAATATATAAAGCTGTGCCAGTCTATATTTCTCTTGAATATTTTTGGGCAAAAATTACCACCGGAGATTTTTTTTTTCTGCAAAATAAAATACTCTATTTTTAATACTTTGGTGCACCTTTACGCGTCCGGTAGCCAGACTTTGATCGGAACTTTGAGGAAGGCGCTGTTCAGGAACGTCTTAAAGTGCCTCGCGATACTTTGCGTGGCCGCCGGCTTCATCTCCCTTATGATCTCGTCGGCGTTGTTGTTCAAGAACTGATTTATCGCCTCACCTAAAAATTTAATTTAGAAACTGCATGATTTATTTTACAAAGGGTTTCAAAATGTTTTTTTCTAATCGCTGGCTGTTATCTTCATGTAAATTATAAAATACGCTTTATGAAAATAGAGATATATTTTTTATTTAAAAAAATGATTGTATGACGTCAACATTATTATTATTAATATTATTATTATTATTATTAAGAAAATCTAAAAGTTTAATTTGGAAACAAGTTTATTTTTCATGGATTTTAAAATATTGGAATACTGTCTCACTCCGGGCAAATTTTACCTTCAGGTGTCACAAGATTTTAGTCGGGCTATACTAATAATACCACTCCGCGTGGAATATTGGACTTAAAAACGGAAACATCGTACTCACCAATAATATTTCCATTGTTGACGACATCCCTAACGCGGAATCTGCTCTTTCCCAGTTTAAAGTCGGCCAGGATCCGTTCGATCCTCATGAATCTCACGTTGTCCTTGTCTTTGATCTCTTTTCCGAAGATCTTCGCGACCGCATCGATTTCCACTGTGATTAATTCGATTGAAATAAAGGCGTTAAAGTACGTTTTTGAAACACTTACAAAAGACTGCCCAAAAATTTCCCTTGGATCTCACCGGGAAAAGAAGAACGTTTCCCCCGACTTCGTACTTGCCCCTAACCTCGATCCTTGGAAGACGAAGTCCTAATTCTATATTCCAATTATCAACATCAGCTCTAAAATATGTATTTTTAAATTAGTTATTGTTGCCCATAAAAATGATAAAATAAGAACTGGCAACGTATTTTTTTTGTTGGTTACTTTATTTTTCCAATGGTATAGTTGCTGGCTCCGTTTGTCGTGATGTTCGTAAACAGCGCCCTAATTCTGAACGCTCCGTGGCCATTTTCGATCAGCAGTCGTTCGATCGTCAAGGGGTCTATACTGGGAACATCCAAATCTGTTAAACCTTCGACCAAATACGGCCGAAGGTGGTTGAACGTTCCGCGAAGGCACGTGTTGAGATTTGGGTCGGCCTTGTAGCAAGGAAGAATATATTCAGCTGAAATTATAAAGACAATGTTGACCCAAAGAACATGTTCAGCTGAAAGTACACAACGATGAGGTACCATTTCTTAACACACCAGAAAACGTCACTTTATTCATTTGAAGATTATCTTCTAAAAAATTGAGAAATTGGCAATTTTTGACTATTTTAGAGCCATTTAAATTTTTTTTTTTTTTAAGGATGGATGTTTTGACGGAATTGAAGGTTAAGGTGAGTGAATGATTGGCGTAATCAACGTAGACTATTTGGCCACTAACGAATATGTATAATTGTAAATTACAAGCATTTGCTTAAAAAAAAAAAATAGAAAAATTCGATTTCATTACCGATTTAATAACGATTTGAATGCCTTTTTTTAAATCTCGCTGTAGCATTTGCTTAGGAAATATTTTTCCCAAAACTACTTGCATATGCAAATAATTTTAGTGTTGAAATTTATTTGATCATTTTTTTTTGTTGCAATTTTAGAACATTTCGCGAATGTGTCGAGACATTAGAAATCCGCGCGCGAAGAAATTAACGCGCGCGTTCGTTCCAGCACTTTCGGCCCCGTGTCCGAGATTCGATTATGCAATTTTGCAGATATTAATTAAGCGTTGGTTGTTAAGTCTGTAAACAGAGAGCCGTGTAGCGAGTTACATTTCTCTGACATAATAGAGTAGAGAGAGAGATTGCCGGGTGACCCATAAACAGAAATCGGTGCGGTATGAGGCGATTATTACGTGAAATAAATGCACAATAATTTTTTTTTGCACAGAAATTGGCCAAAATGTAAATATTTTTAAAGATAAAATATAAGTTACAACCCGGATTTAGCACCAAAAGATTTCCATTTGTTCACCAGGATGAAAGTGTCGTTAGTAAAAAGCAGATCAACACCTCCATAATGTTTTTTTGACATAAATTGACCAAAATTTTAAGATAAAAGTTACAGCCCGGATTTGGCACCAATTTTCGTCCGCAGCGGTTTTTCTCAATTCGTATGAACTCTTGTAGTTTTGTATACAAGAAACAATGATTACAGTTTATTTCCCCAAATTATGCATCTCTTTCTCAGGGGTTCTTCTCTATTCACACAAGAACTCCACTGGTTTTGTACATAAGAAAAAAATCATATTACAGAATTTACATTGGTCCTCCAAAAATTATGCATCTCTTTCTTACACACACACTATCTTTGAGCTACTTTCCTTGCCACCAGAAAGACGACGATTGCGTAAGATCGGTGGTACGACCCGAAGTGTTGCGCAATTTCCGCGGATCTTTGCCGGGTTCTTTGGCGATGGCGTGTCCCGCGTCGTGGTGCCGCGATGAAAGCACGGAGGTCGAGAAACTTTCACTATCATTGTCGTCTAAAGGGAGTTATATAACCGGCGCATTCCCACCTGTAAATCATTCCCGGCGAGTCTTCAGGTGACCCAGATCGAGTCCGACGTGTCGCAGAAACTTTTATTGTTCTCTCGCCGATGTGGAACAAAACAAACGACGGCGATAAAATTAGTGTTAAGCAATGTATGCCGAGAATGTTGTTTTTTCTACATATGTGTGAATTATTCAGGAAATTTCTCGTTTGTTTACACAGTTCTGATCGTAGGTTTTTCAGTTCACAATTGAATTTTGTTGTGCAGAAAATAATAGTAATTTCTGTAACAAGGCACTAACAATTACTTTTGTCTCTATTTTCATCTCGAACAGTTTTTGCTACATGAATGCATTATTGAAGAAAATTCCCATTTTTTTGTCTTTCAGTATTTATCTAGAAGAAGTCAGAGAATTTTTACTCTTATATTAACATAAGTTGTACATTATCTCAAAACTTTGAATTTGCAAAGCTATCAAAATTGTTTCAAAATCGATTTAACTTCATGTTCTAATCAAAATCTGTAAACACTATTTCACTAGATTTTAAGATAAACTCACTAGAACAGAGTTGAAGCAAAATTTGATTTTACCTATTTTTTGGTTAAATAAAATAAACTTAAAACAATTGCTGCTCACTTCAAATTCTCCAAATTTACTCAAAATTGATTTTACTTATGTTCCAATTAAAATTGTTCACTAGATTTCGAAACATTTCACTAGAACAGAGTAGATGGTCAATTTGTCTTTACTTATTTTCCAATTGATTAAAAACAATTTAAAAACAATTGCCGCTCATATCAGACCGCCCAAAATGATTCAAAATCGATTTAGTTTCATGTTCCAATCAAAATCGGTCAACACTATTTCACCAGATTTTGAAATAAACTCACTAGAACGGAGTAGAAGTTTAATTTGATTTTACACATTTTCCAATTGATTCAGATAAATTTAAAACAATTACTGCTCACTTCAAATTCTCCAAATTTATTCAAAATTGATTTAACTTCATGTTCTAATCAAAATCTGTTAACACTATTTCACTAGATTTTAAGATAAACTCACTAGAACAGAGTTGAAGCAAAATTTGATTTTACCTATTTTTTGGTTAAATAAAATAAACTTAAAACAATTGCTGCTCACTTCAAATTCTCCAAATTTACTCAAAATTGATTTTACTTATGTTCCAATTAAAATTGTTCACTAGATTTCGAAACATTTCACTAGAACAGAGTAGATGGTCAATTTGTCTTTACTTATTTTCCAATTGATTAAAAACAATTTAAAAACAATTGCCGCTCATATCAGACCGCCCAAAATGATTCAAAATCGATTTAGTTTCATGTTCCAATCAAAATCGGTCAACACTATTTCACCAGATTTTGAAATAAACTCACTAGAACGGAGTAGAAGTTTAATTTGATTTTACACATTTTCCAATTGATTCAGATAAATTTAAAACAATTACTGCTCACTTCAAATTCTCCAAATTTATTCAAAATTGATTTTACTTTACGTTTCAATCAAAATCTGAACGCATCCTTCCATTAGATTTTGAGATACTCCCACTAGACCCGAGCTGATTGTTCTTTCAACTTTACATATTTTCCACTGGGTTAAAATTTATCTAAAAACAATTGCAGCTCGTAATTTTTGAATTCCTTTAATTGTTCAAAAGTTATAGCTAAAAAAAACGAAAAACAATTGCGACTCGAATTAATTTTTTTGTACTCATTAAAAGTACTTGAAGATTTAAGTAAGATAGTAAACGAATTTTCTAAATTTCTTCAATTTTTTGAAATTTATAGCTGAAAAACTGAAAAACAATCGCATGAGATCACATTTTGATCATCTTAACATTTTGAGACTCTCAATGATCGATTGGATCTAATTTTTAGTGTTTGGTAGTGTTTTGCAGTCTAAGTAACACTTAAAATTCAATTCGAAATGAACCATAAAAATAATTTATTTCCGTACTTTGTATGTTCAACGTCAAAATAAGACCTATACTGTAGATCAAAAAATATGATTTTGATTTTCATTTTAATTTTTTATTTTAAGTTTAATTTTAGTGTTAACTATAGTTTTAATTTTAATTTCTCTTTTTCTTTTATCGCGTTTTCTATATTTGCAAAAGGTGTAACCGCTAAAAAATAAATAAATAAATAAATGTCTCATTTGTACTGTAAACATACAAAGTACGGGAATATATTATTTTTATGATTTATTTCGAATTTAATTTTTGAAGGTCAATTTTGACTTCTTCCCAGAAGATTTCGTTCATTTTTGAAACAAAAAAATGTGTGTCAGTCTGCCTGACTGTAGATGCTTTCTTTATATCAAATAGAGATTTTGAAACAAAATTTTAGACTCAAGCTTTATTTGACAATCTGAAGAACTGAAAAGCTTTTGGTAAAATTTTGAAAACCGAAAGAGTTTTTTTTTTGTTTCTCTGCAATTTATTTTTCATTTCAAAATATTACAAAAAAATATTTATAGATTTGTTGAAGATAACGGAGAATGTATTTTAAAAACTTTGATTTTCGAGAAAAAAAAACTTAAAATGAGCTATACTCAAAAAATAATAAGGATGTTATAATTTGATGGATTTGCAAATTTCCCTAAAGTTTATAATTATTAAGCGTCACTCTGAAAATACTAATCCAAAATACCTCAATTCATTTTTTGAAGAAGTTTAAAAAAGTTTTTTGGTCTATAATTTTAAGACGATAATACAAGATCGAAAAAAAATAGTCAAAGCAGGTCATGAACAAAAAGCTGCACGTCTGTTCTTAGTTCCAAAATTGGAAAATAGACACTGACAAGGTCAAACTTGAAGTTTTTTAGGAACTTAGAAAAAACATGCGGCTTTTTGTTCATGGCCCGCTTTGACTATTTTTTTCAATAATAAAGTAAGATCGAAAAAAAATAGACAAAACAGGTTATACTTTTATATCATGTGAGCCACAAAATTTTGTTTCAGAGTTGGCTGTGAGATAAATGAGGTATGTCATGAGATAAAAATTAGATTAAAAAAAATGAATTAATCTCAGACATGACTGCTTTGTTTCTCTCTCTTAGACATGGCCAACTCAGAAACAAAATTTTGTGGCTCACACCTTATAAAGTTATTAACGGAATAATCGCTGATCCAAGTTTGACTTTGTCAGTGTCATTATCGAACCGTGAAGGTAATAATTAATTACCCTAACGGTTACGTTTTAAGTGTTTGCAAATTTCTAAAAGACTTCACCCTGAAGAGAAATACCCAAACATCTCCATCAATTTTTGGGTAGGTTAGAAAAGTTTTTTAGTCTATAATAATTATGAGACGAAAATACAGTGAGATCGAAACCAAAAATTAGTCAAAGAAGGTCATGAACATTTTTTTTTTTTATTTAAAGAAAGGATGGTTGACAGGAATTCGGGTTGAGGAAGCGCGGATGATTTGGGAATTGACGTAGCCAACTAGGGCATTCTGCCACAACCGATAATTTGTATAATAATCATTTATAATGATGACAGGGACATACACTAAACATCCATGGACCCGCACGGCCATTTTTCGTTCCGAAAAAGTGACCGCGCGGATGGGATTCGAACCCACGACCACGAGACCAGTAAGTAGGAGCTCTACTCACTGGGCCATCGCGGCTCAAAAAAAAAAACTTCAAATTTCAATTTTGACTTTGTCCGTGTTAACTTCTTCACGGTTACGTACATTTCAGAAGCAATTTGTAATTATTTTATGGGTTTGCAAATTTCTCAAAAGCTTCACTCTGAAAAGATCATTGTATCCAAATATCTCCTTTAATTTTTGAGTAGTTTAGAAAGAAAAAATTGTCTATAATAATTATGAAACGATAATACAGTAAGATGGAAATGGAAAAATAGTCAAAGCAGGTCATGAATAAAAAGCCGCATGTGTTTTCTTAAATTCCTAAAAAAATTCAAACTTCAATTTTGACTTTGTCAGTGTCAATAATTATTACCTTCGCGGTTACGTAATATCTCCATTAATTTTTTAGTAGTTTAGAAAAATGTTTTGATCTATGAAATATTATCGTTTCATAGATCGATTTTTTTTTGTTATAGTAGGTCATGAACAAAAAGCCGCTTGTTTTTTATTAATTCCTAAAAAACTTCAAACTTCAAGACTTTGTCAATATGTGTATCTTCACGTACATTTTCAGAAACAATTTTCAATTCAATTAATGAGTTTTAAAACTGCAGAACTTGTATTATTCCTCGTATCTGAGAGATTCAAAAGCAAAAGAAAAATTTGAAAAAAAAATGGTTAATTTCACTAAAAATATTTTTATTTGTATGAGTTAAAAAAAAATATCTGTATGAGTAAGCAAAAAAAAAATTATGAAAGAAATTATGAATTTCTCTAAATATATGATTATCTGTATGAGTAAGCAAAAAAAAGTTATGAAAGAAATGGTTAATTTCTCTAAATATATTTTTGTATGCATGAGTAAGCAAAACAAAAAAAAATATGAAAGAAATGGTTAATTTCTTTAAATATATTTTTATTTGTATTAGTTGAAAAAAATATCTGTTTTTGTAGCAAAAAAAAATATGAAAGAAATTATGAATTTCTCTAAAAATATGTTTATCTGTATGAGTAAGCAAAAAAAAATAATGAAAGGAATGGTTAATTGTTCTAAATATATATTTCATTTGTATGAGTAAGAAAAAAAAAATATGAAAGAAATGATTAATTTCTTTAAATATATTTTTACCTGTACAAGTTAAAAAAAAATGGTGATGTGGCCATCATATTACTTTCTCCGACTTGATGGTATCATAGCTATTTATATTTACGTTTTCATTGTTTATTTTCAATTGAAATCATATTTTAAATGTACATCGAGCGGATGAAACTGACGTTTAAAACGTCAAAATTATGAAATATGGAAAAATTATACTTCAAATTCAAAAACTCGGTTTATTCAAAAACTAACGAGATTTAGAAGAAAACTTATTCTTTAGAAGTTGTTCATTTTGGCACTCTCTACAATTATTATTCACATAAATTTGCTGTAACTATTTTCGTTTCATAATTATAAAACAAAAATTTAAACAAAATTCATAATTTTTTTTCTCGAATAGCAATGATTTTATGAAAAATGTTTTTAAGCAAAAGATGTTCATTTCTTTGTTGTCTTTAATGTTTGTTGACAAAACAGTTAAAGTAAACACCCACTTCCGGTGTACGAAATTTTACCAAAAGCTTTTCAGTTCTTCGGACTATCAAATAAGACGTATGTGCAAAGTTTCATATCAATTGCTCATTCACACACACCATCACACACACACAGACACAAATATTTTTTTTTTCCAGAAATTGTTGAAATGGCATCTAGGGACCACAAAACGGATATTTCCGCAAAAAAAATTTTTGAAAAAAAAAATCACGATCACAATACTTTCTCGTACTTCGTAACGGAGAATGTAAAAATATGAAAGAAATGGTTAATTGCTTTAAATATATGTTTATCTGTATGAGTTAAAAAAATTATCTGTATGAGAAAATCTGTATGAGTTGAAAAACAAAAATAACAAATAGAAACAAAGCGTTACATATTTACAAATCAACGAATAAGTCCGTCGACATCATTTAAATTCACGTCAGGCCAAGTTTGTTGTTTGTTTTATATTAGTTTTAAGTTCATTATTAAGTCGTACATTGTTTTCTGTTATGTTTTTATTATATTTTTTTTATTTATTTAATTTCATACAGCAAATCTATATTATTTACATAATAAATTAAATTAAAAAAAATACAATCAACAATGTTTTTTGCAATTCCAATTTCTATTTCAACTATTTAAAAGATTATCTTTTCATACATGTCTGTATATTTCTTTAAATTCAAAATTTCAATGTCTACTTTTACATTTACGTTTAATGAAAATGGAAAATTGTATTTTATATCTTTATGTTTACTTTTAGTTTATTATGATTATATTGTATGCATTTTTTTGTATGTTGACGATGTTACGCCAATGAGGTTTCAAACTACTAATAAAGATTATTATTATTTAAGTGCGTCACTACTAAAAAAAAGTCTTTAAATTTAAAATTTTTCATTGTCTTTACTTTTATATTTATATAATAAATTACTTGAGCTTCTGCAGCGAAGTCTTACTTTTTATAGTAAGAACCGCAAATATCATTTTTTGAATAAACTGCAGCCAATTAAACATATGTTTAATATTTTCTATTTTATATTTATGTTTATTGAAAAGTGGATAATTATATTTTATAAGTTTATTATAATTGTATTGTATACATTTCTTGTTTGATAACGA
Organism: Ocypus olens; assembly: GCA_910593695.2. Classification (NCBI taxonomy): domain Eukaryota; kingdom Metazoa; phylum Arthropoda; class Insecta; order Coleoptera; family Staphylinidae; genus Ocypus; species Ocypus olens. Next base: position 3,491,528 of record OU343048.1, read on the forward strand.
TGTTATGCCCATGGGGTTTCAAACTACTAATAAAGATTATTATTATAATTTATAAGTGCGTCGCTACTGAAATAAGTTCAATTTTCCGTAATTCACTTTCTTCGCTCATAATCAATCAACTTTTCCCGCGGTACTCTTACGTCGAAAATTGCGCAAGATATGCATTTCTCGGCACCAATAAAGGGTAAATAAAGTAACGCATTGTGTTGCATAATTTCCTTATCACGATTCAAAACTTGCACCGTTGATGCATTTTTATCGCCACACTTACGTGTCTCGTACGTCGAATTTTTCTCTTCCTCCTGCGCCGAAACTGCGACCAGTAACGACAGGAAAACGAATCTCCAGCCCATTTTCACACAACACCGAATTTATAAATATTTTTATTGGTAAAACAATAACAAGCCACTTTAAATTAATTTTTAATTCACTTCTGAGAAAATGCACAACACTGCGTTGTTCGTGTAATGTAGTAATGCTAGTTGATATGTGATTTACTTGCGATTCGTGCGGAGAAAGTGGCCGCCAATGGTTATATAGAGGGCCCTAAATCACAGGTGGGATCGGTTGCGGTGGACCGTGGGGGTGGATAATTCGCGAATTCCTGTCTTTTATTTTCCGCCGCGCGTTATGTAAATGGCGCGCGCGGAGCGAAGAATGGAGAAGAATCGGATGGTGCTTCCGTGGAATTAGTTATTGGGTAAGTAACAATTAAAGCGAAATGGGTCATCTTCAATTTGCTTCACGGGGGTTACGTCAAGCTGATAATAATTAACCGGGTTAGAACAATAGGAGAAACATAACAATATTAATTATGGTAGGAATCCGGTGACATATCTTACGTTCCGATCATTAGATTTGGGGTGAAATCTGCGTGTATAACTCTTTTTTATTCTGTCACAATTAAATAAATCGTTCATCCATAAATCTTAAATTAAAAATGGTGATGTGGCCATCATGTTACTTTCTCCGACTTGATGGTATCATTTATATTTACGCTTTCATAGTTTATTTTCAATTTAAATCGGATTTTTAAATGTACATCGAGCGGATGAAACTGACGTTTAAAACGTCAAAATTATGAAAGATGGAAAAATTATACTTCAAATTCAAAAACTCAGTTTACTCAAAAACTAAATGGATTTCAAAAAAACTTATTCTTTATAAGTTGTTCATTTTAGCATTCTCTATAATTATTATGAACATAAATTTGCTGTAAATATTATCGTTTCATAATTATAAACCAAAAATGAAAAAAAAATCAATAAATTTTTTTCTCGAATAACAATGATTTTATGAAAAATTCTTTCAAGGAGAAGATGTTAATTTCTTTGTTGTCTTCAATGTTTGTTTAAATGTTTTTGTGATATTTTTCATATTAAGCAAAATTTAGGCAAAAAACAAAAAACAGTTAAGGTAAACGCCCACTTTCGGCGTACGAAATTTTACCAAAAGCTTTTCAGTTCTTCAGATTATCATATAAGACGTATGTTAAAAGTTTCACATCAATTGCTCTATTCGTTTTTGAGATACAGCGCGCACAGACAGACACAAAAAAAGACAGTAAAAAATTTTTTTGAAAAAAAAATCACGACCACAATACTTTCTCGTACTTCGTAACGGAGAAAGTAAAAATTAGCGAAGAAGACCGCACAAATAATTATTTAACTGTTTTTTGCATATCTTACAGTTATTGAGAAAAATAGTCAAAAATTTAAAAAAACGCCAGCTATCTCTCAAACAAATCAAGTTAGCCATGATATGTTAATGCTATTGTTATTTGATTTAGATGTTGTCTAATTCTTAAGGTTTCCAAGATCGCCTATAAAAACATCGAATCTGGTCCACCCGATATAATCGAACGTCAGGATAGTTTTTCGGCAAGCCCTTCCTAAATGAAGCAATAATATTATTTAATAATTTTCAGTTTACGGTCAAACAAGGAAAATTGATCAATTTGGCCTTGACCTCGCTACGTGATCGAATTGTCATTCCGTGCCGAAGCCAATTGCAACCGCGCGGTTGGCAATTGCTTCGTATCTATGATCGGTTAAAAAAGGAGTTGACATGAATAAAAAATCACCATTTTGGCTTCGAGTGATCCATAAGGAAATTTTAATAACCCGCATGCGTTACATATAAATGTCATTTTTAGTATTGAATAATAATAATAATGGTCGTAACACATTTTCGTTTCATCACTTCTTTTTTTTTCCAGCGGCGGTCCACTTTCCAGGTCGGTAATTGGGATATTGCACGACCATCGTTGTCACCTTAATGTTATATGTTTACGGGTCTGAAATCTGTCGTTTGCGTATGTGAAACGGTGCGCTTCCAACGTTATTATTATTCGCCGTTTTCTGCTTGGGCAACGAGTAATTCGTCGCAATTACCAAACGTGGACGTTCACACACTTTGTAGACCAAATCGCGTTGTGCAAATGTTTTCTTCGTCGTCGGTGACAAAACAAACCTTAACGACAGTTTTGTCAACAATTTAATGATGGTGGGTTGTGATATGATAATCTCGGTTATTATTTGTTTATGTTGCATTAGTCGAGTTTAAAAAAAAATATTGTTCATTTTAATTGAAATAATAGAAAGCCAAGAATGAGTGGTCCTAATAATTCAAAGCTTTGCAACTTCGAAGCTTCGAATAATCGAAGTTTCGAAGATTCAAAGATTCGAAGCTTCGAATTTTTCGTAGTTTTATAACTGGCAATTTTTGAAAGAAATATTATAACAATGGAAGTTTCGAAGATTCAAAGATTCGAAGCATCGAATATTCGAAGTTTTATCAGAACTGGCAATTTTTTAAAGAAATATTATAAAAATAGAAGTTTCGAAGATTCAAAGATTCGAAGCATCGAATATTCGAAGTTTTATCAGAACTGGCCATTTTTTACAGAAATATTATAAAAATAGAAGTTTCGAAGATTCAAAGATTCGAAGCATCGGATTTTCGAAGCTTTATCAGAACTGGCGATTTTTGAAAGACATTATAAAAATAGAAGTTTCAAAGATTTGAAGATGTGAAGCTTCGAATTTTTTAAGCTTAATCAGACAAGCGATTTTTGAAAGAAATATTATAACGATAAAAGTTTCGAAGCATCGAATATTCGTTTTTATCAGAACTGGCAATTTTCAAAGATTTTTTATGTCTTCGAATCTTCAAAGCTTCAAATCTTCGAAATTGGAAAGCCCTATTAAGAATGAAAAAATATTTTCAAAGAGCGAACTCCAATCGGATCAATTATATTAGAATTATTTTAATTTTATAATATATACAGGGTGTTTCTGGATTTCACAGCGCTATTTTAGAGATTTGTAATGCGATTACAGTAAAATATTGAAAAAAAATCATGCCGTACGTCCGAAAATGCGATAAATTCGTTATTTTAAAAGTGAAACGGGGTAGTTATGAGAGCTGTATTTGAAATGTTTTGATTTTATTTAATAGATACAGCTGCCAGTAATATAATTATAGTAAAATGTTGTAAATATTTTCAAATCGTATGTCCGAAAAACGGATATTAAAATAAAATGCGTTATATTCGTTATTTTAAGGGTTAAATGAGGTGGTTATAAAACCAGTATCTAAAACATTTTTAATTATTAGAGTTATTGTTATTAAAGTAATTATTCTTTCATTATTTCACGATTTTCATAATTTTTTCCATTACTCTGGAAAAAATGCATTAAAAAATGTTGGGTCTCAGAAAAATTTGAAAAAATTCATGACGGTTCTTAAAGACGCTAAGAAGCGTGTAGAGTTATTATTTTTCCAAAAAAAAAATTTTGGGACATGATTTCACCATTTTACTATTTTCGTAATTTTTCCCTGGAAAAAAATGCATTAAAAAATGTTGGGTCTCAGAAAAATTTGAAAAAATTCAGGACGGTTCTTAAAGACGGGAAGAAGCGTGCAGAGTAATGATTTTTCCCAAAAACATTTTTCTTTTCATGATTTCACCACCATTTTACGATTTTTGTAATTTTTTCCATTGTATTCCTCAGGAAAAAAATTGCATTAAAAAAATGTTGGGTCTCAGAAAAATTTGAAAAAATTCATGATCGTTCTTAAAGACGGGAAGAAGCGTGTAGAGTAATTATTTTTCCCAAAAACATTTTCTCTTTTCATGATTTCACCATTTCACGATTTTCGAAATTTTTTCCATCAGGAAAAAAATGCATTAAAAAAATGTAGGGTCACAGAAAAATTTGAAAACATTCATAACGGTTCTTAAAGACAGGAAGAAGCGTATAGAGTAATTATTTTTCACGAAAACATTTTTTTTTTCATGATTTCACTATTTCACGATTTTCGTAATTTTTTCCATTGTATTCCTCAGGAAAAAAATGTATTAAAAAAATGTTGTGTCTCAGAAAAATTTGAAAAAATTCATGGCGGTTCTTGAAGACAGGAAGAAGTGTGTAGAGTAATTAATTTTCCTAAAAAAAATTTTTTGGTCATGATTTTCGTAATTTTTTTCATCAGGAAAAAAATGCATTGAAAAATGTTGGGTCTCCGAAAAATTTAAAAAAGTTCATGATCGTTCTTAAAGATGTGAAGAAGCGTGTAGAGTAATTATTTTTCCCAAAAACCTTTTTTTTCATGATTTCACTATTTTAGGATTTTCGTAATTTTTCCCCAGGAAAAACAATGCATTAAAAAAATGTTGGGTTTCAGAAAATTTTGAAAAAATTCATGACGGGTTTTAAAGACGGGAAGAAGCGTGTAGAGTAATTATTATTCATAAAAAAAAAATTTCATGATTTCACTATTTTACGATTTTTATCATTTTTTCCATTGTATTCCTCAGGAAAAAATACGTTAAAAAAATGTTGGGTCTCTGAAAAATTTGAAAAAATTCATGACGGTTTTTAAAGATGAGAAGAAGCGTGTAGAGTAATTATTTTTTCAAAAAAAAAAATGTTTGGTCATGATTTCACCATTTCCCGATTTTCGTAATTTTTTCCATCAGGAAAAAAATGCATTAAAAAAATGTTGGGTTTCAGAAAATTTTGAAAAAATTCATAACGGTTCTTAAAGACGGAAAGAAGCGTGTAGAGTAATTATTTTTCCCAAAAACATTTTTTTTTTCATTATTCCACCATTTCACGATTTTCGTAATTTTTTCCATTGTATTCCTTAGGAAAAAAATGCATTAAAAAAATGTTGGGTCACAAAAAAAATTGAAAAAATTCGTGGCGGTTTTTAAAGACGTTAAGAAGCATGTAGAGTAATTATTTTTCCCAAAAACATTTTTTTTTTATGATTTCACCATTTTACGATTTTTGTAATTTTTTCCGGGAAAAAAATGCATGCAAAATATGTTGGGTCTCAGAAAAATTTGAAAAAATTCATGGCGGTTCTTAAAGATGAGAAGAAGCGTGTAGAGTAATTATTTTTTCCAAAAATATTTTTTTTTCACGATTTCACCATTTTAGGATATTCGTAACTTTTTCCTCAGGAAAAAAATGCATTAAAAAAATGTTGGGTCTCAGAAAAATTTGAAAAAATTCATGGCACTTCTTAAAGACGAGTGGAAGCGTGTAGAGTAATTAATTTTCCCAAAAAAAATTTTTTGGTAATGATTTCACTATTTTACGATTTTTGTAATTTTTTTCATTGTAAAAAAATGTATTAAAAAAATGTTGGCTCTCGGAAAAAATTGAAAAAATTCATGATGGTTCTTAAAGACGGGTGGAAGCATGTAGAGTAATTATTTTTCTTAAAAACATTTTTTTTTCATGATTTCACCATTTTAGGATTTTCGTAATTTCTCAGGAAAAATGCATTAAAAAAATGTTGGGTCTCAGAAAAATTTGAAAAAATTCATGGCGGTTTTTAAAGACGGGAAGAAGCATGTAGAGTAATTATTTTTCCCAAAAAAAAATTTTTGGTCATGATTTCACCATTTTACGATTTTCGTAATTTTTTTCCATTGCATTCCTCAGGAAAAAATGCATTAAAAAAATGTTGGGTCTCAGAAAAATTAAAAAAAATTCATAACGATTCTTAAAGACGGATGGAAGCGTGTAGAGTAATTAATTTTCCCAAAAAAAAAATTTTGGTAATGATATCACCATTTCACGATTTTCGTAATTTTTTCCTCAGGAAAAAAATGCATTAAAAAAATGTTGGGTCTCAGAAAAATTTGAAAAAAATCATAACGTTTTTTCAAGGCAAGTGGAAGCGTGTAGATTAATTATTTTTCCCAAAAACTTTTTTTTATTGATTTCTTCACCATTTTACGATTTTCGTATTTTTTTTCCATTGTATTCCCCAGGAAAAAAATGCATAAAAAAATATTGGGTCACAGAAAAATTTGAAAAAATTCATGACGGTTCTTAATGACGGGAAGAAGCGTGTAGAGTAATTATTTTTCCCAAAAACTTTTTTTTTTCATGATTTCACCATTTTACGATTTTCGCAATTTTTTCCATTATATTCCTCAGGAAAAAAATGCATTAATAAAATGTTGGCTCTCAGAAAAATTTGAAAAAAATTCATGACGGTTCTTAAAGATGGGAAGAATAATGTAGAGTAATTATTATTCACAAAAAAAAAAAATTTTTCATGATTTCACCATTTTAGGATATTCGTAATTTTTTCCATTGTATTTCCTCAGGAAAAAATGCATTAGAAAAATGTTGGGTCTCAGAAAAATTTGAAAAAATTCATGACGGTTCTTAAAGATGGGAAGAAGCGTATAGAGTAATTATTTTTCCCGAAAAAAATGTTTTTTCATGATTTCACCATTTCAAGATTTTCGTAATTTTTTCCATTGTATTTTTTTATCATCATATCAAAATCTACTGAATGATTGCAAATGCATTAGATAAATTTAATATGTTGCAATATTTTGTGTTAATTAAATCTGATACCGGTTAACCTCTACTAAATACAATGCCTAATGTTGCTTCATTTTAACAATCGTCGTTTGGATGATGCAGTTAATTCCATGTATCATCACCGGGATTTTAAATTATTATATTTATCAACAATATATAAATTGCATTTATTAATAACATGTGTTGTAATAATACCTATTTCTAATAACAGCGTTCACATGTTTTTTTTCCATTGTACGATTACTAGATCAAGGATCTAAAAAACATCCATAAGCGTTATTGCACCCATGTTCTAAAATATAAATTATAAAAATTGAATATAATAAAGAGGATGTCTGGATTTGGGTCGGCCATTATTATCGGTAATTGGACTTGTTTCTCGAGGACGTGTGTTATTGGCATATCGATGTGTAAATTAAAGTTGTGATAAATCTAAATAGTAATAATAATTGCTATTATAAATACTTATATAATTTTTTTTAAATATTTCTTATTTTCAAGCCGAATTTACTTAAAAAATACACTGCGGCCCTGTAAAAAAATAGAACTAATATATTAATTGATAAGGCTGTTTGTTACTCGGTGAAAATTGATATCAATTGTTAAGTATTAACGAAAACACTTGTTGAAATTGCACGCAACAGTTGTGTCGCCACACTGTGGCTTCTTGCGTGTAATTTCAACAATTTATTTTTTGTAAATTAAAAAACTGTTTTTATTTTAATACTTATCAAGTGAAAAATAGAACTGTCATGTAGAGAACAAATGTTCTACCTAAAAATAAAACAAAGAGGGTAGTTTGCTATTTGAAATTTTAAAAAATGTCGGCATAGCAACGGAACTATGAAAGCTAGAAAATATTCAGTCATCGATAGATATATTATTAATTATAAAACAGCTTTTGTTTTGTTTTGTAATTAAAAAAAAAATAGTCACGACATATTTTCGATTTCCAAGTTGAATTTACTTAAAGAAAAACTACTTTGCGACCCTGTAAAAAATAGAACTATCATGTAGAGAAAAAATGTTTCACCTAAGAAATAAACAAAGAGGGTAGTTTGCTATTTGAAATAAAAAAAAATTGTTGGCATAGCTGTGTAACAATAAAAACTAGAACATCATCGATGGATGCATTTTTAAATATTAAATAACTTTTATAAAGATTTTTTTTGGTCTGATTTACGATTCATTACGAGATATTTTTTTATACACCATGCAGGTTCTTAAATACTTAACATTTTACATAGAAATATAATTAACTAATTAATTATTTACTTCATGTTTCACATAATACAAAATAATATTTACATTTTTTCATAAAATAAGTTATAACGACTTTTCAATCACAATGTTAACTCTAAGGCAAAAAATATCACGGAATCATCCATCTTCTCTGGATGCGTCCTCTTTCGGCAACCAGAGCTCAGTCGGCAGTTTGGTGAAGATGTTATTGATAACATCTTTGAAGATCTGGGATAAACTTTCGCCTATCGGTTCTTCCAATTCTTTGACAATTTCTAATCCATGTTGATTCAAAAACGTGTTGACAGTCAGTCCTAAAATAAATTTAATAATCGACAATTTTCCAGCAGGTGCGTAATCGTAATGTTGACTAAAATTCGATAGAAAAAAAGAAGTTGAGTTAAGTAGAACATGTTGGATGTGAGTTATTTAATAAAGAGAGTGTACAGCACGGCAAACATAACTTGGTACCTCCGAACCGAGCTCTCGATAGATTTCGTAAAGCGTTAGCGCGCCTGGCACAGAGTGAGCAACAATGGTTACAGATTGATAGGTAGGCAACCAAATACGCATGTTGGTATCAACGCAATGGCAAGATACGACGCATAAATAAGTGACAAATTTAGTTACTCTTTATTAATTTTTCCTTGGCATTAATTTGGAGCGATCAAATTCCCCAGATATTTCGGCGGGAAATCTAACTTGTCTACAAACATTGTTGTATTCATTTTCAACGGTTACAGTGTGATGGATTTTCAAAGTAAATTATTTCGCGGTCGTGCACTTGGTAATCGTAAGATTATTAATAATAATGTGTGTAAATTGGGAATAAGAACTATTTTAATGGTACTAGAAAAAACTTGTTACCATTATTATTTGTGTACCATGAGAGAAACTTTTCGTTAACTAAACTTCAATTTATTTTATGTATTTTATTTTTCCTATACATTACCTAATACTTTGTTTCCGTTGAAGAGATTTTCCAGTCTGACCCTGATTTTTTCCATGCCGAAGGAGACCTTCATGTTTTCGATGCGGATCACCTCCTTGCCCTTGGACTCGTCGAAATTTATGTCCGCTTTCACTTTGGTGTCGACGCCTTCGAGGACCAATTCGCAATCGCCGTCGCCGACCAAAGGCAAGATCAAAATGTGGCCCTTCAAATTGTAATTGGCCTTTATGTCCAAGAGCGGGAGGTAGATTCCGAAATTCAGTTTTTTATTTGGTATATCCATACTAAGGAAAACATAGACATGAAGCGAAATAAATCAATATATTAATTTTCAGTACGCGGCATTTAACTTCTTTAGTTGTAGTGATTTGTTTCAGTACTATCAATCAAAAGTTGCGTTCATTTACACCATAAATAGCTGCAGTGAATTGTATATCAATCAAAAGTTGCGTTCGTTTCTTTGGCTGTAGTGAATATAGACAATCAACCAAAAGTTACGTTCGTTTAAACCACAAATAATTATTGTAAAAAAATTAGTTAGTGAGTAATAATGATTGTATCAGTTTTTATTATTGGTCTCTTTATGAAAAACAGTACCGATTTCAAGTAATTTGACCACTCACTCTGTATACGTTGGTGTTGAATTAGAAGGACCAACAATGGTGAGGTTATAGAAACTTCCGGTTAATATCACAGCTCCTGCTCCTTTGGTGACGGAAACCACATCCAAATGAAGTGGTTCGAAAGGATCAACGTTTATTTCATCAATTCCTAAAAGTTAACACAAGTTAGCCTGAAAAAATCGACATTTTAAAACATTTTGACTTGCCAACTTTTTTGCTATTTAAGATAGCTGAAATTTTTTAACGCTAATCGTTTTCTTTCATTTTTCTGATTTAAAGGTCTACGATGATTATTAAAAAAGTTGATTTTTTCGATTTTTTTAAATTTCGAGATTTCTTTGCTGACGCCTCACGGGCTTCAAATTGACATTTGTGGTTGCGCAAGTACTGTTTCTGGAGGGTCTTGAAGGGATCTTTCCAGTGACGTATAGAAACCCCTAATCTAACCAGTGGTTTCTTCAGGAAAAAAATGAAAAGCCAATTTTTGAGCGAAAGTAAGAAGGGGGGACCCTTGGGTGGTTTTTCAGGTTTTCGTCAAAAATTAAAAATCGCCAATTTTAATGGAATCCGACTAATTAACATACAAGGAGCACAGATTTGAAAACCGCGTTCAATTTGAAGTTTTCGTTTAGCCGCTACGGCCGAACAAAGTCGTTGTTTAATTTTCAGAACTTAAAAAAAAATATAAAAACAACTGCTGGAGTCGTAAAAATTTCTGACTTTAGTCAAAATTGATTCTACTTTACGATCCAATCAAAATTTGCAACACATCTCAACTAGATTTTAAAAAATTATTACGAGAACACAGTTTTTGCTCATTTTGACGTTGTTTAATTTTCAGAAATTAAGAAAAAATATAAAAACAACTTCTGGAGACGTAAAAATTTCTGAGTTTAGTCAAAATTGATTCTACTTTACGATCCAATCAAAATTTGCAACACATCTCAACTAGATTTTGAAAAAATATTGCGAGAACACAGTTTTTGCTCATTTTGACGTTGTTTAATTTTCAGAAATTAAGAAAAAATATAAAAACAACTGCTGCAGACTTAAAAATTTCTGAGTTTAGTTAAAATTGATTCTACTTTACGATCCAATCAAAATTTGCAACACATCTCAACTAGATTTTGAAAAATTATTGCGAGAACACAGTTTTTGCTCATTTTGACGTTGTTTAATTTTCAGAAATTAAGAAAAAATATAAAAACAACTGCTGCAGACTTAAAAATTTCTGAGTTTAGTTAAAATTGATTCTACTTTACGATTCAATCAAAATTTGCAACACATCTCAACTAGATTTTGAAAAATTATTGCGAGAACACAGTTTTTGCTCATTTTGACGTTGTTTAATTTTCAGAAATTAAGAAAAAATATAAAAACAACTGCTGCAGACTTAAAAATTTCTGAGTTTAGTCAAAATTGATTCTACTTTACGATCCAATTAAAATTTGCAACACATCTCAACTAGATTTTGAAAAATTATTGCGAGAACACAGTTTTTGCTCATTTTGACGTTGTTTAATTTTCAGAAATTAAGAAAAAATATAAAAACAACTGCTGCAGACTTAAAAATTTCTGAGTTTAGTCAAAATTGATTCTACTTTACGATCCAATCAAAATTTGCAACACATCTCAACTAGATTTTTAAAAATTATTACGAGAACACAGTTTTTGCTTATTTTGACGTTGTTTAATTTTCAGAAATTAAGAAAAAATATAAAAACAACTGCTGGAGACGTAAAAATTTCTGAGTTTAGTCAAAATTGATTCTACTTTACGATCCAATCAAAATTTGCAACACATCTCAACTAGATTTTTTAAAATTATTACGAGAACACAGTTTTTGCTCATTTTGACGTTGTTTAATTTGCAGAAATAAAAAAAAATATAAAAACAATTGCTGCAGACTTAAAAATTTCTGAGTTTAGTCAAAATTGATTCTACTTTACGATCCAATCAAAATTTGCAATACATCTCAACCAGATTTTGAAAAATTATTACGAGAACACAGTTTTTGCTCATTTTGACGTTGTTTAATTTTCAGAAATTAAGAAAAAATATAAAAACAACTGCTGCAGACTTAAAAATTTCTGAGTTTAGTCAAAATTGATTCTACTTTACGATCCAATCAAAATTTGCAACACATCTCAACTAGATTTTGAAAAATTATTGCGAGAACACAGTTTTTGCTCATTTTGACGTTGTTTAATTTTCAGAAATTAAGAAAAAATATAAAAACAACTGCTGCAGACTTAAAAATTTCTGAGTTTAGTCAAAATTGATTCTACTTTACGATCCAATCAAAATTTGCAACACATCTCAACTAGATTTTGAAAAATTATTGCGAGAACACAGTTTTTGCTCATTTTGACGTTGTTTAATTTTCAGAAATTAAGAAAAAATATAAAAACAACTGCTGCAGACTTAAAAATTTCTGAGTTTAGTCAAAATTGATTCTACTTTACGATCCAATTAAAATTTGCAACACATCTCAACTAGATTTTGAAAAATTATTGCGAGAACACAGTTTTTGCTCATTTTGACGTTGTTTAATTTTCACTAATTAAGAAAAAATATAAAAACAACTGCTGCAGACTTAAAAATTTGCTGGCTGGCCAATGAAGAAAAAGGTATTATATAAGGATCTACGATGATTATTAAAAGAGTTGATTTTTTCGATTTTTTCCATTTTCAAGTTTTCTTTGCTGACGCGTCACGGGGTTCAAATTAGCATTTGTTTTTGTGAAAGTACACTTTTTGAAGCGCCTTGAAGGGATCTTTCCAGTGATGTATAGAAACCCCGAATCGAACCAGTGGTTTCTTCAGGAAAAAATTTCAAAGACAATTTTTACGTAAAAGTAAGAAGGGGTAGTTTTGCAGGTTTTCGTCAAAAATTAAAAATCGCCAATTTTAATTGAATCCGACTAATTTGCACACAAGAAGCGCGGATTTGCAAACCGCGTTCGATTTGGCGTCTTCGTTCAGCGTTTAATTTTTGTTTTGTTCTGATTGCAGTTTGCGAATAACGAAGAAAAGATAACCAACGGCAATTACCGCGGTTGAGAAATTGTCTTAAATGTGAAGGTGTCAATTATTTCGGGAAAGTCGGAAAATCCTTGCGACACGCCAGGTTCGTTAAACCGTTTCGAAACTCCAACTTGGAATGCAAATTGCAGTTCAAAAACTTCTATAACGATTCATTAATATCTTACAGATTTCTTACGTCAATGTAATTTCATTTGTTGCATGTTTCAACATCACTAAGATATGAAATTAGAGAAGGGAATTATTAGGAAAGGAAAAGAAAAATTATGGCTGCACCACATTTTTTTTTTGGCTTACAGATTTCTTACATCAATATTTGTTAGATTTAAGTATTTTAAATTGTAATTCGTGTATGTAATGGTTTTTAGTGAATTTGACGTTTCAAATAGTTACCTCGTTTGTAGCTTTTGTAACCTGATTAATAATAATAATAATAATATTTCATTTGTTGCATGTTTCAACATACGCTAAGAAATGAAATCAGAGAGGGATATTATTAGAAAAAGGAAAGGAAAATAATGCCTGCAGAATACATCGATGGTGTAGCGCACAATTGTTGTAAGTGCAGAATGTACTATTTTGCACAAATCAAAAAAGTAAGTTGTCATTTGTGTGAAAATTAAAACAAAACATATTTTAATAATTTAATTTTTATGTTTGGTATGTTGTACCATAATGAATCAATTTCTACATCTTTTTCTATTACAAACTTAAAAGAAAATGTGAATATCACTAACAATACTTACAACATTTGTGCGCTACACCATCAACATATCGCATTTTCCAATAATTTTCACTTTTTATAGCTTTTCAGAAAGATTTGCGTTCGTTACAAAAAAATATTCAAATAATATACGAGTCATACGACTATTCGTTTTTATTGAATTTATATAATGCTTCTGTAATAAGTGAAGGTTTTTCAATGTTTTTTTTTGTCGTAGGCGCTTAGCCGTTCAGCCACTATAAAAAAAATGGTGATGTGGCCATCATGTTACTTTCTCCGACTTGATGATATCATAGCCATTTCCATTTATTTTCAATTGAAATCATATTTTGAATGTACATCGAGCGGATGAAACTGACGTTTAAAACGTCAAAATTATGAAAGATGGAAAAATTATACTTCAAATTCAAAAACTCAGTTTACTCAAAAACTAAGAGGATTTCGAAAGAAACTTATTCTTTATAAGTTGTTTATTTTAGCATTATCTACAATTATTATTAACATAAATTTACTGTAACTATTATCGTTTTATAATTATAAACCAAAAATAAAAAAAAATAAAATACATTTTTTCTCGAATAAAACTTATTTTATGAAAAATGTTTTCAAGCAAAACATGTTTATTTATTTGTTGTCTTCAAAGTTTGTTTAAATGTTTTTGTGATATTTTTCATATTTAAGAAAATATTGGCAAAAAACAAAAAACAGTTGAGGTAAACGCCCACTTCCGGTGTTCGAAATTTTACCAAAAGCTTTTCAGTTCTTCAGATTATCAAATAAGACGTATGTTCAAAGTTTCATATCAATTGCTCTATTAGTTTTTGAGATACAGCGCGCACAGACACACACACACACACAATTTTTTTTTTCCAGAAATTGTTGAAATGGCATCTAGGGACCCCAAAACGGATATTTCCGAAAAAAAAATTTGAAAAAAAATCACGATCACAATACTTTCTCGTACTTCGTAACGGAGAAAGTAAAAACATTACCACATAAAAAACCTAAGCGACCAATTAGTAGACAGTAGGATTAACAAGGGCAACTCTTTACGCCAAGGGATAGTTCAAGACGTCTTTTATACAAACAGGTATACCTCGGTTTTTTTACTTTCTCCGTTACGAAGTACGAGAAAGTATTGTGATCGTGATTTTTTTTTCAAAATTTTTTTTTACGGAAATATCCGTTTTGGGGTCCCTAGATGCCATTTCAACAATTTCTGGAAAAAATTCTTTTGTGTCTGTGTGTGTGTCTGTGTGTGTATGTTCCTCTATACTTGTGGCAACTTGTGTGTGCCTCATCCTGAACTGTGGCGGACGCACGGAATTGTGGCAACTTACACACTGTGCCACAATTTTCTCTGGTGATTTCTCCGTTTCTTGTTAACTTAGACTAACGATATTTACACTGAATATTATGATCAACAAAATACATTTATTCATTATCATAGTATTTACGAAAAGTACCTTTTACACAAGTTATGCAACTTTTTTTAAAAATGTGTAAAAGACGCCACTATTCAGGATCTTGCATGTGGTACACACACTCATATTTGTGGCAACTTCAGTAGTGTTTAGTTGGTAGCGCCCTCTACAAAAAAATGCTACGTTGCCAGTAATTTGATACTGAGAGTTTCTTCGGCGCATATATATTTGGGTAGGAGCCGGATAATATCCTAGAAATCATTTCTGCTCTTATGAATTGTTTTTCTAGTTGCATACATATCATATTTTAATCTGTTATAATAATAATAAGTAATTATATTGGTTAAATAAATAATTAATTTAATAATTAACAATAATTATTTCTTCTTAATTACTGAATAAAGTAAAGATAATATAAAATAATTTTAAAAATTATTTCATTGTTAGACATTCAGCAATTGATCATACATATAATATATTTTTATAATTTTTGTTAGCTTAGTTTATTTTTTGTTTACTTTCTTATAAGTTTATTAAATTGAATTTGAGGCTCTTATTTAAAGTTATTCGGTCGTATTATAATTCTATTTAACATCTTCAGGGACAAATGCACAATTGTATACGTTTCAAAAAATGCTTCATAAATTTTAAACGAATAGGATTTAGTGCATTAACGCAATCTCGTCTTCAGTGAGGAAATCAGCCACAGGTGTGCATTTCCATGTCTTTACCGTCTCTCTGGTATGACTGCCAGGATTTCAATTGTTTTAAAAAGATGGTAAAATTCCAAATTCCAAATTTAATTTGTTTATGAATAGGTTAAATTAACATTTTATTAAAACTATTTTTGTCAATGACAAGGCGAAGAGTAAAAAATATCTTAAATAATACTAAGAACATAATATAAAATAATATTCAGATATTCTTTATTAAACATTTTTGAACATTTTAAAACATAGAAAATTGACCACCAATTTTTTATCAGTATTATGATTATTATAAATATCATCTAGTATGAATCGAGCTAAGAGTCAATTGTCCATTGAATTTATGTGATTTCAATTTAATAACTGGCACAAAATGGTAAATAATTTTAATCCTATCAAATATTTTAATAATAATTTAATACAATTTCAATTTGTTTTTCTAAATTTACAAATTTTTCTATTAAATGTTTTTTTTGTAATTTAGTTAAATTATAGGTTTAGATGATATATTATTAATAGATTCTGCTTTCGGGGGTATGTTATAATATGCCGTGTATTGTATTACCACAGCCGTTAATATTTTGCCAATTAACTTTTGGACCATATTTTAACTTACGTTTTAATGAAAATATTTGTAATCCATGGGTTTTAGCTTAATTTTTAGTAAAATGACATTGACATTAATTACAATTTCTTGTTCTCTTGTTTCGGTTATCAAAGTTAACATATCAACAGTTAAATAATTAAATTTTAATATAGTACCACTTAAAACTTAAGATGAAAACTTTAAAAGTCCGCAATTAAAAATAAAATAAAATATTTAATATTTTTTCTGCATTGCAATGAATGCTGTTTGTTTGCAGCTTCTCAACTATCCCCTTTGAAAGTTACTTTTAGGGAAAAAAGTTATTCTTTATAAAAAGTTCTGCATGGTCCAAAACCTAGAATGCAATCATCAGATGTCAAATTTTTCAGTAATATACGGAGTTTGTGTGAAAATATGAATTTTGTTCCAGAATGAAGTACCTTTATTATTGACAATATCAAGAACTGTTATAAAGAAAAGTTATTTAGAATTTAAAATTGGGTTTAAACATACAGTCATGTCTGCCCAGTGATAAAAATAAGATTTTGTAATTTTTCTTTTTCTCTACAGTGGTACATGCACATTGATATTTCAAATGTTGCAATGACAGTGACAGGTCTGTCATTGAACGTCAGATATTTGAAAATTATAAATGAATAGTAATTCCGGTGACATTGAGTTTGGAGAAAAAATAGAAATTAATTGTGATTGAAGATTATAAAACGTATCGGGAAGCAGATGAAATATTTAATAACAAACATCCAGATAAAAATGTATACAATACTACAGTAATGAATATTTATTTCATGAAATTAGGGTTGATGGAAATCCATCGATTTCTAGACAATTCGCAAGCCCTTCTTTTTTTTTATTGGATTTGGCTTATAAGCCATTCACCCACTAACGGTTATAATATTTGCAGAATAAAAGGAGGAAAAAATGAATAATTACAAGCCTTTCTAGAACATCTTTAATATTTTTAACAGACCACAAAATTTAGCTGAACTTGAACATTGCATAAGAGATGAAATGCGCAGGTTTAGCCCGGAAAATTCGGGCAATGAATGAGTAGTTATTAAAAAAAAAATCGATGACGTCTTTACACAAAAATAAATGATGGCTGAAAATCGACTTTCATGGAAAAATGTGTATTTTTATCAAAGAAAATTGACATGAGGATTTTTTCCAAAAATATTTTATTTTGATTTTACTGAATTTATTCCATACTGTACTGCGTGCACTATATATAAGAATTAAATGAAAACCAAAGTATTACAAGTTTATTCCATATAACCGTTATTATTTAGAAGAGAAAAACAAATACAGCGATTTTATTGGCAGAATTAATCGAGAAATAACTTTGAAATAATTTAAGTGCATAATGTATTAATAAAATTACATTTTGCACTGGTGCTTGAAATAATTTTAGTTAAGTACATTAAAACAGTGCCAGTGTCTGTTTAATAACACAGTATAATTGTTATGCTTTCGTATAAAGGGAAACAACAGGTCTATAAAAATCCGAAATAATAGAAAAAAAATAAGTAGCCATTTTTTTAAGTTACAGACGATCTAATTTCAAAAAAAAATGATAACCTTGATGTAAACATTCAACGGCCCAATTGTTTATTATGTAAGTAACTATGAAAATTTATAGGGCTGGCAACCTTGGCTTTTAAGTTGCCAGATGTTCCCATTCTTCATCCCTAGTACCTGCGTTCCTTCCCTTTAAATTTTAAAAGGAATTCGTTTAAATGAATGCTACACAACTCAAAATCCGTTCCAAACTAACACACGCTGAATAAAACTAACTCATATTTAATTTATATTACACGCACTTTTTCAATCTAAACGGCAATTATCAAATTCAACTTTTACTTTTAAATGTAACATGGCTCAATGAATTTATATTTATGTTCAGTAGCTCCGAAAAGTCCGATTCAAACCAATATACAATAAATTAATCTAATTCAAGTATATACGCATTCTAGGGCCGAAAGACCTTAGGTCAATAGCCCATGTGACAGTCTTGTTTATTTAAAAAATATGTAAATAATGTAATCATGTCAAAAGGCTGTTAATAGAGATTATGTATATATAAATTTTAGTAATTATTACATATATTTTATTTGTCCAACACTATTTTTATTTTTAAAATTAAAAACAGACGTATTCGAGGATTTTCTTATTTTTACACACGTAGCACATATTTCAAAGTAATAATATTTATTACTTGATAACAAAATTGATATTTATTATATGTTTTAAGTACATTTAAAAACTAAAATAATTTTGGCTTTTAAATGTGCAGCAATTTTCAGTCGAGTTATGAATTTTTTAAAATGTATTTTTTTCAATGACTCACACTGGAATGCAAAAATTAAAAAATAATATAAAACAGAAGGATAAAATCCTACCAAAAATTCAGTTTACTTCACAAGGCGTCTATCTTTCAATAATAATTTTGGTTTTTGAATGTGCAGCAATTTTCAGTCGTTATGAATTTCTGAAAATGAAGTTTCTTCAATGTCAAACTTTCGAGCGCAAAAAATTAAAAAAATAATGTGAATCGCAAGAAAAAAATTCTACAAAAATTCAAATCACTTTACACGCCGTCGATCTTTCAAAATCATTTTGTCTTTTGAATATTATTATTATTAAAAAAAGTGTTTGAAATATAATAAAAATTAAATTGAATGTGGTAAAAAATAAATATAGCATCTATAAGAAATAATAAATTTATGATACGAACGTCTTTGCCATTCTTAAATACCTCCTCAATTAACTAAGATATAAAGAAACAACGAAAAACAAAAAAAAATGAAGTAATTTTTTTCAATGGATTATTAATCAGCATAACATTCTGCAAAAGTGCCATAACCTCTATCTCTTCTAATAAGCGGGATCCCCATGATGAGTCTCGAATTTGAAACACCCTGTATAATATCAAATATTACTGAGAATTAATACACCCATGATGAGGAAAATTATTCTATTTCTTAATTATTTCATTTTCATCTTGTGTTCGATCAACCAGTTTCGACATGCACGGCTTATTATAATTACACCCTTTGTACTAAACAGGTCACTGATTCGAAAAGAAATAACACACATATAAAAATTATTCTCAAATAATAGGATATCAGATGTCTTATTATGTTTATAATATTGGGCAAATTATTCTAAAAGTAATGAATCAATCATTTTCATCAAATTAAATTTTAAAATTAAAAAAAAAAATTGTGATTAATTTCCATTGAATCTTTTTCTGTCTAACTTTTCTCTATTACGGCACAAGAGGATGCAACTAATATTAGTACAGGTACAGGTTTAATACCGTAATTTGTGCATTATTAATTATTCCAAGAAAAATCACTTTACTTTTGAAAATCAAAACCAATACAAATTTGATTAAATATTATATTGGTATTCATTGTTTATTTCCGGCAATTTAGCTCAACAAATTATCTCAAAGATTTATAGCTCAGGCAAAAATAAGTTTACAAAATCAAACGTTACTTGAAATAGTATAATTTAGGCTATTGTTTGACCACCAATTTATAATTTAGTAAATGTTATATTCAGTTTAAAATTGTTCGAAAAACAATTGGTATTTATTTCTATATTAATATTTACAAGAAATGTATGAATAAAGTATTATTGAGAAAATGGACGTAATAAAAAATCGAAGATTTATTTCTCTACCATGCGTTACAATGGCCAATGAAATTCAGTTTGAAACCGCAAAAAACTTAAAGAAAGTTATTAATTTAAATAGCAATAGTAAAAATCTATTTTTAAATGTGTATAGAAGTGGATGCCATGCCTCAAATGTTTTTATCTTTCGCAGATGTTAGCATTCGTCACCCCCAAGTTAACTACCTGTTTTCGACCGCCCTTTAAATTTTAAAACGAATTCGTGGAATGAATGCGTCACATCCCAATATTCGGTCCAAACTAACACACAATAGCACATAAAAACATTTACACATTAACAGTAAAATATCCATTTATGTAAAGTAATTTAATTAAAAAATCACTGAACTAATAGCAAGGATGTAAATCTGGTATGAGAAAATTTCATTTTCATCGATTAAATGTCGTTCCCAATAAAATATTTTATGAATTATATATTAAAATCTTTGTTTACAAGTTCTTTGGAATTTAATAATGCATTTAGTGATGATGTTGGATATTTGTTGCCACTTATTATTTTGTTGCTGTGGCAACGCATTGTTTGTTTTATTTTTTAAACGAAATGACTCAAAAAATTTCTAATAATACAATTTAAAAAAATGGGATCAGAGAAAAATCTATAAAGAGTAAAAAAGTGTATTGTTATAGCAACAAAGTATTCAACTTTAGTTCAATGCATTTTTGAATCTGGTAAATTTAATTTAAAAAAATTAATTATAAAATTATGCGATATATTTTAGACACGCTACCACTTATTTTTCGTCAAATTTACTTGAAAAATGCCTTAGGCGACCCTAGAAAAAATAGTATTGCATCGTAGTTACAAATGCTCTATCTAAAAAATACACAACAAGGTCGGTTGTTTTTTGAAACTAACAATATTTTGCCATTCAAATAAAAAAATGAAATGAAAAATGTCCTGAAAATGTCTCTCATATAAACTTTATAAATTTACTAAAAATTAATTGATGTAACTTCCGGTAAAACCAAAAGTGCAACTGGTTTTTGGATGACCACTAAACTAAAAAAAAATCGAAAATATGACACTTATTTCTGGAGTATTTCTGAACACTCATTGGGTTTGATGCAAAATCAGAGTTAAATACCAAAAATTTCGAATTTTATATATTAGTGTCTTATTTTAATTAAAACTATTCATTAGAATTGATTCAGAAGATTTACAACATTTTATATCCGAAGTTTTGAACCAATGAAACTATGTCAGCATATTATTATAAAGTAAAATTTTATTATTTAAATTGAAAATAAATCACAAAAGTACAAATATTATTTTCTACAATCGTCAGAAAAAAAGTGTATTGACGCATCGCTAAATTCTCAATATTTAGGTATAGTATTCTAATTTTAACAAAAATATTGTTTGTATTTCGTGTTCGATGATTATTGGCGCATTCGAATGACATTCTCATGCGAAACAATAAAAACACAAATTTTGCGCACGTACAAAAATAACTATTATTACGATAGAAAAAATTGTGAATGATACACGCATTAAAAGTGCCTTTATTTTTATTTCGTAGCGTTGCGAACTGCTGGTTCGCCGTCGTTGTGCAAATTCCCTACTCACAAAATGAAGTAATTTTTTGAATGCTTGTCATAAATTATTTTCTGAATATGTACATCGATAATATAAAAACAAATTTTAGTTAAATAACCATGCATTTAAGGGTAAAAGATGTTCAAAAGGTAGAATGCAATGAATTATTGTAGGTTGCTGGCAGCGGCAACGTTGCTTTTCACACACTGGTAGGTTATGCAATACTTGTGGCAACCCATTCTTACACACGGTATGTTTCCCCACACTTGTGGCACCCTGGATACACACTTCACGTTTCCCAATACTTGTGGCACGGTTGCCACAATTGTTTTTTTGCAATAACTTTGTTTATATGGAGGGTAAAACAAAATGAATCACATATTCAGAAATAGCGTGGAAAAGCGCAGCGAAAGGGCAGCATCTAAACGAAAGCGCCACAATTGAGGATATTTCATGGGTTGCCACAAGCATTGCGGGACGTGTATGTGTGTGTGTGTGTGTGTGTCTGTCTGTGCGCGCTGTATCTCAAAAACTAATAGAGCAATCGATATGAAACTTTGAACATCTGTCTTATTTGATAATCTGAAGAACTGAAAAGCTTTTGGTAAAAGCCTTAACTGTTTTTTGTTTTTTGCCAATATTTTCTTAAATATGAAAAATATCACAAAAAGATTTAAACAAACTTTGAAGATAACAAAGAAATGAACATCTTTTGCTTGAAAACATTTTTTATAAAATCATTTTTATCCGAGAAAAAAATTTATTATTATTTTTTTAATTTTTGGTTTATAATTATAAAACGATAATAGTTACAGCAAATTTATGTGAATAACAATTGTAGAGAATGCTAAAATGAACAACTTATAAAGAATAAGTTTTTTTCGAAATCCCTTTAGTTTTTGAGTAAACTGAGTTTTTGAATTTGAAGTATAATTTTTCCATCTTTCATAATTTTGACGTTTTAAACGTCAGTTTCATCCGAGTTTACACAACGCTCGATGTACATTTAAAATATGATTTTAATTGAAAATAAACCATGAAAACGTTAATATAAATGGCTATGATACCATCACGTCGGAGAAAGTAACATGATGGCCACATCACCATTTTTTTTTATTTTAAAGCTACTTCTGTTGGGAAATAATATCCTTCACCCAATTTGAGTTGAAAAACTTTTGACAAACTTCAGTCCCCCAATTCGCAATCAACTAATAACAATTATATATTCAGCTATTTCTTGGAAAACCATATTCTTCACCCAATTTGAATTTAAAAACTTTTGGCAAACTCCAGTTCCCCAATTCGCAACTTTTAGATAATTCAGGAGTCTTTGGAAAACAAAATTTTGCACCCAATTTAAGTTTATAAACGTTTGGCAAACTGTAGTACTCGCAACCAACTAATAACAATTATACCTTTGTAAATTCAGGAGTCTTTGAAAAACAATATTCTTTACGCAATTTGAGTTTAAAACTTTTGAGAAACTCCAGTACCCCAATTCGCAACCAACTAATAACAATGATATATTTAGCTCTTTGGAAAACAATATTCTTCACCCAATTTGAGTTTAAAAACCTTTGACGAACTCCAGTACTCCAATTCGCAATCCTTAGATAATTCAGGAGTCTTTGGAAAACCAAATTTTGCACCCAATTTAAGTTTATAAAATTTTGACAAACTGTAGTACTCGCAACTGATTAATAACAATTATACCTTTGTAAATTCAGGAGTCTTTAGAAAACAGTATTCTTTACGCAATTTGAGTTTAAAACTTTTGAGAAACTCCAGTACTCCAATTCGCAACCAACTAATAACAATGATATATTTAGCTCTTTGGAAAACAATATTCTTCACCCAATTTGAAATTTTTGACCGCAATTCGCAATCTTTAGATAATTCAGGAGTCTTTGGAAAACAAAATTTTGGCACCCAATTTAAGTTTATAATCTTTTGACAAACTCTAGTGCTCGCAACCAACTAATAACAATTATACCTCAGCAACTAACTACACCGATGAGACCTGAAATGTCGAAACCGGTCTGTAGGTGTTCTGATGGGGAAACAATATTTTCCTCTTTGAAGGGCCTGCAATTCCCACATTTCTAGATCCAAGTGGGGCCAGACAAAAAATAAAATAAAAGTTTCAATTTTTTTAAATTTAAATTAAAATGGCGGGTGCTGTGTTTTATTGAAGTGCTTAGTCAATAAATGATCAAAATATTGAATACTATATAATTTTAAAAGGTGGCACAATGCGTGCACCACTGCCCCCCCGAAAGAGTTAATGATTATACCTTTAGCTAATTCAGGAAACATAACAGCGAACAAGTCGTTGAGGCACTCGTTCATCCTCGGATCCCTCCTGCTGCACTGCTTCAACCAGGAGGCTGCAAATGGAACACACCTCTAAATCCAAAACACCATCCCCTAATTAATAAATTCTTACGTCGGTGATTCAACAACGGTCCATCCTTGACCTGGTAGCCCGTCGCGAGACCCAGCAGTAATCCGACCAGGAAACAGAATTTCTCCATGTCTTCACCGCCGGACCCAAGAACACACAACAAAACACTATGGCCTGGCGCGAATTCCGGAGCGCGCCAACCCAAAGAGGTTCTCCTGCTCTCCTCAAGAGTGGTGAAAGCGATCGGATTCGCTCGCTCGCTCTCTCGCGCTCGACGTTACGGGATTTGGTCGCTCTCTCGTCGTGCGATAACAATTTCGCGCCGCGCGGAAAAACTTACGCAATATGTGCCGAAGCCGGACCTCCTTTCTATACGAGAAGTGTTTGTTTGGTGAATAATTCGGACAACTCGTTTTTTTTTTTTTTTGTTGATCATTTCTTCTTGCGACATTTACGTGCCGGGCAACGGAAAAATAATAGAGTGTTTCGAAATTTTGGGATAATATCGCTGTTTTAGTTTCGTTTCAGGTCATTAGATATGAGGCTTAACGGATTGCGTTAAAATTATTCAAGCCAATGGCAACAGTAGAACAGGAGACGCCAGGGGCCAAAAAAATATTTTAGCACCTAATATAAATAAATTTACCTCATCACCCTCATTTCATCCATATGGATTACTACAAGGTAGCAAACCATACTGATTATTATTAAACTGACGTTTAAAACGTCAAAATTACGAAAGATGGAAAAATTATACTTCCAATTGAAAAACTCAGTTTACTCAAAAACTAAAGGGATTTCGAAAAAAACGTATTCTTTAAAAGTTGTTTATTTTAGCATTCTCTACAATTATTATTAACATAAATTTGCTGTAACTGTTATCGTTTTATAATTATAAACCAAAAATTAAAAAAAATTAAATAAATTTGTTTCTCGAATAAAAATGATTTTATGAAAAATGTTTTCAAGCAAAAGATGTTGATTTCTTTGTTGTCTTCAATGTTTGTTTAAATGTTTTTGTGATATTATTCATATTTAAGAAAATATTGGCAAAAAACAAAAAAACAGTTAAGGTAATCACCCACTTCCGGTGTACAAAATTTTACCAAAAGCTTTTCAGTTCTTCGGATTATCAAAAAAGACGGATGTTCAAAGTTTCATATCAATTTCTCTATTAGTTTTTGAGATACAGCGCGCACAGACACACACAGACACAATTTTTTTTTTCCAGAAATTGTTGAAATGGCATCTAGGGACCCCAAAACGGATATTTCCGTAAATTTTTTTTTTTTTAAATCACAATCACAATACTTTCTCGTAACGGAGAAAGTAAAAAAAAATAAATTTCTTCAATTTGAATTGTGCCTAATAAAAACAAAATAAACTATCGTTCTATGAATAAACCGCAGATTTTTCTTTCGTAAGATGAAAAAGGATTAATTTAAAATGTGAATAATAAACTTTTCCGGCCATAAAATTGGATTTTTTTCAAAGTTACTAACTAAATTTGTCAAGTGTAACGTAAGACGGTGATGAATTTCATTCTTTTTAAATCTAATTTTGTAACTAATATTTATAAAATTAATTTGTAGAAAGCCTAAATAATTATGATTCATTTTCTGTAATTTTTTACGGTCGTTTTGGTCGCATCATTGGTTTCCGGAATAAGTAATCCGCGAGGAGAAATTCAGTTTCTCAATAATGAAGCATTAACGTTAATCGCGATTGGACAACACGTTTACGCTTTTTATGTAATGGTAATTCCCTTGATTACTAACCGTAATTTATTCGTAATTATTTATTGCGTAATTTGTTTCAATTGCCGAGAGATGGCTTTTTAAAAATAAATGTGAATATTGTGTGTTTTAATTTTTCATTAAGGGGACTTTATCATCGCCAACTTTTCTTTTTCGTTTTTTTTTTCGATAAAAAGTTGTCTTTAGGTGTCTACAACACCCTCCTAAATTTTGAAGAAAAAAAAAACCGTTCAAACTATCGTTTAAAAAAAATCAAGAAAAGACCATTTTTTTCTTTAAACGCGTTTTTCTTAAAACTACTTTTTTCAATCGGCGGGAGAGATACTTCTTTACCGGATGATCCGATTTTGATGCTTTTGGTCTTATTCTGTTTGTTTTTTATTTTTTTATAAAATGAACTACGATCAAGTTGATATCTTTTTTTACGAAGCTGTAAAGATGTTTAAAGGTTTATTTTTAAGGGAAAAATCGTGTTTTTGACATTCAAACGCTTGCCGAAGTTCTGTTTTACCATCTAGAGACTTCATGGTAGTTCATTTTATAGATAATTATCCATATTTTAAAATGCATTTTGATTTTTCATTTTAGTCGATCTGGAAAGGCGCAATCGTTCCCGTCGTCAAAAAAGGCTTTTTTTCAAATGGTCACCTACTAGAGAGAAATTGATGAAATTAAAAAATAAAAATACGTAAATATAGCTAAATGTTTGTAAATTAGAAACAACCTTACTTGTTGCGGAAAGCATTAAATAAACTCAATAAAACGAAATGTAGCCTGAATATATGAAATTGGGTAAAGTAAAACGCTTGTTTTGTTCCATAATTTTAAATAAAATACATAATTTGAAATTTGAAAATATGGTTCCATCAAGAAAGTAGCACAACAAGTATTCAGTATATGAATATATGAATATTCATATATTCAGGATACATTTCGTTTTATTGAATCTAATGTTTGTCCTTTCAAATAAAAAAAGTTTCAAATCAATAGCTTTAATAGTTTTTCTTCAATGAAACATCAAACTTTTCGTTTTTTTTTAAGTTGACGATGAGAAAGTCCCCTTAAATTCGTTTCAATATTCTTTTTTTCGAGTTTGGAAAACTTCTGGATCCGCCAATGTCTGTAAACTGATGTTTAAACCATGAAACCATTTATTGATCCCGGTAGAACCATGACATTTATTACATACAATTCAGTTAATTCATTGTAACCTACCATTTTAAAATATAATTTACTCAAAAAAAAAAAACTGAATTTTTCATTAAATTCTTTAGAATATTTGTTTCGAGTTTAGAAACTTTCTGGATCCGCCACTGTCTGGAAACTGATGTTTAAACCATGAAACCATTTATTGATTCTGATAGAACCATGACATTTATTTCGCATGTTTGCGTATTGAATTCATCGTAACCTACTATTTAAAAAATATAATCTATAATTCAAGAAAAAAACACTTTACTTAATTTTAATTTAAGAGGTGTGGCACTTTCCGTACAAGAAAAAGCATAATTTCAGTCATCACTTAATTATGGCAATGCAGACAAGGTCGAGCCAAATCAATAAAAAGAAACTTAAAACATAATTAATTACTAAATAAACAAATTTAAACTCTATTGGTAAACGCAGTGTTTCTCAACCTTTTTGGACCAAACGCCCACTTTAACAAGTCCGCTTCTTAATTCGCCAATTTTATCAGGTCCGCTTCTTGATTCGCCCACTTCAATTTTCAACAATTTAAAAAAGTCAAAATCGAAATTTTAAATTTTCGATTTTTGAAAACGTGCAACTTTGACGTTTTGATTTTGATTAACCGGTTTTTAAATTGCACAAAATTTTCCACATTTTAACGTTAAAATCATCAAAATCGGACAATGCGTTTGGCAGTTATGCAGTTTCAAAAACCAATATTACGATTTTGAAATCTTCGAACTTTGAAAAGGTGCGATTTTTGCATGTTATCAGTTTTAATAATTAACACTAATTTTTTCACATTTTAACGTTTCAATCATTAAATTCAGGCAAAACATTTGACAGTTGTGCAATTTAGAAAAAAAACGCAATTTTAAATCTTCGCATTTGTAAAACGCAATTTCAACGTTTTGCGTTAATTTCACGAAAATATTTATCAACCGTTTTTTAAATTGCACAAAATTTTCCACTTTTTGACGTTAGAATCATCAAAATCGGACAATGCGTTTGACAGTTATGCAGTTTCAAAAAACAAAATCACGATTTTATAATCTCCTTCAACCTTAAACTTAAAAAAAGTGCGATTTTTGTGGTTTGTGTCAATTTTACGGAAAAAATTGTTATCCGTTTTAAAATTACACCAAATTTTCCATATTTTGACGTTTGAATCATCAAATTCAGACAAAACATTTAACAGTTGTGCAATTAAAAAAGAACAAAATCTTAAATTTAAATCTTACAATTTTGAAAACGGGCGCTACGAGGCAAAGCGGTTTGGCACCCGTTTTCGGTGCGAGGCGTCATGGGTTCGAGCCCCACGCTCGGGCGGTAACTTTTATTAACGAAAAGTTTACCGTTCGGGTCCATGGATGTTAAGTGTTTGTCTCATTCATTATAAATGATTTTAAAAATTATAAACAATCAGTTGTGGGAGAATGGCCTAGTTCCCTCAATCATTCACTCCTTAACCCGCAATTCCATCAAGCACGCTTCCTTAAAAAAAAAATTGAAAAAGTGCAAAAAAAAAAGTTTTGCATCGATTTTACGGAAATATTTCAATCTTTCAATGTTTTATTTATTTAACGGTTTTTAAATTGCACAAAATTTTACAATTTTTGAAGTAAGAATCATCAAAATCGGATAATGCGTTTGGCAGCTATGAAGTTTCAAAAACCATAATAACGATTTTGAAATCTTCTAACTTAAAAAAAACTGAGATTTTTGCAGTTTGCGTTAATTTCTGGAAAAAAATGTTTTAAAGTTACACTAAATTTTCCACATTTTGAAGTTTGAATCATCAAAATCAGAGAAATCATCTGACAGTTGTGCAATTAGAAAAAAACCAAAATCGCAATTTTAAATCTTGGAATTTTGAAAATGTGAAATTCTAACGTTATGCGTCGATTTCAAGAAAATATTGATTAACCGGTTTGACGTTAAGACCATCAAAATCGGACTATGCGTTTGGCAGTTTCAAAAACCAAAAGCACGATTTGAAAATCTTCGAATTTCATAAAAGTGATTTTTTTTCAGTTTGTGTTAATTTCATGAAACAAATTGTTATCAGTTTTAAAATTGCACAAAATTTTCCACATTTTGACGTTTGAATCATCAAAATCAGGCATAGCATTAGACAGTTGTGCAATTAAGAAAAAAAACAAAATCACGAATTTTGAAAACGTTTTGCGTTGATTTCGCGAAAATATTTATTAACCGGTTGTATTGCACTAATTTTTTAACTTTTTGGCGTTAGGATATGATATAGAATATGATAGAATAGGCTGAAAGACCTCCGGTCAATTGCCTGCTGAGGTCTTCTTGTAAATGCATCGTCTCTCTCTGATGGATTAGAATATGATTTATTATGTTATACAATACAGTTTATACTTGTCATGAGTAAGAATAATAATAGCATTATAAAATAACATCAAGTGGCAAATAGAGATGTAAAAATATGTAAACAATATAAGAAAATAAAAAAAAATCAATAAATGATTATGAACATGTAAGGTACTTTGATCATTAAATAAAAATCTAACAGGGTTCAACAATAAACAGTTTAAAATTAACAGGATAACTAAAAATTAATGTTAATTTTAGTTTTTAAGTCGCGTTTATTACATATATTGTTGTTAATTTAGGTTAAGTATTGTGTTTACGATGTACGTTATTTTTTTTTTATTATGATATTTCTCTATAATTAGATCTATTTGTATGCGTTGAGAACTAAATAAATAAATAAATAAAAATATTTAGTAGACATATCATTCTACACACTAAAGGAATTTTTAACAGCGAATGGTTAAAAATTCACCCAAAATTATTTTAGTGTGTAGAATGATTTGTCTACTAAATATTTTTTGACATTGTTTTTAAAACATCTCAATGATATCAATCATCAAAATCGGACAATGCGTTTGGCAGTTGTGTAGTTTCAAAAACCAAAAACACGATTTTGAAATCGTCGAATCTTTAAAAAAGTGTGAATGTTTAGTTTGTGTTAATTTTATGAGTTAAACTTAAAAAAAAGATACATGACAGTAAAATATTTACTATAATTTTAACGTAACGTACAAATGATAAGTTACAAGAAATTTAGTTTTAACGATAATCTTGAGGTTAGTGATCTTTGCAGAGTTTAATAATATAAAAAAATAGTTGATGTCACTATCGGTGGAAGAATATACAAAAACTTACCAAAAAGGGAAAATCTCTTGTAGGCGTCTCGGCGGTTAAGGTGTAACCCAGATAATCCCGTGCAATCGTGCTTCTTTGCTTCCCTCGGATTGATGAACATAACACAAACACTAACACTCAAAAATGTATTTTGAAATTAAATCCGGAAAATGTATCACGACACGACCCGCACTAAACACGTCTTCGCGACCGCGAACTGTAAACTGAGCTGATATCAACAGGTACGCCGCGGATTAGTGATAAGGAATTTATAATCTTGTTTCGACACGCGAGAAAAAAAAACGAATATTTTGTTTATCTTCTCAGGCCACCTTGTAAGCACCGTTGCAGATTAAAAACTGCACGGGTTTTAATAACACGGGTGTCGAGGTAAGATGTAGGGACTTATAAACACTGCTAATTATTTGCAATTGATAGACCGCGTGGTCAATAACAAGTTGAGGTATATATTTACTGTATTCATTAAATTTAAAGGTTGAATTAATGTTCATTAATGTTTTCTTCAAATATATGTTTTTGTTCAAAAGCAAAAAAAAAATGGAAATTTTTTTTGACTCTCGAGATGACGTCAGATAAAATTGAAGAAGACATATGAAGGAAAAATATACCGGTAAAAGTAACATCAATAACAAGTTGAGGTATATAATTACAGTATTCATTAAATTTAAAGGTTGAATTAATATTCATTAATAATAAGTAATAATAATAAGTAAATTTATTTTCCAACAGAAAAACTTATACAGGAAAATTCATAATTTAAATAATAGTATACATGTTGTGCAAATTAAAAATTGCATATTATTCATGTGATATCGTTACAATGAAGTATAAATTCAAAAAACGAAATATAGCCTGAATATATAAATATTCAACCTGTTCGTAACTCTGCAAGCAAAATTAAGTCTTACTAAGACTATAAACAAATATAAACATCTGTACTTTATTACAATGAAGTATATTTTTTTAAATTTATGTTTTGTTCAAATACAAAAAAAAATGGAAATTTTTTTTGACTCTCGAGATGAAGTCAGATAAAATCGAAGAAGTCATATGAAGGAAAAATATACCGGTAAAAGTAACATGATGGTCACATCACCATTTTTTTAACAATGTCTTTTAAATTTGTTTATTCAATAATTATGTGATGTATGGTATGACTCAGGAAATCAAAGTCTCTACAATTAGTTGTGCTGAAACCGACTGACTGGTAGTGCACTGATGAGGACCAATAGTCCGAAACCGGTATGGAGTTTTTCACTAATAGAAAATCGTGAATGTAAAATTGAATCCCTCTACAATTATTTTTTTTCAATAATATGTGTTTAAATTTAATAAAAAATGTAACTGTTAATATAATTTACGTTTATTGATATTTAGTACAACAAACGTTTTCATATTTCTAAATATGAATCTGGTCCTTCGGTTAAGAGCTATCGTTAAAAATCTGTAAAACAATAAATTATCGAATTTTATTTTTTTGTCTTGTAAAAATTTTCTTATCGTGTACAACACGTTTTTTCAAGAATGTTTCAAGAAGTTGGGATTTATTCCGATTAATTATTATTAAGTGAATTATATTTATCCAATTTAAAGAATTTCCATATTAAAATTTTCTAGATACACATACTATTTTGATTCATTAAAATTCATTTAAAAACATGCACAAGTTTTATGCTAAATTACGAGTAGATAATATAAAAATTGTGTATAAAACAAAGCTAAAAAAACAACACTTCCTATAAGATCATGTATTTAGACTTCCCAGACACACATATTAATTTAAAAACATGCACAAGTTTTGTGCTAAATTAGATATTAATAAAAATTGTGTATAAAACGATGTTAAAAAAAAAACCAACACTTCCTATAAAATAATGCGTGTAAACGAAACTGTAATACATCACGTAGTTAATTAATTTTGACCAAAATAAATTAATCACTCGACCTTCACTTTCTTGTTAACCTTAAATCGAGCACGAGTTCCGCAATTGTGTTTTTTTCTTCTTTTTATATGATTGTGGACATTTCTGGATTTTTTGTCTTCCTAATTATGTAAATTCTGTTCACATAAATCAGAACAGTACAATATGAATACTAGTTTAAATGTCATGCATGCAAGAGAACGTTAAATAATATGTATTTTTTTCTTATTTAATAATGACCATTATTCTTAAACTGTTTTTAGTCGTTAAATAATAATATCATACTTTGGTTTAATAATAGACTTATTGTTACATCTAAAAAAAGTGTTTATTTTTTTATATCCATATCGTGGGTAACGAAAACTGGTTTTCCTTTACAACTGCCTTGATCCTCAGACTTTCTTTGTTCCAAGTAACAATACAATAAGTGTTATTGTTAATCTGTTTTTTTTTTGTGAAATTTTAGTTGTCACGATTAACAGGTGTTGACATTAAAATGTAATAATTCATGTCGGTGCATCCCTGAGAAGTTTACATAGAAATCACCAGCCGTAAAAATTAATTATTTATACAATAAACGTGATAATTAATATTTTTTTATTAATTCATTGTATTATAATATAAAGATGTCTAATAAGTATGCAATTATTATTTATTTTGGTAGGAGAACATCTAGTGGATATTTGTGGAAAATTTTATTAGCGAATTTTTTGAAAATTGTCGCTATAGTATCCTCGAGTACTGGCTTAATTTCACTAGCCACCTGCTTCCAGTTATCGTTCAAAAAGAGATTCATGGCTTCACCTACAATTAAAAAAAAGTATTTGTAATGGAACCTCTCGTATCACTTTTTCTCTTTTTTTTCTTTTTTTTCTCGTATTTTACGCCACATGCGCATTATAAGTTTAATAAATTTATATTTTCTTCACCTAATTCTTTGTCGCCATTAAAGAGATTCCCCAGTTGAATAGTCGCGTGTCCGATGTTGAAGTCGACGTAGAAGTCTTTGATATTGAAATAGACTTTATCATCTTTTTTGATCTGCTGGCCTTGCATTATAATTGTTACATCGATGTTGCCTAAAATATTTTAAGGTGATGGATTTGTTTTGATTATATTTTGTAAGTCTACACGCATTTGCAATTTTACAATTTTCAACCGCTCTGTTTTAATAAAATTAGGTGTGGAGGTAGATGTGGTAAGCAAAAATTGAACCAACACAATCTAACGCTTTTTGTACTCAACTGTAATTCCCGTGACTTGTACCAGATCCCTTAATCGGCATCATGAGAATCCGTCCGTCCATCGAGTAATCGCTCTTGAGCTCCAGATGAGGAAGCCATAACTTAATCCTCACACGATTCTTATCCAAGTCGATTCTAAAAATATTTTCTTGCGCTATAATCTTGTTTATACATTAAATTTAGGAGCGTTGGTATAGTGGGTACAGGCGAGCGCTTGTGCCGGTTACACCGCGTGCCGTGTGGTTTCGAATCCCAGCCCGGCCGAAAGATTTTTCGGAGATCGAGAAGTATTCGCTCGGATTCATGGTTGTTGTATACATATGTCTTTCATTATTCATTTGTTCATTTATTCATTTAATTCATAACTTAAAATACATATATAAAAATGAATGATGGCTAATGGTCATTGCACCAAGGCCAAGCATAACGCCGAAAAACAAAAAACAAAAATTAAATTTACACTTAAATGCAAATATTTTGGCCACAAAAATGAAGCGTTAATACTAATAATTGATAAAATACTCTTACTTGATATTCTTCAAGACAAACTCGGATGGTCCGTATACCAAAATGTTCTTATAACTCGACTTAACAGACACGGGCCCGGACCCTTGGTCTATCACGACCTCTGGTATCTTCAGGGGCTCGCAACTTGGTATGCCGAATTCTGGGATTCCTTTGGTGAGCAACGGGCGTAACTTTTCGATAGACTTTTTCACGCATTCACTCAAATTTGGGTCGCTTCTGCTACATACATTTAAAAATGTTGCTGAAAATTTAATACACTCGGCGTCAAAAAAAAAGCGCCACTCGAAAAAACTCGATTTTTCAAGCCGTCGTAACTTGGTTCAATTTGGTGGAAAATCGATTAATCTTTCAGTTTGGGAAAAATTTAACTTATATCTTTAAGAATGTGTAGTTGATTTTTTTTAATTCAAAATATATTAATAAAAACAATTTGTAAATGCATTGAATTGTAAATAAGTCCTCGAATATTTATTTCTTGCGGCTGATACTTGTTGAAAGTTAATAATTACATCAAAAAATAAAACTCGATAAATTGTGATTAAGTTGTAGCGAGTCACAGAATGAGTTTTATTTTTTGATTTTATAAAATTGTTTATCTCTGAAGACGCAACAATTGCAGCGAATTCCAGAATCATACATTTTTTTGATTTTATAAAAGTATTATTAGTAAAACTTACGCAATTTTCTATGTGCACTCTTAGATTCCGTATCGAAGAAAAGGAAAATCAAAACCAGCACCGATAAATAAGTTTTGGAAGACATTTTTCAACCGATGATGTGTTAACTGTTTGCTAATTAGGACAACGACTTGTATTTATGGATTTTATGCAGCTGACGATACAAAAAATGCACTTTTGCAATTGCATACATGTACTCACGATTACAATGAAATATGAAAACTGCTGAGGAAAACAAATTAATTAGGACTTTATTAATTAAAATATTGTGATTTAAATATCTATAATTATGTTATCAATATTTACGTTTATTACGAGTTGATAAAAAAATAAGAAAAACAAATGTCACAAACTAGAAACTTTCCAAAATTACTCAAAATTGATTCTGCTTTACGAATCAGTAAAAATCTTGAAACATTCCTTCGTTATATTTTGAAATAATCGCCCCCAAACGACGTTTATTAAAATTCAAGGATTGCGCTGTTCTGTCCTTGATAAAAAATATAAAAATAAACGCCACAAACTTGAAACTTTCTTAAATTACTAAAAATCGATTCTGCTTTAGGAATCAGTAAAAATCTGGAAACACCCCTTCATTAGATTTGGAAATAATCGCCTCCAAACAGCGTTTACTAAAATTCCAAAGTTGCTGTGTTCTCATGTTGATAAAAAAAAAATATGAAAACCAATGCGACAAACTTAAAAACTTCCAAAATTGCTCACGATCGATTGTACTTTATGAATAAGCAAAAATCTTAAAACACCCTTTCTTTTGATTTGGAAATAACCACCCCTAAACAGTGTTTATTAAAATTCCAAGGTCGCGCTGTTCTGTCTTTGATAAAAAAAAAATATGAAAACCAATGCGACAAACTTGAAACTTTTCAAAATTACTCAAAATCGATTCTGCTTTAAGAATCAGTAAAAATCTTGAAACATCCCTTCGTTATATTTTGAAATAATCGCCCCCAAACGACGTTTATTAAAATTCCAAGGTTGCGCTGCTCTCTCATTGATAAAAAAAAATATGAAAACTGATGCTACAAACTTGAAACTTTCCAAAATTACTCAAAATTGATTCTGCTTCACGAATCAGTGAAAATCTGAAAACACCCCTTCATTAGATTTGGAAATAATCACCCCCAAACAGCGTTTATTAAAATTCCAAAGTTACTCTGTTCTCTTCTTGATAAAAAAAATATGAAAACCAATGCGACGAACTTAAAAATTTACAAAATTACTCACAATCGATTGTACTTTACGAATCAGCAAAAATCATAAACAGCCTTTCATTAGATTTGGAAACAATCACCACCAATCGGCGTTTATTAAAATTTAAAGGTTGCGCTGTTGTTCAGTTGAAAAAAAAAATATGAAAACCAATGCCAGAAACTTGAAACTTTCCATAATTACTCAAAATCTATTCTGCTTTAGGAATCAGTAAAAATCTTGAAACACCCCTTCATTGGATTTGGAAAGAATCACCCCCAAACAGCGTTTATTAAAATTCCTAAGTTGCTCCGTTCTCTTGTTAATAAAAAAAATATGAAAACTAATGCGACAAACTTAAAGATTTCCAAAATTACTCACAATCGATTGTACTTTACGAATCAACAAAAATATTAAAACACCCTTTCATTAGATTTGGAAACAATCACCCCCAAAAGGCGTTTATTAAAATTCCAAGGCTGCGCTTGAAAAAAAAAATATAAAAATCAATGCTACCGATGTTATTTTGAAATTTTACTCACCATACCTCGTTATATATTTAGTCAGTTATATGTTGGGATAGTGGTTAATTTCAAAACTTTATTTATGTTATCAAGTCTGTGGGTGCAAATTTTTGGAATAGACGGGCGAGACAGGTTTTAATGGAAACTACAGCGTTTGATCTAATTATGGTTAAGACTCACACATCTGAATAGTTTTTTTTATATTGCAGGTCATTTTGAGTTAGGAAGAAATAACGCTGAGCTGTTTCTATGGACTTAATCGCTGGACGTCTTTTTTCATAAATCTAGAAAATAAATTGCATCACTTTTTCATCTCAAATTAGTATTCTTGGTAAATCCTTCGTTAATGATTATTATAACATGTTAGGAAACTGAAATTATAAACGAAACTATACAAGAATTTTACTTCCAAAACACCCATAATCATCATTTATATATTACTCTCATGGCACGAAAAGATCATCCAAGGAAAACGAATCAAACAACTGCTTCGTCATCCGCAACACAAAATTCTCAACAGTGCCCTCGATGATGGGCATCAGTTCCACCAGAAATTCTTTTATGTTTTCGTTTATGATTTTATTCAAGGCGTCATTCATCTCCGGATCCTGAATTAATCCTTCGGAATAAACGTACGCCTCTTTAATCGAAAGCTTCACTTTGGCACGATCAAAATTAAAGTATTCCTTGCCGCTCTTTACTATCCTGTTTCCGTTTAGTACAACTTTTGCGGAAACATCGCCTGAAATTAATTATTGGAAAAATTATAAAATATGTATTCACGTAAATTCAATAAAAGGAAAACTATCAAAACTTAATTTCTCTGAAAGTTATGTAACAATTAAATTTGGAAAAGTGCTGCAGAATTATAATTGGCTAATAGATGTGTAAGGTTTTTTTCTATGGCATGGTAAGCTGGTCCATTCTGCCAGAGGTATCATTTAACCATTTTGTATTGATTTCTGAATATTTATTTATATATAATCATTATTTATTATATATAATGAGTGGGGGGGGGGGGGCATACACTGGACATCCATGGATCCGAACGGCCACTTCATTCCGAAAAAGTGACCGTCTGGATGGGATTCGAGATTCGAACCCACGACCACGAGATGCGTAAGGTTGCTTACGTATATATCAAGTTAACGCATGTAAGATTTTTGCGTAATTATTTGGAAACTAAGGATTAATTTTCTGTATCGCTATTGCAGTCTCTTTGATCTAGCTTTAGTTCTAAAATTTATTTGTGTCCTTCATTGTGATTAATGTTCAGTGTAAATGGAGTTATCCGTTAATAAACAAATAAATAAACACGTGGTAAAGGTACACAGTTTAGAGCTTTAATTATCAAAATTATCAAAAGCGTTTAGAAGATATAAGCTAGGATTAAAATTTGTAAAAATTTACAATCTTTGAATAATAAATTAATTATTAGAATGCTAAGTTTCTATACTTACTATAATTACCATTCGATGCTCCTTTTCCATTTACCTCTAATATCAACAGCTTGCCTTCAACTTTGTATTGCGTCGCAATGCTCAGCTGTGGGATATGCAGCTGTACTGCAAGCTCAGGTTTTTCCAAATCAAATTTTAAGTCGGTAATCTCGTTCTCGTTTAAATGTGTGATTTTAATGTCGTCGAACGAAGCTTCGAGCGCGCGTTCTGTTAGAATGGCTTTGGGGAGATGTAGAGGATCTAGAGGAGGGATATAGAGTTCTGGTATACCATTCGATAGTCTTGGCTTTAGTAAAATGATTCGGTTTCGTATGCACGTGTTCAGATCTGGATCTGATCTGCTGCATGGCTTTAGGAAATCGGCTGTAAATAAAAATGTATGTAGAGACACATACCCACACAAACTGAAATCTTTGAAGTCGTCTCAAAAGGGAAATTTCGGTAAAAAAAAAATTTGAAAAAATTTTCGCGATCACAATACTTTCTCTAACTTCGTAAGTAAAAATATAAAGACCCAGGAAGCATGGTACGACATTTTAGAATCAAGATAAGCTGCTTAGAATTTTTGAAAGAATATCGTCACGTGTAGATTATCCGCCCGATATAAACCCATTTATTTTATCGTTTGAATCATTTAAATCGCACCATAAATAATGTAATTATGACTTGCGCCGTTATTTTAGGAATCACCCAGTACGTGATTATCATCGAATTCAATTTGTTCGAATTTTTGAAATTTTGATTTTGACTCCATAAGTACTGGAAATATCTCTATTTCGCTAAATTTTTTGTTACTTCTATTTGTACAGAATGTAAAAATTATAAAAACCACTTAAAAAACGTCCAAAATTGCTCAAAAAATTCATTCCTAATTAATTCCGCAGAAGGAAATATACATCCCTCTTGTTTTACCCGCTTACGTAATCGGACGTTCCAAAATTACTCAAAAAATTCATTCGTAAAGTAACGTAAAGTATTCTTTATTCACTACAGCCACTACATAAAAACATTTACAAATAGGTAAACATTCAAACGGATGTGAGACGTCAAATCATTAAAATAAATACATAAATATATAAAAATATTTAAAAAAAATCACGTAAATACATTCAATAACAATATACATCCCGCCTTGTTTTGATCACGTAATTAAAAGCAATAAAGACGAAAAATAGCCTGAATATATGAATATTCAACCTGTTCATGACTCGTGCAACATTAAGTCTTACTAAGACAACAAACTTACGCAATTGATGTTTTCTTCCTTCGCCGATTAAATACAGTCCGTGCAGAAATAAGATTTTGCAAATTAAACGCAGGCTTTTGGTGGACATTTTTCTCCTGCAAAAATGATGCAACTACTCTAAATAATTGTATCGAGGCACCTTTTATAGGAAAAAATCGAAAACGCATGTCGTCTTCACCTTGGAGGTAATTGAAATTCTGAAGATGTGTGTCATGTTCTCTCGGTGGCACATTTTCGCATAAGCAGTTTCCACCAACTCGATAATTTTCATACAAACAGTGGAGAAAAAAAGTGCAGAATGAAAATTGAAAGTTTTATGGCACAGTAATGTAATTACTAAATAAAAGACAGTTTAAGGTTTAAAATAAATCATATACAAACTGAGATAGTGAAAGCCAATGATTATAAATATTAGTGTAGTAAATTTAGTGTTTAAATGATGAACATTCATCTGCATGACAGTGATAGAATATATCATAATTATCGAATAACAAAAATAGATATAAATTTGGTAAAATATACTAAATTGCAGTGGCGGCTCGTTGAACATGTTGATGGTGGAGCCACTTATACAATATACACGTCCCCTCCTTTTTTTTGAGGATTTATCTTCCTAGACTAGCGAAAAAGTGTTTTAAGAATTAATTAAAAATTTTTGCTGAGCTTGAAACTACAGGTAGTGCCATGGCTCCTTGGCTCTATATCACGAGCCGCCCCTGCTTAATTGGCGTTTAAATGATGAATATTAATCTACGTGACTTAATGATAGAATATATCATAATTATTGAATAATAAATAAATACAATAAAACGAAATGTAGCCTGAATATATGAATATTCAACCTGTTCGTTAATCTGCAAGCAAAATTAAGTCTTACTAAGACTATAAACAAATAACTTATTGAAACAACTACTTCCCTGGCTAGTGCCACTCGGCACGGATACTGAATGATACAAAAGAAAATAATAATAACATACAAAATAATAAATAAATTTGAAATAAAAGAATTCAAGAATTTTAATTAGTTTATTTAATATTGAAGTGCGGCAGGCAATCAGTTAAGATTTAAGTGAAATTGTTTGTAATTTTCATACCTGGAATAACCTTTATTATTGTTATTATTATTATTGGTTAAAATTAATTAATTTTAAATTGTTTGGACTCGAGTAAACTCATTTATTCAATGCTGAAAATTTTTGCAGGAATCATTAAAATTACAATAACATCTGAAGGCTCTAACCTTTCGAATATACCTCAACCTTACAAGCTTATTGTAAATCGGACGTTAATTAAAATAATGCCGAAAATAATGAAAAAATTTCGGTAAAGAAGTTGAGATCAATAGCACCTTTCTCTCATTATTTATTTCTTGTAAATGCTGGTTGTTACATTTACGGAGACATTCATTGTCGCTGATTTATTGTTAATACTTTTACACACAAAAATTTTATTTACAATTTGCAATAATTATTTATGTAACCCAGTTAAAGTCGCGATTTTTAATTGAAAATTCCTGAAAAACTAGTAATACTGTATGTGTGGATTTTTCTCTTAATTTATAGATATATGTCTGGAATATTTCCTTTAAAATTTATCAAAATTCATTAAGGGTTTTTTTGGGAAAATTGAAAAAACCCTGTCAAAACGCAGATTTTGCAAAGCCGCGATTTTTAATTGAAAATTCTGGAAAAACTAGTAATACTGTATTTGTGGATTTTCCTCTTAATTTACAGCTATATATGTTTAAAATATTTCTGTAAAATTTATCAAAAATTCATTAAGAGGTTTTCGCGAAAATTGAAGAAATCCAAAGTGCGCATCTTGGAAAGCCGCGAACTTTAATTGAAAATTCCGGAAAAACTAGTATACTGTAGGTATGGATTTTTTCTTAATTTATGGCTATATATGTCTGGAATATTTTCTGTAAAATTCATCAAAATTCGTTAAGGAGTTTTCGGGAAAATTGAAGAAACTCAATCAAAGTGCGCATCTTGCAAAGCCACGATTTTTAATTGAAAATTCTGGAAAAATTGGTAATACTGCACGTGTGGATTTTTCTCTTAATTTATAGCTGTGTAAGTCTAGAATTTTTCTCGTAAAATTTATCAAAATTTATTGAGGCGTTTTCGGGAAAATTAAAGAAAACCAGTTTAAGTGCGCATCTTGCAAAGCAGCGATTTTTAAATTGAAAATTCTGGAAAAAACTAGTAATACTGTATGTGTGGATTTTCTTCTTAATTTACAGCTATATATGTTTAAAATATTTCTGTAAAATTTATCAAAAATTCATTAAGAGGTTTTCGCGAAAATTGAAGAAATCCAAAATGCGCATCTTGGAAAGTCGAGAACTTTAATTAAAAATTCTGGAAAAACTTCTAATACTGTAGATTTGAATGTTTCTCTTAATGTCCAGAATATTTTCTGTAATTTTTAATAAAATTTATTAAGAAGTTTTTTTTTGGGAAATTAAAGAAATTTAGTGCGCATTTTACAAAATCGCGATATTTAATTTAAAATTTCCGGAATTTGCATTGTTTATTGTTTAGAGCTTGAAATATACGTACCTAAAAAATGAATTTGAAAATGCCGGATCCGATATGGCGGCCGAAATGATGCATTGATGAGGTAAAAATTCATGATTTTGTTACTCCAAAACGGTGAACTTTTTAGAACAATCATTCAAAGAAACATTGATTTTTTTCAGAATTTTTCTGGACATTTTTGGGTTTTCCAAAAAACGGCCCCAATAAAAAAAAACATGTGCCCGATACGTTTATTTTTTTTAATAAATGCGCGATTAAATTACATTTTGTTGAGATTGGTCATAATTCGGAAGCGCCAAAATCCGTGGCTGGAAACACGAGTTGTTTCATTGTCTTGACCTGCTGGATCCCCAGATTTAACGCCCATTATTTTTGAAAGAAAATTACCACGTAGTAACGGTCGCAACCATCACCATGATTACCACTTATTTTTTTATGGACATACCTTTAAGAAAAGTCTACAAAACGTCCCTTATTTTTGAAAAAAAAATCTATAATTAATTACCACGTAGTAACGGTCGCAACCATCACCATGATTACCCCTTATTTTTTTATGGACATACCTTTAAGAAAAGTCTACAAAACGTCCCTTATTTTTGAAAACAATTCTATAATGAATTACCACGTAGTAACGGTCGCAACCATCACCATGATTACCCCTTATTTTTTTATGGACATACCTTTAAGAAAAGTCTACAACTGGAGAAAATATGAAGGCACGGGTTCAAAATGCCTGCAATAATATAATAATTTACTATTTGTAAAATAAGCGCCAAAGAGAAAAATGTTTTAGGTATTCCTTCCAATTCGTAGATTCATATACCTTAATGAAAGTCACAGGTTTCCATTTAAAAATAACAAGTTGACTTTGAAATGACCTTGAAAACCGGCTTAGGATTAAAAATACCTATGCCTGCTGCATTAGACCCTTCTTGTCTAAAAAAATTTATTTGAAACATTTTTTTCTCCGAATCTTCGTTTCCGCAATATTTTGGGTGCCGCACCCAGTATAGGGTATTTCATTAAAAAAAAAAAAAATATAAGTTTCTAACTCTGGTATGTATTAAGTGCAACTCTTCATTGCACAAAACTTTTATATAAAACTGTTTCGATATTTTGATTAATAACCACGTGGTTGACCATTCCTGGAGTGTTGAAATACCCTGTATATGTACATAAATATTTTTTACTTTCTCTGTTACGAAGTACGAGAAAGTATTGTGATCGTGATTTAAAAAAAAACATTTTTTTACGGAAATATCCGTTTTGGGGTCCCTAGATGCCATTTCAACAATTTCTTGAAAAAAAAAATTTGTGTCTGTGTGTGTGTGTCTGTCTGCTGTGTGCGCTGTATCTCAAAAACTAATAGACCAATTGATATGAAACTTTAAACATAGGTCTTATTTGATAATCTGAAGAACTGAAAAGCTTTTGGTTAAATTTCATACACCGGAAGTGGGTGTTTACCTTACCTTTTTTTTGTTTTTTTCCAATATTTTCCTTAATATGAAAAATATGACAAAAATATTTAAGCAAATATTGAAGACAACATAGAAATGAACATCTTTGGTTTGAAAATATTTTTCATAAAATCATTGGTATTCGAGAAAAGAATTTATTAATTTTTTTTCATTTTTGGTATATAATTATGAAACACTAATAGTTACAGCAAATTTATGTTAATAATAATTGTAGAATGCCAAAATGAAAAACTAAGTTTTTTTCGAAATCTGTTTAGTTTTTGAGTAAACTCAGCTTTTAAATTTGCTGTGTAATTTTTCCATCTTTCATAATTTTGACGTTTTAAACGTCAGTTTCATCCAAGTCTACAAAACACTCGATGTACATTTAAATTGAAAATAAACCATGAAAGCGTAAATATAAATTATACTATCAAGTCGGAGAAAGTAACATGATGGCCACATCACCATTTTTTATAATGTTTTGAGTGTTGAAACACTCTGTATACATATAAATAAATATGTTTTTATAATTTTATATGCCGTGTGAATATCATCCTTGATATTAATTATCCGACTCGATCTGCTCTATTCTTTGGAATCGAATTGGTCGTTGGTCTTGACCAAAATGGGCGACCTCTTTCCGTCAGACTTGTTTTTCTCCTACTTCGGCGCTTTACATGCATTTCCTAAAGACGTAAAGAATCGCCAAAAAATCATTCGTAAGCCAAGTTTTCGACGGTCGACATGTTTTCCTCGTTCGGTGCTAAAGTTTTCTTGTGCGTGTTGACGATGGCGTGCGCTGCAGAATGTAAAAAAAGAACTATACGTGAGTGCTAATAATGTTTTTTTCAGTTGATCAATTATAAATAAAATGTACCTACAGACCAGGAAAGTACAAATTGAACAGATTTAAGTCCGAAATGCGTTTTTGTGCATTTATTGATTTTTGCCCGTAAATTTGATTTATTCAGACAAATGAAAATATTTACAAATTAGTATTTGAAGAATTTAGAATAATATATGAGAGGGTTCGAATGTCGAAACTATCGACTTGAGCACTAATGAATTGATGATGATTTTCAAGTGAAAATGAAAGAAAATATAAACAAATTAGAAACAACTTTACTTGTTACAGAAATATATAGAAAGAAAATATATATATTTCAGAGATTCAGTTTCACATATATCAATTTTAAGAAAATAAAAAACGGCTGTTCCCACTCTTCTACCTGTCTGTATATGGATTGGGCCAAATGTTTTAGACCAATAAACAATTTTTTTAACTTCACACTACATCAGTTTTTATAAAAAATGACAATATGCCAAAA
This sequence comes from Ocypus olens, assembly GCA_910593695.2. Classification (NCBI taxonomy): domain Eukaryota; kingdom Metazoa; phylum Arthropoda; class Insecta; order Coleoptera; family Staphylinidae; genus Ocypus; species Ocypus olens. Next base: position 3,535,633 of record OU343048.1, read on the forward strand.
ATGGCAAACAATCCATAATTTTTCTGGCGCTTTTAACAGCTAATTCTGTCAATATGTTTTCCTTTTCGCATCTTATATTAAGAAATGTCGGATCAACGAGGGTTAATTTAAATGGAACAACTATTTCCGTAAATATTTTAGCATCTTACATAAATAATTGCCACATCAACGGATTCATTTAACGGCAACAACGACTTCCCTAAATATTCTTATCTGTTTATTATCTTGTATTGAGAAATGCCATATCAACGAGAATTCATTTAAATGCAACAACTATTTCACTAAATATTCTTTTCTTTTTAGCATCTTACATCAAGAAATGCCACATCAACGAGGATACCCTGAAGCACTGCCTGGAGGAGAACATGGACACTCTGCGACCGTATTTGAAGAAAGGCATCCCCGAGATGAAGATACCGCCTTTGGATCCCCTGCGTTTACCACAGATCATCATCAAAATCAACAATTTCGTTCTCAACAACACGGACCTTCACATCTACGAGGCGGTCACCTACCAGATCAAAAGTTTCGAAGTCAATCCGAAAGACCACTCCATGAAGCTGACGTTGTTCTACCCTTTCCTGCGCTTCGCCGCCGATTACACCGTCGATGGCAACATCTTGTTGCTGAGCTTGTCTGGGAGTGGAAAGTCAAACGTTAATGCAAGTAAGTGATAAATTGTAATTTTTACGTACGGCCGGTTGAAAATCGTAATGTGACATCTACCGTCACTTTTTAGAACAAAATGAAATGTCGGCCATTATGATTTCATGGCAAACCTTTCTTTTTAATTCAAAATAATAGCAAAGTTTTTTGCAAATATCTCGGCAAATACTCTGCAGAAACCATTGAGTAAGGTACCAAATGATTTAGCTTTAAAAGCTTTAAAAATGTGAGTATGAGCTTGAAATTGCGTCAGCATTGCTCATAAAACGCGGTAAAGGGTTGTTGATACTTTAATGGTTTAATGGATTACGTTCTCACTACAATCTACAATATTTTTCAGGTGATGTTACCACCGTCGTAGAAATGAGAGGCGCACCCAAGAAGAAAAACGGTTTAACTTATATGGACTATAACAATAACAAGGTGTCCCTCAGCATCACGAGGGCCGACGTTAGTTTCGGAGACCTCTTCCAGGGCAATCAAGAACTGACCGGCATCACCAACAGGATCATCAACGACAACATCGCCGAATTCGTGAAGGAGTTCAACCCGTACATCGAAGACACCGTCGGTACCTTCGTGTTTTCAATCATCAGAAATATCTTCAACACGTTTCCAATGGAGGAATTGTTCATTTATTAGTTGAAATTGTGTAAATTATTAATGCATTATTTATAAATCGTATTTTAGATGTAAATATGGTGTGAGCCACAGAATTTTGTTTCGGACTTGGCCATGCTTGAGAGACAGAGAGAGAGAAACAAAGCAATTAATTTTTTTTTAAATATAATTCAATAATCTTATGACGTAATAATATGCGCCATACCTCATTCATCTCACAGCCAACTCCGAAACAAAATTTTGTGGCTCACACGATATGTTGGTTTCAATAAAGACAGCGTGAATTTATGAATATTCAACAAGTTTAATTAAATGTAATGGAATTTGAAACTTTAATGTTTTTTTTTTAGTCAGGGCAATAAACCCAGTTAGCACCAGGGGCGGCTCGTTATGTAGTGCCAAGGAGCCATGGCACTATCTCTAATTTCAAACGGAGCAAGATTTTTTCAATTAATTCTAAAAACACTGATTTGTCATTTTAAATGTTAAAACGATGCCTGCGAAAGTTTTTTTATGAGAAAAATGGCAATGCATTTATTTGAGAATATATCTCTTGAACAAATTAGCAGATTTGAAAAATACTCACAGAATTGTGTTTTGTGTTGTTATCTTGAAAACCAGCGATAGGGTATTTTGAGTTTCTTAGTGGATTATTAAGATTAGTTAGTGTATTTTGAGTAAATTTAGAAAGCTTCAAGTGTGTTACAGTTGTTTTTGTATTTCTTTTCACTCCGACAAAGTACAACATAAAAAAATCGTAAGCGCTGTTCTCAGTCTCTTATCTTGAAAACCAGTGATGGGATATTTTAAGTTTTTTAGAGTATTATTAAGATGAATGTATTTTGAGTAAATTTGGAAAGCTTCAAATGTGTTACAGTTGTTTTTGTATTTCTTTTTTCAATCCGAAGAAGTAAAACTTGAAAAAAATATTAAGCGCTGTTCTCGGTCGGTTATCTTGAAAACTTGTGATGGGGTATTTTGGACTTTTTCGGGGATTATTATGATTAATGTATTTTGAATAAATTTGGAAAATTTCAAGTGTGTTGCACTTGTTTTTATAATTTTTTTATCACTCGGAAGATGTGAAACTTAAAATCTTAAAAACCTGTGATGGGTTTTTTTCAATTTTTTGGAGGATTATTAAAATTAATGTATTTTGAGTAAATTTGAAAAATTTCAAGTATGTTGCAGTTGTTTTTATAATATTTTTGTTTCACTCTGAAGTAATGCAAATTTAAAAAAATCTTAAACGCTGTTCACGGTCGATTATCTTGAAAACCTGTGATGAGGTATTTTGAGATTTTTAGAGTATTTTTAAGATTAACGTATTTTCAGTAAATTTAAAAAGTTCAAGTTTTTTTTGTATTTTTTTTTTTTACTCGGAAGAAGTGAAACTTAAAAGACTTTAAGCGCTGTTCTCGGTCGGTGATCTTGAAAACCAGTGATGCAGTATTTTGAGTTTTTTTGAGGGTTATTAAGATTATTATATTTTGAGTAAATTGGGAAAATTTCAAGTGTGTGTTGCAGTTGTTTTTATATTTTTTTTTTCGCTCAAAAAAAATCTTAAGCGCTATTCTCGGTCGGTTATCTTGAAAACCTGCGATGGGATCTTTTGAGTTTTTGGGAGGTTATTAAAATTATTGTTTTTTAAGTAAATTAGAAAGTTTCAAGTATTTTACAGCTGTTTTTATATTTTTTTCGCGTCAACAAAAAATAATTATAATTTTTCATAAATGTACATGAAAAATTGCCAAAGCAATCGACGGAATGTATTGGAATTTTCTACCAAATCATTCTTGAATTGATATTGAGTGATTTTGTAAAGTTTCAAGTGGATGTTAATTATTTTAATATTTTTTTTCGCGTCAACAAAAAAATGATTACAATTTTTCATAAATTTACATAAAAAATCGCCAAAGCAATCGACGGAATGTATTGGAATTTTCTACCAAATCACTCTTGAATTGATATTGAGTGATTTTGTAAAGTTTCAAGTGGATGTCAATTGTTTTTATATTTTTTTTCGCGTTAACAAAAAATGATTACAATTTTTCATAAATTTACATAAAAAATCGCCAAAGCAATCGACGGAATGTATTGGAATTTTCTACCAAATCACTCTCGAATTGATATTGAGTGATTTTGTGAAGTTTCAAGTGGATGTCAATTGTTTTTATATTTTTTTCGCGTCAACAAAAAAATGATTACAATTTTTCATAAATTTACATAAAAAATCGCCAAAGCAATCGACGGAATGTATTGGAATTTTCTACCAAATCACTCTCGAATTGATATTGAGTGATTTTGTAAAGTTTCAAGTGGATGTCAATTGTTTTTATATATATTTTTTTTTTCGCGTCAACAATGATTTTGCAACAAGTATCTTTTTTTTTCTTTTCTCAAAAAGTATATTATATGCTGAGTGGCTCCACCATCAAAATGTTCCACGAGCCGCCACTGGTTAGCACACTTGCTCAAACTGAAAACAAGTACTTTTTCTAAGTTTGTGCTTGCTCGGATGTGTTACTGACACAAGTGTGCTAACTGGGAATAATATTGTAATTTTAGGTAAACATGACAATTAAAGGGCTTAGAAGCAAAACGGTTTAAGTGCACCTTTTATGGTTTTGATATAATCGACTTTGATATGCTTCGAATATTACTTCGAAATTTCCTTTGATAATGAAAATTCCAGGTTATGGTTTGAAATGATATTTTGCAAAAGTTATTTCACTTAAAGGCATTAAAATATGCCAGAGATACCTATACTCAGTTAATTTTTTGAAATGTGCACTTAAACCCTTTTACTTCCAGGCCCCTCAATTTCTCTTAGATTATTGCATTCTAAATATGCAAAATGCGTTCAAAACTTTCTGATTTTAGTTGAGTAATCTAACCAATAATGATATTTATTTGCTTTAACGATATAATTAAAGCAAGGTACATATTCATTTTCCCGCCTAAAGTCCGAGTTTGTCGGTTGCCATTTTGAAGTGTGTATTGAGTTGCATACGATAGATGGAAGCTGTGTAATTAATTAATCATAAAATGAGAGTATGTAAACTTATTATTTAACTGAATCTAAAATTACAATATCAATTGAGTGCCAGAGAGAGAGAGGGAGAGAGAGAGAAGGGGCTATGACACACAACCTTAATTTTTTATTTAGCTGCAGTTCCTGTAGGTGCTGCTATCTATAGGTGAAATTACCCAATTAAATAATAAACAAATTAGAAACAACCAAGCAAAATGCTTGCAGATTAACGAATAGGTTGAATATTCATATATTCAGGCTACATTTCGTTTTATTGTATTTATGAAATTACCCAGTTTATATTTGAAAGCAAATAAGCCACAGCCCAGTAAAATAAAACAAATTTTATGTATTTTGTACTTAGCCTAATAAAACTTAATTTATCTCTAAACTATGTGCTTGTGGCATAGCCCCTTCTCTCTCTGAGGCACTCATAGAATTTATTTATTATATTTTTCCATGTAGTCTAATGCCCACTTGCACCGCAGAACTTAATCATGATTAAATTTTAATCATGATTAACTTTAATCAGAGTATTTCTGTTGCACCGTCGGCTGATTAAGCATCTTTCGACCACGGAGTATTATTATAGAGAGCACACGTGTTTCTAGGGATTTTAAGTTCTTTTTTGGTTGTTTTGCGTTGTTCTATTGAGAACACAGGAAACAAATGCGCGGTAAATATGAATACTAAATGCTAACTAACTTATACTATTATTATTATTTCTTATTATTGGACGAGGTAAACAAACCAAAATTAATAAAATCATTAACCTCCAAGCCATCGATTTCATCAATCTGCTCAACTATTCCCAAATCCATCGTTTTTAATAACAAAGACAAAACAAAGGTTATTAATTTCAAAATCATCTGTCAAATGTAACTAACTTCACGACTATATTCGTCGTGAAGTTATTCGTTTTTGAGTTAATCGGCCAAAATCGGCTGATTAAATATTTGACGTTTCTTGGGGACTTTAATCATGATTAAGTTGCGGTGCATGCCAATTCTTCACTAACCATTGATTAACTTTTTAATCATGATTAAGTAGCTGCGGTGCAAGTGGGCATAAGTTCCACAGATAAGCCCCAGATATTTATTTCAATTTTAACAGGGCCATTTTTTTTTAATGATGCCGCCATTGAATTTTGAGCATCCATTTTTTCATGTAAAAAAAATTGATTGCAATTTTTTTTTAATACTATTGAATAGCACACAACCTATATTTTTTAAGGACAACTTTTAATTCCAAAAATTTGCAATCTAACATTTCCTGCATTAAACTTTCGAACTACTGCAACTTCACACCGCACTGTCAAATCCTCATTACCATCAACATTTCATGTAGACCTCAAAAGGAACGATTTTCACCGCGTTATAATCGAGAATACGAGCCCGCAATGGACGAGACGGTGATCGGCCTCCTGGAAAAACGGGTCGCCACCCTGGAGCTCCAGGTGTTCGACAAGAACGTGGACCCCCCGAGGAACCAAGTCATCACCGACCTCCTCCTCCAGACGCACACCATGATCGCCTCCGCGCTCAGCTGCAGGGACAACATCGTGTGCATCCTGGAGAGGATGCCCCGGCTGAACGAGTACCTCAACCCGGCCTACATGGACAACGCTCTGGAGCTCGAGGCCAGGCGGCAGTACGTCCTCGAGATCTACCCCGAGCTTAAACGGACGGTGGAGCTGGTCGGAAAATTCCAAATGCTGAAACTGTTCACGGACTCCCCGCAATTGGAACAGGTACCTTTATTAACACTAGTTTTACTGCTCTTATCACTGTTTACGGACTCCCCGCAATTGGAAGAGGTAACACTAGTTTCACTACTCTTATCAGTAAGTACAAATGTGGTTTTGCTTCTCATTTTCTGTGGTAATTTTCCAGTTACTGATACTAAACAATACGCATGCGCGAAAATCATGCGAACAGTATGGTATATTGTCAGGTCTCCTTATTTTAATCTGGGTATTTTCATTTACAATAATTTGCAACTATTGGTGCTCATACTGTATGCAAGTTAATGGTTGCAAATGGTAGGTGCTTATGCTTAGGTTAGGGTTAGTTTAAGTCCCCCCCCCCTTAGACCGGGGTAGTTTAACCCCCAGTAGTTTAATTATTTTTTATTTTATTTTACGTCAGTTATAGTGAGACAAGAAATCTGGCAATGTTGCAAATATTGGTCTGAAGTTGTTGCGTTTACTTCAGTCCATTCATTAGTATCAGTAACTGGAAGTTTATCCAAATGTGGTTTTATTTCTCATTTTTTGTTTATACACTGCAGGAAAATAATATTGCATCTCGGTGTTGTACTACAGGGCAGCGGCGGCTTGTGGATGTTCGGCGGTGAGGCAACGGAAACAGCAACGAAATATTTGCTTCCTCTGTAAGAGTAAGTAGTGCGTCACGAGTGACATCGTTGTCTTTGCCCTCCCGACGGAAATCCACAAGCCGCCGCTCCTACAGGATGATTTTAAATAGGTGACAGTGTGCCGCTTCATACTTATGGGTATGTGCCGGTCTATGGACATGTGTGAAGAATAAGTTGCCTAACTCAAAGTATTGTAAATTAATATCTAATTTATATTCAGTTTATGTGTATCTCAAATTGTAACGTGTGATCCACAAGATTTTTATTCAGAGTTTATAATTAGGAATGACGCATATTAAAAATTAGGTCATTTACCCTACAGGCTATTGGAACTAATATCCATAAAAAAGGGTTAGTTTTGACATAAAGTCAACAACGTGCTGAACTAATCTAATGCCCGGTTGCACCAACAACTCTAGTTAAGTTAGGTAACTCAAGTTAATCGGATTAATATTATAATCCGGATTAAAATAAGAAGCATTGCACCGACGTATTATAAAGCGAAGTTGGCAAACATGAGATTAGACCCGACAACATTGCATATTTTGACATCGACTCTATTCCGATTGGCCCGCAGCCCAATCCGCAGCCTGCTAGTCCATGTGTTCGACGTCAACACTGATGGGAATACTTGTAAATTATTTTAATGTCAAAACTGACAATGGAAAGGCGCAAAAGGTCTGGAAATTTTACTCCAGCTGAAAAGCAACTATTGCTTGAAGTTGTGCAGAAATATTTCGAAATTCTGGAGAACAAAAGAGCTGATGGGGTTACCGTCAAGAAGAAAGCGGAGGCTTGGGAACATGTGGCTTCCGATTTCAATGCCTCATCTAACAATGTCGAGAGGATGCCAATGCAGCTGAAACATACCTGTTTCCTATTAATCTTAGTAATAAATGTCTTTAATTATATTTGCTAGTTACCGTACCACGTTTATTCACAAATATCAACTCTCAATATAAACGTCAAATTAAACTTTAACCGCCGAAATATGTGTGGTTAGATAACCCATGTTTACTAACTCAGGTTAGGGGCAAAATTAGTTGGTGCACCTGAAAAAGCTCTAATTTTGGATTACCTAACTCGAGTTACATAACTCGTCACTAATTCAGGTTGGTGCAACCGGGCATTAGTCTACAGGCTATTGGAACTAATATCCATGAAAAAAAGGGTTAGATGGAGAAAATTTGAAATTACAAGATGCTATACTATTTATTATAGTATTATTTTTTTTTTTGCCTTGGGAACTTAGCCCATGGCCAACTCAAGACGGCTACTATTTTATTTACAATTTTTGGATGAATAAATGAACAAATGAATAATGTCAGACATATACAACAACCATGGACCTGAGTGAATACTTCTCGAAACCGAAAAATCTTTCGCCTGGGCTGGGATTCGAACCCACACGGCAAGCGGTACAACTGGCACGAGCGCTCGCCTGTAACCGCTACACCAACGGGCCGCCCAATATTATAGTATTCAAAATGTGTATAACGAAGAAGAACCTCCAGCATAAACAAAATTATAAGTTGAGTCAGATGCGCACCATGTTCATGAAAGCCATTATTGAAAATAACACAAATTGTCTCGACCTGTCAGTTTGTTTTTAAAACGACAATTCACGTCATAGAAGACTAGATTAGTTCAGTTGAATTAAAAAATAACTATGTTTCTCTCTCTCATTCATGCATGGCCGTCTCAGCAGCAAAACTCAGTGGCTCACACCTTATTATCATAAAGTAAAATAAGGTAGTACAATAGTAGGTAATTTATTGGCCGCATTCAGGGAATTTGTAGCATTGCAGCGCTGCAGCACTTTAAGCTGTACTCGGCTGAACGAGCAATTATGGAACTCGGCGCTTATAGTTTGAACCAGGAACTGTTACATTTTAGGTTTGGCAGCATTGCGTAACCTATAACTGTATCCAATATAATTGAATATTGTGTGTCTTCGTGAGCTCTGTATTTGTTTATTTTAATTTTGAACAATGGATAATTTAATAGCAGTAATTGCTGCTGATCGGACGTTCTCCATCTTACCGACGTTACAAAATAATTCTTCAGCAAACAAACAGGTTAGATTTATTAACACGTGTTTCACTGCTGCCACCTCTTTCGATTTTTCAGTGCTTCCAATTGCTTTTTAGTTTGCTACAACGCCTGTACAGCGGTAAAGCGCAATAAATATACGCTTTAACGCTTCATGAAGCGCTGCCAGCGCTTTAGATAAAGCGGCACCATTCAGGACAAAATTTTAAGAAAGCACCACAGCGCTACAGTTCCCTGAATGCGGCCATTGTCAAAAAAAAATGTTTTGTGATATATTGCATATTTATTTAGTTCAAAAAATGCACTTAGGAACATGTAAACTGGTACCAATGACACTTATGACATTTAATGGAAGAACATTTCGTAGAAGGAATGAAGGTTTGATCATTTTTTTTCACTAAATTGACCTTGGATTTTGTCAGGAATTAAAATTCACCCTTTAATTATATTATTTTTTACATAGAAGACACTTAGATGAATCAGAAGTGCATCAATTCTTCTTCTTAATTGTTTTCAATTTTTTTTCAATGTAGCCCTCCTTCAGTTTATGCCACTCAGTCCATCAGTGAATTGAACTTTTATGCCTTCTGCATTTGATGTGATGTTTGTAATAATTATTTCTCCACAACTTCTGTAGAATTAAGGCATTCTGAAATCAATTTTAATCATAGAACGTACACATTCTCACTCTTGTTATGAACAAAACACTATGCGCTTATGTGTTTTGCATGTAATTAATTCCGTAACAAGTAATAGTATATTCTGTAAGAAGGTTAGAATGGAAATTCAACGTGAGTGGAATACTCCGGGGAACCACGAGCATCCATTCTTACCGAGTAGCAGACTATACTTTCTCCTCGACCAGATAAAATAGACTAAGATAATGAACACAGAGAACTTACATTTTATTTAAGTTTGTGGTTATGTTTATAATATTTTGACAGTTGTGATATCCAAGGCTAATTGTTTTATTCGGAATGGTGGTGAGAATATTCATTTCATTACTTCTTATGTTACATGCAAATCGCATAAGCGCATAGTGTTTTACTCCTTAACAAGGGTGAGAATGTGTATATTCTATGATCAAAATTGAATGCTTAAATTCTACAATGGTCGTGGAGAATGAATATTCTATTGTCTATTAATTATATCCCCTCGCTGATGAGCACTAACAGTCCAAAACTGTTATGTAATTTCTTGTTTGATGAGATAATCTCGTTTGACGAGATAATATTTATGTATTCTATTAAGTGTAACTACCTTATCGGCAACCATCAACTTTTTTGCTGCAATGTTGTTAAAGATTTGGGCATTTTGCTTGACAGCAAATTAATTTTTCAAGCACACATTAACGAAATTTGCAACTCCAGCTATAAAATGTTAGGCATCATTACACGAAACTCCAGAGAATTTTTAGATAACTTCACATTGTTAAGTATGTATTATGCATTCGTCAGGTCAAAACTTGAATATTGCTCGATCATATGGTCCCCATTTCTATCGAGGTACATACAGCAAGTTGAAGCCATCCAGCGCAAATTCTTAAAATTGTTATTTTATAAGAAATATAAAAAATATCCCGTTCAGAATTATGGCTACGAACTGTTTCTCTTAGAATTCAATGTACCATCACTGGAGGCGCGGAGGTCCTTAACATCTTTGTTGTTTCTTACAACTTAATTAACAATCACATAGATGACATCAATTTACTTCCTCAAATAAATTTTCATGTTCCGAGACTGAATTCTAGATGCTCCAGTTCGTTTGTATATCCGACCGCTAGGACGAATATTTTTTACTACTCTCCCCTAGTTAGGATGGTTAAACTCTTTAACGATATTACTGATCTTGATATATTTAACACTAATCCATCAGTAATTAAATCATTAGTACTTGAGGCAAATATTTAGTAGCTAATGCGTCAACATACCGTGTCACCTGCATATATTTTATTTCAGTTCATCTTATTGTGTTATTAATTGTGTTTTCTGTTTGATTTTGTTTTTCTTTACTTTTTTCTCTTTAACTTTCTTTTTTGTTTTTTTTAAATTTTAATTGTTTAATAAGTTTATGATTATTTATATTTCTCTGTCATTGGATGTATATCTGTTGAGGAATAAACCATTATTATTATTATTTAGGTAACCGACCTTTCTCAAAAACTGGAGCAGCTCACCGTCGAAAATATTGGCATCAACGACGAGAGCAGGAGGGTGACCAACGATGTGCTGCAGGCGTTGCAGAAGTACAACGATATATCGGTGTCGATCCAGCTGCTGTTCGCCCAGATGGACAAGAGCGTGACGGAGTTGGAGTACGCGCTCGAGCCGAAAATCAAGCTGGAGGAGTGAATGCGGCTTATGCGCTTGTTTAAAGTATTATTTATTGTCTATATGGTCCCTTATGAACTTCTTACCGCGCGTGAATACTTGTGAGCTAATACCTTTTATTACGAGATTTTACTATTAATAAAATGTTCTTATTAAAAAAAAAAAATGGTGATTTAGTTGCATACCTTAACCTCACCCTAACCTAAAGAAGAAGTTGGTAACACTTTTATAAATACAATAATTGTGTAATTACTAAATAATAATAATACGTTTATTAACGGGATTCACCCTTTTTTTACAATAATGAGTACAAAAAATTAATACATAATAATGGTTTGAGAAAGTACAAAATAAAAATCTATTAACCTTATATACAAAGAAAGATATACTATAGCGACTGGGTCAGTTGACGCATTACACTATAACTAGCAATTTTACACGAACCAATTATGGCTTCTGAGTCAGTAAAAACCAAAGCATTAATTAATTTTGGAAATAATGAATGACTTACAGGAAGCCGGAGAATTATTAAAAATGTCAAACTCGTTGAGCAAATTTACATTTCGCATAATTATTTCTATTGGAGAATAATAACCATAATTAGTTCGATGAAAATTCGGTCGAAACAAAGATGCATTGCGAATGGGTCTATTGTGTGAGTGAAAATTAAAATACAGAAAGTTATTTCCAAAAATAATGAAATCACGCATCTCCATGTTTAGCAACATAATTATATAAATGTTAATAACTTTGTAAGACGCATTTTACGGATTACGAAAGGTATCGTATTTTTTTTACTACTGACCATTATCGATTGCTAAATTCTTGTTTCGAAATCCAGTATAATTTTATTTACATTCGCGAGTGCTTTGAAACAATTTTCACTTTGGGGAATGGATTTATTCAAAATTATTTATTCAGACCTAAATTATTATTTTTTTTTTAAAGGAAGGATGGTTGACGGGAATTCGGGTTGAGGAAGTGCGGATGATTTGGAATTGGCGTAAGCATGTACTATTCGGCCACTAACGATAATTACGTTGAGATTTCATTTATAATGATGAAAGGGACATACACTAAACATTCATGGACCGCACGGATGGGATTCGAACCCACGACCACGAGGCCCGTGAGCAGGAGCTCTACTCACTAGGCCACCGCGGCCCCCAACCTAAATTCTTCCCGCCGTTTTATTACCCACTATTGATTTATTGATTCATTCTAAATTGGTTAACAAATAACATTCAAATTATTAAACTCCTTCCAGTATTACCTATAATTTTCTATAAATGTTGATAAGATTTGCCGTTAAAATTGGTGATTATCGTTGAAGAAAGAAATCCTTCGCTTGCGCCGTTTTATTACCCACTATTGATTCATTCTAAATTGGTGAACAAATAACATTCAAACGATTAAATTCCTTCTAGTGTATAAATGTTGAAACGGCGAATAATATTAGCCGTTAAAATTGGTGATTATCGTTTTGAAGAAAGAAATCTTTCGCTCGCGCCGTTCGCGAGAAGAGTTGGGCTTGAGCAACCGTCTACTTTATGATCCTCTGAAACCGTCCATAAATATATTTACTGCGAATATATGTGCGGCTTTACAACTCGAAATTGCATTTTCTGCCAGCGAACTTTACGACCAGAACATGCGCAAGTGTTATTGTGCAATGCGTGCATGTCGTTGGCAACAATGGGATTGCGGCTCCTGTTTCCTCGATAAGTTTAGGAATACATTTGTGCCATTGCATGAACCAGTTTCGAGTTTGTTGAAGGTGTTTAAGTATGATGCGTTTTTGAACGCAAAAATGGTGATGTGGCCACCATGTTACTTTCTCTGATTTCATAGAATCATAGTTACTTATGATTTATTTTCAATTTAAATCATATTTTAAATGTACATCGAGCGGACGAAACTGACGTTTAAAACGTCAAAATTATGAAAGATGAAAATGACCGAAAATTATACTTCAAATTCTTCTCAATAGATTTCGTGAGAAACTTATTCTTTATAAGTTGTTCATTTTGGCGTTCTCTACGATTTTTATTAATATAAATTTGATGGTATCATAGTTATCTATATTTATACTTTCATGGTTTATTTTCAATTGAAATCATATTTTAAATGTACATCGAGCGGATGAAACTGACGTTTAAAACGTCAAAATTATGAAACATGGAAAAATTATACTTTAAATCCTAATCCTAAAGAGATTTCCAAAAACTTATTCTTTATAAGTTGTTATTCTTCATATATCAAATAATAGACGATGTTTTACGATTATAGATTGTGAAATTGCTTGAATACTTTTGTTACACGACGTCTATTCACTAGAGGTAATTCAAGGCTGTGAAGATTTTGGATAATTTTGAAGTAAACGAAATAAAACCGATATTTTATTTTTTACGCCGCGTGAACATCAGTGTGTAAATATTATAATCAATGAGTGATTGTCGCCGCGGATTGTCTTTATGGTTGAGGATCCCCTTCCACGCTAATTCGATGTGGTCGGGGAAAGGCAGATGGGCTGACCTATTACCTCACTGCCTCGCCGAAAGGTCACTTGACAAACGGACCATCTGAACTATACTTCACTAATACCACTCTGACCTAATGCTTCCAACCATCCGACGGGCTGCGTGAACTCTGCCCATTTTCGTCGGGCCATTCCCACACTTGAAGATATTCGGAACGCGACTGCCGAAAACGAAAATATCAAAACAATCAATTCTCGGCGATTATGAAATATTAACACGACCAGATGTTGATAAAAACAAGAAAAATCTATACACGATAACAATAAATAATTCATGACATAACTCTCTAACGACCACAATCAATTCGTCCAGCTTAAAAATCCCGCTTTCATTACAGTCTGTTCGTTATACCGTGATAAATGTGGCGTAAACTCAGCGATGCGCCGTGGCAAAATAGGCTCTACCTCCTTAACAGCAACAAAGATTGGTTTGAGATAAAAAAAATATAACGTCCCCCTACTTACCGAGCTCCGACCCTCTTTTATGACCACAGCCGCCAGATTCCAGAGAACGGGCTATATGTATTACATTGTAAAAAAGGTGAATCCCATTAATATTATTATTATCATTATTATTATTATTATTATTATTAACATTATTATTGTCATTATTATTATTATTATTACTATTATTATTATTATCGTATACGTTCCGGCATTTCTCGAGGACACCAAGGCCGAAGAAGACGGCTCTCTCGGCCGCAATGAAACAAAAACTCACCTTTTCCGGCGCTAATACAAAAAACGTGAAATGTCTCCGCGTAATTGCGTCCGCAATTAATTCCGACGATTCGACCTTTGGAAGCGCTCCTCGTGATGGATTCCACACACATCTTTTACACTTACGCCAATCCGGTGAGTCGCCCAAGTGCAAAAATGTTGGGAAAGGGAACGGACTCCTGTTACCGTTCGTAATCAATTCACTCATCCGTCCTTTCCTTTCTAATTGATACAATTGAGGAGAATCATCGCCATTGTCTTCCAGTGCCACTCGTCTTATGTTACCATTGGGTGTGTGACTAACCTTTATCGGATGGTGATGCATCGAGGAGATTCTTGGAATTCGCTTTGAAATTCTTGAAAGAATTTATTATGAAATGGCTATTAATTACGAGTCGAATACCCGTGTTTTTGACGTTTATGAATAATTCCAAATTTATCTATACATGAATTAAGAGAAACGAAATTTGCATCTCGCGATTACTACAATTTTAGAAAATTTCTTCAAAATCTCCAAATCCACTTAGAAATGATGTATTTTTAACATACAACAAAATAATTCATATCCCAAAACTTGAAACAAAATGCCGACTCTAAACACGAATTTAGTAAAAACGAAATTTGCACATCGCGATTTCCAGAATTAAAAAAAAAATTATCACTTACGGAATTATCTTAAAAATTTCCAAATCCACTTAGAAATAATATATTTGTAACATACTGCAAAACAATTGATATCCGCAAACTGGAAACAAAATGACGACGCGTTAAACACGAATTTAAGTGAAACGAAATTTACATCTCGCGATTACTAAAATTCTAAAAAAATTATCACTTGCGGAATTACCTTAAAAATTTCCAAATCCACTTAGAAATAATATATTTTTAACATACTGTAAAACAATTGATTTCCCCAAACTGGAAACAAAATGACGACACGCTGAACATGAATTTAAGAAAAATGAAATTTGCATTTCGCGATTTCTAAAATTCTAAAAAAGTTATCACTTACGGAATTACCTTCAAAATCTCCAAATACACTTAAAAATAATATACTTTTAACATACTGTAAAAGAATTGATATCCCCAAACTGGAAACAAAATGGCGACACGCTAAACATGAATTTAAGAAAAATGAAATTTGCATCTCGCGATTACAAAAATTCTAAAACAATTATTACTTACGGTATTGTCTTCAAAATCTCCAAATCCACTTACAAATAATATATTTTTAACATACCACAAAACAATTGACATCCCCGAACTGGAAACAAAATGGCGACACGCTAAACATGAAATTAAGAAAAATTAAATTTGCATCTCGCGATTTCTAGAATTCTAAAAAAATTATCACTTACGGTATTGTCTTCAAAATCTCTAAATCGACTTAGAAATAATAGAATTTTAATATACTGTAAAAACAATTAATATCCCCAAACTGGAAACAAAATGGCGACACGCTAAACATGAATTTAAGAAAAATGAAATATGCAACTCGCGATTACAACAATTCTAAAACAATGATCACTTACGGTATTGTCTTCAAAATCTCTAAATCCACTTGGAAATAATATAATTTTAATATACTATAAAAACAATTGATATCCCCAAACTGGAAACAAAATGGCGACACGCTAAACATGAATTTAAGAAAAATGAAATTTGCATCTCGCGATTACACAAATTCTAAAAAAATTATCACTTACGGTATTGTCTTCAAAATCTCTAAATCTACTTAGAAATAATGTAATTTTAATATAGTGTAAAAACAATTGATATCCCCAAACTGGAAACGAAATGGCGACACGCTAAACATGAATTTAAGAAAAATGAAATTTGCATCTCGCGATTTCTACAATTCTAAAAAAATTATCATTTACGCAATTACCTTCAAAATCTCCAAATCTACTTAGAAATAATATACTTTTAACATACTACAAAACAATTGTTGACCCTGAACTGGAAACAAGATGGCGACTCGCTAAACACGAATTTAAAGGAAACGAAATTTCCATCTCGATTTTTACAATTCTAAAAAAATTATCACTTACAGAATTGTCTTTCAAATCTCCAAATTCATTTAGGAATCTTAAAAATGATAATATAATAACGAAAACATGTTTCCAATACAAATAGCATAAATCTGTAAATGTAACAAAAATATTTATTTTTTATTTTTAGTTCAATAAATCATAAAAAAATCTATTACGATTAGAAGACACTATTTTGTTAAAAATATAAAAAAAGATTATCAGCAGTATCCAAATGTATAATTTCCAATCATATTTAGAAGTCTTTGAGACCCCATTTAATCCACGATTTGATTTTTTTTTGAAAATTTTGGCACATTTTGACTCAAAAACTAATTTAAAATGTATCATGAAACTTTTGACATAAGTTTTATTTGACAATCTGAAGAGCTGAGAAGCTTTTGGTAAAGTTTTGTACACCGGAAGTGGGTGATTACCTAAACTATTTTTTTTTTGTTTTTTTCCATAATTTTTTTATATGGAAAATATTACACAAACATTTAAACAATTATTCAAAATAACAAAGAAATGAACGTCATATTTTCAAAATATAATTTTTTTGATGTTTTTTAAATTTTGCCATTTTTGTTCTACAATTGTGAAATGAAGAGTTAACTTAATAATAGTTGAAATAAATGAACATCTTTTGTTTAAAAATACTTTTCAAAATATATTTTTTTTGGTCTACAATTATGAAATGATGAGTTAAATGAACATGTTTTGGTTAAAAATATTTTTCAAAAAAATATTGAAAATTTTCGCATTTTTGGACTACAATTATGAAATGAAGTGAATAGAATTTGAAAGAAATTAAAAATATTTTTCATAAAAATGTTGAAAACTCTCGCATTTTTGGACTACAATTATGAAACGAAGTGAAATATTAATAAAACTTGAAAAAAAATTAAAAATATTTTGCAAAAAATATTGAAAACTTTCGCATTTTTGGACTACAATTATGAAAAGAAGTAAAATATTAATAAAACTTGAAAGAAAATAAAAATATTTTTCAAAAAAATATTGAAAATTTTCGCATTTTTCGATTACAATTATGAAATTGGAAAGTGAAACATAACTTCTATGTATAACTTATGTATTTTATCTATTTATTTATTTATAATTTTAATCTACAACTGACTGTGATATTGTAATGTTATCGTAAATGTTAATGTAATTTGTGTATTGTTATATTTTAAAAATTGTGATTTCAACATGACATGTGTACATCATTTCTGTGATCAAAAGCACCAAGAAAGCTAATAATAATTAATAAAATTTGAAAGAAATATTTTTCAAAAAGATATTTTTTTTTTTATTTTTCCAATTTTGGTCTACAATTATGAAATGTAGATATATTAATAACAATTGTGCCAAAATAAATTGTACACATGTGTACATCATTTTTGTGATCAAAAGCACTAAAAAAGCTAATAATAATTAATAAAATTTGAAAGAAATATTTTTCAAAAAGATAATTTTTTTTTTATTTTTCCAATTTTGGTCTACAATTATGAAATGTAGATATATTAATAACAATTGTGCCAAAATAAATTGTACACATGTGTACATCATTTCTGTGATCAAAAGCACTAAAAAAGCTAATAATAATTAATAAAATTTGAAAGAAATATTTTTCAAAAAGATAATTTTTTTTTTATTTTTCCAATTTTGGTCTACAATTATGAAATGTAGATATATTAATAACAATTGTGCCAAAATAAATTGTACACATGTGTACATCATTTTTGTGATCAAAAGCACTAAAAAAGCTAATAATAATTAATAAAATTTGAAAGAAATATTTTTCAAAAAGATAATTTTTTTTTTATTTTTCCAATTTTGGTCTACAATTATGAAATGTAGATATATTAATAACAATTGTGCCAAAATAAATTGTACACATGTGTACATCATTTCTGTGATCAAAAGCACTAAAAAAGCTAATAATAATTAATAAAATTTGAAAGAAATATTTTTCAAAAAGATATTTTTTTTTTTATTTTTCCAATTTTGGTCTACAATTATGAAATGTAGATATATTAATAACAATTGTGCCAAAATAAATTGTACACATGTGTACATCATTTTTGTGATCAAAAGCACTAAAAAAGCTAATAATAATTAATAAAATTTGAAAGAAATATTTTTCAAAAAGATATTTTTTTTTTTATTTTTCCAATTTTGGTCTACAATTATGAAATGTAGATATATTAATAACAATTGTGCCAAAATAAATTGTACACATGTGTACATCATTTCTGTGATCAAAAGCACTAAAAAAGCTAATAATAATTAATAAAATTTGAAAGAAATATTTTTCAAAAAGATAATTTTTTTTTTATTTTTCCAATTTTGGTCTACAATTATGAAATCTAGTTACATTAATAACAATTGTGCCAAAATGAATTTAGACTTTGACATTTACGAAAATTGCCGACTGCAAACTATTGACAAACTACCGTTTTGTCGTAATTCGAATAAAGGAACGTGTGATCGAGCGTTATTACACGACACGACACGGCGGAGAGGCTGTTTGCATTATGATAATCTAATATGTCGGTACGCGGGGAGCATTCTAAAATTGGCTTTCTGACATTTCGCTCATCTGCCGCCCGAGGCAAGGACACCTTCTGACCAACAATTGCTCCCCCCACCACCTCCACGCCGCCACACGACGACTCCGCAACACAACACCAAGGATCATGGTGAAAGAGAGGCAAAACGGCCGCACGGCACATCCTGGGCCGAGCCCATCTCTCATCTATTTTTACTTCACCAATCAATGCAACAATGCCCACCAACAATCCCTGTCAATGAATTACTGTCAATTTTGATCCAGTAAAATATGCGTGCTCTTTCTAATAGTTATTATTGCGTAATAAAGTACACGAGCAATTATTATCGTAAGGTGTGAGCCACACAATGATTTTGAATTAAAAACAAAGGTTTGCCATGAAATCATAATGGCGGATATTTCATTTTGTTCTAAAAAGTGACGGTAGATGTCACATTACGATTTTACATGAAAAAAGTATTTATAAATTTATTTATTACGCTGGGATGTTAATTTCATGCACTAAGTGGAGATTATTAATAGCTTAAGCAATAAATGTGTGAAGAAAGGATAAAGCGCTTAATCTTTAAATATCCTTCAAATTGCATAAGCAAATTTCTAAAATCTATAAAAAATAATGCAATTTTTGAAGCGGTTAACACTCCATTAGCACAGTCGCAAATTATCGAATCTTTTATGTTTAAATAAAGGCCGGGCAAATACACAAATATTTGCTACGGAAAGATGTGGTGCTGTTGCAATAAAATTAAATTCCATAAGAGCCATAATTTAATTACAGAAGAAAATTTTCGATACCATTATTATTTTTTTAATAATGTTTGTATACCAAGTGCACAAGACGCCATAATATAATTGTAAAAGAAAATCAAGCACTTGCTATTTATTAACTCTTTTTTAATAATATTTGTATACCAAATATCGTAATTGTGTTAAGCATTCCAAAATACATTTTTTGTTATAATTTGATCAACAATTCCGTCCTTATTGAATTTATTTAATGCATCTGCAAAAAGTGAGATTTTATCTTTCAAATAAACAAATTAGGCTACATTTGTCTATTTGAAAGATAAAATCTCTTACAGATGCATCAAATAAATTTGCTATTGTTATTGTTAATTGAGGAGGAAAAATATTTCACTCAATTAAATTACGAAAAATTATTCCGTAAATCGCATTACCCAATATAGATGTTATCGTCGGAAATAAATCATCCTCGACGAAATTATCGAAATTAATTAACTACGCATAAAACCAGACAATTAATTTACCGAATCTCGAAAATAAGAAAAACACATTCAATGCCGTTAGATTGATTGCACAACCATCTTCTGCGCGTTATGTAATTCTTGGGTCACGAGGTAATATTAACAAGAGGACAACTTTAGAGAGAAAAAAAATACACACTTGCATCTCTTGGGCCAGAAAAAATCAAAGACGCCCGCGGGTGATTTTAACGAGGCGCAAATCGTCCTCAATATGTAAATCGTTGAGATGGGAAAAATAAAAAACTCGTTACTCACTTAACTCAAGAGACTTTGGTATCCGTTTACGGACGAGTGTGTTTGTGTGTGTGTGTGTGTGTGGTGTATGTGTGTGTGTGCACCTGCAATTACGACAAACATCCCTCTCCTAAATACCCGCAGGTCTGTATAAAACCGATGATTATTACGCTGACAATTGTTATTGGTGTGCACATACTCGAACAGAAACACTGCGACAACACTCAACAAACATTATGAAAACTGTGAGTAGATATTTGTGTTTGAATAAATTATCAATTATTAAAATCGGATTACGATTTTGATTGATTAGTGTGAGATTATTTCAAATGAAACCATTTTTTTTGGCGGTAAACGTTTATTTTGTATTTATGAATTAAATAATAAAAATTATAACTATTTTTTTCTCCACAAAAAAAAACTTATTTAAATTTTTTCTCTAAAATAATTTGCTGAGCCAATATTTGAACTTAAGAATTTAACATGCAAATCCCTATGGTGTGTGAATCAATTCTACACCCTGTATTTAGAGCAGTGATGGCGAACCTATGACACGCGAGCTCATTTTTGGTTCAAAGATTAAAAAATTCATAATTCAAATATTTGTCTTTCATAACGGCCAGAGTTGGTTATTAATAGTAATATTATTACTTACGTTAATAATAATTAATTAATACAAAAATTATAAATATTTCTATTTTTTAAACTTTACTCTTGTGATGTGTGACGTCACGAAAATTATGTTTCGATTTTTCAAAATTTTGACACACCGAACTCAAAAGGTTCGCCATCACTGATTTAGAGTATATTTTGAGAGTGATAATTTTTAATTGTGTTTTGCCTATATGGCCATTTTATTTTAAATTATATATATTAAATTAAATTGATTTAACAGGGAATTTGCCGTGGTCTCTCAGCCTGTATTTTGATATTTTTAAAATATAGATTTTTAATAATTTGATCAAGAAAGTATTAAATAATAATGATATATAGATGAATTAAATTTACAATTCAAACTCACCAAAATTTTTTCTTTTATAGAATTTTTTTTTATTAAACCCGATATACATCGACCGAGGCCTTTTAGCCACTTGAAATAATTACAATAGTAAGATCTTGTAAGATAACCGCCATTTTGACCAAAATTGCGATTTTAAGATCAATCTCTAAGATCTCTCCTTTCAAATTTGGTAAATGTGAGATAGGCGATATTGCCGCTTCACCGACGATATGCTAAAAGCTGCTAGAAATTTGAAAATACCGTTTTGTTGGAAAATGGTGCATTTAAAAAAAAAGGTTAGTTTTCACCAAAAAATTTCACCGGAAAATTGTTTATAAAAAATAAAGTTTATAAATTATTGCAAAATCCGTACGCTATCCACTAGATAATCTATCTAAAAAGTCACCCTAGAAAGTTTAAGAGAATCGATAAAGATTTGTAGGTTAGTTATCATTTCGCCCAATTATCAATCCGAAAGCGGTTGGAGCGAAATCTTAGAAAACGACTCCTTTGAGATTTCTCCGGGCTATGAAACATTTTTTTTTTCTTATTATCAAGGTTTTAAGGCAGCAAATTGAGATAATGAAAATAAAATCGATTTCTTGAAAATTCAGCCATTGTAAGCAATAATTTTATTAAAATGCAATAAACATAAAGATTAATAAAAAAAAAACTTTAACACCACCCTGCATCTCGGAAACGAAGCGTTTTCGGACATATATTTATAAAACAAAATATGTTACTACCACCCCTAAAAGTTTGGAGGTATATTTATGAAACACCCTGTATATATGGATAGCATTAGTATTCACTCTCACAATTGTGGTATAGCTCGATATTATTACCAGCTCGAATCAATAAATTTGTGGACCTAAAATATAATTCAATATTATTTTAAATTTAAATTTTAAATTGTAATTTTAATTTTTGTATTTTTATATTTTATATTTATATTTTCTTTTATATTTTATATTCGAATTAATACTTTAATGTACAGGGAGAATCCCATAAATATATTATTATTATTATTATATATAGTGTGTTTCTAAATTGATGCGAAAGATTTTAAAGGGTTATTTTTAACTTTGTAATTTCTTTCTAAAATAATCGAGTAAGCAGGAAAATGCATAATTGTGGTTTTACACGTTAAATTCGACTTTGAGAACGGACACAGGGTATACAGGGTGTTTCTAAATTGATGCGAAAGATTTTGAAGTGGCAAAAATTAAGGGAGGTCTTTCATACAATTTTTTGTTCAAAGTTACAGCCCTCTAAAGTTAAAGGAAAAAAATGTTTTTATTTCATATACCCACTATTGAAGAATTTAGAAGAATGAAATTTGACAGATAACTGTTCCTAATAAAATGGCACATTTTGACGATTTATTTAAATGGAGGGATTCAATACACAACGTTTTTGTCTCTTGACATTTTCCCGTAAAATGGTTAGTTTGATCACAAACAAATAAAATAATGCTTAGACCCATTTGACATAAATTCATAAATTGATTTTTATTATGAAGATGATGGTTGCGACCGTTACTATGTGATAGTCTATTGTCAAAAAAAAACTTTCGACGTTTTTTTGGTAAAAAGTTGTTTAATTCAAAGTTACCTTGATTATTATTTGTTAAAAAAATCAAAAAGTGCCATTTTAGTAGAAAAAATTTTCTGAAAAATTTCATTCTTCTAAATTCTTCCATAGTGGACATATGAAATAAAAACATGTTTATTCTCTTAACTTTTAAGAGCTGTAAATTGGAGAGGAAGGGGTTTTAAATAAAAAATTATATGAAAGACCTCCCTTAATTTTTGCCGAAAAATCACCCTTCAGAATCTTTCGCATCAATTTAGAAACACCCTGTATACCCTGTGTCTGTTCTCGAAGTCGAATTTAACGTGTAAAACCACAGTTATGCATTTTCCTGCTAACTCGATTATTTTAGAAAGAAATTACAAAGTTTAAAAAACGTTCAGAATTTTAAAATCTGCCAAAATTCGATTTACATTTACCATCGATATACTATCGAAGAGAAAAAAATGAAAAAAAAAATTAAATGGTGGCGTTAAATCCATGTAAACATAAAGTAAATAACTTTCAATTAGAAACGTTTTTTGCTGGTTGCTGTAAACCATTGAGGTCACGGAATAATTGTGATTTTTAGAAAGATCTGACGTTTATATGTCAATTCCTAACAAGTGTGCCAACTTAAATTTTTAAAACGAAAAAGTCATGGCACACTTGAGGTTTTTTTAATGAATATACGGTAGTAACAGACATAGCGAACAACCGGAACTTGTAATTTTATTGTCAGTTTTGAAGTTTCATTAAACAATACGCGTTGAAAATGGCTTATCATTATACAATTAGCGACAAACTTCATTATAAAACTTTATTATGGCGGTAATAGTGCCCGTGAAGTTAGTGATAGATTCATCGGATTATATTTTTGAGTTCGCTCTATACGAACATTATCTTTGCATTATACTAATTACACACTGGTGCTCGTATTTGTTGGATAAATGTGGCACACATGAATACAGCTTATTATTATTATCAGAGGCGGCTCGTGGATTTTCGTAGGCGAGGCAAAGACAAAGATGCCGCTCGTGCTGCACTCTGATAGAGGAAGCAAATATTCAGTTGCTTTTTCGGTCAAATTTTCTTCCGTTGTCTCACCGCCGAACATCCACGAGCCGCCGCTGATTATTATTATTGCCTCACCACCGCCAAACATCCACGAACCGCCGCTGATTATTATTAATGATAAGTATAAGTCATTTTAATATAAGGTGTAAGCCACAGAATTTTGTTTCTGAGTTGGCCATGACTGAGAGACAGAGAGAGAGAGAGAGAGAGAGAAACATAGCAGTCATGTCTGAGATTAAGTCATTTTTTTAAATATAATTCAATAGTCTCATGACGTAATAGTATGCCACATACCTCATTTATCTCACAGCCAACTCTGAAACAAAATTTTGTAGCTGACACGATACTGTTTAATGGAACA
The DNA here is from genome assembly GCA_910593695.2 of Ocypus olens. Classification (NCBI taxonomy): domain Eukaryota; kingdom Metazoa; phylum Arthropoda; class Insecta; order Coleoptera; family Staphylinidae; genus Ocypus; species Ocypus olens. The sequence goes on from OU343048.1 coordinate 3,560,085, forward strand.
TTAAAACGTCTCAAAGATGAACTTAGGAAATTAACATTAAATTTGAAGGAGAGTGTTGGATAGATGAACGTCCAGTATTTGATTATAATTTTATTTTCTGAACTAGTTTTGGGCTATTGGCCCATCTTCAGCAGAAAAACGTCCTTAAAAATTTGACTTTGTTGCTGATTTCTTTTCACTAATTCTACTCACATGGAAGGAACTATGGTAATATCAACAGAAAGATGATTTTATTGCAAACTACACATGGGCATCTGCATAAATCTATGCTTTATAATTAATTATTAATCTAACGAAAGCCGCTATATTCGCGACAATAAAAATATTCACGTGAGATCAAATACTTGTTGAAGTTCCCGGCGCATCCACCATAAGATCAAATCAAAAATAGGCTCATTTTAGTTGTCTGTAAAGCGACGATTGCGCCTATTATTAACTAGTATGTTAGATAGTGATCAATGAAGAACATTCTTTCACATTTTGCCATTTAAATAATTATAAGCCCCGGAAACAACAAAAGAAATTGACACATAAATTTCATAACTTTTTATTTTTTACTTAGCTCTATTCTCGGGCAATTATCTCAAAATCTAGTTAAAAAGTATTAAACTTGTTGCACAGCCATACAGACAATTTAATTGTGTGTAAATTTTAAAAGTTTAAATTTTATAGCAATTTGCTTCCTAAGTAAAATAAATATTAAATTTTTAAATATTTTTCCCAATTACTGTATCACTAAAGGTATTCATAAATATTTTTGTTTCATAAAAATAAAAAATGATGCAGTAAGGGGTTAATGCTCCTCAAAATAAAAAAAAACGGATTGTTTACAAAGCTCAGTTCTCGTACATTTATTTCGGAATCTTAGCTACAGACGTTTCGAAATTTTTACACATTCACAAAGTAGAATCAATTTTGTGTAAGTTTTAAAAGTTTCAAATTTGCGGCAATTGTTGTTATATTTTTTTAATTCGCTAGAAACGATGCACAACTTCAGAACGATTTGAATCTCCAATTATCGCGTCATTATCTCCGAATTTAGTGAAGAAGTGTTTTTAGATTTTTACAGAACCATAAAGTGGAGTCGATTTTAAGTATGTTTAGAAAGTAAAAACCTTCATAACGTTACTTGTATAGTAAATTACTATTAAATTATTTTGTATTACAAATTTAAGAATATTTACGTTGCATTTTTCTCCGAATAATGTGTGTCAATTATAAACCTTCAAAATTACAGTATTTGGAAATTATTCAAAATTTAAATCCCAAAGTTGGGGCACCCTTTATAAAAATTATAAATTTTACCTTCATACAAAACAAACAATTTTTGACATTTCGTCGTATTTCATCTTTCAATTAGCAAACGAATGCAAGGAAACTTTCTTCTCGTGTTCATTATGTGCGAATTGCGCAAGCGGAGGAGCTCATCCCGCAACGGATTTCTTCATTTGAATGCCTCCGACGACGCGCGTTTATGGCAAAAACGTGACATTTTTAACCTTTACATCTACAAAGACATTATTTTTATGGGCATTGCTCACGCACATAAAGGACACACAAAGAACAATTAGCAATAAATTTAAATACAAACACTAAAAAATATCGAAAATAAAATAAAACCAATAACAGTCGTTGACAATATTCTAAAAAATAAAATACATTCATTACTACAAACCGAATAAAATAAAATGACAATTAACCTATACAGACAGCACTTGTGATGAAACGAATTTCGCTCACTTGTATAACGTTAGCAAACAGATTCAATAAAACGAAATATAGCCTGAATATATGAATATTCAACCTGTTCGTAACTCTGCAAGCAAAATTAAGTCTTACTAAGACTATTTAATGCTTTCTGCAACAAGTAAGGTTGTTTCTAATTTATTTGTTTGCAAACAGGTCCAAACGTGAGCGAAATTTATACTTTCATCACTTGTACTGTAATATAGTAATAACAAGATTACTTTTATAATTTAGTGGAATCAGAACGCTTACATTTTCTTAATAATTTTGTGGTTAAATTTGACTATGCTGTGCTTTAATGGCTAATATTTAGAATCTTTAACTAAATTTAAAAAAGGTAAATACAGTAACTCAGACAAATTTAATTCAACAGAAAACTGGTTATCGGACATAAGAACATTTACCCTTACCTGGTTTCGAGGTTCCTCCCTGAAGTCAGTTCCACATTCTCTTTGCAGACTGGGCACGTCACGATCTAATCGATCTATAAAGTTTTTTAAGTCAATTGTTCCGAATTCGTAGAACGGGGCCAGCAGGCTGGATCAGTGAGTAGGCCGAGACAATGAATCTGTCCCTCACCAAAAATCTCGGAAAACATCGAAATGGCACTACTGTTACGAGGCCATTCTATGAAATTCGAGTGCAATTAAATGATTACCTCAGATGGTCCGTGTTTAGGGTGGATCAGGCGATGGATGTATTGCAGAAACGTTTCCAAAACCGAGACACAATTCTAACAGACATGAACACGCCATTCAAAATGGTGTTTCCGATGTTTTAAACAAATTCAACAAAAAACGTTCGGCGCGGGCGACTCGAAAAATTTGACGCATAGTCCAGACGACTATCGCGATCGGGCGCACGATTAATTCTCAATTATGATCAATAAAATTACAAGTGATGGAGTAGAAGCTTACTACATAGCAAGGCTTGCTGGAGACAGGCAGTGGCGGCTCGTGTAAAATGTTGATGGTAGAGCCACTTAGCATACGCAATATATCTCTCCGCCTCCTTTTTGAGAAAAGAAAAATCGGCCATTAAAAAAGTTTACTTGTTGCAGAAGCACTAAAAGAATTAAATAAAGACGAAAAATAGCCCGCATGTAACATCGTTCTTCGTCCACGAAAATCAATTAAACGACGAATTGTATTTTGTAAGAACACCTCCTTTTTAAGTGCCAAACAAGACATTTTCAACTGCCAAAATTGACAATGACATTTTCCAACTGCCAAAAATTATCATTTTCGAATGGTTCAAAATATTACCCTTGTTAACTGCGAAAAACGACAATTTTCAGGTGTCGAAAATGAAAAATTTGAATTGCCAAATTTCGCAATTTTCAACTGTTAAAAAAGGTAATTACCAACAGTCTAAAATGAATATTTTTAAGTGCTAAAAACACAACTACAAACCGACCATTTTCAAGTGCCAAAAAAGACATTTTTAAGTACCAAAATTGACAATTTTCTAACTGCCAAAAACGATCATTTCAACTGTCAAAAATAATCATTTTCGAGTGTCATAAATGACAATTTTCAAGTTTTAAAATGACCATTCTCAACTGCCAAAAACGACAATTTTCAAGTACCAAAAATGACAATTTTTAACTGCCAAAAATGCCCACTTTCAAGTGTCAACGAAATAGGTTTTAATTGTTAACGATGACCACTTTCAACTGTGCAAAATAACCATTTTCAAGTGCAAAAAAAGGCAAAATTCACAATTTTCAAGCCCCAAAAATGGCATTTTCCAAGTGTCAAAACGATAGTTGTCAACTGTCAAAAATTCTTATTTTTGAGTGCTATAAATGACAATTTTCAAGGTTCAAAAATGACTATTTTTCAGCTGTTAAAAAAGACAATTTTCAAGTGTCAAAAATGAAAATTGCAAAGTGCCGAAAAAGACATTTTCAAAAGACCAAACTTGACAATCATTAAGTGCCAAAAAAGACATTTTAACGTGCCAAAATTGACGACATTTTTCAACTGCCAAAAATTATCATTTTCGAATGCCATAAATGGTTCAAATATTACCATTGTCAACTGCTAAACACGACAATTTTCAGGTGCCAAAAATAAACATTTTTAAATACCAAATGTCACAATTTTTAACTGTTACACAGGGCAATTACCAACAGTCTAAAATGAACGTTTTTAGATGCCAAAAAGGCAATTTTTAACTGTACAAACCGACCATTTTCAAGTGCCTAAAAATACATTTTCAAGTACCAAAATTGACAATTTTCAAGTGCAAATAATGACATTTTCCAACTGTCAAAAACGATCATTTTCCAACTGTCAAAAACGATCATTTCAACTTTCAAAAATAATCATTTTCGAGTGCCATAAATTCAGATTTTCAAGTTTAAAAAACGACCATTTTCAACTATGCAAAATAACCATTTTCATGTGCAAACAAAAAGTCAAGGGCCAAAATTAACATTTTCTAAGCGTCAAGAACGATAGTTTTAAACTGTCAAAAATTATCATTTATGGGTGCCATAAATGAAAATTTTCAAGGTTCAAAAATGACCATTTTCAAGTGCCAAAAACGACAATTTTCAAGTGTCAAAAATGAAAAATTTAATTGCCAAATGTCGCAATTTTCAACTGTTTAAAAAGGCAATTACCAAAAGTGTAAAATGGACATGTCAAAAAGGCAATTTTCAATTGTGCAAACTGAACATTTTCAAGTACCAAAATTGGCAATTTTAACTGCAAAAAATAACATTTTTCAACTATCAAAAACGATCATTTCAACTGTCAATAATTATCATTTTCGAGTGCCATAAAGTAAAAATTTTAAGTTTGAAAAATGACCATTCTCAACTGCCAAAAATGACAATTTTTAACTGCCAAAAAATGGCAATTTTTAGCTGCCAACAAATACAATTACCATCTGTCAAAAATGCCCATTTCCAAGTGTCAAAAAAACAGTTTTCAAATGTCAAAAATTACCATTTACAACTGTGAAAAATATCCATTCTCATGTGCAGAAAAATATAAAATATGAACGAGTTTTTAACCATTAAAAATTATCATTTTCGAGTGCCATAAATGACAATTCTCAATGTTCAAAAATAACCATTTTCAACTGTCGTAAAAGACAACTTTTAAGTGTCAAAAATGACCATTTTCAACTATGCAGAGTGCCGTAAAAGACATTTTCAAGTGCTAAAATTGACAATCTTCAAGTGCCCTCTATAACACATGAGCAAAATGGCGTAATCGGTAATGAACTAATTTCATTCATCGTGGATTTAATATTAGATTTAGTGCCATTTTTCATTCGTCTTTGATTTTAAATAACAACAAAAAGTTACTAAAGTCACTAAATTTGGTTATTCATATTAAACAATGACAGACTTTAAACAGTTTGTTAATTTTCAGGTTTAGTACCATTTTGCGGTCAATTCCGTTTCATTATTAATTCCTCTTATTTTCCTTTTTTCAGTTTGTTTTGATTTGTGCCTTGGCGGCAGTGTGCTCGGCCCGTCCGCAGACCGGTAAAGACGCGACGATCGTGAAGTACGAAAGCGACAACAACATCGACGGTTACAAATTCAACTTCGAAACCAGCGACGGCATCAAACGCGACGAGGAGGGCAACGCCAAGGACGTCGGCGGCACCGAAGGGCCGGCGATCGTCGTCCGCGGCTCCTTCACCTGGAAGGACGCCGAGTCCGGCCAGGAGTACACCGTGAACTTCATCGCCGACGAAAATGGTTACCAACCGGAAGGTGCTCACATTCCCAAAAGGAAATAAGCCGATCCTGTGATTCTCAGTATTGTTTTTTTTTAATGTATATGCCACGCTCAATTTTTTTTTCGTAATTGTAAAACTTTTGTATGGAATGTAAATAAAATGTAAAATATAAAAATGTGAAGTAAAATCAAATATTTTATAGAAGGTGCGTTGTGTAAATTAATCCACAGATATTTTCGTTTTCTGCATCAGATGGCTGTTAATATTCTATTTCTAGTGTGAAAGTGAAAGTTCTGCGGAAACCCGAAGCTCGGCGGGAAATTCAAAAACTGTGAAGACAAGGCGAGTTAAAGTTTTACAGGAACGAGTACCTTGAGACCAAAAAGTCGAAAATAGTTGGCAGCCCTTAAAGCATAACCTAACTAACAAAAGTTCATTAGCGTCGCTAAGAATGGCAATTTTGGCATGGAAAACTCTGAAATTGAAATAAAACAGCTTGATTATTAATATATACTAAACGCGTAAGGCCACAATCACGTTTTTTTCAAACTTTAATAATTAGGATAAATTTTTGTGAGATTTTTCCTGTATGTTTACTATTTTTTTCTTAATTTTTCTTTCACCGATGCACAAATGTTCGACGTCGCGAAATCAAAAATTTAAAAAATCAGTAATTCGCTTGAAAATGATTGGATTTAAAAAAACCAAAATAATCCGAGTAGAGTGACATTTTATTAATCAGGATAAATTTTTGTAAAATTTTTCCTGTATGTTTACTATTTTTTTCTTAATTTTTCTTTCTCCGATGTACAAATGTTCGAGGTCGCGAAAATAAAAAAAATTCAAAAATCTATAACTCGCTTGAAAATGATTGGATTTTCAAAAAACAAAATAATCCGAGTAGAGTGACATTTTATTAATCAGAATAAATTTTTGTGAAATTTTTCCTTTATGTTTACTATTTTTTTCTCAATTTTTCTTTCTCCGGTGTACAAATGTTCGAGGTCGCGAAAATAAAAAAAATCAAAAATTTGTAACTCGCTTGAAAATTATTGGATTTTCAAAAACCAAAATTATCTGAGTAGAGTGACATTTTATTAATTAGGATAAATTTTTGTGTAATTCTTCCGATGCGTTTACTAATTTTTTCTTAATTTTTCTTTCACCGATGCACAAATGTTCGACGTCGCGAAATCAAAAATTTCAAAAATCTGTAATTCGCTTGAAAATGATTGGATTTAAAAAAACCAAAGTTATCTGAGTAGAGTGAAACTTTATTAATCAGGATAAATTTTTATGAAATTTTTCCTGCATGTTTACTATTTTTTTCTTAATTTTTCTTTCACCGATGTACAAATGTTCGAGGTCGCGAAAATAAAAAAAATCAAAAATTTGTAACTCGCTTGAAACATATTGGATTTTTAAAAACCAAAATTATCTGAGTAGAGTGACATTTTATTAATTAGGATAAATTTTTGTGTAATTTTTCCGATGCGTTTACTATTTTTTTCTTAATTTTTCTTTCACCGATGCACAAATGTTCGAGGTCGCGAAAATAAAAAAAATTCAAAAATCACTTTCTGTTAGAAACAATTGAAAATTGTAACAAATTAAATGATTGAATCGTAACCATGTTTCTATATTTAGAAAAGAATCAATCCATAGATGTCTTAATAAATAATTGAAGTGCGAGTATCGATCACTTAACGCTGAAATAAACTAAAAAAAAAATCATTGTTGGCAAGTGAAACATTTTTCTCCTCGTGTTATTATTAAAACAGTTGTCTCTATACGTACGTGCATTATTTTGAATTTTTGCGTAAATCGTGCTCGCAGCCGAATTTTGAAATTTTTTTACGCGAAGTTGAGCGAATCGAAAAAAGAAATAAGAAACGAGGCGAGAAAATTCTACAAATATTATATTAAGTTAAAGAAAGCTTACCCTACCAATTATTTCTTAGTTTTTCAAAATGCACCCATTTTCAGTTGAGTTATGAATTTTTCAAAAAAATGATTTCGCTCTTGCGAAGTCGGAGATGTAAAAACAAAAAAAAAATAGTAAACGCGGCGAGAAAATTCTACAAAAATTATATTAAGTTAACGAAAGGTTACCCTACCAACTCATTCTTAGTTTTAATCACTTTAATTTTTTATACCACGATATTTTTTTCTTTCAAATGTATGTTTGAAAATGACCAGTGAATGGTCGAAACTAGTCACATAAATAAAATATAGTGGTATAAAAAAGTTTAAAGTGTTTTATTCCAATCTACAATCAAGATGTACCACGAAGTAAACGCCGCCAACATTAAACATTTAAAAGTAGAAAAATCTGCGGATATTTAGTTTACTCAAAATGGCTGCCAACTGTGAAAATTTTGAAGATTTTCACGGCGGGAAATTCAAATGCTATTCCAAAAATTACCAATTTAAAATATTACATTTCTGATTGGATGCATTATGTCAGGTTCACGTACTCTCAAGACCATTCGTATTTCATAATTTGAAGATTCTCCGCGTAAATAATTCATGACGTCCGGAGGTTAAAGGACAGTTTCGGAATAATAATCGCGGGTTAATTGGCTTTGGATCCAGGAAGGGCAACGCGGGGTCGAGAGACAAAAATCGATTACACGGAATCTCTTGTTCGTTCGGTTTTTGTCGTGGGTTACGTAAGGAGAGAAAATCGCTGATGACAATGCGCGGAACGTGTCGTTAATAAATCGCAGCCGCTTCCTTACTGGTAGTATATGCTAATTCACACACTATTCATTGATTAAAATTTAATTGTCGGAATTTGCCACAGAATTGGACAGAGCGTAACGTTGAAATCTCCGCATGGGCGACGAACCCACGCGAATCTGTGTGTTTTTTTTTCACAATGTAAACGAATAATTATGAGACGTTAATAAATAAATAGGAACAATTATTGCAGAGGATGCCAAAATGAATAACTTGTAAAGAATAAGTTTTTTTTCAAAATCCCTGACTATTGGAATTTGAAGTAAAATTTTGACGTTTTAAACGTCAGCGTCATTCCATTCTACAAAACGCTCGATGTACATTTAAAATATGATTTCAATTGAAAATAAACCATAACATACAAATATAAACTATGATACTATCAAATCGGAGAAAGTAACATGATCCACATCGCTATTTTTACGTAACACGAAAGTATTTAAATGTAGGTATTTTCGCTCGCGATGTGACATTTAAAAATCTCGCCCAAATAAGGTTGAAAAATCCACCCACCGGAGAGATTCGATCGAATGGTACAAAGGAGCTGAATCCGTTTAGAGACATCCGGATCATGGATCTCGCCGCAAAGTTCAGCCCACCTCATCGTTATGCAAATCTCGTACGTGCATAATCGAAGACTTTAAATCAATCGATCCCTTTGATCACTTTCACTGCGTGTATTAAAGAAGGATGTAATCAGATACCATAAAAAAAACGGAACGTCATTCTTAGACAAAGCTGCAAAACGTTTTATATTCAAACCATACAGTTGGAACAAAATTTCACATAAAAATATATAAATAGTGGGCGGTGAGTTTATTGCACTCTTTCTACCTCTAGTTCCGTTTCTTGGACGGTGACATCCAGTTTCAGTATGTTCAACTAAACACGTACAGAAAAGTCACTCATCTTCCAGAAATTTTCATCCGCGTCAGTTATACTTCTAAAGCATTTTTTGCAATTACAATTTACACCAGTAAAAGTCTTAACAGAAACCACTCTTCTTGATGTACTGACGCATTCAAGTCCTGTATTTCTAAACCTTTCACGAATTGCCTTAAGATTCCTTAAAACGCTTCCTTCCTACACGTTTTGATTGAAGAACAACCGCGCGCTGATCAACTTTGGATTTCTATTGTTCTGGTGCCTTATTAATGCCAGTTAGATCGGGTTCGGCTGGTTAAAAATTTGAGGTTATGTTTTTTTCGAATTTTAAAACCCCTTTCAATTATTAACTGCAGATTATCAAATAAGTTTCAGTTTCGTATTAATTCCTGTATTAGTTTTTCGAGATATAGAGCGCATGTCTAAGCAACAAAAAATATGCGTGCGGCTTTCTTAGTGTCAGTTTGATCGGGTTCGGCTGGTTAAAAATTTGAGGTTATGTTTTTTCGAATTTTAAAATCCTACCCAATTGTAGCCTGCCAATTCTATTCTTCATATTATCAAATAAGTTTCAGTTTCATATTAATTCCTGTATTAGTTTTTAAAATATGGAGCGCATATCTATGCAACAAAAAAAATTGTTCGTGTGTGTGTATGTGTATCAGCTGTGTATCTATCTAGACAGACACACAGCAGACACCCCATCACACAGACATATTTTTTTTTCAGAAATAATTGAAATCACCTCTAGGGACAATATTTTCCTTAAAAAAAATCACGACCACAATACTTTCCCGTACTTCGAATAACTGAAATCACCTCTAGGGACAACGAGTATCTTCCTTAAAAAAATTCACGACCACAATACTTTCCCGTACTTCGTACCGGAGAAAGTAAAAATAAAAGGCATAAACCACTCAAGAATGCATTTAACATCGTAATGGGACTACATTTCAATCGATTATCTAATCGGTGTCAAGGTTGCGGATGGTTACCGTGGAGAAAGTTTTAATTATCTTCGGTTTCGGTCGACAACCGACCGGCACCTCGTTACATAACCTCAATCTGAAGAAAAAAAAACGATCCAAACAAACAGGATCGTAGACGGCTTCCGTCAAAGCCTCGTCAAAGCAGAAAAAAAAAAAACAAAAACAAAAACGCGGGTATATTGATTCTCCTGCGTGACCGGTTCGCCCGATGATGGTAAACAATTTTCAATTTACTCGCCGGAACGGGTTTTCAAAGAAAGCGAAATTGATTTATGCGCTCGAGAGAATAAATTAACATCCTCGTGTGTCTGTGTGTGTGTGTGTGTGTGTAAGTGGTTAATCAAATGCTGGAGTAAATAAATAAAAAAAAAATTGAATTGATGTGGAGAATATTTTATAAACAATGAAGAGCAAAATTTCTTTCTTGATACTTTTACATAGGGGATAGTACCGATTCTCAACTCTCGAAATAGGAAAAAATCCCTAGAGAAATAAGCTAAGAATTGATGAGGTATATTTTCTTGAATGTGGAGAATATTTTATAAGCAGCATTGAAGAGAAAAATTGTTTTCTTGTTACTTTTACACAGTGGTGGTTCGTGGAACATGTTGATGGTAGAGCCAATTATAAAATATACCCCCCGCCCCCCCTTCTTTTTCGAAGTAATAAAAGGAAGAAGAAACGATTTATTCAGCTAAACGAAAGTAACTGGCGAACGAGCCGCCCCTGACTTTGATGTTCTATGAAACAATTTTTGAGAATTTTGAGCACTAAGATGAGAAATAGCATTTTTTTTTTGCCAAAACTATGGTAAGTGCAGGTTTGCCCGTTACAAAAATTATTCAAAATCGATTGCATTTTGATGTTCTTTGAAAAAATAAAAGTATTAATTGATCAATTTTCGAGAAATTTAAGCCCAAAAATAACTAAACGCATTTATTTGTAACGAAAATCAAAGATTACGCGAGCAAAAAAAATTAAAAAAAAAATATGAAACGCGTCGATAAAATTCTACAAAAATTAAATTGTATTTGGAAATCATCGTTTTATCAAAATAAATAGAGTTTTTGAAAATCCGCCAATTATTTCGCGAGTTGTGAATTTTTAAAAATTTTAGAATTTGAATTGTGTAATTCGCGAGCAAAAAAAAAAAAAAAAATTGAAATGTGTCGACTAAATTCTACAAAACTTAAACTAGATTTGCAGATCATTGTTTTATCAAATTAATTGCAGTTTTTTTAAATCCATCAATTATTTCACGAGTTGTGAATTTTTGAAAATTTTAGTTTTCGAATTGTGTACTACTCGAGCAAAAAAATAAAAAAAAAAATATGAAACGTGTCGATAAAATTCTACAAAAATTAAATTGGATTTGGAAATCATCGTTTTATCAAATTAAATAGAGTTTTTGAAAATCCGCCAATTATTTCGCGAGTTGTGAATTTTTGAAAATTTTAGAATTTGAATTGTGTAATACTCGAGCAAAAAAATAAAAAAAATATGAAACGTGTCGATAAAATTCTACAAAAATTAAATTGGATTTGGAAATCATCGTTTTATCAAATTAAATAGTTTTTGAAAATCCGAAAATTATTTCGCGAGTTGTGAATTTTTGAAAATTTTAGAATTTGAATTGTGTAATACTCGAACAAAAAAAAATAAAAAAAAAAATATGAAACTTGTCGATAAAATTCTACAAAAATTAAATTAGATTTGCAAATTATTGTTTTATCAAATAAAATAGAGTTTTTGAAAATCCGCCAATTATTTCGCGAGTTGTGAATTTTTGAAAATTTTAGAATTTGAATTGTGTAATACGCGAGCAAAAAAAAAAAAAAATATGAAACGCGGCGATAAAATTCTACAAAAATTAAATTAGATTTGCAAATCATCGTTTTATCAAATTAAATAGAGTTTTTGAAAATCCGCTAATTATTTCGCGAGTTGTGAATTTTTGAAAATTTTAGAATTTGAATTGTGTAATACTCGAACAAAAAAATTTGAAAAAAATATGAAACGTGTCGATAAAATTCTACAAAAATTAAATTAGATTTGCAAATCATCGTTTTATCAAATTAAATAGAGTTTTTGAAATTCAGCCAATTATTTCGCGAGTTGTGAATTTTTGAAAATTTTAGAATTTGAAAAAAAATTTAAAATAAATATGAAACGTGTCGATAAAATTCTACAAAAATTAAATTCAATTTTCAAATCATCGTTTTATCAAATTAAATAGAGATTTTGAAAATCCGCCAATTATTTCACGAGTTGTGAATTTTTGAAAATTTTAGAATTTGAATTGTGTAATACTCGAGCAAAATTAAAAAAAAAATAAGAAACGTGTCGATAAAATTCTACAAAAATTAAATTAGATTTGCAAATCATCGTTTAATCAAATTAAATAGAGTTTTTGAAAATCCGCCAATTATTTCGTGAGTTGTGAATTTTTGAAAATTTTAGAATTTGAGTTGTGTAATACTCGAGCAAAAAAATAATAAAAAAATATAAAACGTGTCGATAAAATTCTATAAAAATTAAATTGGGTTTGGAAATCATCGTTTTATCAAAATAAATAGAATATTTTAAAATCCACCGATTATTTCGCGAGTTGTGAATTTTTGAAAATTTTAGAATTTAATTTGTGTAATACTCGAGCAAAAAAATAAAAAAAAATAGGAAACGTGTCGATAAAATTCTATAAAAATTAAATTGGATTTGGAAATTATAGTTTTATCAAATTAAATAGAGTTTTTGAAAATCCGCCAATTATTTCGCGAGTTGTGAATTTTTGAAAATTTTAAAATTTGAATTGTGTAATACTTGAGCAAAAAAATAAAAAAAAATATGAAACGTGTCGATAAAATTCTACAAAAATTAAATTAGATTTGCAAATCATCGTTTTATCAAATTAAATAGAGTTTTTGAAAATACGCCAATTATTTCGCAAGTTGTGAATTTTTGAAAATTTTAGAATTTCAATTGTGTAATACTCGAGCAAAAAAAAATATATGAAACGTGTCGATAAAATTCTACAAAAATTAAATTAGATTTGCAAATCCTCGGTTTATCAAATTAAATAGAGTTTTTGAAAATCCGCCAATTATTTCGCGAGTTGTGAATTTTTGAAAATTTTAGAATTGGAATTGTGTAATACTCGAGCAAAAAAATTGAAAAAAAAATATGAAACGTGTCGATAAAATTCTACAAAAATTAAATTGGATTTGCAAATCATCGTTTTATCAACCTAAATAGAGTTTTTAAAAATCCGCCAATTATTTCGCGAGTTATGAATTTTTGAAAATTTTAGAATTTGAATCGTGTAATACTCGAGCAAAAAAAATTAAAAATATTTGAAACCTATCGGTAAAATTCTACAAAAATTATATTCGATTTGCAAATCATCGATTTATCAAATTAAATAGAGTTTTTAAAAATCCGCCAATTATTTTGCGAGTTGTGAATTTTTGAAAATTTTAGAATTTGAAAAAAAATTTAAAATAAATATGAAACGTGTCGATAAAATTCTACAAAAATTAAATTCGATTTGCAAATCATCGTTTTATCAAATTAAATAGGGTTTTTGAAAATCCGCCAATTATTTCGCGAGTTGTGAATTTTTGAAAATTTTAAAATTTGAATTGTGTAATACGAGATATGAAACGTGTCGATAAAATTCTACAAAAATTCAATTGGATTTGGAAATCATCGTTTTATCAAATTATATAAAGTTTTTGAAAATCCACCAATTATTTCGCGAGTTGTGAATTTTTGAAAATTATAGAATTTGAATTGTGTAATACTCGAGCAAATAAATTAAAAAAAAAATATGAAACGTGTCGATAAAATTATACAAAAATTAAATTAGATTTGCAAATCATCATTTTATCAAATTAAGTACAGTTTTTGAAAATCCGCCAAGTATTTCGCGAGTTGTGAATTTTTGAAAATTTTAGATTTTGAATTGTGTAATACTCGAGCAAAACATTGAATAAAAATATGAAACGTGTCGATAAAATTCTACAAAAATTAAATTCGATTTGTGAATAATCGTTTTATCAAATTAAATAGAGTTTTTGAAAATCCGCTAATTATTTCGCGAGTTGTAAATTTTTGAAAATTTTAGTTTTCGAATTATGTAGTACTCGAGTGAAAATTAAAAAAAATATATAAAATGTGTCGACGAAATTCTACAAAAAATTAATTAGATTTGCAAATCATCGTTATATCAAATTAAATGGAGTTTTTGAAAATCCGCCAACTATTTCGCGAGTTGTGAATTTTTGAATATGCACACTTGTCCGTTACAAAAAATATTTAAAACTTTTTGCACTTGATCAGTGGCGGCTCGTGGAATATGTTGATGGTAGAGCCAATATACCCCTCCCCCTTTTTTCTAAGAAAAAAAGAAACAACGATTGCAGCGCGATTGTACTATACAAGCCAATTGGCATAAAATGCACGAGCGTGTAAACCCACCTTTAGATAAATCACTCACACAAATTTCGATTACTAATTGCTCCCATAATACGTTCAACCATAAATTCTAGTTCACGGACGTTTCCCAATCCACCCATTATATAACCGCACCGCCTGTGAAGATGAGAGCCCATGAAGGAGCCGATGAGGAGGACGGGCCCCCGGACCATTGTGCTTTCGGTGTGAATTATCCGCATCGCGACTCTTGCGCTGACCCCTCCGGTTAAATGTTAGAGATCCGACGCTGGAACACAACGCTTATGCAATTCCAAATTACACGTCTGCAAACTAAAGATCACACATTATTGTCCGATTCATCCAATAGAAGTTCATCCGAAGGCATAAATCAAAATATTTCGCAGCCGTTCGTTTATGCAACAGCGCGAACAATCGTAATTAGGTAATGCATTTCGTACGCGAAAAAAAAAAAACGATCATGAATGTTTTAATGAATAACAAATACTACTTATATTCTAATTTATCGAAACCTCAAGTTGTATTTAATTTAATTATTACGATCGGAATCGTACCGAATGTATTTATTTCAGCCATGTTGTTTCTGTAAGCTACAGACGTCAAAACGGGACTAAACACGACGCGAAAAAAGTACTTAGCTTAAATTGTCCTTGAAGCACTGGGGGCGACGTTAATATCTAGAATCTTGAATCCACTGGCAGCGGCTTACTTGGTATCGCTTAGTAGAAAATTTGTGATGGGGTTGGGACCAACGGGCGAACAGAATCGTTATTTTTTGGGCGCACACACGGCGAGAGAAGATGGCGACTAGTGATAACGGCGTTGTTTATTTTTCTCGTTACTCTGTGGACTAGTTGTTTTTACTCGGCGTTTTGATTTTTCGAATTGCTGTAGACCACGCAATGGCTGAACAAAAGTTAACATTATCGTTTATTTATGATATGTGCATTATAATTGAAAGGTGAATAATTATACATATCTTTTTTTACATGTTTAATGAAATTGACTTTTACATTCACGTCGCTTTAAGAAATGTCAGTGAGGATGATAATGTTAATAAATAAAGTGTTAATAACATCGCGACCCTGGCAATTGAAGGTATTAATCTCCAATATGTTTCATGCATTTAACGCACGATTGCCGGTAATAATGCATAAATTATGAAACAATAATGATGAAAATATTAATGTGCCATGCACTAAAGCCTCGTTAAAAATGAAACAAAAATCAACAGGTAATTTATGACCGTCAAGGGCTAATTCAATTGTCATTAACTCGTAAGCTCTCTTATGTAAGATGGCAACATTTTTATACTGCCGATTCGACAATGAAAAGATATCTCAAAATCAAGAACAAAAATAGAGGTTGCCATTTAAAAACAAAACGGCTGACGTCATTACTCGAAAACAAATGACGACTGAAAATCGACTTTCATGCAAAAATGTGTATTTTTATAAAAGAAAATCGACCTGTTCGAGGATTTTTGCAAAAATATTTTATTTCGGTTTTACTGAATATATTCTATACTTTAAACACGAACTGTATTTTAGATTTTTTAACCAAAATTATTGATTTTTATAAGCAAATTTAATTAATTTTTGTTGACGGTATTTTCGACTTTTTTTTTATTTCTGCCCTTTATTTTAGATTCTGCAATCTAAAAAAGCCAAAAAAATAATTCTTTATTTTTTGAGTTGAGGGTCGTTAACCTATTTCGGGCTGAATAACCCTTCAGGTCTCAAAATGGCAATTTTTTCTTGTACTTGAATTTTCAATTTTCTGTCTGCATTTATTGTTTCATGACCAAGATTTTCTATTTTTTGGCCCATATTTTAGATCTTTGGCCCGTCTTTTTCGATTTTTTTGTCCTTCAAATTCTTGATTTTCTTGCCCAAATATCCTTTATTTTGGCCACACTTTTCTGCATGTTTATTTAAATTTTCTGCATGTTTTTATTAGAGTTTCGATTTTTGGTCTAAATTTTTGATTTTTGTTTATTGATTTTTAATTTTTTTGCCTATATTTTACATTTTTTATCTGTATTTTTAATTTTTGTTGGTCTAAATTTTTGATCTTTTGTCATAAATTTTCTTCATTTTGGTGAAAAGTTTCGATTTGTTTGGTAAAGTTTTCGATTTTTCAATCTGCGTTTTTTTACTTTTAGCCGCGAATTTTCGATTTTTGGTCAAGTTTTTGTCTCGCATGATTGATTTTATTGCGTGATTTTTTTTATTTTTGGCCATTATTCTCGAGTTTCTGGGCGGAAACTTATTTTGAGCCGAAATGGCATTTTTACTTTCTCCATTACGAAATACGAGAAAGTATTGTAATCGTGATTTTTTTTCAATTTTTTTTTTACGGAAATATCCCCTTTGGGGTGTCTAGATGCTATTTCAACAATTTGTGAATTTTTTTTTTGTGTCTGAGCTTGTCTGTTTGTGTCTGTCTGTGCGCGCTGTATCTCAAAAACGAATAAAGCAATTAATATGAAACTTTGAACATCTGTCTTATTTGATAATCTGAAGAACTGAAAAGCTTTTGGTAAAATTTCGTACACCGGAAGTGGGCGTTTACCTTAACTGTTTCTTGTTTTCTGTCAATATTTTCTTAAATATGAAAAATATCACAAAAACAATTAAACAAACTTTGAAGACAATAAAGAAATGAACATCTTTTGCTTGAAAACATTTTTCATAAAATCATGTTTATTCGAGAAAAAAATTTATTATTATTTTTTAAATTTTTGGTTTATAATAATAAAATAATAATAATAATAATAATAATAGTATTTATTTCCAATAACGAATGTTACATTCATGGGTTGGTCAAGAAGTGTAATTAAATGTTGGTAGAGGTGAACTTAAGTATTAGTAAAGTTAAAATGATAATAGTTACATCAAATTTATGTTAATATTAATTGCAGAGAATGCTAAAATTCACAACTTATAAAGAATAAGTTTTTTTCGAAATCCCTTTAGTTTTTGAGTAAACTGAGTTTTTCAATTTGAAGTATAATTTTTCCATCTTTCATAATTTTGACGTTTTAAACGTCAGTTTCATGTGAGTTTACACAACGCTCGATGTACATTAAAAATATGATTTCAATTGAAAATAAACCATGAAAACGTAAATATAAATGGCTATGATACCATCACGTCGGAGAAAGTAACATGATGGCCACATCACCATTTTTGATTTTCGTTTGTTGATTTTTAATTTTTTTGCCTATATTTTAGTTTTTTTACCTGTATTTTCAATTTTTGTTAGTCTAAATTTTTGATCTTTTGTCATAAATTTTCTTCATTTTGGTGAAAAGTTTCGATTTGTTTGGTAAAGTTTTCGATTTTTTAATCTGCGTTTTTGACTTTTAGCCGCGAATTTTCGATTTTGGGTTAATTTTTTGTCTCGCATGATTGATTTTATTGCGTGATTTTTTTTAATTTTTGGCCATTATTCTCGAGTTTCTGGGCGGAAACTTATTTTGAGCCGAAATGGCATTTTTTTTTTACTTGAATTTCAACACATTTGTTAAAACATTTATCTAAAAAAATCAATTTATTAAAATTAAAGATTCATCAAAATCGATTGAAAATACGCCGAGTTGTGGCGGTTTGAAAATGGTCGAAATTTCAAGAATTTTAAGTGTTTCATTTTTTTTCCACCAGTGTATATAAAAATATATTTTTAGCTATTTTGACTATCACAAATATTTTTTCGCAAACCTATACTTTTATAATAATAATAATTTATTTCCCAACAGAAAAGAAATCCAATACAGGGAAAAACTATAAAACTAACTAAATCTAAAACATCATACAACGCATATAGTATGTTACTATTTATGAATTTATAACTAAAAGGCGAAACAAGCGTATTATCACATTTATTATCAACTATAAAAAATATTTCTTTATCGTTATTCCGAAAAAAAAAATTCGTAAAGAGGTTAAATCTTCTTTATTTATTTTATTTATTCTTTGTATGGGCAGAAAGACCTTCAGGCCGATAGCCCTAATAAAACCGTTTTACTATTATTCTTTATTTTGGACAAAATTTCGATTTTTGGTCACAAGTTTTAATTGTTTTTACCAATATTGTAGTAATTTTATTTTAGTTATTGATTTTTATAAGCGAATTTTTGGTTTTTGCAAATTTTAGATTTTTAACCTGAATTTTAGATTTTTTGTCTAGATTTTACAACCTAAATTTTTTGAGGTTTTTTTTTATTAAATTAAGGTTATTTATTTGATTTTATATTTTTTTTTTCTTTTAGCGGGTTTTACTTTAAATCTAGTGATTATTTTATGTACAGTTTATTGATATATATATATATATATATATATATATATATATATATATATATATATATACCGGGTGACCCAGGGATCTGTAAAAGCCCCATAACTTATTTGCTATTTGAGATATCGACTTCTAGTTTTCATGAACTGGTACCCACACTTATTCTGCATATTTTAAAAATATGTATGTTTTTGTACAGGGTGTCCCAATATACATAACAGACCAAAGTTATGTTTTTTTAAATGGAACACCCTATATTTTATACCTCATTTTCAACCCTCTTGAGAAGCTGATAAAAATAGTATAAGATACTTTGGGTCTATTATGGACGGTTGGTTAGTTATGGGCAAATTTGTGGCAAAAACAAGGACACATTGCAAAGTTGCAGAAGCGCTCCTAGCAATGCTAGCGTCGTTTTTTATACATTAAAGAATTTTCCACATCATGAAGAATAATACAAATCGGCTTTGGTTCTTTTTTATTTATAGTGCTATACAGGGTGTCAACATACGCAAAACAATGGATAACTTTTTTTTTTCAAATGGAACACCCTATATATCTTGCCACCAATGCATGCAATTTTTAATAAGCTTTCCAATGATGTACAATTTGTATGATGAAATATTAAGGATTCTTGAGATTTATCCATAAAAACATTTTTCTTTTGTCACCTCCTGCTCATTTTTGTATTTTCAGCCAAAACTATGCATTTTCTGAAAAAATAATAAGAGACCAAAGTTGTAGAGCGGAAAATTTTCGATCGATATAAGTCTTTCGACTTTTCCAATAATGCGTGCATTGCCCGCCAGAGTACGCAAAATCGTGACCGTATATGCATTTTAGCGTTTTTCTCAAATTTTTTGTTAATTAATTGCACTATACTTTATTTTCCACGTCCTCTAGCAGAAAAACGGCTAATTATAGAAATATTCAAATGACCTACATCGATTGAAAATATTCCGCTCTACAACTCTTAAAAGAAACAATTTTTGCCCAAAATGCATAGTTTTCGCTAAAAATGCAAAAAACCATTGAAAAACGCAAAAATTGATATATACATTTTTAATTTGCATTTTTAGGGAAAACTATGCATTTTTGGCTAAAACTGCTTCTATTAAGAGTTGTAGAGCGGAATATTTTCAATCGATACGGGCCATTTGAATTTCCCTATAATTTTCCGTTTTTTCGGCTAGAGGGTGCGAAAAATAAAAATTAATAAAAAATTTGAAAAGAAAACTGTAAAATGCATATACAGTCAAGATTTTTCACGCTCTGGCGGGCAATGCAAGCATTATCCTAAAAGTTGAAAGACCTGTACGAATCTGAAATTTTTCGCTCTACAACTTTGGTCTCTTATAATTTTTCCTGAAAATGTATACTTTTGGCTGAAATTCCAAAAATCTGCAGAAGGTGGCAAAAGAAATATGTTTTTATTGATAAATCTCAAGAATCCTTAATATTTTGTTATACAAACTGTATATCATTGGAAAGCTTATTAAAAATTCCATAGATTGGTGGAAATTTATATAGGGTGTTCCATTTGAAAAAAAATAGTTATCCATTGTTTTGCGTATGTTGACACCCTGTATAGCACTATGAATAAAAGAGAACCAAAACCGATGTGTATTATTCTTTATGATGTGAAAAATTTTCTAGTATATAAATAAAGATTCTATCTTTGCTAGGAACGCTTCTGCAATATTTTCAATGTGTACATGTTTTTGCCACAAATTTGCCCATAACTAACCAACCGTCCATAATAGACCCAAAGTATCTTATACTATTTTTATCAGCTTCTCAAGAGGGTTGAAAATGAGGTATAAAATATAGGGTGTTCCATTTAAAAAAACATAACTTTGGTCTGTTATGTATATTGGGACACCCTGTACAAAAACATACATATTTTTAAAATATGTAGAATAACTGTGGGTACCAATTCAAGAAAACTAGAAGTCGATATCTCAAGTAGCAAATAAGTTATGGGGCTTTTACAGATCCCTGGGTCACCCGGTATATATATATATATATACATATTTTTATTTGGTTTGACAATTACAATAAATACAAACATGGAACAATTAATATATTAGTTACTCTTCCAGATTCCCAACTTGGCTATCGACCTGCGGTCTTTCGGCCCGTTTATTGATATTTATCTAGAAAATACACTTTGTGGGTTTTTTGTTTAAGGTATAACTCTTCAAATATTTGTCTGAATTTTTTCGGTCAAATGGTTTTTGACTTTTTTAAAACTTCATAATTTTTTATTTTTGGCCTGGGCTACATGTCTATGTGGACAGCTCTGGGCTATTTAGAAAAGGACAGGGACTCCACGTTGTTGGGTCTGTCATAATGACCTTATAGACAAAACCACACTCGACCGTTGTATTTTTTTTTTCATTGAAAGATTGATTTTTGTAGCTAATTTTGGGTGCTGTGGGACTAAAGTTTTTGGTAAAACTTTTCAATATAATTTTTAGGCCAACTCGTGATTTTTACGTTCTCCGTGCGCGGTTCTTGAAAGTATAGAAATCGAAAATTCAACGGAAATATCCATTTCGAGGTCATCCGAAACGATTCCGACCATTTTTAATAAATGTCCGTATCTCAAAAACTACTGAAAATGTTCAAATGAAACTTGGTCATCCGAAGTACTGACACTCCCGTGGCAAAATGTGTGTTTAGCAAGTGACGTTAAACATGAGGAAGATATTTTTATAGATGATGTCTGGGGAATGTTGTCATAACGCGTTTTTCCTTTGTATTATTAAAAAAAAATCTTCCTTTTTATATCATCATCAGGTATTCTAGCTAGTAGATTATTTTTAAAGGCGTTCATATTATTTATTTTAATAAACACTCTGTAAACTATCATCAAATCCTTGAATGTAAATTTAATTTAAATACGTTTTGAAAATCTAATAAGTTGTCGCAGAAAATTATTTTTAGGTATTACATCAAGACTGTCGCAACAGGAGGACAAATGTTAACGAGAATGAAAATAAACCATTAATAACACTAAAGGATACAAGGACTAAAAATTTTATGCGAGAAAAAATAAACATTCTCCGCAAATACTCGAGAGTCATGGGAGGACAATTACTTTTCGACATTTAACAAATATTATAGTATGTTGTATTTATCCATGGATTTATCACAACCGAGTATGTACTTTATTGCTCTTTTTTTTCTGCAGCCGTCCCAAAAATAAAACTTTCGGTATGATTTATTAAATCGAAAGCGGCACTTTACACAAATCGTACCGAAAGTAGTTATTTTCGGGACGATTTTGTTTCACTTTCGGAACGATTTCTTTACTTTCGGGATGCTTTTTGCGTATATATGTAGGCGGCCTTGAGAAAAACTCCGTCCCGAAAATAACTACTTTCGGTACGATTTATGTAAAGTGCTACTTTCGATTTAATAAATCACACCGAAAGTTTTATTTTCGGAACGGCAGAGGAAAGATTTTTTTGGAATAAAGAGCAAGCCCGAAAATTTGATTTTTCAAACATTGTTGAATTTGGCTCTTATTTATACGTGGAGAAACGTTTTGTAATTATCGGCATTGATAAAATAAGGCATTTGGTTTGTTTCACAATTTTTTTGTTTAAATTAACCATCAATAGCTCACATTATGTTAAATGGTTAAACCTAATGTGAGCTATTGATGGTGCTAATGTTGCGGTCGATGATGATAATGTTCTTGGCGGTTTTGCATGTGTACGTGCGATGACGAAAGCGCGCATTTAGAATATATAATTGGATGTTTTATTAAAGGTTAAATTAAGAGGCGGCTCGTAAAGTTCAACAGACATTTTTCAATTATTGTCATATAATTGAAAACTACTTTATGTAATACAGAATATTAATATTCATTACTTGTGTTTACATCTATAATTTATTTTGATATTTCAAATTTCTCTATAGAAATCTTACTATAATTCACCCTTAACCGTTAACCATTTCATATTAAAGTGAAAAGGTACTTTCGTGATATCAAGTCATTTTCTAGAAATTTTTTTATCGTCACGATCCGTTCGGGTTGAGTGGTATTTGCGGAAAATGCGCAGATCGATTAGCATGTGAGGCTTGTCGGAACCTTGTCCGAGTCAAATGGTACGGAGCATCTAAGAATGTGAACGTTACTATTATAAATTCTCGATATTTTAAAACTCAAGCAAATTTGCATAAGAGTCTGCACGGCTTATTGATTTTCCATTTGAATTTCATCTTGTGACATATGAGTTCCATGTAAATTGCACATATCAAGAATTAACATCTCAATTTGCAAATTCAAAACAAAAACGAAGAGAATTCGACCGTTACTGCGTGGTAATTTATAATTATACCGAATTAAATACTTTACTCAATGAGTAAAAAAATAATATTTTTTTATTGTCAATTTTTCAATGCAGTAATACTTTTTTATTGTCAATTTTTCAATGCAGTAATATTTTTGTATTGGCAATTTTTCAATACAGTTTAAAAAAAAGTAATATTTTTTTATTGGCATTGACTGTTTGTTCATCAGCCACGACCAATTTATCATTTATATCTATACATTTAGAGATGTGTACCAAATAGGAAAAGGGATAAAAAGCAACAATATTTTTGATATTTACCTATAGGTGGTTGATTTATTCGTGACGGGTGCATAAAATGGGATAAATAAATGTTCAGAAAAACGTGATCGAGATCGTCTAGTTTGTTGGAAAGGCCGCGCAGTAAATTAAGGAGCCGAAGATAGAGATCTTCGCTGGGAGCTGGTATTTTCTCCTATTGAACACTTCCAGAAATTATATAAGACCGCAACTGAAAGTCGTGCACTAAATTGGCTTATTACCTAAAAATATGAACTATTACCGCAATACGAAGAAGCAGGAACAGAAAACTGAAAGACTGTTAACAATAAAGGTGCCTTCATTATTTTCATCCGTGGTAACGGGTGTCCAACAATTATCGTAGTCCTGGGTGGCTGTGGAATTAAAAATGAATGTAGATTCGTACTTCGCATTATTAAAATGACGTCTCAAATATTGACTGTCAGAGAAAAGAAAAAAATAAGTAAAATTACTTTTCTTCAAAAAAAATATTTTTTTTCAAGACTAAGAGCTCATTCTGAACACTATTTGTCTATAAAAAAAATTGTGGGACTTCCAGGAACCGAGATACGCAAAATGACTTTTTTCGTAAATAGTGGTAAAAAATCTACAGGAAACGATTTAATTAAATTTTTCTTCAAAATTTTTTTTCTTGTTTCCTTTGAGTCTAATAGCTCGTTCTGAATACTATTTGTTTATAAAAAAAAATTGTGAGACTTCCATATATCTAGAGATACGCAAAATTATTTTTTTCGTAAGTAGTGCTTAAAAATCTTCAGGAAACGCCTAAAAAACGGTTTAATTAAATTTTTCTTCCAATTTTTTTTAGTCTAAGAGCTCGTTCTGAACACTATTTGTCTATCAAAATTTTTTTGTGAGACTTCCAGATATGCGGAGATACGCAAATCTACTTTTTTCGTAAATAGTGCTTAAAAATCTACAGGAAACGCCTAAGAAAACGGTTTGATAAAATTTTTCTTCAATTTTTTTTTTGTTTCCTTTAAGTCTAAGAGCTCGTTCTGAACACTATTTGTCTATAAAAAAAAATGTGGGACTTCTAGATATGCGGAGATACGCAAAATTACTTTTTTCGTAAATAGTGCTTAAAAATCTACAGGAAACGCCTAAAAAACGGTTTAATTAAATTTTTCTTCAGAATTTTTTTTTGTATCTTTTAAGTCTAAGAGCTCGTTCTGAACACTATTTGCCTACAAGAAATTTTTGTGGGACTTCCAGGAACCGAGATACGCAAAATGACTTTCTTTCGTAAACAGTGCTTAAAAATCTACAGGAATGCCTAAAAAACGATTTAATAAAATTTTTCTTCAAACATTTTTTTTGTATCTTTTAAGTCTAATAGCTCGTTCTGAACACTATTTGTCTATAATTTTTTTTGTCGGACTTCCAGGAACCGAGATACGCAAAATGACTTTTTTCGTAAATAGTGCTTAAAAGTCTACAGGAAACGCCTCCAAAACAGTTTGATTAAATTTTTCTTCAAACTTTTTTTTTAGGCTAAGAGCTCATTATGAACACTATTTGTCTATAAAAAAAAATTGTGGGACTTCCAGGAACCGAGATAAATAGTGCTTAAGTCGACTGGAAACGCCTAAAAATCGATTAACAATAATGTTTGATTCTACAGATTTTAGACACCCAGCACTACAATAATTGTTGGATACTCGTTATATTCCCCTCAATTAAACTGCCTTTTTTTTGTTATTTCAAACCATAAAAAGTTTCAAGCTGGTTGGCAATTGTTTTCCTTCTTTTTTGACTAACTTGAAAAATGTTCAATTTTACCATTGAAAAATAACTTGTCGTCAGAATATCTCAAAAATTAGGGATGGTTGTGCTTCCAGTTTTTACTGAATCATAAAGCTAAATCTGTTTTGAGTAAATTTTGAAAGCTTCTAGCGTGTGGCAATTGCTTACTATTTTTTTTAATCGACTTAAAAACCTGCAATTTTTTTTTGAGAAATATGGGATTATTTAGAAAATTAGTAATCGGCCGATTTCAGTTGCTTTTTTAATGAAATTGTAAATCTGAATCTGTTTTCAGCGCATTCACGAAGTTTCAATTTTGTGGCAATTTTTTTTCAATTTTTTTTATCAACTTGAAAAATGTACAATTTTGCGATTGAAAAATATTTTGACGTGATATTATCTCAAAAATTTTGGGTGGTAGTGTTATCAGATTTTACTAATCATAAGGCTGAATATAATTTTGGTAAATTTTGAAATTTTCAAGAGTGTGTTAATTATTCTTCAATTTTTTTAATCGACTTAAAAAACATGCAATTTTTTTATTGAGAAACATGGAATGATTTAGAAAATTAGTAATCGGCCGATCTCAGTTTCTTTTTTAATGAAATTATAAATCCGAATCTGTTTTGAGCGCATTCACGAAGTTTCAAGTTTGTGGCAATTTTTTTTCAACTTTTTTGATTAAATTGAAAAATGTACAATTTTACGATTGAAAAATATTTTGACGCGATAATATCTCAAAAATTTAAGATGGTAGTGTTGTCGGATTTTACTGATCATAAAGCTGAATATATTTTTGGTGAATTTTGAAATTTTCAAGCGTGTGTTAATTATTCTTCAATTTTTTTAATCGACTTAAAAAACATGCAAAATTTTTATTGAGAAATATGGGATTATTAAGAAAATTAGTAATCGGCCGATTTCAGTTGCCTTTTTAATGAAATTATAAATCTGAATCTGTTTTAAGCGCATTACGAAGTTTCAAGTTTGTGGCAATTTTTTTTAAATTTTTTTGATTAACTTGAAAAATCTGCAATTTTACGATTAAAAAATTATATTTTGACCTGGGATTATCTCAAAAATAAAAAAACTACTTAATCATAAAGCTGAATTTGTTTTGAGTAAATTTTGAAAGTTTTAAGCGTTAGTTAATTGTTGCTCATTTTTTTTTCAATCGACTTAAAAAATGCGCAATTTTACGTCTGCAAAAACGTGGAACAAAAGTGATTGTAATAAAAAAACTTATAAAATCAGCACCTCAATAAACAAAATATGGCAACATAAATTTGAATGTACCCTTCCAAAAATAGGTAAAAAAAAACAACCAACTATAATTAAAGTATTGATAATAATTACTCACTGTAAAACTAAGAAAAATTACAAATTAATCACTAAACTGCTATTAAAGATGCATTTAATTTTGTTATCAGTTTTTGATTACAATTTCCACTAATAATTTTTGCACCTAAATTTTGGCACTAATAATACTAAACAGTGAAAATTAAAGACAAATAAATTCTTATTTGGTTTTGCTAATACGGAATTTATTTAATCGATTTAATTTTAAATTGCCATGTTATTAAGAACAAATTAATTTAAAATACCTTGTTGAAGTCGTATTTAGTGAAACTGGCTCAAAATTTAGAATAATGAGACTCAAAATATCAATAATTTTATAACATAATTAACGAAATTAAATGAATAGTTTCATGATTTAAGAAAATTACAATTTTGTTAAATTTTTAGTCACAATAATTTTCATTAAATTATTTTGGGAAATATCACCATTTTAATTTCCATCTGGACTTGCATCCCACGGCAAAAAAAATCACTTCGTATTTTCTGATTTACAATTGTTATCGTGTAATTGTTTAATAAATAAAACGAAAAATTATAAAAAAAACACTTTTAACTTTGTTTTGTATAACTTATTTTTGTGACTTAAGTTTCGGTAAGTACAATTACCATTTTATAAGTTAACAAAACAAAGTTCCAAGTGTTTTATTATAATATTTAAAATGTATAAGTAGAAGCCTCCAGCATAAACAACAAAACGAAAAATTATTAAATAAGTAATTGTGGAGGCTTTCACTTCGTGATACATTTTGAATAATTCAAATAAAACGAATAACTTTGTTGGTATCACTTTATTAATAAAGTGATACCAACAAAGTTATTGATATTGATATTGATACTAACAAAGTTATTCGTTTTATTTCAAAAATTATTAGTTTATAAAACATTTTTGGGCCACGCCACCCATTTTAAATTTCACTTTGTATTACCCAGATTTATATTATTGGTGTCGTGAACTGCAGTGTAATTATTGTATTGTGAAAAAAAATGTAAAATTACTAGTCATAACAATTTTCACTGAATTATTTTTTTATAGCAACGTCACCTTTTTAATTCTCACTTTGTACTACTCTGATTTCGAGAACTGCAGCGTAATTGTTGCATTGCAATAAATAATGAAGATGTGACGGTGGAATGCGGAGGAGAGGCGAACCCCGCATCCGCCCGAAAAGAAGCAACGAAGACGAACCACACGGTTCGGTACGGGTGGGGGTTGCTTGTTTCGATTAGCTGGGATGGTAAATGGTAAGTGGTAAATGTCAGCGAAGACACGAGAGATACGGAGATGATCGCCAAGATTCGAAGATCATCCATCCTATAAAAGGAACCGACACCTGCTTGGACATTCAGTACACTTACAGTGCCCACAACAACCAGGAAGATACCAACCCTCCGACAACAACTGACAAAAACATATCAGCATCAACATGAGAACGGTAAGGGATATAATATTTTTAATTAAAATATGTAATTATACTTATAATTGCCGTTTGTTTTCCTAATTAAAATATTTAATTAATTATACTTATAATTCATTAATAAAATATGGTTTCATTTGATTGTGAAATATAGTGCCCAAATTTAATTTAAAAAATTAAAAATTTCTTTGGGAGAGAGACAATAGTTTTACTGAGACACTTTTTTCTAAATCTGCAATCAAGAACAAATAAATTCGCGTACGATCATTTAAATTAGTTAGTATGAAATTTATCATTAAGTACTTTTAAGTTAACATTACGCATTTATTTAGACTCCTAACTAAATTGATTTTCTGTAAAGTTTATTGTGTTTATTTATTTATTTATTTATTTATATAAGGGAATCCCCATTTTACAAAAGAAAAAATCATAAGTAAAATATAAAAGTAACCTACATTTAAATTTAAGCATAACTTCATTATTATTTTTTTTCTATTTCATTTTTTTTGTTTCGTTTTATGCTGAAGGCTTGGATGGTAGAACAGCAGGGTTATTACCCAATGCTAAATCCAACCTTATGATTCACGATATTTTTTTTTTGTAATTTTTTATTGTATATTCGTGTAACACGAGAGAATAATGTCCATTATTATTATTATTTACATATAATTTGAACAGACAACTGATCTCCTTTAATTTATTTGATTATTAATAATATAATTGGATAATAAACCATAACTTCTTGCCCAATTATTTATTTTTTAAGTTAATCAAGAAATGGCAGTGAATTTAAAAAAAAATGTCAAATATCTCTAAAAACCCTCAAATTTGGAGGTTATGTTATTTAATGATTTATTCATAGAATTTTATGTGTGCAATAAAAAATATAGTATTTTATTTATAATAAGGGATTTGGCGTTGATTTCCGGTATACCCGCAAGTCATATAATCCTGAAAATATTTTAATTGAAAAGGGTACTCTCGATTACATAGATGCTGAAAATCTTATTATAATACCGGTGATGGTTGCGACCGTTACTACGTGGTAATTCATTATATAATCACTGAATAAAACACTTACTAAGTTTTTTACCACAATTTATAAATTGTGGTAAAAAACTTAGTAAGTGTTTTATTCAGTGTTTCATTATAATACATTAATTAGAAGTCCAGATCAATTTAATGTGTGGTTTCGGTGGGACACCTTGTATAACAAATGGTATTCCTTCTTCTATATCTTTCAAAGACAGAATATTTGTTGAAGGCAACGATATTGCCAATGCTTTTGCACCACATTTTACAAAAGTTCACGCCTGTGCAGTTAATAATATTTTTAAATTTAATACATCTAAATCTGTTATTTCCAAAGAATTGCAGTTATCAATCAATCACTTCAATCACTCAACACAAGCTTTACCTGTGGACCTGATGGTACACCTGGTGATTTTCTGTGTATGTGTGTCTGTGCTTTGTCAAAACCTTTCTTCTATCATATTGGATTTAAATTTTTTTTAGAAGAACGTCAACAGTCTGTTAAGATTAATAATTGCATTTCTTTCCAATTCAAGTAGCTTCAGTTGTACCTCAAGGTTCTCATATTGGACCTATTTGTTTAGATTTATATAACTGTCTTCTCATTTTACATTTTATATTTTAACTAAATATATTATTCTGACTTATGTAAACCGATTGGTACTGACATGAATAAATTTCTATTGCTATTACTACTATTACTAATTATTTTACCAATATTGACTTGTGTATAAGTTCTTAACATAAATAAAATTATCTTATCTGATCAAATTATATCACGTTATATCGTACTTTTGACATTAATTAGTTGTTGTAAATGGAATTTTTCAATTCGGGTTAATAATAATCTTATTTTCTCCCGCTAAAACAATTTCTTGACAATTATACATCTTAAATTTGTGTTGTTGATTATGTTAATAATTGCCAATTTCGTGATAACTACCCCCCTCCATTAAATTTTTAATATGTCGAATCGAAACAATATTGATTTCATTACTGCCCCCTGAGAAAGTAGCCTGAAAACGAGAGACAAGAAAAAGGCGAATTCTTCGTGAAAATGAATTTAACACTTAACACATTGGCTGCCAAAAAGTTTTTTTAGTAAAATGTCAAAAAACGTTTTCTTTGTTTTAAAGTTTTAATTTATAAAATGAGTAAGAATATGCTTATTTAATTAATTTTGATGCATTTTTAAGCTAAATAGTAAGTTTAAAGTAGGCACTCACTGTCAGTCATCGGTGACTGACGCGGCCCAACTGGAATATTTCAGTGTCAGTCACCGGTGACTGCCAAAGCGATCAACGTGTTAAAGTTAGATGTTGCCATAATTCTTATATTAAGTAAAAAATGTGATGAAAAAATACACTAATTATAATTTTTTTCAGTATATTGCCTTCGTTGCCCTCTTCGCCTTAGCTCTCGCTGCCCCTCAAGGAGACAGAGACAAAGATGCGGTTGTTGTGAAGAGTGAATTGGACAATATTGGCGTTGACGGATTCAACTGGCTGTGAGTATATTAAAATCGAAATTAAATAAATTCACAAAAACGTATAATATAATTAAACTGTTGCGTGCGTGATAAGGTGATTTTTTTTTAAATTTTGTTTCGGAATCCCATTAATCCTCAAAAGTTGCAGTTTGGTATCCTAAATACGGGAAAAATAATTTAAAAATTCTAAGTTAACGTCTTCAGCTCACGCTTGTGGATTAAAATTTGAAAGAAAAAATTGTGAAAAACTGAATTTTTGAAACAGTCATAAAATTGCAATGTATAGCGTGGTTTTAACACAAAGATATGTGTGTAACATTTACATATCATCGTTAGTTCGCGCATAATCCATAAAAAGTTGGCTAAAATCACCAAAAAATTGAGATTTCAATATACATAAAACATGAAAAAATAAATGTTCGAAATACAGAGGGACCAATTTTTTTCAAAGTTCATCATCTCCCATAAAAAAATAGCTATAGTAACCGTTTCGAATGTTCAAGATTATTACCGTTTAATCAAATAAAATAACCTCAACTTTCCCTGACAATTGAAAAAGAATTTAATTGATTTTTGAGGCGTTAACTTCGTGGTACATTTTGAAACTTGAAATAGTATTTTGTTAATAGAAAGTGTGATATTAACAAAGAAACTGTTTTATTTAAAGAAAAATAATTTATATCTCCACGTCGAACTCGGAATTCGACAAAGTTCGCCAATTTCCACGCAAAGTTTGCTTGCTGAATACTCTTATCTATTTAATGGGCGTTAGCAACAATAAAACTTTAAGATTTTCAAATTAAAATTCATCGTGTTATTTAGGTTTTGATTATATTTTTCAGTACATAAAATTAAATCAAAGGCCAAATTTGTTGAAATATTAACCGTATTTCGTATTTTGAGCAAATACGAGTTTCCAGAGATATTATTACCAATGTTGTGCAGCTCTTAGCACGTTTCAAACTAGTTGAAACTACCCAGAACTCACCACGTGGTGGCGGCAGCACTTCGAGTTCCACTCAAACCACATCCATCCAACCACCCAATTATAAGGGTATGTTATTAACAACATTTAAATTATTTACGGTTTTTAGTAGAAATCAGCAACCAACCAATTGATGCGTGTTTTATAAGACTCTTCAACAATCTTGAGCATAGAGACTTTCAGTACAGCCAACTAATAAAGATTCCTCAACAACCTTAGTTATTACTTTAAACTGACTTTAAAGTTGAACAATGGAATAGTTGATCTTGGAAGTAAAGTTGTCCTTTTGAAACCATCTGTGTTCTCTTCTCCACATACTTTAGCAAAAGACTTAATTACAAGCTTTGCTATTCTTTCAACGCTTTGCGTGAGGCAAGAAAATTTCAGAAGCTCAAACTCTGGTAAAACCTCGGTCTTAAGAAGTTCTTTAAGGCTCTCTCCGTTGAAACATTCTTCATAATTGGAGGAAATGAAAGTGTCTTTTTCGTCATAAAAACGAGAGAAATTGATTGGCGTTAAAAAATTTCAGCTATCGTCAATACCAAAAAAAATACAGTGTCACCATGAACATGTTGGAAAATTTTCAACAAATTCAACTTTTTTAATAATCATCGTAGACCATTGAAGTATACCTTCGTTTTTCTGATGAAAAATCATCAGAAAAACGAGAGAACTTGGGCCAATCAATCAAATCAGTGTAATCTGAAGATACAAAATTGATGGTAGTTGAAAAATTCACACCAATTTTCGTTTTTCTGGTTCTTGATTTCCTGCTTTTAGCAATCTTCGAAATTCTAAGTTCCGTACATGCACTCTTTCATCTACAGCCATTGCTATTAACATATTTTCTGAGTGACGAAAAAAGCAAGAATTAAATAATCTACATCATACAGTTTGGATAAAGCTAGTGAATTATTAAACCTGAGAAGACAAGATTAATAAAATAATAATAAATATCTTTCACATTTTACAGTACAAGCTTGTCTAAAAAAAAACTAATTACCATACTTTGTGAATGGGCTATCGACCAATGGTCTTTCGGCCAAGCCTATTGTATTTATCGATTCATTAATTTGGTGTCAATGACAAGATTAAATAAATCGCATTCTAATAAAACAGAAAAATGTATTTCGAAGGTGACGCCGTAATTACAAACCAGTTTCTCGTAAAATGCAATGAAGAAACACAATGGGTTGATGACTTGGTAATGTCACAGAAACAGAGAGTGAATGACTCAATTCAATTAATGTCACAACTGATGAATCTGCAATTCTTGGAGGAATTTCTCGGCTCGAGACTTCCTCGAGATGATTCTTACGGCATTTGCAATTTACGCATTCTTAAAATTATTCCCATCACATAACCATCCGAATAGTACGAATATGCTTTTAAATGTGTAGAATTTTACAAATTCTATTGATATTATTAATATATTAAGGATATAAAAATTATATTGAGACATGCGGAAATATTTATAAGATTATTCATAAACCAAAACATAAATAAATTCCATTAAATTGAATCACTCTGGTAACATAATGATTACACAAGATACGTTGTAGTAAAGTATGTTCATTAAAAAAAAACCTCAAGTGTGTCATGATTTTTTATTTTAAAAAATTTAAGTTGGTAACAGATATTGAGGTTGTGTTACTTGTGGCATGTTCCTACCGATAAATTCATTTGCTGTGGCAAACGAGGCAGAGAAGTCGTAAAATTTCTTGGGCTGTGTTAATAGCATCTTGAGTTCGTTTGACTGGTCTACCACTTCCTGGTTTACGGAGAATACTACAGATCGTGATAAGGTATTTTTAAATTCATCATAAATAATGGGAACGTTGGGAAATTCTTCCTGGAACTCTGCCATATGTGCGTCGAATGAATACACCCAATTTCCGTCCACTTTAGTCCCATTTTGGGAACTAGTAACGTTTTTTGCTGGTTGCTATAAACCATTGTGATCACGGAATAATTGTGACTTTTAGAACGATCTGACGTATTGTATATCAATTCCTAACATGTGTGCCAACTTAAATGCATAAAAATAAAAAATCATGGCATACTTGAGATTTTTTTTAATAAACATAAGATAGTAGTGGTTTGTGAACTGTCATAGAGGAGAGATGTTCTCGCCTCCACAACAACCACTAAGGATAACTTCTTACGACATCTTCTGAAAGGCAGTATCGGATCCAGTCTGTTGTGGCAACCGACTAAAACCTCTGGTCTAGCAGATTCCTGGTCAGGAGCCAAATAAAAGTGTTGCTGGCAATCTATAGTTAATAGTTAATAGTTTAGTTCATTACGGGACATGCCTATTAGTACAAATACATGAAAAAAAAAATCATCAAAATAGTACAGTGAGCAGAAATTAATTGAAAATGTAAATTACAAAAAAAAATCAGGAATTGACATATATACAATTTTTTTTAGCATAATTGCGCAAAATATGAGGCTGAGAAAAATACAAATATATACATATATAAATATGAGCATACTGCAAGAAGCAGCTAAAAGGACAAGAAAATATAAATTTAAATATGACATTTTGATAAATCCAACCTATTTAATGTACGCTTAAATGATTGCAAACTAGTGGAAAATAAATCAAAACAGCAATTGCTTAACATCATATAAAATATAAGCAAAAATCACAACTCGAGTTTCAATGTGTTCGTGTTGTTAACAACACGTTGTAAACCAAATTAATAAAGAACACAGAGAAAAAGTACTGTCTTTTCTATAGGGTTCTACAGGCAATGCTGCAGTAGACATAATTCCAATTCATGTGTGAACATCACGCAAGCACCAGCTTTGTCTATCCGAAACAAATACATAACCTTAATTCACAGTACAGCCGAGGAGATGGCTGACAACAGCATTGGTTCACACTTTTGACAGTCTACAATCGCATTAATTTTCTTCTTCTCATTTTAAGGTATGAAACCAGCAATGGTATCTCGGCACAGGAACAAGGGCAACTGAACAACGCGGGAACAGATAACGAAATCATGGCGGTCCGCGGACAGTACAGCTACGTGGGAACAGACGGAGTGACCTACACGGTGACCTACATCGCCGACGAAAACGGTTTCCAGCCCCAGGGTGCTCACATCCCCAAGAAGTAGACGTCGACGTAGCCGGTGCGTCCACGACTTTTCAGATGACGATTCGGTGTGCAATTCGGGTCCCATTATTTTGGGGGGCGCGGACCGGCGCGGTGCAGCCACAGAACCTCCCCTGCACCCCGCCGGTCGCCATATTTATATAATAATGTAAATAATTGTAAAGAGGATATGTATTTAATTAAAAGAAAAAAAAACTACATTTGTAATTGTATCGTTTTAAATTTGAACAGTATTGTACTTGAGTATTTACCGAGATATTTGCAAACTATTTTGAATTAAAAACAAAGGTTTGCCATGAAATCATAATGGCCGACATTTCATTTTGTTCTAAAAAGTGACGTTTGCTGTCACATTTCGTTTACTACCGACGGTGTATTCTACACAGGGGAAAGTATTTTAACCCTTTAAGTCTCAGGGGTCGTTGGAAGCACACATATTTTTTTCTGGTAAGTCATCATTTGCGCGTTTAGTGAAAAAAAACCATACAATGTGTTCTTTCTCTATTGAGAAACAATTTATTTTCATTGAACCACATCTCAGTTACCATTTGCCGTTTTGATAATTAGGACCTTCTATGATAATGTTATTTGTACGGGATGTACATATACGAACTTTTGACATACAACTGAGAGCTGAAATAAATATTAACACTACTCACCAACATAATCATCAAACACGACATTACAATAACTTCTCACTGCCGATTCACCGTTTATCGATGTATGAAAAGGAACCGTCATATGCTGCCATGAAATATAATCGTCTGCCGTGCAACATTAAGTCTGTTACGAACATAAAGAACTTTAAAACTTACCTTCTGGCGTATCTTTGTGAGAAAGAGTTATATTCCTTAAACGACCTTTAAATTCCTTAAAAATCTTATTTTCAGTTATCACTTTTATGCTGTGTTTCAGTTGTACTACTTTTTAAGCTATTTTGAATATGTATTTATTTTCTATTATCCAAATTGTTTTCTTTGACATATTTTCATTTATATGTATTGCATTTTTGTATATACTTATTTCTTGAGAATAAATTAAGTTTTTGATTTGATTATTATCATCTACATAGCTGATTACCTCTCGTTATTGATTTCACCAAAATTGTCATTAACCTCTTCACGCCCAGGTTCGCCACATGTGGCGACAAGCAAAAAATATATATTTTACAAATTTAAAAAAAAATTACCGCTTTAGTGCAACTATGGAATGTTTTTTCATATTTTTTTGCAAAAATGAGTTTATGACAGTGCAATAATATTTCGTAGAAAACCGTAACAACAACAAATTTTTCAATAAACCGTGGATTATGCTATATCCAAAAAAACTGGACTCAAAATACCCCTCTAATACCATACTTGTATATTTTGTCTAATAGTATGTCATGAATTATTAAGAAAGTTGAGTTTTTCGATTTTTTCCATTTTCGAGTTTTCTTTGCTGACGTGTCACAGGCTTCAAATTGACATTTGTTCCTTCGAAAGTACATTTTCTGAAGCGTCTTGAAGCGATCTTTCAGGTGACGTAAAGAAACCCCGGATCGAACCAGTGGTTTCTTCAGGAAATCATTTGAAATGCAATTTTCGGGAAAAAGTAAGAAGGGGGGACCCTTGGATGATTTTTCAGATTTTCATCAAAAATTTTGAATCACCAATTTTAATTAAATCCGACTAATTGACACCCAAGAAACACAGATTTGAAATCCGCGTTCAATTTGGATTCTTCGTTTAGCCGCTACGTCAGTTCAAAATCTGAAAAATCGACTTTTTTCAAAATTTTCCGTAAAGTTCACGGTGACTTGCTAACTTTTTTCCAATTTTTTCTGGATAAATTTTTTTAACGCCAATCGATTTGTTTCGTTCTTCTGATGAAGAAAATGGTATTACATAAAGGTCAACGATGATTATTAAGAAAGTGGATTTTTTTGATTTTTTTCCATTTTCGAGTTTTCTTTGCTGATGTGTCACGGGCTTCAAATTGACATTTGTTGTTGCGCAAGTACATTTTCTCAAACGTCTTGAAGGGACCTTTACGGTGATGTATAGAAACCCCGAATCGAACCGATGGTTTCTTCAGGAAATCATTTCTAATGCAATTTTTGGGAAAAAGTAAGAAGGGGGGACCCTTGGATGATTTTTCAGAATTTCGTCAAAAATTTTGAATCGCTAATTTTAATTAAATCCGACTAATTGACATACAAGAAACACAGATTTGAAATCCGCGTTCAATTTGGATTCTTCGTTTAGCCACTACGGCCGTTCAAAATCTGAAAAATCGACTTTTTTCAAAATTTTCCATAAAGTTCACGGTGACTTACTAACTTTTTTCCCATTTTGTTCAGATGAAACGTCAATCAATTTATTTCGTTCTTCTGATTAAGAAAATGGTATTACATAAAGATCCACGATGATTATTAAGAAAGTTGATTTTTTCGATTTTTTCAATTTTCGAGTTTTCTTTGCTAACGTGTCACGGACTTCAAATTGACATCGGCGCGTGATTTAATAACCTTAAAATGATTATTTTCTTCTTATGAAATGAAAAAAAAAATTATAAAAGGTAAAACTATGTTACTTGAGTATAACAATAAGCAGCCGTGATCGCAGTCACAGTTTTTTAATCACAAGTAGCAGCGTGATTCAAAAGTAGCGGTTCTGCCCATCTCCAGTAAATACCAATTCTGCAATTTTCTTTGTCGTGGCCATCGTTACTGAAATAGTTTTCAGTCGTGAATACCTTCCACATTTTATCATTTATGGGAAGGTACGCTCTTTTTTTTTTGATGGGCGGTATTTAGTAATTGCCCATTACTTAGCGCGGCTTTGATTTATTTATTTATTTATAAAAGTCATCTGAACAATTAGTGTTGCACAACGATAGCACAGTAACGATTCCCACTGTCGCAACTTGATTTGATTTACACCTTTCACCGTTAAATGAATTCACATTATGCTAGCGCCTGAATAATTATCACGCAAGTGTGGGCGTTAAATATATTAAAATATGTGAATATAACGAAATTTTAATTACAATAAAGATTTTTTGCTATTTGCAAAACGCTAGATACAGAATTTCACTTAGTACAACTCGTATCATAAATTTTGTGTATTATAAATTTATGTCAATTAGTTTTTAACCCTTTGAGTCTCAAGCTAGTTGACATTTTTTGCCTCTTTGCAATCGATAAAGACAAACGCTATTTACGCTGTTTAGCGTTTTTCGATCATGTGCTTTCATTCAATTTATTGATTGGGAAATCAAGAATTTATTTTAGTTTATTAGGATATTTGGAAAGCTCCTAAGAGTCAGATTATATAGAGAGAACTATAAGGGATAATTATGCACATTAGAAAATAAAAAACACAAAAAAACGGTCTGCTAAAGATGGTGTAACCACCGAAAATAGTGCGGAGAATAAATAAATACATTACTATACATACAGATATAGTTATTGATAAGTATATTGCTTTAAAGATTTAGATAATTCTTTATTAAAATATTCAAGAAAACCTTCAGATGAAATAACATCGTGATATTCCGTTCGCCCGAAGCCAGCAAACAATTAAACATTAGATTATTGAACACCGAGAGGAGATTTTTTCCACTCGATTTACAGATGTGTAATAAGTAATACAAATAAAACGGACAATGGGAATCGGTCTGACATTTATAGACATTTTCCCATAACCTTGTCATACTGATATTACATGAGAACGGTTTGGAGGAACAACAATAAACGCATTCCAGCTCGTTCTAATCGCAGATGTCTCAAGTCCATCCTCACCATCACGAAAACTGTAAAAATTATATATAATAATGATGAAGTTCATGGATACCCCTAATTTTAATAATAACGAGTAAATAATACGGGCAAAATATTTTAATTATTGTTGACCTTGTTAATTTCTTTTTTTTTCAAAAAAAACAGTGAACAAAATATAAGTGTATGTGATTGTAAAACAAATATTTTTGATGGTCAAGATGGTAAAAAAATTCGTTTTTTCACCCCGCGAGCCGTCACTGATTTTTACGGTCTCAAATTTTGTTCGACAATTATTGCTACGATTTCCTCTGAGGAATGTTGTAAACCGACAATAATTTAAATTGTAAATATCATCTCGTACGTTTTAATTGTTGCATAAGACCGGGAACGTAGCGAAACCAATTTCTCGTTCATCGGTTTCCAATTCGTCTCTCCGTTGATTCTGTTGATTTAAGAGCGACTCTTCCTGGAGTCAGCGGTCATCCGTTGCATAATTGTAAATTAGGCACGAGATTGCCATCTCTCGGTTGCAATTACCAAACGTGCGACTTTTTCGACTCGATGATGATAAGTTGTAAACCGGGAGAGAATGTTGGGACCGTTGCAAATTTCAAAAGGTGAATCGTAATTAATATAATTGTAATGAGGATTAAATTGAGTGCATTCAATCAATATAATTTTTGCGATTACAGTGATTTTTATTTCAGAAAAAATAAATATTGTAATTTTATTTTCTGGACCAGTTTCGGTATTTATATCATCTTTAGCAGCAGGAGCGGCTCGTTACATAGAGCCATAGCACTACTTGTAGTTTCAAGCTCGGCAAAATTTTTTAATTAATTCTTAAAACACTTTTTCGCCAGTTACTTTGGTCTAGGAAGATCAATCGTTCTTTCTTTCTTTAAAAAAGAAGGGGAGGGGGTATATTGTATAAGTGGCTCTACCATCTACATGTTCCACGAGCCGCCACTGTTCAGCCGAATTTTTTATATTTACAGTTTTTGTGTTTTTTAAAAATTAAAAATTATGAATAAATTTTCACTTTCGATGATGAATTTATTTTTACTCTCGCGAAAACATTCAGAATGTAATTCTATTGCTTTTATTATTATTCTATGTACAAATATACAGTGCGCGCCTAAATTATGGAATATATTCAGTAAAACGACTTTCGTGCAAAAATGTGTAATTTTATAAAATTAAAGGATTTTTTTCCAAAAATATTGTATTTCGATTTTACTGTATATATTCCAAACTTTAGGCGCGCACTGTATGTACTTCTTATGTTCATTTTAAATCGTAATTTCAACATGATAAAACGTTTAAAAATATACATCAGTTCCAGAAGTGCCGGTGGCAACTAATGATTTTCAAATATGCAGAACCGAAATCGTGCTCGAGCGTCCCGGATGTGGATTGGTTGATTTTATGTATGATTTCAAATTCTGCTTGAGTAATAATTATTTTTAAATGTTGTTTTTTTTCCCTAATTTAGTAATAATCGTATTTGCATATTGGGCAATTATTAATTCTCTAACCATACGAGCGTGACATCAACTGCTGTTATTAAAATAAAAATTATACTCGTTGATGAATACGAAAACAACGTGTTAGATTCGTCAAGTAGATTTAGACACTGAGACAATTGAATTTTTTTTTCGTTTATTGTTTACTAAAGCTCCTGATTAAATGACCAGACCTTGAAAATTCTAGATTGTAATTACAGTGGAACCCTTTTTTTGTTTAAAAAACATACGAAAAACAATACAGTAAAATTCATACAACACCTATTCACATATACGAAGTATTCACTTATACGAAGACAAGGGGAAAGAAATATAGTTTTTTTTTAAAAAACGGTAAAATAATATAAGTGTATCTGAGGGCAAAAAAAAAAATTTGATAGTCAAAATATTCAAAAATTTAGTTATTCGAGAAAAACGGTAACAAAATTGTGTTAATGATTGCAAAAAAAAATCTTTGATAGTCAAAATAGCCAAAAATATAGTTTTTTGTAGAAACGAATTCCTTGTATGAATTTTACTGTACTGTTTTTCGTATGTTTTTTAAATCAAAAATCAAAAATCGCTGAATGAATTTTAACAAATTTAACAGGAAATATTCTTGAAGACATATGCAGTTATAAAAAAAACTCAAAAAGACGTTATCACTAGTTTTTTCGAAATTTTCCTCAAAATCTCTGCTTTGGTAATGTAAACTTTGGACTAGATTTTCTTAATTTTCTCAAAAACACCGTAACGAATTTTAATAAATTTTTAAGGGAATACTCCAGACATATGTAGCCATAAAACAAAAGAAAAAATCTAAACAGACGTTACCACTAATTTTTTCAGAATTTTTCATCAAAATCTCTGCTTTGGAAATGTAAACTTTGGACTAGATTTTCTTAATTTTCTCAAAAACCCCGTAACGAATTTTAATAAATTTTTGAGGAAATACTCCAGACATATGTAGCCATAAAACAAAAGAAAAAATCTAAACAGACGTTACCACTAATTTTTTCAGAATTTTTCATCAAAATCTCTGCTTTGGAAATGTAAACTTTGGACTAGATTTTCTTAATTTTCTCAAAAACCCCGTAACGAATTTTAATAAATTTTTGAGGAAATACTCCAGACATATGTAGCTATAAAACAAAAGAAAAATCTAAACAGACGTTATCACTATTTTTTTCAGAATTGTTCATCAAAATCTCTCCTTTGGAAACGTAAACTTTGGACTGGATTTTCTTAATTTTCTCAAAAACACCGTAACGAATTTTAATAATTTTTTGAGGAAATATTCCAAACATATGTAGATATAAAACAAAAGAAAAAATCTAAACAGACGTTATCACTAATTTTTTCAGAATTTTTATGAAAATCGCTGTACTGAAAAATGCAAACATACGACTAGATTTTTTTAATTTTCTCATAAATCCCTTGATGAATTTTAATAAAGTTTTTAGGAAGTATTCCAAAGATATGTAGCTATGAAACAAGAGAAAAATCTAAAAAGACGGTATCACTAGTTTTTCCGGAATTTTCCATCAAAATCCCTACTTTGCAAAGCAAACATTCGACTGGATTTTATTGATTTTCTCAGAAACCATGTAATGTATTTTGATTAAATTTTTAGGAAAGATTCCAGATATGTGTAGCTATAAAATAAAGAAAAAATCCTAAAAGGCATCATCACTAGTTTTTCCGGAATTTCTTATCAAAACCTATGCATTGTAAAACACGCTTGACTGGATTTTG
Organism: Ocypus olens; assembly: GCA_910593695.2. NCBI lineage: Eukaryota > Metazoa > Arthropoda > Insecta > Coleoptera > Staphylinidae > Ocypus > Ocypus olens. The sequence continues at coordinate 3,601,704 of OU343048.1, forward strand.
TTAATTTTCTCAAAAACCGCTTAATGAATTTGAATAAGTTCATCAGAAAATATTCCAAACATAGGTAGCTAAAAAACAAAAGAAAAATTCAACAAGGCGTTATCACTATCTTTTTCGAAATTTTTCATCAAAATATCTGCTCTGGAAATGTAAACATTCCACTGGATTTTCCTCATTTTCGATTTTTTATAAATTTTCCAGAAAATATTCCATATATATGTAGCTATAAAACAAAGGAAAAAATCTAAAAATACATCACTAACTTTTCCAGATTTGTTTTTATCAAAATCGCTGCATTGCAAAATACTTTTATCAAAATCGTTGTTTTGAAGAATGCGCATTTTTTTTAAATCTTGCTACGAATTAAAAAAAAATCAGGCAATATTCCAGACATATGTAACTATAAATCAAAAGAAAAACCCAAAAGACGGCATCACTAGTTTTCCCGGAATTGTTCATCTAAATCGCTGCATTGCCAAATATGTTTGACTGGATTTCCTTAAATTTCTCAAAAACCCCTTACTGAATTTTAATAAAATTTTTAGAAAATATTCTTAACATATGTAGCTATAAAACAAATAAAAAATCCGAATAGATGTTATTACTAGTTTTCCGGAATTTTTCATCTAAATCGCTGCATTGCAAAAGACCTTTGACTAGATTTTCTTAATTTTCTCGAAAACCACTTACTGAATTTTAATAAAATTTTCAGAAAATATTCTTAACACGTGTAGCTATAAAACAAATGAAAATCTGAAAAGATGTTATCACTAGTTTTTCCGGAATTTTTCATCTAAATCGCTGCATTGCAAAAGACCTTTGACTAGATTTTCTTAATTTTCTCGAAAACCCCTTCCTAAATTTTAATCAAATTTTCAGAAAATATTCTTAACACGTGTAGCTATAAAACAAATGAAAAATCCGAATAGATGTTATCACTAGTTTTTCCGGAATTTTTCATTAAAATCGCTGCATTGCAAAATACGTTTGACTAGATTTTCTTAATTTTCTCAAAAACCCCGTAACGAATTTTAATAAAATTTTCAGAAAATATTCTCAACATATGTAGCTATAAAATAAATGAAAAATCCGAAAAGATGTTAACACTAGTTTTTCCGGAATTTTTCATCTAAATCGCTACATACAAAACACGTTTGACCAGATTTTCTTAATTTTCTCAAAAACCCCTTACCGAATTTTAATCAAATTTTCAGAAAATATTCTTAACATATGTAGCTATAAAACAAATGCAAAATCCGAATAGACGTTATCACTAGTTTTCCCGGATTTTTTCATCAAACTCTATTTTGTAAAATACGAACATACGATTAGATTTTCTGGATTTTTTCAAAAACCCTGTAGTGAATTTTATTGAAATTTTTCAGAAAATATTCCAGACTCATGTAGCTATAAAACAAAAGTAAAATGCAAACAGATGTTTACATTCGTTTCTCCGGATTTTTTTTATCAAAATCTCTGCATTGAAAAATGTAACCATTCGCCTAGATTTTCTTAATTTTCTCAAAAATCCCTTACTGAATTTGAACCAATTTTTGAGGAAATATTCCAGACATGTGTAGCTATAAAATAAAAGAAAAATCCAAAAAGATGTTATCACTAGTTTTTCCGGAATTTTTCATCAAAATCGCTGTTTTGAAAAATTGCAAACATTCGAATATATTTTCTTCATTTTCTCAAAAATTTTGCAACGAATTTCAATAAATATTTCTGGATTAATAAAATTTTAATTTCAAATACACGTTATTATTTTTTTATATAAATATTCATTAGTAAAATATGTTGTCTATTTCATAAAAATACCACAGCGATGTAATGGGATGAAACATTTTTTTTGCTCTCACTTAATTACTCACCTCGGAAAGGTTTATGTAATGGTAATAACTGGATCTGGTTTCTTATTATGGATGTGAGCGAAATGTGAATGAAACGGATTCGATCGAGCGACTGCTACAATTCATTGAACTTGACCAAGGCATTCCCGCACTACATCAGTGGTGGCGTAATTCTCAAACAAAAGTGTAACGTGATTTGCATCAATGAGCACGTGATTAAGGAAAAAAAAAACGCGAACCGAAAGCGGTCAAGTTTGTAATAATTTTCTGCCCGAATTGCTCATACTAGCAAAAATGCGGAGGCTTCTACTTCTTTTTTTTTTGTGTTGACTTAGGCATTCGCCATTTAGTCACGACGTTTTTAATTAAGGCTTCTACTTCTACTTCGTTAAGTTTGTAATAATTTTCTGCCCGGATTGCTTATTGAGGCTTCTATTTCGTTATGTATTATTTATTTTATACAGAATGATTTGTTCATTTTTTTTTTATAAGAGGCAACTCTTCTATTATTTAACATACTTATTACATTTTATAACTCCAAAGGAAGAAGTAAGTCGGGAGATATTGCGGACCGTCACAGATGCAATATTTTTTTGTCCGAATTACTTATACTTGCAGAAATGTGCGGGCTTTTACTTCGTTTAAAAGTAGGGGATTTTTTTCATTTCAAAAGAAACGGATAATATATTTAATTGATGCCTAAATTTTGGTTGCTTCTTAGAAATCTCTTTCTCAGGTAATATTAATAGCCCAGTTAATTATCTACAATAAAATCCTTATTTCACCATCGATCTCTTTATCTCTCTCTCTCTCTCTTACCCTATCTCTATCTCTAGTCGTCCTTTACTTTTCTATATTTGTTCGTTGGATGTACGAAATTAATTTGGGACCGTCTTTAGATCAAGGTCGTTTGCTAACACGGTAAAAATATTCTAAGAATGCGTTTTGCATAATCGCACGTACAGGATCATCCCGAATCCTTGACCTATAGCGATAAAAAAAAATGGCGGAGACGACGCGAGAAAGTTATTACTTTATGGAATTGTGGAAATAATGACCCATCTTAATTAATGCAATAAATACACCGAGTGTTCCACTTAACCTTTATGTTTATTATCTCGCGTTTCAACATGGTTTCTTTCCAGAAATTTGTTTCTTTCATTAGAGAAAATATGATGGCCCTCATCGACTACCTTATCCGTTATGTGTCTCAGTCTAAATAGTATTAAGAATAAAATTGTATATATATTGCAAAAATGTCGTGACTGAATGGATGATACCGAAGTAAAAAAAAAGAGAGAAAAATAAATAATATATATCTACATCTTTATTTCTGACCCTTTAACAATATAAAATAAAATTCTGACAATTTGTATTTTAAACAATTATGTTAGTACGGCGTCTGTCTGGCCTATCGACTTTCTGCCCTGTCTTAAAATATATAAAATTGGATTGGAAGCTAATCGGTTATCTGTATTACCATGAGTGTCACTGAAAGTGTCAGTGCTTCTCAATTAACCCTCTTCTCTCATCTTCAATTTCTCCATCCTATTAGCTTTTTTTAGTTCCATACTGAATTCTTGGACAATATCTGATTATTATTACCATACATTTTCCTCGGTCATAATTCTTAACTGATGAATTTTAATAATTAACACTCGAGCTTACAATCAATTTAATGATCAAACAATCAAGTATCCCATTGCAAACGTCCTGAATGGCAATTTAATAATATTCGCGGTGCCCTTTTGCGTAATTGGAAAGGTAACATTTCAAAAACGCATAATCTGGCATTTGAGAGAGCCTCTCTCGAACTTGAACTTCTTCATCAAAGTTTTCCCACAAGAGAGACGGTTCTTGTTCGTTCGGTCGGTTTGGCAAGCGGGGCAATCTTATTACCTTTTTATTACGTCGTCGTGCGAACGAACGGGCGGCGATTAATTAGGTAATTTGATGAAATTTTCGGTGCCACTACCGATTGAAGATGAAAGTGAAGATGGTCCAAAAAACTGGGACCGAAAAAAAAATAACGCGCGCGTGGTTTTAAGTCGTGATTTGTTAAATTGGGGTGATGCTCGTGATGATATTTTTTTTTGGTTGTGTAAAGTTTACGAATTAAAATTTTGAACATGAAGACATGTTTTAAATTTGTTGTTTTGATTTAATATAAACTTGCGTGCATAGAAATCGGCCCACTATAAACTTTTGACTTTAACTATTTCTTTTTTTTAAAACTATTATAAACGATAAGCTACTCATATTAAAGCATGTTAAATTGTCTTTCAAACGGCATATATCTTTTTTGGTCTGATGGATAGTTGCTAAAAAAAATATAGTGAAAGTCAAAAGTTTACAATGGACCAATTTCTATGCACGCAAGTTTATTACCAATTTTACCTTTGTTTGCGTCTACACTCCTACATGCAAAATAATTGTAAAGTTTTTTGAAATAAATACTCTGCAGAAACTATTGAGTAAGGCACTAAGTCATTCAGCTTAATAAGCTTTAAACACAATGTACAAACACCGATGCTGTCAAGCAATATTAGCAGATTTCAAATTTTACATGGAAATCCCTATGGACTGCTTTGCAATTGGAAATATAAAATAATTTTTGTTTTGATGACTTGAAAATTATTTTATAAAAAAAAAAAATGCTTTTCTAGAACATCACCAGTCATCCATCTCGTATTCATCAAATCCCGTTGGAAATATAAGGTATTAGCCACGGAATTTTGTTGCTGAGTAGGCCATGCCTGATAGAGAGAGAGAGAGAGAAATATAGGAGTCATGTCTGAGATTAATTCATTTTTTTAAATCTAATTCAATAAAGAGAGAGAGAGACATAGGAGTCATGTCTGAGATTAATTCTTTTTTTAAAATCTAATTCAATAGAGAGAGAAACATAGGAGTCATGTCTGAGATTAATTCATTTTTTTAAATCTAATTCAATAGCCTCATGACGTAATAACATGCGATATACCTCATTTATCTCACAGCTAACTCTGTAACAAAATTTTATGGCTTACACGATATCTAAACTCGAAGCACTATCTGCGAATATTACTTGCAATTTTTGATACACCTCCAGCAACCGGATGAAATGTATTTTGGATGTATATCTTCTTCTTACTATTTATTTACTACTAATGTTGCTATTTCACATTACGTAAAAATCAAAACTAATTAACATTTTGTTTTCTTTATAATTATCACATTTGATCTAAATACTTATCCAATGATGCAATCATGAAATAAAATAAACAACATCAAACTATAAATTCCGAATTCAAGTACGAACTCATCGCCTTCACACAGACCTCTTAAATCACTAACAAACACACCCATCGCAGACGATTTAAAAGGAAAACAGAAAATAAAAACATTCTAAAACCGCGAAAACTTGACCCAAATCTTCATCTCTTCTCTTTTCTACGAAAAAATAAAACGATGACACAAACACACCTATCATAAACGATTTAAACGAAACATGTAAAATTCTAAAACCGCGAAAACTTGCGACCCAAATCTTCATCTCTTCTCTTTTCGTGAAAAAAAAAACGACACAAACACACCCATCACATACGATTTAACACATTAACTGCCAAGCTATTTTTTATAAAATGGTCATACATTTTTTTTGTTTTAAGTTATAATTTGTTTAGATATATAGAAATAATATATATTTTTTATTTGTTTTTGTTACATTTTATGATGTGCGGTCACCGATGTCTGACGCGGCCCGAACGGAATAATTTTACAGATCAGACCGTGCCGGGCATGCAATTGATCAAAAAAATCAAGCGGGAGGATCTAAACAAGAAGGGGTTTGACGTTGCTATCTACGCATTTTATTCAGTGCCGCCTGTCGATTCATCGCGAAACTCAGTTTGCTGTGCCGGTCACCGGTGACCCCCACGGCCCCATTGGAATAACTAGGTGTCAGTCACCGGTGACCCCCATGGCGGTTAATGTGTTAAACGGTACATGGAAAATTCTAAAACAGCGAAAACTTGACCCAAATCTTCATCTCTTCTCTTTTCTCCAAAAAAAAAAGATGACACGAACACGCCCATCATAAACGATTTAAACGAAACATGTAAAATTCTAAAACCGCGAAAACTTGCGACCCAAATCTTCACCTCTTCTCTTTTCGTCAAAAAAAAACGAAGACACAAACACACCCATCACATACGATTTAAACGGAACATGGAAAATTCTAAAACTTGACCCAAATTTTCCTCTTCTCTTTTCGCCCAAAAACCGATGACAACATACACACATTGGAGATGACCCACCCGCGGGCGGCCGTGATGACACCTCTTTCTCCAGCGCACAGCATCGATGTTACGTAAAGGTGTGAGCAACCATTCAGGTGGGATGGCGGGTATTTTGCATCTTTTGGAACCGTATAAAAGTCGCCCGAACTTTTTGGACCGGCACAGTTCACACAGTGATATCGTTTTGGAAACTACCCAACAAGAAAAACAAAACAAAAATCTTCAAGATGAAATTGGTTAGTGATTTTTTGTGCGTGCATAATATTTTTTTTCTTTTGGATAACACTTTATTAACAACATAATAACTATAGATATATGAATTATACAATTGTTTAATACATTGTATTTTTTTATAACTTTTTAAAATTCTCGTTTCATAAATCGATATCGATAAAAGACTCTCGTTAATTTGATGGCCAACTATTTTTTTTTAAATGTGTTAATTAATTTCTTTGAATGGTTATACACTTAATAATAATAATAATAAATTGCTTTATTCAAATAATTTTAAACACAAATTGATAATTAGATTGATTAATAACATTACCAACAAATTACGACAAACTCCCTTCATCGCAAACTGATTGTCATAGCTGTATATTTTTGCCGCATTTATTGATATTTAGATGTTTAAATATTTTGAAAATAGGTTTTCCATTTTACCCTAATTTTAGCTGTGACAACTATTCTGGGACAATATTTAGATACCAAAGCTAACAACTTGTTTGTAACAGGGAGAGTTTTTTTTTTCTTTGTGTTTTTTGGCGTCGACTACGAGGTCATCTGCCACCACCAATGATTTTGATGAGGCCCATTCAAATTATTTTCAACTAACCCAAAATTTTGAACACCAAAGTAAAGTTACAATTTCACATAATTACCTAAATTTTGAACACTAAAAAAATTTGCATTTTATATTACCAAAATTTTGGGCACTAAAGTCAACTTTCAATTCAATATTACTATACAAGTAATTCTACTAGTCATAGTTCATTATTTATATTTAGAGGACTAATTCAAAAATTGTTCTGTAATTCTAATAATTTTCTATTTTTGTACAGATCGTAGCTTTCGCCGCTCTTGTAGCCGTTGCTGTTGCTGCTCCACAAGGTGCTGACAGAGATGCCGTCATCACCAAGAGCGATTTCGACAACATTGGCGTTGATGGATACAACTTTGCGTAAGTATTATTTTTATTGGCACAACACAAAAAAAATATATAAACTTCTCACAATAATATTATAAACTACGCAACTAAATGACCGCAGGGTGCGATGTGTCATCCTAAAGTAACTTCATCTACCACTGTATTAATAGAGTCATCTTATATGCAGTCAAATTGTGATAATTGAAAGTTCAATTTGGTAGTCTATTTTCAGATAAACAACTTTCGAAGTTTTATACCACTATTTATTTACAATAATAAATATTAGTATAAAAAGTAACATTTTCGTGGGAAGAATGTGTTATTCGTCATCTTTTTCATAAAAAAAGATCTCTACGCTAATACATTCTTCTTTTAAAAGTCATCAACTTCCATACAAAAAATTCTCTACGATAATACATTTTTCTTTCAAAATTCGCTAACTTTCATAAAAAAGTTCTTTACGTTTTAAAATGCGCCAACTTCCATAAAAACGTTCTTTTCGTTTTTAAATTCGCTTCCTAAAGAAGGTAATTACCAAAATCCACTCTAAATTACCGCCATTTAAAAATTATACCATTATTTATTTACAACAACTCGTAGTGGTATAAAACGTTGAGTTTTTTTTTCATTTAAAGATACCTGGTTTTGTTTCAATATTTTATTTAATCAACCTCTGTGGAATGGACTAAACTGCAACGTCATAAAAAAATTCTTTGGATTATCTTTTTTGATCAAAAAATTATTTTTGAATTAATATTTGATATATGTTTATGTTACAGTTATGAAACCAGCAACGGAATCTCCCAACAAGAACAAGGATCGTTGATCAACGCCGGAACCGAAAACGAAGCCATTGCCGTCCGCGGACAATTCCAATATGTTGGTGCTGATGGCGTCACCTACGCAGTCACCTACATTGCCGATGAGAACGGTTTCCAACCACAAGGCGCCCATCTTCCAGTAGCACCGCAATAAATTTAGAATTGTTGATTGTTAACTTTTGTACATATTGCTCAATATAGTTATAAATTCACATTGTTGCTATTATTAATGTTGGAGCCTATACGCATCTGCCTTGTATCGAGTGGTGTACCGCAAGGATCTATTCTAGCACTTTACAACGTTTATACCTTCGGTTGCAGAATCAAATATATTTTACGAGGCCGGATAATTTACTTTGTTGTCAAAACATTCTAGTGCACTTTTAGATTATTTTCTTTTACTTTATATGGCAAGGTACTATTCACTTTATCCTTAAACTGAAATATTAAAAAGCACCTGTTGCACACACATATACACACACACGCGCTCAAATGCACACACAGATATATTTTCGGATAGGAAATGCATCCTTTTTAAAATTCGCCAACTTCCATTTTTAATTAATTTGAACTTCTATATGGACTTAAAACCAAAATTCACTTCATTTCTTTTGAATAAACAAACAACACTCCAAACTTGAACTAGGGAAGGAAAAATGCACTCAACGGTTTGGAAAATAATTTAAAAAAATCAAACGAAGAATTGGCTTCGAAGGCTTAAGATCCGTAGAAAAATAATGCATTTATGATTTTCCTTTAAAACAATTGCTATATTTTAGACGCAAACAAAACTACAGCACTTCAAACTTGAACTGGGGGAGGAAAAAATGCATTAAACGGTTTGGAAAATTATTAAAAAAAACATAAAACGAGAAATTGCCTTCAAAAGCTCAAAAGTCATAGAAAAACAATGCATTTACGATTTCCCCTTAAAACAATTGCCATATCTTAGACGGAAGCTTAACGACAGTACTCCAAACTTGAACTGGAACGAGGAAAGATGCACTCAATGGTTTGGAAAATTATAAAAAATGATCAAATGAGGAATTGTCTTCAAAACCTCAAAACTCATAGAAAAACAATGCATTTATGATTTCTCTTCAAAACAATTGCTATGTCTTAGACGGAAACAAAACGGCAACACTCCAAACTTGAACTGGAACAAGGAAAGATGCACTCAATGGTTTGGAAAATTATAAAAAATGATCAAATGAGGAATTATCTTCAAAAGCTCAAAATCCATAGAAAAATAATGCGCTTACGATTTCCCCTCAAAACAATTGCCATATCCTAGACGGACACAAAACACCAATACTCCAAACTTGGTAATACATGTTTCTTTCAAAATTCATCAACTTCCCAAAAAAAGTTCTCTAGGGTAATACATGTCACTTTCAAAAGTCACCAACTTCCAAAAAAAGTTATCTATGGTTAATACATTTTTCTTCGTGCATAAAAAAATTCTTCTTTCAAAATTCGTCAACTTCCATAAAAAAACGTTCTTTACGGAAATCCCATTCGTTTTAAAATTCGCTTCCTGGGGAAAGTAGTTACCAAAATCCACACAGAATCATCTATAGAAACACAATTTAAACGAAATCTAGACTTTCAAAATACCGTTTTAAAATTGGATTTTTTTAGAACACTTACAAGATGTTTCTATTTACAGCAGTCTGGTTCTTTCGTGTGATGTATTTTGCTCTAGATTGAACTGAAGATTGAAGATGTTCTGTAGAAGCGAAAGTCTAGTATGAAATTGAATGCAAAGGAATTTGTAGGATGGTGATGGTCTGATGGTGTTGTTATTAAATGAGACGTTTGTTTTTTTACGATGTAATGTTATTTAGTCAAATACGAACGAGTGAGTGAGGTGCATCAGCATCAGACAAGAGCAACAGAGAATCTGTATATTCCCTACTCCAGAATAAAACGAACCAGAGGCGGTGTTAACTATTTTGGTATTAAATTTTATAATTTTTTACCATCACAAATAAAAAATTTAAATTTTGACCGCTATAAATGTTACATAAAACAGCTACTTCTAGCAATAAGTCCGTTCAAAGTTGATGAGTTTTTAAATTATACCTTTTGAATCAAGCATGTCATATTATAACCTATATATTTTTTTGACGAGTGTACATATTTCTTTGTAAATATTCTAGCACAATAAACACTATTATTAGCAAGACTAATCGATATTTTGCACATTATGATTGGACGTGATTGCAAAGGGATTGGAATGAGTTCGTATCGTCAGGAGAACCCTGGGGAACACCTTGCTGAAGGCGGAATTTAAATTAAAGAGAATTTTAAAATTTAACTTGAAGAGTTATTAAAGGACAGGAAATTATTAACACGATCGCGCCAACGTGCGGATGTACCACTCAGAACCATCGCGCGCCACAATTGGTGTAAAAACATTTACTGATATTAAAAAATGGTGATGTGGCCATCATGTCGCTTTCTCCGACTTGATGGAATCATTTATATTTACGCTTTCATGGTTTATTTTCAATTTAGATCATATTTTAAATGTACATCGAGCGTTTTGTAGACTCGGATGAAACTGACGTTTAAAACGTCAAAATTATACTTCAAATTCAAAAACTCGACAAAAACTAACAAAATTTCGAAAAAAACTTACTTTTTGAAAGTTGTTAATTTTGGCATTCTCTACAAATATTATTCATATAACTTTGCTGTAACTATTATCGTTAATAATTATAAACCAAAAATTAAAAAATTAATAATAATTTTTTTTCTCCAATAGCAATGATTTTATGAAAAATATTTTCAAGCAAAAGATGTGCATTTCTTTCTTGTCTTTAATGTTTGTTTAAATATTTTTGTGATATTTTTCATATTTAAGAAAATATTGGCAAAAAACAAAAACCAGTTAAGGTAAACACCCACTTCCGGTGTACTAAATTTTACCAAAAGCTTTTCAATTCTTCGGATTATCAAATAACACGTATGTTCACAGTTTCATATCAATTGCTCCATTAGTTTTTGAGATACAGCGCACACAGCAGACACACACACACACACAGACACCATTTTTTTTCCAGAAATTAGTAAAATAGCATCTAGGGACCCCAAAACGGATATTTCCGTAAAAAAAAAATTTGAAAAAAAAAATCACGATCATCTAGGGACCCCAAAACAGATATTTCCGTAACAAAAATTTTTGAAAAAAAAATCACGATAATCACCAAAACGGATATTTCCGTAACAAAAATTTTTGAAAAAAAAATCACGACCACAATACTTTCTCGTACTTCGTAACGGAGAAAGTAAAAATATCCTTAAAAAACACAAAATACCGCTACATTGCGAAACTAAGAAATTTTTTAAAAGACCAATTTTTTAAAGCGTTTGGCAACAACCTCGCCCACGGTTTCTACCGACCGAGCATCTGGAGTCTCATCCTCATTTGCAATTGAAATCGAGAGTGTGTGCGAGTTCACAGTCGCGCCATTAGGTCACACGGACCATAAATATCGAAGATTAACAATCTATTACCAATCCACCGAAAAATAGAAGACGTTTAGCAATTCCGATTGCGTCGCGTTCATTAACATCGACATAATAAAATTTCATCAAAAAAAAAGAAGAATTTCATTTGCATAACACTAATTAACAATGACGAAAACACAATTGATGTCTATAGTGTAAAAGATTACCGAGACAATGAACGGTGAATCTATAAATAGCAAATGTCATGGAGTGTTTAGTATTTGATACCACTGACCTATTTTAGATAATGTTGGTACTTTTTTTGTAATCATTCCAAATTTACCTACTGGGTGTAAGGGGCATCAGCAGCCAAGGTCATTCGTGCATTTGCTTATTTTTCCTTCAAGGATGTCGGTAATACATTAATTTTGTTTTTTTTTTTACTTTCTCCGTTACGAAGTACAAAAAAGTATTGTGGTCGTGAAAATTTTTTCAAAATTTTTTTTTGCGGAAATATCCGTTTTGGGGTCCCTAGATGCCATTTCAACAATTTCTCGAAAAATTTTTTTGTGTCTTTATGTGTGGCTGTGTGTGTGGTGTGTGTGTGTATGTGTGTGTGTGTGTGTGGGCGCTGTATCTCAAAAACTAATAGAGCAATTGATATGAAACTTCGAACATAAGTCTTATTTGATAATCCGAAGAACTGAAAAGCTTTTGATAAAATTTCGTACACCGGAAGTGGGTGTTTACCTTAACTGTTTTTTGTTTTTTGCCAATATTTTCTTAAATATGAAAAATATCACAAAAACATATAAACAAACATTGAAGACAACAAAGAAATGAACAACTTTTGCTTGAAAACATTTTTCATAAAATCATTTTTATTCGATTAAATTATTTTTTTTTTTTCATTTTTGGTTTATAATTATGAAAAGATAATAGTTACGGCAAATTTATGTGAATAATAATTGTAGAGAATACTAAAATGAACAACTTATAAAGAATAAGTTTTTTTTTCGAAATCCCTTTAGTTTTTGAGTAAACTGAGTTTTTGAATTTGAAGTATAATTTTTCCATCTTTCATAATTTTGACGTTTTAAACGTCAGTTTCATACGAGTCTACAAAACGCTCGATGTACATTTAAAATATAATTTAAATTGAAAATAAACCATGAAAGCGTAAATATAAATGACTAACATCAAGTCGGAGAAAGTAACATTATGGCCACATCACTATTTTTGTTTTGTAATCATTCCAAAATTGGGTGTAAGTGGCGTCGATAGCTCGCTCGTCATTCGCGCATTTTCCCTTCAAGGATGTCGGTGACTTGCCAAACTCACTTTCCGGTGGTAAATTTGATGGACAAATAATCGATCAACTCACGCATCACTTCGCAACTGCGGGAATTCTTATCGCCCCCAAAAATCGGGTCAGTTTTTCGCTTGCAACGGCGAAGGCAAGAAAAGGTCGCGATTAAAATCTTCCGCTCCCATCCGTTCCATTTGTATTGTTCATATTGTGAGGACACACAAAATATGTTCGGTTCTGCATACAATCGTAAACAAAATTCAGGATAATCGGAAGAAGCGAAATTGTTGCTTGTTGCAAATCTGTTTTATGCCAATAATTAAACATAATATTCTGGAAGATGCAATATTAAATATTTGTATCAGAATAATATTTGCCACAATTTGAAACAAAATTCAGGATTTTTTTTTGGCCTAGGATTCAAGTCCATGTGGCCAGTTTAGGGAGGATAATTGGAAGAAGTTGGAAAATGTTCGAAGGAGCACATTTTATGTTAATAATTAAACATGATATTCTGGAAAAAAAAAATTTACCAGAAAAATATTTGCCACTGGGCCGATAGCCGATTTGATTGAAACAAAATTCAGGATATTTTTTTTTTTTGCTTAGGATTCAAGTCTATGTGGCCAGTTTAGGGAGGATAATTGGAAGAAGTTGGAAAATGTTCGAAGGAACACATTTTATGTTAATAATTAAACATGATAGTCTGGAAAAAAAAAATGTATCAGAAAAATATTTGCCACTGGGCCGATAGCCGATTTGACTAAAACAGAATTCAGGATATTTTTTTTTTGGGCTGGGATTCAAGTCCATGTGGCCAGTTCAGAGAGGATAATTGGAAGAAGTGAAAATGTTCCAAGGAACACATTTTATGTTAATAATTAAACATGATATTCTGGAAGATGGTGGCGGTCTGGTGAAATTTGTATCAGAAAAATATTTGCCACTGGGTCGATAGCCTATTTGACTTGTAATAAATAAAATACTTTATTTTAATAATATAAGTATTTTGAATGCGTTAATAATTAAACATGATATTCTGGAAGATGGTGGTGGTCTGGTGAAATTTTTATCAGAAAAATATTTGCCACTGGGTCGATAGCCTATTTGACTTGTAATAAATAAAATACCTTATTTTAATAATATAACTGTTTTGAATCCCAAATAAATATGCGTGATGATAATAACGAGTGTCCAACAATTATGAAGTCCTGGGCGGCTGTGAAATCAAATGTCAAGGTCAATCCTTACTTCGCGCAGTTGAATATTCACTGTTAAAAATCAAATAAATTCTTGTTTACGTGACGTGAACGCAATTGTGCATTGTTTCAGAAACACAGAAAAGGGATTTCGATTTTGCAATAATTCCGTTTGAAGTAAAAATCGCCGTTCATGTGTGATTCCAGAGCCACCCAGGACTAAGATAATTGTTAGACACTCGTTATTCTCTCAATTATTATTATTATTATTCTTTTTTACTTTCTCCGTTACGAAGTACGAGAAAGTATTGTGATCGTGATTTTTTTTTCAAAATTTTTTTTTGCGGAAATATCCGTTTTGGGGTCCCTAGATGCCATTTCAACAATGTCTGTCTGTCTGTGTGTGTGTGTGTGTATGTGTGTGTGTGTGTGTCTGTCTGTGTGCGCTGTATCTCAAAAACTAATAGAGCAATTGATATCAAACTTTGAACATATTTGATAATCTGAAGAACTGAAAAGCTTTTGGTAAAATTTCGTACACCGGAAGTGGGCGTTTACCTTAACTGTTTTTTGTTTTTTGCCAATATTTTCTTAAATATAAAAAATATCACAAAAACATTTTAACAAACATTGAAGACAACAAAGAAATGAACATCTTTTGCTTGAAAATATTTTTCATAAAATCATTGCTATTCGAGAAAAAAATTTATTAATTTTATTTAAATTTTTGGTTTATAATTATGAAACGATAATAGTTACAGCAAATTTATGTGAATAATAATTGCAGAGAATACCAAAATAAACAACTTCTAAAGAATAAGTTTTTTTCGAAATCTCGTTAGTTCTTGAGTAAACTGAGTTTTTTAATATCATTTTTCCATCTTTCATAATTTTGACGTTTTAAACGTCAGTTTCATCCGAGTTTACACAACGCTCGATGTACATTTAAAATATGATTTTAATTGAAAATAAATCATGAAAACGTAAATATAAATGGCTATACCATCAAATCGGAGAAAGTAACATGAAGGTCACATCACCATTTTTTGTGACATATATCTCAACATATTATTTTAATACAAGGAATAAACTGCCAATAAATAAATAAAAATTGTAACCACTTTTAATTAAATAAAACACACTTTTACTTAGTTAATATCACCCTGTTTATTTATTAGTGACTGCAGTTTCGATCAAATAATGATCATTATCAAACTATAAACTGCAGTCACTAATAAATAAACAGTGTGATATTAACTAAGTAAAAGTGTGTTTTATTTAATTCAAAATGTATCACGAAGTAAGTGCCGCCAACCTCAATCAGGAAACCACTTTTATTTTCAGTAACTATTTCTTCGCTTATTTAGAATCGATACTTCCGTTACCACATCCATGTTAGAACTGGATTCGGTTGTATTTTTTTTACTTTCTCCGTTACGAAGTACGAGAAAGTATCGTGATCGTGATTTTTTTTTCAAAAAATTTTTTTTTTACAGAAATATCCGTTTTGGGGTGCTAAGATGCCATTTCAACAATTTCTGGAAAAACAATTTTTGTGTCTGTGTGTCTGTCTGTGCGCGCTGTATCTCAAAAACTAATAGAGCAATTGATATGATACTTTGAACATGCGTCTTATTTGATAATCTGAAGAACTCAAAAGCTTTTGGTAAAATTCCGTACACCGGAAGTGGGTGTTTACCTAAACTGTTTTTTGTTTTTTTGCCAATATTTTCTTAAATATGAAAAATATCACAAAAATATTTGAACAAACATTGAAGACAACAAAGAAATAAACATCTTTTGCTTGAAAAAAATTTTCATAAAATCATTTTTATTCGAGAAAAAAATTTATTATTTTTTTTAAATTTTTGGTTTATAGTTATAAAACGATAATAGTTACAGCAAATTTATGTTAATAATAATAATTGTAGAGAATTCTAAAATAAACAACTTATAAAGTTTTTTTTCGAAATCCCTTTAGTTTTTGAGTAAACTGAGTTTTTACTTTCTCCGTTACGAAGTACGAGAAAGTATTGTGATCGTGATTTTTTTTTCAAATTTTTTTTTACGGAAATATCCGTTTTGGGGTCTCTAGATGCCATTTCAACAATTTCTGGAAAAAAAATTGTGTCTGTGTGTGTGTGTGTGTGTGTGTGTGTCTGTGTGTGTGTGTGTCTGTCTGTGCGCGCTGTATCTCAAAAACTGATAGAGAAATTGATATGAAACTTTGAACATCTATCTTATTTGATAATCTGAAGAACTGAAAAGCTTTTGGTAAAATTTCGTACACCGGAAGTGGGCGTTTACCTTAACTGTTTTTTGTTTTTTGCCAATATTTTCTTAAATATGAAAAATATCACAAAAACATTTAAACAAACTTTGAAAACAACAAAGAAATGAACGTCATTTACTTGAAAACATTTTTCATAAAATCATTGTTATTCGAGAAAAAAATTTATTATTATTTTTTTAATTTTTGGATTATAATTATAAAACGATAATAGTTACAGCAAATTTATGTAGAGAATACCAAAATGAACAACTTATAAAGAATAAGTTTTTTTCGAAATCCCTTTAGTTTTTGAGTAAACTGAATTTTTGAATTTGAAGTAAAATTATTCCATCTTTCACAATTTTGACGTTTTAAACGTCAGTGTCATCCGCTCGATGTACATTTAAAATATGATTTAAATTGAAAGCGTAAATATAAATGATAGCATCAAGTCGGAGAAAGTAACATGATGGCCACATCACCATTTTTTAATATGAAGTATAATTTTTCCATTTTTCATGATTTTGACGTTTTAAACGTCACTTTCATCCGAGTTTACACAACGCTTGATGTAAATTTAAAATATGATTTGAACAAACCATGAAAACGTAAATATAAATGGCTATGATACCATCAAGTCGGAGAAAGTAACATGATGGCCACATCACCAATTTTTCTGTTTTTGAACAGATGATACTTGCCAATTTGACGTCTCAAATATTTTGACTGTTAATTCTAATTTTCGTGATGTGAACGCAATTGTGTGTGTTTTAGAGACACATAATTCCTACAGAATACAGAAAATAGAAGGAAAAAATGATTTTGTTGCAATAATTTTGCGTTGACATTCACATTTGTTTCCAGAGCCACCCAGGACTTCAATAATTGTTGGACATTCCTTAGTTTTTAATTTCAACCACTTTTATTTTCGGTCCCCATTTGCTTATTAAGAATACTTCCGTTATCACATCCTTTCGATTTTTTTTTCTGTTTTTTCGACATTTGCAAATTGAGAAATAAACATTATTAATAACAAATAACGATATCAACCTTGCGACCATAAACGGATAATTGGCCGAACCCATCCCGGAAACAGCTTAAAATTCAATTAACCTCTTTATATAAAAAAATTTAAAAAAAACGAATACCACACTATTTACATAATTAGGCAGTGCACCTACACACATCCAATCTTCCCAGGCTACCAATAATATAATTGGTGTAATCCACTCGCGCGTTCTCATCCAAAATGCCAAACGAATGTCGCAACAAATCGGCGACACGTGAAACATTTTCAGATTGTAAATCGTATCATCTCATTTATTTTTTTTTTCGTGGAACGGTAGGCAGGTATTTTATTGTAAAAGGTCAGGCGGATCCTGGCGAAGAACGAACGGCCGCCGGCCGGGGGGATTTTTCTCACCGCGCACTCATCGGCCTGAATTTGGTATAAAATGGGCGTGAGTCTTCTTCAGTGGCACAGTTCTTGTGATCAACCACAATAACGACGCACTCAAAATGAAAATGGTTGGTTTGTGTGTTTGCTTGTTCTATTTTTTTGTGATTCTAATTGCTGGATTACATTTTTATAGATCATCGCTTTCTCCGCTCTCGTCGCCGTGGCGGTTGCAGCGCCTCAGGGTGCCGACAGGGATGCGCATATCTTGAGGCAAGATTTCGACAACATTGGTGTTGATGGATACAATTATGCGTAAGTATGCGTTTTATTTAGTGATTTAATATATATGAAACATCTTTATTGACAGACATACTCTTTTTAATTTTTACATATATCATTTATGATGAACTGTCAAGGGCTATCGACCATAGGTCTTCCTGCCCTTAGTGATTTAATTTTTTAATGATTTAACCAAATCTTCAATTGGCTTCGAAAATCGCCCTACAAAATCAAAAATCTGTCTCTTGGATTACCTTTATTAGTAAGTGATAAGTAATGCATTTAAATGTTATAAATATCGATTGGTAGGGTTGGTACCAATCATGCGTTTCATTAATAGAAAATAATGATGTAATCAAATCTTCAATTGTCAAAATTTCTCTCTTGAATCGCCTTTATTAGTAAAAGATAAGTAATGCATTTAAATATTATAAATATCGATTAGTAAGGATGGTACTTGTTGGTGCTGCAATTTAAACAAAAAATTGTTTACTTTCGTGAAAATTAAAACAACCAAACTCCAACGTCTGCGATAGTTAAGCAACGTTGGACACCATTAACTGCTGGGAAATAATTAATGGGGTTTCAGAGTGACTGTGTGATCCTCTATATATTTGAATTCAATACTGAGGACTGAGGGGTGAAATTAAAATATAGCGTTGGCATCACTATTTTTTTTTTAAATTTCATTTCTAGCTATGAGACCAGCAATGGAATCGCCCAACAAGAACAAGGACAGGTGATTAACGCCGGAACCGATAACGAAGCCATCGCCGTCCGCGGTTCGTACCAATACATTGGACCCGATGGTGTCACCTATACAGTCACCTACATTGCCGATGAGAATGGTTTCCAGCCACAGGGGGCGCATATTCCTCAATAATTTTAGTAACTTAAATGTTACACTGACTGAAGCCTGCATTGTACATAAGGCACCTTTTGCACCTCATTAAAAAAATAATATTAGTTTAAAAAATCCGTTTTCATCATTCTTACTTTATCCTCACACTGAAAATGTCCATTTCCAATCCCATCCGCCTCTGCTTTTTGTATCAAGCATCAAGAAATGTCATTAACAGTGGTTTCGCTAGACACCAGACTTTTACTAAAGATTATCTTCAATTTCTTGGCAATACATCAAGAGCTAATTTATTCGGGTATCGAAAAAGAAGTTGATGAAAATCTTCACGATAACTGCTCACGGTGCACTTTCTCTCAGAGAAGAAACAGATTTTAGACATTTTTTGTTATGATCTCAACTTTTGCTAAAGATCATTTTCAACTCCTCGGGCGTATGTCAAGAGCGACTGCGGAAGTGAAGTAAAGAGAGAGATTTTGATATATCTCTACGTCAATTGCTTACGCTGTGCCATTTTCTTCTCAAAGAGAAAACAAATTTTAGACATTTTTTTTACGATTTCAAAAGCGACTGCAGAAGTGAAGTAAAGAGAGACATTTTGAGGCGTATCCTCGTCAACTGCTCATGCTGCACCATTTTCTCTCATAGAGGAAATAAATTTTGGACATTTTTTGTTATAATCTTGACTTTTGCCAAAGATCTCCTTCAACTTCTTGATCGTATATCAAAAGCTACTGCAGAAGTGATGCTAAGAGAGAAGTTTTGAAACGTATCCAAGTCAACTGTTCATGCTACACCATTTTCTCTCACAGAGGAAACACATTTTGGACATTTTTCGTTACGATCTCGACTTTTGCTAAGGATCATCTTCAACTCCTTGATCGTGTATCAAGAGCGACTACAGAAGTGAAGTAAACAGAGAAATTTTGAGGCGTCTACGCGTCAACTGCTCATGCTGTACTATTTTCTCTCGCAGAGGAAACGAATTTTGGACATTTTTTGTTATGATCTTGACTTTTGCTGAAGATCATTTTCAACTCCTTGATCGTATATCAAAAGCTACTACAGGAGCGAAGTAAAAGGAGACATTTTGAGGCGTATCCACGTAATCTACTCATGCTGCACCATTTTCTCTCATAGAGGAAACAATTTTGGACATTTTTTGTTATGATCTTGATTTTTGCTGAAGATCATCTTCAACTCCTTGATCCTATATCAAAAGCTACTGCAGGAGCGAAGTAAAGAGATACATTTTGAGGCGTATTCGCGTCAACTGCTCATGCTGCACCATTTTCTTTCATAGAGGAAATAAATTTTGGACATTTTTTGCTACGATCTTGACTTTTGCTGAAGATCATCTTCAACTCCTTAGCCGTATATCAAGAGCGACTGCAGAAGTGAAGTAAAGAGAAATATTTTGAGGCCTTTCCACGTCAACTGTTTATGCTGCACCATTTTCACTCATAGATGAAACAAATTTTGGACATTTTTCGTTACGATTTCGACTTTGACTAAAGATCATCTTTAACTCCTTGGCCGTATATCAAAACCGACTGCAGAAGTGAAGTAAAAAGAGGGATTTTAAGTCGTATCCACGTCAACGCTCATGCTGCACCATTTTCTCTCACAGAGGAAACGAATTTTGGACATTTTTTGTTATGATCTTGACTTTTGCTGAAGATCATCTTCAACCCCTTGGCCGTATATCAAGAGCTACTGCAGAAGTGAAGTAAAGAGAAACATTTTGAGGCGTATCCGCGTCAACTACTCATGCTGCACCATTTTCTCTCATAGTGAAAACAAATTTTGGACATTTTTCGTTACGATCTCGACTTTCGCTAACGATCATCTTCAACTCCTTGGTCGTACATCAAAACTGCAGAAGTGAAGTAAAAAGAGGGATTTTAAGTCGTATTCACGTCATCGCTCATGCTGCACAATTTTCTTTCACAGAGAAAACAAATTTTGGGCAATTTTCGATAAGGCAGTTTTAAAAGATCATAACGTTTTGTTTGAAATTAATAGTTAAAATGCTATTAGTGTTTTGTAACATGTACACTTCTGTGCAATAAAATTAAGCACACAAAATACGTTATAGTTTAAAACGGACTTCCTGGTTACGAAAATATATAAATTTATCAATTTCCTTAATGTCAAAATGCCGCGTCATTTAGGCAATTTGAATCATAACTAAAATAGAAGTTGGTTTTTAGCCTTAGTCTTAGTTTTGGCTTTTTAATAAAGGTGTTTTATCATTTATTGAAAATGTTGCAGACCCGAATTACACAACTAGAATATTGTAAAAAATACTCATAAGGCTTGTGCTTAATTTTGTTGCACAGAAGTGTACATGTTGATTATCTTATGTTATTTATGTGTTTTCTTTTTGTATTCAATTTAATTCATTGTTATTATTATCATATGTAAAAGGTGTATACCATATTGTTAGAGCTACTGATTAGAATTGTTAACTCAAGCATTCGTTTTGTCTTTATAGTAAAAAAAAACTTTTTATACTGCGATGTGTACATGTATTGTATTTCGATAATTACTTTGTATTACTTATTGTTTTTTACTATGTATTTTTATATTTTCCCTGTAACTGGGCAATAACTGCCTGTTGGGTTATTATTATTAAATAAATAAATAAATAAATAAATAAATAAATAAATACAAATAAATTTTAAAACTCTTTCACACTCGTGGAACGGGATGATTTGTTCCTAGCGTAAGGATACAAGTGAGATGTCCATAAACGTACATCTTTGTTTATACAAACTTTTCGTATAAAAAATTATGAACACCAAAAATGTGGTTTTATTTTTAAATTATTTACTCTTGAACAAGGAATCAAATTAATTACAATTTGACGTATTATTTTTCAACTTTCACAATTTGTTAAAAAAATCTAAGTATTTTAACAAACTAAAATTTGTATTACCCAACTTGAATCTTCACAAGTAAAAATACAAAGTTTTCAAAATCTTTCTTGACTTGTTAATTTTTCTTTTTTCGATTTCTGCACGCCGAAATTGCATTTTTACGTTGTTAGTAGTGGTAAACGATGTTTTATTAGGGCTATCGACCTATCGGTATTTCTGCCCTTTACGTTATTTTTCAACTCACATAATTTGCATAGAAATAATAATTGTTTAACAAACTAAAATTAATTACGCAGCTTGAACCTTTACAAATAAAAGTACAAAATTTAAAAACATCTATTTTGACTGTTTATATTTTTCTTTCGATCTTTAACGCCTCCAAAATTAAAAAAATCTACTTTGACTATTTATATTTTTTTTTCGATATTTAAAGCCGAAATTACAATTTGGCATTGTGTAATTTTTCAACTTTCACTATTTGTTCAAAAATGAAAATATTTTAACAAACTAAAATGTATTATATAACTTTGCTCAATTTTAATAAGCTACGCAAAATAGGTTACACAAATTATTTTTTTTAAATTAAAAATTTTAAAGAAAAAAATTTAAAAAAAAATTACAAAGTTTTCAAAATCCATCTCGATATAAAGAAAACACTTAACTTTTTTATATCATTTTTATTTTACTTTAATGTAAATTGAAACTAGTCATGTAAAGTAAAATAAAAGTGGTATAAAAAAAGTTAAGTGTTTTCTTTATATCGAAATTGAAAATGTACCACGAAGTGAACGCCTCCAAGATTCAAGAAAAAATCCATCTGGACTTAATTTTTTTTTTTCGATTTTTAGCCGCCGAAATTGCAATTTTACGTTGTCACTTTACGAGACAGACAAATTGACCGCTAAGATCTGGCGATCTGATCTTATTACTCGTTTTCTATTTTTATTTTCTTGTTAAAGGTAGTGTCAAGAACATGGATCCAAAATTCACTGTACAAAGATGAGTTTTGTTCGCTGTAATGTATTTTATGCATCCAAAGTGAATAAAGAAATTTGATTTGATTTGATCATCAAATAATAAGATCAGATTTGATGCTAAAAAAACGGCTTGTCTATGTTTTTTTCTTTCAAAAACCAGTGAGATTTTCAGCATAAACTAATGCTTTTGTTATTTTAGCTTTCCCTGCAATTTTTTTTTTATATAAATTTGATCATTTTGTCATTTCACAATTATAGACCCAAAGTGTCAATTCTTTTCAGTTTCAATTTTTTTTTTCAAAAATCAATAGCCCAAATAAATACATTTAATAACAATGTGTAGTTATTTGTTCAATTTTGATAAATCTAACATCAAAATCTTGCCAATTTAACAAAATTCGAAAACACATTAAACAAACAAAACGTAAAAATTACACATTTTCAAGCCTTTTTTTGTTTTTTGCATTTGCATTTTGCTTGCTCGATATTGATGATCCAGTAAATTTTAAAAAAATATCCCCAAAACTATTCTTGTGAATAAACGAAAATCTCACGTTTCGCAAGAGAAGAACAAACAAAATTTATTAATGTTGTTTATACAAACAATGTAATAGTGTTTTATTTAAAATTTAGTAAGTTCTACGTGTTTTTTTATTTCTGATTGTGAAACTTGAGACGAACAATCATGGGGTGGAGGGTTGTTGTGATAGATGTTTACATAAGTTTACATTTTCAACTAATTTTGACGCATTGCATTTTTATTTGCAAATTTTTTTGTTTCAGGTCACTAAAATTGTGTTATTGTCGTTTTGCGACTTAAACTTAACACTTTGGTCATTAAAATGTTTCAAAAAATTTAAGATGAGATACAAAATTTAAATTTTGCAAGCAATTTATGAAATTTTAAATTTTAAGATTGTGTTACTGCCGTTTTACATCTTAACCCAAATTTTGCTAAAGTCCTATATGTAGGATGGTAATTTTAAAGTCATTTCTAAAATTATATCTAGAAAATGATTAGCGCCAACTTAATTTCTTTAAATAAGTACGTTTAGTGATTGTTTATTGACATCTGACAGAAGAACGAAAAATGATCTGTATGTTTTTTTTAGATCTTAATTATTCGATTTAGACAAACATTATTTACTTCTGATTCATTTAAATCTTAGGCAAATATGGGTGAAACGTAACTCTCTGATCATGTAAAATGAAAAAAAAAATTAAATTTGGCATTATGAGAAATTTTTGAAAATTTCATGTCAACGGCACTAGTTTGTATATTATTTTCGAGTCTACAAAATGATTTACTTAAGATCTGATCACATGAAATTGTCCCACAATATCAAAATTAAAGAAATAAACATGAAAGATAACAATTTTATTTCATGATATAAAATGGTCTCAAAATTTCAAAATTAAAACAAAATTTTTATTTGAAATTGATGATCTATTTTTAACGGGTGTCTTGTAAGTGTTGTAATGACTGTGTACTTCCAGTTAGCAAATATTTTATTCAATGTACTGGGGTTTTCAGCCACATCATGCTTCGCAAATTGAAAATGGTAAAAATTATTATATTCTCAATATAAAAATAATTACAACCTTAAAATCCAACCAACGCCCGTGCTCCCACGATACTTTAATAATTTTCTCTGACGTTTTACTGCTGATGGTGGTTATGTCAAGTACCCGAAACTAGTTCAGTGAATAAAATTATTGTTAATTGGAAGTACACAGTCATTGCAACACTTATATTTTTTTTAAAATTTAGCCATGTTATAAGATTCAGTTGAATGGCAATGAATTATAAAACGTCACTTGTACGTGACGAGGAATGAGAGTGGGACGTTATTAATGAATTGTGCACCGAAGGATGTAAAACTAAAATGGACACAATTACCATTAGAATAAGAATAGAAAAAAGCGAACCGCAAATAACATCTCTTCTCATCACGGCCTCCCAAGGCCGCCGCAAAAGGTGAAGGAATGGAAAGTTATTGCAAATTCTTACGCTGCAATCAATATTAATCGCGCAAGAAATTAACCAGGAAAAAAAGGACAATAAATTACAGCTGAAATATCTGAATAAAATCTAATCAACAAAATTACATTTTGAACTAGGTATAGTCGTAATCACGAGAGCTGTAAAAAAAAATATTACGCACAAATAAATGCAACAATAAACTACAACCGTCTGTTCTCTGAAGGTTGTGCACACACTTAAAGCTGTGAGAAAAAAATTGTTGATGGATTATCATAGATCGTGTTTGAGTACATATTCTAAAAGTATTTTTGTGTGGACAGTAGAGTGGTTCTTATTTTAGAAGTATATGAAAATCAACGGGACAACCCGGAAACTTGTTCGTATAGATGAAAAACTAATAACCGTAAATTTTGAGCCATATCGAACATTGCGTAACCGAGCCCTAGCCCTCTAAAATTAGAAAAAGTGGGTTTATTCCCTTTTTTCTCATTTTGGTCCACCCTAATATTAAACGGTCCACCCTAATGGCCAAATTATATATTATGTCGATAGAGGACATTAATGTGAATCCAAAACGTGTTTATTTGTTGAAATTGGACTAAAATTGACGAACTTATTAATGTTTTACGAAACTACAAGCCAAAGATCCAAAATATCGGCCGGAAAATCAAAAACCCTGGACTAAAAGTAAAAAATGCAGACCGAAAACTTGAGAATTCAGGTAAAGGAAAATTAATTTGCCATTTTCACCCCCAAAATAATAAGCTCAGAGTAAATTTCTGGCCAGAAACTCGGAAATAATAGCCAGAAAATAAAAAATTAAATCACCCAACAAAATCAATCATTCAAGTTAAAAAATCTAAAAAATACGAAGATAATCATAAATTTCGAAAATTCGGGACTAAAAATCAAAAACGCAGATTAAAAAAATTGAACAAAATTTCGGCCAAAATAAGGAAAAATTTATACAGCAAAATCGAAAATGCAAGTAAAAAATCTAAAATAGAGGCCAAAAAATGAAAAATCAACAATCGTGGCCAAAAATCAAACATTTTGACTCGGGTCTAAAAATAAAAAATGCAGACCAAACAAATCGAAATTTTCTGCCAAAATAAAGGTAATGTAGGACAGAAGATTCTGAATTTAGACTACGAAATCGAAAATGCAGGTCAAAAATCAGAAATATATATTTAAAAAAATCCACAATCGGGACCAAAAAATCAAAAATTTTGACCAAAACTCGAAAACTCTGGTTTAAAAATAAAAAATGTAGACACAATAATCAATCATTCAGGTTACAAATTCAAACTATAGGACCAAAAATAAGAAATTCGAGCCTAAACATAAAAAATACGGACAAGAAAATTGAAAATTTAGGCCAAAATAAAGAATATTTCGACTGAATGATCACAAAAGACCAAAAAATTAGTCAACAATCGAAAAAAACAGGCCAAAGATCTTAAATATGAGCCAAAAAATCAAAAATCCCGGTCTAGAAATAAAAAATGGTGACCAAAAAATTGAAAATTCAAGTAAAAGAAAAACAATTGTTCTTATATATTTTTATATTAATAGAATTAATATAGTAGTAATACAATTTATTGAAACTCAGTTTACAAAAGAGCTACAAATGGCCATTGACCGAAGTCTTTCAGCCTTAGAATTAATATAATTTTTCATAATTTCGCGCTCTGTTAAAAAAATTCACACAATTTGATAAAGGTGTGTGTCCAACTCTTTCCAAAATCATCATGTCGAGTTCAAGTTCACGTGCTGTTCAAGTAAAAAATTGGTTTTGATATTTATCCAGATTCTCCCAAAATCAGAATTTTGAATAAAGTTTGAGTTATTTTGGAAGGTTTTAAATCGTTGGCAGTTTTTATATTTATTTTAAGCCACCAAAATTATAACAATCTTTTTCCGATAATTCGCACTGATTACAAGAAATTATCACAAAATCTGATGATGGTGTGTAAGTATTTGTTTACTTAATAATAATCTTTAATGATTTTTGAGTAATTTTAGAAAATTTTGAGTCCACAACAATTGTTTTTGTATTTTTTTGAGAGCATTAAAATTATTACAATTTTCATAATTTCACGCGCTGTTCGAATAGAAATATCGCAAAATTTGGTTCAGGTGTGTATCCAGATTTTCCCAAAATCGTAATTTCGAATGATTTTTGAGTTATTTTGGAAAGTTTTGATTCAATGGCAATTGTCTTTATATTTATTTAAAGCCATCAAAATTTTAACAATTTTTCACGATTTTTCGTGATAACTGATTACATAAAATCTGCTGATTTTTCACATAATAATAATAATTTCGAATGATTTCTAAGTAATTTTAGAAAATTTTAAGTCGACAACAATTGTTTTTATATTTGTTTGAGAGCATTAAAATAATTACAATTTTCCATAATTTCGTGCGCTGTTCAAATAAATGTACACAAAATTTGGTTTTGGTGTGTATCCAGATTATTACGAAATCATAATTTCGAATGTATTTTGAGTTATTTTAGAAAGTTTCAAATCGATGGCAATTATTTTTGTATTTATTTGAAATCATTAAAATTACTACATTTTTTCATAGTTTCGCGCGCTATTGAAATAAAATTTATGTAAAATTTGACGTTGGTATGGATCTATCTTTTCAGGAAAACATAATCTCGATTGAATTTTGAGTAATTTTGAAAATAGAACCATAACCACAAGCATTGCATTTATCAGTGAAGGGATCTCATCTGCTTTAGACAAGTGTAAAATAAGTGACAGAAATGCCGCGCATCTTCTAATTACCGTCGATAAGAGATTAGGTCACAAAACATCGAAATATGATATAATTGAAACATTCACAACTCTGTCAATTTTAGTTAGATTTTAACAAATAAATTCGTTTTGAATTCGTATTAACATCCTCTGTCGGCACAGTATATCATTTGACCATTAGGGT
This sequence comes from Ocypus olens, assembly GCA_910593695.2. Classification (NCBI taxonomy): domain Eukaryota; kingdom Metazoa; phylum Arthropoda; class Insecta; order Coleoptera; family Staphylinidae; genus Ocypus; species Ocypus olens. The sequence goes on from OU343048.1 coordinate 3,629,373, forward strand.
GGACCGTTTAATATTATTGGGGCTAAAATGAAAAAAAGGGGAAAAAAACGATTTTGTTTTCAAATTTTAGACGCCCAGGTCTCGGTTAGGCCATGATCGATATAGCTCAAAATTTACAGTTATAAGTTTTTTATCTATACGAACAAGTTTCCGGGTTGTCCCGTTAATTTCCACATTCTTCAAAACTCCACCATATATGCTAAAACCACTCTAGTGGATAGGGTGGGTGTTCTATTTTTGAGTTACACACCAAAATTGTATTTTTTTTACAAGTTAAGTGCGTTCGACGTGTATACACGTCAAACACAACTAACCGATTAAGTTATAACAATAATCTTTTCAGAAATGCTATTTTTTATCAAATAAAAATATAAACCTTTCTTGTTTTTCGTAAACTTTACAACAGGATTCTGCGTTCGACGTGTATATTCGAGATGGCTTGATTTTAATTCCGCACTCTGTGAGGAGTTTTTAAAATTAATTCCGCAGTTAACAGGTTAATGGAATACTCTGTATTTTGTTCAATATTTAAATAGACCTCGTCCATTATGCAATTGACATTCATGACACCAGTGCAAACATTTTTGAAGTAACTTTGACTACTCATGATATTCTAGGTGATTATACCATATGTATAAAAAATATTTTTTTTTTAAATTAGTTCAGCACGTTGTTGCCTTTATATCATATGAACAACTGGCGGCGAAAACGTGATGCGACGTATCAAACCTGCAACGTACGTTCCGAATTACAAAGCCACCCTTTATCTAAATAATTTTTATCCGTATGGTATTTTTCAATCGTAAAATAAAATAATACGCAGATTATACAATATAAAATTATAAATTCATCATATATTTAACATTTATTCACCATTTAAAATGCATTGAATAGAATTCGTAAACATGTAAATATCATTATGAGTACACAAATGTGATCTTCCACACACAAAACATTATGTCACTACTAATTAAAGTGTTAAATTAGCATTTACAACTTGGCATTATCCCGAAATGTATTCATAAATGCAGACACTCTGTGTGCACCGTCCCCATCAATAAAATCCTTCTTTACTTTCACAGCCCGATCTGACCGAAAGTCCCCTCCCAGCAGCAATTCATTAACAACCATCCATCCACTTGCATTTAGGTATAAATGGGATGAATGCATCTACCAGAAGCACAGTTCTGTGATAACTACAAGACAATACCCAACACACAGCCAAGATGAAACTGGTCGGTGATTTTTGATTTAATAGTGTGATCGTGATTGAATTTAATGATTGGATTACATTTGCAGATCGTAGCTTTCGCCGCTCTTGTAGCCGTCGCCATCGCCGCTCCTCAGGGCAACGACAAGGATGCCGTCGTCTTGAGGAATGATTTGGATAACATTGGTGTTGATGGATACAATTTTGCGTAAGAAATGAAAGCTTTAGTTAAAATAGTAATATTAATGGATAAGTTGAGACTTTAAGATTGTTAAAATGAGGCAGTTGGTTGGTTGAAATAAGAAGTACTTCAAACTGTGTTAATAACAACAGACAATAGTCAGGTAACTTTCGACGTTTTTTTTACCACCTGACAATGGACTACCACATAGTAACTGTCGCAACCATCATCTTCGTACAGACAATAGTTTTATTTCTCAGTTTAATTAAATTTTCCCAATACAAATTTGTGCCCTATCAATTTTAATTGTGATTATTTTTTTATAGTTATGAAACGAGCAATGGAATCTCCCAACAAGAACAAGGACAAGTGAACAACGCCGGATCAGAGAATGAAGCCATCGCCGTCCGTGGATCTTTCACCTACACCGGTAATGATGGAGTTACTTACACCGTCAACTACGTCGCTGACGAGAACGGTTTCCAACCGGACGGAGCTCACATTCCGCAATAAAATTCTGACTGATTTTTTTTCACTGTAAATAGAGCACATTGCACCCAAATAAAAATTTTATACGTTATAAATTATTTGATTATTTTCTATGAAAAATTATATATTACATACCACAACTGTCTACTATCCCTTTCAAAAGTTCTGGCCCCTGTGTTTGAACATTCATAAAACAAAAACCATTCACTGAAACAATGTAAATCGAAAAGGAATATCAACATTATTTATTTCTGTGTAACGTGTTTTAATTTCATAATTTTCAGTATTACAATTATTTACGTTCTGAAGACTATATTAAAAAATGTACAGTTTTTTTGCCTTAATTTTGGAATACGCACTTTACTAATTATTTTCTCTTAATCCATGAGATAGAAAAAATTGATTTTTTTTTAGGCCATGCAATACACTGTTGAATATATGTCAGAATTTTTTAAAGTTGTATTTCTTTATAACTTGCAGTAAAATCGGAATTTTATTATCAAGTAATATTTTTCCTGTCAATAGGAATATCAATTAAATTTTTACGGCATTGCAATATAATACCTTAATTTAAAGCATTTTATGTATAAAATCAAAATTACCATTAACGATGGAATTACTACAGCAATAATTAAAGTTTAGAAGAGGACAGACCATGCGTGCCAAGGGACGATGCGACGAGTAGTGTTAACGTTTGACGTGCTTTGTTCAAAAAACATTATGTATTAATTTTGTTACTTCACATTCTTCGTAATTTTCGAAAAACCCTTTTTCTTATTAAATGAGATTGCCCGTCATCATAAAAATATTAATAATAAATAAAGTTACAATAATTTGGGCAAAATATGTACATCATCCGAGAGCTAATACATTCCTCTATACATGTTTTCATTTGTAATATATTTTTTTTATTTAAATAATAAAAAAATCTACAGCAGGTTAATTTACAGTATATCGTCAAAACGCGTCAAAAACCGGACTTTTCGCAATACTTTTAATAATCACAATTTAATGAGTTGCCTAATGCTATTGAAACTTAAGTATGTTATTTACAATTGTCTCAAATATTCTATATATATTTTTTAATTTTTTTGGCCCCTCCGTTTTTTTCCTATTCCCTGTTAAACACAGGGGCCAGAACTTTTGAAATGGATAGTAGGTAGTGCTAAAAGATTTTTTTTTTTATGAGACATAATATCTTGCATACCACAAGTATCTATGTCGTAAAAAAGACATCCACAGAAAAGACTAACCATTCAAGGTCACACTGATACTGTTAGTTAATGCGTCATTGAAAAAACTAAAACTTTCGTATGAAACATTTCTTTCCAAAATCCGTATTTTTGGAAATGTTCAAAAAGTTTTCGCAATTTTTAAAATCTTCCCAAGAGTTGCCAATAAAAATTTCTTTGCTTCCATATTTCTAAAGTCTCAAGACTTAATTCTGAAAGTTTCGTTGATTAACTCTGCCATAATCAAGGTCATACAAATACTGTTATTTATTGCCTAATTGAAAATCCTAAAATCTCACAGCTTTTATATGAAACATTTCTTTCCAAAATATGTATTTTTGGAAATGTTGTTACCTAATTTTTTTACCATTGAAGTTGAAATTTATTAGCGCCAATCAATTTCTGATGAAAAAAAGGGTGTACTTCAATGGTCTACGATGTTTATTAAAAAAGTTGATTTTTTCGATTTTTTCCATTTTCGAGTTTCTTTTGCAGACGCGTCACGGGTTTCAAATTGTCATTTGTTCTTGCGAAAGTACATTTTCTGAAGCGTCTTGAAGAGATCTTTCCAGTGATGTGTAGAAACCCTGAATCGAACCAGTGGTTTCTTCAGAAAATTATTTCAAAGCCAATTTTTGAGAAAAAGTAAGAAGGGGGGACCCTTGGGTAGTTTTTCAGGTTTTCGTTAAAAATTTTAAATCGCCAATTTTATTTGAATCCGACTAATTTGCCTACGAGGAGCACGGATTTGAAAACCGCGTTCAATTTGGAGTTTTCGTTTAGCCGCTAGAGTCGTTCAAAATCTGAAAAATCGATTTTTTGTGAAAATTTTCTGGTGACATGCTATTTTTTTTACTATTGAAGATAGTTGAATTTTTTTGACGCCAATCAATTTCTCTCGTTCTTCTGATGAAAAAGCAGGTATACGATGATTATTAAAAAAGTTGATTTTTTCGATTTTTTTCCATTTTCAAGTTTCTTTTGCTGACGCGTCACGGACTTAAAATTGACATTTGTTCTTGCGGAATCTAACCGGTGGTTTCTTCAGGAAATTATTTCAAAGCCAATTTTTGAGGAAAAGTAGGAAGGGGGTACCCTTGGGTAGTTTTTCAGGTTTTCGTCAAAAATTTTAAATCGCCAATTTTATTTGAATCCGACTAATTTGCCCACGAGGAGCACGGATTTGAAAACCGCGTTCAATTTGGAGTTTTCGTTTAGCCGCCACGGCCGTTCAAAGTCTGAAAAATCGATTTTTTGTGAAAATTTTCTGGTGACACGCTAATTTTTTTACTATTAAAGATGGCTGAAATTTTTTAACGCCAATCAATTTTTCTGATGAAAAAGAAGGTATACTTCAATGGTTTACGATAAATATTTAAAAAGTTGCATTTTTAGAACAAAAGTTCCAAAGGCTGTACTGTACTATATTTTCAAGTTTTCGTCAAAAATTAAAAATCATTAATTTTAATTGAATCCGACTAAGTTGCACACGAGGAGCACAGTTTTAAAAACCGCGTTCCATTTGGAGTTTTCGTTTAGCCGCTACGGCCGTTCAAAGTCTGAAAAATCGATTGTTCATGGTGACACGCTAATTTTTGCAAAAATTTGTACCGTTCGTTTTTGGCCTACAATGTACATTATCAATTATAAGTTTCAAGGTAATTTCAAGGTCAACTTGTAATTTTTAAGTGGCATACTTTAATTTTTATTGGGGCAACGCACAGTGGGACAGAATGGCCAAAAAAGTGATCATTAGGCTGAATCATATTATGTTGGAAATATTAATGAAAATGGCCTAATACAATTCTAAAACATATTTTTAATAATTTTTAGTAATAATATGTTACTTAGTAACCGTAATTGCGTTACTAAGTAACGGAAACGTCGAAAAATTAATTCGAGAGTTTTTCAAAAAAATTGTATTACATGCAGTTAACGTTAAACTTTTGGGTTGCATGACACTGTAAACATTCCTAAGGATGTAAATTTTACTTTTTGATCATCGGCACCTTTTTGTAGCCAATCACAGACATCAATTCGATTTTTTTTTTAACTACGATATCTAAAAAGTGGTATAAAATGGTATTAATAATAATAATAATAATCTTTATTCACAAAATAATGTACATGGAAAACGGTTTCATATTACATTATAAAGAATAACGTCAAACAAATTATTGAATAACTTTCAGAAATTAAAGAGAATTTAATACAGTTTCGTTTTTTGTTATTGTTGGCTGCGACCGTCTGCGACCACGTGACTTAGATAATAAAATGTATAGTGCGAATTTCGCTGCCCAAATCGGAAAGGACTAATAAAAGTCCCTAATCTAGCGCAAACATGTAGTATATTAATTCCAAAATGGTAAAATTTCTGTTTTTCCTATTTTTTGACATAAAAAATCTAAAGAAATCGAATCGGAAATTATTGTTTGTCTAAATCGCTTAATTCCCCATATGTGCAATTGGAAGTAATAATAATTATTTAAACAATTTCTTATGATTTTCATGCAATGTGAACCGTTTTCGCTCTTGGTGACAACGAAAACCTCGATGATCACTTTTTTGGCCGTTCTGTCCCACTGTGCAACGGAGTCTGAGAATTAAAGCCAATTTTTTCTCCGGCGCTTACATTTTGCAATATTTAATTTTAAGACAATCTGTAGCTGATTTCAAAAATTATTTGTGTCGCAATTTATAAAACCCACTGTATATAAATTATTTTAAATTATTTATTGCGCGTTTCTTAACACACCTGTAATATAGTCACATGCAACTAGCACCAAACACCTCTTAGGATTTTTTTTATCCCGAGCGGATCTGTGGCCGACTTCAAAAATTTACTTCGCAGGCAACGATTTTTTTAATTAAAATTGCAAACAAATAATTCAATTTCTAATAATTAATAAAGATATTGTACTAGTATTTAATTGTGATGGTGAAGGTAGTAAAATCCGCGGCTGGAAGATTCAATAATTAAATAAATAAAATTAAAGGTGAGGAATATTCAATTGTTAATTAAATGTAATGTAATGTAATGTAATGTAATGTAGTTTATTCGTGTTCATACTTGTAATAAGTTTACACTCGTCAGTTACAAATGAATCTACAGATAGTAATATATTATAAAATTGACAAATAAAATACTCGTAAAAACTTAACCTAGAGATAAAACTAATAAATACTAATATGTGCGGTAAATGTTAAACTTGCACAAAACACATTGAATAAAATTAGCACAAATGTTGACATTTCGGATTGCATAAAAAAAATACACTGTGATTTTTCGCAAAAATCTTTAGGTCATCCTTTATTAGATGACTTGATTAACATTTAAACACACTGTTCGAAATATTTCATTATCCCATTAATAAAATCTTTCCACACTCTGCCCGATCTGACCGAAAATCCCCACCTGGAACATCAACGACAGGTATAAATTGGATGACCACTGCGGCTACAAGCACAGTTCTGTGATAACCAGAAAATAATCATGATGAAATTGGTCAGTCATTTGTGATTAGTAATTGAGGTTGCATCTAATTATCGGATTGTATTTACAGATCGTCGCTTTCGCCGCCGTTGTCGCTGTTGCTCTCGCCGCTCCTCAGAGCAATGAGAAGGACGCGGTCGTCTTGAAGAACGAATTGGATAACATTGGTGTTGATGGATACAACTTTGCGTAAGAAAATGTTGGATATTGAAAATATTCAAAATTGTTGTTGAATAATATATTCTATCCAAAATTGGGTGTAATAATCGAATTACAGTGGTCATTTGAGCCATGTAATGTTGCTCATTACTCCCTAGTGAGAGAATAAGTTTTTCTCACGGAATGCATAGATCCTTCAAAGGATTTTTGAAATATTTCAAATTGACACCACGTACGTCAAAATTTTATAAACATTATTTCAAACGATTTTGGACAAAATTTTATATTATACTCATATGTTCTCATTAGTTCCTTAAGAAAATTACGTAAAACTTTTTCTTGCGGGATTAATTGCGTAAATTCCACATTCGTATGATAAATAACTATTTTAAACTTCATCACACAAAAGCAAAGTTTTACGATGATGAAGACCATTACTGCGTGTAATTTAATTAATTATTAACGATGATCTTAAATTATTAAAAACTATAGTCCAGTAAAATTAGGTTTTCATCTTGCATTTAACCATGGGGTTCAAATTTTTCCAGAAATGTGTAGGGAATTTTATCAGTTTTAATTTTGAAAGTTATAAAATTTTGTAAAAAAGTTCCTGGAAAAATTGGAACACCATGATTTAATGCGAGATGAAAACCTAATTTTACTGGACTATAGTCTTCAATAATGCATTTAAGATCATCGTTAGTGATTAATTAAATTACCACGAAGTAATATTCTTCATCATGTATTCAATGTACGATTCGCCACTATTTTGAACTAATTTGACTGGACTACTACTAAAACCGACGATTCCGTGGATTTAACATGTTGCGATTATCAAGCAACTGGTTTTGACTAGAAGACCTTTATTATTAAAATATGACAAAATGATTATTTTCTTATTAAAAATAATCTTCCATACTACCACAATTATAAAAATTTATATAAATCCATCATTTAGTGGGCTGAAAGACTTAGGTCGCTGGCCCATTGTATTGCCCTCCTATTCCTCTTCATCATTGAAATATTTCTTACAGTTATGAAACCAGCAACGGAATCGCGCAACAAGAACAAGGACAATTGACCAACGCCGGAACCGATAACGAAGCCATTGCTGTCCGTGGATCTTTCACCTATACTGGTGCTGATGGAGTTACCTACACCGTCAACTATGTTGCTGATGAGAACGGCTTCCAACCACAAGGAGCCCACATCCCACAATAAACTTATAACAATAGAACAAAATAAAATAAAATAAAATTGAAAAACCTTAAGAATTGATTTTATTATATCGTTATATTCCATTACCAAAAAAAAATTAATTCCAATAGTTCCAATAGACTATTGAAAAAAAAAAAATTATTGGTACACCCAAATAAACAAAATAACTTGATTTGATCAGCAGAATAAGCAAAATTGTTTTATTACAAGAAAATATTGTTCCACTCTCAAATATGATTGCAGTAGTCTAAAAAGTAAGAAGAGGCAAATAAAAATCATCATCTTAAATTAAAGACTTAAATTCCCTTACTTGATTATAGATGAATAAAACTACAATGAAAATTTAACTTTCCAAGTTGAATTTTTAGTATTAATGCATTGCTTGACTTTGCTTGTCACTTTTCTTGCCGGACATGGCATTTAAAGTTTGCAACCAACCAAGATTGCATTATTTTGCAGTATATCTAACCTGAACATTTGTTGGTACTTATTTAGTGGATTTTGCACTTTTTGCATAAAATGTTATTCTTTATACTAATTTAAATTTGTGTTATACCAACAAAGTAAAAGTGTTTATATTATATTTACAACATGTATAACGAAGTAGAAGCCTCTACCATAAACAATATAATTTAATGCATTTATTTCCAAATTGTGTTCTTTTTTTTGGGAATTTGAATCTTAAATACAGTCCTGTTATTTAAGATTCAAATGCCCAAAAAAAGCCTTAAAATGCATTAAAATAATATAAAGGATAAAAATTGCTAAATGCTCTAAATTAGTATAAAGAAACAGACTGGCAGGAAATTATGTAAAAAAATGTAATCATATTAAAAGGTTGTTAATAAAGATAATACATATACAGTATAAAGAATATTATTTTGTGCATTTATTATCGCTTGCCGTTAGAAGTATTAAAATTGGATTTCATTTTAAGTATAAAGTTAAAGTCATTTATAAAAATACCATGATACTATGAAACGAAACTCAATCTAATCATTTCAAATTTTCATTTGAAGCTTAGATAGATTATATTAAATATAAAGTAGGTCTGAAGATAACGCCAGAAAACGCCTGATTCTTCTTAGATGGACCACCCAGTATAATAACAAATAAAAGTAATTATTATTTCAGTGACGAATACGTTTGGATTTGTATTACGGCATTGGTGCATTCCAATATATGAATCCGCATCACAGTATTTGATGGATTTACTGGAGAAAGTGCGTGCAGTAAGGTTTTTTTTTTAAGAATCTTTGCCAATAAAGCAAATATGCATTAAGCCTCATACGTTTTATGCAATTAACATGTTGCCTGAAATTATGTACTTTGCGTTCCCGTAGAAATTTAGTTGATTAGTGTGTATTATGTAATAAATTGTTCGTACTTAATTAACAACACTAGGTTTGGAGTTTGTACCAATCCTTTTTCTATATTTCTAGCGACTTGAAAAATGCAGAATTGAAATATTGAGTTTATGAATGAATATTTTAAAAATTAGGGTCAGTGTTGACCATTTTTTGTAGAATTATAGGACACAGTCTATTTAGAGTAAGTTTAGAAAGTTTGGATATTGTATCAATTGTTTTTCCATATTTTGAGGACTTGGAAAATGTTAGACTTTTTTAAGTGTTCAAGGTTGATCAATTCGAAATCTAGAGGTATTGGCCGATTTTATAGAATAACAAGGTATACTTTGATCAATGGATCTTTGCGTGTACGCCATTGATAGCCGAAAAGTTTGGATATTGTATCTATTGTTTTTCCATATTTTGAGGACTTGGAAAATGTTAGACTTTTTTAAGTGTTCAAGGTTGATAAATTCGAAATGTAAAGGTATTGGTCGATTTTATAGAATAACAAGGTATACTTTGATCAATGGATCTTTGCCGATAGCCGAACCTAGTTTCGACAATATTTTCATGCGCTTACTTCCACGATAAGTTAAATGAGGCTAAAAATGTGTGTACTTATGTCGTCCAAAGCGAGAACACTCCGTTTTCGGTAATGACGCACACGCAAAGATCCGTTGATCAAACTATATAATCTGTTTTGAGTGAATTTGAAAGTCTTAAGTTTGTTGCAAAATATAAAAACTTCTTTTTTGCGAAAATAAATTAAACTTTTAAAAAAATTATTCTAAAATTATTTGATTGGATAGGTGCTATGGATTTTAAGAAAATAATCCTGGATATAATTGCTGCAAGAAAATGAACGTCCCAGTAACAAATATGGCCGTGCTAGTAAATAAACTTCCCAGAAATTGCCCTGGGAATTCAACATTTATTTCGGCACATGCCTAAAACTTAAACAGATTAATCTTGAATGACGTATCTTTACAAGTGCCCAAATAAAACTATCCGGATCTTCGCAGCAGCAAAAATCAAATTTTGATGACCAAAAATTAACTTTTTTACAGAAATTACACATTTGACTTGATTGGTGCTTTAAATTTTAAGAGAATAATTCTGAATAACTTGTAACCCTATCTGACCTGTGTAAAGTGTACGACTAAAGCACCAATAAAGTATTATTTTTATGTCTATAATTGCTCAAAGAAAATTTTGCGAGCTTTGCAGTGACAAATATGGCTGCGCTAGGAAATAAATTTTGATAACCGAAAATTTACTCTGTGAGTAATAATAAAATGCTATTTTCCGGTTTTAAATATCACCTCAAATAACGAAGAAATAAAGAGAAAAAGAAAGTCAGTTTTTTCAGTTTTTTTTTTTAACAACTAGAAAACAAAATATTATAATTATTTTTTTTCAGCGGATTATTAATCAGCATAAAATTCTGCAAAAGTGCCGAATTTAAACATACCATCTATTATGTTTAAATTCGGCACTTTTGCAGAATTTTATGCTGATTAATAATCAGCTGAAAAAAATTAATTATAATATTTTGTTTTTCTAATAAGCGAGATCCCCATGGTGAGTCTCGAATTTGAAACACCCTGTATGTAATCCAGAATACACTGCATAAAATTTGCACATAAATAATTATCTAATCACTAATTTAGCTACTACACAAATCTTGAAATCAATTAACATTTACCAAACGAAAAATTCCCAAATGAATTTACATATATAAAAAAAAACTGCACCATCCCATCAATAAAATCCGCCTTTACTTTCATTACCTGATCTGACCGAAAATCCCCACCTTCTCTGTTTCATTCACAATGATCCGCTTGTATTTAGGTATAAATTGCTCGGCTGCATCTGCCACAAGCACAGTTCTGTGATAACTCGAAAATCAACACACCACAACAACAAAAAAACATGATGAAATTGGTCAGTGATTTTTTTTTTAATAGTGTGATCGTGTGATTGAATCTAATAATTGGATTACATTTGCAGATCGTCGTTTTCGCCGCTCTTGTAGCCGTCTCTCTCGCCGCTCCTCAAGGTAACGACAAAGACGCCGTCGTCCTGAAGAGTGATCTGGACAACATTGGTGTCGATGGATACAATTTTGCGTAAGAAAATTATATTATTAGTATAATAATCAAGATAATTTATAGGTGAGATTAGTATAGATTTATTACTAGGATACATAATACCCTAGAGCCATAAAACTTCGAAGATACAATTTTGCGTAAGAAAATATCATTATTGGTATAATAATCAAGATCATTTATCGGTGAGATTTGTGTGGCTAATATGGATGATCGTTATAATTGAATGCTGAACTTATGAATGGTACCTAAAATTAAGGAAGTCTTAAAGTGATTTTCTTCAAAAAAACAGTATTCTATAATTAATGTGAAAATCAATAACTACAATTTAAAACGAAGAAATGTCATTGTGCATACATCGGGAACATTTGATCAATTGTAATATCGTGTGAGCCATAAAATTTTGTTTCCGAATTGGCTGTGAGATAAATGAGGTGTGTCGCATATTATTACGTCATGAGGCTGGATTAGTTTAATGGAAGTATATTAAAAAAAAAAAGAATTAATCTCAGACATGACTGCTATGTATCTCTCTCTGGCATAGCCAACTCTGAAACAAAATTCTGTGGCTCACACCTTACTATTTAATATGCATTCATCAAATAGTAAAGTCCAAACTAGAATTCTTTGAAGATTTATGAAAAAAATGTTTATAATAAAATTGTATTTTGTGATTTCTTAAACATAAACATTATTTTTTTTATAATAACAAAAGTACGGAATTTTTATTAGAAATAGTAAATACTTGACCAATTAATGTTGGGAATTTTTTTTTTGACTTGGGTAGGTCAATCACATCAGTTGTTGTATTTGTACTTGGCAATTGGGAATTTTAAATATGATATTTTAATTCCTCTATAATCTTGATTTTAATATCTTTTTTGACTGTCAGGTATTGTAATTGAAAATTTTCGAAGCTTTTCGAAAATTTTGAATAACTCTTTGATTTCAATTCTTTTTTTGTAGTTACGAAACCAGCAACGGAATCGCGCAACAAGAACAAGGACAATTGAACAACGCCGGATCGGAAAATGAAGCCATCGCTGTCCGTGGATCTTACACCTACACCGGTAATGATGGAGTTACATACACCGTCAACTACATTGCTGATGAAAATGGTTTCCAACCACAAGGAGCCCACATTCCACAATAAGATTATGACTGTAATTTTTCAATGTAAATAGAGCACCAAAATAAAAAAAATTAAAACCAAAAATACATAACGAGTTGATTTTATTGGTAGAAACTATAGATTTTAGTTTCAAGCCCATTTAAGAAGTGAAGTGACGAGAGAGAAAGAAACAATACATCTGAATAAAAATAAATCAAGAATGAATTAGTAGATTTGATGAATGTTTCGTATTTTAACCCTTTGCACTCATATTTTTCAAATTTTAGTGACCAAAATTTAATTTTTCCAGAAATTTGTTTAGAAGTTCGACAATTTCAAGTATCATGCTTGAAATTTAAGAAAATCAAAATATCCTAAAGAAAATTATATGAACTGCACATAACAAAAATATTTCTGGTGGAATTTGTCTCATTTCTTAAATAATAATTAATTAAATTAATTTAATTTCTTAAATAAAAAAACAAAAAAAACAAAATATTTGTACACAGTCGTAAAGAGAATAAAAAGAGCTACAAATTTAGTGAAATTAAAAAAATGGCTTCCATTAAAGAAATAGCGATGACGTCATTACGCAAAGGGGTGGGGGTAATTTTTTATTTGGAGCGTTCCACAGCCAACGTTTGCACTGTATGAACTGCACATAACAAAAACGGCTCCATGTATAGCTAAAATTCTATTTTTAAAATTGAAGATTTTTCAGAAATTTGTTCAAAAGTTTCCAAATGTTTGCTGTATAACGAAGATCAATAAACACTATTATTATTATTATTATTATTATTTCAGGTATCATAAGAATTTAAATAAAATCACAATTTCCTAAAGGAAGCAAAATGATTTGTATGGTTAAAATTCTATTTTTTTTTTCAAGAATTCCTATATTTATTGCAAGTCCTTGAAATTTTGACAAGTGTATTTTTAGAATGTATAAAACGAAATTATTCAAACTTTCCAGTAATAAAAATTGAAACACCGGAAGCAAATTTGGATCATCAAAAATTAACTTTTTCCAGTAATTGTTTTAATAAGTCTAAACCAGTTCTAACCGTAACTTAAAATTTTTATAGATTAATCTTAAATACTGTGCGTCTCCATAATTGTCAGTATTAATAATGGCTGCAGTGGAAGCAAACTTTTATGACTAGAAATTAACTAAATTGCACTTTAGGAATTCCATATTTATTTCGGCAGAAATTACAAATTTTAACAAATCCATTTTTTTCGATGCACCATAGAGTAATTTTATACTTCACAGTATCAAAAATTTGTAACTGTGAAATTCGTAAATTTTTATTGGTAAAAATATAAAATTTTGAAATATTTTTTTATAAAAGTATAAAGTATAAAATTTACTCTATACAAAATGCATCCGTTAAAATTTTTAGTATCTTCTGAAATAAATATGGACTTCCTAGCTATCTAGCTGCAATGAAAGAACATTGTTTAAAAACTTTTCTTGCTCTAGAAATTCCAAATTTCATACGAAAGCATTTGAGTCAAAAAATTTGGCATGATTTTGGCCGCAAAATTTGTAAGACATTTTAAAAAGGGTACATATCAGAGGGATACTTTAACGTCCATATCACAAGTGAAAAGGAAGCTAGAAGGGAAATAGAAAAGGATAAAAAAATGAAAATGAAAAATTTGCTCCCGCCAAAATATAACAATAAAACAAAATTGTGTATCGATAATTTGAGAAGTGTTTTGATCTTTGCTAGTAAATAGACATATTATTATCTATGGCATGATGGACAAGGGGGGCTTAATGCAGAAGAATGTTCATTTTGTTTTCATTCTCCTCATTAATTTTTTTTTATATCCTGAAATTTTGACTTCATGTGAGTTAGCAGGTTATAAGATATGTGCATGTAAGCTAGGTGTCAAATATAACTGCAAGATCTATCATTGTTATACATTGTTTCAGGGATATACAGAGTGGACCATTTAAAATTATTAAGCGAAATATTTTGAAAATGGAAAGATTTCAGTTGTTTGTCCAAAATATTGGTTTTATTTGTAGGTTTTTCCCGCGTGTCTTAGTTTTTATTCTATCTTTTCTCGTTTTGTTTTCTATCTTCCTGAGGTATTTAAAGTATATAATGTTTTAATTAACTAAATTTGAATAAAAAAATACATTACGCAAAACGCCTAACAAATAACATCACCATTTCTCACAAATGGAAAATTCCATTTACCAACCGAATATGAATAAGTAATGACTTTATTTATACACACACTTTTTTTTACTCATAACATATTAGAATAAAATTAGCACAAATGTTGTAAAAATGACATTTGGAATTAAACACATATGTAAATCGCACAGATGCGATCTTCCACACAAATCATGTCATCCTCAATGAAATCACTCGATTAGCATTTGCCGGCCGGAATTTTTCGAAATGTATTCATAAATACAAACCCATCATCCTTCTTTACTTTCACAGCGTGATCTGATCGAAAGTCCCCTCCTCGAAAATTCATTAACAACCGTCCATCCACTTGCATTTAGGTATAAATTGCTTGGCAGCATCTGACACAAGCACAGTTCTGTGATAGCTCGAAAATAGTACTCACCAAAACCAATACAAGATGAAATTGGTTAGTGATTTTTTGATAGTGTGATCGTGCTTGAATTTAATTATTGGATTATATTTGCAGATCGTCGCTTTCGCCGCTCTTGTCGCCGTCGCCATCGCCGCTCCTCAGGGCAACGACAAGGATGCCGTCGTCGTGAGGAATGATTTGGATAACATTGGTGTTGATGGATATAACTTTGCGTAAGAATCGAGTTACTGGTATTAGCATTGTATGTGCATAGTCTAAAATCTAGATTATTCTTACAATGTTATTTAATACTACTAAATCATGAATCGTGGATATGGTCTAAGGACGAGCAGTAAATTTTGCTGCAAAGATTATATGAATTAATGGAGAATACTCACTGGTATAGTCAGGCCGCGCCATGAAGGCATTTGAGGTGATCAACTTGGACAGCCCTCAAGTGCCTGAGGTTCTCAATAAGCGAACACGAGATGTTGGCTTGCATGCACATTTATCTCCAAAGTTATCAGTAACCTTTTAAGAACCACTTCCGACCCTTCTTTATCTTCTCAGACGCCTTCATAGCGCGGCCAGAGTATATTAGCAGTGTATATGCATAGTCGAAAATCTAGATTATTCTTGCAATGTTATTTAATACTAAATCATGAATCTTGGATATGGTCTAAAGGTGACCAGTAAATTTGACTACAAAGATTGTATGAATTATTGATACTTAAATAGGTTAACATTTATTTATACGTCGAAATTTTGAAAAAGCTAATCATTTAGTCTACGATTACTCTAAAATCCAGAGCATTGTTGCATATTTACTTAATATTGAATCATGAATCATGGATATGGTAACCAGTAAATTTTGCTGTAAAGATTATGTGAATTAAAAATAATTTAAATAAGATCAGATTGATTCATACGTAGACTTTCTTTGAAAATTTGCAGTACAATATGAAAAAAAAAAAACTTTTTATACAAGACAATGTTTGTTGAAATGTGGATGAAATTTGTAACTTCCTGAGGTATACCCAACAATGTGTTTGAGTAATCTAATGCTTCATTATTTAAATTTGGTACGGAGAAAACTTATCAAGAAGATAAAACTTTCGATCTAATATTATTATTTTTTTAAACTATTCAAAGTGTGATTTTTTAAAGATATATGACTTTTACAATCTAGTGTACTTAATAGTAACGTCATGGTGATGGTTGCGACCGTTACTACGTGGTAATTCATTATAGAAACACTGAATAAAACACTTACTAAGTTTTTTACCACATAAATTGTGGTAAAAAACTTAGTAAGTGTTTTATTCAGAATAGTAACGTATTTTTCTGGATTTGTAATTAATTTCTACGAATAAAATAATTCGATTGAGAAGGTGTGTAAGTGATCCAACGCGACCGAAACTCTGTAGCTTCTCCGGTCTAGCAAACTGGAGGTTACAGGTTCGATCCCACACACTTTTAATTCAATTATTTACCGACATCTATTTGCCATTTGAAATTATTCTAAATTAAATGTATTTCTAGTTATGAGACGAGCAATGGAATCTCCCAACAAGAACAAGGACAATTGAACAATGCTGGATCAGAGAATGAAGCCATCGCAGTTCGTGGATCTTACACCTACACCGGTAATGATGGAGTTAAGTACACCGTCAACTACGTCGCTGACGAGAACGGTTTCCAACCAGAAGGAGCCCATATTCCACAATAAGATTTCGACTGATGTTTTCACTGTAAATAGCGCACATTGCACTTAAATAAAAAGAAAATATTACGTTAAATATTGAGTTTATTTTATGACAGAAATGCCTACTTCTCTCTCCGATATTTTCAAATATGTTCAAAGTCGTTGAAGAGAAAAATAACACTAGAACAAAATGCGTAGTTTAAGAAAGAGAGAGAGAGAGAAGATATTTTTGAGATACTTTTACAAATGACCTCAACGCGAAATTGACCAGAGGTGTTTCAGCCTAGTGTAATTTAAGATTTTTATGTCGTATGGACTTTTAAAGTTTTTACTTTAATTTAACCTAGAAATCTTCTTTATTGATTATTTAAAAACTTTTCAATCTCCAATTGTTTGAGAGAAAAGTACCTTTAATTAAAATGTTTTCTTCGTTACGTTTAAGTGGAACCGAAGGTTTGTGGGTGGGCCCTTTCCTACCCTCCAATCCTTAAAACACAAACGAGGGTTTCACAATTGTAAGGTAATCGATAAAAAATAATTTAACTGTTCCTTCGACAAATAAATGCATTTATTAAAAATCTGAAATTTGTTTAAACAGTTGGAGACTGGGGTAGAGCCCGCGCACCACCCTCCGCTTTTAGTTCAATTTAACCTAGAAACGAACCCTCTTTATTTGTACAACTTTTCAATCTTCAACGATTTGACAGAGAAGTGTCATCAATCGAACAACAGAGTTTTCTACGTTAAGTTTAAGTGGAAACAAAGGGTGGTGGGTGACCCCTATCCCACCCTCCAAGTCTAAAAACACAAACGAGGGTTTTACAATTGTAAGGTATTTGATAAGAAAATAATTAAATCGTTTTCTGTTCCTTTAAAAAAATAATTAATGTATTAAACATCTGAGGTTAGTTTAAGCGGTTGGCGACTGGGATAGTACCTGCCCTCTATCTTCCGTTTTTATTTTAGTTTAACCTAAAAACCCCCTTTATTAGTGATTTTGCAACTTTATAATCTCCAACGGTTTGACAGAGAAGTATTTTTAATTGAACAGTGTTTTCTACGTTATGTTTAAGTGGAAAAGAAGAGCGGTGGGTGGGTCCTATCCCACCATTCAATTCTTAAAACACAGACAAGGGTTTTGCAATTGTGAGGTAATCGATAAAAAATAATTAAACTGTTTTCTGTCCCTTCGACAAATTAATTTATTTATTAAATTATTAAAAAACTGAGATTTGATCAAATAGTTGGAGACTGGGAGAGGGCCCATCCACCACCCTCCGTTTTTATTTTAATTCAACCTAGAAACCCTCTTTATTGGGATTTTGTAACTTTTCAATCTTCAACGGTTTGACAGAGAAGTTTCTGTAATTGAACAGTGTTTTCTACGTTAAGTTTAAGTGGAAACGAAGGGCGGTGGGTGGGCCCTATCCCACCCTCCAATTCTTAAAACACAAACAAGGGTTTTACAATTATAAGGTGATCGATAAAAAATAATTAAACTGTTTTCTGTTCCTTCGACAAATGAATTTATTTATTAAAAATCTAAGGTTTGTTCAAATAGTTGGTGACTGGGTTGAGCTCATCCACCATCCTCCGTTTTTATTTTAATTCAACCTAGAAACCCTCTTTATTGGTGATTTTTTTCAATCTTCAACGGTTTGACAGAAGTTTCTGTATTTGAACAGTGTTTTCTACGTTACGTTTAAGTGGCAACGAAGGGTGGTGGGTGGGCCCTATCCTACCCTTCAATTCTTAAAATATATACGGAGGTTGTACAACTATAAATTAATTGAAATTAATCGAATGGTTTTTTGTTACTTCGACATTTACTTTATGAAATATCTGAGGTGCGATGGATGTCCTCCCATCATCCTCGGTTTTCGTTTTAAATTAACCTCAAACCCACTTTATTGGTGGTATAAAACGGATTTTTACTTTCTCAGTACAGTATATGGAAAAGTATTGTTTGTGAAAATTATCACATTCGAAACGACGGAAATATTTATTTTGAGGTTCTCCAAGACAATTTTTAAAAAATATATGAATCTTTGTGTGGCTTTCAGTCTGTACTTGTGGTTTAAAGGATTTTTTTTCAAATTGTTTAAGCTCTCGTTAAAATTATGAAAACCGGAAGTTTGCCGTGTAAATTTTCCGAATTTTTTTTTTAATATAAAAAATATTACAAAAACCAAAAACGATTGCTCTGCGACATTTGTTTCACTAAGTTGATGCAACATATTTTTTCATCAGGATATAAATAATGATTTTTATAAACTCTTCTGAAGTAATAATTAGTATTTTTTTTCTATTTTGCGTCTAAAACAGTCACTAACGCACTTATATGGGTTCGTTAATGGCTCGTCGAGTGCTTTAATAATTTAATTTTTCAAGGTTGGCACCGTTGAAATTCAGAGCCGTCAGCCTGTGCTAAATTTTCGCCGAGATAGTTTTGAGATTATGTAATGTGTGGAAATCGCAAACGATTTTTTAATTTAGAAATGAAATAAAAGGGGCAAATAGAAAAAATACTGTAAAAAACTCGTTCATAAAGCCTTTTTTCGCACTTGTCCATTAGAAAACGCTCGTCGTTTTCTAAACTTGGATGCGTGCAAAAAAATCGCGCTTATTGAACTATTTTTTTTAATATACTATTAAGCAGGGGCGGCTCGTTATGTAGATCCAAAGAGTCATGGCACTACCTGTAGTTTCAAGCTCAGCAAGAATTTTTAATTCTTTCTTAAAACACTTTCGCCAGTTACTTTGGCCTAGGAAGATAAATCGTTCTTTCTTTCTTCAAAAAAAGGAGGGGTGGTATATTGTATAAGTGGCTCTACCATCGACATGTTCCACGAGCCGCCACTGCTATTAAGTACGTCTTAAATATGTATACGGTGGAAAAATTTTGGCTTTGGCAAAGCTTAACGAATGTCATTACTGGATACGTGCCTTTGTTTCGAGCAATAAGTTTAAATAAAGAAAACTATTAAGGCCCTTTTACACTACAAAATTTATCAAATAAGAAGTGAGTAAATTTCTTGTGCAACTTAAAATGTCTACTTTGACAGAGTTAATTGTCTCAAAAATTGAGCCGCAAAAAAGTGGAAGCAGCTCTATTTCGCAGACAATTTCCTTCAGAATCTGTAAAACTTTTAAAGCCGTTTTACACTACACGGTTTATTGAACAAGAAGTGAGTTAATTTCTTAATAACATCATAAAGGAAATTGTCCCAAAAATTGAGTACATTTTACAATCTGACACAATTTACTCTGATACTAGACAATTTAAATTTCACAAGAAAAAAACTCATTTCTTGTTGAATAGATTCAATAAAATGAAACGAAATAATATTTGAATATTCAACCTGTTCGTAACTCTGCAAACAAAATTAAGTCTTACTAAGACTATAAACAACTAACTTATTGAAACAACTACTTCCCTGGCTAGTGACACGCCGGATATTGAATACAAAATAAATTTGCATGTTATTACTAGTACTTGTTGCTTGCTTTTACGCAATTCTACAATTCGACTATTTTACTTTTAAATTGTAACACTAGCTTTTATACGGTTTTATTTGTTTTTAATTTGTACGTTGTGTCCTTATTTTTTTTATAAACAATTGATGTATGTACTATGGTATCAACCCGTAAATTAACAAACAAACAAACAAACAAATATTTGGTAAAATATTCTGTATGAAATTAGACAATTAAAATTGCACAAGAAACAACCCATTTCTTGTTCAATAAATTGTTTAGTGTAAAACGGCGAAATTTTTTCCATAACAAATATAAATCAAAACATAATTTATTCTCACAGGAATGCATAATTTCCCAATTAATTCAATTCCTTCATAATATTATAAGGTTACCGGATTACAAAACAGCTTCAATATCTTAAATTATCCACTGGTGACATTTACAATTTTGGCGATCACTCCACGATTGTAAAATCGCATCTTCTTCACACAATAAAATTAAGATTGCGAAAAAAAAATACTTTCACCGCACCGACGTTACTATAACTGGATGATCGATTCCCCACCAGCGTAAGAAAAAATTAGTATAAATTTGGGTGGCGGATCTAGAAGAGATACAGTTCTGTGATATCAAGGAACCAGCACCAACCAATCTACAAGATGAAACTGGTCAGTTCGTGTGATTTTACCTAGTGATTGTGATTAATTCTAATTATTGGATTGTGTTTGCAGATCGTCGCCTTCGCCGCTCTCGTTGCCGTAGCTGTGGCCGCCCCTCAAGGCGCCGACAGGGATGCGCACATCACGAGGCAAGATTTCGATAATATTGGTGTTGATGGATACAATTTTGCGTAAGTATTTTAACCCAAATTTTCGACCAGCCTCTTCGCAATCGATAAAGACAAGCACTATTGTGGCGTTTGGCGTTTTTTGACCATGTGCTTCAAATAAGCCTTGGGACTCAAAAGGTTAAATACGTTGCTTGGACATTTATTTTTGTGCAATCGATTTTTGGGACATTAATTATAGACAAACTTATCATTGTTAAAATGGACCATATCTTTACGAATAGCACCTACAGTATAATAAGTGTACCTGTTTCTACAGATTTGATACCAGTAATGGGATTTCTCAACAAGAACAAGGACAATTGATCAACGCAGGAACCGACAACGAAGCCATTGCTGTTCGTGGATCTTTCAAATACGTTGGAACTGATGGTGTCACCTACACCGTCAACTACGTCGCTGACGAAAATGGTTTCCAACCACAAGGAGCCCATATTCCCCAATAAGTTTAATTAAGACATAACTAGTGTAGAAAAACATACGTGCCAAAATGAAAATTAAAAAAATATATATTTTTAAAATATTGCGTGATTTCACACCCTTTAAACTAATTTTCGTTACTAGGAGTAACAGCAAGTACTCGCTACGTATAGCATACGTATATAAACACAACCAGCAGCCGCCAAAAATTCAAGGATTCCATAGCACAATACAAATTCAAAGATTGACCATTGACCGCAACAAAATTCAAAGACTCAATTAAACGCTGCGAATTCAAAGATTCTATTTCACGCTATAAATTTATAGGTTTTACGAGGACCACTACAAACGGTCAGACTCCCAGCATCAACCCCAAGGACTTCTCCTCCGAACAAAAAAATAAGAAACAGGTGTGCAGTTAGGTAGCACTTGAAGATGACGACGACCAATGAGAGGAAAAAGCACCAGGTGTTGGCCGAAGCCAGATGACACCTGACTACTTCCAAGAAGTTCACCGACATCCTGACACCTGAAGTGACACCTGAAGACCAAAATTCAAAGACCCCATGGAACGCTACGAATTCAAAGATTTCATTGCACGCTAGGAAGGCAAAGATTCTGCTGACCACTACAAACGGCCAGACTCCCAGGATCAACCACAAGGACATCTCCTACGAGAAGAAAAAAGAACCAGGTTTGCGCCGAAGCTAGGTAGCACTTGAAGATAGCAATCGACCAGAGGAGGAAGCACCAGGTGTCCGCCGAAGCCGGATGACACCTGACCACTTCCAAGAACTTCACCGACATCCTGAGAATCGCGAAACCTGCACATACGTTTTTCTGACACTTGAAGGTGGCGACCAACGAGCGAAAGAAGCACCAGGTGTTGTCTGAAGCCGGATGACACTTGGCGACTTCCAAGAACTTCGCCGCTATCCCGAGGTTCGCGATGCCTGCACATATTTTATTTGTATTGGAAATCTAAGCAACAAATACATTGTTAAATTTTGTCTTACTGAGCGTTAATACTTTTGTCGTTACACCCTCCCGCCCCTCTAACAATTTGGCGCCCAACGAGAGGCAAACTCCCTTCATTGTTAGGAGGATACTCCCACTTAAGAAAACATTGAAAAAAAATTATCTGCAGAAAATTACATTTATGAATTATTCCTAAATTTTGTCTGAATACTTTTGTCGTTACACCCTCCCGCCCCGCTAACAATTTGGCGCCCAACGAGAGGCAAACTCCCTTCATTGTTAGAAAGATACTCCCACTTAAGAAAACATTGTAAAAAAAATCTCTGCGGGAAATTACCTTCAAAATTAGAAAATTCTTCGTAAATTAATCTATTTTTGAGATACTACTAAAAGAGTTGACATATCGCAGTTGAAAACAAAATCACAACACTAACAACCTAAACTGAAGAACACAAAATTACGTGCAAAAATTGGAAAATTATAAAATTCATGTTCGGTGGAATTAGTTTTAAAATTTCAAAACCTGTACAAAATGAACCTATTTTTGACATCTCACTGAAACAATTAACATACCAGAGTTGGAAACAAAATGTCAACACTCAAAACTTAAACTTTCTAAAGGAACATTAGGCAGTTAGAAAATTTGTAAAAAAAATCTCCAGTAGAATTGGAAAAATTTCAAAATACACCAAAATAAATCTACTTTTGACATCTCTTTAAACCAATAGGCACTGAAACAATTGACATATCAGAGTTGGAAACAAAATGGCAACATTCAAAATTTAAATTTTCTAAAGGAACATTGCACTAGGCAATTAGAAAATTTGTAAAAAAATCTCCCGTAGAATTGGCTTCAAAGTTTCAAAATACACCAAAATAAATCTACTTTTGACATCTCTTTAAACCAATTGGCACTGTAACAATTGACATATCAGAGTTGGAAACAAAATGGCAAAACTTAAAACTTAAACTTTCTAAAGGAACATTGCATTAGGCAATTAGAAAATTTGTAAAAAAAATCTCCAGTAGAATTGGCTCCAAATTTCAATACACCAAAATAAACCTACTTTTGACATCTCCTTAGACCAATTGGCACTGAAACAATTGACATATCAGAGTTAGAAACAAAATGGCAGCACTCAAAACTTAAACTTTCAAAAGGAACATTGCATTAGGCAATTAGAAAATTTGCAAAAAAAATCTCCCGTAGAATTGGCTTCTAAATTTCAAAATACACCAAAATGAATCTAAACTTTTAAATCTTTTAAATCTTTAAACCAATTGACATATCACACCTGGAAACAAAATGGCAACACTGAAAACTTGAATTGGATAAAAGAGCATTGTATTAGGTGATAAAAAAAATTGTAAAAAATCACTTTCGCTAGAATTAGTTCAAACATTTCTAAATCCATGCAAAATGAACCCACTTTTGACATCTGACTAAAAAATTGACATATCAGAGTTGGAAACAAAATCACCACACTCAAAACTCAAATGTATAGGAACTTGCATCTGGCAATTAGAAAAATTGTAAAAAAATAATCGCTTGAAAATTTGAAAATACATTCAGAATAAACCCACTTTTGACGGCCCTTTAAACTAATTGACATTGCTCAGCTGGAAACAAAATCATAACACTCAAAATTTATTTTTAGATATATGTAATTTTTATGTTTCCCTGTAAATGGATCGTGTTCTGTTGAGAGATAATGAAATAAATAAATAAATAAACTGGAGAAAATTTAAGTTAGTTGATTAGAAAAATTGTAAAAAAATCACCTCCCCTAGACAGTGGCGGCTCGTGGAACATGTTGATGGTAGAACCACTTATACAATATACCCCCTCCTCCTTTTTTGAAGAAATAAAGAACGATTTGTCTTCCTAGACCAAAGTAACTGGCGAAAGTGTTTTAAGAATGAATTAAAAATTCTTGCTAGTGCCATGGCTCCTTGGCTCTATATAACGAGCCGCCCCTGCCCCTAGAATTAGTTACAAAATTTCAAAATCTATCCAAAATTAGCCTATTTTTAACATCTCATTAAAACAATTGACATATTTATAGAAAAAAAAAATACATTCGGCGATTAAAAAAATTGTAAAAAGTTCATCTTTACTTGAATTTGGTTAAAAATTCCAAAATCCATCCAGAATGAACCAATTTTTGACATCTGTTTAAAAAAATTGGCATATCGCACCTGTCAAAACAAAATAGCAACACTCAAATCTTAAACGAAGCGAATGCAAATTGTATTCGGCGATAAGAAAAATTGTAAAAAATTAATCTCTGGATTAAGAAGATTCCGAAATCCCTTTAAAATGAACATAGTTTTGGTATACCGCTAAAACAATTGACATATCAGAGCTGGAAACAAAATGACAATATAGAAAAGAAAATTTACATTTTGCGATTTATCTCCGTTGGAATTAGAGATGGGTAATTCATGAATGGATGGAATAAAAGAGTCGACTCTTGTAAATGAGCCGAGCAGTGAAAATTAGTGACTCATTCTGAGTCATACATACTGTTTTTTTTTCTTTTTTTGGCTCTCCAGTACGTTTTCCGTAATAATAAATTTCTGGAAATTGTTGGAAGTGACGACCTTTTTTTTTGTTTTTTTTAGAGAGTCATGAGTCGACTCTTTTTGAACAGTCGACTCACAAAAAAAAGTCATTTCGCCCATCTCTAGTTAATCTCATTTAGCAAAGTTAACAGAGTAAGCAATATAAAGAAAGATGACTAAAAATATGCACACCTGGAAGATTGCAGATTTTTTTTTTTAATATATATTTTAAATCTAGAATCTCATATGTAAAATTGTTGTTATATATGTTTGTTTCAATAAATTTATCACTTGAAATTGTTTTATCAAGACAAAACCAGTCTCGAGGATTTAAAATTTTCAAACTCTAAAATGACTTTTGATTTGGTACCAGGGGCGGCTCGTTATATAGACCCAAGGAGCCATGGCACTACCTATAATTTCAAGGTCAGCAAGGATTTTAAAATAATTCTAAAACAGATTCGTCATTTTAAATGTTAAAACATTGCCTGCGAATTTTTTTCAATTTCTTTTTTTCTTCAAATTGAAGGAATTTACTCAAAAACTAACGAGATTTCGAAAAAGACATATTCTTTAGAAGTTGTTCTTTTTGACATTCTCTACAATTATTATTAAAATAAATTTGCTATAACTATTATCGTTGTATAATTATAAATTAAAATTTAAAAAAAAAATAAAAATTCTGGAATAAAAATGATTTTATGATAAATATTTTCAAGCAAAAGATGTTCATTTCTTTGTTGTCTTCAATGTTTGTTTAAATATTTTTGTGATATTTTTTTTATATTTAAGAAAATATTGGCAAAAAACAAAAAACAGTTAAGGTAAACACCCACTTCCGGTGTAAGAAATTTTACCAAAAGCTTTTCAGTTCTTCGGATTATCAAATAAGACGTATATTCAGAGTCTTATATCAATTGCTCTATTAGTTTTTGAGATACAGTTTTTTTTCCCGTTGGTGAATTTGTTAATCGTCTAAAAATCTTCTGAATATTGAACACCGTCATGGCGGACGTTGTGCTCATCATCGGCGGCGTTTGTTCTTGAAAGTGGCACGTCCTACTTCGATTGCATAACATTCCGCATTCTTTTCGGAATTATATGGGAAATCTATTGGACCGGTATGCAAATTTGTGCAATTTTCATTATTCTGACACATCCTACAGCCGCACAGATCTACACTGAAATTAGCGAATTATGCAATTCACGAAGGTACTTTTGCATACTAAATATACAATCATCAATTGTTAGTCGTGAAGAGTTTAACTTTCGTATTCTGACCGAATGACGAATCAATTTTAAATTCGCACAGATTTAATTAATCAATTGTATAATTAATCAATCAGATTTCAACCAGAATTAACTGTCTTAATATTTACAAATTGGTAATTAATATTGTTGTTAACAAGACTTGAATTTTAAGCATTCGGAATTTTTATTCGGTAGAACTAATATCTATTTCATATTAGTATCCTTAAAACATTATATCTTAGTTATATAATCTTATAATTGTTTAGGCAAACCAGTGAAGAAATTATTTCCGTGGAAATTATTTTGAATCGAACTTTTTTTATTTTAAAGTCAGTTTTAGTACGAATTATAAAAATGGACTACAAATCGGTAACACGCCGGAACTCGAGTCGTGAATAATTGTTTAGGTTTATATAACTGTGTTCTCATGTTATATGGTATTTCATTTCTACTATAGTCCCACATTTTGGCCCCAATTTGCGGACGTAAAGTAAAGCTTGGGCGCTGACGAAAAATAAAACATGGTGGCAATGGATTAGAGGGCGGACTATAAAACACAATGCTCTGGAACAGTTATTTCTTACTTACGTGTATAATTTATAATATGATTTTTCGTATAACGCTCGCCTTATAATCGGAATCAAATTTATTGTAGCACCATTTACGAACGTCGGGTTTGAACACTTTTGAATCACACAAACATGACACAGGCGGCAGCAAATTTGATAGAAAATTTACAAATGGCTGCTCTTATTGACATCCGTTACCATGGTAACGAACAAATTAAGCATATCATGGAAACGATTCCATTCTCTCGGCGGACTATAAAATACAAATTGTAATTTCTTACCTACAACGTGCAATATTTATAATAATATTACTTTTCATATATCACTTAATAGTCGGGATCAAATTTAAAATGTGGTACTATTTGTTGCAACCACCGTACATCGGGATGACGAAAAAAAAACATGGTGGCAATGGATTAGAGGGCGGACTATAAAACACAATGCTCTAGAACAGTTGTTTCTTACTTACGTGTATAATTTATAACAATATGACTTTTCGCATAACACTCGCCTTATAATCGGAATCAAATTTATTGTAGCACCATTTACGAACGACGGGTTTGAATACTTTTGAATCACAAACACCGACACCGAAAGCAAATTTTATAGGAATTTTACAAATGGCTGTTCTTATTTACATATGTTACCATGGTTACGTACAAATTAAGCATATCATGGAAACTGCGATTTTTTCATTTTCTCGTGTAAAATGAATTGAATAATTTTCTACAAATTAAATCTTAATGATAGTAGAAAAAAATTATGTATGAACCACCGGCGCCTCCACCTATAATTTTACGCTCTTGATAAATAGATAAATTTACGGATAATTGTAACAATTTGTACCAAAACTGTTATGAAATTTACAATAATTTCATCTAGTATAAATTAATTCCAATAAACTATTAAACCAGTAACCGACCAAAACCAACAAACAAAAAAAAAAACTCAAACTTGATGTCATCACCTTCACTTCGCATACCGTTTCATTCGGCACACTTGCGCTTGCCGATCGAAGATTCCCGATGCTAATTAATTAATTTTTTTTTTTTTGGTGAAAATTGAAAAAAAAGATAAAAAACGGAACGCCAATTAAAATGCCTCTCGCGGATAGTTCAAGTGCACGAGTGGATCTCTCTTGCACAACATGTAAAACGAAGTGTCTGCATGCATATGCGTAAACGGGTTTTCTTGAAAGGTTATGATGATGATGGTTTGTCAATAGGAGTCGTCCTATCGCGCGCGAAAAAAAAAATCACGCCTGGTAATAAGAAAAAGTCATCCGCGCAAAAGGAGGAAGGAGGGAATTTTGGGTAATTAGCATGTACTGGATGGCGTGTATAAAAGGCACGTGCCGAGTGTGCATCAATCGTAGTTCTGTGATAACAGTAAAACAGCAATCATGAAAATGGTTAGTGAACATATTTTTTTTCTTAATTTAGTTAATTTTAATTTCTTATGCAGAATTGGATTATCGGTGAAACATATAATTTGTTAATTAGTGGGATCAATTAAATGAACATGGAAAGTAGTCTGAATATATGGATATTCAACTTTTTCGCAAAGTTAAGTCTTACCAAGACTGTAAACCATTGACACCCGATTTCTATCTTGTATCGTTTGTGGCAAGCATATACAGTAGAGCGTCGATAATCCGGATTAATTGTGACCAGACCCTGTACGGATTATCAAAATGTCCGGATTTTTGAAAAGAGCCAAAACAGATTGTTTGGGTTCATAACACAAAAAGAAAACTTGCTAAAACCGTTAATATTGATTATTTGTAATTGTAACATTGCGTTATTTTGTAATTTTAAGATAATATTTTCCTGTAATTGGATATTTCTCTTGGGAAATAAATATTATTATTAGTATTATTATCATTATTCACTCTTTAGTGGTTAAATAAAACCATTAATTAATATGAACTTATAATGTATTTTAATGAAAGAATATACATATGTTTGTATGTATGTGTTCACTTCAACATTTTTTTTCACCGGAATTGAATACGGATTATCAACGCTTTACTGTAATAATATTACTGCCATTACCAATATGGTAGTGGCAGATGACCAAAAAGACTAACACATTAAAAAAAATCTGACAAAACCTCTTTCGCTTACTACAATTTAAACAGTATACAATCGTGAAATACCCGTAGATAATTTTGCTTGTTAACCGTTAAATGAGCTTCACCACTCATTACAACAAATATACTTATTTATTTTATGTTTTACTATACGAATATTTCAAGCATTCTTTTAGCGATTGTTAAGTTCTCCTCTTTGAGGAAAATCAAGTCCTTAAACTTAGTTTCTTTAAATCTCTGGATATTTTCTAAGCAAGTTTTGTAGTCTTAGATAATGTCTGTTTGAATTTGCAAAATATTATTTAACGTAACTATTCATTTATTTATAGTTCGTAGTCTTCGCCGCCGTCTTGGCCCTCGCTCTTGCCGCTCCCCAAGGAGCCGACAAAGATGCCGTCGTCGTCAAAAGCGAATTGGACAATATTGGAGTCGATGGATACAATTTCGCGTAAGTACAGTAAACATAATAAATAAATTACAATTAATAAAAACAATAAAAAAAACATATTTGAAGAAACGGAATAAAAAGGCGGAAAGATCGTCTGGTCGATAATCGATAATACTTAATACTTGTTTTCAACATTGCAACCGTTTCGAGGTTATAAATGTTTCGTACAGGCGTCAAACTATTTGGACACCAATCGCGATCTCTCGAAGTGATACAGAACGGCGGAAAAAACAAATTTAGTCCAGATTTTAGCGCCAGATACTTGCACAATTTCTTCTTTAGTTAGTTACTAATTTGTACTCTAAAAAAACGGTTGTATAACTTTGAACACAAGTGAGGAAACTATGTCAAGAGTGTAGCCTAGAATATTAATTTCGCACAGGGTGAGTTTTTTTCGATGTGTAGTATGGGGTTCTCCGAAACTACAAGAGATAGGGAAACGGTTAAATCGGCAAAGAAGTGCAGTCGATTAAAATGACGCTTATAAAATTTTTTAAAAAGTCAATGATAACTAGATATTTTTAAAAATGTACCTTTGTGACCATTGACTTTGCATACAGTGTCATTAAGTTCGTCTCGTAAAACTGCAATTCCTTTCCCATTTAATCGTCTCTTTGTCTCCATTAGTTTCCGAAATACTCATACTAAACATCGAAAACGTGTAATATAACTCACCCTGTAACTATGAAGCACAGAAGAATTTAAAATATTTTTCAGTTATTTCACAGTTGATTCACTATTTTTTTTTTGTAGTTATGAAACCAGCAACGGAATCTCTCAACAAGAACAAGGATCATTGATCAACGCCGGATCGGAGAATGAAGCCATCGCCGTCCGTGGATCTTTCACCTACACCGGTAATGATGGAGTTACGTACACCGTCAACTACGTCGCCGATGAGAACGGTTTCCAACCAGAAGGTGCCCACATCCCAAAACCATAGATTTCTTCAAAACTTCAAACACCCACAAACTTGTAAATAGATCAAACACCTAATTGTTAATATTTTTTACAAATAAAGCAAATATCTATAAAAAATATACAAGTGTCCATCTTGAAACTAGAGAAATTAAAGCAAAACCATTTTAGAATTATGAAAAAAAAAAAAGTTGCAAAACGATTTTAGAATTATGAAAAAAAAAGTTGGGATTACTTTCTCCGATTTAATTATAATAGGATTTTTAGTAATATTTTTCATGTTTACTGATTTTTTTTTTTCAAAAACTTACTGTCTGTAAATTTTGGAATTCCCAAACTGTTTTGGTACAGGACTATATTGACGCGCGCAACCATTCTCTGTACAGTGTCCTAACTATAAAAGATGGATTCGATTAAGTTGCAAGAATATATTTTTAAGCAAAAACCGATGGAGAGCAGTGGCGGTTTCAAAGGGGGGTAATCGGGTAATGTTTACTGTTAAAAATTTAAAAATTACCGATATTCCATATTCCGAACAAATAATATAACCGGTAAATTTTTCCAACGCTTTAAAATGTTGGAAAAGGATAGGAAGATTTCATGGAACCGGTGCATGAGAGCGGAAGGACAAGTTTATTTATCTTTTTTTTAATTACCCCCCCCCACTAAACTAATTGACTGGAAACGCCCTTGATGGAGAGGGCAATTTACTTTTTTGAAAAGCGCAAATATTTTTAACCAAAAACTCATGGAGAGGCAAATTTTTGAAGAACATCGAACATATTTTTAACCAAAAACTTAATTTATTTTTGAAGAACGTACAGTAGCGCAATTTATAGGCTATCCATGCAAAAACTGCGACGGCATCAAACAAATTTTTAAATGCTAGTCCGATTTCTTTATAATTGAATTTGTAAGATTTGAATTTGCTTCATCGAATTGCTGCACTTTAAAATATTAAATGGAAAACTTCCAGCTTATTGTTGCAGAATATGATGAAAAAATGGTGAGGTGGCCATCATGTTACTTTCTCCGACTTGATGGTATCATTTATATTTACGCTTTCATGGTTTATTTTCAATTGAAATCATATTTTAAATGTACATCGAGCGTTGTGTAAACTCGGATGAAACTGACGTTTACAACGTCAAAATTATGAAATATGGGAAAATTATACTTCAAATTCAAAAACTCGGTTTACTCAAAAACTAAAGGGATTTCTAAAAAAACTTATTCCTTATAAGTTGTTCATTTTGGTATTCCCTACAATTATTATTAACATAAATTTGCTGTAACTATTATCGTTTCATAATTATAAACCAAAAATTTAAAAAAGAAAAATAATAATTTTTCTCGAATAGCAATGATTTTATGAAAAATATTTTCAAGCAAAAGATGTTCATTCCTTTGTTGTCTTCAAAGTTTGTTTAAATGTTTTTGTGATATCTTTCATATTTAAGAAAATATTGGCAAAAAACAAAAAACGGTTAAGGTAAACACCAACTTCCAGTGTACGAAATTTTACCAAAAGATTTTCAGTTCTTCAGATTATCAAATAAGACGTATGTTCAAGGTTTCATATCAATTGCTCTATTAGTTTTTGAGATACAGCGCGCACAGACAGACACAGACAGACACACGCACACACACAGACACACACACACACACAATTTTTTTTTCCAGACATTGTTGAAATGGCATCTAGGGATCCCAAAACGGATATTTCAGTAAAAAAAAAATTTGAAAAAAAAATCACGATCGCAATACTTTTTCGTAACGGAGAAAGTAAAAATTCCAGAAATTGTTGAAATGGCATCTACGGACCCCAAAACGGATATTTCCGTAAAAAAATTTTTTTGAAGAAAAAATTATGATCATAGTACTTTCTCGTACTTCGTAACGGAGAAAGTAAAAATAATATCGTTAAAATAATGAATTCGGACGGAAACAAAAACTATTGGCAGTTGAATTAACCATTACTTTGCTACTAAGGATGTAATGCCACCAAATATAAAAAGCAAGAAAGCAGTAGTGATGAGATAAGCTGTTATTTTCCAGTAGAGGTTATAACCGTTACTGGACTAATTATTTAAACTGTTATTTAATAACCGTTATTTGAAATAACCTCAGAAAACTCTACTCAGATTTAGATTAAGGAAGGGTGACGAGGTCACTGCATGTAGGCCCTTGTATGGGCCCATTGTACACCGAACACATTGTAACAAAATTAATCTCAGATTCTAAACGAATTTTTCATGATTCTAAGTCATTCTTTTTACTTTCTCCGTTACGAAGTACGAGAAAGTATTGTGATGGTGATTCTTTTTTAAAAAATTTTTTTTACGGAAATGTCCGTTTTGGGGTCCCTAGATGCCATTTCAACAATTTCTGGAAAAAAAAATTGTGTCTGTGTGTGTGTGCCTATCTGTGTGCGCTGTATCTCAAAAACTAAAAGAGCAATTAATATTAAACTTTGAACGCACATCTTATTTGATAATCTGAAGAACTGAAAAGCTTTTGGTAAAATTTCGTACACCGGAAGTGGGTGTTTACCTAAACTGTTTTTTGTTTTTTACCAATATTTTCCTAAAAATGAAAAATATCACAAAAACATTAAAATAAACATTGAAGACAACAAAGAAATGAACATCTTTTGCTTGAAAATATTTTTGATAAAATCATTGTTATTCGAGAAAAAAATTTATTATTTTTTTTTTTATTTTTGGTTTATAATTATGAAACGATAATAGTTACAACAAATTTATGTTAATAATAATTGTAGAGAATGCCAAAATGAACAACTTATAAAGAATAAGTTTTTTTCTAAATCTCTTTAGTTTTTGAGTAAACTGAGTTTTTGAATTTGAAGTATAATTTTCATAATTTTGACGTTTGAAACGTCAGTTTTATCCGAGTTTACACAACGCTCGATGTACATTTAAAATATGATTTCAATTGAAAACAAACCATGAAAACGTAAATATAAATGGCTATGATACCATCAAGTCGGAGAAAGTAACATGAAGGCCACATCACCATTTTTAAGTTTAAATGTAGAAACTTGTAGTTAAGAACCGGCAAATTACTGGTGTTCATGACAGAAATGTATGTGCTTTACGAGCTATTGTTGTCTAAATAATTGCCAAACATTTGTATCTGTATTTTTAAACTGTTGAATAACATTTTTAAACTGTGGAATAACTTTTTAATATGTTATATAATAAATATTATGTAACTAGGAGATCAAGCGGCAGTTCAAATCTGAGGAGATACTGTAACGCCAAGGCGTTAGCAGTGATTTTATTGTTTGTGGATTTTTTCAGCATAAAAAAAAACTTCATAAACTGCCATCATTGTTTCTTTATTCCTGGCGGCGTTTCTTGCCGTTTTTGCACTTTTTACCGTTTCACAGACTTCACTGTTAGAAACTACACCCCGACGATTTGGGACGTCCATTTTGACGTTTGGAATTCTGACAGGCCATAACCTATGACCACAGTTTATTTTTTCAGTGTACCCTACTTATAAAAAACGTAGCGTAGGCTGCTGAAATTAATGGTGTTATCCTGGAAACTGTTACTAACAGCGATATTATTACCATCGATGTTATTAACATTGCAATGTTATGTGAAATTGAACAGTGCGGTTAAAAACTGTATTCTGACCAAATCTGCACAAATTGCAACATCTACAGCGCGACTAACTTCATGTATATTATAATAGATGATTAATAATAAGTTTTTGAGGATATTTTTACAAATAAAATGACTATTTTATAAGCCGTGCACATGAATATTGGAATAATATTATTATCCATTTGGGTATTTTGTTGATGAAAAACACGAACACGATCACGATCACAATGTCGTAACGTCGAACGCTTTGACAAGTGTTGCTTAACATCGAAAATATTAATATAAATCGATGTTAGTTGACAGACATTGTGTACAGAATCGTATATTCATAACATCTGTCGATGTTAGCAAATAACACCGCTGTTACGCTAACATTTTTGTTCAGAATAACACCATAAATCAAGTACTGAATGATTTTTACTTTCGTATTTTTTTTTTCATATACACACATTTTTTTGTTTTATTTTTTATTTTGTGATTCTCAGAATGGCTTCTAACGGAGATAACAATGTGATTTTGTTTCTTTTATTTTCAATTTTTTTTTGTGAACATAATCCTTTGCACCGCGAGCCACCTCTTCTTTTGGCCCCGATTTCAATGCTCTCTATTGTTTGGAACACTTATATTCCAATAGTAATTTTCGTTACCCCAACAGGAACTAACTACACTGATGAGGCCTGAAAGGTCGAAACCGGTTTGTGAGTGTTCTGATGGGGAAACAATATTTAATGCTCTCTATAACTATTTTTAATTACGAACATTTCTTTTATAACTTAATATACGCATTTTATCTCAAAAATAATTAATGTCGTACACAATCAGCAAAAAGAGAAAAATGGTTATTTATGTTCCAGGGGCGTACAATGACAGATTTTAGTCGCCCAAAAGACCGACGCGCGCTGTAAATTAGAGATCAACAATCACCGACGACTAAAACCCATTTTATGCCCATGGTGCATCATTTATTTTTTCTGCTATCTTTAAGTTACCAATAATCAGTCAATCTCACCATCTCCTTCTTGCAAATTCCTCGTTATAATATTCAACCCAAAACTAACTTTCAAAATCCACACTCAAAACCTCAAAGCGGGTGTCAAGAGGAGGGCTGGGCACTTCAGGAGCCTCACATACAAAAATGAAGGTATATCGATTAAAACAGCGGCTCATATCTATAAAAGGATCTGCCAACCTCTTCTTGACTATTCCGCTATCCTTTTCGATAACCATCGTCCCTATGTTTTGAAAAATATACAGGTATCTGAACAATCAGCCCTTCGCACTCTTACAAAAATAAGACATCCTCTCAATCCCATCCACAACTCTGGCGTATAGCTCTAGGTGCCCTGAAATCATAAGCAAAACAATTATAAAACACGTTTAACCCATTTTTTCAATTAAATTCGTACTGCTTAGCTCTCGGTGACCTGAAATCAGAAGCGAAACAATTAGAAAAGACGTTTAACTTTTTGGCCCTGCAGAATTAACATTCTGCAGCTCGCTAGCTCGGTCCAGTGTTAAGATCCAAGTGCAGCCCATCTCGTTCTTATCAGGTCCCCCTCTGCTCCCTACCTACAAGCCCTATAAGGTCCGACCCATTTGCTCTACCGTCCGGTAACGGCCCTTCTGAAGGAGGAGCGGGTGGCACCTTTTCAACGAAAGAACGGCAACACCGAGGGGGACGACCTGGAAAGGAAAGACCCGAACCCGACGCGCGCGCCAAATAACGCTTAAGAAAAGTCACTCACCAAAGCGTCACGGCGTCCACAGCATACTCTAAGACTTGCTAAAGATGTGAAGCTCTGAAACAAAAAATCAAAAAAACGGTCTTAAATCTTGTAAACCCGTCACTAATGGTTTTGCACAAAAAAATTCCTTGATTGTTTATCATTAGAAAACTTATCAAAAATGCCATGTATTGGTAGCGACATATATCGGAGGTGATTTGAAGAAAGGAAGTTATCCATTATTTTGCGTGTGTTGACACCCTGCATAGCAGTATGAACAAAAAAAAGACCAAAGCGTGTTTCATGATGTGGAAATTTCTCAGAATTATTTCAGTGCAGTGCATGTGCATTTTATTTATTTTGACGTTACTTTAACCTAAAAAACCACAAGACGTCAAAATAGACAAAATTCTTAGGTACTGCACTGATCCAAATTATTATCCCTATTTTCAGAAAAATGTCCTGCCAACTATTTTCGACTTTCTGATCTCACTGTATAATCTTGTAAATCAAATGAACAAAGAATAAAGATCATGTAGTATTTTTAAAGCAATGAAACGCATAATTGCACAAACGTTTCGAATCATCATCGAACCACCTTGTAAATATATTTATTTACAACTCCTCGATTCATTTCTAAATAATCTTCTTGAGTAATGTTGACATTTAGAATGATTGCACAATCCGATATTTACAATTTTCCTCTTCTCTCTCTCTCTTCCTCGTTTCGTCCGTCCGTCTCGCTCTTTCTGGGTCCGACCGCTAATGCGTCAATAAATTAATCGAGCGGATTTTTACGTCGGACCTTGACTTTTAACGGAGAGAAGAAGATTCTTGAATTGACAATTAGTCGGACGATTAAGAGGCCGTTCCATTCTTCAATTATAATTAGTAGCCGACACGAATGTTTACCGCTCGTGTTCAATTATGGATTCAATTAATGGACGAAGGAGGTGATTGTGTTACGATTGGCTTTATAATTGGGTTATATTAGAACTAATGTGATTGATTACGTCAATATAAAATATTCAAAAATTACGAAATATTTTGTTACTACGCAGAACGTATTCGTATGTGTAGTTCTCCATGGAAAAGGCCCATTTAGTCGAAATGGAATTGTAAGGCATCATTTTAAAGGGGCCCGAATTGCCCAGGTTCAAAATTGATTGAGAAAAAAAATAAACAAATATTACTGTTTTGATTCTCCAAAAAACTCCAAGCAAGTCAATTACCTAGTTTTCCCAATAATCATCATCAAATCTAAGAATAACCATTTTCAGCAGCCAAAAATCGAAAAAGAATGGATTTTAAAAAAAAAAAACGAAACAGGTGCAGACTTCTAATTTTTTTAAAACTGTTCAAAATTATTGGGTTTTCATATGCCAGAATTTTTTTTGCAAGTTAATTACCTAGTTTTTTCAAAAATTAACATCAAACACGAGAAAATCAATTTTTAGAACGCAGAAGTTACAAAAAAACTTTAATTTTCCAAAATTCGAAACAAGTGCGGACTTCTAACTTTTTAAAACTGTTAAAAATTATTGGGTTTTATATGCCACAAATTTTTTTGCAAGTAAATTACCTAGTTTTTCCAATAATTATCAATCAATTTTTGGAACGCAAAAGTTGAAAAAACTTGAATTTTCCAAAATTCGAAACAAGTGCGGGCTTCTAACTTTTTTAAAACTGTTAAAAATTATTGGGTTTTTATATGCCACAAATTTTTTTGCAAGTAAATTATGTAGTTTTTCCAATAATTATCATCAAACGCAAGAAAATCAATTTTTGGGACGCAGAAGTTGAAAAAAACTTTAATTTTCCAAAATTCCAAACAAGCGCGAACTTCTAACTTTTTTAAAACTGTTAAAAATTATTGGGTTTTTATATGCCACAAATTTTTTTGCAAGTAAATTATGTAGTTTTTCCAATAATTATCATCAAACGCAAGAAAATCAATTTTTGGGACGCAGAAGTTGAAAAAAACTTTAATTTTCCAAAATTCCAAACAAGCGCGGAGTTCTAACTTTTTTAAAACTGTTAAAAATTATTGGGTTTTTATATGCCACAAATTTTTTTGCAAGTTAATTACCTAGTTTTTCCAATAATTATCAATCAATTTTTGGAACGCAAAAGTTGAAAAAAGTTTAATTATTCAAAATTCGAAACAAATGCGGACTACTAACTTTTTTAAAACGCTTAAAAATTATTGGGTTTTTATATGCCAGAAAAATCTTTGCAAGTTAATTACCTAGTTTTTCCAATAATTAACATCAAACACAAAAAATATCAATTTTTGGGACGCAAAAGTTGAAAAAGCTTTAATTTCCCAAAATTCGAAACAAGTGCAGACTTCCAATTTTTTTTAATACTGATAAAAATTATTGGGTTTTTATATGCCGAAAAAATCTTTGCAAATTAATTACCTAGTTTTTCCAATAATTATCATCAAACGCAAGAAAATCAGTTTTTGGGACGCAAAAGTTGAAAAAAGTTTAATTATTCAAAATTCGAAACAAATGCGGACTACTAACTTTTTTAAAACGCTTAAAAATTATTGGGTTTTTATATGCCAGAAAAATCTTTGCAAGTTAATTACCTAGTTTTTCCAATAATTAACATCAAACACAAAAAATATCAATTTTTGGGACGCAAAAGTTGAAAAAGCTTTAATTTCCCAAAATTCGAAACAAGTGCAGACTTCCAATTTTTTTTAATACTGATAAAAATTATTGGGTTTTTATATGCCGAAAAAATCTTTGCAAATTAATTACCTAGTTTTTCCAATAATTATCATCAAACGCAAGAAAATCAGTTTTTGGGACGCAAAAGTTGAAAAAACTTTAATTTCCCAAAATTCGAAACAAGTGCGGACTTCAAACTTTTTTAAAACTGTTAAAAATTATTGGATTTTTATACGCTAGAAAGATCTTTGCAAGTTAATGACCTAGTTTTTCCAATAATTATCATCAAACACAAAAAAAAAATCAATTTTTGTAACGCAAAAGTTGAAAAAAGTTTAATTTTTCAAAATTCGAAACAAGTGCGGACTTCTAACTTTTTTAAAACTGTTAAAAATTATTGGGTTTTTAAATGCCGGAAAAATCTTTGCAAGTTAATTACCTAGTTTTTCCAATAATTAACATCAAACACAAAAAAATCAATTTTTGGAACGCAGAAGTTGAAAAAAACTTTAATTTTTCAAAATTCGAAACAACTGCGGACTTCTAACTTTTTTTAAACTGTTAAAAATTATTGGGTTTTTATATGCCGGAAAAATCTTTGCAAGTTAATTACCTAGTTTTTCCAATAATTATCATCAAACACAAAAAATATCAATTTTTGTAACGCAGAAGTTGAAAAAAACTGTAATTTTCCAAAATTCGAAACAAGCGCGGGCTTCTAACTTTTTTAAAACTATTAAAAATTATTGAGTTTTTATATGCCAGAAATTTTTCTGCAAGTTAATTACGTAGTTTTTCCAATAATTAACATCAAACGCACGAAAATCAATTTTTGGAACACAGAAATTGAAAAAACTTTTTCGAAACAAGTGCGGAATTCTAACTTTTTTTAAACTGTTAAAAATTATTAGGTTTTCATATGCCAAAAAATCTTTGCAAGTTGATTACCTAGTTTTGTCAATAATTTATCATCAAACGCAAGAAAATAAATTTTAGAACGCAAAAGTTGAAAAAACTTGAATTTTCCAAAATTTGAAACAAGTGCGGACTTCAAACTTTTTTTAAACTGTTAAAAATTATTAGGTTTTTATATGCCAGAAATTTTTTTGCAAGTTAATTACCTAGTTTTTCCAATAATTAACATCAAACACAAGAAAATAAATTTTTGGAAAAAACTTTAATTTTCCAAAATTCGAAACAAGTGCGGACTTCTAACTTTTTTAAACTGTTACAAATTATTGGGTTTTTAT
This sequence comes from Ocypus olens, assembly GCA_910593695.2. NCBI lineage: Eukaryota > Metazoa > Arthropoda > Insecta > Coleoptera > Staphylinidae > Ocypus > Ocypus olens. The sequence goes on from OU343048.1 coordinate 3,669,054, forward strand.
ATGCCAGAAAAATCTTTCCAAGTTAATTACCTAGTTTTTCCAATAATTAACATGAAACACAAAAAAATCAATTTTTGCAACGCAGAAGTTAAAAAAAGCTTAATTTTACAAAATTTGAAACAAGTGTGGACTACAAACTTTTTTAAAACTCTTAAAAATTATTGGGCTTTTATATGCCAGAAATTTTTGAAAGTTAATTACCTAGTTTTTCCAATAATTGACATCAAACACAAGAAAATCAATTTTTGGAACGCAGAAGTTGAAAAAAACTTTAATTTTCTAAAATTCGATACAAGTGCGGACTTCAAACTTTTTTAAAACTGTTAAAAAATGATTGGGTTTTTATATGCCCGAAAAATCTTTGCAAGTCAATTACCTAGTTTCTCCAATAATTAACATCAAAGACAAAAAATATCAATTTTTGGAGCTCAGAAATTGAAAAAAACTTTAATTTTCCAAAATTCGAAACAAGTGCGGACTTTAAACTTTTATGAAATGATTCATAAAAGATTAAGCTTTGATATTCCAAAAAAATCCAAGTATTTACCTAGTTTTCGCAATAATCATCATCAAATCTAAGAATATCTATTTTGAGCATCCGAAATAAAAATAAAATGTTTTAAAAAAATCTGAAATAAGTGCAGACTTCTAACTTATTTTAATTGGGTTCTTATGTGCCGGAAAAATTTTAACAAGGTCATTACCTAATTTTTCCATTAATTATCATGAAATACAAGAAAATTAATTTTCGAAACGTAAAAGTTGAAAAAATATGGATTTTCCAAAATTCTAAACAAGTGCGGTCTTCAAACTTTTATGAAATGATTCATAAAAGATTAAGCTTTGATATTCCAAAAAAATTCAAGTAAGCCAATTACCTAGTTTTCGCAATAATCATCATCAAATCTAAGAATATCTATTTTGGGCATCAAAAATAAAAAAAAATGTTTTTAAAAAATCCGAAACAAGTGCAGACTTCTAACTTATTTTAATTATTCAAAAACGATTGGGTTCTTATTTTCCAGAAAAATTTTAACAAAACAATTTCCTAGTTTTCCAATAATTACGATCAAACACAAGAAAAATAATTTTCGAAGCGTAAAAGTTGAAAAATATGGATTTTACAAAATTCTAAACAAGTGCGGTCTTCAAACTCTTATAAAATGATTTATAAAAGATTCAGTTTCGATATTACAAAAAAAAATTAAGTAAGCGTATTACTTACTTTTCGCAATAATCATCATCAGGTCTAAGAATGTCTATTTTCGGCACCCGAAATAAAAAAAAATGTTTTTAAAAAACCCGAAACAAGTGCAGACTCCTAACTTTTTTTAATTGTTCAAAAATGATTGAGTTTTTATATGCCAGACATTTTTTAACAAATTAATTTTGTAGTTTTTTCAATAATTATCATCAAACACAAGAAACCCATTTTCAAAACGCAAAAGTTGAAAAAACGTTTATTTTTTTGAAAATTCGATACAAGTGCAGAATTCAATCTTTTATAAAAAGATTAATGAATCATTGAGTTTTAAAATCCAAAAAAAAAATCCATGTAAGCCCATAAACTAGTTTTCTCAATAATCATCAATAAATCTAAGAAAGCCAAAAATTGAAAATAAATGTTTTTCAAAACTCCGAAACAGCAAAAACAAAGTGCCGACTTCTACCCTTTTTTAAAATCACTCAAAAATGATTGAGGTTTATGAACCGGGAAAATATTTCCAAGTCAATTACCTAGTTTTTCCAATAATTAACATCAAAGACAAGAAAATCAATTTTTGGAACGCAGAAGTTGAATAAACTTTAATTTTCCAAAAATTCTAAACTTTATGAAATGATTCATAAAAGATTAAGCTTTGATATTCCAAAAAAATTCAAGTAAGCCAATTACCTAGTTTTCGCAATAATCATCATCAAATCTAAGAATATCTATTTTGGGCATCAAAAATAAAAAAAATGTTTTTAAAAAATCCGAAACAAGTGCAGACTTCCAACTTATTTTAATTATTCAAAAACGATTGGGTTATTATTTGCCAGAAAAATTTTAACACAACAATTTCCTAGTTTTCCAATAATTACGATCAAACACAAGAAAAATAATTTTCGAAGCGTAAAAGTTGAAAAATATGGATTTTACAAAACTCTAAACAAGTGCGGTCTTCAAACTCTTATAAAATGATTTATAAAAGATTCAGTTTCGATATTACAAAAAAATTTAAGTAAGCGTATTACTTACTTTTCGCAATAATCATCATCAGGTCTAAGAATGTCTATTTTCGGCAGCCGAAATAAAAAAAAATGTTTTTAAAAAACCTGAAACAAGTGCAGACTTCTAACTTTTTTTTATTGTTCAAAAATGATTGAGTTTTTATATGCCAGACATTTTTTAACAAATTAATTTTGTAGTTTTTTCAATAATTATCATCAAACACAAGAAACCCATTTTCAAAACGCAAAAGTTGAAAAAACGTTTATTTTTTTGAAAATTCGATACAAGTGCAGAATTCAATCTTTTATAAAAAGATTAATGAATCATTGAGTTTTAAAATCCAAAAAAAAAATCCATGTAAGCCCATAAACTAGTTTTCTCAATAATCATCAATAAATCTAAGAAAGCCAAAAATTGAAAATAAATGTTTTTCAAAACTCCGAAACAGCAAAAACAAAGTGCCGACTTCTACCCTTTTTTAAAATCACTCAAAAATGATTGAGGTTTATGAACCGGGAAAATATTTCCAAGTCAATTACCTAGTTTTTCCAATAATTAACATCAAAGACAAGAAAATCAATTTTTGGAACGCAGAAGTTGAATAAACTTTAATTTTCCAAAAATTCTAAACTTTATGAAATGATTCATAAAAGATTAAGCTTTGATATTCCAAAAAAATTCAAGTAAGCCAATTACCTAGTTTTCGCAATAATCATCATCAAATCTAAGAATATCTATTTTGGGCATCAAAAATAAAAAAAATGTTTTTAAAAAATCCGAAACAAGTGCAGACTTCCAACTTATTTTAATTATTCAAAAACGATTGGGTTATTATTTGCCAGAAAAATTTTAACACAACAATTTCCTAGTTTTCCAATAATTACGATCAAACACAAGAAAAATAATTTTCGAAGCGTAAAAGTTGAAAAATATGGATTTTACAAAACTCTAAACAAGTGCGGTCTTCAAACTCTTATAAAATGATTTATAAAAGATTCAGTTTCGATATTACAAAAAAATTTAAGTAAGCGTATTACTTACTTTTCGCAATAATCATCATCAGGTCTAAGAATGTCTATTTTCGGCAGCCGAAATAAAAAAAAATGTTTTTAAAAAACCTGAAACAAGTGCAGACTTCTAACTTTTTTTTATTGTTCAAAAATTATTGAGTTTGTATATGCCAGAATTTTTTTAACAAATTAATTTCCTGGTTTTTTATCAAACACAAGAAAATCCATTTTCGAAACGTAAAAGTTGAAAAAAATATGGATTTTCCAAAATTCTAAACAAGTGCGGCCTTCAAACTTTTACGAAATGGTTCATAAAAGATTGAGTTTTGATATTACAAAAAAATCCAAGTAAGCACATGACTTAGTTTTCGCAATAATTATCATCAAATCTAAGAATATCTTTTTTCGGCAGCCAAAATTAAAAAAATGTTTTTGAAAATCAGAATCAAGTGCAGACTCCTAACGTTTTTTAGTTGTTCAAAAATGATTGAGTTTTTATATGCCGGAAATTTTGTAACAAATTAATTTCCAAGTTTTTCCAATAATTATCGTCAAACACAAGAAAATCCATTTTCAAAACGCAAAAGTTGATTTTTTAAAAATCGATATGAGTGCAGACTTCAATCTTTTACAAAAAAGATTAATGAATGATTGAGTTTCAAAATCCTAAAAAAAAATCCATGTAAGCCCATAAACTAGTTTTCTCAATAATCATCAATAAATCTAAGAAAGCCAAAAATTGAAAATAAATGTTTTTCAAAACTCCGAAACAAGTGCCGACTTGTAACCGTTTTTAAAATCACTCAAAAATGATTGGGGTTTATGAACCGGGAAAATTCTAACAGTCAATTATCTAGTTTTTCTGATAATCTTGATGATGATGATCTAAGAATATCATTTTCAACTGCCAAAAATCTCTCATTGACAGCCTATTTCCTGTTTCTGCGTCCCCGTGTAATCGTTCATCTATTGTCTCATATCTAGTAGTGCCAAGTATTTATAAATTATAACCCTAGCCGTGTGTGACGGTATGGCTCAGGCCCATGTCAAAAAAAAAACTGCCAAAAATCGAAAAAAATTAGATTAAAAAAAAATCAGAAACAACTGTAGACTTCTAACTTTTTTTAAATTGTTCAAAAATGATTGGGTTTTAATATACCAGAAAAATCGCAACAAGTTAATAACCTAGTTTTCGCTAAAATTATCATTAAACACAAGAATGTCCGAGCAAACCGTGGCGCGAAGTGAAAAATTCACTTCAGAGTAAACCGAGTGTATCAATTTGATGTTTATGTATATTGATAGCTGTCGGCGGCTCGTGGATTTCCGTAGGGAGGAGAAGACAAAGATGCCGCTCGTGCCGCACTACTTACTCTTATAGCTACGCGCACACTTGTCGGAATCGGACGGACGGCACGCATCGGAAAAAATTGCTTAACACAGTTGTAAACGAGTCAACGCACATTTATCGGTACGGCGTGGAACGGATAAATGTTACAACTGTGTTATGCAAATTTTTCCGATGCGTGCCGTCCGTCCGATTCCGACAAGTCTGCGCGTAGCTTATAGAGGAAGCAATTTCGTTGCTGTTTCGATCAAATTTTCGTTGTCCCACCGCCGAACATCCACGAGCCGCCGCTGATAAAACTGACTATTTCTTTACTTCGAAATGGAGGTCGGCAAAATGTTTTTGCCGACCAAGAGGTACGTCTTTACAAAGGGAAACTTTTCGGAGGTTAAATATATGCATATTACTATAGTGATTGTGAATAAACAACATTCCTACATACAGGTAGCACATTATGGCACTTACACACGTATATGAATCGTAATGGAAATGTGTAATTTACGTCTGAAACAAAGTAATAACCTTTGTGTAAAACACGAATTCCTGACGATCTTGGCGATCGGATCGTTTCTCTATATATATATATATTGCAAAATGCATTGTATATTACGACCATCATCGTTATTATTAACATTATTATATAAATATGGGTTTGATGTGCCCATAAATAACGCCGGCACGTTTGTTATTGACGAGGAAAAACGCTCGCCGATTGTATTGCAATCGTATCGCAACAAATGTATTACATTTGTGTGATGGTTGTAATTGTAATGGACGCAAATTATGCAATTAAAACACCCGGTGGTCATAGTAAAAGTCCGAAAGATTTCACATCACAATTAGAATGAAAAATGTTAAGATGCAGTCAATGCTTAAAGATTTGTACACCAATATTAATGTCTGTTATTTAGGAAGCTGTTACTTTTTATATGGAATAATATTAGATTGTATATCAAGGAGAGAAATGCGTGATTTTTCAGGAGGTGCAAATTTGTATCCCGAGGGCGAAAGCTTAAGGGATATTACAACGCACCGACGGAAAAATAGCATTTTCTCATAAGGTATGTAATGCAATGATATTTTAGGAGTAAAACGTTCGTTTCTAAAACCTAACCTGGAAAAAAACGTCAGCCGTGACAGTTAAAATAAATGGAACATCGTAGGGAGATAAATGATAATAATTGTGTGTGTGTGTGCCTCTCAAAAACTAATACAGTAATTGATATGAAACTTAGAACATACGTCTTATTTGATAATCCGAAGAACTAAAAAGCTTTTGGTAAAATTTCGTACACCGGAAGTGGATGTTTACCTTAACTGTTTTTTGTTTTTTTCCAATATTTTTTTAAATATAACAGATATCACAAAAATATTTATACAAATATTGAAGACATTAAAAAAATGAACATCTTTTGCTTGAAAATATTTTTCATAAAATCATTGTTATTTGAGAATTTTTAATTTTTTTTTATTGTTGGTTTATAATTATGAAACGATAATAGTTACAGCAAATTTATGTGAATAACAATTGTAGAGAATACCAAAATGAACAATTTATAACGAATAAGTTTTTTTCAAAATCTCCTTAGTTTTTGAGTAAACTTAGTTTTTAAATTTGAAGTATATTTTTCCATCTTTCACAATTTTGACGTTTTAAACGTCAGTTTCGTCCGCTCGATGTACATTTAAAATACGATTTAAATTGAAAATAAACCATGAAAGCGTAAATATAAATGATACCATCAAGTCGGAAAAAGTAACATGATGGCCACTTCACCATTTTTTCAATTGTAGTTTTCTGCCGAAGTTGGCTATAATCAATCCAGAATAAGTACGTTTCATTATTATTACCATCATGCTTAAACAGTTTTACCGAGCTAGAAATTGATTTGGAAGCATTTAGTATTTTTTTAAAGAACACATTCTTTATGATAAAAATAGGGTATCCGGAAGGAAATACGAATTAGATTTTTTTTTATATATTAACGCATGGCCAACAAGAATGTACACATTTAACTAGCTAAGGGTCGTCTAATTTACTCTTTTGGGATATGGGCTCCCTCTGGTTGGAAACCGTTCTCGTCGGCGATGTAGTTGACGGTGTAGGTGACACCCTCGGCGGTGTACGTGAAGGATCCACGGACGACGATGGCTTCGTTTTCGGTACCGACGTTGATCAATGAGCCTTGTTCTTGTTGCGCGATTCCGTTGCTGGTTTCATAACTGTAAATAAAAACGCAGTTGTTAAAAAAGTGTGTAGTTATATCTGCCCATAAAATATTAATTGAAGCAATACATGCAGAAGTTATTTAATTTAAAAGCTCTCTTTAATTTTGGCTTTTCATGCAAATATTTCGAAATTTAGTGAAGCAAATTTGTAGGTACGTTTCAATTTAATTATTAAGCAGATATAAATACAAGAAAACGAAATGTAGCCTGAATATATGAATATTCAACCTGTTCGTTAATCTGCAAGCAAAAAATTAAGTCTTACTAAGACTATAAACTATAAAATAAAGATTATTTTTTGACGATTATAAAAACTAATGGAAACTCTCAATTTCATTAATGTTCAGTTTTACACTGAATGCCTGGCTAAGTAAATTTCCTACAAACCTAAATCCTTACAAAAAAAAAAAAGTGCACATTAGACCCTTCTTTTAAAGTTTTCACTCTATCTACAAAAATAGAGTGAAAACTTTAAAAGAAGGGTCTAATGTGCACTTATTTTTTTTGTAAGGATTTAGGTTTGTAGGAAATTTACTTAGCCAGGCATTCAGTGTATTTTCAACATGAAAATATCATTCCACACTTAAACTCTGTAGAGAATGGTGTCATGTGTGAACGTTTCAACCAATCACAACATTATTCTACTGAAGAGAATAACTTGCGATTCATGTAGAAATGTTTGACAATTAATTGACAACTATTGCTGAGCCGTTCCGATCTATTGCAATTCGAAAAATCAAGACGCCGAGAAAAAAACAACGAGCCCGCGGAGTAACGGGAAAAATAAACAACGCCGTTTTCACGACTCGCCATGTTCTCTCGCCGTGCGTGCGCCCAAAAAATAACGATTCTGTTCGTCCCATCACTTCCAGAATTTTTCTACTAAGCGAAACTAAGTAAGCCGCTGCCAGTGGATTCAAGATCCTGGATATTGACGTCGCCCCCCAGTGCTTAAGGACAATTTAAGATAAGTACTTTTTCGCGTGGTGTTTAGTTCCATTTTGACGTGTGTAGCTTACACAAACAACACGTGTGAAATCTTGGCTTGATTTAATTGATTCTGGTTTAGTAACTGCAAAAGAGGGATTTTTCTATTGTAGGAAAAATTGCGTTTTGTTTGGCAATGATTGGAGCTGGCTTGATTAAAACAACATGTGTGAAATCTTGACTTGATTTAATTGATTCTGCAAAAGAGGGATTGTTGTATTGTAGGAAAAATTGCGTTTTGTTTGGCAATGATTGGAGCTGGCTTGATTAAATTGATTGATAATAGATCGTCGTTGGTATGTTTGGTTGCCTAACTTGTAATATTGTGTTCCCCACAAATAAATCGAAGATTTTTTGAAAGTGTATTCAGTGATGGTTCGCGGGTTTTTTTTTCTGGTACGGCCGAGGAACAAGAGGTGGTAATACAGATAGGTAGGGTCAGTTGCAGCGACGGCTGGCTGCGTGACCGCACCTATCTGTATTACCACCTCTTGTTCCTCGGCCGTACCAGAAAAAACCCCGCGAACCGTCACTGCCTGTATTATAGGCTTTATATTGATAAAGTATTTACGCATATAGCAATAACTACTTGATTATTGCCTGGCAATAAGTTTTCGAAAATTCTGTCAAATTATTTTCAATTTATTCTCACCCTCTCGTTATATTACTACTGAATGTATTTTGAGAAAATTTGCAATTTTTGCAATTTATATTCCTGCATACCATAAAAACCAGGCGCGCACCCAGGAGGGTGTCTATCGGGCTTAATGCTCAGTTACTCCGCCAAAACTTTTTGATCGTTAAAGGGTTAATATTAAAAGTATTTTACCAAGTGACCGAGAAATTAATTAAAAGTATAGTTAAAATAATTTTGTTGAAAATAAATGTAAGATATATACAGGGTGCCCGGATTTCTTAGGGGCAACATGGACAACTTCTGCATTTGAAGATATAGGTCAAATTACCAAAAAGGTGCGGGTAAGAGGGCTCGTTGAGAATCCACACCTCAAATCCCACTTGTCATGGCTCACTTGTTCAAAATAAAAAAATTCTTTTTTTTTTTTTGGCGTCGACTGCTTGGTCATCTGCCACTACCATTTGTTTGATATACCCCAATTTCTTCAATTTCAGATTTTGTTTTATTTTGTATTGCGGAGGCCATGACATACGAAATCCGGGCACAGTGTATTTCAATAAGGTTGATGTTTAGTTTTTTTTTTTTACTTACGCGAAGTTGTATCCATCAACACCAATGTTGTCAAAGTCGCTCTTTACTACAACGGCATCGGCATCTGGGGAAGCAGGAGCGGCGTAGGCCAAGGCGGCGAGGGCGACGAATGCGATGATCTGCGAAAATGATTCAATGTCAAAAAGTTCAAATGTTACAAGAAGTATCTCCATTAATCAACACGGACGATCCCAGTAAGTAATCATTGCAAAAGTTCGAATCATCTTTAAAGATCAAGAGCAATAAATACAGTAAATGTTTTATATATTTTTTTCGGATTTTTTTTTTTTTTTTGAAAAATCGACAGTTTCTTGTATAAATTTACATTTAATTCAAGAAACTGTGTATATAAAAAAAATTATTTTTCCGAAAAAATATATAAAACATAGGCTGAAAGACTTCGGTCGATGGCCATTTGTAGCTCTTATGAGTTTCAATAAACTGTATTTATTATTTATTATTATATAAAACATTTATTGTATTGTATTATAAAATGTAAATTTATACAAGAAACTGTGTATTTTGCAAAAAAAATATTTTTCTGAAAAATTTAGGCCCACATCCATACTTCACATTTAGAGTCGCTTTTAACTTAATGACGAAAAATTGCGAGAATAATATGACAACGTATCATTTATTTGGGCGGGAAATTAAAAAAATTCGAAATAAATACAACGAAAATCGATGAAATTTTGCGAAAATATGTAATACATTCAAAATTTTGAATCAGCTGCATACATAGTTTTTCTCATAATTCCGACTCTAAATGAGATAGATAAATACGGGCCTTTTTGTATTGTATTACAAAATGTAAATTTAAACAAGAAACTGTGTATTTTTCCGAAAAAATATATAAAACATTTATTGTATTGTATCGTGCGAGCCACAAAATTTTGTTCAAAGTTGGCTGTGAGATAAATGAAGTATGTCGCATATAATTACGTCATGAGACTATTGAATTAAATTTAAAAAAATGAATTAATCTCAGACATGACTGCTATGTTTCTCTCTCTCAGGCATGGCCAACTCTGAAATAAAATTCTGTGGCTCATACCTTATTATACAATGTAAATTTATGCAAGAAACTGTGTATTTAAAAAAAATATTTTTCCGAAAAAATACAGGATGTTTCAGAGCTCTGGGAACGGTCAATCACGTGCTTATTTTTCAAAATTTCGAAAAATATTTAATACAAAAGTTGTGTATAATAGTGAGCTGCACGCCCTAAAAATATTTAAATTTATACAGGGTGTCTCATAACAAAGTTACAAACCAAACTTATGTTTTTTTAATGGAACACCCTGTATTTTTTGTCATTTTTGAATTATATGGAGCAAATAAAGGTGAGTTACCTCAATACTCCGTATACCTATTGTTTGCCGTTTTCGAAATATTTGAAGATTTGTTGAAATGCATGGTCTTGGTGAAATTTTATTTTTGCCCCAGTGATGAACGTTGAACGATTAAAATCATTTCAATTATTTGGTTGAAGGTTCGAACTATAGAGCCAACCATGATTTAATACAAAAAATTATACTGGGTGATAAAAAAAATGCGGTAGAAAAATCCAACTTATAAAGTTGAATAACTTCATTTTTTTCAAATGGCACACCCTGTATTTAGTAATGTGTTCTCACGTAGAATCCAATTATCTTTCAGATTATAATAATTATTCCTGATATGATAATCGCCGAATACAAGAAAACTATTGAGATTAGGAACAGGGAACCCTTATACAATCTGAAAGATAATTGGATTCTACTTAAGAATACGTTACTAAATACAGGGTGTGCCATTTGAAAAAACGAAGTTGTTTAACTTTATAAGTTCGATTTTTCTACCGCATTTTTTTATCCCCCTGTATAATTTTTTTGTATGAAATCATGGTTGGCTCTATAGTTCGAACCTTCAACCAAATAATTGAAATGATTTTAATCGTTCAACGTCAATCACTGGGGCAAAAATAAAATTTCACCCAGACCATGCATTTCAACAAATCTACAAATATTTCGAAAACGGGAAACAATAGGTATAGGGAGTATTAAAGTAACTCACCTTTATTTGCTCCATATAATTCAAAAATGACAAAAAATACAGGGTGTTTCATTTAAAAAAAAAAACATAAGTTTGGTCTGTAACTTTATTATGAGACACCCTGTATAAATTTAAATATTTTTTAGGGCGTGCAGCTCACTATTATACATAACTTTTGTGTAAAACATTTTTCGAAATTTTGAAAAATAAGCACGTGATTGACCATTCCCAGAGCTCTGAAACACCCTGTATATAAAACATTTATTGTATTGTATTATAAAATGTAAATTTATACAAGAAACTGTGTATTTTTCCGAAACATATTTACAACATGTTTTGTATTGTTTTATAAAATGTAAGTTTATACAAGAAATTGTATTTAAAAAAAAAATCCAAAATAATATAAAAAACATTTACTGTATATATTACTCTTGATCTTTAAAGATGATTCGTAAATTGAAAAAATATTTAAAAAAATATGAACATTTTCAAAATCCTCAAAATCAATTTATAACAACTACAAATCAATTCATCTCAATAAACAATTTGTTTCGATTTTGAAAACCTTGAAGTCTTACGATAATCTTAAAATGTACTTACCACTTTCATGTTGTCTGATGTGTTCTTCTGGAGTTGAACTGTATCACCAAACAAAACCGCGCGATGTTTTATACGAAAATAATTGGCTGCCGAAAAAAAAACGGCCTTTCCAAAACGAGTTTTTGTCTTCAAGATTTCAATGAAGAAGATGAGACCGGTATGATTGGTTGTTGCATTTTTTGAGGATGACACCGACACATTCGGTTTCCGTTTTTTAAAAATGTCACAGCCCGTATAATACGCTTTGGTAGTGTGGGAGCACGCCGCCTTTCAATGAAGTTCGTTCATAAATTATTTATAGGCTGAGATTTTATTGTTACGAGGAAATGTCACGGCGATGGTGTGATGGTATAATGGGAGCAACGTTGTTGTTTTTTTACTGCCGGCGTGATGAATTGCAGTAAAAGGTGATGTAAATTGGGCGGAATGTTTAATACGTTTTTTTTTTTTTGGTTTAATGATAGGGTTGAATTTCAGGTGATGTAATGCGAGGATTGTTTATGCATTATTCTGTTTTGAAATATGTGCAATAATAAATATATTCTATTAGTAAGTGAATTTATTAAAATTTAATTATTTTTACTTTCTCCGTTACGAAGTACGAGAAAGTGTTGTGATCGTTATTTTTTTTTTCAAAAAATTTTTTCCGGAAATATCCGTTTTGGGGTCCCTAGAAGCCATTTCAAAAATTTCTGGATTTTTTTTACTTTCTCCGTTACGAAGTACGGGAAAGTATAGTGATCGTGATTTTTTTTCAAAATTTTTTTTTACGGAAATATCCGTTTTGAGGTCCCTAGATGCCATTTCAACAATTTTTGGAGAAAAAAAAATTTGTGTGTGTGTCTGTCTGTGCGCGCTGTATCTCAAAAACTAATGGAGCAATTGATGTGAAACTTTGAACATACGTCTTATTTGATAATCCGAAGAACTTAAAAGCTTTTGGTAAAATTTCGTACACCGGAAGTGGGTGTTTACCTTAACCGTTTTTGGTTTTTTGCCAATATTTTCTTAAATATGAAAAATATTACAAAAACATCTAAACAAACATTGAAGACAATAAAGAAATGAACATCTTTTGCTTGAAAACATTTTTCATAAAATCATTTTTATTCGAGAAAAGAAATTATTTTTAATTTTTTAATTTTTGGTTTATAATTATAAAACGATAATAGTTACAGCAAATTTATGTTGATAATAATTGTAGAGAATGCCAAAATGAACAACTTATAAAGAATAAGTTTTTTTCGAAATCTCTTTAGTTTTTGAGTAAACTCAGTATAATTTTTCCATAATTTTGACGTTTTAAACGTCAGTTTCATCCGAGTCTACACAACGCTCGATGTGCATTTAAAATATGATATAGCGTAAATATAAATTATACCATCAAGTCGGAGAAAGTAACATGATGGCCACATCACCATTTTTTTATAATTGACGTACATATCTATCAAATTTTTTACAAGGCAAACTTAAAGTCCGTATTAGGCAACGAATAAAATTGTGCCTTATTAAGTCATATTATTGAGTTTTAACAAGTAGCATCTTCATCTAATCGATAATTATGAAAGAATTCAAACGCATTTCCATAAGTTAATTTAGGCAGGCGCCTGTAACGTTTCTCCGGGGCCTTCAAGGCCACCGACGACACCTCAGAATCCGAATACGAATACATCTGCGTAATAAATCGATCGTCCGGATAAATAATGGATCAATTATGGGTTTATGGGAGATGGTCCCAGAAGAGACAACCCGAAGAAATAAAAAACTAGTTTCGGAAAGGTGAACGAGAGACGACGCTCACAAAAATGTGAAGGATGCTCCTTTTGGATGAGTGGGGCACTTTTTTGCGGTCGCCCAGAGGTGCTCACTTTTGGTATATATAAACGCTTTTTGGCATTATCAAATCACAGTTCAGTTCCAGTGCTAAACAAAAATCCTACAAAAATGAAATTGGTTAGTGACAATTTTTTTTATTACTTAAATTGTTTTTTTTTTATTCAAACAAATTGTTATGTTATAATTACAAGCTTTGGCTATATTTCGTTACTTTTTTTATTACTTATTTTTTTTTGTTTTAATTTAAATTAATTGACATCCTTGTGATAGTCAAAAATTTTGGTTATATTTTGTTACTTTTTATTATTTAATTTTTTAAATTTAAACAAATTGTTATCAATATCCATGTGATAGTTACAAGCTTTGGTTATATTTTGTTACTTTTGTATTACTTATTTTTTTTTAATTGAAATAAATTGGCACCTGTATCGATATGACAGTTAGAAGTTTTGGTTATATTTTGTTACTTTTTTTATTACTTTATTTTTTTTGTTTTAATTTAAATCAATTGAAATATATATCGAAATGAGAGTTACAAGTTTTGGTTATATTTTTTAACTTTTTTATTACTTATTTTGTTCATTCAAACAAATTGACATCTATAAGGATATAATGGTTACAAACTTTGGTTATTATTTTAACGCAGAAAATGCCAATTATTTACAAATTTGTACTTTTTCATAACTTGTTAATTAAACAAAATGCAGTGATCCATCATTGTGGTAATTTTATTCGAAATTACCTCTTATAACATCATTGATATCCATGTGATAGTTAAAGGCTTTGGTTATATTTTGTTACTTTTTCTATTACTTTTTTTTTTAATTTAAATAAATTGGCACCTGTATCGATATGATAGTTACAAGTTTTGGTTATATTTTGTTACTTTTTTTTATTGCTTTATTTTTTTTGTTTTAATTTAAATAAATTGATATCCTTGAGAATAAATTACTTCGATTTTTTTTTTTAATATTTTTGAGTCTATAAATTGATCATATTTTGCAATGGTCATATCAAGGTAATAAAATTATTAATTTTTAAAAACTTTAAATTTGTAATTATTACTCTTTAATTACTTTTTACTCTTTGATAAATTAACGTATTTGTGATAATTTTGTAAAATAATCGGCAGAAATTTTTTGTGAAAGTTTTCTGCCAAATTGCTATCGATCATAAATTACTTCGAATTTTTTATATATTTTTGGGTCTATAAATTGATCATATTTTGCAATGGTCATATCATGGTAATAAAATTATTAACTCTTAAAAACATTAAATTTGTAATTATTACTCTTGAATGACATGATAAATCAACGTATTTCTGATAATTTTGTAAAATAATTGGCAGAAAATTAAAGTAAAGCACACGTTTTAGTTCCTAAATGTGAAAATAATTATCGACACCGACAAAGACAAACTTGGAGTTTTTTTTAGGAACCAAGAAAAGACATGCGGCTTTTTGATCGTGACCTGCTTTGATGATTCTTTTTTTCGATCTGTATTGACATAGTTATTTTGCATCATAATTTATTTTATCTACTGTTGGCATTAGTTACGTTATGAATAATATACCTTAATTCACAACGTATTCAGGAAGCCAACATCCTTCTCATATTAAAAAATAATCCAGAATACCTTTTTTTTTATTTCTTCAAAATATGATATTTCCAGAAAGAAGCGGTCCTTCCCACGATGGCAAATGGCAAATTCCGTAAAATCTTTTTTTTTTGTTCATTTTTTCAAAATGTGATGTTTCCAGAATGAAGCGATGGCTTTCTTTCGAATTTTCAACTGATTAATTAATGTATTAATTAATGACGATTATCGGTAAATTTTTAAAATATCAGTTTTTTGTTTTATTGAATTTGGTTCTCGTTTATCACGTGATGAAACATTTTTAATACTTAGGGTGAATTGTGAAACCAACAAAGTGCCTCATTTAAACAGTTTTTTGTTTATTAATTTAAACCGCGATGTTTCTACAATTAACCCATTGCTCCTTTTTCTCAGTCGAAATGTTTGAATCAATGATGATGAAATTTTAGTAAAATCCTTTTTTTTATTACTTCAAAATGTGGTGTTTCCATAACTAGACAATCGTTTTCTTTAGAAGTTACAGTCAAAATGTATTAATTACGGCTGAAAGCCTTCATTCGCTGGCTACGTGTATTCTCAGATGAGGGCAATGAAGTATTTTTACTACGACTGATAAATAAAGTGGGCTTTTGCTCATTCATTTGTCTTCCGAACAGCTCTTCTTTCCCACACGTTACCTATAACAACGTGCGGGAAAGTACTTTCCCGCACGCTTGTATTAAATGTGGTTTCTGTGTACTTGCCGACTTTTTGTTTCTTGCACCAATCCTGGAATTTTTCCTACAACTTGTATGCTCTTTGTTTTTTTCGGTAGTAAATTTAGCGCGATAGAGCTCGCAACATCAGCAATATTTTCTGCAAAATGGTGGTAGAAAAAATATTGTTTGTCTGTTTGTCGATTTCGATAGATTGCAACGGGCTATCTCAATCGGCAAACACGCACTCTAGCGACCCAAAAACAAGCCTAACTTTGACGATTCTTTTGGGACTATGGAAAAATGAATTAGTTTATTTAATACTTTTTGAGGTTGAAAAAAACATTTGTATATCATTGCGAAATGGAGGCGACGGAGCCAATCTTTGAAATCGCCGTTTTTTTTTTAACTTCTAAACGGGAGGATTTCTTGTAAAGTATAAGACCTGGCACGAAAAAACATTTTTTTTATAATTTAGTTACCATTGGCTATGGAAGTACGTAGGGTTTTTTTTTATAAATCAAATTTTGTAGAAATGGTACACGTTTGAAAAAAATAACGATTTTTGGCCAAAAAAATAAGCAGTAAATTAAACTACACATTAAATTTAAAAAAAAAAACGGCTACATACTTCCATAGAGAATGTTATTGTGAAGCTACTGTCAAAATTTGAAATCGATCCATTCGCGCACTTTGGTGGACGCCTGAGGAACACAAATGCGGCCCTTACACGGTCTTTAAAAATGACATTACCAGTAATGATAGTAAATGATGTGCGCCGAGATCAGAAAATCCGGATTCGCATCATTCGCCCCCCGTCATTCCAACTTTGTCGACGTTACACGATCATTATTAATGTCATTCTGATAAAGTAATGTCAGTATTAATGAACGTGTAAGGGCGGCTTAAGGAATGTTCTCACTATGGGACCAACTGGATATTGATTACAATAATAATAATAATAAGTTTACTTTATTTCAGAAAATGGTTAACAGAAAAAAACTTTAAAATATTCTGGTAAACAAAAATGAAATTGCGTCACAATAAAAATAATAATAACACTAAGACAAAAAAACTCAAAGAAATATTCGTTATATCGCAGTGAGGAAATCCCTTACGCAATATAATTCGGCTTATAAGACAATAAAATATTGTTAAAGCAAAAAAAAACGAGTTTTCCAAAATCGTGGAGTGGTTTTACCCCTTAATACACACATAGCTATTGTATTAATTGTTGACAACCAGTCTCAAATTTTTGTAATATCGTTAATTTTTATTCTTTATTCAGAATACGACGATCCCACAATGAAGTGATTTTTTATTTTTAATTTTCAGTCGAAATATTTTTTTTTTGCCTGGGATGCCCGTTCTAGGCTATTTGCAAAAGCACAGGGTGTTCACCAGTTGAAATATATTGTGTTTCTAATTAGGCGTCACTTTCGGATTATTGACAATCAATGGGAAATTTTAGTAATATCTGTTTTTTTTAATTTTTATTCAGTTTGCTAAGATTAGAATCTAGCGATCGTTTTGTTTCAAATTTTTCTTTTACGTTCCCTAAACTCAATCAAAAAAACAACTGATTAATAATATTACGTTCTAGATTTTCGCCATCGCCGCTCTTGTAGCCGTCGCCTTAGCTGCCCCACAAGGCGCTGACAAAGATGCCGTCGTCCTCAGGAACGACCTGGACAACATTGGTGTTGATGGATACAACTTCGCGTAAGTACTTTATCAATCTAAAGTCTATGATACAATGGCAGTCAATTTCAAAAAGTCTTCGATTTATTTGTGGGGAATATAATATTACAAGTTAGGCAACCAAACATACCAACGACTGATTTATTATCAATCAATTTAATCAAGCCAGCTGCAATAATTGCCAAACAAAACGCAATTTTTCCCACAATACAACAATCCCTCTTTTGCAGTTAAGAAACCAGAATCAATTTAATCGAGCCAGCTGTAATAAATATTACCAAACAAAACATGATTCTTCTGAGAATATAACTGATTTGAAATAATACAACTCAAATCTGGGACGCTAATACAAACTAGACAGTGACAATCAGTGACGGTTCGCGGGGTTTTTTCTGGTACGTCCGAGGAACAAGAGGTGGTAATACAGATAGGTGCGGTCACGCAGCCAGACGTCTCTGCAACACTGACCCTACCTATCTGTATTACCACCTCTTGTTCCTCGGCCGTACCAGAAGAAACCCCGCGAACCGTCACTGGTGACAGTGGCTGTCAAACGGCGCATTCATTACACGAATTTGTAACTTTCCGCTACGTTTATACAAAATGCGGCGTTTTTAAAATCGTCTGCGCTACAGTTATAAAAGAAGTGAAAAATTACGTTACAAACATACAAAACCAAAAGAAATATTATATGTAATTCGATATATTCTCTAACCGAACATAACGCGTGGGGAGATAAAAACCATTGCAATTTTATTTTGAAAAGCACTCGTGATTTCATTTTAAAAAAAAATTACAGTGGTACAATCTCCGCACTTGTTATATTATAACTGATAATCCAACCATCCCTCTTTTGCAGATACGAAACCAGCAACGGAATCTCCCAGCAAGAACAAGGATCTCTGATCAACGCCGGTACCGAAAACGAAGCCATCGCCGTCCGCGGATCCTTCACCTACACCGGAGCCGATGGTGTCAAGTACACCGTCAACTACGTCGCCGATGAGAACGGTTTCCAACCTGAAGGTGCCCATATCCCACAGGCCTAAACCGATCGAACGCTCCAGCTACGAAAACTGCCGATTATTTTTGTTTTTGCAAAGACTTTTTGACTCTCTCGACTCTAGGATTTCAAATTTTTGACGACCGTTGTACAGCAGCCAAAACCCCTAATTTAAGTGTAAATACGGTGGCTTGTGCCGCGCGACGTTTTCGCTCGTGCGACGCAAGTGTCTAAATAAATAAAATGAAGTAATTTTCTATTTCCAAAAATTGTGGATTTTATTCATGTGTACTGAAAATAATAGAAGCCCCAGAATTGATCCTTGCGGTATCCCCATGTACGATCGGAGAATGAGCTATCTGAGGGAGTGAACTGTTGAGTCTTCTCAATAAGTACACACTTTTGCAGATCTTAGCGGCAAGAATGTTACCATGTTCGTTCCAGGACAACTTTGAATCAACGCATATGAATGAGTTGCTTGGAATGGAACAGATGTCTTTAGGGAAAACGTGATTTTCACCGTTTTACTTTTATTTAAAGTTAGCCTGTTTGAAGTCAGCCATTCAAGCGTCGTCAGCCATTCAAGCGTGATTTTTTTTTTGCTTGTACATCCTGTTCTATTGCTGTCTGTAAGTTACAAGACGTTGATTTAATAGTAGTATCATCGGCATATAGTATAACCGATGAATCATTGTATATGTTTGGAAGGTCATTAATGTAAATTAAGAACAGCAATGGGCCAAGAATTGACCCTTGTTTATTGGTATATTGAGTTTCGATCTTCAACCCGTACCATTTGACACCGATCAGTAAGATACGAGTTGATAAGTCTGCAGCTGGAAGGCATAAAGTTGTAGCAGTAAAATTTTCGCAAGAGAACATCATGCGAAATGCAGTCAAATGCTTTGCTAAGATCTAAAAAAGAATACATTTCATCCTCAAAACCCTTTAAAATTTCTTCAGCAAAAGCAACAACTGCACCACACGTCGACTTTCCCCTACGAAAACCATACTGTGCATTTGAAAATAGTTGATGGGCTTCAAAAAACTCACTGATCTGGTTGGCCAAAACTTTCTCCAATATTTTGGAGATAATAGGAAGGAGTGATATTGGGCGATAATTATTTAGGTCACAAGTACAGCCCTAACAGAAGCACTAGAATTGATCCTTGTGGTACTTCATGTATAATTGGTGGCTTGAAAAAGATAACACACTGTGTTCTACCAGATAAGTATAATAAAATCAATTTACAGATTAAAATCGTAGCAATACCAAAATAACGGAAGCACCAGAATTGATCCTTGCGGCACCCTATGCACAATCGGTAGCTCGAATGAGACAGCACACTGTGTTCTATCAGATACGTATGATAAAATCAATTTACAACTTGAAATCGTAGCAATAAAATTTTTTTGACACAAACTTTTCAGGTCGATCAAAGAAAATACCAAAATAACAGAAGCACCAGAATTGATCCTTGCGGCACCCCATGTACAATCGGTAGCTCGAATAAGATAACACACTGTGTTCTACCGGATAAGTATGATAAAATCAATTTACAGCCTAAAGTCGTGGTAATAAAATTTTCTTGACACAAACTCTTCAGGTCGATCAAAGAAAATACCAAAATAACAGAAGCACCAGAATTGATCCTTGCGGCACCCCATGCACAATCGGTAGCTCGAATGAGATAACACACTGTGTTCTACCAGATGAGTCTGATAAAATCAATTTACAGCTAGTCTGATGTAAATCGTGGCAGTCAAATTTTCTTAATTCAATCAAACTCTTTAGATATATCTAAAAGCGAAGATATTATATGTTTTTTTTTTCTCAAATCAATGGATTATCATTTCAACAAATTTGCATAATGCCTTCAGTTGTTGAACCGTATTGTTCATTGGGGAAAATGTTGAAATTTTCGAAATATTCTGTGAATTGCATTTGTAATATATTTTTGGAAAATTTTACTATTACTGGCAAAAATGAAATCACTATAGGAAATTTTTTGTGAATGAAAATCACTAACGCTTTTTTACTTTCTCCGTTACGAAGTACGAGAAAGTATTGTGATCGTGATTTTTTTGTCAAATTTTTTTTTTTACGGAAATATCCGTTTTGGGGTTCCTAGATGCCATTTCAACAATTTCTGGAATTTTTTTTAGTGTCTGTCTGTGCGCGCTGTATCTCAAAAACTAGAAAAGCAATTGATATGAAACTTTGAACATAAGCCTTATTTGATAATCCGAAGAACTTAAAAGCTTTTGGTAAAATTTCGTACACCGGAAGTGGGTGTTTACATCAACTGTTTTTTTGTTTTTTGCCAATATTTTCTTAAATATGAAAAATATCACAAAAATATAAATCTTTTCCTTGAAAATATTTTTTATAAAATCATTGCTATTAGAGAAAAAAATGTATTAATTTTTTTCTAATTTTTGGTTTACAGTAAATTTATGTGAATAATAATTGTAGAAAATGCTAAAATGAACAACTTATAAAGAATAAGTTTTTTTCGAAATCTCTTTAGTTTTTGAGTAAACCGAGTTTTTGAATTTGAAGAATAATTTTTCCACGTTTCATAATTTCAACGTTTTAAACGTCAGTTTCATCCGAGTTTACACATCGCTCGATGTACATTTAAAATATGATTTCAATTGAAAATAAACCATGAAAACGTAAATATAAATGGCTATGATGTCATCAAGTCGGAGAAAGTAACATGATGGCCACATCACCATTTTTTAGTAAATTAGAAAAAATGCATTTATTTATCAGTTTCGTTCAGTGGTGAAAATATTGTTGTAACCACGGATTTTAAGACATCAAATCGAATTCCAAGAACGTCTCTGGTTTTGGTAAGCTTTAAACTGTTCCTAGCTTTTTTCTTTGTTGAATTTGGTTCTCGTTTAACACGCTGTGAACAAACAATCCTAACTGTTCCTAGCTTTGCAATTTCTGAGAATTCAAAATAAGTTGCAAATGGAGAATGGCGATACTTTAACACGTTGACCGCTGTGTCAGTCACCGGTGACTGACACCGAAGTATTCCAATGGGGCCGTGTCAGTCACCGACGACTGACTGTGGGTACCTACTTTAAATAAACTTACTATTTAGCGCGGTCAGTCACCGGTGACTGACAGTGAGTACCTACTTTAAACTTACTATTTAGAGCGGTGTCAGTCACGAGTTAAATTAAATAAACGTATTCTTACTCATTTTACCTTAAAAACAAAGAAAACTTTTTTGGACATTTTACAATAGTTCTTTGTATGGTAAGAGCGCAAAGTGATACATTGCCGTTTGAGAGAAGAAAAAAAAAACCTCTCGAAAGCGGCAATGAGCTTTGCGCTCGCACTATACATAAAATGTTTTCTACGACCGCTTTGAAAAGGAAACATAAATATAATTAAATATAAAAAGCAATAATACATGACTGTGGCGTGTGCTTATTTTCAGTCTGTTATACCGTGGTCAGCCATGGAATGTCGTATCCATGGTAACGGGTCAATAAAAAGTGTGCAAAGTGACGTTTAGATGGTTGTTGTGAAAACTTTGCCGCGCGTTGCTATAGGCAACACGCGGCAAAGTACTTTGTCGCTCGCTCCTCGGGAAACGTCTACTTTGCGTTGACAAACGCAAGCGCAAACGCCTGCTTTTTATATCGGTCGTAGAAAAAAAAAACTTATTGGCAGCCAATGTGTTAAGATTATAAATCTTACTTAATATCAGTTCATTTCTTTCTTTCTTTGATAATTCCCTCAGGATACTTAATATCAGTAGAAATTTGGAAGATAACTAACGATAATCCTAGACTAATAAGGTCTCGTGCAATCACCATCATTTCTTTCTTTCTTTGATAATTCCCCCGGGATGAATCGCATCTTACTTAACACCAGTGGAAACTTTGAAGATGATGACCAACGATAATCCTGAACTAATAAGATCTTGTGCAATCACCATAATTCCTTTCATTGATAATTCCCCCGGGATGAATCACATCCGATGAATCCTTCTCAATGGTGAGAGCGTTGTCGCATAAAGAGCGCTCATCGACCAGAAACTGTTGCCCAATAATAGAGACGACGTCGTATGGAGATTCACCTATTATGAAATACGCAGTTGGATGCCATAATGCCGACCTTTTGATGTACAATGTGACCCAATTATAAACCATCCGACCGTTGAATAATAACCCGAAGTCGATGGATTGTGATGAGCCAATAATGAAAAAGGTCTTTATAATTTAATTAGGATTTAATTGTGCGCCACGAATAATTTCTTCATGGCGATGACATAGTTTTTCTCAACTTACGTATACTCTGTTCCATTTTTATTTTTTTACTAAGAAGGCTGTGGTTTCATTTTATGAAGTTTTACACATGACAGTGAAAAAAATATTAAATGTCAGATTGCCTATTTCATATATTAAATTAATCGAATTATTGCTTCAATTATTTAAATGTGCTGATGGCAACATTGCTCACTGTCATAAAATATAACCTCTTTTTTTTTAAACATAAACCATTTTTTCAAGTCTAGTGACTTTTTACATTTGACAACAAAACTGTCACCCTAACAGAGCCAACTTAGTTAAAAATAAAAATGGAACGGAGTTTATTTCTGTTACGGTTTATTTTGTGTGGATATAGTTTTTCTTTCTCCGTTACGAAGTATGAGAAAGTATTGTGATCGTGAAAATTTTTTCAATTTTTTTTTACGGAAATATCCGTTTTGGGGTCTCTAGATGCCATTTCAACAATTTCTGAAAAAAAAAAAAATTGTGTCTGTGTGTGTTGGTATGTTCATGCTCGCTGTATCTCAAAAACTAATACAGCAATTGATATGAAACTTTGAACATCCGTCTTATTTGATAATCCGAAGAACTGAAAAGCTTTTGGTAAAATTTCGTACACCGGAAGTGGGTGTTTACCTTAACTGTTTTTTGTTTTTTTCCGATATTTTTTTAAATATGAAAAATATCACAAAAACATTTAAACAAACATTGAAGACAACAAAGAAATAAATCTCTTTTATTTGAAAAAAAATTTCATAAAATCATTGTTATTCGAGAAAAAAAATTATTATTATTTTTTCATTTTTGGTTTATAATTACGAAACGATAATAGTTACAGCAAATTTATAATATAATAATTGTAGAGAATGCCAAAATGAACAACTTATAAAGAACAAGTTTTATTCGAAATCCCTTTAGTTTTTGAGTAAACTGAGTTCTTCAATTTGAAGTATAATTTTTCCATCTTTCATAATTTTGACGTTTTAAACGTCAGTTTCATTCGATTCTACAAAACGCTAGATTTACATTTAAAATATGATTTAAATTGAAAATAAAGTCGGAGAAAGTAACATGATGGCCACATCACCATTTTTTATTTTGTTCGCCTTGTGATCATCATTATTTATTACTGTTACGGTTTATTTTGTGTACATAAGCGAAAGGACAAAATTACCATATGGATATTAGCGATCGTAATCGCTATAATGGAGATGAATAATGCGCGCAAAGTTCACGTATTTTTGATAATGATAATGCCGGAATAATTAGCACCATTTATGGTCGGCTGGGAGCAGGTAGGTGGAAGAATGATTGGAAACTGATTGGTGCGATGCCTTTTAAGGAGAAGATTCTCGTGTTTGTGCGTTGCTCAATTCTGTGTTATGCGGATTTGAATGCTTTAAACAATCATTATTTAAGAAGAAATCATTAATTAATCAAGAATGGTATTTAAAAAAATGTTAATTCAAGGAGTAACAGCAATTAATCAATAATGATATTTAAAAAAAAGGTTAATTTAACTTACAACAATTATGAAAATAAATTAAGTTTACTTTCTTTAATTGATTAATTAAAAAAAATAATTTACAAAAATTTAACTTTATATGCAGATTGCATTTTTTTGGAACGTGTTAATCTCAGATGTTTTTGCAAATGGTATTTTTTTTAAATCACTACCGAAATAGACCGAATGAAAAATGTCAATGGTCGCGTTCGGCAGACTAATCGACAGCGACGGCGACGGTGGCGACGGCGTGGACGAGTATTATAAATCCATTGCCCATTTTCAAGATGTCCATTACGGAAATAAGATTCAATGATGAAACGCTCGTGAAGTTGTGAGAATACCATGGTTAAATCAAAACTGACTTTTAATTGACATAAAGTCAACAACGTGCTGAACTAATCTAAGGCCGTGATTTTGTTTATCATGGCCATGCCTTATCTAAATATTTTTTATACATATGGTATATCTTATTTTCGATTAATTGACTGATGAATAATTATAGTCTAAATGTACCGTATAAATCAATCAATCCAACAAGTAGCTAAAAGACGTATTAATAATAAGACCAATCCAAATTAATTGGTTTAAAAGTCCATAACATTCCAAGGTCGAAATTTGGCTACCGTGCGATCGCTTTTACACGCCCGGATTAGTTCAAACTAAGTGTTTTATAACGAGATATAATTGATGGTGTAAAAGCATTGATTAATCAACGTCTTAATTGATGATCAATATAATTATAATAATAATCACTGGATGAGTAATTACCGATTTGCAATTAACCTATTCACCTTTATACAATTTTCAATTAAATTTTTTCCGTTTTTTTCTCCATTATGGAAAATATTACAATATACCAGTGACGGTTCGCGGGGTTTTTTCTGGTACGGCCGAGGAACAAGAGGTGGTAATACAGATAGGTGCGGTCACGCAGCCAGCCGTCTCTGCAACTCTGCGAACCGTCACTAGTGATATATCAAATATTTCCACATTTCAAAATATAGGCTTTGTCTTTCTCTCTCTCTCGCTCTCCAAAATATTTTTTGTAATTTTAGAAATTTTATTATAGAGGCAGCTCAACGTATAGCAAAATTTCAATTTAAACTTTTTTCTGATATATAACATTGAATAATGAGACAAAATGCTTTATTTATAGCAACGATAAATAATTTTTCAACAATTTAAAGAGGTTGAGATAAGGTAACGTGATCCAAGTCAGCAAGTTCATTATATTTGAAAACTAGAAAAATATCAATGGGCTACAATAATTAAAATTGAAAAACGCCACTTCATTTATTTATTTATTGGCAGTATATTCCTTGCATTAAAATAATATGTCGAGATATATGTACACAAAAAAGTAACAAAAATGTTGATCATACATACGTGTTGCAAATGATTTAGATAATTTTAATAACGCCGAAATATAGCATTTATTAAATTAAGTAGTTGTTGTTATTTGGTCTTTCTAAGACTTAGTTTTATGGACTGCAGGAAAACATTTCGTGAGGGAAATGCACCCTTTTAGGGACGGAGTAAATTAAAGTAATAATTCCCTGTCCACTTGTAGAAAAAGATAATTGTAGATATTTATTATGTATTATAAAAAAAAATTCTAAAGACTGAATTTTACGTGTTTTTTTTTATTAACACGTTAAGCCCCGCGAGGCATCAACCTGATGCCTCAATAACATATGATGTTGGGACCGTGAGGTATCAACGTAATGCCACCCTGTATATATTTTTTTCAGGCCGCGTGTACACAACGCGATCTCACGATTCAATACTTAACATATTTCAGTTATTTGATGAGGCATTACTTTAATACCACGCTTGTAATTCAGTACAAACTTGATGTTACTGTATATATTTATAGAACCGAAAATACGAGAAATAAATAGCCGGTCCAAGGAATAAAAAAAAATATGTACGCCGGGGCTTAATGTGTTAAATGCAACAAATATGGGTATTAAAACCACTAGAAGTCCTGGTAAAGACTATATATGTATAAATTATTCAAACATATTGTTTATTAAACATTCTTTTTGCATCAAACAATCAATTTTTCTTTCAACTTTAATTCAATTCCTTCCATTAACCCGTTAAATTATAAGAAAACATGTAGTCGCACGAGTTTGTTTGCATTATGCACTTATTCTACACACACATGCATTAAAAAACGTAATGTAATAATACATTTACATATTATGCTTTAATCATTTGTATCTAACCAATGTCAGTTAAATGAAATCAGAAATTAAAGAAAAATAATTGGGAAAAAACGGGTTAAATCAAAATCTATTTGTTATTATAGGCAACACAACATACAATTATTACTTTGCCTTTACATTTAATTACATTCCTTCCATTAATGGCCGCTTTTACAATCGTCGGATAAATGATGGTTAACTTATACCCTCTTTAACTAATCCCATCGCTTATCTCTCAGTTAACGCACGCTTAGATGATCTTCTCCCGAAACGCCAACATTGCAGCATTGCGGATACATGCGGTTGCGCAGTTTATAAAATTGGCATTTTTCGTTTTGCTTGCGGAAAGGTAAGAAAGTTGTGTTTAGTAATCATTGATGCGACCCTTGACCCCCCTATTCTTTTCAATATTCCACCTAGAAATATGCCAGAATGCATGTTTTTTAGAAACTAATTTGTCGCCCTCTAACGGCCCCTGTATGTAATACCGATTGCAGATCACTATAATACCGATATGGTGCGTGTGCTTGCTGTGCGCATTGCCTGCGAGTTAACCGAGATTTATCTGCTGATCCAAGCACAGGATAAGATAACTGCGAATCATCTGCTTCTTAACCCTAACCCTGCTTTAACTAGGCACTGTAAAAGCGTATTTTCGCATTTAATCCGGAGATAGTGTTAACCTTAATTTAACCAACTATTATCAGGGCGGCCCTAAATCAAAATCTATTTGTTGTTATAGGCAACACAACTTACAATTATTACTGCGCCTTTACATTTAATTTCATTCCTTCCATTCAATCAAAATCTATTTGTTGTTATAGGCAACACAACATACAATTATTTCTGCGCCTTTACATATAATTTCATTCCTTCCATTAAATCAAAATCGATTTGTTGTTACAGGCAACACAACATGCAATTATTACTACACCTTTACATTTAATTTCATTACTTCCATTAAATCAAAATCTATTTGTTGTTATAGTCAACACAACATACAATTATTATTCTGCCTTGACATTTAATTTCATTCCTTCTATTAAATTAAAATCCATTTGTTGCTATAGGCAACACAACATATAATTGTTATTAATTTATAAGAAGTACAGATGTCACTCCATGTCACATTTCAAACAGAAATAAATGGGATTCAATAACTTGAAATTGTAATTTAAAAATGCTGTTTGCATGCACCAATTTTTTAAATACAAAAACTTTATACTGACAAATTAAAAGCAACAAAATAACGCAGCATAAATTATGATCATCCTCATGATCCGCATAGTTCCGATAGGTTGAATTGATGATGCCCGAAAATAAGTTTTTTTTTCTTTCGTTAATAATTAGAAAGGTCAAGAATAAATTTTTCATTTAAAATTGGCCGTGAACGGGAGCTCGCGTCAATTTTTGTATTTTTAGCAATTTCTATGCAAATAGGGAACGAACGTGCCCCCAAGACATTGTTAGTATTTTGTAATGGTATTGATGATTTTTGGAAGCACGAGACCACTCCTCGTTTTTGTTATTTATTGCGGTTTACAATTCACAAAAAAACGGATGGATTATCATATCATTGTCGAAGGTGATTGGATTTTAACATGATGTATGGATATCAGCAATCGCTTTCGGTGGTTTATAACCGTTGAAGGTTAATGGAGGATAAATGTTGTCACGTAAATTTTTGAAGTTGACGAATTTTAAATATTGTTTCCCCATCAGAACACCTACAGACCGGTTTCGATCTTTCAGGTGTCATCAGTGTAGGGAGAACGGAAATTACTATTGGAATATAAGTATTCCTAACACCGTTAAATAGAAAGAATCGCCGAAGAGATTTTTCCAATCTCGGAAAAAAATGTTGAAATTATGGCCAAAATAAATCAAATGAAGAATATTACACTTGGTGAATAGTATTAGTACGTGAAGATGTTAAATTTAAATAAAACATTGGTTGTAATAACTGTCATCACTTATTTTATTACGGAGCCATGATTTTTTATTTTTAAAAATTTAAGTTGGTAACACATATTAAATTGATCTTATTTGCGGCGTATTCCTACCGATAAATTCATTTGCTGTGAGTCGTAGGTTCACCTTCCAAAATTTCTTGGGCTGCTTTAATAGCATCTTGAGTTCATTTGTCTGGTCTACCACTTCCTGGTTTACGGAGAATACTACCCGTTTCAAGAAATAATACAACTGATCGTGATGAGGTATTTTTAAATTCATCATAAATAATGGGAACGTTAGAAAATTCTTCCTGAAACTCTACCATAGGTGCGTCGATTTAATATTCTCAATTTCCGTTCACTTTAAGAAATAACTTTCAACTAAAAACGTTTTTTGCTGGTTGCTGTAAACCATTGTGACCACGGAATAAATTACTTTTAGAAAGATGTGACGTTTTGTATGTCAATTCCTAATGTGCGCCAACTTAATTTTTTTAAATAAAAAAATCATAGCGCACTAGATGTTTTTTTTAATGAACTGCGATACATTTCTATTAGTGAATTAGTTCCAATAGCCTAAATGTCCTAATTTTTAATATTCAGCGACATCCCTGATTTATCTCACAGCTAACACTGTGTCAAAATCTTAACAAACATTGGCGGAAAGACTGGAAGAGGATCAAGAAATCACAAGTGTAAAAATTGCTGATGTAAACTTGTTTGTATATTTTTTTGGTCAATATTTATTTAACAGTAGTAAAACGTAGTAATCTGAAATAATGAATGAATATGATTTTTTTTTTCTCTTCAAACTCTATAATTGGCGAAAATTATCTGCACGTTTCACTGCTCAATAGTAGCGTAGGCGGACAACGTAAAAAGTAATTATTTATTGCATTAATTAATTTGCATACCGATTTTTGTTTACAAGATGTAATAGTAGTATCGCGTATCCTTCGTTTAAGTAAATGGCGATTTTGGAAGTTGGAAGTTGGCTTCGTGCATTTTAATTGGATATTTGTTTTTTTTTTATTTTATTGACCTTATCTATCACTCTAAACGTAGATACTTCAATTATTACAACTTCAATTGATAAATGCTTGATCACTTGCAAGGTTAGCTAATTAGTGATTATAATGTTAATTCATCCTTTACATTCGTATGTCGACTTATAATCGCCAAAATACGTTCCACCATTGTGCCGTCAAATATAAATACGAGTGCAAAGGGTTAAAATTTATTTAAAAAAAAAGTAAAAATATATTTTATTTTGTAATTTTAGTTATGCTTTGTATTATGTTTTATGTGTGGTATTTTCCCTTATATTCGGATTATCCTGTTGGGAAATAAATAAATATGTATGTATTTATTGTTCCTCGTATTTACATAACATGTCAAATCATTATTGTACAAAAAAAAACAACTAAAATTCTGATCCCACGTGGAAAAGGCAGAGTTCATTCCATTGATGATCTCCCCCACTCGTACCTGTAGTTACCGTCATGGTGTACTTTAATTATTTAATATAATAATATCGGATAAAATTTTACTAGTTGGCTTTAATTATGATTGTCAATTTTCCTACAATTTTTTTGACAAAAAATGTGTAAATTTGCATTTATTTATTAAGCCAGATAAGCCTGCAGTTCTATATGTAGGGACGACTATTTGAAAGTTCCTCTTAAAATTACATCTAGAATATCGTCAGCGCCATCTATAATTTTTTTATTCGGAAAAGTACTTTCAGTATTTATTTGTTAACATTTGACAGGAAGCGAAAAATAACCTCTCTGTGTTTTTAATCCTAATTACTTGATTCAGAGAAACATAACATTTACTTTCCTTTAATTTAAATCTCGGGTTAATAGATATCTCTATGACAGGCATGTCAAACACGCGGCCAGCGGGCTGCATGCGGCCCGGTTATAAGTTGTCTGCGGCCCGGTAAGGTTGGTATCAAATATTTAAAAAAAAAAATTATATACAAGGTAAAAATAATTTTTTTTTGTTTGGTTTCAATTGTAGTTTTTTTTTTTTTTTGGTAATGCAGCCCGCGGCTTGTGTGTAATACTTGATGTGGCCCTTGGTGGTAAACGAATCTGACATGCCTGCTCTATGATATAAGTTTACGAATTTTAACTATTATTATTATGTCTTCAAATATAACTAATTTAACCCGTCATTGGTGACGCAAATTTAATGGTGACGCCGGTCTCACGCACCAGGGTTTTCAACTGAAGATTTTTCGAAACGTGTTACTAATAATTTTTGCTCTTTGACAATAAAACAAAGATATTTAATCAATTTAAGCTCTGCAATGCGTCAGTTACTCGAAATTGCAACAAAAAACAATAACGGAGAATAAAGTTACTCGACTCACCCGGTCTCACAGACCAGTAGGGTCACCATTGGCGGGTTAATATGAATATATTAATTTGAATGTGATTAGCTGAATTTCTGGATTTTGGCTCTCACACCTGGCCGAAAACTTGTTTCATCCTAATTTATGAGAAGACTGTTCAGATCGTGCATTAATTGAATAAATATATATAACTTGAGTACTCATTAATTATTTATACTGTTGTTTCAGATAAATTATTAGACCCATTAAGATAAATGATATTAATAATATAAAGTCCGGTTTTAATGTATGAGTTTCCAGATCCTAACAGATTTACAAAAAGGCCATCAGCCATTAGTGGCACTAATCCAGTATTAATCAAATGATTAATTGTTGACCAGTGGCGGCTCGTCAACTTTTGGTTTGGTGAGGCACAGATTTAATATTGTCGACACTTCACTCGGCCAATAAAACATCTGTGTATATACCAACTACATTTGTCAAACCATGCACTTTTAAATGATCGATGTTTTTGAATCAATAATAAACTAAGATCAGGGCAAGGCCTTTTGATACCTTTTACATAAACTTTATCATCGTACGACAACCGGCTAAATGGATTATCAAGCAAGAAATTTACGATGTCTTTACAATTTCTCACTGTAAGAGTGCTATTTCCGTCATCCATTATAATATAGGAATAAATACTATTTACTAATAAATATCAATAAGATTACCTTTAATAACTAACGCTGATCAACGGACGGCGGAGTGAAATGAATAGATTACTAACACAGCTGACAATTGCGAGTGCCGCGAGGTTCTCTCTCTCTATCACGCGGGTGATTTCCGACCAATGAGAAGCCTGTGAGGCTCGCCTCCGATATCGAAATAAATCTGCACATTACTTCGAATGTGATATGGGTAAACGGTGTGGAGGCATATTAAGTTGCATAAATTCCTACCGCTCTGGTTCATTTCTGCCTCAAGTTCGGCCTGGATGGGCGCGCTAATTCTGATCATTAAAAATCGGGAATTTTCCGTTAATACATCCATTTATAATTACTGTATAATTAATTATCAATATTAAAGCCAACACGGAAGAAATTTATTGAATAGATTTATATTTTTATAAAATAGAAAATTAATGGTGAGGCAGTGCCTGAAAATTAATGGTGAGGCAGTGCCTCACCTGCCTCCCCTGACGAGCCGCCACTGTTGTTGACTGATTTTAAACATTTAAATTTCCGAAAACTTTCCGTAAAATATACTCAAATAGGTATGGTTAAATTCATTGGCGTATCCGCAGGAGTTCTGCCTGTTCCTCAGAACCGGGTGCAGAAGACTCTTCAAAATTCCAAAGTTATTGGGCCCTATTCTGTTTTTATCACGATGATAATTTTACGCCGTGAAAATTTATCACATCCTTTGACTATATACTATTGGACTGCTAGCGCCGCTTCATGTGTGTCTCCAAGCAACGGTGGCGCGGCGGGACCCTAATTGGTTGCGGTGTGTTACTAAATTGGTAGCTATTTTGTGTCTATGACATATGACTCTATGAGCTCGCATTGCATATTGTGATACCCTGCAATTTATTCGCACCTTTGAATATATAAACATTTATATTGTCAAATATTCACACTATATCAAAATATTGATATGCGAAAGGCTGCAATACGTTCACGTATATATGGTAATACTCGTCAGCTGATGTACACGTCAGTTGACTTTTGACTTATAACCTAAAATTCTGTATTAGATTTCCATCAAATCCGGAACTTATGGATTGATGCTTTGCTTGTAAATAACAGGCAGGAAAGTGGACCCGAGTTGCCGAAATATGCTCGCATTTGCATTCTCCATATTGCTGATGAATACATCGAGAAATATTTTTTTTGCTTTCCGGTTTTTAAATTACGCTCCATTTTCGGCTCCAGCTCGTGGACAACTTTTGGAGCAGTGATCATGTGGGAAATGGAGGGGGAATAGCAGTCCATTAGTATATAGTCAAAGATTCAACCACTAACAGTTATGCATTCTTAAAATTAAAATTAACAATTTATTCCCTTATTTGCTTTATAATTACCACCATTTCCATAAAATATAAATAAATCCAGTAACAACAATGTGCCTGAATAAATCCACATCCACTAGACAACGTAAACATGGATTTAAATCGTGCACACTCCAAGTGCTTCTATCTCCTGATTAGAAACCAATAAAAACTGCAGCTGGCTTGAAATTTATTACGATAAAAGAAGTGCAAACGTCAAAATAAACCATTAGTACCATCCGGGTTCCTATAAATAAACAAACAGCCTTCCCTCACACGGACATTCTAATTTATTTTATTAATTTACCTGAAATTCCATTGTGCGATGCTGATTGCAGTATCCCACCCACGTTTCTAATTGACTTTATGCGGAAATTGTAGGCTGATGATAATAATAAGGAATGGTTTTTCTTTGCTTCCATAATCAATAATAATCGATCGATTTGTTCGGCATTGTTTATAAACAATCGCCAGGTTCAAATGCCAAGCTTTGAGAATGGTTTAATCGTTTGACCTTATTATTTCACAGATTGTTTATAATGGATGTATAAATGTATGGGCGATTAATTATCTTGTAATTAATACAGCTGCATAATGTTTTACCTTGTCTGCACTACAATAATCATCTCAGGCCGTTAAAGTACACATTCATTTTTATCAGAAGAACGAGCGAAATCGATGGCGTTATAAAATTTCATGGTAAAAATGGTGGTGTGGCCATCATTTTCTCCGATATTTTAAGTGTTGTGTAGACTAGGATGAAACTGACGTTTAAAACGTCAAAATTATGAAAGATGGCAAAATTATACTGCAAATTCAAAAACTCTGTTTACTCAAAAACTGAAGCGATTTTGAAAAAAACTTATTCTTTATAAGTTGTTCATTTCAGCATTCTCTACAATTGTTATTAACATTAATTTGCTGTAACTATTATCGTTTCGTAGTTATAAACCAAAAATGAAAAAAAAAGATTTTTTTTTTCTCGAATAACAATGATTTTATGAAAAATATTTTCAAGCAAAAGTTGTTCATTTCTTTACTGTTTTCAATATTTGTTTAAATGTTTTTGCGATATTTTTCATATTTAAGAAAATATTGGCAACAAACAAAAAAACCAAAATGAAAAAAAAAAGAATAATTTTTTTCTCGAATAACAATGATTTTATGAAAAATATTTTCAAGCAAAAGTTGTTCATTTCTTTGTTGTCTTCAATATTTGTTTAAACATTTTTGTAATATTTTTCATTTTTAAGAAAATATTGGCAAAAAACAAAAAACAGTTAAGGTAAACACCCACTTCCGGTGTACGAAATTTTACCAAAAGCTTTTCAGTTCTTCGGATTATTAAATAAGACCCATGTTTAAAGTTTCATTTTAATTGCTCTATTGGTTTTGGAGATACAGCGCGCAGAGACACACGGAGACACAAAAAAAATCCAGAAATTGTTGAAAAGGCATCTTGGGACCTCAAAACGGATATTTCAGTAAAAAAAATTTTTGAAAAAATTTTCACGATCTCAATACTTTCTCGTACTTAAGTAAAAATCGCAAAAATCAACGTTTGTAATCATCATCCTAGACCGTTAAATATTGTATATTTAGGTTTAATTTCATCTTTATTGAGTTTATTTAACGCATCTGCAACAAGTTTAATTCCAATTTATCCGTTTTGATTGAAAGCTGTTTATTTTTTTAGAATATAACCTCAATTTTTAATATTTTTTTTTATTATGAATCTTGACATTAATTTTGGTATTAAATATTAATCACTGACCATTTAGAATAATTCTGTTGAATCATTCCGTTTTTGCGGCGGATTCAATTCCGTACACTTTACAATACACTGCACTAAAGGTCATTCCGATGGAGAGGAAATATTTCCTTGACTTCAAAATTTTTTCCACTTGTTTACGCGAGAGCATAGCCGAAGAAAGCTCATTGTCAGAAAACTGTTATTAATCGGTGCACACGTCATCCCGTTTTATCGGCGCCGCAAAAGTATACGTTTTCTTATAGAAAATTAAGGACGATGATGTAACTGTATAATTGGAAATTATTAAAAGGCTATTTTAATATGTATTATATTATTATTATTATTAAATTTGAATTAAAAACAAAAACAAACAATGGTTTAGGTAAACACCCATTTCCGGTTTTAAATTTTTTAACAATATGACATTATATCGTGTGAGCCACAAAATTTTGTTTCAGAGTTGGCTGTGAAATAAATGAGGTATGTCGCATATTATTACGCCATGAGACTAGAATCAGATTTAAGAAAAATGAATTAATCTCGGACATGACTGCTGTTTCTCTTTCTCGGGCATGGCCTACTCAGAAACAAAATTCTGTGGCTCACACCTTGTATCAATGGAAAAAATAGCATTTTATCCCGAAATATATATACAGGGTGTTTAACAGCTCTGGGAACAGTCAACCACGTGCTTATTTGGCAAAATTTCGAAAAATGTTTTATACAAAAGTTGTGCATAATAATGAACCGCAGGTTCTAAAAATATTTGAATTTATACAAGGTACAGATCAAACTTGTTTTTTTTTTTTTTTTAGTGGAAAACCCTGTATATTTTTAGCAATTTTTAGATTGCTTGTTACATGAGGTTTAAAATTATATAGGTTGGGGCTATTTCCGTGTTATTCATTTGTTTATACGAAAATTTGAACAAAATTGTTAAAGTGATCCCCTGAAACTAATAAAGACAACAAATTTTAATTCAATGGTAAAGTTTTGTCGATCTTGAGGCTTCAAAATCACTTCATTATCCAAAACATAATTCATATACAACAACTTTGCGCATTATAAAAAAAAAAATCAAATTTTGGTTCGTTTAAATTAAACACCCTTGAATGTTATTTGCATTATTTGCACCAAATTCCATTATTACAATTATTTTATGGAAAAACATGAGCAAACGTTAAAGTATAAAAATTTTATGGTTTTTTTATATGTAAAACAACTTTGTGCTTTATAAAAAAAAATCCAATTTTGCCTTGTTTAAATTAAACACCCTTAAATGTAATTATTTGCAGTATTTGTACACCGAATTCTATTATTATAATTATCTTAAAGGCTGAAAGACTTTAGTCAATTGCCCTTTAAAACCCTGTATAAAACCAGGTTTTAATAAAGGTTTAGTAACTAACTAATTATCTTATAGAAAAAAAAATTAAAAAAACCGTTAAACTATAATATTCTTATTTCTCGAATTTCACGTTTTCGATATAAAAAAAAATCACCAATTTTAATTAAATCCGATTAACTTGCACCCAAGAAGCACAAATTTGAAATCCGCGTTCGATTTTGATTCTTCGTTTAGCCGCTACGACTTTTTTCAAAATTTTCAAACATGTTCATGGTGACTTGCCAATTTTTTTGCATTTTGTCGTAGATGAAATTTTTTGATACCAATCAATTTAGCTCAATCTTCTGATGAAGAAAAAGGTATTACATCATAATCAACACTGATTATTAAAAGAGTTGACTTTTTCAATTTTTTTCATTTTCGCGTTTTTTTTGCTGACGCGTCACGGGCTGAAAATTGACATTTGTTCTTGCAAAAGTACATTTTCTGAAGCGTCTTGAGAGGATCTTTCCAGTGATGTGTAGAAACCCCGAATCGAACCGGTGGTTTCTTCAGGAAATCATTTCAAAGCCAATTTTTGAGGAAAAGTAAGAAGGGGGGACCCTTCTGTAGAATTTCGAGTTTTCGACAAAAATTCAAAAACGCCAATTTTACTTGAATCCGACTAACTTGAACCCAAGAAGCACAGATTTGAAATCCGCGTTCGATTTGGATTCTTCGTTTAGCCGCTGCGGCCGTTCAAAGTCGACTTTTGTCAAAATTTTCAAACATGTTGATGGTGACTTGCCAATTTTTTTTACATATTTTCCTAGATGAAATTTTTTGACGCCGATCGATTCAGCTCGTTCTTCTGATAAAGAAAAAGGTATTTACTACGATAATTATTAAAAGAGTTAATTTTTTCAATTTTTTCCACTTTCGAGTTTTCTTTGCTGACGCGTCACAGGCTGTAAATTGACATTTGTTCTTGCGAAAGCACATTTTCTGAAGCGTCTTGAGACGATCTTTCTGGTGATGTATAAAAACCCGGAATCGAACTAGTGGTTTCTTCGGGAAATCATTTCAAAATCAATTTTTGAGGAAAAGTAAGAAGGGGGGACCCTTCTGTCGAATTTCACATTTTCGACAAAAATTAAAAATCGCCAATTTTACTTGAATCCGACTAACTCGCACCCAAGAAGCACAGATTTGAAATCCGCGTTCGATTTGGATTTTTCGTTTAGCCGCTACGGCCGTTCGAAGTCTGAAAAAATCGACTTTTTCAAAATTTTCAAACGTGTTCATGGTGACTTGCCAATTTTTTTGCATTTTGTCCTAGATATAATTTTTTGACGCTCCATCTTCTGATGAAGAAAAAGGTATTACATAAGGGTCTACGATGATTATTAAAAGAGTTAATTTTTTCAATTTTTTTCATTTTTGAGTTTTCTTTGCTGACGCGTCACGGGCTTTAAATTGACATTTGTTCTTGCGAAAGTACATTTTCTGAAGCGCCTTGAAGGGATCTTTCCAGTGATGTGTAGAAACCCCGAATCGAACCAGTGGTTTCTCAGGAAATAATTTTAAATTCAATTTTTGAGCAAAAGTAAGAATTTTACGTTTTCAGCAAAAATTAAAGAACGCTAATTTTAATTGAATCCGACTAACTAGTCTAAATGACGTGGCATTTTGACATTAAGGAAATTGACAAATTTACATATTTTCGTAACCAGGAAGTCCGCTTTAAACTATAACATATTTTGTGAGCTTAATTTACAACAATAAATTTGTGCTTCACAAAAATAATCAAATTGTGGTACTTTTGCATTAAAGCTTTACAAAAAAACATCAAATGTTGCTACGTTTAAATTAAACTTGCATTATTTACACACCAAATTTTACCACTACAATTATTTAATGAAAAAAAAATTGTAGTAAACGAGGAAACGTTTTTTTTTTCATACACTTTCATTGAACTTCAGAGTTGTTTTTGTTGAATCCACTACCGATCACCATCTCACCAACAACAAAAAAAAAATATCTTTGACGAAACAGGAAGTTAACGATCCATACATACGCAAAGGATACCTTTGCGAGTATTCGCGTTTTCTGCGAAAGAGGGAGAGACGAACAGAACGTCGCATAAAGATGGCCAAGGAAACTATAAAATCGCCAGTCGTGAAAATCGGCTGATCCGAACCGCGCCGACACCGATCGTTGCCCACAATTAAAAACGCCGATTTTCTTCTGCCACAAAAAAAAGTGCCACCGCCATCTGTACAATTATACATGCCGAAATCAATTTGATAAGAAAAATATTGATTGTGGGAGGCCGGGTGCACGTTACGATGAAAACGACAAACGTAAGTGAAAATTTACATATTAATTAATTATAGTTAACACTGTGTAAATAAGCTACACACTTGAAGAAACAAAATTGTAATAAGAGGTTATTTATTAATTAGACACTTGTTATGTTTCATGTTTATTTTTTTCAGTTTCCTGAAAAATATATACTTACACTTGTTAAGCTTTATATTTACTGTTTCAGGAAACTAAAAAAAAATAAACATTAAACATAACAAGAATCTAATTATTTAAATAACCTCTTGTTACAATTTTGTTTCTTCAAGTGTGAAGCTTATTTATTTAAATTAGCTTTTATTGTTTAATTAATTTTTTTAAGTTTAAGTATACAATCAAAACTTTATTATCAAATAAAAATAAAAATTTTAAATTTTAAATTTTATTTACCTTCACCATGACAACCTTCTGAACGATTTTAAATTATTAATAGTTTTGCTTTATAAGTTAAATTATCAGCTATAATGTCCCAAGGGCAATGATAATTTCGCGATAATTTTGACTAAGCAACACACTTGAGGGAACTAGTCAAAATTATCGCGAATTTCATTCATCATTGCCCGAGGTACATTCGGTAAGATAAGTTCTTGAATTTTGTACAAAACTTAAAAAGCTATTTCTTAAAAGTACAATTTTCAATTCGTATTTTCTTGCCTCACAAAAATGCTGGAACAGTTTCCATAGGTATTTTTACTTTCTCCGTTACGAAATGTGCGCTGTATCTCAAAAACTAATAGAGCAATTGATATGAAACTTTGAACACCCGTCTTATTTGATAATCTGAAGAACTGAAAAGCTTTTGGTAAAATTTCGTACACCGGAAGTGGGCGTTGACCTTAACTGTTTTTTTGTTTTTTGCCAATATTTTCTTAAATATGAAAAATATCACAAAAATATTTAAATAAACATTGAAGACAACAAAGAAATGAACATCTTTTGCTTGAAAATATTTTTCATAAAATCATTGCTATTCGAGAAAAAAACATATTATTTTTTATTTTATTTTTGGTTTATAATTATGAAACAATAATAGTTAAAGCAAATTTATATGAATAATAATTGTAGAGAATGCCGAAATGAACAACTTCTAAAGAATAACTTTTTTTCGAAATCTCGTTAGTTTTTGAGTAAACCGAGTTTTTGAATTTGAAGTATAATTTTTCCATCTTTCATAATTTTGACGTTTTAAACGTCAGTTTCAACCGCTCGATGTACATTTAAAATATGATTTCAATTGAAAATAAACAATGAAAAATATAAATGGCTACGATACCATCATGTCGGAGAAAGTAACATGATGGCCACATCACCATTTTTTACGTTTGACCGTGTTTTTTGGTGTTGTAATTAAATTATTAATTGCTTCATCGCATTCTGTCGCGAATCGTGATTCGAGACATGTTTATACGTTGACAGATCGATTGTAATTTTTTTATTCAAGGGTATCTATGAATATTATATAAATCTGAACATTGCCACTGACAGCGGGGGTGTTATCAGCCTAATTTTAACAAATCGCCTTGATGCGCGGGGTGTTGCCGTTTCTCAGTGACATTGACGTTCTAAGTTTCTGTAGCGTGCGGCGTTTGACAGAAATGTACCAATTATTGGCTGTTTATTTATGAAAGAACTTATCTAAACAAATACCACTCGCGGTTATAATTTTGTAAATTTTATTTACCTTCGCCATCTGAACGATTTGAAAGTAGTAACGGTTTTGCTTTATAAGTTAAATTATCTAAATCTATAATTTCTGCAGGATAAATGTTATTTTAAGCACTTTTCATTTCATCGCAAATTTATCAATCTCAATTCGTTCTCGAGATTTGTATCGATACAATTACACAAAATAAAATTTATCCGCCCAAATTCTGACCTCTCGTGGTATTACCAGCGATAAATTTAATGATTGAGAATAATTGTATCGTAATATAAAATCATTGCCATTTGTACAATAATTATTATGAAATTGAAATTGCGTCATAAAACAAAGATTTTCATTTAAACGAAAATGTCCTCTAACTTGGACAAGAACATAAACTTATCTTCTTCATTATTTTTAGCAGCAGATTTTGACAACTGTTTAGATTATTTGTCTCTTCAATAATTTATGGTCTAATCCAGTTCTAATTATAAAATTTCACTATACTAAATACTTGTTGTGCTACTTTCTTGATGGAACCATATTTTCAAATTGGGTAATCAAGTTAACTTTCAAAATGATCCTAACCGATCCAAACACGTGTCAGGCAACTGAAAATAAAATTATGGAACAAAACAAGCGTTTTACTTTACCCAATTTTTATAAAATTTCACGTTCATATATTTTTTTATCTAAATTAGATTTTGACAATTCTTCATCTTATTTGCCATATTTTAATTATAAAATTTGATGTCCGTGTGAACTCAATCATTTATGGTCTAAATTATTTTAATCCACATCTTATCGCCATATTCTAATTATGATATTTAACGTCCTTATAAACCTTTGAATGATTTATAATCTAAATTATTTTAATAATTCAATAAATGACGTAACTGTGCGAGGATTTTTTTTACTAATATAACTAACTAATTCGTATTATTACGCTTGTCAATATTCAATATTTATATCTATGCATGGTTATTTTTAAATAATTCTCCACACTGACATTTTTACAATAATTAATGTGGGTTTGATAGTGTCGTAAATCAAAGCTTTTCATTCAAATGAAAATGTTGAACATCCTCTAATGTGGGCAGGAACATAAATAAACTTCTCTTCTTCATTTTTTTTAAGTATGAGTGTGTGTGTACGCTTATTCTGCCTGACATTTAAAGAGATAAAAAGTGTTAATTTAATTAATAAACATGAACGCTCTTTAATGAATTCTAAACGCTCAGCGTGGTGGCGTCCGGTGGAAAGATGATGCATAACCAAAGAGACCTTCAAAAATTGGAAAATTTCGCTTTCGTGATTTTGATGTGGAAATATTGAAATCAACAGAATTTGAATGCACCATCCATAAAATATAATAATTTTGAGTAAGTTTGAAAAGTTTCAAGTTTGTCGCAATTGTTTTAATATTTTTTAATTCGCTTGAAAAAATGCACAACTTCAGAAAAAATTTAAGTTCCATTCTCGTGCAATATTCTCGAAATTTGGCAAAGAGGTGTTCTTGGATTTTTAAAGAACCATGAAGACAAGTGAATTTTGAATGAGTTTGAAAAGTTTTAAGTTTCTGGCAATTGTTTTTATATTTTTTAATTCGCTTGAAAAAATGCACAACTTTAGAAAAAAATTGAGTTCCATTCTCGTACAATAATCTAGAAATCTGGCAAAGAGGTGTTCTTGGGTTTTAAAGAACCACAAAGAAAAGAGTCTTTTGAGTAAGTTTGGAAAGTTTCAAGTTCATGGGAATTGTTTTTATACTTTTTAATTCGCTTGAAAAAATGCACAACTTCAGAAAAAAATGAAGTTCCATTCTGGTGCAATAATCTCGAAATCTGGCAAAGAGGTGTTGTTGGATTTTTAAAGACCATAAAGAAAAGTGAATTTTGAGTAAGTTTCGAAAGTTTCAAGTTCGTGGCAATTGTTTTTATATTTTTTTAATTCGCTAGAAAAAATGCACAACTTCAGAAAAAAAAATAAGTTCCATTCTCGTGCAATAATCTCGAAATCTGGCAAAGAGGTGTTTTTGGATTTTAAAAAACCATAAAGAAAAGAGACTTTTGAGTAAGTTTGGAAAGTTTCAAGTTTGTTGATAAAAAAAATATAAAAAAAATTACAAAACCATAAATTTGAATGAATTTTAAGTTAATTTCAAAAGTTTTAAATTTGTAGAAATCATATATTTATAATTGCTCCTGCTAATGCACAACAAAACATTTGTTTCAGAAT
This sequence comes from Ocypus olens, assembly GCA_910593695.2. Lineage (NCBI taxonomy): Eukaryota > Metazoa > Arthropoda > Insecta > Coleoptera > Staphylinidae > Ocypus > Ocypus olens. The sequence continues at coordinate 3,711,222 of OU343048.1, forward strand.
CTTAGTTAAGGGCATTTATAAACTTTCACAGATTCATAAGTAAAATCAAGTTAATCAAATGGATACTTAAATGTAATAATAGCACTTAGTTTATTTCACAAATAATTTGTTGAAATATTTCAGGTATTGCATATTATAATTTGTAAAACTATTTCAGATTTTTTATAATATTTTGAAGAATATTTTATTACATCATTTAAGTGTACACCCCGACCCTAATGTCGCGAATGCAGCATTTGATGTTCAATCTTAATGCATAAAAGGTTTGTGGTTTGTTTGCATCGGCAAAATGATAACCTAATCCAAGACATGGACAATTATATTGTTTCCAAAATATATCTTCAAAATTAGTCAGCGAATTTTCGATAATCAGATTATATCGTATGACCCACAAAATTTTGTTTCAGAGTTGACGTGAGATAAATGAGGTATGTCGCATATTATTAGTTCAATTGAATAAGATTTAAAAAAATGAATTAATCTCAGACATGACTGCTATGTTTCTCTCTCTCAGGCATGGCCTACTCACCAACAAAATTATGTGGCTCACACCTTAGTATTATTTGTAGGGCTCACGTAAGTTCCAACAACTTTGCTTAAAGCCAGATTTAAAAAAAAACAACCTTTAAACACACTTTTTATAAATTTGTTAAATCAATTGTGAAAGGAATAACACTAAAACCGTAGCTAATTAATAATTTACAACCAAGAAACAACAATAAAATCAGATACACGATAATGCAATAAAACTGTACCTCTTATTGTATATTATTTCGTAGAAAAAAAAGTAGTAATTAGGAAGTGCCGACTTTAAAGATCACCAATAAAACAATCTTAAAAAAAAACTCAATTAACATACTCGCTCGTGTATCAATGTTTATTACTGATGATACTAATGTATTCCATTCGAATGTATTTTCCGCAGGAGTGATTTATTATCTTTAAATTTAAATTTTTTCCTATTTATGATGATGCATATATACATTATATTTAATTGTTTAAGAGGGAGAGAGATAGAGAGAGAAAGATAGAGGGAGAGAGAGAGAGAGAAAGAGAGAGAGAGATAATAAATTTATAACGACACTTTTACAAATAACTTCAATAAGCAATTGACCAGAGGCCTTTCAGCCCAATTGTTTGATTTTTCAAAATGGTGCTTTGAAAAATAAGTTTTGCAGTGATGAAATTTATAAATTTAATTTTTTTCTGTTATTATAAATATTATTTATTCAACACACAAAGTTTCAATGTACGTTTCGTTGCGAACAGTCAATGCACAATGCGATTGAAGTGTGTGTTTTTTTTTTAAATTGAACATACGAAATTTTACATGCTCACAATTAGCATGTTAATTAATTCATTAAAAATTCGTACTGTATAACGTGTTGTACTATAAATTTAATTCACGGTCAATGTTTGCTAAATATAAGTACGTATGTACAGCAGAAAACAACAAATTACACGTACATGTACATTTGGTTAAAAAAAATATTGTGTTGTTTAAAATGATACGGTAATTAAAGTTTATATGTTAAATTTTTTGTTTTAAAATTTTGTAATTTTTGATAATATTCAGGTTCCACGGTACCTTTTTCAAACTTCACCACCAGAACTCTGACTTGCATTAATTGAGTCGCCAATCACCTTGTTGTAGGTATTTTAATGCCTAGCAGCAGTGATTATAATATTTACAAGTGTTATAATCACTGCTAGTACTCGTGAGTTCCATTTTAGTGCCGACTTTTAATATTTAAAATTCGATTTTAAATCCGACCGCATAAAAAAATATTACAAATTTGAACTCAAATATTTTTATTACTACCCAAAACAAAGTTAGCAAATTTTGTAATGGTGTTGCTATCGAATAGAAGCAGTAAGTACAAATACATACAAATTTTAGTGTATCCCACTGGAGGTACAGCTTTAAGAAAATACGAATTATGTTGAAAATTCCAATTTTCTCCAACATTTGGAAGGGTTTAAAACACTTCAGTGTTTTGCCTCGTTTAAAATCTATTGTTACTATTGTACTTGCAAACTAAATTTGTTTAGAGTGTATAGCCCCCTTCCCATTCGAAAACAGGGTCGAAAAATGAAAAATGCAAATCTCAATGGTAAACTTTGACGGCCATTAAATTTGAAAAAAAAAATTGAACACTTTAATCTGAGTTAGGAGATTTTAAAATATTAAAATTTGCTCAATTGGAAAGAATGGTATACCATTTTGCGCAAATGCTTTTAATCACTGAAATGTACATGTTTCAAGCTATATCTGGGGACATGTCTGCCACAAGGCAAGATTCTTTTTCTTTCTAAAATTATTTTTAAACTCAACAAACATGTATAAATTTTAATAATTTTTTATCTTTTAACATGTCTGTATCTTGTCTTCGATTTGAGCTCGTATTTATGTATTTATTTTAATATGTTTTAACCTTTTAAGATGTCTGTAATTATGCGTTAGGTACTAAGGCCTCTTGTACGTGTTTAAAAACAAAATGTTTCATTTTAGTTTTACTCTAAATTTAAGATTACCCATCACTGTATATTATGACGTATGTAAAACATATATTATATATATATATATACAATTGAATTGAGAATTGAATATCTGTGCAAAATATTAAAAAAAATATATATATATATATATATATATATATATATATATACAATTGAATTGAGAATTGAATATCTGTGCAAAATATTAAAAAAAAAAAATTAAAATGGTGCAGGACAACCTTTTGTTGAAATAGCATGGAATTATCCAAAATATCAATATAACCAAATCGGAGAAAGTAAAGTCACTATTTTTGTAGAAAACAATTTTGTATAGAAAGATTACAAGGCAGCGCTGTTGAGATTTTTTTTTGAAAAAGACAAGCGCTGTTTGGCGTTTTTCGGCCATGTGTTTCCAACGGCCCAAAGGGTTAATAATGATTTCACCAATTGTTACATCAAGAGTGTCTTATTATTTTCGTACCTTCCACTCTTTATAGCAACTCGTTTTTTTCCGAAATTTTCCGAAAGGTTATACGCTAGAAGATGGGTATCAAATAAAAACATAATTACGCTCTACGAGTATAATTAAGTAATAATTGGTTAATATGCAAATTAATAGTCGATGTATTGATTATACGCGGCTATAATAGGCTGGCGGGATATATCCGGTGTACGGTACTTATGTTTAAATGCCAAAGAGAAAAATACTAGTTTGTTTATGTTTATATTGTTAGATTTTTTTATAAACAATTACCGTTATGGGTTCGGGTGTTATGCAAGAACTTGAATGTGTGTGTTCAGTATTTTAAAAATGGCGGAAAATTACCTTAAACTTTTTCTTGCGGGTGTATAATAAATAACTATTTTTCTCCAATAAGAAAAATATTTTCAAACAAAAGATGTTCATTTCTTCATTGTATTCAACATCTATTTGAATATTTTTGTAATATTTTCCAAACTTATTGGAAAAAAACAAGGTGTACGAAATTTTACCAAAAGCTTTTCAGTTCTTCGGTTTTACAAATAAGACTCGTGCTCAAAGTTTCATATATTTTTTCGGACTGTATTTTCAAGATTTTTGTATTAAATTTCGGTTATTTATCTAATTTTATATTTTTTGTTTTGGCGATTTTAAGATAAAATTAATTGGCTTTTATATTTATCTAGAAACTGTAGCCTGCGGTATTTATGTTTAAGGAATTATGTAATTTGTCTGAATTTTTGATTTTTGCGTCAATTGATTTAATTTTTTTAAATGTTTTATTTTTAATCGAAAAAGTGGCCAATGGTAATTAAGTTAATAAAATAAAAAAATCAAAAGTTATTTTTGTAGCCAATTTTGGGTGCTGGGAGAGCTGATGACTTCTTTGTAACATTTTTATTTGTTTTTTAATGAACCATGCACTTTCTAAATAGTTTTCTATGCATAAGCACGTTTTGGTCGACCTAAATTTTAAAGTGTGAAACAACTGATATTTGTTTGTTTAAGGCGTTAACTATTGTACATATTAATGTCTTAACATTCTCCACCGTTTTGCAGACGGTGACATCATACGCCTGTCCACATATCACAAGCATAGTCTCGTAAAACTCCATCGAAGGCTGTAGGTAATTTACATCTCCATAGGATTATGCGTAAACAATTAGCATTCTACCGGAGGATTTTAGATTTTTTACGCATCCACGGTGAATCTAATTAATTGGCTAATCATCGGTAATTGTTTGCATTTTCTGCAGCAAACATAAAATATTGTGATAGATCGAAGGTTAAATGATAATTATTGTTATTGATATTGTAAATTGTATAGTTTTTAAATATCGCAATAGTTGCGCAAATGTGTGCAATTGTTGAAAAAGTGCCAATTCTAAAATGTAAAAATTTACATGGTAATCCATTAAAAATATTGCCGATAACGTCACATCTCGAAATATAGGGTGGCTGTTGAAAATCAAAGTTGGTCACTGAATAACAATAATAATAGTTTATTAGTGCAGGTACCATTAGGTTTACACAGGTCATACAAGTAGTATAAAGTAAATGAAACCTTAAACATTTATTTTAAAAGTAATTTTAAAAGAAAAAGACAGAAATCAGGGTTTCCAACCCTGTATATTATCCATTCACTATCTTTATTAAAAAATAGTTGGTGGTGATTATATTTGTCTTTTACATAAACTATAATTTTTTTTACAGATATAATTTTCCATTATGTGACACTCGATACGACTATAAATATGTACTGAATGGCTAGCGCTAAAGATAAGAAACGTTCTAGGCCTTGTCATCATAAAAATGCAAATTTTGTTTAAAAAAAAAACCTGCTCGAATAGCCGCGATTACATAACCGGAAAAAATAGTGGCTTACTCCATTATTTATCGTCGAACATCGTTAATTAATTATGTGGTCGTTAAATGCATCATTTAACATAATCAGATTTCGATGGTGATAAATGTCCAATCGAGTCGATATTTTAATTACTTAATACTTATTTGAATAACCTAATCAATGATGCGTTATTTTACAAAGGAGAACCGTTTTCAAATTGTACGCCGCGCCTACATATGTCATGTCCTGCATCTAAAAATAAAAATATACAGGGTGTTCCATTTAAAATTTCAAAATTAATTTGAATTTAACAACTTTCGACGTTTTTTTTACCACTATTCATTTATAATATATATAATTTTTTTACCACTATTTATTATAAATAAATAGTGGTAAAAAAAAACGTCGAAAGTTGTTTAATAATTTATTATTAATAAATAGTGGTTTAATTCAAAGTTACCTGACAATGGACTACCACATAGTAACGGTCGCAACCATCATCTACAAAATTAATGTTACTAAACTTTTTGAATGACCCTTTAATCCCAAACTTTTCTTTTCTATTTGGAATTTTAAAGTTGATTGATTTTGGATGACCACTAAACTCCAATTTGCATTTAGTTTAATCCGATCAAATTTTCTATTGATATTCCTAGTAATAAAAACCGCATCTTTTGTGTTACACCTGGTGTATTTGTCGTATCTTTAAATTATTATTATTTTATAAATTTTATATTGAAACGATTATGGTATCCAGTGTGTAAATTATTTAGTAAAGGACACATTAGACATGCTAATCCCATCGTAAAAGAACGTCAAAACAAATTATTACTTTTATCGCTTTAATCCTCGACGATTTTTAACGCTTGTTAATGTTTAACTAAACGTCTAATAAAATTGAAAATTTGATGGATGGATGGTTGGAGGACGGAGCAGAGAATAATTTATTTGCTCCTTATTACAAGACTATTTATGATTTATTTATTTCTATTATGATTAAAATATTTTGTACTTTAAAATTATCCTGGAATTTTAACAGTATTCGAGACATGTAGGGGGTAAAGAATTTGTAATTTTCTATTATACCTTTTTTAATAATAATAATAATAATAATAAACGTTTATCCCCCTACTTACTAAATATATAATAAATACAATGGCCATCGACCGGAGTCCTTTTTTTATTTACTTTTATTTAAAAGTTCTGTTAATTTTTCATTGAATTGAATTGATATTTTTTTTTATTAGACGTAGTACTACTCAGTTATTCGTAACACGTTGATTCCGAGTAGAATTAAATGCTAACAGTGTTCGCTGTAAGAGTGTGAAAAAAAATCTTTTAAGTTCAAGGTTTAGCACGTTCCCCAGCGATTTACTCGCCATAAATAACGAGAAAAAAAAGCCGGCGAGTTCCAACGAACGTGGAAGGTATTAAATGTAAGTTATCTGGGAAATTTTTGGACATTTCCAGTATGCTAATTCCATCCGTGGACAGATGTTCCAATCTGAACATAATGTTTTTTTAACGTTAGATGAAGATGTAGTCTTTCTTAATTGATATTTTATCATTCCTTAACTTTTTAATGTAAAATTATCAACAACTTTGCCTTTTATCTCTTATAACAATCGGTTAAAGAAATCGACACTTTTATAGATGGAAGAAGATAGTTTTGATCAAGTGCTGATCATTTTCAGGTTGAAAGTAATCTAAACAATACCGAAAGGGAAAATATATACCGCACATAATAATCAGCGACGTGGATCTTCGTAGAGGAGGTTAAGACTAAGATGTCGCTCGTGCTGCACTACTTACCCTTATGGAGGAAGAAAATATTCCGCTCCTGAAAATAATTACAAAATTTTAAAATTTATATTCTACAAGTTCAATTAAATTTACAATCCCAAAATTTTAAAATTAAAAAAGAAAAACGATGAATACAAAACATATCGTTAAAATCGCATCAAATCAAAGTTACAAAATGGGCCACAATATTTTGCCGTCACTACAGGACTGCAAATGTAAGTTGGCCAGACGCGCAGAGAGCAAGCGAAAGCTCTCTTTCTACAGCCGGCCGAGTACAGTCTCTGTAATAAGTAAGCACATATTCTTCGCGTACAAATCTATCGGGACCTCTCCTCCACATAATTGAATGTAACAGGCGCGCGAACTCTTCACGAAATTTATCGAGAGCGCCCTTCGAAGGTTCCGCCCACAATTTTGCTACTGCGCAACGGCAAGTTACGTTTGCCGTCCTGTACATCGTATCATATTATAAGATGGGCCACATCAATATATTTTTATTTTACATAGCCATCACTACATCGTTACAGTGTGTTGAATTGCAAAGCGGGCCATAGGGATTTACATGTAAAATTTTAAATGTATTAATATTGGCTCCCCTGGCTGAAGACAGTATCGGTCTTCGTGCACTAAATGTAAAGCTTTTTAAGCTGAATGATTTGGTACCTTACTCAATAGTTTCTGCGGAGTATTTACCGAGATATTTGCAAAAAGCTTTACAACTATTTTGAATTAAAAAGAAAGGTTTGCCATGAAATCATAATGGCGGATATTTCATTTTGTTCTAAAAAGTGACGTTTGCTGGAGCATTACGATTTACACTTTCTACACAAGAAAGCAGTAATTATAATTAGATGGTTTTATTTAGATACTATTTAACAACTGTACGTGAATTTCCAGGCAATAATCAATGAATAATTACTACTTTGCTTTCTAAATTTAAAATGTGTTACAATTGGCTCCTTTAATTATTTTATAATATCGATCTACTTACATTATTTTTATACTCATCGAATCGTACTTTTCCTGGGTATTCCCTTCTCCGTAATTTCAACACTGAACAAATCACGTACAGTTCTTAAACAGTACCTGAGTAAAACGTTTTGATCAGAAATACTTTTTTTACGTAGAATACACAGCCGATTGTAAACCGTAATGCGACAGCAAACATCACTTTTTAGAACAAAATTTAATATCCGCCATTATGATTTCATGGCAAACCTTTGTTTTTGATTCAAAGTTTTTTGCAAATATCTATGTAAATACTCTGCAGAAACTATTGAGTACGGTACCAAATCATTCAGCTCAACAAGCTTTAAAAAAATATACGAAGACCGATACTGTCAAATAATTAGGGGAGCCAATATTAACACATTTCAAATTTTACATGTAAATCCCTATGGCCCTATCTCAAAATTGAATGCACTTTATGATCCCGTAAAAATCTGAAAACACCCCTTCACTGAATTTCAATATGTACTTGACACATATAAAAAAAAAACCCGTTTTCAGGTGGATCATTGATATTAAAATTGTTCCAAAGTTGTTTAAAATATATAAATAAATAGCTTTTACACTTCAGTAATGGATATATAATGTTTCTTCCAGGTACTACTTTTTATTTCATGTAATTTACTAATTCAATGCGTGACTCCCAGAAGTAAGTACAATGAAGATGGAGAGGACAATCCCTACGAGTTCGGATTCACAATAGATGGCCAGCAACATAGGCACGAGAAGAAAGGTATTTAATTAAATCATCAATCATCACTAGAAAATAGTGATAATTTATTACAAAGATGAAAAACGAAAAGATAACGATTACATTGCTTTTGTTATAAAATCTTATAATAGAGTTTCAACAAGTTGCAAACTCTTAAATTCAATCATTTATAACAAGTTTTAAAGACACTACTTATAGTAAATTTTGTGACATTTTTAATTCTGGGGCGAAAAATGGAAGAAATACATTTTCAATTCTTGAGCGGAAAATAGAAGAAATACAAGTGATTTATTGGAACTAGAAATACAATATGTATAATAATAATAATAATAATAGTGTTTATTGATCACATAACGTATATAGTACATAAAATTAAATATTTTCTTTCAATAAACATAGAGCGATAAATCTTGTGCGGAGAGGTTAGTAGGTAAACAGATTTGGAGATTTAGAATTAGTCAGGGTATTAAATTAAAGTTAAATTAGATATGGGCCCAATTTGGTTTGTAAGTATAGGTTACGTTTGAATAATGCATTAAATTAAAATAAATATACATTTAAATAGACGCAAAACAGACTAAAACTTTAAGACATAAATATCTAAAGTTAGATTATGATTTAATAGATTACGTAGTAGATATCTTGTTAGGTAGAATCAAAAACTTTAACAATAGGTCACCAAATTGCTATTGCATAAGTATTTTACGTCAATAAATATTATTATTATTATTATTAAATAATTTCATTTTTTAATGGAATATTGTGGAGAAATTCTAACGTAGCCTGTTTGTGTGTTAAAGATGTAAACGGTATCATCCAAGGAGAGTTTGGATTCATCACTGCGGATGGGGTGTACCATGTCACGGTCTACGCGACCGATGAAAATGGCAACTTTAAAATTTTAAGCATGAGGAATGTAAGGATCAGCGGACGTAAGTATAAAACGTTTCAATACAACTAATATAATAATAATAATAAAGTTCTCAATTAAGTATAAAACATTTCAATTAATCAAAACTAATCTGTGTCCCATTTTTGCCAAAATCAACATAAACAAAAATGTCCCATTTAACAGCTTACTTTTCGCTTTTAATAAATGAATTGATATAATAGGTTACAGTTTTTGTCTATAATTCCCTACGCTATTTAAAATTCTACGGTTCCCTAACACAGGGGCGGCTCGTTACGTAGAGCCAAGGAGCCATGGCACTACCTGTAGTTTGAAGCTCAGCAAGAATTTTTAAGAAATTCTTAGAACACTTTTTCCCAAGTTACTTACTTTAGTCTAGGAAAATAAACGGGCGGGGGGGTGTATATTGCAGTGGCTCTACCATCAACATGTTCCACGAGCCGCCACTGCCCTAACATATCAAAATTTTAGTGGAATACCTTGGGAAAATTAAGTTTTTTAAGTTCCAAAAGTTGGTGACAATGATGGACCTACAAATTATCGCTCATACTCCTTCGGTACTATAAAGCAGTAATGGGCGATAATTTATCAGAAAAGTCATTATAATAAAAGCGGAGCACAACTTTTCTTTCAAAATAACGTTTTATGTGAGTTATTAATTTATTGCAAAAAATTTTTTTACAAAGATTAAAAGCAAATTTGAACGAATTTAAAAATCTCATGGTGGCGGAAATATTATTTTCTTCTGACTGTAAAATATTTAATTAAAAATCGTGCGTAATAAGCGAATTACTGTGTTCATTTGAGGGAAGTGATATTGCTCATTAAGCACTGGTGATAATTTTTAATTTATTCCTACGCACTAGGGACTATTTTTTTTTTTTATAATTAAAATACGTCAAAATTTCTTGAGAGCTCATGGGTAAACTTTTCCTTGCGTGACTAATTACGCACATTCCACACTCGTATAATAAATAACTATTGCGGTGTTTAACACATTGACTGTCGTCTCGCTCAATATGACCGAAACAAATGCTTTCGCTCAGGCCGACTCGGTCTATATTACCGAGAAATTTTTTTGTCCGCCACGCCGCACAGTGTCCGGAAACGCGTTGGAAAATCGTTGAATTGTCCGATTTTTCGAGAGAAAGAAAATCACTACACCCAAGGTGGGATCAACCTGAAGGTGAATTTGGTGTGAAAAGATAGAGGACACTTGGGGCTATCAAATACTGTAAATTGGGCGACACGATTTTTCATATAAGCAACTTTTACTCTTTTAAAATCCGAAATTAGTTTTAAATTTCTACAAATTTCAAACTGTTTTATCTTAAAACTTTATCAGACATTCTTTTTGTAATTAGTTTTATTTAGTTTTACGTGATATAAAATTCATCCGGAAAATATTTTAAAATACGACAAAAATAATATTTATTTCCGGTGCAATTTTTGCTTGAAACTCATCAGTTAAAATCAGTCTATTTGAATGCCCGAATACGCCATAATGGTTTAGAATTATGAATTTAAATTTAGGAGGTTTATAAGTGTTGCGAACATGAATCCGTTATTATCAATTTTTTTTAAACTGACTTTATTTTGCCCGATTTTCGACCCGTTTGGCCACATTTCTCGCGTTTCCGGACACTGTGCGCCGGCTCACCGAGACACATTTCCACGATTTTCTTCGCATAGGTGATAAATATTATAAAATTTCTTTCGTAAGACTTCAATATTCGTGGATGTCTACCTCTGCGCAATATGGCCCAAAAAATGAAATTTTTGCCCAATATGGAATATACCGCCCGGCCCTAACGTAAAATATAATAAAAAGCACTCCGGCAGTAAACGTGTTAACATTGATGTTTTTTTAGCTCTGGACCAGCCGAATGCACAACTACCGGACACATCTCAGTTCGGCAAAGATGTTCCAAAAAAACCAGCAGCGCCACCTGTGCCGAATCCATTATCAATAGGTGGACCAGGGCGGCCGATTCAAGCAATCACCCAAAGACCAGCCGATTTTACAACGCAGCCAACCATAAAACCGGCGTGCGCGGGCTGCGGTTACGTAACACAAAAATCACCACAAGACAGGAATACCATCAACAAGTTGGCATTCCAAACGCAAGCTTTCAACAATCCAAAACCGGGATCGGTGGTGATCGGAGGCGCGGGATTGCCCAGTGTGAATCAAAACCAAAATGGAAATAATCGACCTTATGGTGAGGAATTTAATATTTTTTTAGGTATTCATTTTTCTACAGAGGAATTGGAATTTAATATTTTCTCGTTGGTAAATTATAATTTTTGGAAAGTATTGAAAAAATATTTATTTTTAAATTAGAATTATTGTTTATATCGGAATAATCTTTACTTGAGAAAAGTGGCATTGTTTCGCAAAGTTGGAATTTATTTTTTGCCTGAGAAAGTTCTGTATTTAATGTATTCAGTAGAACGGCAATTTTTTTAATTCTTTTTATTTATTAATGTTTACGAGTTAAAAAAAAATTGTAGGCAAATATTGTTCAGAATGAGTTCGTAGACCTGAAAAAATATAGAAAAAAATTTTGAAGAAAATGTTTTTAAATCGTTTTTTAGCCGTTTCCAGACGATTTAAGCGCTATTTACGACAAAAATCATTTCGCGTATCTCTGTTCCTGTAAGTCCACAATTTTTTTTTTTATAGACAACTAGTGTTCTAATTTTTTTAATTTTTTTATTTATTAATGTTTATTGCAAGTCTTACATGAGTTAAAAAAAAATGTAGGAAAATATTGTTCAGAATGAATTCGTAGACTTGAAAAAATATAGAAAAAAATTTTTGAAGAAAAATTTTTTAAATCGTTTTTTAGCCGTTTCCAGTCGATTTAAGCGCTATTTGCGACAAGTCATTTTGCGTATCTCCGTTCCTGTAAGTCCCACATTTTTTTTTATAGACAAATAGTGTACAGAATGAGCTGTTGGACTTGAAAAAGAAAAACATTTTTTTATCGTTTTTAGGCATTTCCAGTCAATTTAAGCACTATTTGCGACGAAAGTGGATGGTTTGTTCCAAATAATTTGACTCCATTTTTTCTGGTCAATTTGCATTAAATTTGTTTTACTTGGAAATTCAAAAGTAGATGGTTCTTAACAATATAATCATGGGCGGCGTTAAAACATTGTTAAGAGAATTGAATTAAATATTGTGATGACTTTTAACACGTTGAGTGCCGCATGGTGCTAACATGCTCTCAAGCACTTTTTGGACATATACGCCGCGTGAGACATACGTGGTCTCGCACGTTCCAAATTTGCCGTGTGATGCCACTTTCGTCTCCCGGAATCAATTAAAATTATTGTTCATAAATTCATCAATTATTGCGATAAAAAAATAACGGCCTCCTGAGATTTTTTTTAAAATACATTACAGCCCTCAACGTGTTAAAATACATAGTAATATACTGTAAATGTCGTAGGAAACAACAACAATTTCCCACCCAGCGGCGGTGCATCAAAATTCCAAGGAGGTAACCAGGACAGATTCCAAAGTCTTAATAATGCAGGTGTTAACGGAGGAAATACTTTCGGAAATAATGGAAATAACCAAGGTAATTTTCACATTTACAGGTATGAGGAAATCAGGTAATATCAACCAAATCATTTTCTCAAGAGTTTCCATAAATTAATTAATTAATGAAAGAAAAAAAAAAACATTTTGATGATTAATTTTCCACCTGTGAAACCTTCGCGCATGTTCCGCTATTTGGAGGGTAGGATGGGGCCCACCCACCATCATTAGTATCCTCTTAAACGTAACCTATAAACCCCTGTTTGTTAATAATTATTCATTTCCAACACAACTGATGAAATGGCGTAGAAATCATATTAAATAAAACATAGGTATGTAGGTTATGTTTAATTGAATAATAAGGGTGATGGGCGGGCCCTCCCTATCCCACAATCCAAGCAGTAAAACATAACCCTAAATTTCTATAAATTAATGAATTAAGAAGAAAAAAACAGATGATAATAAATTCATTTATTTCCACCAATGAAACCCTCGCGTTTATTCTGCTATTTTGAGGGTAGGATGGGGCCCACCCACCATCCCTAGTATCCTCTTAAACATAACCAACAAACCCCTGATTATTAATTATTATTAAATGTCCAACACAACTGATGAAATGGCGTAGAAATTATATTAAATAAGACATAGGTATGTAGGTTATGTTTAATTGAATAATAAGGGTGGTGGGTGGTCCCTCCCTATCCCACAATCCAACCAGTAAAACATAACCCAAAGTTTCTATAAATTACTGAATTAAGAAAAAAAAACAGAAGGTTAACATTTTCATGATAAATTCATGGTTTTGCACTAGCAAAACCCTTGCGTATATTCTGCCATTTGAAAGGTAGAACGGGGCCCACCCACCACCCCTAGTATCCTTTTAAATATAAACTACAAACCCCTGTTTATTAATTATTGTAAAATTTTCAACACAATTGATGAAATGTCATAGAAATTATACTAAAGCAGACATAGATATGTAGGTTAGGTTAAATCGGATAATAAGGGCGGTGGGTGGTACCTTCCTAACCCACAATCCAACCAGTAAAACATAACCCAAACTTTCTATAAATTAATGAATTAAAAAAAAAACAGAAAGTCAATATTTTGATGATAAATTCATGGTTTTCCACCGGTGAAACCCTCGCGTGTGCTGCTATTTGAAGAATAGGATGGGGTCCATCCACCACCCTTATTATCCAGTTAAGCATAACCTACAAATTCATGTTTTATTTAATATAATTTAACCAGTAAAACATTTTTGAAAGAAATAATTTAAGAAGGAAAACAATTATTCATTCGTGGCGAAACCCTCGCATATCTTCTGTTGTTTGAAGGATAAGATAGGGTCCACCAGTGACGGTTCACGGGTTTTTTTCTGGTACGACCGAAAGTAAAGGGTGGCAATACAGATAGGTAGGGTCAGTTGCAGAGACCGCACCTATCTGTATTACCACCTCTTGTACCTCGGCCGTACCAGAAAAAACCCCGCGAACCGTCACTGGGGTCCACCCACCCCCCTCCGTTTTAATATCAACTTCAAGTTGAAAGCTAATCCAGCAAAAGAAATTTCTTGGTAAATTTGTTTTAAGAGTTCGATTTAAATAGTGAGTGCTTCATTAGGGAAACGCAAATAAGATTTGCGAAAGCTCGGTTTGTAATAAATAGATGACTTATTGGCAGCCCTTTTTGGTCGGAATCCCCGATACGAGGATTTTTCTTCGATAATTCAACTCGTGTATAAAAAGGTGCATTCAAAACGCCGGAAAAACAAATTTGCAAGTGGATAAAAATTTATTTACCTCAGCAATTTTAGGAAACAAGTAACTTCAGTTGAACAGTGGCCGTTAATGTCACCTCTGCAGTGAAATATAATTGAAATCCGTTACGGACACGCTTCTGCGTGAAACATTATTCACGATTGTCATTGTGCCAGGGAGGTAGATATTGTCTTTTTACCAATTATAGATTTAGTTTTGTACATTTGATATTAACCCATCTAGAGCCGAAATATTTTTTTAGTCATTTTTGGTATATATTTATTTAAAATATGCCTATTAAAAATTATTCTATAAGATTTTCTAGCAAATCAAAGATTTTTTTAACTTATTAATTTAGATAGTTGATCAGTACAGGCCGGCAAATGTAAGTTGGCCAGACGCGCAGAGAGCAAGCGAAAACTCTCTCTCTCTCTCTCTCTACAGCCGGCCGAGTACAGTCTCTGTAATAAGCAAGCACATATTCTTCGCGTGCAACTCTATCGGGCGCTCTCCTCCACATAATTAATGCACTGTCACTTTTGAAAATGAATGTACCAGGCGCACGAACTCTTCACGAAATCTATCGAGAGCGCCCTTCGAAGGTTCCGCCCACAATTTTGCCACTGCGCAACGGCAAGTTACGTTTGCCGTCCTGTAACGTCTTGGAACATATAATCGAACTATGAAAAGTTTACAAGTTTTTACATATTGGCGTTTAAAGGACGGTGGCGCCATCTGGGTTAAAGCCGGTGATACGGACGGAGCTGGGTTTCGTACTTCGGCCGCGAGATGTCGCAAGCGTACGGTACCGCTGTCACCGATTCGTGAATTATAGAATTGGATTGCATTTAATATCCATCTTGTTCTATCATATTCGAATAGTATGAAATAAACATTTATATTAATATATAAAAACGAAGACGCCGAATATACTAATGTGTGTTCGGCGTTTTCTTTTTTATGTGTGTCGGAAATAAGTGTACCGGCGATTAAACGATCAGCCGTTATTGGTTTATTAACATCATGTCGCTTGTAATGTGTGTGTGTGTGTGTGAGAGAGAGAGAGAGAGGTTATAACGTATAATATAATATAAGAAACGCCAGAAATGTGGAATTTCTACTAAATGTAAGTAATAATATATATTTATACGGTAATTTTCCGGTTACTGATACTAAACAATACGCATGCGCGAAAATCATGCGGACGGTATGGTATGTTGTCACGTCTCCTTATTTTAATCGGGGAATTTTCAGTCAATTTCATTTACAATAATTTGCAACTATTGGTGCTTATACTTAGGTTGGGGTTAAGCTAAGGTCCCCCCCCGGACCCGTTAGTAGTTTTATCCGTAGTAGTCCATGTGACGACGATGCCATCACGAATGTATAAGAAATAGTTTCACAGGCTCGCCATGGCCGATGCCGGAGCGAAGCGGAGGCATCGATCGTCATTACTTGCAAATTAATGGTTACAAATGGTAGGTGCTTATGCTTAGGTTGGGGTTAGTTTAAGTCCCCCCCCCCCCTTTTAGACCGACTGGTGGTTTAACCCGCAGTAGATTAATAATTTTTTATTTTATTTTACGTCAGTTATAGTGAGACAAGAAATCCGGCAATGTCGCAAATATGGGTCTGAAGTTGTTGCGTTTACTTCAGTCCATTCATTAGTCACTGGAAGATTACCATTTATACAAAACAATAATTATAAATATCAGATCCCAGTGTTTGACAACATTAATCTACAATGCAATGAGGTTACTATAATCAATATGACTTGTCCTTGGATTGGATACACCTTCTCTTCATTGTTTGAGAAAACAATCCATTTTTAATGATGACAAATTTAAACTCTTCATTAATCATTATTCATCATGAAGGTAAATAATGTGGCTTATCCTTTGATAAACCTCTTCAGAGTTCAGAAAACAATCCATTTATTCCATCACCAATTTACAGTTTCCTGTAATCACCATTCATCATAAAGTATGATCCATTTCTAATGTAGAATTTACTATTACAGCAACTGATGGTTTTAACGGCAACCCACTAGATAAAACACACACTAATCTTCAGACTGCCACACACGTTTTCCAAAACACACCGGACAAAGTTTCCGATGGCGCTTTGCCCCCGCATCATGGTAAAATCCCCACTTTACCAGCAAACAATCCGCAATCTGTTTATCACGTTGACATCCAAAACTCTGCGTCAAAACCAGACAATCCCGATGATTACCAAATCAAATTGTTGCTGGCGAATAAGGCCATCGCCGCTGAGTCTATCCAAAATATTCCTGTACCTTCAACAGGACGAACTATCCAATCAACAGGACAAACTTCTTTGCCTATAGCGGGACAAATGCATGACACGATACAAAAAATATTACCTTCAACGGGACAGTTTGACTATAGCGTTAATCAAAAAATGTTGCCGTTGACAG
Organism: Ocypus olens; assembly: GCA_910593695.2. Classification (NCBI taxonomy): domain Eukaryota; kingdom Metazoa; phylum Arthropoda; class Insecta; order Coleoptera; family Staphylinidae; genus Ocypus; species Ocypus olens. Next base: position 3,728,231 of record OU343048.1, read on the forward strand.
GACAAATACGTCATGACGGTATACCTTCAATAGGAAAATTGGATTATAACGCTAATCAAAAAATGTTGCCCTCAGCAGGACGAATGCACTATGACACGATTCAAAAAAGTTTACCTTCGACGGGAGAATTGGATTATAATATCAACCAAAAAATTTTGCCTACAACAGGACAAATACACCATGACACCAACCAAAAAATGTTAGCTTCAACGGGACAACTGGACTATAACACTAATCAAAAAATGTTGCCTTCGATAGCACAAATACACAATGACACGATCCAAAAAAGTTTACCTTCAATAGGACAATTGAATTACAACACTAACCAAAAAATGTTGCCTACAACAGCACACCTTGACTCGATCAAACAAACAGGACATTTAGACATTGACATTAACAAACAAATGTTGCCTACATCAGGACACCTTGACACGATCAAACAAACAGGACATTTAGACATTGACATTAACAAACAAATGTTGCCTACATCAGGACACCTTGACACGATCCAAAAAACAGGACATTTAGACCTTGACATTAACAAACAAATGTTGCCGACAACAGGACACCTTGACACGATCCAAAAAACAGGACATTTAGACCTTGACATTAACAAAAAAATGTTGCCTACAACAGGACACCATGACACGATCGAAAAAACAGGACATTTAGACCCTAACATTAACCAAAAAATGTTTTTAACACATTATGACACTGCACTAAAGACTTCGTCACCCACACCAGGGCAAATACATTATGACCCCGGAAAAATACACCAAAGCATTGGTTTTCTTTCGACGGGACAAACGCATCATGATGTTATCCAACAAACATCGTTCCCCTCAACCGTGGAATTTGATCACTCCGTTAAGTCACAAGCAAATCAAAATACTTTTATAAGTGCACCAGGAGAAATCCAAAATGCCCCACACGGAGGTATCAAAAAATTATCCTCAACAACATCAATTGCTACATCTAAAGTTAACCAACAAACACAAACCCACGATGTTCCCAACAAACACACAACAGATTCCACACACAATAATCAACAATTATTTTCTAACAACCCAAAACAAAACCCAAATATCAGTCCATCTAACAAAGGAATAATAACCGAGCAAACATTTGCCGCTTATAATCGAAACCAAGAACGAAACAATAAATACACTCCCGCTGATGGTAATAGTCCATTCAACCGAGCTAATTTTAATAAATACACTCCCGCAAGTATAAATGCCGAGCATGATAATAAATTCAACCCATCTAACCCAGTTAATGCTCAAACAAACACCAACGCTGGTAACAATAACCAATTACATCCGGCAAACGCCAATCGCTACAATCCAGCTGATAGTGGTAATCAATTCTACCCAGCTGGTAATCGAGACCATCAAGCAAACACTGATGCTGGTAATGGTAATCAATTCCATCCGGCTGGTCGAGACCATCAAACAAACACCAATGCTGGTAATGGTAATCAATTCCATCCAGCAAGCGTAGATAATCGCAATCCGGCAAACGACAACGGACAAAACATTTTAGCTTTTAACACTCGAAAGTTTGCAGATCGCTTTGGTAAACCCTATCAACCCACGGAAATTCCTCTCGTGCACCGTTCAAACTTCGAGGAAACCCAAACCCCACAATCGATCCAAACCTCTCACGGCTTCAAAAATTTTGAAGCGATTACAAGCCCACCTGATGAGGTTACAAAAACTTTCCACAATTTCCAAACGCCAACAAATCAAGCCGACTACTCGCAAACCACCACGAGTAGATCTACGCAATACACAAAGCATCAGCGACTTCCGCAAGATAATTTATCTTCATCTAATCGTAACGAAAATACTGGATTTTCCAACACTAACAATCCCTTCGCTTATTCTCCCAATTTCTTTGATACGCAATCAAAGTTCTCACATAACCTTCCAGATAACACAGCAACAAGTGATAACAAGGGCAGTGCTTACAACGACCCTTCAGCGTTTACATCAAGACCCAATCCTGTAATAAACTCAAACGTAGACTTACAAACGATTCCATCAAGATCCGATGCTAACGTGAATAATATTCAGTCTACAACTTCAAGGTCTAACGTTAACATACCTTTCCAAACATCAAAATCTGATCAATATACACCAAAACCTGATGTTAACATACACTATATCCAATCTACAACATCAAGGTCTAACGTTAATGTAAACAATTTCCAAAACCCAACAACAAAATCTGATCAATATACATCTAAACCTGGCGCTAACATAAATAATATTCAATCCACAACATCAAGGTCTGACGTTAACGTAAACAATTTCCAAACTCCAACTTCAAAATATAATCAATACACATCTAAACCTGATGTTATAATAAATAATATCCAATCTACAACATCAAGGCCTAATGTTTACGTAAACAATTTCCAAACCACAACAGCAAAATCTGGCCAATACACATCAAAACCTCAAGCTAACATAAATAATATCCAATCTACAACATCCATGCCCATTGTTTACGTAAACAATTACCAAACCCCAACATCAAAATCTGGTCAATACACATCAAAACCTGATGCTAACATCAATAATATTCAATCTACAACATCAAGGTCTAATGTTAACGTAAACAATTTCCAAACTTCAACTTCAAAATATAATCAATACACATCTAAACCTGATGTTAACATAAATAATTTCCAATCTACAACATCAAGGCCTAATGTTTACGTAAACAATTACCAAATCCCAACATCAAAATCTGGTCAATACACATCAAAACCTGATGCTAACATCAATAATATTCAATCAACAACATCAAGGTCTAATGCTTACGTAAACAATTTCCAAACCCCAACATCAAAACCTGATGCTTCCGTCTTCAGCCCAACAAATTCAATTGTTTTGAACGCTTTTGATCACGAAAACGCTTTGAAAACCGACCTGCCAACATTTACGCCAAGGTCGAATCCAGCCGCCGCCACTAATACCCCGATAACTAATCAGCGCTTTTCACCAGGTAATCCCCCTCCCAAGTATCCCCTCTCAGGAAGGAACCCGGCCGATTACGTGAACCCGCTAAGCATCCCTAACTCCGTCACGGACCGCCCCCCGAAAGGCATCCAGGTGTCCAAGGGCGAAATCGTGGTACCCAACAATCCCCCGATCCCGATCCAAGACAAATACCCGAACATGGTCGACGGACTGCCGGCCGGCATCGGCAAGGAGGACATCACGGGGATCCTCTACAAGTTCAATTACACGATCGGTTTCCACGGGCACTACGAGAAGGGCTACAAGAGCGGAGCGAAGGTCGGCGGGTACTTCGTGACGGACAGAGACGGCGTCAGCAGGATCGTCACTTACGTGGCGGACGAGAACGGCTACAGGCCGAAGGTAAAGTTCATCAGGCTCGATTTGAATTCCGATTTGGTGCCGAAGGAGGGCACCGAGAAAACGTTCGGGTTGAAGAACTTCGAGTTCGTGTGGTATCCTTTGAACTAGGATTGCGTTTATGTTATTGTAAATAGTAAGTTAATAATAAAGTTTTTTTTAAGAAAAATTTAATTTCCTCACCTATTGTTAGATAATAATGTTGGCATGAAAATTTATCTGAATCAACATATTCGCAAAAAAGAACGCACTTAAACATAATAATAATAATGATTTAATATTCGTCGTGGTGCTAGCCAGGAAAGAAGTTGTTTCGGTAGATGATTTGTTAACACACGTTGAGCGGGAGCGTCTATTTGTGTGCTATAAACTGGCCGTCTATTTTTATACGCAAACATGCAGAATGGGTTGCATACAGTTTATTTGTGTGCTATAGGAGGGCCATCTATTTTTATACGCAAACATGCAGAATGGGTTGCATACAGTTTATTTGTGTGCTATAGGCGGGCCATCTATTTTTTAAACGCAAACGTGTAGAATGGGTTGCATACAGTTCATCACACACGGCGGCGCGCGCTATATTTTTTACTTGCGTTGCAAATCCAACCCGCTACACAGGCGAGTCGCCTTCGTCATAGCGCCCGCTCAAACAGTGTTAATTGTAATCTCTTAGAGACTCTTAAATTGTAGAAGACGAAAAGTATTGTATTTCTCATAACTTTTTTTTCTTTTTACAAAATTTGTTTTCAAGGAAATAATTCAAGAGGTAAAGTAGTTGGAGATAAACAGACTACTACTCTAAAAAAGCTGTTTTACAATACACAATTAATTAAACAAAAAATTAGTAAATTTAAATTATCTAGTTTCATACAGTATATTGTCCCAAAACTTGTGTCAGATTGTAAAATTGAATCATTTTTTAGGACAATTTACTGTTTGAAATTAGACAATTTAAATAGCACCAGAAACTTACTCATTTCTTGTTCAATAAATTATGCAGTGTAAAACGGCTTTCATAATTTTCAGAGTTTGGATAAAACATTTTTTTTTTTATAAACAAAATAAAAAGTATTTATTAAGTCATTATTCATGTATAAAAACATTTATGTATCTATTGTAAAAAAGGGTACGCCCGTTAATAAAGATTATTATTATTATTATTATTCCATATAAAAGAAAAATTGCCAGCCTGCTTAATTAAAATTGTCAAGAACAGTAACAAACCGTTTTTTTTAACTGATAATCAAAATTGAAAACCAAATGATAGGCGTGAGCCAGATCGAACAAATACAAAAAAATATCGACTCTAGTTCCAACGCAGGTCAATAGATCATAAATTTGAATGAATAAAAATATTTTTTTCTAAAATATTTTAACGGAATTTTACATTATCTTCGACAGCTTCTTGAAATTTAAATAATTTTACTTTTAAAACTACAAAAAATAAAGACTCTGGTTTCAACGCAAGGGACTGTATCATAAATTTGAATGACTAAAAGAATATTTTTAATATAATGTGCAATTCACGGAAAAAATCAACCGTTTCCAGAAATGGCTCTGGAAATTTCAAATCTAAGTCGACGGATTCTTGAAATTTTAACAATTTTTCCATTAAAAAAAAATGGTGATGTGGCCATCATGTAACTTTCTCCGATTTTAAAGAATCATTGTTATTTATAATTTATTTTCAATTTAAATCTGTAAATGTAAATCGAATGTTTGACTTATTCTTTATAAGTGGTGACACCCTATTTTTTTTGCCATTGAAGATAGTTGAAATTTTTAACGCCAATCAATTTCTCTTGTTCTTCTGATGAAAAAGAAGGTGTACTTCAATGGTCTACGATAATTATTAAAAAAGTTAATTTTTTCGATTTTTTCCATTTTCGAGTTTTCTTTGCTGACGCGTCACGGGCTTAAAATTGACATTTGTTCTTGCGAAAGTACATTTTCCGAGGCCTCTTGAAGGGATCTTTCCGGTGGTGTGTGGAAACCCGGAATCGAACCAGTGGTTTATTCAAGAAATTATTTCAAAGCCAATTTTTGAGAAAAAGTAAGAAGGGGGGACCCTTGGGTAGTTTTTCAGGTTTTCGTCAAAAATTTTAAATCGCCAATTTTAATTGAATCCGGCTAATTTGCACACGAGGAGCACAGATTTGAAAACCGCGTTCAATTTGGAGTTTTCGTTTAGCCGCTATGGCCGTTCAAAGTCTGAAAAAATCGAGTTTTTTGAAAATTTTCTAGCACGTTCATGGTGACACGCTATTTTTTTTACTATTGAAGATAGCTGAAATTGTTTAACGCTAATCAATTTCTCTTTCTTCTGATGAAAAAGAAGGTATACTTCAATGGTCTACGATAATTAATAAAAAAGTTAATTTTTTCGATTTTTTCCATTTTCGAGATTTCTTTGCTGACACGTCACGGGCTTAAAATTGATATTTATTCTTGCGAAAGTACATTTTCCAAGTGACTTTGCAGTAACGAAAATTGCTGCGTTAGATGACAAATTTTTAAGACCAAAAATGAACTGTTTCCAGATATTGCTCTGTCAATTTCACATTTATTTAGACAGATACTTGAAATCTTGACAGATTAATCTTAAATGTGTAAAATTGTCAAGGTAGGTTTTCCGTGTAGAATTTATTAATCCTTTTATGTATAAATTATTTACATAAAAAATATTCATTTTCGTAAATCGAAATTTTATTATATGCAACCTAATATACGCAAACATATTTAAATTTAATTTTCGTTTATAAATAAACCGCATGTCCATAACAAAACCAGACATGGTTGCGACCGTTACGACCTGGTAATCCACATTTGCGCACAGAATAAAATTAAATCAAATTGTTTCTTATTAGATATAGGGTATTACAAATTCGATGCATAAGCATTACTATTTCGGTAACTATAAGAGATAGAGAGTTGGTTATTATTCCGACTAATTCGGGAAATATTCGATAAAAACCAAAAAGACAATTTTGGTTTTTATTTATTTAAGACTTTATTAAGGGCAAGTAAGGTTGCCTATAATAAAACTCAAAATAGATATTCAATTAATTCATTTGTGACCGATTGAGTTTATATTTTAAATTTTTGGTCCAGGGTATTTTTTATTTCCATGGCAAACTTCGGAACTTGTTGGCGATGCGTCAATATCAACATTTTCTGATAGTTGTACAAAAAATAGTTTTCCGTTAATTCACCATTTCGTGTTATACTTGAATTAATTGCGTTTGCAAAGCAATTAGATAATTGACTCTCTGGCTTTCTATTTAATGGGAAATAATTAACCAACTTAACGATTAATCCGAGAAAACCATCAAAATCAAAGCGCACTTCCTATTTTCGACCAATTTTGCTCTCCTGTCAAAAAGCACTAATTTCCATGATTATCCAACATAATCCGCCAATTATTTCAAACTAATTTGGGCTTCGGACTACAACTAGCAATTATATCAAGGCATTAATTCACGATTAAACTATATTCGGATCAGACTTATGACGGTCCATTTTTGGTACCCGGACGAGGCGTGGTCCCGTTTCTCGCAATCTATTCCCAGGCCATTTTCGGAAAGTAGTTTTGCAAAACGTTGGCGTCCAATTATTGTTGTTTACTGCGAATGAGAGTAATTTAAATGAATAATGTTTACAATTAGTTGAATGCATCAGTTTTTTTTTTAATTTTGAACCTAATACATTTTTTTACGAATAATCAGTTGAAGATTTGTTTAGTTTTGTATCAATGGTTTTCTTTTTTAGTTTTAAACAAATATTGACGATGTTGTAGTAAAGCGGAACTGTTTGCATTAGATCACAAAATATAACTTTGATTCGCTTGAAGAATGAAATGATAGTATGTTTATAATTATAATTATTATTATCAGTGACAGTTCGAGGAGTTTTTTCTGGTACGGCCGAGGAACAAGAGGTGGCAATACAGATAGGTAGGGTCAGTTGCAGAGACGGCGTGACTATCTGTATTGCCACCTCTTGTTCCTCGGCCGTACCAGAAAACAATATTATTATATGAAGGCAAATAAATGCAAAAACTGATACGAAAGCTTTTATTAAAAAAGATCAACTTATACTGTGTCTGGAACACCTAAAATATCTTGCAAAATATGTTTTTATGCAAAACGCTAGGAAGGCTCAAAAAGTATTTTAAATTTGCTACCTTTTGAAATACTTTAATATTACTAGTACTCTTTACAGTGGCGTACGCCTACAGTTAGAAGTATAATTCCCCTTCGTATGTCAAACAAATACAGTTTTAATCTCTCTTTAGGTCTTCCTAAGAACACACAATAGAGATGTGTGTCTTGCAACTACTGTGTAAACTCACTTTTTTTAGATTTTTCAGAAAGTTTCGTAACCTCAAAGTAAAAGGAATTAAAACATTAAAAATCAAAGATATAAAATGAATGCGAAGAAAAAAGCAAAACTTATTGGTATAAAATCCTCTTTTTTAACACTGAACAATAATAATGGTCGTTGATGATTTTTAGACTTATTGTTAAGACTTGTGGGAACCCAGGTGACACGTTTCACATGCGTGCCCCTTTGTTGACAATTTCCGCGCATCCTTGAGCAGACGACTTCCACCAAGAACCTCTTCCAGTGTGCACCGCCTTATTATCATTACCGACGGCAGTAATTGCGAATAATTATCGTTATTAAGAGCAGGCGGTTATTAGTATAAATAGGTGCTCTTAAATTTACATACGCTTGAGGCGGCATCTGTGTTTCTTCAATGATACATGTGTCAATCTGATGATGTTTATTTATGTGGTAATTATAATAGAAAAAAAGTAGTGTGTTAAGTAATTGGATTGTTGGATGTTGTATACTTAGAAAATATAAGGAGTAATTTGCATAGATTCGTAGATACACAGATAGAAAACACATCATTATGGACATAGATGTTAAATTTCCTTACTTGATCAATTTAATTATTATTAATAATTATGTAAAGGTCTCGAAAATAAATAGTGGACCATTTTAGATCAATTAAATTATTATAATTGTCTCAAAAATACATTGTGGTTTCAAAAGTTATTTTGAGCTCATATTGTTGAATTGTTGAGGTTTCTACATTTTATTTAATAAATATTACACTATTACTTTGTTTGTATTTAAAGTCATACAAAAAAAGTAATCGTGTTTTATTTATTACTCATATTATTGACTACCATTTTTTTTATTTTTATTTATTCCATAATTATATTTTTGAGAAATTTAAAATCACTATTTACCCTCTCATTACACAAACATTTAAGGATAGATATTTTTGTAATTTGGTTAAAATTTTCACTATTTTCCATCGAGTACGAAATTTTTCATGGTAACTGGAAGTTTTATATGCCTAGACACTAATTAAAAGGGTGGGGGGTGAAATGGGATCTTGAGCTTAGTTTTTGTATTTGTTGTAAACTTTAAAAAAATGCCAGAGGTGCATTTAAAAAATAAACGTTTATTCAGTGTTAAACATTTTTTCATTAAATTCTTTTGAACATTTGTAGATATATCGAGTAGAAACTTTCTACATCCACCACTGATCTACTCAACTAACATCAGACTTACTTTTAGATATTTATTGTAAACCTTTAATATCTCTAGAATAAATTAAGACTCATATAAATAAATTAGAGACAATCTAAAAAAAAAAAAATTAAGACTCATATGTATTTATATAACCTTTCTTTTTGCTTATTTTCTGCTAGATAACTCGCTCGGAGGCACCCTGTATATACATTAAAATTCATATAACCATTATAATGTTATAATTATGAACCAAATAATTCGTAAATTATTTATCTAATTACTTTTTATATGCACATTTTAATTATGATACTTTATATTCCCCTGCTGTATTAAATTACTTTCAAACAAATACATCTATGCACACTTAAATGATGATACTTTATATTCCCTTGGGGTATAAAACGAATACCTCATGTTGTGTTATCGGTGAATCGATTTCTACTGAATCGATGTGAGTAATGTGTACTTTCCCAAACTTATTTGGGAAACACGTTTTGTTTTTAATAGCAGATCCAATCCGGTTTGCAATTTGTACTAAATGCAATGATAAAATCTGCTTTAATAAAGGATGTTATATTTCAAACTGGTTTCTTCGTTAATACTTTAATAACAAACGTCACATTTCAAACTGTCTTTCAGGACATATCATTCTCAAACGCCTTGAAATATGTCAATTATTCAAAAACTGATTTTTACCAAACTTGATAAACATTTCAAAGGAAAAGGACAAAATATGAAAACAATTTTTATTAGTCTTGCAAATTTTTGCATGTATTTCTGCAGCACTTCAAATGTACATTTGTTCTTGCGAAAGTACATTTTCTGAAGCGTTTTAATGAGATCTTTCCAAGGATGTATAGAAACACCGAATCGAACCAGTGGTTTTTCCATAAAATTATTTTTAGTGCAATTTGTGAGTAAAAGTAAAAAGGGTTTTTCAGGTTTTCGTCAAAAATAAAAAAAAATCGTCAATTTTGGTATAATCCAACTCACTGGCACACAAGAACCACATAATTTAAAACCGCGTTGAAATTGGATTCTTCGTTCGGCCGCTACAGCCGTTCAAAGTTTGAAAAAATCGCCTTTTTTCAAAATCTTCCATAAAGTTCATGGTGACATGCTAACTTTTTTGCATTTTTTTCTGGATGAATTTTTTTAACGCCAATCGATTTATCTCGTTCTACTGATGAAAAAAAGGTACTACATAAAGGTCTACGATGATTATTAAGAAAGTGGATTTTTTCGATTTTTTCCATTTTCGAGTTTTCTTTGCTGACGCATCTCGGGCTTCAAATTGACATTTGTTGTTGCGAAAGTACATTTTCTGAAGCGTCTTAACGAGATCTTTCCAGTGATGTATAGAAACCCCGATTCGAACCAGTGGTTTTTCCAGAAAATCATTTTTAGTGCAATTTTTGAGAAAAAGTAAGAAGGGGGGACCCTTGGATAGAATTTCGGGTTTTCGTCAAAAATTAAAAATCGCCAATTTTGGTCTAATACGACTCATATGCGCTCAATGACCACAGAATTTAAAACCGCGTTCAAATTGGATTTTTCGTCCGGCCGCTACAGCCGTTCAAAGTTTGAAAAAAATCGCCTTTTTTCAAAATCTTCCATAAAGTTCACGGTGACATGCTAACTTTTTTGCATTTTTTTCTGGATGAAATTTTTTAACGCCAATTGATTTCTCTCGTTCTTCTCATGAAAAAAGGTACTACATAAAGGTCCACGATGATTATTAAGGAAGTTGATTTTTTCGATTTTTTCCATTTTAGAGTTTTCTTTGCTGACGCATCACGGGCTTCAAGTTGACATTTGTTGTTGCGAAAGTACATTTTCTGAAGCGTCTTAATGAGATCTTTCCAGTGATGTATAGAAAGGGTAATTGCATTTGGGGATTGTAAAAATTGTAAAAAATTGATCTCTACTCGAATTATTTTTAAAATTTCAAAATCCATCGAAAATAAATGCGGTTGTGATATTGCAGTACAAAAATTGACAAATCGCAGCTTATAAACAAACATACTACTACAAGAATTGACATACCACAGCCAGAAACAAAATGCCAACCGTTGAAACTAAAACTGTAGAATAATTGCATTCAAAAAATGTATCTCCGCTAGAATTATTTTTAAAATTTCAAAATCCATCCGAAATAAACACAGTTGTGATATTTTACTACTTAAATCGACAAATCACAGCTCAAAACAAAATGGCAACCCTCTAAACTTAAAATTAAGAAAGAAAAGTTGTATTTGGCGATTATACAAAATGCAAAAAAATAATGCAAGCTTGAAATAACTTGAAATCTTCAAACTCTATACAGAATTAATCTAATTTTGACATAGTACTACAAGAATTGACATGCCGCAGCCGGAAACAAAATGGCAACCGTCAAAACTTAAACTATGCAAAGGATAATTGCATTCGGCGCTTGTAAAAATTGTAAAAAAATTATCTCTGGTAGAATTATTTTTAAAATTTCAAAAACCATCCGAAATAAATACGGTTGTTATATTTTAGTACAAAAATTTACAAATCACAGCTCAAAATAAAATTGTAACCCTTTAAACTTGAAATTAAAAAAAAGTTGTATTCTGCGATTATAAAAATTGTAAAAAAATAATGCTTGCTTGAAATAGCTTGAAAATTTCAAAATACATCCAGAATTAATCTAATTTTGACATACCATTACAAGAATTGACATACCACAGCCGGAAATAAAATGCCAACCGTTAAAACTAAAACTGTAGAATAATTGCTTTCAATGATTGTAAAAATTGTAAAAAATTTATCTCTGGTAGAATTATTTTTAAAATTTCAAAAACCATCCGAAATAAATACGGTTGTTATATTTTAGTACAAAAATTTACAAATCACAGCTCAAAATAAAATTGTAACCCTTTAAACTTGAAATTAAAAAAAAGTTGTATTCTGCGATTATAAAAATTGTAAAAAAATAATGTGTGCTTGAAATAGCTTGAAAATTTAAAAATACATCCAAAATTAATCTAATTTTGACATACCACTACAAGAATTGACATACAACAGCCGGAAACAAAATGCCAACCGTTAAAACTAAAACTGTAGAATAATTGCATTCAATGATTGTAAAAATTGTAAAAAAATTATCTCTGGTAGAATTATTTTTAAAACTTCAAAATCAATCCGAAATAAACACAGTTGTGATATGTTACTACTTAAATTGACAAATCACAGCTCATAACAAAATGGCAACCCTCTAAACTTAAAATTAAGAAAGAAAAGTTATATTCGGCGATTATAAAAATTGTAAAAAAATAATGCGTGCTTGAAATAGCTTCAAAATTTCAAAATACATACAGAATTAATCTAGTTTTGATATACCACTACAAGAATTCACATACCACAGCCAGAAACAAAATGCCAACCGTTAAAACTTAAACTGTAGAATAACTGCATTCGACGATTATAAAAATTGTAAAAAAATAATGCGTGCTTGAAATAGCTTCAAAATTTCAAAATACATCCAGAATTAATCTAATTTTGACATACCACTACAAGAATTGACATACCACAGCCAGAAACAAAATGCCAACCGTTGAAACTTAAACTGTAGAATAACTTCATTCGACGATTATAAAAATTGTAAAAAAAATAATGCGTGCTTGAAATAGCTTCAAAATTTCAAAATACATCCAGAATTAATCTAATTTTGACATACTACTACAAGAATTGACATACCACAGCCGGAAACAAAATGGCGACCGTCAAAACTAAGTGCGGAAAGGATAATTGCATTCGGCGATTATAAAAATTGTCAAAAATGTATCTCTGCTAGAATTATTTTTAAAATTTCAAAATTCATCAAAAATAAACGCGGTTGTAATATTTAATTACAAAAATTGACAAATCACAGCTTAAAAGAAAATGGCAACCCTCTAAACTTGAACTGTAAGAAAAAAAATGTGTTCGGCGATTATAAAAATTGTAAAAAAATCATTCAGGCGTGAAATGGGTTCCAAATTTTAAAACCCATTCAAAACTAATCTAATTTTACATGAATTGACATACCACAGATATAAACAAAATGGCGATTGTTAAAACTGAAACTGTAGAAAGGATAATTGTTTTTGGTGATAATAATAATTGTAATAAATTTATCTCCACTAGAACAATACTTATTCTATGTTACTGTAATTTATTTAATAAGTTCCGATTATATTTTCCTTTTCGTTTTATCTTCTTTTCTCTCTATGTTCTTAAACCCAAAATTAATTTATTAAAAATCATCAGACAAATACCAAAATATTTCACCATTGCTGAAGTTTCCGGTTCAATTTAAGTACGCAATTAAAGGTATTTGAGGTATGCATTACATTAATAGGTTGACGTAGTCCATTATCTTCGCATCTCATATTAAAATACCATCAACGCCATACGATTTTCCAAAGAAAAAAAGTAAAAGTGACAAATTCCAGCCTTTAGTTACAATTATATATAAGGTGTAAACGTCTTTCAATTATCAGTGTTGTGCATTACTTCAATCAATATGTTTAAGGTAAGGAATGTTTGTTTTTAAAAATATTTACATTATTACAGCAATAATTTTATTGGTATGTATTTTAAATTTTACTATCACTGTAATCCATTCTTTAAATATGTTTCGTTAATTACAGACATGCACCTTTTTACAAGAAAAATTTAAAATAAAGAATACGATAAAGAAATCTATTGAAACAATAATTTATTTTTATTATAGTCTTCTTAAGACTCTAAGATTGTTGAAGACGAATAGCATCGTGTTTCTCATTTTAATTTTAATTATCTACAATTAAGTTTTATTTGTTGTTATTTATACTTGTCGAACTGATCTGATGATTGAATTAAGGATAGATGAATTATTTATCGTTCTGGTGAATCCAGTAGACTTGAATCAACTGCTTCAATGTTGACTTATTGGTGGTTATAGTAGTGTGAAATAGATAGAAAAAGAATGTATTTTAAAATTTTTGAAATATTTATACCGTGAACTGTCTTTTTATTTTGTAGTATTAATTTCTACTTCATATTACTATTCTTTCCAATCGACTTTGTATCATTAATATTATGGTAACATTTTTTTACAGTTACTTTTTGGAATCTCCCTTCTCTGGGCATCCGTCCACTCGGAAGCACCACTCCCGGTCTACGGCCTTCCGACCTTCAGAATCCCCGCCACGTCCTACGGAGTACCAGAGGTCTACGCACAACCGGCTCCCGTTTACGGACCACCACCACCACCACCGACCCCCCAAAAACACACCTTCGTCGTCCCTCAAAAAACAGCACAAGTCAGCCAATACAACTACAAGATCGAGCAGGCGCCCGCTCCAGTATACGGTCCACCGATCGTCTTCAAAGCACCAGCTCCGGTGTACGGACCACCGGTCGTGGCGAAAGCCCCGATCGTCAGCAAGTACGACTTCCAAATCGAAGAGGCCGCGAAACAGCCGGCTCCGGTTTACGGATTACCGGTCGCTCCAGTCGTCAGCAAGTACGACTTCCAGATTGAGGAAGCCGCGAAAAAGCCGTCTCCAGTTTACGGAGTACCCCCAGTCGTCAGCAAGTACGACTTCCAAATCGAGGAAGCCGCGAAGAATGTCGTGCAGCCCGCTCCGGTTTACGGAGTGCCGACGGTGAGCAAGTACGATTTCACGATTGAAGATGCCGCTGCTGTTAAGCCCGCTGAGGTTTACGGGCCGCCGAGTCCCGTTTTGGTGGTGCCGCCACCAGCGCAGCCGTTCGCCGTCTATGGCTTACCGCAGTAATTAAGAATTTCTTAGGTTTTTTTTTTGTAATAGTTTTGTATATATTTTGATGAAATAAAAATGTTTTGTCTGGATTGTGAACATAATTCTCGTTAAAGCGGATGCAATTTTCTAACTGACATACCAATTTTTTTGCTATTGAAGATAGCTAAAATATTATAACGGCAATCGATTTTTCTCGTTCTGATGGTGAAAAAGAATGTGCTCTTGAAAGACAAGATGGTTATTAAAAAATAGTTAGTTATAAAGCTTAGGATGATTAATAAAAAAATTAGCTATAAAAAATAATCAAAATGTTTTTCAAGTTTCAACAAGTAAAAGCCTCATCGATCCAATATATAAAAAATGGTGATGTGGCCATCATGTTACTTTCTCCGACTTGATGGTATCATAGCCATTCATATTTACGTTTTCATGGTTTATTTTCAATTGAAATCATATTTTAAATGTACATCGAGCGTTGTGTAAACTCGGATGAAACTGACGTTTAAAACGTCAAAATTATGAAAGATGGAAAAATTATACTGCAAATTTAAAAACTGAGTTTACTCAAAAACTAAAGAGATTTCGAAAAAAACTTATTCCTTATGAATTGTTCATTTAGGCATTCTCTACAATTATTATTAACATAAATTTGCTGTATCTATTATCGTTTCATAATTATAAACCAAAAATGAAAAAAAAAATAATTAATTTTTTTTCTCGAATAACAATTATTTTATGAAAAATGTTTTCAAACAAAATAATCTCATTTCTTTATTGTCTTCAATATTTGTTTAAATGTTTTTGTGATATTTTTCATATTTAAGAAAATATTGGCAAAAAACCAAAAACAGTTAAGGTAAACACCCACTTCCGGGGTACGAAATTTTACCAAAAGCTTTCCAGTTCATCGTATTATCAAATAAGACGTATGTTTAAAGTTTAATATCAATTGCCCTTTTAGTTTTTAAGATACAGCGCGCGCACACACACACACACACACACACAAAATTATTTTTTCCAGAAATTGTTGAAATGGCATCTAGGGAACCCAAAACGGATTATTCCGTAAAAAAAAATTTCACGATCACAATACTTTCTCGTACTTAACGGAGAAAGTAAAAATCATTACTTATAAAAATTAATAATTTCATTTAATACGAGAGAATATAAATAATCGCAGTTTCCTTGATATGCTTAATCATTCTGTACGTAACCATGGTAACAGGTATCAATAAGGACAGCCATTTGTAAAGTTTCTATAAAATTTGCTGTTCGTGTCACTGTTAGTGTGTGAAAAGTGTTCAAAATGCACCCCACCCGACGTTCCTGCGGCAATTTTCGATCCCCACTATTATACGAGAGTTATATGAAAAGGCATTTTATTATAAATTATGCACGTAAGTAAGAAACAATTATTGTAGAGCATTGCATTTTAGAGTCCGCCCGCTTGCCATTGTTGCAATGTTTCCTTCGCCCTAGTAGAGCTTTACCCCCGCAAATTAGGGCCTTGTTGTGAACATTAGGAGAAAAATAAGTTATGATTAATATCCACCAGTGACGGTTCGCGGGGTTTTTTTTCTGGTACGGCCGAGGAACAAGAGTTGGTAATACAGATAGGTAGGGTCAGTTGCAGAGATCTGTATTACCACCTCCGCTACCTCGGCCGTACCATGAGTCACCTCAGATAGGTAGGGTCAGTTGCAGAGACGGCTGGCTGCGTGACTTCACCTATCTGTATTACCACCTCTTGTTCCTCGGCCGTACCAGAGAAAAAAACCGCGAACCGTCACTGATATCCACTTATACTTTAGATTAGATGGTATACTATTGACTTTCAGGCATAATATTATTTAAAAAATTTGTACGGATTTAAATTTTAAAAAATTGCAAGAATACTTAAATTACACTCCGTTATGGCGAGGCGTGGTTGTCGCGAATTTTATATGGACCCATGACCATAACTTCAACCTACTGAACTATCGGCGGCTTTGGCTGATGACCCGCCCGAAGGACACTCTGTGTGTGGAAGTCTTGAAATAAACGGGCAGACATGATTCAGTGGTTTTGCAATCGGTGGTCGTTATGGGAAGTAATTTCGTCATTCGTTTGAGAACGAGACGGGCGGAAATAGAATTACCGACGATATTGAAAACGGCTTGTTTCAGTAGTAATAATAATAATTGTTATTGCCCGAGAGTCTAGCCAATATAGCATTTCGAGAAGTGTCACTGTCATTCTAGCAATAACATTTTTAGGTTACGAATTTTAAAAAAGGAACGACGGTGACGTATAGGCCTCTAAGTATCTGGTGTCAGGTGTGCGCAGAGTGAGAAAGTATTCCGAGAGAACGCAGTAACAAATCACCGAATTGAAGGTAAATCATCATTTCGCGACGATTCTGTGTCTGTATTTACATTCTATTCTCTCGGCGGCAGTCAGTGAATAATTATGACTTTTCGGCGCTCCCTCTGTTGAAATTTAAGATGATCGCTGCGAAATGTGACACCAGATATGTGGAGGCCTATACTCTTATCATTATTTATAAATGATTTTTATTATGGCATTAACTAGAGAACCAGTTTTAGTAAGTGATTTTGGGAGTCGTAATAAGACTATTTTTGTAAATGAAACAAAAATTAGTATTTACCTCATCTCCAGCTTCTTGCAGGAAGCGCATCTACTGTTACCCGCGCTGAGACGGCTCTACTCACCTCTATCTTTAAAAGTGAGTTAAGAAACTTGATGCCAGATAAGTTTGCGAAACTTTATCATTAAGGATGACGTGCAGTGATTTTTTCATTTTGTGTTAATTAAACGGAGAAATTTTGTAATGTTTTTTAAAACTAAAAAGTTTTTAAATTGCATTATATTTACCATTTTGACTTTAGAACCATCAAATCGGAAAATTCGTTTGGCAATTTCAAAAATCTAAATCGCGATTTTAAAATCGTCGAATTTTAAAAAAAGTGCAATGTTTGCATTTTGCGTGAAAATTTTGTAATCCGTTTTTAAATCACACTAAATTTTCCATATTTTGACATTAGCGTTATTCAAATCGGAGATCACTTTTTAGTGTTCTGCAATTAAGAAAAATCAAAATCATAATTTAAGGTATAACTTCGAAAACGTGGAATTATGACAAAAATATTTCTTAGGCAACTTTGAAATTGCACTAAATTTGATACGTATTGTCGTTAGAATATTCAACATCGGGGTTTTTTCTGGTACGACAGAGGAACAAGAGGTGGTAAAACAGATAAGTAGGGTCAGTTGCAGACACGGCTGGCTGCGTGACTGCACCTATCTGTATTACCACCTCTTGTTCCTCGGCCGTACCAGAAAAAACCCCGAGAACCGTCACTGATGGCATGCATTTTATTCTCCTCAAATAATGCACGAACTTTTGGACACATTTTAAAAATCTCTGAACTACATATCATTTTTTTACTGTCACAGAATATAGATTTTTGTTATTTGGTGTCTGTATTATTGTTTAATTTGTATACCGGGTGTAACTGAATTCTGGTAGACCCTAAATATTATTTTAATTTCATAAAATAAATGAAATTTAGTATGGTGTTTCGATTTACTTTTAGTAAAAATGCCGCTTGACTACAACTTTTCTATTTCACATAGAACACTATATATATTTTTACGTAATTTAATTCGTCTCTAAATTCTGAGTGTAGAAATGTATCATAAGTGACATTTTGGTTGTTTAAATTTAAATTAAATTTTAACAAAAAACAAATTTAAATTAAATTCAATAAAACGAAATATTGCCTGAATGTATGAATATTCAACCTGTTCGTAACTCTGAAAAGCAAAATTAAGTCTTACTAAGACTATAAACACATAACTTATTGAAACAACTACTTCCCTGGCTAATGCCACGCCGGATATTGAATGATACAAAAGAAATTTGCATGTTATTACTAGTAGTATGTACTTAGCGAAATAACATTGGTTTAAGATCGTTTATTTCTACCCACAGGACTAACTTAAAAATTAAACTAAATTAAATTTTAAAACTTTAAACTAAAAAAAATTAAATTGAATTTAAACAAAAAACTAATAACCAAAAGATTTTGATACATCTCTGAACTCAGAATTTAGTGACAAATTTATTTATGTAAAAATATACAGGGTGTTCCATTTGAAATAGAAAAATTATGGCCATTTCCGGTTAAGCCGGAAGTGGAATTTTTATTTTAAAAATAGACATGTCGACACACTTTATTCACTAAAAACGCCATATTAAATTTCATAAAGATAAAAATGCAAATGATATTTGGGGTCTACCAGAATTCAGTTACACCCGGTACATGTCTGTAACTGGGGGAAAAAAATTATTATTATTAAAACTTATCCTATTCTAATGATTAAATCAGCATCCACCTTGAAATGTAACATTATAATTAATTTTCAAGAAGCGAATCAATTAATTCCTCGTTACTATTTGCATACCAGAATTACTTACGGAGGTGTTAGTCTGTAAACCGTCAATGAACTCATTGAATATTAATAGACATCATCAAAACAGATTAAAAAAAAAACAACAACTTTGAATGATTGAATCATAATTGAGCTTACCAGATCAACCCACGAAACAATTGCGTCTAAAGAATGGAGGAAGTAAATTTGATGACAAACAAATTTCGTAATCGAAGCATCCCACATGTAGCACATTATTATTTACATGCTGAAGACGTAAATGCAGACAAAGTGTTTTTAATTAGTGTTGTTTTCTATAGTTAATTTGAAAATGACTTTTTCATAATTCATATTTTTTTTTATAATTCTTAGTTTTAGTTTATAGCTATTATGTTTCAATTTGGTTTCATTTATTATGTATGTATGTACGCTAAATTTAATTTAATTTAATTTCATGTAATTTATGCATTTTACTTTGTATTATTATTTTTATATAGAGATTTCGTTAAATAAATAAATAAATAAATAAATAGTCTGTTCATATCCAAGAGGCAGTATGTGCAAACACAATCACGTGAACGGTGAGATTGCACAGGGTCGCACAGTACAAAATGCACGGCGCGCTCTGCAGTCGACGGACACAAAATACAAAGTGAATCCGAGAATGCGAGAACTTCACGAGCAGCTGGCGTTTTTACACTTACTGCCTCTTATGATGTGAACAGACTTTAGAACTAGATTTTTATATAAAATCTCAAAATTTAATATTCAAAACGTTGCAAACTTAAAATTTCATCTAACAAATTATGTAGCATAATTAACCCAATTCTCTGTAAACTCCTCTTATTCTTATGCTAACAAAAATGACTGGTAGATTGGCAATATGGCCAATATTAAAAAAAAAGAAAAAAAAACGCTGTTCTGGAATTTAATAAAAATCGCATTTTAAAATCTTCGAACATTGAAAAAGTGAAATTTTGACATTTCTCGTTGACCTAGCAAAAATATTTATTAAACGGTTTTTAAATTGCATTATATTTGCCACATTTTGACATCAGATCCGTCAAAATCGGGCAACGTATTCGGCAGTTGTGCACATTCAAAAACCAAAATTTCGAGTTTAAAATTTGCAAACTAAAAAAGTGCATTTTTTACATTTTGTGTTACTTAACTTGAAGATTTTGGATTTTCGGATCGTCTGGGTGTGTTACGTTATAATTATTATTTCAATTTGTTATCTATTTATTACTCTGCCCCAATAAACGAAGCCTAAAAAATTTGTTTCTTTTTTTTAGATTGGCAATATGGCCAATATAAAAAAAAGTAACCATTTTTTTAGGCTTCATTTATTGGGGCAGAGCAATAAATAGATAACAAAATAATAATTATAACGTAACACACCCAGACGAGAACAGTGACACAACTTGCAAATCCCATGTTTCTAGAATAATAAAAATAATATATAATTCCTTTTTTTGTGATCCTTATAATCATAAAAACATCTTCAGTATTCGCTTATTTTTTGTTACGTTAACGGTATTTCTTTTTTTAAATATTGGCAATAATTACTTAACGGTATACCGAAAATTGGGAATTGGTGTGTGACACGTGGGCATTTGTGCGAATATCGCGTGGGCCAATTCTGTCGCAGTGCCTCCGCAATTCCTCGAGGTTGAATGATCACGGAATCAATCTTCAGGTCCTTCCAAGGATCACTGCACCCAGAGTCCGGCGACATCAATAGACAAAGGGAAGTTGTTAACGGCGCCAAAGACAAATCAGATTCGACCCACACGTGTTGTAAATTATTTCTATATTTGCACTCGGTATACTGTATATTTAAATTGATTGTATTCTGTAAAATACTATACATTTTTTTAAATTAATTTCTGGAAACACAAATGGCCTGAATTATTTCTGTGCAGAGTGTTTAAAATTACAATTAAATGATTACATTCCGTAAACTTCTGTAGCTCTTTGAATGTTGATTTCTGGAAACACAAATGGCATGAATAGTGTCTGTACAGGGTGTTTCAAATTGAGCAAGGCAATGTTTTTTTTTTTTTATTGCAAAACAGCCAAACACATCTAGTTTTGATGATTCGAAAGTCAAAATATAACGTATTTGGTGTAATTTTCTTGTATAATTAACACCAAATGCGAAAAATGCACTTGTTTTAAAATAGCGATTTTGATTTCTTAAACTACCGAACGCGTTGTCCGATTTTGAATATTCCAACTACAATACGTATCAAATTTTGTGCAATTTCAAATTTGACTCAGAAATATTTTTGTAAAATCAACGGAACGCGTCAAAAATCCACGTTTTCGTAGTTATATTTTAAATGATGATTTTGATTTTTCTTAACTGCAGAACACCAAAAAGTGATCTCCGATTTGAATGATGCTAATGTCAAAATATGGAAAATTTAGTGTGATTTTAAAACGGATTACAAAATTTTCACGCAAAATTAACACAAAATGCAAAAATTGCGTTTTATTAAAGTTCGACGATTTTAAAATCGCGATTTTCATTTTTGAAATTGCCAAACGAATTTTCCGATTTTAATGGTTCTAAAGTCAAAATGGTAAATATAATGCAATTTAAAAACTTTCTAGTTTTAAAAAATATTACAAAATTTCCCCGTTTAATTACAACAAAATGAAAAAATTGCACTTTTTTGAAGTTCCTCTAATTTAAAATCGCGATTTTGATTTTTCAAATTACACAACTGCCAAACGCGTTTTCTGATTTTAATGATTAAAACATCAAAATAATGCAAGTTTGATATGGTTTTAAAAAACATTACGAAATTTCCCCGTTTAATTAACACAAAATGTAAAAATTGCACTTTTTTTAAAGTTCGGCGATTTTAAAATCGCGATTTTGATTTTTGAAATTGCCAAACGAATTTTCCGATTTTGATGGTTCTAAAATCAAAACGGTAAATATAATGCATTTAAAAACTTTTTAGTTTCAAAAAATATTACGAAATTTCCCCGTTTAATTAACACAAAATGAAATAATTGCAGTTTTTTGAAGTTCGCCTAATTTAAAATCGCGATTTTGATTTTTGAAATTACACAACTGCCACAACGTCAAAGAAAGGCGGATTTAGTACAATCTTGTAACGAATTGCGAAATTTTCTCGTAAAATTAATACAAAACGCAAAAATTGCACTTTTTTAGTTTGTAAATTTTAAAATCCAGATTTTAATTTTTCATATTCATATTTTTCGCCCGATCTTGACGGTTCTGATGTCAAAATGTGGCAAATATAATGCAATTTAAAAACCGTTCAATAAATATTTTCGCTAGGTCAACGAGAAATGTCAAAATTTCACTTTTCCAATGTTCGAAGGTTTTAAAATGCGATTTTTATTAAATTCCAGAACAGCGTTTTTTTTTATTTTGATGATTCAAACGTCAAAATATGGCAAATTTAATGTATTTTCAAAAAATTTTACGAAACTTTCTCATTTAATTAACACAAAATTAGAAAGTTGCACTTTTTTAAAATTTCGATTTTGATTTTTGAAATTGCAGAATTGCCAAACGCGTTTTCTGATTTTGATGATTCAAACGTCAAAATATGGCAAATTTAATGTAATTTCAAAAAGTTTACGAAACTTTCTCGTTTAATTAACACAAAATTAAAAAAATGCACTTTTTTAAAATCTCGATTTTGATTTTTGAAATTGCACAATTGCCAAACGCGTTTTCTGATTTTGATGATTCAAACGTCAAAATATGGCAAATTTAATGTAATTTCAAAAAGTTTACGAAACTTTCTCGTTTAATTAACACAAAATTAAAAAAATGCACTTTTTTAAAATCTCGATTTTGATTTTTGAAATTACACAATTGCCAAAGGCGTTTTCTGATTTTTATGATTCAAACGTCAAAATATGCCAAATTTGGTGTAGTTTTAAAAATGATTACGAATTTTTTTCGTTAGATGAACACAAAATGCAAAATTGCACTTTTTAAATTTTAAAGATTTGGAAATCGCGATTTTGATATTTTAAATTGCACAACTGTTGAAAACATTCGTTGATTTCGATGATTTAACGTATGACGGATTTAGTGCAATCTTAAAACCATTTACGAAATTTTCTCGTGAAATTAATACAAAATGAAAAAATTGCACTTTTTTTAAAGTTCGCAAATTTCAAAAACTAGTGAGATTTTTAAAAACTCCAACGTCAAAATGTGTCAAATTTAAAAGTTGGTTAAGATATATTTTTGTAAAATAAATGCAAAACGTCAAAATTTCACGTTTTCGTTTTTTTTTAGTTCGCAAATTCTAAAATCGCGATTTTTATTTTTGAAATTACACAACAGCCGACTGTTGAAAGCGTTCGTTGATTTCGATGATTTAACGTATGACGGATTTAGTGCAATCTTAAAACCAATAACGAAATTTTCTGGTGAAATTAATACAAAATGAAAAAATTGCACATTTTTTAAAGTTCGCAAATTTCAAAAGCTAGTGAGATTTTTAAAAACTCCAACGTCAAAATATGCCAAATTTAAAAGTTGGTTAAGTTTTGTAAAATAAATGTAAAACATCAAAATTTCACGTTTTCATCTTTCGAAAATTTGAAACAGCTATTTTTATTTTTTAAATTTCAGAACAGCCAAACGCGTTTTCTAATTTAATTGATTCAAACGTTAAAATATGGCAAATTTAGTGTGATTTTAAAAAAGATTACGAAATTTTCTCGTTGAACACAAAATTAAAAACTTTTCCAAAATTCGATGATTTTTTTTTAATCGAGAACTTGATTTTTGAAATTGCACAACTGCCGGACGCGTTTTGTGATGATTCAAACGTCAAAATGTGGCAAATTGAATGCACTTTTAAAAAAGATTACGAAATGTTTTCGTTAAATTAACACGAAATTAAAAAAATCGAAGATTATAAAATCGTGATTTTGAGTTTGGAAACTGCCAAACGCGTTCGTTGATTTGATAATTAAAGTATGGCAGATTAAGTGCACGTTTAAAACGAATTACAAAATTTTCTCGTAAAATTAATACAAAATTCAAAAATTGTTAAAATATGTTAAATTTAATGTAATTTTAAAACGGATTCAGAAATTTTGCTCCTGATGTTATTTTAAATGTACACCGAGCGTTTTGCAAGAGGCCCGTGGTTAAATTTTGTCCACTACCCTTCCAATGGTTGGTGCTGCAAAACGGGACAGGAAGGCACCTAGTCATTTGTTAACTTTAAAATAGCTATCCAGGCTACGTTTTGGTTTGTTTTACCTGGAAGATTTATTGTCTTCAATTTATCCAGACTACGCTTTGGTTGATATTTTGTTTTTCTTTTGAAGATTTATTGTCTTCAATTTATCCAGACCAAGCTTTGGTTGATATTTTGTTTTTTTTTTGAAGATTTATCGTCTTCAATTTATCTAGACTACGCTTTGGTTGATATTTTGTTTTTTTTTTTGAAGATTTATTGTCTTCAATTTATCCAGACTACGCTTTGGTTGATATTTATTTATTGTCTTCGATTAGTGTTTTCCGTCATAAAGTCGATGGATATTTTTTATTGCATTTGGATTTAGGCTTAGAAATTTTAATAAAGTTGATGTATTTATTGTTTCATAATTATTTACCAAAAATTATGATTGGACACTAATTTTTTTTATAAATAGTATCTGAAATGAACACATTTTTGAAAAAGTTTTTAACATCAATTTTCAAGTAACTTCAACAATCAAATTATGGTATATCGAATTAAAGAAAAAAAAACACTTTTTACACTGAATCTTAACATTTTCGATAAATTTTCGAAACACGTTACAGCTTATACAGTGATTACCAAATCCAGATAATGTGCTACAGTGGCCTTACATTGTTCTTAATTTTGGTGGGCAATAAATAACGAGAGAACGAAAACAGTTTCATTACACGACGCCCTAAGTGGACGAAAGATTTGAATAACTCAGAAACAATAACGTGCCTTTGTTGCGGTAATACGATTACATAAATGGTGTCCAATCCTACGCTGAAATATTTCATTGCCATCTACTCGTGTGTTAATGAAATTGTTACGAAAATGTACAACGAGTGACCTTACATGCCAAATTCGGTGTGTTTTTGTTCAAAATTTCTATAGTTTTTGAAAAAAATAAGAAAACAAGAAAACAGTGAGTTATTATTTATTGAATGGTAATTAACATTGCACGTAATTATGTTATTTAAAGTTAGTTAAATTTTACTGTGCCTGATTGTAAGGGTTGTTCAAAATATGGCCAAAAACTGGCGAGAAAATAGCAGAAACGTAAAGTTGGCTTGGAATTCTAACACGTAAAAAATAATGGACCTGAGTGGAAAAACGCATTGTGAACACAATTTAATAATAATAATAATAATAATAATTTATTTACGGTTTATCACCTATTACATAAAAATTAACTAAAATATAATATATAATTTTAAATTAAGCCTTACAATAACATATATACATTTAATTAAATTTGTGGTATCATTTACCTTTAAAGGTATGCAAAATGAAACTACTTTCGACATTTTATACAAAAAAACGTCGAAAAAGGTTTCATTTAAAGTTACCTGAAAATGGACTACCACTAAAGGACGCAACCATCATCTTAAATAAATTATTGGAGTCGAGCTTGGATATGGAATCAAACATGAATGTCGATCCTTGACACCAAAATTTAATTATTATTTTTTTTTATAAATGTTTGTGCTAAAACTTGAAACATCTCCCTTTTATTTTTTTTTCTTCGCTTTAATTGATTTTTGTGAAAAGTTTGGGCTCTTACTACACATGGGTAACTCATGAGTGAGTCAATTAAAAGAATAGATTTCTGTGTAAATTTGCTGACTCATTTTGAGTGTTGAAATTTGAGGATTTCTTTTTACTCTTCACTTTGTTTTCAGGGTAAATAGCAAAATTTTCGAAGTGAGGATTTTTTTTATACTCTTTTCACGATGAGTGGACTCACAAAAAAGAGTGGTTTGGCCCATCTCTAGCTCACTAAATCTACAGCAAACAATTAATCATTTCAACTGGGAATTTATCATGATTTATCGATTAAACCACACGATGTGTCATAATACGTCAAGAAAAGTGTAATAACTGGCTCGAAGCGACCCGCATGCGAAAACGGATAACTTGGACTTCCTCCTTAAACCACACCAACAACAATGAGAAATTTACATGCCATCACCAGCTGAATCACGGTGTGCCTTGCTTCGTCAAAACAAACATATGTGTGTCGCACTTGGTATTCCACGATCAATCAAGGCTAAGAGGAATTATTTCTGGGCCTTGCGCAACCGCCCCAAGATGGTACCCACCCACATAAGCGCGCACAGCAGAGAGATGCGATAACGCTTCGGAAAACAAAAGAATTTATAATTATAGAATGCAGAGCTGCAAGAATACCAGAATGGTTATGCAATAGTTATGCATAATTGTAACAAATGAAGGGATACAATAATATATGTATAATATAGAATTTATAAAAATTGAAATATAACAAAATCTTCATAGAAATAAAATGTTCGTTATCGTTTATTTATACATGAGCTAAATTACTCATATGGCAAACAATTTTGTGACAAGTGTGACACATCATTCGTTTTAGGAGGTGAAATGTCACTCAAAAATGAAATAAGTACGTATTTAAAAAAATAAAGTTGATGTGGGTTTATAATTTTTTTTTATTGAGAATTTTCTCATAGGCTTGCATTACATTTTTTTTTTAAGAAAAACGCAAAACCAAAACAAACAAAAAGTTGGCCATGGATTTTTTTATTATTCAAAAGAAAGTAAAAGTTTTTCAAGCTAACCAGGACAGATTTTGTTTTGTTAAATTTCATGGCACACTGTTTCTTGCCATTTACTTCAGCGTTAAAATACTCAACTTTGCCTTAATTTAACCAACTCGCTATATCCTATAGTTTACCGAGATATCAATGCTAATGCATCGAATTTGTAACACCCTGTATACTAATAATGTCGAAAATTATTTTCTTGCATATAACATCTTCTTTAATTATATGTAATTAAACTTTGAGCATACATAGTAAATTTTTTAATGCATGATTCATCATTTCGGCCGTACGAGACTCGCTGCAGCCTCGATTTGCAGCAACGTTTATGTAATACAAAACAGTAAAAACAAAAAAAAACTCCTCGTGTTTACATAAGGAGGCCTTGCATCTGTGACCTCTGACTCCCCGGACAATTATTACACCTCTCGGCCTCATTAAGGCACTTTACAATACATAAAAACCTAATTGGATTGTTACGTGCTGCCGCAATGTGGTAAACTGAATTTCAGGTCGATTACGGTAACGGTCGTAAATTGCATGGAAAACACTGCTGACCTCTCGGGCAGAAGCATTAAAGAAAATACTAAGTCTTTTAGAAAGTTTGATCAACTTTTAGATATCGCATTAACTTATTTTGAAGGCAATTTTTTTTTCAGCGACTGATATTATTATTTTCGTATTTGGCTTTAATTGATAACAATAATAATAACTTAGTAGAATTATTATTAATACACTTTGAGCGGGAGCGTCTACTTATTATCTTAATTTATGGACATTCTGTACATTTAATCTTAGATTTTCTGATGGAAAACCTGTTTATGCGACCAGCAGAACTTTTTATAAAGAATGACTTTTTGTCGTAAAATCAATAAAAATAATTTTTGTCTTGTCAACACCATCCGGGGACATACTGTATGTCTGCGTCTCCTGCGTTCCCTATATTCGGTGAATTATCGAAAGCACGGTATATCAATTTCTACAAGCATGAACGGATTTTAATGTCGTAGAAGTCATATCAATTTCGTTATATTATCCTAATTAATTTGAATATTACATTAGAAAACTAGAAATCAATTATTAGAAAATCTAGTTTTTCTGGTTATCAATTATTTTCTTGTTTGGAATTTTGTGTACAATCTCCTCGACGGTAGATAAGCGATAATTTAACGTGAGGCAATCGCCTGTCAATTTTTGTTTTACGTAAGAATCTGGAACACAACTACGAATATCTAATGTGGTGGGAAAACGTCTGCAGGAAATGTCCGGTGAATGCATATTTCTAATTATCTGTTGCATAAACTGGACCGGACTGTTCCTGCCGGGCGTAATTCGAGATGGAAAATGGAAAGTGAACCAGTTTTAGCATATTTAAGAGTTAATGATTGACCGACGTTAATTTGTGAATACATTAAAACATCAAAATTACAGTCCGCATAAAATACGAATACGGTGCTTTTTTAATTCCCATTTAAGGTCTTCTAATTTTTCTCAAGTAAATTTAGAGGAAATAACTTATTTTAAAGAAATGTCTACTAGAAATCATTTTTTTAGTTACTATATTGAATTGGCTTTAAATTACGTAAAGCAAAATAATAGCAATACGTTTGTTTCCCAACAAAATTCAAATTTTATTATAGGGAAAACTTATCTAAAGAATATGCTTATAAAATATAGAGTAATGGGAAAGATAAAAGCTTTACAATTTAATTTGATTTAATTTAATTTAATAAATAATATCTGAAAAATTTAGATATTATTAATAATGCATATCAGGAAATTAAAGTTCTTGTACAGGAACTCGTTACAACGCAATACCTCTTAAGTTCCTACTTGCATCGCGAATTTAAATCTGCGTTTTCCAAGAACGGCGTGTGCTCATTGTTCGCAAAAGCGTGGTCGTGAAGTCGAGGACGAAATCTCCTGAATAATTACCTCATGTCCATCGTAGGAAGACTCGTGAATACGCAAAAGATCTGGATCATACCAAATACGAAAACCAAGAAGAAGAAACGTTTTTAAACGCCTGTTTTTTAAACGCCAGTTCGTGCAATAAATACAATTTGAACACGAGTGCCTTACAAAATTTTATCTTCGATCGTGCAGCAATTTTCAAAGAAGTTGTTCGTATGAGTAATATTTTGTAAATGTCATTTTAACTGCTGCTAATTATTCAATGAATCAAATAATGAATAACGTTTTGTCTAGAGCGCATTGACGAAAACGTTACTTAGCAACCAGTAAATAAATTGCGAGAATGTCGGTCGCCATTATTATTTGTGGAAAAGTCATCTGTGAGTGTTGTACTGTTATAAATTGCAGAAAAAAAGTGTGATAGTGATAGTGGTGATATTCAAAACATTCTTTCCGATGTTGAAGAGGCCGCGGCAATGGCAATTAAAACTTTGCTTCCAGCAAAATCTCGGAAGCGGTATGAATTAGTTTATACTAAGTTCAATCAATGGTGTACGTCAAAAACTGTCCATAACTTAACGGAGAACGTCTTCTTAGTCTACTTTTCAGCAAGAGGCAAACGGATCAAACCATCGAGCTTACGGTCGGAGTATTCTATGGGTAAGTCATCAGTATTAGTTATCCAAAATAATTCTAAGTTAACGGCATTTATGAAAAACTAATCAAAAGGGTTTTACAGTAGGAAATCTCGCGTATTTATTAAGGAATAAAGTTATATAAATATATGCCCGGTGACAGGTTTTTGATGATGAAGCTAATTTTAATCTAAATTGTTTGAATATTTAATGATAATCTTTCCAAATTGTAGGTCGTGGCAATTTTTGGAATTGCTGGGGCTGCTATAATATGAGTATCAAGGATGTCGAATTTATTTTATATACTTCATTAAGGATACCAGTCAGGTGGGCTTATGATAAAAGTAATGTATTTTATTAAGGATATGAGTCAAGTCAAAATGAAATCATTAATTATTCATTCGAAAATTATAATCCTAAAATTAATCTAGTAATCACCATCAGGCACACGATTATGAGTTAATCCGTGATTAATCGATACAAATTTTGCATAAATTGGAAATTAGTACAGTTTAAACAGCTATTTCGCTTCTTCTTCCGTGTGAAGTTTTCAATTTATTACTTCCTACCACTTCCGAACACTTAACATGATCGGACTTTATTAATTTAAATCGATGGAAAGATGTTAATGAGAAACACCTGCTGTAGAAATCGCGCTTTAGTGCATCGATTAAGCAATTTTATTTCCAATGGCATGGAATGGTATTATACATTCCTTCACTTTTTCAATGCATTCTGACAGTCAACCGTCACAAATGAAGATTATTATTATTATTAACAGAAGGCAAAAATTTACATCATTTTTTCATAACACCATAATTCATAATATGTACGTGTATTCCTTGTTTATTGGTGTGAATCAGTGTTGCGCACGTGCCCGTGTTCTTTCCCAAGGTGATGGATCACTTTCGGTGTGCAGTAATGCATAATAACTATCAATCGGTGATCGCCGATCGGTAATCCAGAAAACCCACCCACACGCGGCTCCGATGGCAGTGACATCATTGATACCACCTTCTGTTATTGCTCTGTACCCATGCGGTTCCGGTGATCGTACGGGTGGGAGATGGGGGCCCGCTGCTCCGGAGCAAGAGCAACCCGGAGCCCGGAACGGGCCAGTGGTCGCGTGGAAGCCGGTGCGAGCAGTTGCACACCAGACTATAAACTTTTTTTAAAAGACATTTACGTGCGTTTTTTGTGTGTTTACTACTGACACTTCTGTTTTTTTTCTGACTGAAAAGAGGGACATCAAGGGCCATGAGGTTACGTTTACTTGCCGCCGTTACTTTGGTCAGTAAAGTTTGAAAATATCTAATTAACAATTTGTGTAAATGTAATACAATTTTTTTAACAATACAAAAAAAAATCAAACGTAATTCAATCAATTATTTATATTGTTCATTTAAAAAAATATATTTAAAATTTGAAATCCCTGAACCAAAAAGCGGTTTTATACAATTTTTTTAATAATTCAAAATATACAGGCGAGCGCTTGTGCCGGTTGCACCGCGTGCCGTGTGGGTTCGAATCCCATCCCGGGCCAAAGATTTTTCGGGGATCGAGAAGTATTCGGTCGGTCCATGATTGTTGTGTATACGTCTGTCATTATTCATTTATTCATTTGTTCATTTATTCATCCCAAAATTAAAAATACAAATTACATACTTGATGTGACTGAATGGCTCATGCCTAAGTCAAAAAAAAACTACAATGTTACGAGAACTGTCAATATTTTGTTTGAAACAAAATGTGTTCATGTAGTCCCCAAAGCATTCTATCAAAAAAGAAATGATTTCAATTTTTAACAATAAATCTAACACAATTAAAGTTCACAGAAAGATACAAATCTAACACGAAAAATCAACTCAATTCTGATAAAAAAATTCACGAAACAAATTATTCTCTGAAAATATTAAAATCCAAAATGGCGTCGATAAGAAAAAACAAAAGTTGGTCAGGTTTTCTTAATAATAAATAAATCTAACAAAAAATATCAAGTGTGATCATGAAGTTCACAAAAAAAAAAACAAATCAAACACGAAATATCAGTTTAATTCTGATTATGATCAGAAAATTCACAAAGGAATTACTCTTAGAAAATATTAAAATCCAAAATGGCGTCGATAAAAAAAAACAAAATTTGGCCATGGTTTCTTAATAATACATAAATCTAACACAAAATATCAAGTGTGATATATCACGAAGTTTACAAAAAAAAAAAAATACAAATCTAACACGAAATATCAACTTAATTCTTATTCTGATCAGAAAATTCACAAAGAAATTACTCTTAGAAAATATTAAAATCGAAAATGGTGCCGATAAGAAAAACAAAAGTTGGCCATGGTTTCTTAATAATAAATAAATCTACACAAAATACCAAGTGTGATATATCATGAATTTCACAAAAAAAAATCAAACACGAAATATCAATTTAATTCTGATTCCTGTTGTGATCAAAAAAAATCACAAAAAAATTACACTCGGAAAATATTAAAATCCAAAATGGTGCCGATAAGAAAAACAAAAGTTGGCCATGTTTTCTTAATAATACATAAATCTACACAAAATACCAAGTGTGATATATCATGAAGTTCACAAAAAAAAAAACAAATCAAACACGAAATATCAGTTGAATTCTGATTCTGATTCTGATTTTTAAAAAATTACACTCAGAAAATATTAAAATCCAAAATGGTGCCGATAAGAAAAACTAAAGTTGGCCACGGTTTCTTAATAATAAAAAAATCTGACACGAAATATCAAGTGGATATCATAAATTTCACAAAAAAATACAAATCTTACACGAAATATCAACTTAATTCTTATTCTGATTCTGATTAAAAAAAATTCTCAAAAAATTACTCTAAAAAAATTTTAAAATCCAAAATGGCGCTGATAGAAAAAAACAATCTTTCTCTATAATATTTAAGTTTTATTGTAAGACTTCTGCCAGATTGAAATATTTTTCTGTTTTTTCCCTAAAATTTCGAATTTAAAAATAATTACGAAAAAGAAACTACAAAAAAAAAACGCAATTTTAATCATTGCATTTCTGTTTTTGAGGACAATTTTGTCGAATTATTAAGCAAATTTAGAAAATTCTCACAATACGTATTGTATTTGTTTTATTACTCGAAAAGAGGGCAAAGACAAAAAGTCTGGAATCAATTTTACACCGTTTTTTTTAATGTTAATTCTTAAACGGATGTTCAGATTATAATTTCTTTTCCCACGTACCGAAAATATACGAATAAGCAAAAAAAAACAGAAATTCGACTTTCAATTGTTTTTCGATGTTTTGAGAATAACGTCCTATATGAAAAATTTTCATGCGCAGATTGTACTTTTGTCAAATACCAAAATTTCGACTGTCAATTGTTTTTCGGTTCATTTACGATAACTATTATTCCAATGATCAGATTTTCAAAATTCTTTCATCAATGGATTCTGCATATCAAAAATATATAAATAGGTTAAAAAACCGAAAATAGACCTTCAATTGTTTTCAGTGTTTTGAGAATAACTCTTGTACGAGTGATCGGACTTGGAAAATTCTTCATGCATCGTGTTCTACTTGTCAAAGAGATGTAGATAAGATAAAAACACAAATTTCGATTGACAATTGTTTAATTTTTTATTTTTTATGATAACTATTATTCCGATGATCAGATTTTCAAAATTCTTTCATCAACGGATTCTGCGTGTCAAAAATATATGAATAGGCTAAAAAACAGAAAATAGACCTTCAATTGTTTTTCAGTGTTTTGAGAATAACTCTTGTATGAGTCATCGGATTTGGAAAATTCTTTATGTATCGTGCTCTACTTGTCAAATAGATGTAGATAAGATGAAAACACAAATTTCGACTGATAATTGTTTTTCGATTTTTTACGATAACTATTATTCCGATGATCAGATTTTCAAAATTCTTTCATCAATGGATTCTGCATATCAAAAATATATGAATAGGCTAAAAAAACAGAAAATAGACCTTCAATTGTTTTACAGTGTTTTGAGAATAACTCTTGTATGAGTGATCGGATTTAGAAAATTCTTCATGCATCGTGCTCCACTTGGCAAATAGATGCAGATAAGATGAAAAAGCAAATTTCGACCGACAATTGTTTTTCGATTTTTTACGATAACTATTATTCCGATGATCAGATTTTCAAAATTCTTTCATCAATGGATTCTGCATATCGAAAATATACGAATAAGCTAAAAAAACAGAAATTCAACCTTCAATTGTTTTTCAGTGTTTTGAGGATAACTTCTGTATGAGTGATCGGATTTGTAAAATTCTTCATGCATCGTGTTCTACTTGTCAAATAGATGCAGATAAGATGATCAGCTGTTTGTCGATTTTTTTTTCACGATAACTATTATTCCGACGATCAGATTTTGAAAATTCTTTCATCGACGGATTCCACACATCGAAAATGCATCAATCAGCAAAAAAAAAAAGAAATTCAGTGTTTTTGGGATAACTCTTGTATGGATGATCGGATTTGGAAAATTCTTCATGCATCGTGTTCTACTTGTCGAAGAGATGTAGATAAGATGAAAACGCAAATTTCAACTGTCAATTGTTTTTCAGCACACGCAAAATAAGGCCTTATGTCAATTGCGAATTAATGTATACGTTATGAATACGTGTTTGGAGACTCTTTAACAAAATGTGTATTGTCGTAATGATAAAATATTTTAGCCGTTTTAAAAAAATTGCAAAACACAATCGGCGATATGATCAACGCGAGTTGAATTTAATACAATTCACGGTTTCGAAACGTGTTCTGTACTGTAGGTACTCTGTTGCAACGTCGCGTCGTTTCCTAATTTGCATTTCAAAACCCGCGCGCGTTCCTCAATCTCGGAAAATTTCTTCAGATCTTTTTAGGGAGCCGAGAGCTGGAAAAAAATGGCCAATTATAAAAATTCGCAATTGGAATTTGCGACGTGGAAAATTAACATATTTCTTAAACAAATGAATATTGCGTAATCTCATTCGGTGAGTTGCAAAATAATACCAAGAAATCAAAGTTGGTTGCTGTTTCAAAAAAAACTACTCTATAATATTGGTGTATATTTGTTTTGATTCTTATGGAGTTTTTTTTTACTGTATTTTGCTTAATGTTGCATTTATTTCATTACACCGTGCCTCTATTAGTAATTAATTAATTGATTAACGTATAACTCCAAAATTATGCATTTTATAAAAAAAATATTCCTACAAAAAATTCTTAAAAAGAAACTTGTAAAAATATTCTTGAATCTTGGAGGCGTTCACTTCGTGGTACATTTTCAATTTCGATATAAAGAAAACACTTAACTTTTTTATACCACTTTTATTTAACTTTACGTGGCTAGTTTCAATTACACGGTAATCATTATCAAACTGAGTACTTAAAATACGAAATACAAAGGTATTTTGTATTTCGTATTTTAAATTTTTAAAAAGTTAAGTGTTTTCTTTATATCGAAATTGTAAAAATATATTTGAAAAACGAAAGGTTGCCAAATTTCTTTGGTAAAATAAACACCCTGAATATTAAAAATATATTTAAACAATAGTTTTTTTTTACATGTGAAATATTAAAATGAACACCCTGTATATTAAAAATATATTTAAACAATAGCTTTTTTACATGTGTTTCTTTTTTCTACGGTTGGAGAATTATTTAGGCGTTTCGGTAATTTTGATACATGAAAAATAAAAATAATGTTCATTGTCCAATTATGTTCGGGCTCAATTTATCCACGTAAAAGAAGCGAAAACGTGATGGCATACTTTTGGCCCGGTATAGGACCCAGCTGTATTTTCACTTGGGGACAGGAATTGGGATGTAGCATGATCCCTAATAAGTCCGAACGAAAAAAAATTAATCTCCGCAACAAGTGGATTCCGATTCCTATTTTTTCTTTCGAGCCATTCACGCACAGCGCATATAAATATTAATATTACGGACAAGTTACAACATTATCGTATGTACGGCCACTCATGTGTACGAAGACGTGTACGTGCGTCTTCTTGAATTACAAGTCGCATCTAATGTGATAGTATTGAATACTTTTACATGTAAGAATGATTTAGGAATTATGTGTGGACTAGCAACAATTATAAATATTATACGATGTGATCACACCGAAGAAAAAAAACGGTAATATTTAGTTCTTCAGAAATATGTCACAATTTCAAGCATCTTTCGAAATAAATGTGGAATTCCCTAAACAATTTTTGGTTATTGAAATTTTCAAGCATTTTTCGCGATAAATAATTCGCTAAAAAAATTTCGAAAAAAATTCATTTTTGGTTATTGAATTTTTTTCCAACAAAAATGAACTTTTTCGAAAAATTTCTCTATTTTCTACTTGTATTTCGCCAGATACCTAAAATTTTAAAGTAATTAGTTTGAGCGATGTGGCGCTAAAACCACCCACAGAAAATTCTCTGAACTTTATAATATCAAAATGGCTGATATAATATAATACATGAATAACTATTATACCATCAAGTCGGAGACAGTAACAAGATCACCATCACATCACTATTTTTTTATATTAATCTGTCAAAGCAACTGTCGAATAAAAGTGAAATTTACACAGCAATTTCAGGAAAATGTTCATTTTTGATCATCGAAATTTGTCTTCGACCGTTACTGCAAAGTTTGGATAATTTACTTTCGGTAGTTAATCCACATTAATCTATCAATATTTTAAGCACCTGTCAAAATCAAAGTGGAGTTACCGGAGCAATTTCTGGAAAATGTTAATTTTTTTGACATCGAAAAGTGTATTTGAGGGTTACTGCAAAGTTCAGATAAATTTCTTTAAATAGTTGTTGGTAAAATTGTGAAATGTGGAGTTTCCAAACGCAATTTCTGGAAAAAGGTAATTCTGGTCATGGTCATCAAATTTAATTATTTTAAATCCCTGAAGATTCAGAAAATAATTTCTTATTTCAAATAAAGCTTTTTGTCGTTTTTGTATGAAATGTCATAAAAATTAATACAATTGCAAAAGAGCCTGCATTATGTTAATGAAAGTAATAAAACATTGTAACAAACGCATTAATTATTTGCTCGTTTTCGATTTCATTTGAGCCCATCATCTTGGGACAATTACCTCCGGTCTAACCGTGAAGTCTTCACGTGCTGCACGCAAAATTATTTTCTCTTTTTACTCAATTCAGTAGCAAATGAAGTGCCCGCTTCTTGTTTGCGGCATGGATGACCGTATAAAAATGCATCCTCTTTAGTCTGAGAAATAAAAATGAAAAGAAAAGTAGGTACTAAGAAATAGTACAAAGTGATAATAACATTCCGAATTATTTTTTTTTAATTTTCTTGGACTGAAAGATCTCAGGTCGATAGCCTGGTCAGAATCTATTGTATATGTTATACAGGGTGGTTGAAATGTTGTTTTGGGAAACTTAAACAGTATTAACCCTTCAAGCGTTAGCGTTACCGTTAATTGTAACAGGTTTCTGTATTTGTTAATAAAATAAATTTAAGCTATAATTGCCAGGTGACGCTTAAAATGTTTTCCTAATATCACAAGCTAGCTAATCAATATTTAAGCCACAATCTACCGAAAGCAATAACATAATTTATCCAAAAATAAGATTTTTTACTTTACTTTACGAGAAAGTATTGTGATCGTAATTTTTTTTTTCAAAATTTTTTTTACGGAAATATCCGTTGTGGGGTCCCTAGATGCCATTTTAACAATTTCTGGAAACAAAAATTGTGTCTGTGTGTGTGTGTGTGTGGGTGTGTCTATGCGCGCTGTATCTCAAAAAGTAATCAAGCAATTGATATGAAACTTTAAACATCCGTCTTATTTGATAATCCGAAGAACTGAAAAGTTTTTAGTAAAATTTCGTACACCGGAAGTGGGTGTTTACCTTCAGCGTTTCTTGTTTTTTTTCCAATATTGTTTTAAATATGAAAAATATCACAAAAACATTAAAATAAATATTGAAGACAACAACAAAATGAACATCTTTTGTTTGAAAATATTTTTCATAAAATTATTGGTTTTCGAGAAAAAAAATTATTAATTTATTAAACAAATTAGAAACAACTTTACTTGTTGCAGAAAGCATTAGATAAATACAAGAAAACGAAATGTAGCCTGAATATATGAATATTCAACCTGTTCGTTAATCTGCAAGCAAAAAATTAAGTCCTACTAAGACTATTTCATATATTTATCCGTTTTCTTGTATTTATTAATTTATTTTTCATTTTTAGGTTATAATTATGAAGTGGTCGCTTTATCTAAAAAACTAATGCAGAAATTAACATGAAACTTTGAACATAAGTCTTATTTGATAATCTCAAGAAAAGAAAAGCTTTTGGTAAAATTTCGTACACCGGAAGTGGGTGTTTACCTTAACTGTTTTTTTTTTGTTTTTTTTCCAATATTTTTGTAAATATGAAAAATATCAAAAAATCATTTAAATAAATATTGAAGACAACAAAGAGATGAACATCTTTTGTTAGAAAATATTTTTCATAAAATCATTGTTATTTGAGAAAAATAAATAATTTTTTTTTTCATTTTTGGTATACAATTATGAAACGCTAATAGTTACAGCCAATTTATGTTAATAATAATTGTAGAGAATGGCAAAATGAACAATTTATGAGGAATAAGTTTTTTGCGAAATCCCTTTAGTTTTTGAGTAAACTGAGTTTTTGAATTTGAAGTATAATTTTGACGTTTTAAACGTCAGTTGCATCCGAGTTTACACAACGCTCGATGTACATTTAAAATATGATTTCAATTGAAAAGAAACGATGAAAGCGTAAATATAAATAATACCATCAAGTGGGAGAAAGTAACATGATGGACACATCACCATTTTTTAAATCTAAAAATTTCGGACTTGAAGGGGCATCAACAGGAAGAAAAAAATTACAAATCGGGGTGTTACAGATTTTTTTTTTGAAACTTAAGCAGTGCATTGAACTCATCGAAAGGAAAAAAATTACAAATCAATATACAGGGTGGTTCAGTTTTTTTTCTTTCTTGGAACAAAATAGTGTATTCAATTCATCAAAAGAAAGCAAAAAATTACAAATCAATATACAGGATGGTTTAGATTTTTTTTTTGGGGAAATTTAAACAGTGTACTAAACTCATCAAAAGGAAAAAAAGTTCCTGTAAACATGTATCTTTAAATGCTTCCTGGTAAAGTAACGGATAAATTCCATATCGCTATAGAATAAATGTCTTTCCGCACTGAATATTTTTATTTTATGCATTTTAATAAATTAAATTGGTATTTCATAAAAAATATTTACATCTAAATCGTGGCCAAATATTTTGAAAATTGAATATTTGGTTTGATAATTTTATTCCGTCTAGTATATTTCGATAACTTTCATCTAAATCAGAAATACTACATAAACATCGAGAAACTTATAATAATTACGTAAATAATTTACAACTCTATTGTTTCCAGTTGACACGTTAATAATGTATGCGCTCATTGTGTGACCATTCTTTTTGGTACATTTGACACCTCCCGGGACGATTCGAATTTCGGTTTTATTGGTGCCTAATGAATATGAAATTTAATATGCGAGGCGACGTCACGCATACGAATTTCCGTGATTGTCAGTGTAATTAAAGTGTCTCACGTCTCGCGTTAACGCCCGTAAATGTCAAAAATTATAATGAGCAATCGCGAAGAATCCATAATTGATGCCATAAAAAATCATAATTTAAAACATATCCAGTGGATTTCATGAATATAACTCTCTGGCTTAGATGACATAACACTGGTATTATTTTTTCGGCTGTGTAAACGATCTTTCATATCGTAAACGGAATGCATAATTTGAGGTAGAAATGGCAAAGTGACGGCATCTATTGCCTGAATACTGTACTGAACCAAATCCGAGATCCGAGTGAGAATATTATATTCAATGCTTAAAGAAACATAAACTATTAATCACTTAAGCAATTACTTGTATGGCTTACGGAATAATAATTGGTAATTCAATGTCCTAAAACTTTTATATTTTATTCAAAAAATTTAAAAAATGGCGGCAAAAGTGAATTTAGTACAATTTGCTAGATTTTCTGACAAGTCTTTATTTAATTGTAAAAGTTGCGCTGATCAACATTAATATTAATATAGAAATGTATCAATCCCTGAATATTTATTTATTATTTTGCACACAATTAAAAACTTATCATAAATGTTTCAAACATCCATGAATGAATGCTGATTTATTCGAATTCTCACGAACGCGTCGTCGAAAGCATTCATTCATCAGATGTGAAAAATTTGCAGTTGTTGTGTTTTTTTTTTGTGTGTGTGTCTTCAAGTGATTGCGAGCAAAGAATGTGGGAACAATGAGCGACCATTTAATGGGTAGCATTTTGTGCGGTCGCGTTGTTATTGTTGTGTGAAAGCGCGAACGGAATAAAGGTCGCGATTAATGAGCAAATCGAGAAATTCTTTAACGTAATTGCAGTGCACGCATTCTTACAGAAATTATGAAAACTTCAACCCGTTTAAATTAACAAGCGCATTTTTATTTTTTACCCTAAAAATAAGTTTTTAGTACCACTGGTATTTCTAATGGTAAAAGTTACATATCTTCAGGTATTTTTGAAAAAAAAAATCAAACTTCAACCCGGGGCCGCGGTGGCCTAGTGGGTAGCGCTCCTGCTTCTGGGCCTCGTGGTCGTGGGTTCGAATCCCATCCGGGCAGTCATTTTTTCTGAATGAAAAATGGCAGCACGGGTCCACGGATGTCTAGTGGTTGTCCTTTCATATCAATATATAAATTTATTACAAAGAATCGGTTGTGGCAGAATAGCCAAGTAGCTTACGCCAATTTCCCTAATATCATTCACTCTCCTTAACCCGCAATCCCATCAACCATCCTTCCTTTTTTTTAATAAAAAAAAAATAAAAAAAAAAACTTCAACCCGTTTATATAAATAAGTAAACTTTTTTTGGCATGGGCCTTTAGCCGTTCAACGATATTTAAAAAAAAGCATTACCGCATAAAGAACGTAAACTTTTAATTTTTCTTCAAAAAATTATTTTTGGTGACACTAGTTATATTGCTTGAGATATTTTTGTGCAGTAATCTAGTGAAATCCATAATCGTTATTAATTTGCCTTAAGCTATAATATAATGAATACATACAGAAATGTCCACTCTAATTACATGCTTGCTCTAAAATAATTAGGGAAGATTTTTTTTTTTTGGCATGGGTTTGACCATTCAGCCACTAACGATGATATAATTTAGCAGCACCTTTAAGGAAGATAATATTCCAATCTAAAAAAAAATTAACAATTTGCAAAATAAATGAGGTGAAAAATAATTTTAAAAAGTTTTTTTTTGTGCGGGTCCTTTTTTTATTCTTCACTTTGTCCTCACCTCGGGATGTAGTGGAGTTGATTCCATCTCGGGCTAACGGTGTTAAGGGATGTATATATTCTTCTCTATAATATATTGCTTTCTACTGTAGTTTGTTTAGGATTGGATTTTTTAGTTTTAATTTGAAAGGTGTATAATTGAGTGCCGTTATATATTCCGGTAGGTTGTTGTATTGTTTAATGGTTTCTTAACAAATCGTAACACATTTGTAGCGTAGAGAAAAAATTACCTTTAGAAATAATTGTTTTTAAAGATGAAAAACGAATAATTATTATTCGTTGTCCCGGTAATTTCTGTAATTTCAAAAACCCACGACTACTAATGAAAAAAAAATTAACTAAACAGTAATATATCAAATAAAATAACACCAAGCTACACATTAATCAGAATGTGTAGCAACTTTCGCTCTCGAGATAAGAGCTGCGGATTGGAGCCTCGGGGGATACCATTAGCCGATAGAACACATAGGAAGTGATTCCGCGGATTTCTCCATGAAGAAGAGGACATGTAGTGGACTTAATGGAGGAAAACTTCCGGCGATTAGTTTTTGTGCAACGCGTTCGGAATCGATTTCTAGAAATCAAACTGCATTAGAATGATCCACCGGTTGGAAGATTAACGTCCTTTAATATTGTTTTTGTGTGTGATACAGGACACACTTCCTGATAAACAAGATAGAATTTTGTTTTCCGGGCTAGTTCTTTTTTTCTATTGTTTGCCCGTGTTTTTTATAAAATTTAAAAGCGTTAATTGTAAACTCACAACCTTTTCTTGAAAAGAAAAAAACCAGACAAACCAAAAGCAAATGAAACTTCGACAATAGATAAATCTGAATTTCAGAAAAAATTAGTTTTTGCTAAACTACGCATAGACAACAAAAAAAAAATGTTTGAAGAAAAATTTAAAAAATGTAATCGATTTTTAGACGTTTCCAGTCGATTTTCACGAAGAAATAATTTTGCGGATCTCGGTTCCTGGAAGTCCCACAATTTTTTTTTATGAACAAATAGTGTTCAAAATGGTCTCTTGGACTTGAAAAAAAATAAGATATTGTTTAAATATATTTTTAATATACAAGTTATTCATTTTATTACGGAAATTCGGCAACCTTTCCAGTAGAAAACCCTGTATATTTTTAT
The DNA here is from genome assembly GCA_910593695.2 of Ocypus olens. Lineage (NCBI taxonomy): Eukaryota > Metazoa > Arthropoda > Insecta > Coleoptera > Staphylinidae > Ocypus > Ocypus olens. The sequence continues at coordinate 3,770,296 of OU343048.1, forward strand.
ATTATTTAATTCTAAGATTCTTTTGCAGGAATATTTTTTTTTATAAATCGCATTACTTTTGAGTTATAACGAATTAATACAGATTCCTGAACTTAAAATTAAGAAATATTTTCCCAGTTGTGACTAAAGCAACATTTTTCACTGGTGGAAATTGCCTTCGTTCAAACTATCCCACTTGTGGAAAAAGTATTGCATTACTCACTCGTTGCATAAATAATCGTTGGTGCTGTCAAAGTTAGGAATAAAAGAAGAAAAACCCGAGTTTTACAATCCCGCAATAAATTAATACTCCTACAATAAATTCCGTATTATCCCAATCGTAAATCACCGTACGTGCACGCACCTCTGATTTATGTAAAGGTATTAATAAAATTTCGAAACGCGCCGTAATCCATTTTCCATACGTACAATACATTATTTTCTTCGTCTTTTAAGAAATTTCGATCACGAACCCGTGTAATCCAACGTGCGAGGAAAGTGCTCTTCCTCGTTGGAGGTCCTCTCCTTGGCATTAAAAGCCGACGACGGCGACGTATCCAAACGGAATTACAAAGATTCGAAAGTGACCGATCCCTTCCAAAATCGGATAAAAATAGCCTTTTGTTTATTTGCGTACGGAGGATTTACATAACGCATTACGAACAATTTAATTTCAGATCGATTCAACAAAAATTACATTTTCCTTACATATACAGGGTGTTTCAAGTTTTAAGTTCGATCGATCCAATAATTATTACATTTTTCTCATATATACAGGGTGTTTCAACTATAAAATAACGATCGATCACGAAGTTATTAATCAAAATATCAAAAAAATGTGATCGATCCAATAATAATTACATATTTCTTACATATACAGGGTGTTTCAACATTCACGTTCGATCGATCCAATAATAATGATGTGTAATACTTACATATACAGGGTGTTTTAACGCTATAGAATTGGTCAACCATGGTGTTATTAATAAAAATATCAAAAAATGTTTTATACAATTTTAACAAATTTATACTATAGGGTGGTTCATACAGGGTGTAGATGAACAAAATGGAACATCAGATTTTCAATATTCATATCTTTGTATTGGATTATTATCTTCCCTGATCATTTTAGAGTAAACATGTAAATTCATTTTTTGTAGAATAAAAAATTTCTGCGTGGAGTCATGCTGTTATTTTTTTTTATTCATGAAAACCCAAAAGCTAATAAAATCAAAATGATAATAAAAAAAATGGTTCCCATGAAATTTAAAAAAAAAATGGTGCGCAGATGATCTGTTTGGTTTTTATGAATGAAAATGGAAATAAAAGCATGAATTTTTTTTAATTTTAATTATTCATGTTTTTTGGCAAAAAAACAAATATATAATCGTCAGTGGATTGACAAAACTTTCAACAATAAATTTTGTAAAAACGAGTGAAGATTTTTAAAAATTTTGAATTCATGTTTTTTGGCAAAAAATCAAATAAATAATCGTCAGTGGATTGACAAAACTTTCAAAAATAAATTTTGTAACAACGGCTCAAGATTTTTTTAAATTTTGATTATTCATGTTTTTTTGGCAAAAAATCAAATAAATAATTGTCAGTGGAATGACAAAACTTTCAACAATAAATTTTGTAACAACAGCTGAAGATTTTTTTAAATTTTGATTATTAATGTTTTTTGGCAAAAAATCAAATAAATATTCGTCAGTGGATTGACAAAACTTTCAACTATAAATTTTGTAACAACGGCTGAAGATTTTTTTTTAAATTTTGATTATTCATGTGTTTTTGGCAAAAAATCAAATAAATATTCGTCAGTGGATTGACAAAACTTTCAACAATAAATTTTGTAAAAACGAGTGAAGATTTAAAAAAAAATTGATTATTCATGTTTTTTTGGCAAAAAACCAAATAAATATTCGTCAGTGGATTGACAAAACTTTCAACAATAAATTTTGTAAAAACGAGTGAAGATTTTAAAAAAATTGGATTATTCATGTTTTTTGGCAAAAAATCAAATAAATATTCGTCAGTGGATTGACATAACTTTCAACAATAAATTTTGTAAAAACGAGTGAAGGTTTAAAAAAAATTTGGTTATTCATGTTTTTTGGCAAAAAATCAAATAAATAATCGTCAGTGGATTGAGAAAACTTTCAACAATAAATTTTGTAAAAACGAATGAAGATTTTTAAAAATTTTGATTATTTATGTTTTTTTTGGCAAAAAATCAAATAAATAATAATCGTCAGCGGATTGGACAAAACTTTCCACACCAAATCTAACGACAATTTTTTTTTAATTTAAATTATTCATATGTTTTTGGCAAAAAATCAAATAAATATTCGTCAGTGGATTGACAAAACTTTCAACAATAAATTTTGTAAAAACGAGTGAAGATTTTAAAAAAATTGGATTATTCATGTTTTTTGGCAAAAAATCAAATAAATATTCGTCAGTGGATTGACATAACTTTCAACAATAAATTTTGTAAAAACGAGTGAAGGTTTAAAAAAAATTTGGTTATTCATGTTTTTTGGCAAAAAATCAAATAAATAATCGTCAGTGGATTGAACAAAACTTTCAACAATAAACTTTGTAAAAACGAGTGAAGATTTTTAAAAATTTTGATTATTTATGTTATTTTTTGACAAAAAATCAAATAAATAGTAATCATTAGTGGATTGGACAAAACTTTCCACACCAAGTCTAACGACATTTTTTTTTAATTTTAATTATTCATATTTTTTGGCAAAAAATCAAATAAATAATCATCAGTGGATTGAGAAAACTTTCAACAATAAATTTTGTAAAAACGAATGAAGATTTTTAAAAATTTTGATTATTTATGTTTTTTTTGGCAAAAAATCAAATAAATAATAATCGTCAGCGGATTGGACAAAACTTTCCACACCAAATCTAACGACAATTTTTTTTAAATTTAAATTATTCATATGTTTTTGGCAAAAAATCAAATAAATAATCGTTAGTGGATTGAGAAAACTTTCAAAAATAAATTTTGTAACAACGGGTGAAGATTTTTAAAAATTTTGATTATTTATGTTTTTTTTGGCAAAAAATCAAATAAATAATCGTCAGTCCCTTGACAAAACTTTCAAAAATAAATTTTGTAACAACGGGTGAAGATTTTTAAAAATTTTGATTATGTTTTTTTGATAAAAAATCAAATAAATAGTAATCATCAGCGGATTGGACAAAACTTTCCACACCAAGTCTAACGACAATTTTTTTTTAATTTTAATTATTCATATTTTTTGGCAAAAAATCATATAAATAATCGTCAGTCCCTTGACAAAACTTTCAAAAATAAATTTTGTAACAACGGCTGAAATTTTTTTTAAATTTTGATTATTCATGTTTTTTTTTGCAAAAATCGTGAGTGGATTCAACAAAACTTCCCACAGAATTTCTTCTCTGAATAATTCATCTCTGTAGACCACGATGAAAGTGAAGGTGTTTACAGGAACGTTTGACGCATGCGAATGCATTGGAAATGGCAAAATTCCGTCCGAAAATAAAACGTTAGCAAGAAAGCGCTAATAGTTTGACGATGAAGTCATCGCGAGTTAAATGCCACATCCACGTGCGGTTTACTTTAGAACATCCAAACATGGAAATCATGTTACTGCGAATATATTGTGTTGTAATTTTTTTTTTTCGAAAATTGAGCAAGCGCTGTTTTCAAATGAAACGATTGTTAAAAAAAATGGTTTCTTGAATCTTTAATGCGGGAAATAATTAATAGGAATTGGAGTGGTGGTAGACGTAGAAGGACTCTGCAGATCTTTGGTTATGTTTATGAATTATCCATAATAATAATGTATTGACTTTAATATAAAATAAACTTTAAGCTAGATATGCTTATAGTTCTATATTTTAAAGTTCTTCTTAAAATTATATCTCGAATATTGTCAGCGCCATCTATCATTTTTTTATTCCAATAAGTATTGACAAGAAGCAAAAAATATCCTTAAAATTGTATCTAGAATATCGTCAGCGCCATCTATCTTTTTTTATTCCAATAAGTACATTCGGTGATTATTCATTGACAATTGACAGGAAGCGAAAAATAACCTTAAAATTATATCTAGAATATCGTCAGGCCCATCTATCTTTTTTTATTGTAATAAGTACGTTCGGTGATTATTCATTGACAGTTGACAGGAAGCGAAGAATTACTTTAAAATTATATCTAGAATATCGTCAGCGCCATCTATCTTTTTTATTCTAATAAGTACGTTCGGTGATTATTCATTGACAGTTGACGGGAAGCGAAAAATAAGCTTACAATTATATCTAGAATATCGTCAGCGCCATCTATCTTTTTTTATTCCAATAAGTACGTTCGGTGATTATTTATTGACATTTAACAGGAAGCGAAAAATAACCTTAAAATTATATCTAGAATATCGTCAGAGCCATCTATCTTTTTTTATTCGAATAAGTACGTACGGTGATTATTCATTGACATTTGACAGGAAGCGAAATATAACCTCTCTGTTTTTTTACATCTTAATTACCATTTACTTTCCTTTAATTTAAATCTCGGGTAAATGTGGGTTAACTATGAAAATATTCATGGAAAATCCCAAGATATGTTATTAACGCCATAAATTGTTTAATTCCTTACGTAAACTTTTAATATACAAAAATCGGCGTGCAGAATATATAAATAATACAAATCGTGGTGATCGCAATCTTTAGTTTACTTTCACTTACTACGAACATTCCTCCGATGATATGTCTTACAGCTAAAAGGAGTGGTCCATTGAGATTATTCTCACCGCGGATACATTTATTTTCTTCTCGATTGCAAACCCAAATACGGAAGAAAAAGTTTATGGTCATTCTTAAGTAAGCGTTTTATATATAAAAAAAAATTGTATAACATAAATACCCAGGATAATGGGCGCCCGCGGTAAGCAGCGTAGGGGAGGAGTATCCACCACTATTGCCAACCTTTAGAACTTAATATTCTGTGAAAAGACGACAAAAGTTCTTGAAAATATTTAGAATGGTCTAAAATAAACGCGCCTATTGCGGGGATGCGCCGTCTTGCTGAAACCATATTGTATTATATGGAAGGTCAAGATCGTTGTTGTTTGGAAAAATTGATACAAGCGCTGGAACAGGGTCATTTTGCAAAAACCCTAAATATCGGATTCTCACCTTCAATTGTCGGTTACTCGAAAAATTTCTTATGTAAGATGGCAATATTTTTATACTTCCAGTTCGGCAGGATCTTTCAAAATCAAGAACAAAAATAGGGGGTTGCCATTTGAAAACAAAATGGAGGACGTCATTACTCAAAAACGACAAAAAAATCGCGACGGTACTTTTATAAGAGCAATTCGACCTGTTCGAGGATTTTTTCCAAAAATATTTTATTTCGGTTTTACTGAATATATTCCATACTTTAAGGGCGCACTGTATATACAAACATATTTATAATTTTTAGTTTTATTTTATGTTAAAATATTATAAAATATTATAAAAGTGTGTTTTATTTAATTAAAAATGTATCACGAAGTAAGTGCCGCCAACCTCAATCAGTTAAAATATTATAATATTTCGAAGGGCCATCTTTCCACCTTTTTTATAGAATTTTTTTTTTATTCTCCACCGGAATTTTTTGACATGACATAATATTGCATGATTTTAATGTCTGCAATTTTTGTAAGCTTAAGTTTTTTTAGAATTGTAATGAATATTCTGTACAGACTTTTTTTATTCACGAACCCACAATGTAAAGTTATATTCAGTCGTAATTACTTACTTCCTAGATTTATGTTTACGTTGGTAAAAGTTTTCATATTGGAAATTGGTTTAATACACTTTCTAACACTCTTCCTTTTCACGGCCATCTTTTCGAAATTAATCGCACATCCAAATTTGCCAAAATCGTGTCACATTTCCCAATCGGTCGGGCACAAGCGATCGTGTTGAATATCGATTCTCGGAGAGAGAAATATTTTCTTTTCCCACGCATATAAATAATAAAAAAAATATTAAGCTATTGCTAATGTTTGGTGGTTTGTAATATGTGCAAACAAGACGAGAGTTTAATTTCATTTATACCCACAATTATAAAATAGATTCGCCTAGGTGTTATCTAATGCATCGTACACACTTGCGCATTTTCACGAACTGCGAAACGAACCACGTCGTATACTCCATCTAGTCATAGATTAGACTTTTTTGACATCTTTAGTGACAAACACTTGAAAATGAAAAGTACCAACACGGCTATGAGAAAAATGTAATTTTGCAGCAGGTTAGATAAGATAAGATAAGATTTATTGGTGCTAATTACAGGATGTTTACACAAGTCAAAGAACAGGTTATACAAAATATAAGTAATACAAAATAATAATTTGCCCAAACATTATAGGACTTCACACTTCAATTCACATTTATAATCACTAAAATTGTTTTCAATAAATTCTTCTACACTATAAAATGCTTTCTTTTGTAAATAATTTTTAATTTTCGTTAAATATTGTTTTGTTGGTAGTTGTTTTACCCAGTCTGGTAATAAATTAAATTTAATGGTTAGGGTTGGTACCGCTATATTCATACGCGAGATAGCCAATACACATTATTAACAGTTTGTTATTGTTATTGTTCTTGATTTCCGCCATTGTGAATGTTCTCAATGATGTGACGAACCAACTACACATCTACGCGGTAAAATTCTTGAGTGCGATTTTCGTAATAAATGAAGTTTCGTAAGTACTACTTTTTGTGGAGAGAGTTGTTCGGCAACCTAGTGGGATTTAGATCACTCAAGATGTCAAAAAGTCTACTCTCTATGAGTAGATGGAGTACACCCATCTGCGTGGTGCGGTTTTCGGCGCAAGTGTGTACGAAGCATAAGAAAGTAATAAATTGCTGTCTGTATTTATTGTAATCTTGTTACAACTCAAATTGTAGAACACGAAAATTAATGTAATTTTTTATTGTTACACAGTTGTTTCAATAAATAAATTGTTTAAGACTCAAATTATAGAAAACGAAAAGTATCGTAATGTTTTATTGTTCTGAAAAGTGTGTTGGAACTAATTTTTCAATTTAATTTAATTATAAACTGCAATGCGATGCCGTGATCAAATAATTGTAAAAAGTTTCGTGCGTACAATCCTTTTACAAACAATAAGAATTAGATGAAGTCAAGCAAGCCGAGTAATTGGCGTTAAATTGGATGGTTTGACTTCTTTTCGAAAGAGTTCCTGGCCCGACCAAAAAGCCATTGTTATTAATTTCATAATTTCATTGCGCATGGATCTATCGGAGGAAACTGCCGACGAAGGATCGTTTAAAGATTGCATTTCTTTAAACCGGTAAGAGAAAACAATGACGGCGTTATGTAAAGAAGGAAGAAATTGGTTAAGGCAATTATGTTTAGCCCATTTCCATATTGCACAGTTTTCGTAATTAAAATCGTAATTTCTGGACGAATATTTGAAGAAAAAAAATGGTGATGTGGCCATCATGTTACTTTCTCCGACTTGATCGTATCATTTATATTTACGCTTTCATGGTTTATTTTCAATTTAAATCATATTTTAAATGTTAATCGAGCGGATGAAACTGACGTTTAAAACGTCAAAATTATGAAAGATGGAAAAATTATACTTCAAATACAAAAACTGAATTTACTCAAAAACTAAAGAGATTTCGAAAAAAACTTATTCTTTATAAGTTGTTCATTTTGGCAATTATTATTAGAATAAATTTGCTATAACTAAAAAACAATTAATTTAAGTGACTTTTTGTTGTGAGAGGGGGTATATGGGCGCCATGTTCTGCCGATCCGTTGGACACTGCCGGCGCGCCCCTGTTTGAAATAACACCTCGGGGTCAGAATTTATGCAAATTACTGCTGACCCAGTTTTGAATTCATTGATAAGTCGGACGAAAACAAATTTAATCCGATTGGAACGGCAAGGACACTTTTCGCCCGCGTTTTATCGAATCAGTTCACTTCTGATTCCGAAAGTTTACGGCCAAATTCTAATCAATGCCAAGGTTTGCAACTTGTTCGTGCTAATGTCAATAGCATTTCTTCATGAATGAAATTGATCCAAGGAACTGTTACCAGCACATAAGTTGTGATGTGTTTTATACACTGATGGTAAAAATTGTTAATCGTATGCACACGCTATACTGGAATTAATCATTGTTGCGATTGTATTTATTGAGAACTGCGGTTTTACGTACTGAAAATAATTACGATATCAAAGCAGGCGAGGCGGCAGACAGGGTAAAAGAGTTTGAATAAGACAAAAAAAAAACATTTTAAAATGCCACGTCAAAATTATAACCAAGATTATTTTTGTTCTATGACTTTTATTTGATCAATTATTGATTGTTCCTACATTTTATTATTATTAATATTGTATTTGTATAATGTAACGTAGTTAGCTGTTAACTGTATTTTGTCCCAAATGGAGCGGGATTGTAAGGGTATATTTTTTACTCTTAAAGTTAGAGACAACGTTGAAGTTTTGTATGTTGGTTCAGATTGTGTTGAAATTTTTTCAAAATACAAGCAGTTTGGAAATTATTCATCCCTTTAAGTCGAGCGCTATTGCGTTTTTCATGATGACCATGTGGGAAGTACTGAAATTCAAGATTTTCTAAAAAATCCATTATTATCAAAAAGGAAAAAGTTTAATACGAAAATTGCAGCCGGACATTAAGGTAAAAAAAATCGACTTGTTATGAGAGGAAGATAATCGATAAAAAAATTTAACACCTCAATTCTAATTGGTTTTTATAATCATCACGTTCACCTACAATTAGTAGTTTTAAGGAAGTAAAACAAATCGTATTATTATTCAAGGTAAAACATTAAACCCGAGATCATAATACACGGAACAATAGAATCAATTAAATCCCAACCTTATAATCTTCATTAATTGATGCCAATGCCACCGATTCCACCAGATAACAAGTGTAAGAATATGCAATCGCCAAAAACTTTATAATTCGAAAATGACTGGCAAATTTTAGTACCAACGATCATCGCGATTGATAAGAATCCGAAGACAATGCCTATTTGTTCAACTGAATCTGTGATTAGCCGCAATTGCATAATAAATCGGAAATTGAGCGTATCGCGGATGATGTAAATTCTTCTTGAATCATTAGAGTGCAAGAGCAATTTTTCGAATGATATCATTAGATGACGTCGTCGCTTAACCCACTTCCTCTGCGCCATCGGTTTCGTAAGGAAACATTTTCTAATGGCCCATTTTTTTTTAGATTGATTGTGCTTGAGAATGTGCCTAGGAGTTATGCGGAGGAGTGGTTGTTTGTTTTCGTTAATTTACGAAATGTGGTCAATACGTGTGCAACATGATTAATGGTTAAGATAGAAAAATCTAATGAAAAGTTATAATATCCAAATTGTCTTAAGTAAGTACTACCATCAGGAAAGGATCCAGAAGATTTCTAAGGCACTGGAAACACATTTTTAAAAGAGTTTGAATAAGACAAAAAAAAAACATTTTAAAATGCCACGTCAAAATTATAACCAAGATTATTTTTGTTCTATGACTTTTATTTGATCAATTATTGATTGTTCCTACATTTTATTATTATTAATATTGTATTTGTATAATGTAACGTAGTTAGCTGTTAACTGTATTTTGTAAATTAATTTATTTGACATGTACATCCACAAAATAGTTACGAATAAAGAATTGAAGTTTGAATTTGAATTTGACATGGGGGGGGGGGGTGAAATTGCCACCCATTGTCGTTAACAATTTGGCAGAGAAGTCGTCTAACACTAAGGGAATATTGGCGATGACGTTGAAGTAAAACAGACCGATCCCTCAATGGATTAGGCCGACAGGAAACACAATCAGACACAAAGACGTCATTTAATTCTTGAAAAATGTTGATTTCAAAAATACATTTACCTTCAAAATCGGAGTTGTTTCAATACTAATTCTATTAAAAAAAACTACATTATTATTATTTTTTATTGCGCATTTTTTGAGATAAAATTGAAATGTACAGGGTATCCCAAAATTAAGATACGACCCCTAAGTTAAAATTTTCAAATGTGAACCCCCATTTTTGTTGCATTTATGGATTCTACGTAAAATTCTGAGTATTTTTCATGTAGCATATCCCATGTCGATATTCAGATGTTTTCGAAGAAATAGCGTTTAAAAAGTACTACTACTATTTTATTTCTGGTAAAAGATAACATGATTTCATCGAATTAATGGAATTAATAAGGAAAAATCATTTAATTGAGTAAATAATGATTTTTGCTTATTAATTCCAATATTTTGATGAAACCTCGTTATCTTTTACCAGAAATAAAATAGTAGTAGTACTTTTTAAACGCCATTTCTTCGAAAACAGCTGAATATCGACATAGGGACATAGGGTATGCTAAATGAAAAATACTCAGAATTTTACGTAGAATCCATAAATGCAACAAGAAATTGGGGTTCACATTTAAAAATTTTAACTTAGGGGTCGTATCTCAATTTTGGGACACCCTGTACATTTGAATTTTATTCCCAAAAATGCACGTTAAAAAATAATAATACACGTGTCCGAGCATTTTTCTGAAAGAAAATGCCCTGAATTTTAATCGAATTTATTCTTTACTTTATGTACACAGTGTATAATTCAATTGAAGACCAAGAAGGGGTTAGCTAGATTTTTTTCAAAAATCATTTTATGACTTCGTGATTAATATATTTCTAAAATCGAATATGTATTGATTCTTAAATGTAACGGGTGAAACTGCAATGTTTTCCAAACGCATCTGTGTAAAAAAAATCAAGTTTCGAAAAGATCTGGTCAAAAAGTTCCCACGTCTCTATATCTCAAAACTAACAAAACCAGAGTTAACCCCTTCTTGCAGCGACATCTTCAATTGTTTTCGAGCTGCAACTTTGCTAACTTGACAAAAAAATCATAGCTTATTTTCTAAAATCTAAAACCAAAGTGTTTTTGAAATTTGTATTATTCAAAAATAAAGAATAATCACTTGGTTTGTTTCACTTTAATTATTCATTTAATTCCGAGTAGTTTCGACTAGCAGGAATGTGATCGATGAGAATCAAACCAAAAAAAATATTTTGAAAGATCAATTTTGGTGGAATTTTACCTTTTTCTATATATTACAAATATTTTTTTTTTATTGGCTAATGGTTTGATTACCAAAGCCAAAAAACAAAACAAAATATTTTTTTCTGTGTAGTTCTACGTGTTCTGTATTGTTTTCAAATAGTTCTAAAGAAAATTCTTGGAAAAAATGCGATTTCGAAATTAAATTGTCTGTTTTATTGAAAATTTGTTATAAACCGGGATTTTATCGAATTTATTTACGTAAAAAAAAATACAGAACTCGTTAATAAGATCCAAAAAGTTTGCTCAGAATTTATAGAAGTTTGTCTTTTAAAATATATTTTTCAAGTTGTATGAGTTAAATAAGTTCCGTTCTAGTACGATTATTTGTGAATCTACTGGAGGGTTGTTTGCAGATTTTGCTAGATTTATGAAGAAGGAAACGTTTTGAGTAAAACTTGAAATTTTTACAAGTATGGCAATTGTTTTTATATTTTTTTCTACTGCTTGGAATAATGCGCAGCTCTTGGATGATTAAACTTCTTTCTCGTGCGATTATTTGAGAATCTACTTAAGGGTTGTTTGCAGATTTTTCTATATTCGTGAAATAGAATACATTTTGAGTAAATTTGGAAATTTTTATGATTATGGCAATTGTTTTTATTTTTTTCTACCGCTTAGAATAATGAGCAACTTTTGGATGATCAAACTTCGTTTTCGTGCGATTATTTGAGAATCTATTTACGGGTTGCTTGCAGATTTTTCTATATTCGTAAAATAAAATGCACTTTGAGTAAATTTGAAATTTTTTACAGTTATAGCAATTGTTTTTATATTTTTTCCACCGCTTGGAATAATGCGCAACTCTTGGATGATTAAACTTCGTTCTCGTGCAATTATTTGAGAATCTACTTAAGGGTCGTTTGCAGATTTTTCTATATTCGTGAAATAGAATACATTTTGAGTAAATTTGGAAATTTTTATGATTATGGCAATTGTTTTTATATTTTTTTTCTAGTGCTTAGAATAATGAACAACTTTTGGATAATTAAACTCCGTTCGCGTGCGATTATTTGACAATCTAGTTAAGGGTTGTTTGTAGATTTTTTTATATTCGTGAAATAGAATACATTTTGAGTAAATTTGGAAATTTTTACAATTATGGCAATTGTTTTTAAATTTTTTTCTACCGCTTAGAATAATGAGCAACTTTTGGATGATCAAACTTCGTTTTCGTGCGATTATTTGAGAATCTACTTAAGGGTCGTTTGCAGATTTTTTTATATTCGTAAAATAAAATACGTTTCGGGTAAATTTTGAAATTTTTACAATTGTGGCAATTGTTTTTATATTTTTTCCACCGCTTGGAATAATGCGCTACTTTACTTTTGGATGATTAAACTTCGTTCTGGTGTGATTATTCGAGAATCTACTGGAGGGTTGATTGCAGATTTTGCTAGATTTGTGTAGAAGGAAACGTTTCGAAATGAAATTGCGAGCTTATGGAATTTGTTTATGTAAAAGAATCACAGAACTCATTAATTATATCCAGAAAATGTACTTAGAATTAATAGAATTGGATTGAATATTTTATTATTAATTAAGATTTCTATTTGTGTAAGTTCTGTGTTAAATTCAAAGAGTTATAAAGTAAACTCTTTTAATAAATTGCAATTAAATGATGCGAAATCGATATTTTCCAAAATCTCTATTTTGAATTAACATCTTTATTCAAATAAATGGTAATTTTATCTGCCTATATACAAGAATTATAGAGCGTATTAATTAGATTTAATTTAATTTTGCCTTTGGCGGCTTCTATAAATGATGTCACAGTTTTTTTTTTCGTTAAATTCGGTGCATTTTCAACATTCTTTGGATTAAATCGGTGCTATAGTAATATCAACGAGAGCTGGCCATGGCTCATCTTGTTTGAGAAATACCTTACAATTTAATATTGCCGAAAAGCGCCATCTAGCGGTCACTTCAATAATTGTAACGAGGTAATTATTATTATCTAGAAAAGTAGGGCGGGAAAAGCCCTTTTATTTGATCGTCCTTATGGCCCTCCCTGTGGTCTTGAGGGCCTTCTTCAGGAATTAGAGGATAAAAATTCGCACAGCCTTTCCTGTACGTCCTGGACAATTTAAAACTATTCTATCCTTTCCATAAAAGACCTCTCTACAACATTTATTCTCATAATTTAAAAATTATAAATTAAAAAATAAAAATTGAAAAAAAATTAAAGAATTTTTTTTTTATTATTTAAATTAAAGAACACAATTTTATCTACTTTCACTTTAGCTTGAAAGAACTAGTTATGTGACTACTAAACTGACGAACACACCCACAACTTTCATGTATTATTATTATTATTATTATTATTATTATTATGTAAACATGTATTCTACAATGTGGCTAAAGTGTAATAAATTGATTTGATTTGATTTGAATGTAATCCAAAAAATATGCAACGAGCATTTCAATCCTACAGAAAATATTCGTTTTCTAGGGAGTCATCCATGTAGCGCCCTCTTGTGGCCGATTCAGGAAGTATTTCATTATTTCCAGCGATATTTTTTGGTCACTTTTACTGTAAGAATTATTTTCCCGTAGCTGTATCGTCTGTGGCCAACGTTATCAGGACGCCCGGTACAATTAAATCAGATTTGTGTGTTTAGAAAATTGTATTTTTCCCGACGCTCCGGGTCTCGGAATTTTCAATTGAGCTGCGATTTATGAAAATCCGTTCAGTAGTTTATGTATTTATATAAAATAGGGTACTGATTTTTTTTTTTAATATTTTATCCTGGCGATTTTTGAAATAATAATTTCATTTGCTTAAACTATTTAAACTACGGAGTAAGAATATAAAATTAATCAAATAGGGTACTGACTTATATATAAAGATTTTATTCCGGAGATTTTTACTTTCTCCGTTACGATGTACGAGAAAGTATTGTGATCGTGATTTTTTTTTCAAAAATGTTTTTTACGGAAATATCCGTTTTGGGGTACATAGATGCCATTTCAACAATTTCTGGAAAAAAAATTGTGTCTGTGTGTGTGTGCCTCTGTGCGTGTGTGTGTGTCTGTGTCTGTCTGTACGCGCTGTATCTCAAAAACTAATAGAGCAATTGATATGAAACTTTGAACATAAGTCTTATTTGATAATCCGAAGAACTGAAAAGCTTTTGGTAAAATTTCGTACACCGGAAGTGGGCTTTTACCTTAACTGTTTTGACGTTTTAAACGTCAGTTTCATCCGAGTCTACAAAACGCTCGATGTACATTTAAAATATGATTTCAATTGAAAATAAACCATGAAAACGTAAATATAAATGGCTATGATACCATTACGTCGGAGAAAGTAACATCACCATTTTTTTAAATAATAATTTCAATTTTCTAAACTAGAAGTGAGAATACAAAATTTATGTTAGAACTTTGTAACTGATCCTTGAGGCACCTTGATAAAGAAATAAACCAAGCTAATGACTCAATTACAATCCGTGTATCAGATTTTATGTAAATTCATTAATTAAGAGAAGCATTTCGTAATTGCACTAATGAAAAAAAAACTTTTTTTTTTGTATCAACCTATAAAGGTTCATTTCTTACGATTATTAACATAATTTCAATGTTACGCAATAAAATGAAACTGGTGAACTAAAACTAGTTTAATTGCACGTGTCAATACCCAAAATAAATCAATCCAAATATGTGAATTAATTAATAAAAGAAGTATTTCGTATCCATTCCAGTTAATTTCTTGGCATCGTTAACATAATTAAATATTACGCAATTAAACCAAATTTACAAACTGAAACTGGCTTCATTTACCCAAAATATATTAAATTATATAACTTGTAGGAAATGCCTCGATTTGCAATTAGACCGGCAAAAAAACAACGTTTGTTTTGTTTGTTTAATTATTTCGAATTACACTTTCCCTTTTATTTGCTTAGAATTGCAATCGATGTGTGGAATTAGCGCCCAAGGGCGAGCACACTTTTTGAATTATTATACGATTGCGACAGGATGCAAACTTTTTTTTTTTCGATGTACGTAACGGACATTCGCAATCGTCGACCCACGCATGTCTTGTATAAGACCAAAATTTATTGACGGAGGAAATTTAAGCGGGATGTTACGTTTTCATTTTGGGAATTAATTGATTTAGGCGCATTGTAACAAAAGTTATCACGGAAGTAGGGTTAAGTGATTCTGTCAAAATGACAGTGACACTTGTCGTTATAAACGCTATATAATTTCCCACATGCTTAAATTAAAAGCCATCATATTTTTTTTTAAACATTAATGTTCTGGTTCACTACTTCGAACAGCCTCAAAAGCCATCGTATGAAAAATGGGATCTCGGTAAAATCGGCTAATTGTAGCCATGTCCAAAAAATGTAAATGTGCAGATTTAACCGAGGTCCAATTTTTCGGAATTCTTAGTCATTTTGCGCGAGTTCTAGGTGGTTTCAAATAATTTCGCAGAAGTGATCATGAAGCTGTATTCTCCAATTTTGCCCCTAATCATAAATAAATCGTTTGTTTATGCAATAACAACTGTCTTTATTGTTACAGAGACTCATAAACACAAATCTTTACGTCGTTGGCTGCAGAAACTTCATTTTAAATAAAAGTAACTAGCTCCAATAAAATTCCTCCTGCGGATTTCATCCCATAATTAATGTCTATATTATTATACACGCATTTTTTCCACGCGCAAATTGCGACCGTAAAGTGCTTCGCGTGGATCGCTCCGATTGAGATCTCGACGGTGCGAGAGGGACTAACAACAAAGGATCGTTAATGGCGTTTGCAAAAAATGGGCATTCTGCACTTGGATCCAATTTTTACATCGCGTTTCCAGTCTGCATGTCCTTTTATGGCACGGTCACTATTCCCTGCCAACACACGATTCTCGCCGCTTGAACCGTATGCCATCGTCGTCGTCTTAAGAAAGCAATCGAGATTATGTAATGTAATGTAATGTAGTTTATTGGTGCTAATATATAATAATATTTACACAGGTCTCTTAAATCTAGGTAAGTCAAGTTATAAATAAAAGAAGCTACATTAATCATTGATCAGCCATATTAAAATTAATATTAATTTGCGCTTATGCTAGACACAAAAAGTTCATAAAAGAATAAATAGTACATACACAAATAGGCTTATAACATATATATCTAAAATTAACATTTAAAAATCATTGTAAAATATCTATAAGTAAAACTTAAAAATCATTGTAAAATATGTATAAATAAAAGTTGACATTTACAAATATGTTAATAAAATATACAAATAAATAAAATCTCACATTTACAATTATGTCGATAAAATTATATAAATAAAATAAAATTGGATAAAATAGACATACAAACATTTTAAAAATCATTTCCCATACTATTGAAGTCGAAATTGAGGTATTCTTCGAAACTATAAAATGCCTGCTCAATTAACACAGTTTTTATTCGTTTTTTAAATGCATTTAAATTAAGATTTCGAAGATTCATTGGCAGAGCATTTAAAAATTTAATAGAATAATACCTCACACCACTCTGGGATTTAACTAGTCTGGTTGCACTTGGATATATATTACATTTGTTCCTTGTATTATGTTCGTGAATATCTGCATGACAATTGTACAAGTGAGAATTGGTCTTGATGTGAACTAAGCATTCATATATGTATAAAGATGGCAGAGTTAAGATATTTAGTTCTTTGAATGCTTGTCTACAATCATCTCTGTAATTGTATTTAGAGATTATTCTCAAAGCTCTTCTTTGGAGCCCAAATATTCGATGTCTTATCGCGGAATGTCCCCATATAATTAATCCATATGATAAGTGGGGTTGAAAATAAGACATGTAAGCATGTTTTAACATTTGTTTGGATATGGAAAAGGATAATCTATGTAGGAGAAAAATATTACTGCTAAGTTTCTTAGCTAAAACTTCCCCATGGGAACCCCAAGTTAGCAGTCCATCCAAGTGCAAACCCAGAAACGTTACATCGTGAGTATTAGGCTGCGTATTCTTGGATAGTGTCGAAATTAGTGTTGCCGTTTTGTCATCGTTTATTTTATTTTACACGAAACCCTAGTTGCGAAACGAGTTAATCTATACGTTCATTCCATATTCTAAAATGGCAAGTTCGCAATTTCATCGTACGAGTGATAATTAAATCATAAACATTGAACAAACATAGGATCGCATCAATTCTGTATCAAGTTTTCTCGTAATATTTTGCCCGAAAATAGCTTTATGTTCGACTGTACGAAAATAGCAACTTTGTGGGTTTGTTTTTAGGCCAAAATGTGCGCCATTTCGTACTAGTCCCATAATTGATAAAGTAAATTGGACGCTTATGTCAGTGTCAGAAATGACAGATTTTAATTTTGGTTAGAACACCTAATAAATACAATGCAAATTACTAATGCAAAAGAGAGATCAACTACGATAGTCGTTTATAGCGATAGTACTTACTATTATTCATTATATTTACTCCTGAAGAAGTTTGCAAGGTTTGGACGTTTATTGTACGAGTTAGATTGTTTAACCTAATCATCCATTCTCTATGAAATTTACAATGATTGACATTAGTGTGGCACACTATGATTAAAATATACATAAATACATTGCTTCAGTTTGTATTTAAAAAGTATTCTAAAAATGCTGAAAGCAATCGCTCATAAAGCTTTGTATGCAGGGCCGCCGAGAGAACTTTTGGGGCCCGGGGATATACTTCTTGTGGGGGCCCCTGCCAAGAGCGTGAAAAAAAAAATTCCCCTCGGACTTTGGGCTATTTATAAATGAAGCGGGAAACCGAAAAATATCCTAATTGTTATTGGAACAATTTATTCATCAATAATTCTCTTACAAAAATGAAAACGTTTACAACTAAAATTACAAAAAAAAAGTACAAAAAACAAATTATTTTTTAGAATGTTGCTTTCCGAACCTTGCGCCTAGCAAACAAATTAATTACGTCTTGAAAATCAATTTTCTTAGCCATTTCAGATTCAATCGACAACATTCCTAAATCATTCAATCGGTGTTGTGACATTGTGGATCTCAAAACATCTTTTATCCTTTTTAAAACACTAAAGGATCGTTCTGCTTCAGCAACGGTTACAGAGATCGTACAAAATAATCTTATTGCTATTATTATGTTGGGAAACAATACATCCAGTTTCATTTTTTTAATAATGTTTAGTAACTCAATGGGCGAGAGAGATTTGTTTTGTATATTGGCATCATAAATTGATTTTAAATGGAGTATTTCTTCACCAAGATTATGGTCAAAATCATTTTCATATACTTTTTGTAATTTTTCGGACTTCTTTTGTATTTCTTCATCATTAAGGTTATGAAATAACCATAATACATTGAATAACGAATCAATTTCTTTAGCCGCATTAAATCTTCTTGCAATATTTCCAATAATACAATCTAAGAAAACATTGAAAACATTTGTTCTGAATTCGTCACTTGGTGTCATTTCTAATTCGTTCCCCCGTTTTTTCCTTTTACTACTTTTTATTTCAAAATCTGTATTTATCTCTAAAGATGAACCAAACAATTTACATTCATTGAAGAGAGTTTCCCAACTATCTCTTATTGTTTATAATTCATCAAGAAGACTTCGCTACTTCTACATCAATTGTCGCATCACGAGCTTGTAAAACAATATTTCTATAATTTATAGCTTGAAGGACTTTGTACCAAATTTTAGCCATTTTAGCCACTAAGAATTCAAACGATTCCATATATTTTTTTATTCCGTTCAGATCTGAACGAATTTCCCATGTTAAGTTTAATTCTAGAACAGAATCTATGGCACTTTTAATTGCAGGAATATTTTCAGCAATTGGTTTAATACATTCAATTCTAGCAGACCAACGTGTATTTGACATAGAGTGCAATGAACGTCCAGTATTATATTTTAATATTTCCCATCTTTGAGGGCTACTGCTAAAAATATTGTATAATTTTTGTACCGTACCAAAAAACGTTACAACCTCATGACAAGATTCTGCTGCATGAACACCACACAAATTTAAACTATGACATGCACAAGGGGAAAATATTGCCAGTGGATTGATTTGGATGAACTCGCGTGAAAATAACCGTCTCCCGCACACGGTTCCCTAGTCGGCGCACACGCATCCCTTAAGGGCCTTAAGGCGCTGGCGCCAGACCAGTGATAGCAAGCACTTGACTCTTGACAAACAAAAGATTGCCACATGTGCTTACCATTACTGCAAGATGCGTTTGTGTCGTGTAGACTTTTTCGCAACGGGGGTTCCGAAAGCAATCTTGGCAACGGACACTCTCCAGACGTACCCCACACACACCGTATGTGTGTGACACACGCACTACAAAAGGAGGAACATAGTTCCTACTAATTGAAATCATGATAGATTTTTTTTTCTCCGGGGCCCCTAGAACCCAGGGGCCCCGGGTATTTTCCCCGTCAACCCCCCCCTCTTGTCGGGCCTGTTTGTATGTAACTCGTCCACAATAGCACTTCATGGACTCCCCTCCATTATCAGCCTCTCTCGCTTCGCTCTCTCGGCCATAAAACGTCTCGTCCGAGAAAGTGCTATATTGTGGACTTGTTACATAAATAGCTATTGTGATTTTCGACTCTATTCGATAAAACAATTGCTTTTTAGGTGTTTCATGCAGATTGAGGAAAATCGTGCAAATCGAAAACATGGATTTTTTGCGTCAAAACAATTTTTCTGCGTGAAAACGAAAGTAGAATCTTCACTGCGATGAATTTAGTGAATCGTCGTTAATTTCTTTTCAGGTTTTCTGGTAATATATGGCCTAAAAATTGTCAGATACTAAATACATTGAAGCGAATCCATTTTTACTTTCTCCGTTACGAAGTACGAGAAAGTATTGTGATCGTGATTTTTTTTTCAAAAATTTTTTTAACGGATATATCCGTTTTGGGGTCCCTGGATGCCATTTCAACAATTTCTGAAAAAAAAAAAATTGTGTCTGTGTGTGTGTCTGTGTGTGTGTCTGTGTGTGTGTCTGTGTGTGGGTGTGTCTGTCTGTGTGCGCTGTATCTCGAAAACTAATAGAGCCATTGATATGAAACTTTATACATCCGTCTTATTTGATAATCTGAAGAACTGAAAAGCTTTTGGTAAAATTTCGTACACCGGAAGTGGGTGTTTACCTTAACTGTTTTTTGTTTTTTGCCAATATTTTCTTAAATATGAAAAATATCACAAAAACATTTAAACAAACATCGAAGACAAAAAAGAAATTAACATCTTTTGCTTGAAAATATTTTTCATAAAATCATTGCTATTCGAGAAAAAAATTTATTAATTTTTCTAAATTTTTGGTTTATAATTATGAAACGATAATAGTTACAGCAAATTTATATGAATAATAATTGTAGAGAATGCC
The DNA here is from genome assembly GCA_910593695.2 of Ocypus olens. Classification (NCBI taxonomy): domain Eukaryota; kingdom Metazoa; phylum Arthropoda; class Insecta; order Coleoptera; family Staphylinidae; genus Ocypus; species Ocypus olens. Next base: position 3,790,848 of record OU343048.1, read on the forward strand.
AAAATAAACAACTTCTAAAGAATAAGTTTTTTTCGAAATATCGTTAGTTTTTGAGTAAACCGAATTTTTGAATTTGAAGTATAATTTTTCCATCTTTCATGATTTTGACGTTTTAAACGTCAGATTCATCCGAGTTTACGCAACGCTCGATGTACATTTAAAATATGATTTCAATTGAAAATAAACCCATGAAAACGTAAATGTAAAGTCGGAGAAAGTAACATGATGGCCACATCACCATTTTTTTTTAAGTTTTCTCGTAATGTCTTGTTCGAAAATTGCTCGATTTAAAAAAAATCTCGCAATTTTCGACTCTATTCGATAAGACAATTGCTTTTTAGGTGTTTTATGCAGATTGAGCAAAACCGCGCAAATCGAGAACATGTTTTTTTTTTGGGTCAAAACAATCTTCTGCGTGAAAAACGTAAGTCAAATCTTGAAGATACCGTAACTGCGGTGAATTTAGTGAATCGTCGTTAATTTGTTTTCTAGCTTGAAAATTGTCAGATATTAAAAATTCTTGCAGTTTGCATCGCTCCGAATGTTATTTAGTAATAGGCTTTACGTAACACTCGGATATTTAATAAAATCCAAATTGAAACCAATCGCATCGATCATTTTCCTTCTTATGTAACATCCTGTATGGCGGCGATCAAATTACGCCTTGACGTCGTTTTCCAATTAAGTTCGCAAGGTGATTCGATTTTATTGTTTCTTAACTGCAAAATTATCCGCCTGTGGAATTGGAACAGATAGCATCGAATTTTATTCTATAATTATCTACGAACTAATGATACTGGATGAACGATTCGAATACCCAACAATAGCTTAATGTCAATGCCAGCGATTGTTTCTCGAGTTAACTAGATTCGATCCTTTTACGGATGTAAACAGAAATGATTCATGATAAGAAAAAATACAAATAATTGTTGAAAACAGTTTTCTGTCTCGTATCAATTACAAATGAGACAACGTTGAAAACAAAAAATACTCGATTTAGCGAAAGCATTTAAATGCGTGTCACGTGATATACTCTTATCAAAATTGAAACTGTACGGCTTTACCAGTCAAAGTCTTACTTTAATTTATTTATTTATTTTATTTAATCCTGTTTGACAATGTATGGTATCGTATAGGAATCGTTAATATACATATAAATTAAAATTATAAAACATTAAAATTATAAAATATAAAATATATACTTCGTCAAAAGTGCGTAAAATAAAAATTATTTAATTATTTAATGCTCTCATATCTACAGAACAGGGAACTAGCTATAAATTTTAAAGGTCGCCAATTTAATATTAAAAAAAAATACAATGGGTGTTCCTCAAGGGCCAATTTCATAGTTTATATCAGAACACTCGGCAGAAACTATCCTATTTGCTGATGACGCCGCATTATTGAATACAGCTCCAGGAATCGATATGACCGAAGCGTAGACAACTGAATCGTTAGCTCCTGATGTAAAAAAAATACAATGGATGTTCCTCAAGGTTCTGTATCGGGGCCAAATTCATAGTTTATATCAGTGCACTCAGCAGAAACTATCCTATTTGCTAATGATACCACGTTCGTAAATACAGCTCCAGAAATAGAGATAACTGAAGCGTAGATAACCTAATCATTAGCTCCTGATATTAAAAAAGTACAATGGATGTTCCTTAAGGTTCTGTATTGGGGACAATTTCATAGTTTACATTAGTAGACACGACAGAAACTATCCTATTTGCTGATGATACCGCATTATTAAATGCAGCTCCAGAAATAGATATAACTGAAGCATAGACAACTGAATCGTTAGTTCCTGATATTAAAAAAAATACAATGGATGTTCCTCAAGGTTCTGGATCGGGTCCAATGTCATAGTTTACATCAGTAAACTCGATTGAAACTATCCTATCTACTGATGACACCACATTATTTAATACAGCTCCAGAAATAGATATAACTGAAGGTAAGACAACTGAATCATTAGCTCAGGTGAGGAAATAGTGTGCCGAAAAAAAAATTGGTGCTTAATGAAGCAAAAACAAACAAAACAATCTTCACTTCACGGCCCCTGGATATACACTACAGTACAGTACAATAAAAAAAAGGTTAGGAGGTTTAAGAAACTTATTATTATTATTGACTATACTATCAACAATGCAATCAAAAATAAGGGTACGGAGGTTTAATCAGTAAATAAACGTATTATTATCATTATTATTGACTATACTATCTTAATTCTCAACCTATTGAATCATTTACGATACAAATAGATTTAATATCTTCTTGTTAATCTCACTGATCATAGTAAATATTTTGATTTCGATTGATATATTTGTGAACTCGTTACGTTTCAATTAACACCATTCTTCGGTCACGATTAACATTGAACGCTTCGTGTGAATGCAAAAGGACATTTTGACAGTAATTATCCATTAATCCACTTCGTCGTCCCCCAAATAATTGGGCCATTTACTAATGAGTTAATGTTGGTACTTTGTAATTAAAGTCGCCGCCCGTTTCCATCAGTATTTATGCCATCCAACTTCAAAACTGGTAAACGTGCAGAGCGAGAAATACGCGTCGCGTTGTGCTTCGGCAATAATTAAGAAATTCAGAAATAAGTCGTCGCATAATATCATTGCGAAATGTACATATTTAGTAATAAATAATTATAACTAGAGCGTGAAATTCCTTCAAAGTTTTTCAAAATGTGACAATTTAGATAGTTTTATCGCCATTTTGTTTTTTTTTTAATTTCAGCGTAAATATCCGTTTCCTTCAAGGTTTTTGAAAATGTGACAATTAAAATAGTTTTGCATTTTTTTTTAACGAAAATATTCGTTTTCTTTAAGGTTTTTGAAAATGTGACAATTGAAATAGTTTTATCGCAACTTTCCAATGATTTTTTTTAACTTCAGCGTAAATATCCTTTTCCTTCAAGGTTTTTAAAAATGTGACAATTAAAATAGTTCCGCAATTTTTGTTCATTTTAACGAAAATATCCGTTTCCTTCAAGGTTTTTGAAAATGTGACAATTAAAATAATTTTGCAATTTTTGTTTATTTTAACGAAAATATCCGTTTCCTTCAAGGTTTTTGAAAATGTGACAATTAAAATAGTTTTGCATTTTTTATTTATTTTAACGAAAATATTCGTTTCCTTCAAGGTTTTTGAAAATGTGATAATTGAAATAGTTTTATCGCCACTTTGCAATGATTTTTTTTAACTTCAGCGTAAATATCCGTTTCAAGGTTTTCAATTTTTTTTTTTAATTAAATCAGGTGTAATGTTTATTGAAAGGCGTTGGAGCGTAGACTGGTGTACTGATTAAAATCATCTGATGTTGTACATGTATCTTAGGCAACTTCATTTACATAATATATGTATATAAAGAACTCTACGCACACATCCACTAAAATTGTATCACATTTCTTTCTTTTTTGTCTTTTAATGTTGTACTGTTTATCTCGTGGCATACGTGACAATATTAATAATTATTATTATTATTTACTTACATACATGGTGTTTCAGAGCTCTGGGAATGGTCAATCACGTGCTTATTTTTCAAAATTTCGAAAAATGTTATATATACAAAAGTTGTGTATAATAGTGAGCTGCACGCCCTGAAAATATTTAAATTTATACAGGGTGTCTCACAACAAAGTTACAGACCAAACTTATGTTTTTTTTTTAAATGGAACACCCTGTATTTTTTGTCATTTTTGAATTACATGAAGCAAATAAAGGTGAGTTACTTCAATACTCCCTATAGCTATTGTTTGCCGTTTTTGAAATATTTGAAGATTTGTTGAAATGCATGGTCTGGGTGAAATTTTATTTTTGCCCCAGTGATTGACGTTGAACGATTAAAACCATTTCAATTATTTGCTTGAAGGTTCGAACTATAGAGCCAACCATGATTTCATACAAAAAATTATACAGGGTGATAAAAAAAATGAGGTAGAAAAACCCAACTTATAAAGTTGAATAACTTCGTTTTCTCAAATGGCACACCCTGTATTTAGTAACATATTCTTAAGTAGAATCCAATTATCTTTCAGATTATAATAATTATTCCTGATATGATAATCGCCGAATACAAGAAAACTATTGAGATTAGGAACCGGGAACCCTTATACAATCTGAAAGATAATTGGCCAATGGTGATTGACCGTTCCCAGAGCTCTGAAACACCCTGTATACAACAGTGTGTTCATCTATGTGTAATCCCCGCATCACAAAACTTAATAAAAACGTTCGAATGAAGCTTTCTTTAACAACCAGAAGAACCAAAAAGGCCTTCCCCAAATTTTTTAAATTGAAATAAAAAACCGAATTTGTTGTAAATGAACTTTTTTATTCACAAATTCCGTTTGTAAAAGTTGGAATTCAAAAGTCGTCATTTTGAGAAGTTGGAAAGTTTCAAAATTCATGATAGAAAATATGATTTGAACTCTTGAAATGTCACTTCTGATAAATAGTAAAATTTAGGTTCAAAAAAGTGATTTTTGACAGTCGAAAATATACCATTTCTGACCATTTTTTTTAGGTGAAAAAGTACCATTTTTGGTAGTAGAAAAATTTAGTATTCTAACTCTTGAAATCTCACTTCTGATACGTAGTAAAATCTCACAATCAGCTATTAAAATATGTGACTTTTGACAGTTGAAAATATACTATTTCTAACAGTTACAAAAACACCATTTTGAGAGTCGAAAATGGTATTATTAGTATTTTTATTAATCGCGACACAAAGGAAAAAACTAGCTACAATTTAATCCTATTTCTTCTTCTCTTTTTATACTTCTTTAGTATTACATTAATTCCGATTCAGAAGAAAAAAAGACAATTTACCAATTCTGCTTTTTCTTTTTCTCTTTTTACTTTCTCCGTTATAAAGTACGAGAAAGTATTGTGATCGTAAAACAATTTTCCAACAATTTTTTTAACGGAAATATCCGTTTTATGGTCTCTAGATGATATTTCAACAATTTCTGGAAAAAAAAAATGTGGCTGTGTGTCTGTGTGTGTGCCTGTGTGTGTGTCTGTATCTCAAAAACTAATAGACCAATTGATATGAAACTTTGAACATCCATCTTATTTGATAATCCGAAGAACTGAAAAGCTTTTGGTAAAATTTCGTACACCGGAAGTGTGTGTTTACCTAGACTGTTTTTTGTTTTTTGCCTATATTTTCTTAAATATGAAAAATATCACAAAAACATTTAAACAAACATTGAAGACAACAAAGAAATGAACATCTTTTGCTTGAAAATATTTTTCATAAAATCATTTTAATTCGAGAAAAAATTTTATTTATTTTTTTAAATTTTTGGTTTATAATTATGAAACGATAATAGTTACAGCAAATTTATAATAATAATTGTAGAGAATGCCAAAATGAACAACTTCTAAAGAATAAGTTTTTTTCGAAATCTCGTTAGTTTTTGAGTAAACTGAGTTTTTGAATTTGAAGTATAATTTTTCCATCTTTAATAATTTTGACGTTTTAAACGTCAGTTTCATCCTCTCGATGTACATTTAAAATATTATTTCAATTGAAAATAAACCATGAAAATGTAAATATAAATTGATGATACCATCAAGTCGGAGAAAGTAACATGATGGCCACATCACCATTTTTTTATCTTTCTTTAGTATTAAATGAATTCCGATACAATTTAATTCTGCTTTTTCTTCTTCCCTTTTAATCTTTACTGCATTCAATCGAACGGATTGTGTTCATTTCTTGAAAGCGTAGGACGTAAGTGTTGCGTAAGTGTAACGGGGCATTTCCTATGGAATACAACTTTTATCCATTTGTGTGTTTCGCCTTGTAAGGAGATCAGCGGCGGCGAAATTCCACTCCACTTTCTCCAGATATTATTGACACATACGAAGAAACAAAAAAAAAAACATTCGCTGGATTCGAACAGGTAATTTGACTAATTGGTGAAAACGTATTTGGAGTGTCAATGACATGAGAAATTTGTGGGAGGATTGAATTTACATCAATAACTTTTTTCTATAACAAAAATAATATGGAATAAAACACTTTTTACTTTGTATAACACTGCAGTTACGGCAACTCAGCTTGCAATTATCACTAAAACTGCAGACAAACGAATAAATGAAAGTGTTATACAAACAAAATAAAAAGTGCTTTATTCTACATAAAAGCATGTATAGCGAAGTATAAGTTTCTTACAGTGGCTGAATGGTCAAACCTATGCCAAAAAAACAAAAAACAAAAAAAAAAGTTTCTTACATAACAGAAACAAAAATAATCATTTCCCAATAGAAAATTAATATACATTTACAAGGAAAAACTAAAAATAAGAATAATAGGAAGTATGTAAGAGTTGACTGGAATTATGTCCAATTTAAGAGCTGTTTTTATTTATTCTTAAATTTGTCTAAACGTGTAGAAATAATCATCTACAATAACAACGAACTTCTTTTCTTCCGAATAATCTTCCATCCAAACGTTCGTACATGACGATGACTAATTTAAACAAATAAACAAAATTAACCGATTTGTGGGGCTATAAAATAAATTCGCCAATTATTTTTTTCAGCGCGATAAATGTCTTTTATAAAAGATATATCAATGGGTATTCTAAAGTTGAATTGACAAAATGTCAAGGATTATTTATACATATCGTCAGAGCAGGAGGTTTTCGCAATTCTCAAATGCTTATTAATATTTTTGGGCTTGTTACATAAAATTTATGACCGATAAAGGATTGAATACGTGTCGATTTCTTGAAATCGCCAAGGATACATCCTTGTTGCAGGTCATTACTATTTTTTTTTTAATTGGAATTTTTTTGTGGCCTCTATGTAGTTTAATATTTACATTAAATGTATGTAATTAAATCTCTGGCATTTATGTAATAAATTTAATTTTCTCTGGAGGTTGGTCCGGCAAGAAATCAGCATCATGTGCACGAAAAAAAAAAATTAGCGCGAAAATTTTTTTTTGACAAAAATGCAACGAAAAATTCTAAATCGTGCATCAGGATCATATGAACGTAAAAAGGTATTTAGGCGCGATTTTTTTTTAAATGCATCGAAAAATTGTGTTTTAGGATCATGTGTGCGAAAAAAAATATTTTAGTTTTTGTAAGATCAGCGGTTTTATGGGGTGAACTGCCGGTGGACCCGAATGCAACAGTGAAAACGTTCGCGTTTTGGTCGGGCGCGTTCGGGTCCACCGGCAGTAACTAGACATTATAAGTGTTGCGGGTCAGATTTTTAATTTAAAAAAAAAAAACTTGTTTAGTATTACAAAGATTCCCATTAATCAAACAACGTTGCGTGCATAGAGAAAGTAATCTGATATTGATACAAAAACAATGTTTATGGCGTTACATATTTATTATTAATAATTATGAGTAATATCCAACGTTTACTTTACTTGTTTCTAAAATCGTGATTACCATTTTTTCTCACCACACCCTCTTTGTTGCCCTTGCCGCCGAAGAATAGCATTCACTGCCAACGTTCATCCGGTATTGTATAATTTTTTTTTCCTCTTCAAAACGTGAGAAATTGGTGTTATTCTGAAGGAACACGGTCAGCAACATCCAATTCAAATGAGAAAATGGATTGCGGAAATTTCAAGGTCATAAGAAAAGATCATTGTTTAGAATAATTACTATTCGCTGTAGGGAAATAATTGTAATTAGTTATAGTGAACTTTTGCATTAAAATGCAGATGATTTATGACAAAACTTTTATTGCAAAAACTGCATAAATGTAAATAAATGGTAATGCTGCCATCCGATTGATGGTGTAACAGTTAGTTTCATCGTTTATTTTCAGTTTAAATGATAAGGGGTACATCGAGCGTTTTGTAGGATGACGTTTAAAACGTCAGTATTATGACAGTTGAAAATGACCAATTATATTTTTTTTCCAGAAATTGTTGAATCTCAAAACGACATTTTCACGATCATAATACTTCCGCAACGGAGAAAGTAAAATGTCAGCAGTTGTGTAAGTGTATTACATACCGAGGTGGAAAGTGTTATTACCGTCGAGAGATTAGGAAGTAATGCATGAAGGGGGTAATTTGGGCGTCTTAATTTGGTTAGGGTTTTGGGCTATTTGGATATTTTTACAATCTTTCGAAATATGTTATTTGCATTGATTACTAGTTGTACGTATATGGTAATTAATTCTCGACATTGAGGATCTTTTAAAGTAAAAGTGAGGCCGAGGTGGTGAAAAAAAAATGGCACAAATTGCTAAATGTTACTTGTCCGCGTGCTTTTTTTTGTGTGTGTGATGCCATGAGTCACGACTGATTACGGATCTGCATAACTCGTCGCCGATAAATCCAAGCAAAGCAAATAAAAATAATCAAAGAAGAACAATAAAATGTCATCAGTGTTATGCCCAAAAAATTTCTATATGTATTCATGGAAGTAAATATATACTTACTGCAGGTAATACGGATGATTTTAAATAGGTGATCGCGTTTTATTTTATATAAACCAACCAGATCTGGTGATTTTTTTTTATAATGTCGGATATGAATTATAATTTTCTCTGTAATAAGATATTTTTGTCTGTTGAGAAATAAATAAATAAATATTTGGTTGTAATTCTGACTTTTGCCTTTAAAATAAATTTGAGGTTATGTTTTCCACATGGTTGCCATGTGCTTAGTTACTCTATGATAAAGATAAATTAAGTATTTGATATTACTTTCCGCATTTTATTAACACTTTTCTGTCAAATAATTAATAATAATAATAATAAGTGTATTCATTCAAAAGCAATTTAGCGAATACAACTGAATAAACATGACTCGTAAAGATTAATATCTTGTGCGTGAGTTTGACATGAAAATTACATTTAGAACATAATTAATCAATTGCATATATCAATGTCATTACATGACAAACAATTAATCAATTGCATATATCAATGTCATTACATGACAAACAGTAGGGATACCCAAATAATCAAAGAACCTAAGAAAAATCAATCCCAAATCTTGTTGGCCAATAAAAATAAAAACGAGTATATGTGCCGCTCTATAGACGGCAACGTCCTACTAGATATTCATTTACCATACGTTGAGTTAGGCGACTTATTGTTCATTGATATGTGTGAACTAAGTTGCCCAATTGTTCACACATATCAATGAACAATAAGTTGCCTAACACAAGGTATGGTAAATAAATAACCAAGTTTACGTGTATCACAAATTGTATTATAAAGTAAAATAAGTAGGTAATGTATCATAAAAAAAAGATGTTTTTAGCGATATATAGCGATATGTTTATTATTATAAACGCACTTAAAAAATCGCACACCGACGCCAATGACACTAATGACATTTAATGGAATAAAATTTGGTGGAAGGAAAGAAGGTTTGATAATATTTAAATTTTCTTGTCCTTTTAGCTACTTCTCGCAATATGCACATATGCTTATATGTATATATTTGTAATTTTTTTCAGCTTCATATCTTGTGCAATTATGTTGAAATTTTTGTATGTATGTTAATTCCAACTTTTTCAATTCATTTCTGCTCACTGTACTATTTTGATGATTTTTTTTTTCATGTATTTGTACTAGTGGGCATGTCTCATAATAAACTACTATTATTATTATTATTATTATTACAACTCGCAAAGTTGATCTTGGATCCTGTCGGGAATTAAAATTCACCCTTTTTTTAGAGGTGAATTTTATCAAACAATTTTCTGCAATGGATATTCTCCTGTTTCAGAGTACTGTCACAAATTCATAGTACTAATAAACAATCATTCTCGTTGAACTTCTCCGGTTTCAAAGTTTTATCGAATCTAGTTACTAATAAACAATGATACTCATAGAACTGTCAAAAATTCTTGAAGCCATTAGATCGAACGAATCATCAGCTTCTCCGGTTTCATCTTTATAATTACTAATAAACGATTATACTTGTAGAACTGTCAAAAATTTTAGATCGAACAACTATCATCAACAAATTTCATCCAAAAACCCACTTGACCTGTGTCCATACACGCATTTGCACAACAGCAGAAACACCCATGTACCCGTGCCCATATGGTCACCGGTCAAAAACCCACGCGATTTTCGCGAAAATGGAAAAGCAGGATGCCGATGCCGAATCCATAAATCTCGTTGACAGAACTGTAACGGCAACTATTTGTAACACACACACATAACTCAAGACAAGGCCGCCGCGTCAATAATGTCATACATCGCAGCGGTCAGTTTATTGGCAAGGACGAAAATTGTTGTGATCGATTTTTCCGAAAAAAACAATTACGTAACCTTTTTCTGGGCTGTTTATAATCGCAGTCCCAGATTATGCAAGACTCGTGAGGTCTCGGGATTGAGAAATTTGTTTAATTGGTCGACGTTTATCAGATCAAAGTCGAGTCTTTAATCGGTGTTGCTATTCTGATAATTATATAGTATGGGGAGTAACAACTATGTTAACGAAATATTTGCAATAAAAAAGTGCTATAAGAAGAAATTGTTATTTTAGAATATCTATTAATCCGTGGTTTTTTGTAACGAAGTCGTAAATGGAGTACGAACAATTAAGCAAGTATACTCTACAGTGACGGTTCGCGGGTTTTTTTTCTGGTACGGCCGAGGAACAAGAGGAGGTAATACAGATAGGTGCGGTCACGCAGCCATCCGTCTCTGCAACTGACCCTACCTATCTGTATTACCACCTCTTGTTCCTCAGCCGTACCAGAAAAACCCTGTGAACCGTCACTGATACTCTATATGTATTCTTGAATCAAGCGATTTACTAAGTGTCATAGCGTTTCAATTGTTTTATTTCGTGGGCAAAAGAAGTTTTTTCAATAATTAAATTTAGAACTTCCATTAATATACATAACGAACGTACAATAAAAATCGACGCCAAAGTTGACGCTGGAAATTTAAAGTCATATCTGCGCACGCGTAAAGTACTTGACTCCAATTATAATATCTGACATGTCACCGTTTAACCGCAACCAGCATTACACGCGTGTGATCTTATTGCAGACATCTCGAGATTTCCAACACCAACTTCGTCGTCGATTTTTGTTGTACGCTCGATATATTATTCATACTCACATTTTGTCAGGTTGACAAGAAAATTGAATCATTGTACATGATCATCAAGAACTAACGAATTGTGTATATGTTACCGATTTATCTAAGGCAGAATTGTTGGAGGCAAATGAAAATAGATACCCTCTTGAATTATCGAGCGTGTATTAGTGGATTCCAGGCGGATCGGAGGTCAAATTCTTGTAACCTACACGACAATCGATGCAATACCATGCATTAGCCGCGCCAACAGCGTGGGTTCGAAACTCCACACAACTAATGACGCCCTATGATTTATCGCCGACAGCCAGTCACCATGAATAACACACTCCGGCTACAAAACGTTCCCCGTGACGCCGATCGTGCAATAGATCGAATTGTCTAATGATGGCAATGGCTCGTATGCATCCACGCGATCTTTGCAACGTATAAAAGTGACAGCATTTATTGCCAATCTTGACAAGAAGTAGCTTCGACCTAAATGATACATGAAGCAATTACGATGACATTGTATGCATTATGTTAATGGAATGGGATCTGTAACATTGTTACAGATCCCATTAACGCCGAATGTTAAATTATACAAATTCTATTCTATAATCAATATTACTTTAAATACAAGAAAACGAAATGTAGCCTGAATATATGAATATTCAACCTGTTCGTTACTCTGCAAGCAAAAAATCAAGTCTTACTAAGACTATAAACAAATAACTTATTACTTTAGTGTGAAAATTTCTGGCAAGTATTGAATCCAATTTCTATAAATGATACTACAACAAAAGGCACAAGTATTTCCGATAAAGCTTAACCCCTGTATTTTGAGAGACGGTTTGACATTGACGTAAAAATTGAAGTACGCCTACTACAATAAATATTGCAAATATTAATCAACAACTTAAAAATTAATCCTTAATTTAAAGCAAAACGTGGATACTAATGATTCAAAATTTATGTCGAGTGTATTTCGTCAAAATCTGTTATCGCGGTAACACCTACAACTTATTTTTTTTATAAAGGAAGGATGTTTGATGGAATTGCGGGTTAAGGAGAGGGAATTGGCGTAAGCGATTTTCTGTTCGGCCACTAACGTTCATTTTAATATTTGAAAATTCATTTTCATAATGAATGGGACACAAGCAAAATTTCTTTTGATGTAAATCGTTCGGACAACTCCTGGAAACGCCGAAAAACGATTAAATTTAATTTTTCTTCAAAAATTTATTTTCGATTTTTTTTGAGTCCAGAATCACATTCTGAACAACACTAAACAACCCGAACGATAACTTACATTTTATTTTGACAGATAGTTTGACATTGATGCAAAAATTAAATTACGCCTACTACAATAAAAATTGCACTATGAATCAATAACTTCAAAATGAATCCTTAATTTAGGGCAAAACGTGAATAGAATGTTGAGTGTAGTTCGTCAAAATCTGTTTTCGCATTAAAAAAAACACATTACTGTTGGTTAGATTCGTCAAATGAGGTGAAGGGGTTAATATAGTTTTGGCATTAATAAATCTTACTCGACCTCCTCGAAATGACGAGATACCTCGCGTGTTGGTCGTCGTCCACCCGCCAAGAATAACAATAGGCTTTATGTAGATTCGCACATGAACATGACATTGACATTGCGTCAAATGGAGAAAATGTAACTTTCATGTGACACTTATTATTATATTGAACGAATACATGCGTCAATTGGGCTTTTTACTTATTTAAGTGTCCCTGCGAAAAATAATCCATATTTTCGATACGCATGCGAAATTTAAAATCTGACCATTCAGCATCGTAGACTAACCCTAACGTCACGCAATAAAACTATCACTCTTCAGTATGAGCCGTTGAAGAAAATGGACAGCGTGACAAATAGTCACGTGATAAGTCACCAGTGGGCGGACACCCTTAGAGCTATAATAATAATAATGACTGAGCGACATCTATACGGGAATAATAATATTTTGTAAAATAAGGCCGACACCCTTAGAACTATAATCATGACTTGAGCGACATCTATACGGAAATAATCGAATTCTTATTTTGTAAAACCAACAGTTTTTCAATTTGAATTATCTTCTATATGTAAAATTCTAATATTTATTTTCGTTAATCTTTTAGGTGGCTATCGTCGCTCCTCCTGCAACAACGGCCGATGGCGGATGGAACGATCCGAAGAGCGATCAATTCCATATACAAACGGACGAAGGACCTGAACGGTACTTCCGTTACCAAACGCAGAGCGGGCAGTACCGAAAGGAGAAGAGGTTGGAGGACGGCACGGTGGTCGGTTCCTACGGCTGGATCGATAACGACGGCCTTCTGAGGTTAAGGGATTATATAGCCGACAATGAAGGCTACAGGATCCTAAGGACGAAGAACGTGTACGTCGGAAGAAACAGACCGATCTCACAAGCGATAAAGGTCGCGAAAAAGGTTCCTTCCACAGCCGGTGTTCTTACTAATAGCAATGAGGTTAAGACTGCCACAGAGTACATCCCTCCAGTTTCAGTCACGTCAACACCAGCTCCATTCGTACCTAATGTCGACGTCTCGCATAACTCCTTCCCGAGTTCGACTTCAACCATTGCACCTCCCCCACACTCAACACCTTCCCCTTCAAGTCCGTACGGATCTCCAACACCAGCACCGCCCGTCTACATCCAGAGCACGCCTGCTTCGACCATATACATCCCTTCGAAATCTTTCGCAACGCCGAACTACGTTTCTTCAACGATTCAACCGCCGATCAGCTCCAACTCTTTGGATTATTACGAGGGCGCCCAGTACCAGCACTACAACCCTTACACGTTCCACAACGGACCCACGTACCCTCTGGACCGTCGCGGAAACACGTACCTCGGCTACAACTCCATAGGCAACGGGTACGATCCGCAATACGCCAACTACGACGGTGTGTCCGTGACGAACGACGGATTCCGTTATTACATCCCGAGGGCGTACCACGAGGAGCAGCAAATTCAGGAGGATAAGAAGGAAGGAAGCTTCGGGTACATCGATCCGTTCGGAATACGCAGGGTCGTTTACTACAACGCCGGCCCTAACGGTTTCGAGCACAGGAAGAATAACAGATACGTCGGTTTCGACGCGACACCTTATGATCCCAGACCTTACTAAATCAAATACGAACACGAACGAAATGGAGTTATATCAAGCACTCGAGCCGTGTTCTCGAGCGCATACGCAAAACTTTACTCCCACGCGTCTCGAGTGCTCGGTAATGCTGTAGTCACTAGTTTATTAAGTAGGAACATTTAAATTATTAATCTTGCCTAATTAGGAGAAACCATACGTTACTATTACGGCGACATTTATTGACTTAAGACATTATTGCAGTGTCATCTATTGCCTTAAGATATTATTATTGCAGCGACATCTATTGTCTTAAGACGTTATTATTGCAGCGACATCTATTGCCTTAAGACGTTATTATTGCAGCGACATCTATTGCCTTAAGACGCTATTATTGCAGCGACATCTATTGCCTTAAGACGTTATTATTGCAGCGGCATCTATTGCCTTAAGACGTTATTATTGCAGCGACATCTATTGCCTTAAGACCTTATTATTGCAGCGGCATCTATTGCCTTAATATGTTATTATTATTGCAGCGACATCTATTGTCTTAAGAAGTTATTATTGCAGCAACATCTTTTGCCTAAAGCCCGTTTTAGACGCTGTTATTTTCTTGTACAAGAAAATTGTAGTAGAATATGTGACCAAAAAATATTAGCTAGTGCGAAATACGCATTTTTCATCATATATAATGGTACAAGAAAATAGTCCCGGATCATGCGCAGAATTGAAAAATTTTAAGTTGGTATAAAACATTTCGGTTTTAAATGTTGGAACTTATTATGGTATTCCACATGTTTTACAACATGCAGCAATGGGTTCTCTTGATATCCTTCAATAATGCTCGCGACTTCATCTGTTGTCCTAGTAGTCTTCGTTGAAACGGCATAAACTCAACTCACGTGCTGCAATTTTAGGTTATGTCGCAGATGAGCGATATAAATTCACTACATTCAAAATGCGCATGCTCGCATACTAGATCTAGGATGGAAATAGAGCGTGTCCTATTTTCATCCCAATTTATTGTACAAGATTGATTTCCTGTATTACACGATACGAGAAAAAGGTTACCATTTTCTGGTACAAGAAAATAACGTCGTCTAAAACGGGTTTTAAGACGTTATTATTGCAGCGACATCTATTGTCTTAAGACGTTATTATTGCAGCGACATCTATTGCCTTAAGACATTATTGCAGCGACATCTATTGCCTTAAGACGTTATTATTGCAGCGACATCTATTGCTTTAAGACGTTATTATAGCAGCGACATCTATTGCCTTAAGATAATATTATTATTGCAGCGACATCTATTGCCTTAAGACATTATTGCAGCGACATCTATTGCTTTAAGACGTTATTATAGCAGCGACATCTATTGCCTTGAGATGTTATTATTATTTCAGCGCCATCTATTGTCTTAAGACGTTATTACTATAGCGACATCTGTTGCCTTAAGCGTATATTATTAGAAAACAATATGGTTTCTCTGTAAAAAAAAAAAACACAAACTTGTTTAGTTTCCTAGTAACCATTAATTTATTATAATCATGCGTATCTCATCCTCATTAACTTGTAGTGTAGTTATAGATGTAATCGCAAATGAGGGTGCCATTTTTCCGGTCCCATGAATTACTGCTTATAATTTTCGGCGGTGGAGCTGTTTCTCTCGTACTCGCGTGTTGTTATTAATTTATTAATGTTTTTTATAGGCACTAGTTCTGGGACCACGTTATATTTCTTTCCGTAGAATGAATGTCTCCAAAGAAATGTATTTTTGTAAATAAATCTGTAATAATAACATTACCGTCGTTGTTTTTATAACATTAATTATTGTTCAATTTGTTGATGAATCTTGAGCTTTTGAAGTGAATATTTGTTTACAATTTTTAATATCGTTGAATGCAGTTTTTATTTTGACATTTCAAATTTGAAGCGTTGCCGTTTTGTGTCCATCTAGATGGCACATTATATTCTTCATCATAGGAATCGAAAAAAAAATGGAGAAGAGGATGATGTTGAAGGAGAACCTTCAAGTTCTTTTCTTCATAGGGTTAACGTACAAACCATTCATGACCGAGCCAAGTTGTTCCAGAAACATTAATGAAAAAATTAAAGAATTGAATTGCATGATTTATTGAAAAGCTACTATTGCTTGTTTTTCTCTAATAAACATGTTTTTTTTTAACTGATTGGGTTTGTAAATGAATTTTACACGTACACTGTATGCAACCATACGTACACTGGAGTAAAAGCATTGCCAATGAACGCTGCAAATATATTTTGTTGGCAAAAGACTGCCAATTTCAAAATTCCGCTTCACAACAATCCGGGAACGGTAACGAGAACAGCAACGGTAACGAACATAGTTTAGTTTAGTTTCTTTATTGGTATCTCCAACTTTCGTCTTACACAGGTCAGGAATAAATTTAATAATTGATAAATATAAAATAGAACACGCACGTAGGGATCACATTAAAATAATTAATACTATCTTAGATTACATTTTATGGCTAATACATTAAAACTTATTACTAGATACATATGGAGAAAATATACCAAGTTACCGGAAATAATTTTATAGTTATTAGTTGTGTATGACAACAGGCGAATCATATCATTTAACTTTTGGTTCCCGTTTACGTTACCGTTTCCGGTTCGCTGTGAAGCCATATAATATGTCTTCCTTTGTGAATCCATTTTTAAAATTTAAAACGGCGCAATTTTTAAAAAATCGTTTTTTTTTAGCGTAAATACGATTGACAGTAGACATTCGCCGTATGCAACCGAGAATACACGCACGCATAAAAATCGCCTAAACGAAACTGTCACCAGCTTTCCGTTTTATTTGACGGGGATTCGAAGTGATGTGGAAAAAAGTTCGCTCTCCCACGGCAATATAGGCGAAAATTGTGCGTCGAAAACGAGACGGGCGGACGCACGCGTACACAAACCAACGCACAACCATGTATTAAAGCCCCGAATGGAGGACGCGAGACCGAAGCTGCGTGAATCATATCTAACCTAATTCGTAATATTTTGGGAACGTAATAAAATATGCCTCCCGTCTCGATGCCCTCCGAGAACAGAATCTCCGGCCTGCTCGCCCCCGAAGAGAACCAACTGGTCATGAAGCTCCTGGGACCCAGGTGCCAGGTAAATTTGATCTAACCTAATTTAATGGTGTTGGAAAGTCGAAATACGTACAATAAAAGAATAGATAGTAGTCTCGATAGACTTACAATGAAATGAGAACCGATTAGTGTTAGTTCGGTGGAAATGTATTTAATAGAAGGATAGATGGTACTTTCAATATTATTGGAAAGTTGAAATACATTTAATAAACGAATAGATAGTAAATACAATAAAACGAAATGTAGCCTGAATATATGAATATTCAATAGATAGTAATCTCAATAGACTTTCAATGAAACGTGAACCGATTAGGGTTATTCATGTTGTCAGCCGTACTTGCTGTAGAATTCATGTTGTGTTGTCGTATTAAGGTTTTTAATATAGGGTTATTGAAATTTTGTACTTCCTTAATATAATTTTATTTATATTGCGACTAGATTAGGGTTAGTTTGGCGGAAATACATTTAATAGAAGGATAGATGGTACTTTCAATATTGTAGGACAGTCGAAATACATTTGATAAAAGGATAGATAGTACTCTTTATAGACACAAAGAAATGAGAACCGATTAAGGTTGGGTTTTGAAAGTTCGGCAGAGAAAACAATATTTGCTTCCTTAATGAAAGTAGTGCATTCCGAGTCTCTACAAAAGTATACTGTAATTAACTTGTCATGAGATTCCTGTGACCTAATTCAACACTCCGAAATGTTTCATACACCCTATAATTTAATACAGTTGGAACATCAAATTACAGTTAATAAAAGCACAATTAAAAGGACATTACTCTTGTTGGATGTAAACACGAAATAAAACTATACTTGTGTAAATAATGCACAAGGAGTTACTTTATTACCTTCAATAATTGCCCTAATTCCTTTCATTCCAGGCTTGGAAATTTTAAAATGAAACTTCTCTTGCGATTCAAATCGATGCATTAAAAATCCAAACATATTCAGTTACTTCAAAAACTAAACGATGTATCTTGAGAAATTAAGGTATGGAATCAATAAATTCAATAAAACAAATTAAGGATTTCTGCAACAAGTAAGGTTGTTGTTTCTAATTTGTGTATGGAATCAATTTCATATTTTAGAAAATGACGTGAAAAATTCGAATTGATAGTGTATTTTGGCTTTTTTTTTTAATTTCTAAACAGTGGGGTCTGGGGCTCAGCAGCCCCATAAATATTCCCGCGCTTATTAACATGCAAATAGCTTTATAATTGTGGCTTTAACCCAGATATGCCTATATGTAGGACTATTGTCAGCGCCATCTATCATTTTTTTTTATCCGAAGTACGTTTAGTGATTGTTCATTGACAGAAAAACGAAAAATAATCTTTCTGTGTTTTTAGATCTTAACCCTTTCACTACGGGAGTCGTCAATAAGCGACTTGGTAATTCTGTCTTGTACTTCGGCAATCGTCGATAGACAATTTAGAGTTTTAATTCTAAGAGAAAAAAAAATTATTACATGTTTTACCAATTTGCAAAATATGACCCCTATGGGAGCGAAGCGGGGGTTAAGAAAATATTTTAATAAGCTTGATTTTGACAAAAAGCTGGCGTTGTAATCGTGTATAATTTTGCCCGAAGTTAAAGGGTTAATCACTTGAATTAGAGAAATACATCATTTACTTTATTTTCATTTAAATTTCGAGCTAATGAAAATGGAATTTTTTATCAAGAATACAACTTTATTTTAGAAACATTTTAGAAAACAATATTCTCAAGCAGGATTTTGGAACAAACATTAGTTGGTTAGAATCTTTTCACTCAAACATCTACTTCAAATAATTCAGTTTACACAAATTTTCAATTTGGAATGAATTCTACGAACGCTACAAATATTCAACCGAATTTTCTCAATCATTTCCCAGTCCCTCGCCATGACGGTGGTGCAGTTGTTCGAGACCCAGCCGCCGAACCACTCGCAGTGGAACAAGAGGGACGTCGGCGTCCTCTGCTTCGTCAAGGACAACCAAAAGAAGAACTACTTCTTCCGCGTGTACTGCACCAAACGGAACAAGATGATCTGGGAGCAGGAGATGTACAACAACATGGACTACGTCGCCCCCCAGGCGTACCTGCACACCTTCGAGGGAGACGTACGTATATCTCCTTGTGGTAGAGAGTAAAGGGTGTCACGTTTTTTTTTAAATTATGTATCGGTGTTAGGATTGCATGGTGTGCTTTAATTTCGCTAACGAGGACGAGGCTAGGGAGATGAAGACCGTCGTCGACTCTAAGATCATTGCGAAGCGCAAACGAGAAGGTAATTTCTGTGTTTAATTATGGATTGCACGCCGTTTGATTATAGCTTTCGCCGCACATGTTCTCTCGTGTAATTGTGTCTGTGTAGATTGAATGACTCGCGTGCATGGTTGCGTATTGGTAAATTCGGTGATGTGTATAAATAAGTCATGTCTTGATTGTTTTTTTTTTTCGAAGTTAACATAAGCTAGGGCAGATTTAAACTCTAATAAAATAGTTTGATAGTGACATGACTTTCTAATTTACAATAGTCCATTGCAAATTGAAGAGTGGTTTTTGTAAGTCGTCTCTATACATGTGATTTTGAAGTTTAAATTCATTGAGGTTATGAACATTGGACAAGTGTCGATACTTTTTGGATTTTGAACCCAAATTTAAATTAAAAATAGTTTGCATTTCCTATATGAGATAAAACAGTTGGGAGTTTTCACAGCATCATCATGCCAAATACATTTTGAGTAATTTTGGAAAGTTTCAGGTCGATAGCAATTGTTTTTATATTTTTTTCGCGTCGACAAAATTCCAACAATTTTTCACAATTTCATCCTATATGTACATCAAATTATCTTTAAATTTTAAAAATGGATGTTTACGGATTTTCACAGCATCATCATGACAAATGCATTTTGAGTAATTTTGGAAAGTTTCAAGTCGATGGCAATTGTTTTTATATTTTTTTCGCCTCGACAAAATTCCAACAATTTTTCACAATTTCATCCTCCATTTACATCAAATTATCTTTAAATTTTAGAAAAGGATGTCACATCATCATCATGCCAAATGTATTTTGAGTAATTTTGGAAAGTTTCAAGTCGATAGCAATTGTTTTTATATTTTTTTCGTCTCGCCAAAATTCCAACAATTTTTCACAATTTCATCCTCCATTTACCTCAAATTATCTTTAAATTTTAAAAAAGGATGTTAACGGATTTTCACAGCATCATCATGACAAATGCATTTTGAGTAATTTTGGAAAGTTTCAAGTCGATAGCAAATGTTTTTATATTTTTTTCGTCTCGCCAAAATTCCATCAATTTTTCACATTTCATCCTCCATTTACATCAAATTATCTTTAAATTTTAGAAAAGGATTTTAACATCTTTTCCCAGTATCATCATGCCAAATGCATTTTGAGTAATTTTGGAAAGTTTGAAGTCGATAGCAATTGTTTTTATAATTTTTTTTTGTCTCGCAAAAATTCCAAAAAAATTCACAATTTAATTCTCTACTTACATCAAATTATCTTTAAATTTTAGGAAATGATGTTAACAGATTTTTACAGTACCATCATGCCAAATGCATTTTGAGTAATTTTGGAAAGTTTCAAGTTGGTAGCAATTTTTTTGAAATATTTTTTTCGTCTCGCAAAAATTCCAAAAAAATTTACAATTTCATCCTCTACTTACATCAAGTTATCTTTCAATTTTAGAAAAGGATGTCAACAACTTTTCACAGCATCATTATGCCAAATGCACTTTGCAATTTTGAAAAGTTTCAACGCGATAGAAATTATTTTTATATTTTTTTTTCGTCTCGCAAAAATTCCAAAGAAATTTCACAATTTCATCCCCTAATTACATCAAATTATCTTTAAATTTTAGAAAAGGGATGTTAACAGATTTTCCAAATACCATCTTTGCAAATGCATTTCGTGTAATTCTGAGAAGTTTCAAGTCTAAATTCTGCTATTTTTTCAGCGTTTTAAAATCGAAAAAGCGTTGATTATTCAAAACCAGAAACAAATGCAGAGTTCAAACTTTCACGGAATCGCTAATCAATGATACGGTTTTAACAGACAAAACTTATTATATGCCCATTAATCACCTAGTTCTTCAGATAATCGCCATCAAACCCAAAATTTACAATTTTCAACTCTCCAAAGTTAAAAAAATATTTATTTTTCAAAAACTGACTTAAATACAGACTTCCAACTTTAACAGCATTATTGGAGAATAATTGGGCTTTGGTATTCTAAAAAAATCAAACCATGATGATTTTTTTAGTTTTCCAGATAATTCAAATCTAACGCTAAAATTGCCATTTTTAAAAAGTAGCCATTTTTCAAAAACTGACTTAAATACAGATTTCCAACTTTAACAGCAATATTGTGGAATAATTGGCCTTTGATATTCTAAGAAAATCAAACCATGTTGATTATTTAGTTTTCTAGATAATTAAAATCAAACGCAAAAATTGCCATTTTTAAGGCTCAAAAATCGAAAAAGTAGTCATTTTTCAAAAACTGACTTAAATACAGATTTCCAACTTTACCAGCAATATTGTGGAATAATTGGCCTTTGATATTCTAAGAAAATCAAACCATGTTGATTATTTAGTTTTCTAGATAATTAAAATCAAACGCAAAAATTGCCGTTTTTAAGGCTCGAAAATCGAAAAAGTAGTCATTTTTCAAAAACTGAGTTAAATACAGATTTCCAACTTTAACAGCATTATTGAGGAATAATTGGGCTTTACTATTCCAAAAAGGGGTATTTTCTGATGAATGCACTGTTGATCGTGAACAAGTTCATCCAGCGGTCGCCATTTTTCCAATCATACAAATTAGACCGATTGGTGTTGGAATTAAGCGTTGAAGTTGAAGAAGTCATGGAGTTTGTCAAAGTCTTATAATAAAAATATAATTTATCATTTCACTGAAATTGGGAATATGCACGATAAATAAGAAAGTAAATGCTTTTGTGTAAATAGCTTAATTCAAATTATATTAAAAGTACACAAAGCACTGCAATCAGAATGGACGAGGTAGCGTTCATTGAATACCAACATTCAGCGTAAATGAAAATAAACCTGTCGACAGTTGAAAATTAGCCCCGACTCCAAGGCCAATTTACAATAGTCCCTTCCAAATTGAATGATTGTTCTAAAACGATATTCTTCACTTCAGACTTAGAGGTTATGAATGTTGGACAAGTGTCGATACTTTTTGGATTTTGTACCCAAATTTAAATTCATTGGAGGTTATGAACATTGGACAAGTGTCAATATTTTTTGGATTTTGACCCAAATTTAAATTAAAATTTTTTTTTTGGTAGATTGGCAATATTGCCAATATCTATTTAAAAAAATTTTTTTTTCTTTATACAGTAAACTATTACATTGCTTACAAAGACCATTTTTTTCCAACTTGGAATGGATTATAGTACAAGTTAACTGTTAGTTTGACACAGCCATTGTAAAGCTTAAAACTATAGTCTTTAGGATTTATCAAAGATCCTTGAAACTACAATAACCAACTGAACAATCTGTTGTTTGATGTCAAATTTACTAATTATTAGTATCAAACTAACATTTTAGAGATAAGCACCGTTTGTTACACACGATAGTGACCAGATGGTCGCAGCACTTGGACCATTCGTTGGTCCTTTGTTACACACAGTAATACATTAGTTTATACAGCGAAGTGCTAAATAAAGTCATTGTTGTTATTATTATAGTTGTTTGTTTGGTTTGTCGATTGCAGGGAGGAAAGCGAGGAGCCAGACGATGAACAGCGGCGAGGTGCAGTTGCGCAACGTGCAAAACAACTCGCACATAGTGCCGAAGTACACGGACCCGGCGACGAAAAAGGCGAAGCGCAAGAGGAACATCACGAAGGCCGACATCGGGAACCCGCTGCAGTTCAGGCACATCACGCACGTCGGCTGGCACCCGGACAAGGGGTTCGACGTGAACAGCGAGGACGCCGCGCTCAACGATTTCTTCCAAAAAGTGGGTTTAATTGTAATAATAGTTTAACCGCTTAATGCTAAAAAAAACTGAATAATTCTCGCTCACCCGGTTTCGAATTTGGTTTTCATGGAGGAATTCAGCCGACTGTATGCGTTGAATAGTTCCTTACAACTCCCATGAAATTACACGAACATTTATTTGTATCCCTTCGTAATAAGTCCAATTTTTTTTTTTTTTGTTCGGCGTTACCCCTGACCTTGGTTCTATGACCATCATCATAGATATATATGTATAAGTTATAAATTAAATGAATAAATGAACAATGAAAGACATATACAACAACTACAGACCCGAACGAATACTTCTCGACAGAAAAGTCTGTGGCAATCGAACCCACACAGCCACGGTGCAGCCGGCACAAACGCTCGCCTGTACCCACTACACCAACGGGCCGCCCCAAGTCCAATTTGATATTTTAAATAGTGCATTAAGCGGTTAACAAAATAACTGAACAAGATTTATATACGGATGTAATAAGCAAACGCTCGCGTTAGAAATGTTAATGTTGTAAATTTTTAGGCTGGTGTTTCCGAGAGCCAACTGAAAGACAGGGAAACCCGGCAGTTCATCTACGACTTTATAGCCGCCAACGGGGGCAGAGACGCCGTTTTGGAGCACGAGTCCAACACGAAAAAGCCGCCCCCGCCCTCGATACCGACGCCGGCGCCGGGCCCGCCCGTGCCTCCCAGAGGTGCGCCCAGATCTACACACAATGTAAGTTACTGTAGTCTATTCATTCTACAAATAGAGTTGTAAAAACGCCCACAATGTTCTGCGCAAAGGTCTGACTTACACTATCTAAATTTGTTTAAACGCAAATCGTGGCGCCATCTCTTAGGAAAAGTACAAACTGTAAAAGTTTAACTTTGATCAAATTGTTACGGAAATCGAATAGTGGTTAATTTAAAATATGATGGAAGACGGTTATAACGCGCATTCGGATGTACCCCATTTAGCCGTATGTTCGGCGCAAAAGTCCGACTTACACTATGCAAATTTATTTAAACGCAAATAGTGGCGCCATCTCTTACGAAAAGTACAAACTGTAAAAGTTAAACTTTGATCAAATTGTTACGGAAATCGAATAGTGGTTAATTTGAAATATGATGGAAGACGGTTATAACGCGCATTCGGATGTACCCCATTTAATCGTGACCACCCTATATTGTTATACATGGATGGATTTGGTATTTGACATTCTTTAATTCTGTGCTAACAAAAACTTCCTTATTTACAAAGGTAATGAGGGGTAGGTAAATTTTGCATTTCCTCAAAATCTGAATACACCAAAATTATTTTGAACGTGCAGTAATTTTCAGTCGAGTTATGAATTTTTTAAAAAATTATTTTTTTATTTCAAGCGAAAAAAAAAATAGAAATTAATATCGAGAAAAAAAATCTACAAAAATTCAATTCACTTCACAAGACGTCGATCTTTCAAAATAATTTTGGTTTTTGAACGTGCAGTAATTTTCAGTCGAGTTATGAATTTTTAAAAAAATTATTCTTTATTTCAAGCGAAAAAAAATATAAATTAATATGAAACGTTTAAAAAAAATTCTACAAAAATTCAATTCACTTCACAAGACGTCGACCTTTTTTCTATCTTTTTCGCTTGAAATAAAAAATAATTTTTTTTAAAAATAATTTTTTTTTTAAATAATTTTTTTAAAAATTCATCTCGACTGAAAATTACTGCACATTCAAAAATCGAGGTCTTATGAAGTGATTTGATTTTTTGTAGAATTTTTTTTAAACGTTTCATATTAATTTTTATTTATTTTCGCTTGAAATAAAATATAAATTTTCAAAAATTCATAACTCGATTGAAAATTGCTGCACATTCAAAAACCAAAATTATTTTGAAAAATCGACGTCTTGTGAAGTGAATTGAATTTTTATATAATTTTTTTTAAACGTTTCATATTAATTTTTATTTTTTTTCGGTTGAAATAAAAAATAAATTTTCAAAAATTCATAACTCGACTGAAAATTACTGCACGTTCAAAAAAGAAAATTATTTTGAAAGATCGACGTCTTGTGAAGTGAATTGAATTTTTGTAGATTTTTTTTAAACGTTTCATATTAATTTTTATTTTTTTTCGGTTGAAATAAAAAATAAATTTTCAAAAATTCATAACTCGATTGAAAATTGCTGCACGTTCAAAAACCAAAATTATTTTGAAAGATCGACGTCTTGTGAAGTGAATTGAATTTTTGTAGAATTTTTTTTAAACGTTTCATATTAATTTTTATTTTTTTTTTCGCTTGAAATAAAAAATAAATTTTCAAAAATTCATAACTCGACTGAAAATTGCTGCACGTTCAAAAACCAAAATTATTTTGAAAGATCGACGTCTTGTGAAGTGAATTGAATTTTTGTAGAATTTTTTTTAAACATTTCATATTAATTTTTATTTTTTTAAATGAAAAATAAATTTTCAAAAATTCATAACTCGACTGAAAATTGCTGCACGTTCAAAAACCAAAATTATTTTGAAAGATTGAGGTCTTATGAAGTGATTTGAATTTTTGTAGAATTTTTTAAAACGTTTTTTGCGCTTGAAATAGAAAATAAATTTTCAAAAATTCATGACTCGACTGAAAATTGCTGCACGTTCAAAAACCAAAATTATTTTGAAAGATCAACGCCCTGTGAAGTGAATTGAATTTTTGTAGAATTTTTTTTAAACGATTCATATTAATTTTTATTTTTTTTCGCTTGAAATAAAAAATAAATTTTCAAAAATTCATAACTCGACTGAAAATTACTGCACGTTTAAAAACCAAAATTATTTTGAAAGATCGACGTCTTGTGAAGTGAATTGAATTTTTGTAGAATTTTTTTTAAACGTTTCATATTAATTTTTTTTTTTCGCTTGAAATAAAAAATAAATTTTCAAAAATTCATAAATCGATCGAAAATTGCTGCACGTTCAAAAACCAAAATTATTTTGAAAGATCGACGCCTTGTGAAGTGAATTGAATTTTTGTAGAATTTTTTTAAACGTTTCATATTAATTTCTATTTTTTTTCGCTTGAAATAAAAAATACATTTTCAAAAATTCATAACTCGACTGAAAATTACTGCACGTTCAAAAACCAAAATTATTTTGAAAGATCGACGTCTTGTGAAGTGAATTGAATTTTTGTAGAATTTTTTTTAAACGTTTCATATTAATTTTTATTTTTTTTCGCTTGTAATAAAAAATAAATTTTCAAAAATTCATAACTCGACTGAAAATTACTGCGCGTTCAAAAACCAAAATTATTTTGAAAGATCGACCTCTTGTGAAGCGAATTGAATTTTTGTAGATTTTTTTTTAAACGTTTCATATTAATTTTTATTTTTTTTCCCGGATTTCCCGGCCGGGAAGAATGACGCATTGGCGATTGTGGGCGTTTTTACGACTCCATCTGTTGAATGAATAGACTCTAATTTTCCATATTTTTCAGAGAGCAGCGCCACCTCCTCCGACAACTGTGCAAGCTCCGCCACCGAGACCTCCACCAACGACGCCACGAGGTACAGTTTTTCTTTCAACATCGTGAATTACGAATTACCAAAACTAATGCTGAAAATTCGATGCCACAAGCGGGTATAATCATTATTACGATTAAGTAAAATGTTGCCCCTTTTTTTTAGTTATCCACAATGTTCCGGTACCGCCACCGCCGTCAGGAAACGCCCCACCACCCCCGCCGCCTCCTCCTCCTCCGCCCGTGGATATTCCCATGTCTCCTCCGATGCCCACTGCTCCGGTGTTTTCGACCGAAGAACCCGTACCGCTACGAATCGACACCCGGACCGCTTTGATGCAAAGCATTCGAGGGGGCAAAACACTGAAGGTTGGTACAGTTTCTCCGACTCGATTACGCTTTTGTGGTTTATTTTCAATTTAAATCATATTTGAAATGTACATCGAAACGCCAAAATTATGAAAGAGGGAAAAATTATACATCAAATTTAAAAACTCAGTTTACTCAAAAACTAAAGAGATTTCGAAAAAAACTTATTCTTTATAAGTTGTTCATTTTGGCATTTTCTACAATAGAGGGCGTTAGTGATGCGGCCGATATGACGTCATCGAAATTTTTGTAAATACAATATCTATGTTTTGATTTGAATCATGCGCACTTTTCTATAAAAAAAATCTAGATGGCGTCGTCAGTGATGCGACCGATAAAACGTCATCGAAATTTTTTTAAATTTTTGATTTGGCTCTTGATCTGTTCATTCTGCTTACAAAAATATAATGCAATTATGTTTACGTTCAGAAAACGAGTGAAATAAAATGTTTTCGGTATCAATATTACTTGAAGATGTGCTGTTAAACAAAAAACACAAAGTGCATTATGGAATTTTTCAAATGATAAAAAATCTAAAATCGACCTGTTCGAGGTTTTTTCATGATAATCGTTAATAAATTTATTCCGGACTGCATAATCATTTTTTTTTGCATTTAAATATAGTGTTTTATTCAGTGTTAATAATTTTAAATGTTTTTGTTTTCTCTTGATAATCTTGCCAACATTCTTTTGGTTCTTTAGCCTGTAGAAGTTGATAAGAAAGTCGACGACGCACGTGGGAATCTACTCAGTGATATACGGAAGGGGTACCAGTTGAAACCAGCAAATGTAAGACTACAATTATCAATACTTCTTAACCAAGATGTTCATTGTGGTTGAACTATTTTCGATTTTTCAGGAAAGAGAAGTGAAACCGATCAGCCCGGCGGAGGACCAGAACCACTCGGGAGATCTGGCCGCCGCGCTGGGGAGGGCGCTGGCTGAGAGGAACCGCTTCATCCACCCAGACGAGGACGAGGATTCCGATTCGTCGGACTCGAACGACGACGAGTGGGACGCCTGATTTCTGTCGGCCCCGCTCTTAACCGATAATGAGATATTTATTTTAAACGGCTGTAGTATTTCAACTCGAATTATTTAATATACAATTAAACCTTATCTAATCTGATAACCGAGTGTGTGTGTGTGCGTGTGATTATCACTCCTTGCAAAAATGTCCCAGGATTTAGATTTCGGTGCCAAATCGGTGCAGAGGGCGCACATGCTGAAGAAGGAATACATCAGTGCTCCTTTTAATTTTATCCATGTTGGACACATTGGATTAGACAGGGTAAGTTCTTGCAGATAGATACGGTGATAAAGGGATGTCGGGCAAACAAGACTTGTTAATCAGTAATGAGCAACTACTGACGTTAACACTTTTGCTGCCGTAGACGCATCCCGGCTGAAATCAAAACTTCAGACTTGAACTGAAGTAAAGAAAACTGCACGCGGCGATTTGTAAAATTGTAAAAAATTAGTTTCAAAATAATAACCCGTTTCTGACATCCATTGATGTATCACAGCTGTGAACAAAATGGCAACTCCACAAACTGGATATGAAGTAAAGAAAACTGCACGCGGCGATTTGAAAAATTGTAAAAAAATAATTTCAACTAGAATTAGCTTCAAAACTTCAAAATACTTTCAAAATAAACCTGTTTCTGACATCCATCCACAAAAATTGATATATCACAGCTGTGAACAAAATGACAACGCTACAAACCTAAATTGAAGTAAAAAAAACTGCACACCGCGATTTGAAAAATTGTAAAAAAATCATTTCAACTAGAATTAGTTTCAAAATTTCAAAATAAACCTGTTTCTGACATCCACCCTCAAAAATTAAAATACCACAGCTATGAGCAAAATGGCAACTCTGCAAATTAGAATTGAAGTAAAGAAAACTACACGATAAAGAATAACTTTTCATTATTCATAAATGTCAGTTTCATCGGATTCTAGAAAACCCTCGATGTACATTTAAAATATCTACAACAAGGTAGAAATTCTAACAATATTTCATCTTTTTAGCTCGACTATAATAATAACAACACTGATAAGGTAATCAGTATATCTCGTTTGATAATAAAGATTGTGATCACTGAGAATTTTAGCGTGACAAAACAAGGAGTGTAGAGGATTTTCAATTCAATAACAGTAATCAAAGTGACGACAGGATGGAGAAAAGGACGGCCAAGCCTGACGTGACTACGAAAAGAATGCATTATTCAAAATCGTATCCGAGATTCAAGCTAACGAAGGACGATATCAGTGAGCCGTTTGACTTCATGCACATATCCCACGTCGGTTTGGATGATATTTTTGGGGACGAAAACGTGAAGGCTGAAACGATTAAAGTGATCATGAAGGAGGTCAGTTGAATATTTCTTTATATTACCCTAGGAATAATTATTTTGTAAGCAATGCTAACAAAGATTAATGAATACTATATTTTGAGAAATTTGATGAGTCGTTTAAATATACCATCCAGTAACAGGAAATAAAAAAATATTTAAGTTACAAAATTACTCAATATTTGCAATGGAACTACAAAACACTTTGTTTTAATACCCTTCAGTTTTTTTGTCTCTTGTTTTTCAATATGAGCAACTAGATTTGGTGACTAGTAACTTTTGTGTTGTGACTCAAATTCTACAGAATATCTGTTATGGCATAAAATGGGTTTTGTTTGATTCTCGACGTCTGATGTTCAATAAAAATTGCTTGTGTGCATTTTTCATTTATTTTGATAGAGACTACCGTGGGGTGATTAGGCTATTTTGGAAATTGTTGAATAAGATCGGCATCAATAAATAGTATTGGCTTAATTCTAACCCGAAAACCTGAGGATGTTATTTTCATGTGAAACGCAAGACCCTTAAAAAAAGACATATGTTTAGGTTCTTGTGATTAGCAAACCTCACGTTACGATGGCCCTCCTCGGCATGTAATCCTAATGTATTTGATATAAAACGGCCTCATGCTGACATCGAAGTAAAAAAAAATATATATTCTCAATATTTACATCCAGAATATCTACTTTTGTGTTAAAAGCCATAGAATTTGATCTATAATACCAATTCACTTCAAAACTCACATACATACGTGAGATCATGGAGTTCATAATTTTTTTGGGGGGGGGGGGGGGGGGGGGGGAAGAGGGAAATGTTAAATTATCATTTTGTTTCATGTTTTGAGGCGGGAGTAACCCTGAGTCAGCTTGAAGATCCGGGAACTAGAAAATTCATCATCGATTTCTTCAAAACGCATAGGAAATCCCTCATAGAGGAACAGGAAAAATTGCAGCCATTCGTAACGAAATGTTGAGTTTTATTTTAAACAATAAAATTTACTCTGAGATTTTCAGGAGCGTTCAAAGCCTGGTGTTTCGGCGAGTGTCCGAGTCAGCGGAAACCCTTCTATTAATAGAGAAGAGAGACCTAGGTTAACGCGCCATTTATCTTTTATTGATCAAAATTTTGTAAGTTCTGGTTGTAGAACTATATTATACTAGTATATTATAAATAACCTGCAAAAATTTGCGTTGTTTGGCATGGCTAATATTTACCAGACAAAACTTTGGCCGATTTAGGTGTTCGATAAAAAACGCCCAACGCCATAACTCTGTTATTTATTGACCGATTTGAATGAACTAAAAAATAAAGTCAATGACCGTTTAAATACTATAAAATGACGGTAATTATATATTTTTTCAAAATCAACTTCATTGCCAAATGATAGTCAACTTTAAATTTTTAAATGGCTGCATATACTTTTCTAATTTTATAATATTAGACATTGTTTTTCTGAATCCAATTATGCCCGTTATGTTGGTTGTAAGTTAATATTTATGCCAGAAAAAGATAATAATAAATCTTGTTCACATGATTTTTTTGGTAATAAATGTAGTGTGCCTTGAAAAAAATTCGAATCGACAAATGTCATTTATTGTATAAGTAATGTCAACCATTTGTTATCAGTGTGTGTTTCGGACATAATCATGAATAATAGCGAATTAACGGACATGTTGCAAATTTATTTTCTATGTAATAAAAATCGAAGAGCTGCGGCATAAATTTATCATCTACGGTTTCCAGAGCGGCGAATACCAGAGAAGGTAAGAAGGAAATTTGAGACGATATAGAGCCTTTAAAAAGTTGAAGACAGTGGATCGACAATTTCGTGCACTTGCAGAGTTAGTGTTTACAATAATGACAGAACATCTAAATCGCAAGTGAATATTAATTGCACTACTTATTCTATTCTACATTAAATTGTAACATTGGTCCTTATTATTCATATTTGACACAACCTTACAACAAATGACATTTGTCACTTTTTTCCAAGGCACGCTAATTATAATTTTTAAAAAATACAATTTTAAATGGAAGATTTATTTTAATTTTTTTCTGTCAAAATATTGAACGAAAATCAACATATTGGGCATTATTGGATTCAGAAAAATAATGTCGAATGTAAAAAATAAACAGTATATGCTGTCATTTAAAATTTTTAAGTTGATGTCATTTGTTAGTTAAATAATTAAACACAGTTATATTCCTTACTTCACTCATTTATTTATAACACTAAATGTACATTTCGAACACATTTAGTGTTATAAATAAACGAGTGAAGTAAGGAATATAACTGTGTTTAATTATTTAATTATGCAACTTCACATAACTCACAAATACATAATAATCATTTGTTAGTATTTAAACCACCAATGACTTTTGGTGTTTAGTTCATTCATATCGGTCAATAAATAACAGAATTATGGCGTTGGGCGTTTTTTTATCGAACACACAGTGTGTTTATAATTATATTAAACATATAATTGTTTTTCTTACTTGATGTAATTATGATTTCAGAACAGAGCAACCGACATCAAACCAGTTCCGCCGAAAAAACCTCCGCGTTTGAGCATAAGGAAGCTGCAGAACAATCATGAGCAGTTGTAACGAATAGAATACATTTTTATTAATTTCTTATTTGTGAGGAGGTAATTGCAAAACACAATGCCCAGAGATTACAACGTTTCTATTTTCATGATAATTGTTATACAGGGTGTCCGGATTTCGTAGGGACAACATTGGCACTTTTGCATTTGAAGAGATAGAGAGATTGTCAAATTAGCAAAAAGGTGCAGGTTCGAGGGCTCGTTGAGAATCCACCCCCAAATCCCACTTGTCATGGCCTCCACAATAAAAATTAAAAGAAAATCTGAAATTCAAGAAATTGGGAGATTTTGTTTTAATTTTAATTTTGAACAAGTGAGCCATGACAAGGGTGGATTCTCAACGAGCCCTCGAACCTGCACCTTTTTGCTAATTTGACCATCTCTCTATCTCTTCAAATGCAGAAGTTGTCCATGTTGCCCCTACGAAATCCGGGCATCCGGTATATTTAAGGTTTCGCAAAAAAAAAAAAAATTATTGCAAAAACAGCTGAATTTGATTTATAAATTGTAATGATTTCTTGTTAAACTTCGATATTATATAATAATAAATTTATTGTACTTAATACATAATGGCCACCAGCCTTTCAGTCAATGATATTAAATATTTATAGTGTTTTTGATAATTTTTGTTGTTTTTTTTTAACATGCTACGTCAGCATTGAGACATCCATTTTGCTGATATTTTCCTTGCACCCAATGCCTTAATTAAATGATTCGAAAAACTCACAACGCTAACTACCGCCATCTCATCTCTAGCGTCGGCACCTGTGCAGGTTATTAAACAGCACTGATGAAGACGAAAATAGTCCAAAACCGGTCTGTATTTTGGCGCAGTTGGGAGGCGATAATTAATGCTCTTGAATATTCTGCCCGATTTGATGATAATCTAAAATCAAAACATGAGCTAGCTGGCCATATGGAGGCCAAAAAAAAAAAAACGAGCAGCATCGAAGTTTTCCGAAATCGATTCGGCTTCAACTTATCGACGTTTTAGAGAAATTTTACCCACAGATTAGCGACCTGTAAACTTAGGTGTATTTGGATTGTCTGAAGATTATTTTCACCTGGCGCACGTGGTGGGTGGTTTTGGAGTAATCACCCGGTATATATAAATAACTTTTGTGTTTTTGAATGTTTTTTTGCATTTTGGGCAAAAATTACTTCTATTAAAAGTTGTAGAGCGAAAAATTTCCAATCGATATGGGTGATTTGTATCTTCCTATAATTCTCTGTCTTTCTGCTAGAGGGCGCGGAAAATGAAGTATACATATGATTTAATTTTTTTGCACTTAAAGAAGAAACTATGCATTTTCTGGAAAAATTACAATAGACCAAAGTTGTAGAGCGAAAAATTTCCAATCGATATAGGTTATTTGAATTTTCCTATAATTCTCTATTTTTCCGCTAGAGGGCGCGGAAAATGAAGTATACATATGATTTAATTTTCTTGCACTTAGAGCCGAAACTATGCATTTTCTGGAAAAATTACAAGAGACCAAAGTTCTAGAGCGGAAAATTTCCAATCAATATGGGTTATTTGATTTTTCCTATAATCCTCTGTTTTTCCGCTAGAGGGCGCGAAAAATGAAGTATATATATGATTTAATTTTCTTTCACTTAGAGCCGAAACTATGCATTTTCTGGAAAAATTACAAGAGACCAAAGTTGTAGAGCGGAAAATTTCCAATCGATATAGGTTATTTGAATTTTCCCATAATTTTCTGTTTTTCCGCTAGAGGGCGCGGAAAATGAATTATATATATGATTTAATTTTCTTTCACTTAGAGCCGAAACTATGCATTTTCTGGAAAAATTACAAGAGACCAAAGTTGTAGAGCGGAATAATTTTAATGAAAAATTTGAAGAAAAAAAAATGCATATAAGGTTATATTGTGCGCTCTGGCGGGCAACGCACGCATTATTGGAAAAGTCGAAAGACTTATATCGATCGGAAATTTTCCGCTCTACAATTCTGGTCTCTTATAATTTTTCCAGAAGAAGCGTATTTTGGCTGAAAATCAAAAAATCAGCAGGATGTCACAATTTGCGAATAAATGATTGAATTTTTTGTTTATTTAAATTGTTTAGCTAGGTGGCCTTGATCCATGTTTTAATGTGTTTTACTGTAATGTCGGTTTTATTCATAATTTTAAGTTTTATTTATACATATATTTAATTATTATTATTATGAAATGATTAACGTTACATCAAATTTACATTAACATAAATAAATTACCCAATAGTTGGAAAGTAATGCCATTTAAACAATTCAAAAGGGTAGTAACAAATTTGTTATTAAAGAATGCATTTTACTCCTTTGATGAATTTTTAAATATGGATGTTGTTGATACCGTTTGAGTGGTCCTCTAGTGTGATATTGATTTTAAACGTTTTAAGATGTATATCCGTAATTTAGATTTAGTTTTTAATATTATTTTTAATCATTGTTTTTGTTCCGTCTTATTTTTGCGGCAGATTTTTAAATTTATTTATTAGTTTTATCTCTAGGTTAAGTTTTTACGAGTATTTTATTTGTCAATTTTATAATATATTATTATCTCTAGACTTAGACTTATTACTTACTATCTGTAGATTCGTTTGTAACTGACGAGTATAAACTTATTACAAGTATGAACACGAATAAACTATATTACATTACATTACAATAATTGAAGAGAATGCCAAAATGAACGATTTATATTTTTTTATAAATATGAAAAATAATTAATTTTGTAGATTTACGAACAACGCTATATTTCGACTTTATTAAATATTCAGCACTACGATTACTTCGCTGTTATCTTATCAGGTAATTATCGTTGAAATCATAACTCTCATTGCTTGAGAAATATGGCAGCGGAACGGGAGTATATTTTTAGGAAGTCTAAATTACTTTCGGAGGATGAAAACGGAAGAATCCACACTATTTTAGGACCTAGGAAAGAGGTAAGAAGTTCAAACAAATATTTTCATGTTTCATCCAAGGAAACTAATGTTGGGTTTGTCTTGCACAATTCTTGCAAATCTACAACAAATTATCTATGCTGAAATCTAGATCAAACTATGGCAACATCTAGCTCACGTGGTTCAAAAGTATTTAATTCTAAAAAAAAAAAGTTGCACTACAAGTAAATATTGTATTTGTTTATCTGTTTGTATGTTACACTGTAATCAGTCTGTGAAAAAGTTGACCCACGCTTCTCTGGACGTTTCTTGCATTGAATCTAGTTTATTCTGGTATTAACAAAGTCGTCTTCACGAGAAAGGAAAAGGTCGACTTGTTTTGATGAAGAATTTTCTTCGTTATTGATATCGGCCTCTGATACAGCAAAATTTGAATTGAAGCAACTCTCAGTACTTAGCCGTGTTCTTTGTTATTAACATTTGGCTACAATAATAGCAACATTTTAATTAAAATAACTCTGCCGCATATTATACAGTGCTTAGCCATGACCATCGCCCAAATTTTCGCCTCCGATCAAACAAGTTCTGTAAGCCGTGAGAGAATACTGTGTTTCATCAAGGACCACGCCACGAAATCTTTCTTCTTCTACATCTACTGCAACAGCACATTCAATCTCATTTGGAAGGAAAATTTAAAGAAGGATCTGGGCTACGTCCGCGACAACGATTTACACACCTTCAAAGTAGAAGTAAGTAAAGTCGCGACATAACAGTTCTAAAACTCCGTTTATTATTTTGTGATGCATCTTAAACCAGAACAAAAAAAAAACATATATGGATTGTTTGAATTGCTTTTTAATTAGGGATTGGACATCGGCATCAAATTCAAGAGTCGACCGGAAGGAGCGACGTTCGTTAAAGAAGTCCGCAGCAAGTTTTTGCTGATGGACATACACGGCGCCGCGCAATTGGAAGCCGAGCGGAAGAAGAAGAAGGAAAGAGTGAAGCCGACGAAGAGTCGGAATAAGAAAGGTTTGATGGAGTTCACTGTTGGAGATCCTCAAAATTTCAAGCACGTCACTCACATCTCTAGCATATTTCTGGACAAGGAAGATATCAGAGATGTATTTCTAAAGGTAATCTTTAAAAGAAAAAAAAGCTGTGTTTTCTCTTATTTCATATGTCATAGAGTAAAAAATATTTCTGGAGAAGAAAGATATCACAGATGTATTTCTGAAGGTAATCATAATAATAGAAAAAAAAGCGGTTTTTTGTGTTTCATATTTTGTAGAGTATAGAGATGCATTTCTAAAGGTAATCTCTGATAGAAAAAAAGCTGTGTTTTCTCTTATTACGTATTTCGTAGAGTAATAATGCTGTGTTTTATATTATCCATTTTTTTTTTTCTAGCAATTGTATATGTTTTAAACCTCAGCTATAAGATATATATGTATTTCTACAAGTAATAACTATTTCTAAGTTGTGAGTGGTGTCATTTCGATTCCAGATATTACATGTCGATTATTTTACCAAAATTAAATAAACAGTTTCATTTTAAAGCCATGTTGGCATTTTGAAGTTAATTCGAGCGTGGATTAATTTTTTACAATTTTTTTAAAACACCGAGTGCATTTTTTCTGCGATGGTTCGAGTTCTGAGTGGTGTCATTTCGATTTCAGATAATACATGTCGATTATTTTACCAAAATTAAATAAACAGGTTTATTATAAAGCCATTTTGACATTTTGAAGTTATTTCGAGCGTGGATTAATTTTTTGCAATTTTTTAAAACGCCGAGTGCATTTTTTTCTGCGACGGTTCGAGTTCTGAGTGGTGTCATTTCGATTCCAGATAATACATGTCGATAATTTTACCAAAATTAAATAAACAGGTTTATTATAAAGCCATTTTGACATTTTGAAGTTATTTCGAGCGTGGATTAATTTTTTACAATTTTTTAAAACGCCGAGTGCATTTTTTTCTGCGACGGTTCGAGTTCTGAGTGGTGTCATTTCGATTCCAGATAATACATGTCGATTATTTTACCAAAATTAAATAAACAGGTTTATTATAAAGCCATTTTGACATTTTGAAGTTATTTCGAGCGTGGATTAATTTTTTACAATTTTTTAAAACGCCGAGTGCATTTTTTTCTGCGACGGTTCGAGTTCTGAGTGGTGTCATTTCGATTCCAGATAATACATGTCGATTATTTTACCAAAAATTAAATAAACAGGTTCATTTTAAAGGCATTTTGACATTTTGAAGTTAATTCGAGCGTGGATTAATTTTTTACAATTTTTTGAAACGCCGAGTGCATTTTTTTCTGCGACGGTTCGAGTTCTGAGTGGTGTCATTTCGATTCCAGATAATACATGTCGATTATTTTACCAAAATTAAATAAACAGATTCATTTTAAAGGCATTTTGACATTTTGAAGTTAATTCGAGCGTGGATTAATTTTTTACAATTTTTTGAAACGCCGACTGCATTTTTTTCTGCGACGGTTCGAGTTCTGAGTGGTGTCATTTCGATTCCAGATAATACATGTCGATTATTTTACCAAAATTAAATAAACAGGTTTATTATAAAGCCATTTTGACATTTTGAAGTTATTTCGAGCGTGGATTAATTTTTTGCAATTTTTTAAAACGCCGAGTGCATTTTTTTCTGCGACGGTTCGAGTTCTGAGTGGTGTCATTTCGATTCCAGATAATACATGTCGATAATTTTACCAAAATTAAATAAACAGGTTTATTATAAAGCCATTTTGACATTTTGAAGTTATTTCGAGCGTGGATTAATTTTTTACAATTTTTTAAAACGCCGAGTGCATTTTTTTCTGCGACGGTTCGAGTTCTGAGTGGTGTCATTTCGATTCCAGATAATACATGTCGATAATTTTACCAAAATTAAATAAACAGGTTTATTATAAAGCCATTTTGACATTTTGAAGTTATTTCGAGCGTGGATTAATTTTTTACAATTTTTTAAAACGCCGAGTGCATTTTTTTCTGCGACGGTTCGAGTTCTGAGTGGTGTCATTTCGATTCCAGATAATACATGTCGATTATTTTACCAAAAATTAAATAAACAGGTTCATTTTAAAGGCATTTTGACATTTTGAAGTTAATTCGAGCGTGGATTAATTTTTTACAATTTTTTGAAACGCCGAGTGCATTTTTTTCTGCGACGGTTCGAGTTCTGAGTGGTGTCATTTCGATTCCAGATAATACATGTCGATTATTTTACCAAAATTAAATAAACAGATTCATTTTAAAGGCATTTTGACATTTTGAAGTTAATTCGAGCGTGGATTAATTTTTTACAATTTTTTGAAACGCCGACTGCATTTTTTTCTGCGACGGTTCGAGTTCTGAGTGGTGTCATTTCGATTCCAGATAATACATGTCGATTATTTTACCAAAATTAAATAAACAGGTTTATTATAAAGCCATTTTGACATTTTGAAGTTATTTCGAGCGTGGATTAATTTTTTGCAATTTTTTAAAACGCCGAGTGCATTTTTTTCTGCGACGGTTCGAGTTCTGAGTGGTGTCATTTCGATTCCAGATAATACATGTCGATAATTTTACCAAAATTAAATAAACAGGTTTATTATAAAGCCATTTTGACATTTTGAAGTTATTTCGAGCGTGGATTAATTTTTTACAATTTTTTAAAACGCCGAGTGCATTTTTTTCTGCGACGGTTCGAGTTCTGAGTGGTGTCATTTCGATTCCAGATAATACATGTCGATAATTTTACCAAAATTAAATAAACAGGTTTATTATAAAGCCATTTTGACATTTTGAAGTTATTTTGAGCGTGGATTAATTTTTTACAATTTTTTAAAACGCCGAGTGCATTTTTTTCTGCGACGGTTCGAGTTCTGAGTGGTGTCATTTCGATTCCAGATAATACATGTCGATTATTTTACCAAAAATTAAATAAACAGGTTCATTTTAAAGGCATTTTGACATTTTGAAGTTAATTCGAGCGTGGATTAATTTTTTACAATTTTTTGAAACGCCGAGTGCATTTTTTTCTGCGACGGTTCGAGTTCTGAGTGGTGTCATTTCGATTCCAGATAATACATGTCGATTATTTTACCAAAATTAAATAAACAGATTCATTTTAAAGGCATTTTGACATTTTGAAGTTAATTCGAGCGTGGATTAATTTTTTACAATTTTTTGAAACGCCGACTGCATTTTTTTCTGCGACGGTTCGAGTTCTGAGTGGTGTCATTTCGATTCCAGATAATACATGTCGATTATTTTACCAAAATTAAATAAACAGCTTAATTTTAAAGGCATTTTGACATTTTGAAGTTAATTTGAGCGTGGATTAATTTTTTTACAAATTTTTTAAAACGCTGAGAGCATTTTTTTTTTCTTAGTACGATTGTGTGATTACAAAAAAAAAAACATTTACAAAATTGTCTTCTTCAGGCCGGAATTGAAAAGGAGAAGTTGAACAGTAGACTGACGAAGCAACTATTGGAAGCTGTGATAGAAGCGGAGAAAAATTCTCACACCGATTCCACGGTACGTGCCCTATCAAGAAACAAGTCGCCAGTTGTGCTTCTATTGAAATCAATTTTCAGGTATCAGTTCCGGAAATTAAAATACTTGACGGGGAAACGAGGGCGAAGAAAAAAGCGCCTCCGCGCCCTCCTCCTCCCAAGTTGTATGCAACCGGTAGCACACCATCAGGAGGGGAACGTGTTGTTGCCCGAATCAAGAAAAGCGACGATTTTGATTCATCAGACGAGATCATCCTTAGCAGAACTGTAACAGAGAAGACTCGACATTCTTCAAACGAGACTGTCATTAGTGGAAGTGTAACAGAAAAGATTCAGACTGTTAATTTAAGTAAAAAACCTTCTCAAAATGAAATTGAAGGAAATCAGGAGAAGAATAATGCAGAAAGGCAAAATTCTGCCAATAATTTGTTTATTTCAAAACAATCAAAGGGTAATATTCCACGAGAAGAAATGTACATTAATAACATCCCACGCAAAGAAATTAATATTACTACTAACATCCCACGAGAAGAAATTAACATTACTAACTTCCCACGCAAAGAAATTAATATTACTACTAACATCCCACGAGAAGAAACGAACATTACTAACTTCCCTCGTAAAATAATGAATATTACTACTAACATCCCACGAGAAGAAATGGACGTCACTAACTTCCCACGTAAAGAAATGAATATTACTACTAACAAACCACGAGAAGAAATGAACGTTAATAACATCCCACAAGCTCCACCTATTGAGGATTTCTTCAATTCCTTGGACGGTGAGGATTCTCAGGATAAACCTGAAAAGACCTCGATGTTTGGTGTTGGCAGCATTATTGAACAGGGTAAGATGTTGAGACCAGTTGGAGAACTCAAAGTGCGACCTGTGGAGGTAACAATATGGATTCAAAATTGATTTTTAGATGTTTTTCAAAAATTCAATTTCAGGTGGAGAAACGGCTTGATAATTTGGCGGACATCATGAGGGATTTCATGTCCAAAATTAGGCCATCAATTGAAAATGATGATGATGTTGAAAGTGATGAAAATGAATGGAACTAAGTTTCAATATTTATTATGTCTGATGTAAAATATTATCTAGCCATCTTTGAGGATGCAATAAAAAAAAATTCTTATTTATTGATTCTTTAATTTTTTTTTTTCATAAAAGTAATAAAGACGAAAAATAGCCTGAATCACAGATTAGAATCACAGAATCTGTTTGTGACACTGCAACATTAAGTCTTACTAAGACTACAACTCATGGACAGGCTGAATATTCATCTATTCAGGCTATTTTTTGTCTTTATTATTTTTACTCAATAAATCTGCAATAAGAGAAGTTTTTTTTATTATTTAAAGGAAGGATGTTTGATGGAATTGCGGGTTAAGGAGAGTGAATGACTATAAGGGAATTGGCGTAAGCGATTTGCTGTTCGGCCACTAACGTAAGTTTTTTTTTTTAAGATTTCATTTTTTAAATGAATGGGACATACACTACACATCCATGGACCCGCACGGCCACTTCTTCGTTCTGAAAAAGTGACCGCAAGGATGGGATTTGAACCCACGACCACGAGGCCCAGAAGCAGGAACGCTACTCACTAGGCTACCGCGGCCCCCCAAGAGAAGTTAATTTCTTTTTTTTTCAATTCACTGGAAAATAATATCATGGGCCTGTTGATAATTTGAGGAACATCAGGAAGTTCTGAACGTTCTGTTCAAGAAGTAAAAAACTCGCACTGTCAGAGCAAACATAACAGTGGCGCAGGGTGGGGCACACAAGATTTAATTTGTGACAAAAAATTTTTGTATAAATTCTTAGATGAATAATGAAATAAGCATTTATTTCAAGAATTAATTCCAGAGGATGGAAAATTGTACATATAGACAGGGAAAGCACAAACAAACCTTTTAATAAAAATATTTTTTTTCGTCTAAGTTTGTGGGGGAACAAAGATAGATGTCAATGCTGCGCCTAAACCACCTAATCAATTAATCTGTATTGGTAACCATCCTTATCTTATCTATGATACATTTTGTTGTGAAAGGCTGAGGCCACGAGTGAAAAAACATAAACTCGTATCTGCCGATCAGGGAAATTGAAATAATTATGCAAACTTCGATACTCTATCTAATCTTTACTTTAGGAGCGGAGTTGAACGTTTGGCGAATTCGACGGTTAGTGCACACAATTTTCATATTACATTCATGG
The DNA here is from genome assembly GCA_910593695.2 of Ocypus olens. Taxonomy (NCBI): domain Eukaryota; kingdom Metazoa; phylum Arthropoda; class Insecta; order Coleoptera; family Staphylinidae; genus Ocypus; species Ocypus olens. The sequence continues at coordinate 3,832,638 of OU343048.1, forward strand.
TAATTTGGTTTGCAAATGGGGACGATACGTAGGAATCAAACTGTCAGATCCAATACGGCAAGGTGCCACAAAAGTAAACTACTTACGGGCGCAGAAAATGGTATAATTCATAGTTTAATTGATAAAGAGAGCGTGGTAAGATTTAATAATTATTCCGTATTGTTTACGTTAAACTAAGAATGGCATAGAATCAGTGAAGGCTCGCGAGATGACTCTCTCTTAGCCTCTCTCTCTGTCTTAGCCCTCTCTTCGCTAATTCACGAACCACCATTGATTCGATGCAGTGACGGCTTGAGAAGTGACTCATGGTTCGGCCGAGGTAGCAGAGGTGGTAATACAGATCTCTGCAAACGACCCTAACCATCTCCATTGCCACCTCTGCTACCTCGGCCGTACCATGAGTCACCCCGCAAGCCGTCACTGCATAGAATCAGTGGTGGTTAGTAAATTAGTGTAGAGGCTAAGATAGAGAGAGAGAGAGAAGACGGATCGTGGCAACCGTTGCTATGTGATACTTTACAATTAATTACGTTTATTTTTCACTTTTCTCAGTTTAGGTATTTTAATAGAAACCCTTACCGTAGATTTCACAAACATTTATTTAAGTCAGGTTTTTCGTAAGCCGTAATTATATGTTCAGCTGTGTAAACGTTCTTTCTGTTCTTTGTCACTGTCAGTCACCGAATACATTTTTGTATTGATATTGAAATGGAGCCATGGTTAAAAAATACATCGAAATAAAATAGAATTTGTTATTAAATATTGTGAAAGAGTAAATATCAATTAAATTAAAATACGTGTATTGTAATCGCAGAACCTAAAGATCGTTTACGCAGCCGAAAATATGATACATTTTGAATAATTTAACTTTAAAATAACTTCGTTATTCGTCGAATTATTCAAAATGTATCACGAAGTGAAAGCCTCCACAATTACTTATTTAAAAAGATGATATGTTATGCTATGTCATTGTTGTTTAAAATTGGGGAATTCAACAGATTAAAATTCAATTATTCAAAGAATAGTAAGTATTGTAGTGTAACGGTATAAGTTAAAGGTTACCTTTTACTTTTCTCCAATTTAATTTGGTTTGGGGTGCAAGAAGATTTTGTGTGTCTCGTTCATATAAAATTTTATAAATCTGTTGATGTTTTGTTGATGCCGTCTCCCTGGCAATCGGTCCTCAATTCCCCATTTCAACGCTGCCCTGATATAACGATGCCGCCGCCTGCACCACGACCAGGGCGACGCCACAGTATATTAATTAGCGCCTACTTGGGGTTCGGAGAAGCAGTGACGGTTCGCGGGGCTTCTTTCTGGTACGGCCGAGGAACAAGAGGTGCGGTCACGCAGCCAGCCGTCTCTACAACTGACCCTACCTATCTGTAGTACCACCTCTTGTTCCTTGGCCCTACCAGACAAAACCCCGCGAACAGTCACTGCGGAGAAGGGTAAAATAGAGATGCCGATTGTGCTGCATTACTTACGCTCACAGAGAAAACAAAATTTTGCTCAAATTTTCTTCCACCACTGTTAAATTAAATAAATCCCACCGAACGAAACACTTTAATTCCCTTTTAAAAAAATGTATACAATATTTGTTATAAACAAGCACACGACGTTTTCAACATGACAACCGTTTTTACCTTCGCTACATCGAAACATCTTGCGTTGCCAACTTCGAAACTTTCGCGGCGCATTTAAAATTGTAGAATCTTATTTTAAATTGTTAATTGTTTCATAATCAGAAGAAGACAATTAGTTGTATATTATTGCAATAATGTTTTATATATACAAAAATAGATATATTTTGCTAACATTAATCAACATGTGATTCGTTATATCTACAAAATCTCGACTTCCGCTAGGTTAAAAAAAATTAAAAACAATCGCCACGAGCTTGAAACTTTCCAAATTTCCCAAACACCCATTCAGCTTCATAATCCAATCAAAATCCAAAAACATCCCTTGCCTAGATTTTGAGTCATCACGCGATTTCCTCAAGATTGCAATTCTGTAATCGCGCATTTTCCGCTCGTTTAAAAAAATATAAAAACAATCGCCACGAGCTTGAAACTTTCCAAATTTCCCAAACACCCATTCAGCTTCATAATCCAATCAAAATCCAAAAACATCCCTTGCCTAGATTTTGAGTTATCACGCGATTATCTCAAGATTGCAATTCTGTAGTCGCGCATTTTCTGTTCCTTTACAAAAAATATAAAAACAATCGCCACGAGCTTGAAACTTTCCAAATTTCCCAAACACCCATTCAACTTCATAATCCAATTAAAATCCAAAAACATCCCTTGCCTAGATTTTGAGAAATCACGTGATTACCTCAACTTAAAAGTCTCATTAAGAGTTTAACCATTTTTTTTACACCTAGAGTTTAGTGACTACAGTTGTTGAGCTGTACTTGACGGAAGCTCCATACCACGAGAAATGGATCAAAGAAGGAACCGGAGTGCTGTGTTTGGTACAAAACTCGAGAAACGAGTACCACTTCCATCTGTACTCCTTGGAACGCGAAGACATGATGTGGTGGAGTTTACTCAACCGAAACTGCGGCTATCACTCGGAAATCTCGTATTTTCACATGTTTCGCGGTCAGGTGTGCAATTTATAAACAAAGATGTTTACACCATAATCAATTGATGATTTCAGAGCTGCGTCGTTGGACTCAATTTCGCCAACGAAACCGAGGCGAAGATCATCCGCGAGGTTGTCAGGAATTATGTCTTGAGGCCAGAAATAGGTAAGTAAGACGCCATAATGTCTGTCGGTACAAATCACTTTTTCTTAATGTTTCAGATAGCAAATTTATCATTCAGAAACCGAAGCATACGCCCACTCTCTCGAGAAAAACGAAGAAATCGGGAAAATTGCAAGCTTTGACGATTTCGAAACCCATCAACTTTCAGCACATAGCGCACGTCAGTTTCGACCAGAGGAGTTTCAACAACAGCGCCGAAAATAAGCTGTTGGCGGAAATATTCAAAAGGGTACGTTCAGACATAATGTAGAAAAAGTAGGGTTAAGAAAAATAAATCTCGATAGTAGAGTTTTGACAGAAACATAGAAAATGCTGAACTTGATTTATTTAAGACTTTCAAGTTATAAAAAAATAATAAATCTCGATAGTAGAATTTTGACAGAAACATAGAAAATGCTGAACTTGATTTATTTAAGACTTTCAAGTTATAAAAAAATAATAAATCTCGATAGTAGAATTTTGACAGAAACATGGAAAATGCTGAACTTGATTTATTTAAGACTTTCAAGTTATGATATTATATTCAATGGAGGATCTGACATAAAGATCATTTGATAATATCAATGACAGTGGCCCCAAAACGGCCCCCTTTCCAAAAAAAACTCAACAATTTAACACGAAGGCACTCATGATATTTATTGTTATAGTTTTTTATTCACAAATAATTTGAGTCCTCTTATCTGTCCATAATTAACTACTTGGTTCGAAAAACCTTATTTATTGTATTTCGTCGGCCCCCCTAAAGATGCGGGTGCTGCGGGGCCCCAGTTACGCCACTGATCTTTACACTGCAGTGACGGTTCGCGGGTTTTTTTTTCTGGTACGGCCGAGGTAACAAGGGTAGCAATACTGCGTGACCGCACCTATCTGTATCACCATCTCTTGTTTCTCGGCCGTACCAGAAAAAACACCGCGAACCGCCACTGTTACAGCTTTTTGAACTTTTAAAGAAAATTGATTTTTATCAAAAATCATGATCTACCCGAGTTTTTTAATTCAATGGTGAATACCCATCATGGCTAACGTAACATTTATTTATTTATCGGTTGTCACAAAATGTCAGTTTAATTTGATGCAGTTGTGCATATATCATTTTAGCGGTGATATTGTACATCCAAAATAATTAGTGATGTGATTGTAATTTTTGGGGACAATACTTACTCGATGTGCTCTTCTCAGGCTGGAGTTACCGACGCCCAGCTGAGCGATGAAGAGACCAGGCAGTTTATGGTTAAATTTGTGCAGAAGAAACAGTCTCGTAAGAAGGTAACAAATACAGAAACAAAATCTTTAAACAATAGAATTTTGAAGTTGGCAAAAATTCGGTTGAATCACGTTAGAGAAACACCACAATCAAATAATAACGTTCTATAGTCGGGCCGCTGAGAGCTGCCTGTGACTCATCGCTTAAAATCGCATGAATCACGATTTAAGTAAACGTATGTCCGCAAGAAAATTTGGTGCCACGCTGATGTTCATTGGCGGGATATTTAAAAATTCTCGCGCAAACTTTTTACGGTTATGTTATTTGACGTGGCGCTCGCGTGTTTTGTGTGTTTATATGAAGCGTGCAAGAGTCATGCGTGAGCTTAGACCTACGTTTACGTATTCTTTAATACGCAGACACACGTTTCGTCTTTTATTTCATACTGTGTCGTACATGATAAAAAAGGATAGATATAAAATGTAAAGCAATTCTTAGCACAATAATGCATGAGTCACCGTCAGCTCTCAACGGATGAACTATAAACTTACGATTTGTGCAATAATATCCACCTTTTCCGAAAAATTTCACTTTTAAAGTTTATGCGACATTCATTAATTTTAGTGATTAGTTCGACGTCCCACCGCTACAGGCGCTGTTTAAAGGGCGCGTATTAAACAATTTCAAACATGGTGTGCCCGCAAAACTATTTAAACGGTCATAACGGCTTCACCGTGCCGCGGGTAAAAATACTAACCGGTCCAAAGTTTAAGTTCAAGCACCAACCTTTGCAACCGCTCATTGAAGAAACCTATTGCAGCGAGAGATTGAACTAAGAACCAATTAAACTGTCATTGATACCCTAACCTCACCTAAAAGCCAGACAAAAGTTCATAGAAGTGATAAAGTTCTCGAATGAAGAGGCTATATGCAAAGTAGCGGTGGGCAGTCCAAAATCAGAAGTTTGCAAAGTATTGTTAATTGTAAATTTAAATAAGTGCTAAGGTCCTCAAATGAGGAGGCAGAATGTATTATAGTGGTGAGTGTGTGCGATGAATTTAATCGTATTACGGCTAGTCTTCCCAGCTAAGAATGAATTGATGTTTGGGTCGGTAGTAGAGACATGTACGAGACGATCAGTGACATTTTGCCCAAGTCTCTGGCATGAGGCGCAAACAGTTTCTGCAAGAAAACAATATGGCCTTTCTAATCTGCTATCTCCTCCCTCCAGTGGCGGTTTCATGGGGTTAAATTACCCCCTAAGAATTTTTCGCTTAACAATTTTACCAATATTCCATATTCCAAACAAATAATATAACCGGTAAATTTTTCCAACGCTTTAAAACGTTGGAAAAGGATAGGGAGATTTCACGGAACAGGTGAGCACCAGTTTATTTATCTTTTTTTTAATTACCCCCCTAGACTAGTTGGTTGGAAACGCCCTTACCCCCCTCCCAATTGTTTTTGATTTTTGGAAATCACCCAACTGCCGAACAGATTGTCCAATTTGATTCTAATTTTCGAAAATTATACAACCGCTGAATGCATCTTTAGATTGTAATTTAATTCAGTCAATAAATCTTTTGTTAGTATCGAGCTCCACCTCCGCCACAAACGCCAACATCGGTTTCTCCCAGCGCCAACCGGGACTCGCCCTTCAGAAACGCACCCACCAGACCTTCGCCACTTCCTCCGGTGAAACGGCAGATCTCCTTCAACGAGCTCCCCGCAAAGTTGCCAACGCCTCCACCTCCGCCTCCACCGCCACCTGCACCGCCGATCCGACTACCGCTAATGGAAATCAACGGGGAGGAAATGGTTTCCAGCTTCATCACTTCCGAACCCCCGAATCGGAACGGCAGAACCGCTTTCTTGGAGAGTATCAGAAAGGGCAGCACGTTGAGATCCGTTAAGGTAAGCGCAAGGGGGTAACGGGATTACGGTTCGGATTTCTTTATCCGAAAAAATTTACTTTCATGAATATTCATTAAAACAAATGAAGGGTATAGGGAATAAACCGGCTTAGTCCAAAATATCCAATTTTTGCGATTTTGCCCCATCTTGTAGTGCAAAATATAATCTACCGGGTGGTGTAGGTGCCAAATGACAGAACCGTCTAAGTCCGCTATAATAACAACTTAATAATTCACCGTCCAGGGAAAGAAACAGCTAAGGCAAACTTTAAAAACCCATTATCTACAAATTATGAAAATGTGACCAAGCCGGTTTATTCCCTGTACCCTTCAAATCAAATCACCATCTACCCATTTTGGTAATATGCAGGGATTTTATTTTATTACTGAACACACTGTTATTAACGCCTATGTTCAATCGTAAAATAATCACATCAACGCATGGCATTTAATTGAAATTGTATGCAACCGAGTACACAAAGATGACAGTGACACATCTTAATACTTACGAATAGTTAGGTTAATTAAATTAAATATGGTTTCACAGAATTCCATTCGTTTGCATTTGTCTTCATTTGATAATTGCTGATGAAAACTTGTAAGCATTGTAATTAAATTCTTTTAATGTCATATAAACACATAAACGGGAAGTTGAACTTAAATTCAAAAAACGAAATATAGCCTGAATATATAAATATTCAACCTGTTCGTAACTCTGCAAGCAAAATTAAGTTGAACTTATTTGAAACTGTGCTGCAATAACTCTTAAGGATGGTAACGTAACATAAAATGTTGAGTTTCATCTCTTCCGTTAAAATGTGACTTCTTTTAGCCCTTTTACTATGAAAGTTACTCACGCAGCCAGTATTTTTAGTAAATTTGGACAATATTAAAAACTTGTTCCGATGGATGGAAGTTGTCTGCTCGGGTATGCAACCGAAAACAAATCTCTAACACCTCCAGTGCTGCACCAATTAATTATTTGTATTATTTGTAATAAATTTTTATTAACACAATTTTGACAATTAAATAATAGTGAGTAAGTATGCGTTGATGTGATAATTTTACGATTGAACATAGGCATTAACAATCATATGTTCAGAGTTAAAATAAAAAGGTGATGCAATTAATTTACACGTTCTTTTAAGAAAAGGGAAATAAGACCCGTGGACGACGAAGAACTCTTCAAGGACGATATTGCCACCGCTCTATCGAAGGCCATCAGACTACGCGAGAGGGCGCTCCAGAACAACGATTCGTTTTCAGAATCCGATGTCGATACGGATGAATGGGATTGTTGATTTAGTGCGACAGTTTTAAAAATTATTTTCAATTGTGATGGTAAAAATAAAAATGTAATGGCATTATGGCTTCTGCGTTTATTTCCCACGATTCAACCAATCGAACCGATTTCTCCGGTGAAAATCCAGAAAATCGAAGAAATCAAGACAGAAAGATCGTCAAAATTGGACGGTTTATGAAACTTTGTTTTGTGATCGACTGATTGCGGAAAGTTATACGGTCCATCCAACGCCCTTTTATCAACTTTAATTTGAACTGAACTTTGTGAACAAAATTTCATCGTTAATTTATAAGAAAGCGTGGATTGATAAGAACCACCAATTTTAAATTAAAAAGTGGTAAAGTTGATATTATAAATTATACCGAAATGAACACCTCCAACATCTGTCTTTTAAATGTATTTTCTAAATTAAGATGTTTTTTTATTTGAAAGTTAATTTAGAGTGGATTTTCTAAACCACTACGATGCCATTGCCCTTTTTTTAATGAGAGGTGTCCGATATGATCACGACACGACATTAAGATGTTTTTTTATTTGAAAGTTAATAGAGTGGGTTTTCAAAACCGCTACAACCTTTGCCCTTGCCCTTTTTTTAACAAGAGGTGTCTGACATGATCACGACACGACATTCAAACACCTGAAAAGACCTACAACCTCTCCACCCAGTCCTGCGTTGCAATGGATCGACGGATCATTGCCGATCCACCACAAAACAGGGCCAAAATTGAGAGAATCAGCAGTCCGCGTTGGAACCCTGGACCGGACGTATCGTACATATTTCACCGTAACCCTCTCGTGCTCTATCTCTACGATGGCCTACCTTCATCTGGTCGAACAGCCACGAAGATCCCGACACCAGCCTCGGATCCCAGAAAGACGTCCTCTTCAGAATCTGCGGATCGCCTGAACGTACAAGCGACCCTCGAGCGTCTGTTAAAGGGCCGAACGCGACGCGGGGTTTACCGGAACATGCTTACTCATCCGTTTATCCTGGGTAAAAAACTTTTGAAGTTACTGTCGAGATTTTTTGTTGGAAATGTCACCCAAGTTTCCTCGTAGAAGTTGGATTTGAGGTAGAATTTAAGAAGGTATTACTCTAAGATTTTTTTAATGTTTGTGGTAGAGTTTAAGAAGGAATTATTTGAAGTGACTAAGATTTTTTATTGGAAACATCACTTTGGAAAATTTGAAACTTCAAAAGAAATTGAGGATTACCTTATTTATTTAATTTATTTAATAATAATAACCCAACAGGCAGTTATTGCCCAGTTACAGGGAAAATATTATGAGGTAGAATGAATTGAAGTTGCAAACAAAGACTAGAGACTGCAAAAGTTAGATCTGGGATTTGTTTTTCGTCAGAGCTGGAATGATTTTTGTGATAGTTTATCGATAATATTTTCAAATAGTCGCTTTATATCTCCAAGGCTAATTTTGTTCGAGTTTTACACTTAATCCACTGTTGGTGAGTAGAAAAAGGAATCAAACAAAGTGAAAACGTTGGATATGGGAGGTCCATAGCTAATTTTTACACACATACTTAATCCGCTGGTCATTTGATACAGTATGGCGCAATGTATTTATTTTTCGGCTAAGAAAAAGCTAGGAATTAACAACAAAAAGAAGATGAAAATGGAAGCTACGACAAGTAAAAAATAAAATAATAAAAAAAAACAAAAAAAAACAAGACTGTATTTAAAAAAAAAACAGTGGCCGTTTGCCAAAAGCAGATGTGTCCACTAAACTGTTTTTTTTTGTATTTCGCAAAATTTAAAAAATATTGGTTTGAAAGGATTCATTAAAATTATATGTTAACGAAAGCAGATAATATACAAAGGACAATGTAAAAGAAAACGTTTTTTTTTATCTAAAACCGCAACAATATTTATCTGTGACGCCTATAGATAATGAAAACGTAGGTTAAACCCCAAAAAAGTCTGGGGAAAACTATGGAGGTTCTATCAAAGATACAAAATTCAGGGTTTTTTTTAACATTGTCCTTTTAATTTCAAAACCAAACCTGAAATTTCCTAAATTATGAATTTCTGGTTAAATAGAAGCTTGTTTTTGCTCACCGGAAAAATATCTGTTTTTGGCAAACGGCAATTAAAGAAAAAAACAAAAAAACAAAGAAAAACAATTGTGTTCAATAAAATAAAATAATAAAGAAAAAAACAAAAAAAAACAATTGTAATCAATAAAATAAAATAATAAAAAAATAAAACAAAACAAAATAAAAAATAAACAAAACTTAATTAAAAAAATAAACAAAAGAAAAAATTGTATCAATCGATGTATTTTCACTATTTAACTGATTTAAATAAACACGATAAAAATTACAAACGTTTACCAATTCAATACCAGTTTACGCCCCCTCACACCCCAACCCTTCACACGGTTAGTTCGCGGCGCTCACATTACACTCATCCACATTCACTCGATCCTCTCCGTCCCTTCACACCACACACCTGCCTCGCTTCGGCTAACGCTTTTAAAAACATTCAACTGATCTGGTGAAGAACAAGCAACGTTCGAATTTGAATTTCTGTATACAAAAGCATGAAAATACAACGATTGATGGTGATAATTAAAATAAATAAATAATAACGCAGCTTAACAGTAGCAACCATCCTCTTCATCATTAAACACAAACTAATAAATAAATACGGTTGAACCTTCCTTATATCAAACGGAAACGGGCATCTTTGTGTCTGGAAAATTTTTGATCGTTTAGTGCAACATGTGAAAAATATTGATGGAGAAAAATCATGGAAATAATTGGTAAATAATAGTTATATCAGCCTCGGGTGCTGGAAATCTTGTAAAATGGGACGGTAGTGATGATATTTTCGTAAAATGAGACGATAGTAATGGTATTTTAGTAAAATAGGCCGGTGGTGATGGTATTTTCATAAAATGAGACGGTGGTGATGGTATTTTCATAAAATGGAACGACAGTGATGGTACTTTCAGGATTTACAGATAATTAATAAAAAAAATTCGTTACTTACAACGGGGCTTTCAAAATGGCCGGATGACGCTACCGAAAAAAATGAAGAAACAACGCCGTTCTTTTTCGCCCCGAATTTTCAAGGAAATCATCCGCCAAGGATCTACGGACTTCGGCATCGATTCCGGGGCACGGTTTCGGTTTAATGGGGACGCGGCCCCGACACTTGCACTGTTCACACACGTTCACCGGATACCGGGTCGGTTTAACAGGGGACGGCACTAACCCTTCCGCCGTTAACGCGTTAAGCCCCTTCCGCCGTTCACGCGTTAAGCCGTCGTCGGCTCTGCTGTTATTCACCGCCGATTGATTTTAAGGGTTTGCAAGGGGCACAAACTCAGTAAGGGTCGCGCGCGCGATTCACCCCTCGACAAACTCGAGCGACTGACGGTTGGAAAAACAAAGGGCCCGATACGCGCCGGCGACTAGGGTTGCCAACCGTAACCGTCCTGGATTTACGCTTGTAGTCCTGCGTTCTCCCAACGACTTCTGCAGGACGCCAAATGTCCTGTTTTGATCGCGTTGCCAGGAAATCAAACAAATACTATTTATTAATTTGTATAAATCCCACTCACACATTTTATCAAAAGATCACCGACGAGTTCCAGATGACAGAGACTGGCCGATAGCCGCTTAACTATCATAATAATGTATAATATATATTAAATTAGTGTATGTGCATTTAAAAAAAAGGTTAGTTTACAAAGATATGTGTAATAATCATGATTGTAGTTTCAAATTACTGTTCGGCAAGAATCGCCAAATTCAAATTTTGAATTCGCGAAACTTGCGTACTTCAAATGAACTATCTGAGAACACTTCACCGTACATATTCTAAAATACGGTACATTTAGTATCCTGCGGTCCCCGTTTGAAGCCTGCGAATCCAGGATGTCCCGCGAAATCCAGCGCGGTTGGCAACCCCAGTTGGAGCTCCCGGCGTGCCGTTGTTTTTCCAACCGCCATTCGAGTTTGTCGAGAGGTTAAATCGCGCGCGCGATCGTTGCTGAGGTTGTGCCCGTTGCAAACCCTTAAAATTCGGCGGTGCATAACAGCAGAGTTTGCTCAAACGATAAGCGTAACTCGGTGGAGTCGGTGTTTCCCGGGAAACCGCCCCCGTACCCGGTGAACAGTGAAAGTGTTGGGGCCGGGCCCCCTTAAACCGTTAAACCGTGTCTCTGGATGCGACGCCGAAGTCCGTAGATCCCGGGTGAAAACTGCAATTTGTTTATGTTGCAAAGAAGGTAAACGATATTTTTTTATCGATCGGTATCTGTAAATCGTAAAAATACTATCACAACAGTGACGGTTCGCGGGTTTTTTTCTGGTACGGCCGAGGAACAAGAGGTGGTAATACAGATAGGTAGGGTCAGTTGCACCTATCTGTATTACCACTTCTTGTTCCTCGGCCGTACCAGAAAAAACCCCGCGAACCGTCACTGTATCACAATCGTCCCATTTTACAAAAATACCATCACCATCGTCACATTTTACGAAAATGCCATCACTGTCATCCCATTTTACAAAAATACCATCGTTATAATCCCATGTTGTGAAAATACCATGAGTATCATCCCATTTTACAAAAATACCATCACTACTATCTCATTTTACAAAATTTGCAGCACCCGAGGCTGATACAACCATTATTTACCAATTGATACAATTATTTCCATGATTTTTCTCCATCAATTCTTTGTCAATTTGTTTTCAACTCGTTACGAATATTTTCCACGATCAAATATTTTCCAGACACAACAATGCTTATTCCCGTTTGATGTAAGGAAAGTTCAACCGTATTTATTTATTTATTAATTTGCGTTTGATGAAAACTGTGTTGATGAAGAGGATGGCTGTGACTGTTACTATGTTATTATTTATTTATTTTAATTAACAACAACAATCGTTGTATTTTCATGCATTTGTACGTCAAAATTCAATGTAGGGAGAAGATATCGGGTGTGGTCACGGCCTGGGCTAGTAAATTCATTTATTCATTTACTAGCCCAGGCCGTGACCACACCCGATATCTTCTCCCTACATTTACATTTGACGGCGTTACTTCCCTAAATTAAAAATTCAATGTTAATAATTCCAACGTTGCTCGTTCTTCACTGGGTCGGTCGTATGTTTATAAGATGGCCGCCAAAGGGGGGTAGTGTGATGTTAAGGGAGGGAAAGGATCGAGTGAATGCGGGGGAGTGTAATGTGAGCGCTGCAAACTAACTGTGTGGCGGGGTGTGGGGGGGCGCAGACTGGTGTTGAATAGGTAAACGTTTGTAATTTTTATCGCGTTTATTCCAATCAGTTAAATAGTGAAAATATATCGATTGCTGCAATTTTTTGTATTGTTTATTTTTTTATTTTGTTTTGTTTTGTTTTTGTGTTTTGTTTATTTTTTTTAGTTTTTTTTTAATTTTTTTTTTTTTTATTTATCTTTTTAATTACTTACATACTATTGTTTTTTTTTTTAAATTAAATACTATTATGTTTTTTTTTATTTTTTTTTTAATTACTTAATTACATGCTATTGTTTCCGGTTTTTTTTTCACAACTGTCGCAGCTTCCATTTTCATCTTTTTTTTATGGTAATTTCTAGCTTTTTCTCAACCGAAAAATTAATACATTGTGCCATACTGTATCAAATGACCCGCAGATTAAGTATATGAGTAAAAATTAGCTGCGGACCTCCCAATATGCAATCTGTTTCGACATTGTTGTTTTCCTTTTTCTACTCACCAAGAGTTGATAATTATATCATATATCTCTATTGTTATATCCTTCCAAGGGCCTCTACTGTTAGCGTAATATCTTAAACGCATGATGGCCCTCACTGACTACCTGTTCTCCTGTTGTATCATCAACATAATTTAAATTAAAGGTCAACTTAAAAAAATGTGTCGTGACTGAATGGCGAAAGTCTAAGTCAAATAAAGAAAAAAAAAAGAGTGGATCAAGTGTAAACTCAAATAAAATTAGCTTTGGAGATATCAAGCAACTATTCGAGAGTATTATCGATAAACTACCACAAAAATCATTCCAGCCCTGAATGCCGAAAAACTAACTTTTGCGGTCTCTAGTCTTTTATAATCCTTTACAATACTCAATTTCTTTTGAAGTTTCAAGTCTTCTAAACCGATAGTTCCTTTAAACTAACTTCAAATAATTCCTTCTTAAATTCTACCTCAAATACTTCTATGAGGTAACGCGGATGACGTTTCCATGAAAAAATCTCAACAGTAACGTCAAATGATTTTAAACAAACCCACATTTCACCATGGATATACGGATGAGTAAGCGTGTTCCAGTAAACCCCGTGTCGCGTTCGGCCCTTTAGCAGACGCTCGAGGGTCGCCTGTACGTTCAGGCGATCCGCAGATTCCGAAGAGGATTTCTTTCTGGGATCCGAGGCTGGTGTCGGGATCTTCGTGGCTGTTCGACCAGATTAAGGTAGGCCATCATAGAGATAGAGCATGAGAGGGTTACGGTGAAATATGTACGATACGTCCGGTGTCTGCAGGTCGCACTCGGGGTTCCAACACAGACTGCTGATTCTCTCAATTTTGACCCTGTTTTGTGGTTGATCGGCAACGATCCGTCGATCCATCGCAACGCAGGGCTGGGTGGAGAGGTTGTGGGTCTTTTCAGGTGTTTGAATGTCGTGCTGCGTCAGTCACCGGCAAAACCTCATTAGAAAAAAAGGCAGTGGCATCGTAGCAGTTTTGAAAAGGCACTCTAAATCAATTTTCAAAATTTTCAATGAAAAAAAATATAAAAAAACGAAATATAGCCTGAATATATGAATATTCAACCTGTTCGTAACTCTGCAAGTAAAATTAAGTCTTTCTAAGAAAAAAAAAATCATTCTTTACACATCTTAATTTAAGCGACGAATTTTGCAAGTGTTCATTTTGTTATAATTTATAATAATATCAACTTTACCACTCTAGTAATAGACGATATGATGTAATATCTTAGTACTACGATCAAACATATGGTGGCGCTGTCTTCAATTTCTAACAGTTTCCCTAAAAACCGTGCCGCATTTTATAGTTTACACTTTGGCGTTGTTTCGTAAACATAACAGCATAACCATTTAATCCATTCAGTACACGTGTTTCGTTCGTGCAGTTTTGTGTTTAATTAAGGACAACATTGATTCTGTTGAATTTAGTGATTGTATTATTTATTTTATCGGTAAGTGAAAATACATTTATTTTTAATTTATATAAATTCTCATCATCGACTTATTGTCACTCATAAAACGAGGAATTGTTGTTGCGTGCCTGCGTGCGACAATATGATGTTGTGCAGAACAAAAAATGATTGCATATATTTAATTTTATATTTACAATATTTATATCTTTTGCCTTCCATGTCTATACATAGGTTAAATTCCTTACTTCACTCGTACTTCACTTAACGAGTGAAGTAAGGAATTTAACTGTGTTTAATTATTTAATTACGCAACTTCACATAACTCACAAATACATAATAATTATACATAGGTACTAATAATTCGAGGTTTCCAAGAATCAAACGAAGAGAACTTCGAATATTGAAGTAGCGAAGTTTTCAAATTTTTGTATATCCTATTGATTATCCAAGCCAGACTATTTGGTCGCATGGAAATTTCGTTTTATGTGCGATGTTTGTAATTTATACAGAGATAACTCAACCAGGGTTTTCTGTTAGTTTTGAACGGTGGATTTGCTTAAATATGATATACTGCTCTAAATTTAAGTTTGCAGCTTCGTCAAACAACTTGTTCCAATGTGCACATTTTCATTTACGATTTCTAAAAACAATTGTATTGCATTAATGTTATAAATTCCTAAATAAAATAGAAACAACCTTACTTGTTGCAGAAAGTATTAAATAAATTCAAAAAAACGAAATATAGCCTGAATATATAAATATTCAACCTGTTAGTAACTCTGCAAGCAAATTAAGTCTTTACTAAGACTATAAACAAATAACTTATTGAAACAACTACTTCCCTGGCAAATTTCTTTTGTATCATTCAATATCCGGCGTGGCACTAGCCAGGGAAGTAGTTGTTTCAATAAGTTATTTGTTTATAGTCTTAGTAAGACTTAATTTTACTTGCAGAGTTACGAACAGGTTGAATATTTATATATTCAGGCTATATTTCGTTTTTTTGAATTTATTTTATAAATTCCTGTTTTCATCACCCAAGTAAAAGGTGGCCACCCTACTAGTAATTAAGATAAATTGGATCATTCATGAAGTCCTTTTAAATTGGTCAGATTCTTCAATATCCCTCATGATAAAAGATAACTCATTTCACTTTTAAAATAACTCACTTATTCGTGATCATAGAGAAGATACATAAGATCTAATCTGTGACCGGATCAGACAACCAAAATCGCACGTGCTCCGAGTGTATGGTCTTTTGTTTGTTTGTTTCTCGAGCGAATTAAAACTATTAAAATGACGCTGACGCCGAAAGAATCGGGAAAATACATTGCCGAATTGGCTAAACACGTTAAAATCAGTAAGGATGGTATAGAAAAGTTGGGAAATGAGGTAAGAATTAAGTTATAAATTTGTTGTTTATACGTAACCTCAAATTCTAGAAATTGCTTGCTTTCATTGTTTACGTATTATTTCCCTAGTTACGTCCTTCTACGGAACCCCTCGTACCCTTTGGGGCATAAAGTATCCAGTTATTTTAACTAGCAAAGGAAATGGTAGTAGAAATGCAGAGTATACATTTCTCTCTTTGTTTTATTTATTTACAATCGTGCAACCCTTGTTTTTAATCGAACCGATTGAGTTGGTTCACCGGCCACCCTCCGTTTCATTTACACTTGGGCTACAAATCATTGTTTGGGTAAAAAAAACTTTATTTCGTGTACTCCATTCGGGTGTCGAGTATATTGAAAACGGAAATATTGCATGTAGTTAATTTAATTTATTATAAAAATACTTTCCTTTCTCTTTGGTTTTTTAATTTCAGACAATTAAAAAGATTGTCAATGAAATAATGTAACTTTGTTATAATTCTAAAGTACGAATTCAAGAAAAACTGTCAAGATGTCGATGCGCCTTAAACCCAAAATTCATTCCACCCGAGAAAAACTCTGGATGCAAAAAACTACATAATTAACCAATCAACTACTTTTTCTATTGTGTAGAAATTATGTACTTAATTAAGTATATCGGGTGTGTATAAATTGGCGGATAATCTACACGTGACGATATTCTTTCAAAAATTCTAAGCAGCTTGTCTTAATTCTAAAATGTTGTACCATGCTTCCTGGGTCTTCACGAGGTCCTCAAAGTTTGAACATCCAGTCGTTAAATATGCGTTATTATTCGTTATTAATTTACAGAAAACCCTGCAATTTCGATAGTATGACTAGTTTGAAAATTATTTGTCAGTGTGCGCTATCTTTCTAGCTCCAACTTGTATTTTTAACACTTCTTAATTAGCTGATTTTTATAAAAAAATACGTTCGGCAACGTGACACCCGCTTATGTCAC
Organism: Ocypus olens; assembly: GCA_910593695.2. Taxonomy (NCBI): domain Eukaryota; kingdom Metazoa; phylum Arthropoda; class Insecta; order Coleoptera; family Staphylinidae; genus Ocypus; species Ocypus olens. The sequence continues at coordinate 3,849,354 of OU343048.1, forward strand.
TTTGACACAAATAATTCATTCAAACTTGCTAGTTCCAAGTTTGTGCCAATTCTGCTTTTCTCATTATTATCAGTTTGTATTAGTGCCCGCGCTTCAGTATATTTGTGTTATTTTCGTTTTGTTTTGTTCAATTACAATGGAATTTACTATTTACTCATAATCTGTTTAACCTTACATCTGTAAATAAACCCCGCTCTATCTATCTATTACCTTCTACGATGAACCATGAGATTATTGATAAACAGGGCAGCTTGTGAATGCTATGTTGCCAAATGTACATTTCTTTTAAATGGCTCCTGATGGCCCATGAGGCATGGTAGAACATTTTTTCATCGACGTTTTCTATTTAGAATTTTAGGAAGAACATCGCCACGTGTAGATTATCCACCAATTTATACACTCCTGATATAATTTCTACACAATTTACTATACCTTAATCATCTATGTACTTTTTCTATCTTGTACAATTACCAAAAATTGATAGCCATTTTAAAATTGGCAACAAACGCCAAATATTAACAAAATTGTTCACTTCTCCAACAAGAAATTCGAACTTTCACAAGTATCCAATTTACAAACAAAAAAAAAATTGATTTGCAGTTTTGGGAGTAATATTTAAACGAAGCTTAATAAAGAAGGAATACCGTATGAAAATAGATCAAACTCTACTTGGGACACACAACTGTTGTTTACTTTATTTTGCCTTATTTTATATCTAAAAACACTCCAATTGCTCCACATCCATCTTCTTCGATTTAACCCTCAATCTCCTCGATTCGTTTGTTCTAAAACTCCCGGGTTTATCCTCTTGATCCATTCGTTTCATGGCCTGCATTGCTTGTACTCGTTGTTTTTCCACGATTGCTTTCTTCCGACTTATTTTCAGGTTTCTTTTTTAATACATTCACACGGCTTTGCCTTTCTGCCCCAATGAACTTTTTTCAATTTTTCGGCTACAAAAGAAAACAGTGATCCAACGCTTGCTTCCTTCATAAGACTAATCGGTTGCCGTGGTGATGCGCTAACATCTCTCACCCTCATCAGCGAAAGAACCGCCACCGCTTCATGGCCATAATTTGTTTTTTGTAGATAGCCAAAGAAATCAACAACGGAAATCTCTCGGTGGCGAATTTCAGCCAGAACGAGTTCCACCCGAAATTCACCGATCCCATAGCGATCGATTGGATTTTCGTGGTCGACATTTTGAACTTCTGCTTTTGGATATCCGGCGAGGGGAAACAGGGTTGGCTTGTGGAAGGGCACGGCGGGTACTTCGCACTCTGTGCCGCTATTAACAGGGCCGTTAAGGAAAACATTGACATCACCAATCCGCATTTCTACTCGAAAATAACTAGAGATGAGTTGGCTCACGTGTTACGCGGAGACAACCAGCGAAAAATTCCCTTGCTGGACGAGCGGGTGGAGTCATTACACGAATCGGGTAAAACTCTAATAGAAAAATTCGGCGGAACGTTCAAAACGGTGGTGGAAGAAGCCGACAACGGCGCCGTGAAGCTCCTCCAGCTTGTAGTGGAAAACTTCCCATGTTTCCGCGATGAGGCCGTGTACAAAAATAAGCGCGTGGCTTTGTACAAGCGGGCCCAGATCCTCGTCGGCGATATTTGGGCCTGTTTCAGGAACGAGGGGATCGGAAAATTTGAGGATGTGGAGGAACTGACGATGTTTGCGGATTACCGGGTTCCTCAGTCGTTGTTGTACTGGGGCGTTTTTGTGTACAGTGAGGAATTATTGGATGTTTTACATAAGAACACGCATCTGGTGAACGGGGACGAGATGGAGGTGGAAATCCGGGGGTGTTCCATTCAGGCGGTGGAACTGTTGAATGAGTTTGTGAAGGAGAAGCTGGACGAAGGGAGGATCGTTAATGCGGTTTTAATTGATCATTATTTGTGGGATTTCAGGAGGAAACATGCTTCGACTATTGGAAAGATGAAGTTGCCGTTTCATAAGACGAGTTGTATTTATTACTAAGTATTATTAAATTTCTTTTACTTAGTTAATCATTTACTTCTTTTTTACTGAACCCTGTGTTACCCTTTAGGGTGTAGGGTATATTTTACTGATCCATATTTTCCACTCTTTCTTGTTCCTCACTAGTCTTTCCTTTATTTGTTGTTTGCTACCTATTTCTGTGAACAACTTCACGCCCATGCTGCTGATTGGGTTATAGCATAATCCCAGGTTTATTGAAAAATTACTTTTTTGTTGTTGCAGTTTTCTATGAAATATTACTCCACCATCATAAACTGATTTTTGCAAAAAAAATTGAAAAAATATTCCATAGATGGCACTAGTTTTTTTATTTTGTTTGTCGCTACATGTTGCGACCTGGGCGTGAAGAAGTAAGGGGTTTTTCTGGGCCTCCTTGCTTTGTTTTTCCCACTGATTCTTATTTGTTGTAACTGTTTTGCGAGTCGCTTAATCATTTACAAGAATTTAAGTGATTCCTTTCCAAATCAAATTAATTTTTAATACTGTGAAGATGGAATTGGTTTTCAATTAATTCTTGACCATGGTAAATCTGAAGCTGCCAGCGATGGCTCGTGGAAGATTGGCGAGGAGACTGCGGAAGTAAATTTGACCTAAACATCAGCGGAATATTTGCTTCCTCAGTGCAGCCTGACTGTCATCTCTGTCTACTAAAATCTGAAAGCTACTATTTAATTGGAAAGATTGGAAGATCATTTGATGGCAGCATATGATTTTGTTTTGTTCTCAATTATAAATTGTAAAAATTAGCGTTGTCTGCTTGGCACAGATAAACGATTAAATAAGATTGCCAACTCAAGCAATAGAATACACACATTAGTGAAAGATATTGAACCTTACAATTTAAAAGAGTTCTTAGAATTTAATTTAAATTATAGAAATATGCCTGATGCTTAGAGCAAATTCATTTCCTTGTGACGCTAATTCTTTTATTAAGTATTTATGTATATTTTTTGTATATTCATATTTATATTAGAATAAAGATTACTTATTATTATTAATTAGGGAAGTGTAAGTACCAAATTTAGCGCCACCTACTATTTGATCATAGCGAGTATTAGTTGGGATAAAATGGCGCTAATTTTAAAATATAACACTTCTTAAAACTTCAAAATTGGTCGTCTGCTTTGGTGTTCTTAAATCATTTTATTTGCAAGATAAGAAATCAGTGACTCACGGTAGGGCCAAGGTAGCAATACATGGGTAGGGTCGGTTGCAGATATCTGCATTACCACCTCTGCTCACCCCCGAGCCGTCACTGTAGGAGGTACAGGGAAAGAGCAAGGTCACAGGGACTCCAGCATCTGTCAAGACAGTTAGGTTAGAGTGAATTAAAACAAATCTAGAAAAACATTTTTTTTTTTACCAGCAGCGCATCTCGCAAAAGTTGACTCGGAGAAAAATTACGCTTATATCAAAACGGTAACAATCACAATCCACATTGAAACGTTTCTGAACGAACTTGAAATTAAAAAAATGTTCTGTACACATTGAACTAGCGGTCACTACTCCATCATAACTCGGTATGAATATCAGTCGGTTCTGGAACAAAAACGAAATGAAGACATTTATGCCGTCAACAGAATTACTCGCTCACTTTGAGCATCTCCGGGATGTTCCTCAGCTGCGTCCGAGTCCAGTTCCCCTTTATCTATCTTCTGCTGCAGTCTCCTGATCTCCTCGTCGTATCCCTTCCACTCCGGCAAGATCCTTATCGCGGCTGTTAGCTTCGCTTCTTTCGTCATCGGATTGTTACACTGGAAATGAATTCATTCAGTAGGCTGTGTGCATTTTTTCTTTGGTGTGTATGAAAAATATACCTCAACACCTAATAAGGTTATATAATTAACAGATTCACTACTTCGCGCCCATGCTGCTTTGATTGGGTTATAGCATAATCCCAGGTTTATTGAAAAATTACTTTTTTATTAAATATTATTCCACTGTCACAAACTTACTGGTTTATGCAAAAATATTTTCTTGAAAAAAAAAATTCCATAGATGGCGCTAAAGGAATAATACTTTTTTGTAAAATATTTTTGTTTTTTTTACTTGTGAAGTGGTTACAGGTTGCAAATGATAGATGGCGCTAATGACATTCTAGATATACTTTGAGGGGAGATATACATCTAGGAGCCAGAAAAAAATGTTATTTTTGCAATTTTTTTAAAGGGAAACTATTTAAAATATAGGATCTGGAGTTTTTCCATTTAAAAGTATACACATTCAGGAATTTTTTATTTTATTAGAAAATTTCCAAATTGTCTGTATTATGGTATTTTTTTGGTTTCTTCAAAAATCATTTGAAACAGAAAACCAAAAAGATTATTAAACTAGATACTATAATGTAGTCTTTGTCGTAGCCGATTTTGAAAATATAGGTTTTCGACAAAATGGCGGCGTTTGAACATAACAGCGATTTTCGATACAATTACTTCTAATTTTACCTAAAAAAAAAACCAAGTAACAAAGAAAAAACCTACAACAAAGACTAGATAATTATGTACAGAAGAACTACACAAAAATTCAGGGTAATCGATTCACTGGTTTTTGAGAAATTTTGATTACCTATTTGAAAAAAGTGGCTTCGAGAAAACCGCTTTTGGAAATTTGTCAATGAGTAAATCTTGAAAGTTTTCAACCTACATAGAATAAATACAATAGCTATAACTTCGTTATTTATTGAGATATTGACTTGAAATTTTCACCAAACATTGGCACATTTTCTGAAAATCGCTATAATTTCAAACTTCAACAAAATGCAAAAACTAAAACAATGATTTTTCAACCATGCTAGGTGTATACCTCCCTTAAAATAGTCGTCCTACATATAGAACTGTAGTTAACTTACCAAATCAATGGTTTTGGCGTGTTTCTTCGAATCATCGTCGCACCACGTCTCGCACCACAGCCACTCCTGCGGCAGGGACTTGATGGCCACCTGGTGGATCATGTTGTTGGGCAGGTCCTGGTCCAAATTCGAGAGGCTGTTCGGATCCTGGCTGAGGGCCTGGTACTGTCCCCTGAGCCTGTCGCCGGCCGCTATCCTCCTGAACCGTTTCAGGTCGACGACGTAGAGCGCGGAGATGTGGTACCTGCGCCCCTGCAGGTGGTTCCTCCAGTAGCCCTGCTTCCAGAACCGGAAGCCGTCCATCTCCTTTCTGGACTCGCAGAACGGGGTGTACCCGTAGGGGGCTCCGTTGAGGTCGAGCTGCTGGAGCTCCCTCATGTCGGCTCTGACAACCTAAAAAAAATTGTCGATTGGAATTCTTTTTTTCCACCGTTTTATACAATTTGTCGAGGAGGCAATCAGTGTTTAGTTTGATGATGGACATGTTTTTGATTTTTTTTTACAATAAGTCTTTAGTTGATAGTTGATGATAGTCGGTATATTGGGATTAAATCTTTTTTTTTTCTAATTACATCACAGTCTGAATTTATGTTCATGATTTAGGCTGTGAATGTTGGTAAATGAAGGAGATAGTATTGTGCCTATAAACAATTAGACAAAGGAGAATTTTTTTTTGTTTAAGTTGTGAAGAAAATTGAGACAATGGCATTATTTTTCATCTCTTAACCCTTTCGGCTCTGGTGGTGGCAATTGCCATCGCAATCCATATTTTTTCTGTTTATCACTAGATGTCACTTCAACTAATTAATTCCTATACTAATTAATCAAATGAGTTAAAATTTGGTATTTATGGTCTTAAGAAGCTCCCCATCAATAATAATTAACAAAAAAAAAATTTTTCAAATTTAAAAATCCAGGGCTGAAAGGGTTAAGTTGTTTCCAGACTTAAGATAGGCTTAATAAATAAACTTCTAAAAGAAGCCTTAGTTGTTGACACGCCTTAAATCTTCCAAAGAAAGCATTTAGTGTTCTTCATGTGCCTTATTTTGTCAACCTTTTCCAGAAGTTACATTTCGTGACATGCTACCAATTTCAATGTTTACATTTACTAAAATCAATATATAACTTTACCTGATCCGCATCTACATAAATAATCTTCTTTACGTCTAACGGAAACAGGACGTCGAAGAACAGAATCTTATAGCCCCAAATGGTCCTCTGTTTCTCGGTCTGTTGGTGCAGCCATCTCGGCCATTTGTATTGGACCAGTTCATATTCGAATCCGTATTCTTTGGCCATGTACGGAAGAAAATCCTACAGGATCAAAACATTACTTTTTAGTTTTTTGATTACAAACAGAGAGATTCAGACAGTGCGGTACACTCATACCTAGGATTACCATCCGTCCTGATATATCAGGACCGTCACCGTTATGGACCTTCTTGTCCTGACAAAACCCAATTTTGCAAAATAATATTATGAGCTTGGCTCAAGCACTGAAGTAACGCCATCTCTTAGCACAACATGTAAATGTAGCCTCAGTTTATATTTATGTTGACAAGGTTGCCCACAGATGGCGTTTCATGTTGCGTATACTGTATCGGCGATGCAACAAGTTCCATGTAATTGTGTTCTTAACCTTCCAATGCACGCGTGGCGCCTGTATGACTCGGTTCGCATAAAACGGTTTACATCATTGGAAGGTTAAAAGTAATTGTATTAAATAGATTTTTTACGTCATTTCTACAGAGTGTCCCAATGAGGTCCCAGCTAGATATGGCAACCCTACTCATACCGCAAGTTAAATAATTATGAAGGTTTAACCTCATGCTACATTTTCATGGTATCATCATCAAGATTACAGCCCGGCAAATCTCTCGTGAACTTGAAGGTCGGATGCGCTTTAGCAAAGTGGGGATGCATGCCTATTATTATTACGTTTTGACGATACAGGCTGTTGTAAAATAAATGGATATAAATTACAAAGACGTCCGGCGCTTTATATAAATTATGTCAATGACTGTATTAGACTGTAAACAGTTGTACCTCTCTTTCCCACCGTGCGCGAATCCGCCTTTTTGGGTCACGAGAGACATATCGGGCTGTACCTAAGAATTTTAAAAACAAACTTCCCTGGCACTTACTTTTATTTGTGGTGATAGGTAATTCTTCAAGAACCAGAACTTTACTGGTGTTTTTGTCTCTTTTAAGACGCTCAACATCATAATCCTCAAGAACCGCTCATAAAGATGCCCCGATGCAAGGGAGAATATGTTCAATTTCTCTTCGGCTTCTTCCTCTGCACCGGAAAACGAGCTAGAAAATAAGCATGAAATACAAGCTTAAAAATTGCACCATTTAACTTTTCTAATGCCAATTATTTTTTTATATGTAAATGAGCAAACAGAAAATTCTATCCGGAATTTTACACAGAGATGGTTCTCTCTCTTCTCGTCTTTACAGGCATATTTACATACACACGCAACCGTGTTCTTGGATTTCCTTGAAAAATGAGACTTTAAAAAATAATTATCTACAAGAATTTAATATTTATAAATAAATTAGAAACAACCTTACTTGTTGCAGAAAGCATTAAATAAATTCAATAAAACGTTTTATTTAATTTATTTAATATTTATAAGTAAAAAAGTATTTAATTAATGCTTAATCCATGAATCCAAGCCAAAGAAATTTCAATGACCTCATAGTTGAAGTTTTACTGCATTGCAAGTATAACCTGATTAAATCGAATTATTGCCCGTCTTACGGAGAAGAGTTTTGGCATACGATTAATTAAACATCAAAATCAATGATAAAGTTTGTAAAGCCCACCCAAATATAAACACCCCTCGGTCAGAACATCAATGGTACAGTATTTTACAATGAGGAGGGGTTGTACCGGCACTACAAAAAACTATAGTAGCAAAATTGCATAAAATTTAATTGTGTAATCCAAATTTATTAAATTTACCTGACGATACTGTAAGCATGCAGACAACAGAAAAAAAAGTTATAACATGCCGTTGTAAAGAATTTCAATCATTACCTGGTAATCGAGTTCCAAATGCCAGAATTTCCATCGTCTTCAGAGAGCAGATCCATCCCCAACTTATCCGGCTTTTTGGAAACCTTCAGCTTCACAATGTGCGACCTCAGGGAGCTGATCAGAACTTTGATGTCGTTGGAATTCACAGGCGTATCGCTACCTTCATGGCTGAAAATAAACCGATTTTAAACGGTAAAAAAAACTCCCTTTTTTAACAAAGGTTATATGGCCAACATCCAATAACAAAAATATCCCTTTTATGCTAACGAAGGTAATATGGCCAATATCAAATAAAAAAAAATCTCCTTTTTTCCTCTTACCTGACTATATCATAGATATCGGCACTTCTTCCCTGTCGCAACCTCAGGAGCCAAGCCCCCGGATTGGCCTTGAGTTGGAAATAACCGAGGTTGGCCATGACAATAGTGTCCACGATAACCGGCCTGCTATCCGTTCCCAGGGTGATCTGAAGACCGCGCGGGGGGCTCAGCGTGGTGGCCTCAAAACAGTGCCCCTCAAGGAGGAGATACTCCAGTTCGTATTCACTACGAGTACAAAAAAAAAACATCAAAAAATTGAATCAAAGCAACCTGTGCACAAAATCATTACAAAAATAATCATGAGATGATTTTCCCCTTTGTTTTGCGAAGTTATAATTATATTGAAATGATTATTAAACAAATTGGGATTAACCTTACGTGTTGCAGAAAGCATTAGATAAATACAATAAAACGAAATGTAGCCTGAATATATGAATATTCAACGAACAGGTAGAATATTCATATATTCAGGCTACATTTCGTTTTATTGTATTTATGAAATGATTATTATTTGCAAGTAAATAATTTTTGAATTTTCTTCAAATTAAACTGAATCAAAAGTGTGAACATGCCTCCGACAGGGATCGAACCTCCTGGAGGTTGCAAGTTCGATCCCTGCAGGAGGCATGTTCGAACTTTTGATTCAGCTTAATACAAAAAAATTCGAAAATAATAATCGTTTCAATACAAAAATAATCAATTTTACAAACCTGTGCACATTGTTGTCGACATTTTCAAGCCTGATGTTATCCAGGTCGTAAACCGATCGCACCACCTCCACCAGCCAGTTATCGGGCACGTGCATGTTTTGCGTCAGCAGAGGGGACTGGGGCATGTTGTTGAATTTCGCGGTCGGGCCGGGAATTTGTTTGCCTTCCTCGTTGAACTGCACCTTGGATTCCAACACGTAACGATAGAAACTGTAACGTTGAAATGATCACTTCCATGCTACACCATATCCACCGATAGATTAAACTTTTTGACATCTTTAGTGACAACACTAGACATTGAAAAGTACCAAAAAAAAAATGTAATTTTGCTTTAAAAATGTAGTTTTAACCCTCTTATTTATTAGTGACAAAATGTATTTGTGGCGACAATAAGACGACATACGAGTGCAAAGGGTTAACTATTTTTCGAATTTCCGCCATGAAGAACGTTCTAAATCAGTGGTTTCCAAACTTTTTTGTCCTACCGCCCCCTTTCCAGAAAAAATATTACTTAGCGCCCCCTGAAAATATATATTTTTTTAATTTTAATGGCAAGGTGTAAATTAGAAACATTTATCTTTGAAATTATGAAACTATTTATTGAAGCCATTTATTATACAAAAAAAAGTTAAATATTCGAATGAGAAGGATGAACCTGGTGTGTTGCTACCAATTTAGTAATTCGTCAGCAGTAATCTTAAATCACCAAGATAAGATTGACTATTTGCAATTAGTTTTTTTTTTGTTAATAAATTGATTACTGCACTGAACCCACGTTCTACTAAATCTTCTCTTCTTTCTTTTATACTATCAACACCCCCTTACAGTTATTCATCGACCCCCAAATGCACCTGTGGCCATCAGCGCCCCCCTGAATCGCTGCAGCGCCCACCAGGGGGCTGTTCTAAATGGTGTGAGTGCGATTTTCGTAATAAATTACAATTGCAATTTTTACATTTCCCGCAAAGTTTCTTAAGTATTACTTTTTGTTGGCGGGAGATGTTTGGCAACAGTGGGATTTCTGTCACTCAAGTTGTCAAAAAAGTCTAATCTATGGGTAGATGTAGTATATTTCAGTGATTATTTTTTTTACCTTTTCACTGGCATATCGCTGTTCTTCTCCACGCTGTTCAGGTAGACCTTGATGTTGCAGTTCAGCACCTCTTGCAGCACTTGGAGGATGGGGCCGACTTTTTGGGCTCCTCTTGAAACCGGATCAACAATCGCCACAATATCGAAGGCAGCTTTTTCCGGATAGACGGGTGGAAGTCTTATCACCGAATGCTCGTCACTGTGGGCGGCGATTTCAAACCTTGATTTTGATTGCGGGCGGGAGACCAACAGGCTGACAATCTTCATCAAGGAATTGCTTGATATATCTGTTGAAGTAATATATTATAGGAAATTATCTTAAACTAGTATTATTTATCTAGTAGTACCAGTAATAACAAAAATATTTCTGTTGTATCATTCAATATCCGGCGTGGCACTAGCCAGGGATGTAGTTGTTTCAATAAGTTATTTGTTTATAGTCTTAAGTTTGCAGAATCACGAACAGGTTGAATATTCACATATTCAGGTTATATTTCGTCTTTATTCAATTTATTATAGGAATCAGTAGATATTCTAAGTGCTGCGACCATTTGGTCGCCCTCCACAAACCATCATCAGTAGAGATTTCGCAAAGTATTATAAAATTGTGACAAATACTACAGTGGCAGTCTTAGGGCGATCACAGTAATTATGGAGGATTTTTAAGAACATGATTCGCAAATACTACAGTGGCGATCTTAGGGTGCGGCTTATGTGAAACAAAATCGGTGATCACGGCAGTAGGTGCACCAATTATAGTGTACAATCCGCACTTACCTTCTTCATCATCTTTAGTCTTGTCCAATGTTTCGCGCAGCTTCTGTCCGTACGAAGCGGTGCTGAACTGTTCCAGCAGGGAGAAATCTTCAATGGTGAAAGATTCGTTCTCCTCCAACGGACCTAGAACCCGGCTGTTTGCTACCACTCCTCTAGCGCCGGTGTTGAAATTTAGCACTCTCTGAGCGTAAACCCTCAGCATTTTCAATGACAGGTCCTGGGCCTCAATTTTCGATGCTATTTCTGACTAAATGTAAAAACGGAATCAATTAATAATCCTCCAAACCAGGCGGCTCCAAACTTTGCCAATCGCAGGCCGTATACACAATTTATCATAACCTAGTGGGCCAAGATATAGTCAATTTTATAACTAATTTTAAAACCTATAACAAAATATTTAAAATAGAATTTCAAAATGTGACATTTACAGAAAATGTAACTGCTTGTCGCGGGCTGGACTCGTTGAGGTCGCGAACCGTAGTTCTAAACTAATGGTTCCTAAAGTGAGTAAAATATTAGTTTTTTTGTAAAATGTCAAAAAAGTTTTCTTTGTTTTTAAGTTTTATTTTATAACATGAGTAAGAATTTGCTCATTTAATTCATTTTGATACAGACAGCGCTAAATAGTGAGTTTAAAGTGGGTACTCAGTGTCAGTCATCGGTGACTGACGAGGCCCCATCGGAATACTTAGGTGTCAGTCACCGGTGACTGACAAAGCGGTCAACGTGTTAAAAAATAATTTCCATGTTCAATTTGAAGATGAAGAATAATTCTTGCACAAAGTGAACTTTAAATTAAAATTTAACATTTAATAAAAACCTGTATTTAGCACAAAATTACTGCTCTAAAAAAGCGGGTTCTTACTTTTTAACTTTTGAACCAAATGAATAACTTTGAAGCCCTATTTTTTATTGCAAATTTGGATTCTACCCTAAAAAATATTCGATTTTCATCCGAATAATTTTTTTTCGATTAGCGGCAGATGGCGCTGTAATCTACAAAAACTGTAAAAATGGCATGTTTTTAAATTTTCCTTAAAAGTACTTCATGATTTAAGATCAGTACATTCCTATATATCCAAGATTTTAATCTGGTTGGGTAAATCCATTCGCCATTTTTGAAAAAAAGCATTTAAAATTTCGTGTACCGCCGAGAGTAAAATACCGTGGTTTGGGAATCTCTGCCCTGGTCCGCTGAAAATGAATCACAGAATTGCCAACTTACCGGAATATCATATTTTCCTTCTTCGATTTTCTTCTCATCCTTTAACAACTCCATAACGTAATCAATGGCCTTTTCGGTCTTCATCTCCAGAGCAGCTAAAACGACTTTGTTGAGTTTGTTTTTCTTGTCGCCGTTTACGTTCGGGAGGAAGGCCACTCTTGAATCACCGTTTGATTTCTAAATGATATATACAGGGTGATTCAGGAATAATAATAAATTAATAATTAAACAATTTTTGTGACGTATGTCCAATTCTAAATGGTTTTTTTTTCATTATTCAACTGTTAATTTGTAAACAAAAACAAACATTTTTAATTTGAATGAAAATGAGAAACAATAATTCAAGGTACCATGAAGTATACATCTCCAGCATTAAATGTTTAAACATTTTTAAGTTAACACAATTAAACTGAATTCATTATATTGGTTGAAACATTAACCCTTTCAGCCCTGGATTTTTAAATTTAAAAAAAAATTATTATTGATGGAGAGCTTCTTAAGACCATAAATACCAAATTTGAACTCATTTGCTTAATTAGTATAGGAATTAATTAGTGAGGCTTTGTTGAAGTGACATCTAGTGATAAACAGAAAAAATATGGATTGTCATAGTAGTAGACATGTAAATGTTGCGGTGGCAATTGCCACCACCAGGGCCGAAAGGGTTAAGAATTTTTCAATTTAGTTTAATTATGGTTACTATAGTAACGTGATAACCTCTATAGGTTCCTCCTCTATACACTTTTTTTTTCAATTTATTTCAGTATTTACACAAACAATCTCATTTTCATGTACATGAAGGTCACTTACCATATGTTCCAAGGCTGCAAGCAGTAAACCCCTCCCCTTCTTACACTCCAAATCCCCCAGAACCCAATACGTCATCCCGTAACAACTGTTCCCCTTCTTCGAAGCGCTGAAATACTTCAGATTCTCCAGAGCAGTCGCCGTCATATCCCTGGGCGACAGCTTGATCAAATCCGTAACCTTCATACTGCTGGAGGCCCTCCCCGACATGTCCAGATAGAACAGGTTCTCCTTGTTCAGTATCCGCTCGTTCAACCTGGGCATGACGTTGGGTTGCGTCATTATGTACTCCATGACGTCGTCCTTGTCCTGCAGTTTTCCCCGGTAGATGGCCTTCTGGAAGTTGGGCGTTTGCGACATGACCTCGGTGAGGACGGCCTCCTCGAACTCGTCGACGTTCAGCTGGTTGCTGGGGAGGGGGATGCCGTTGAGCATGGCCTGCGGCAGGGAGTGGAGGCCCGACCGTCTGACGAAGTCCTCGGAGAGCTTTCGGCCGAAATCGTAGTCGGAGTCCTCGCCCAGGATGTAGTTGGGGTCGTCGCTGAATTTTTTCTCGAGTTGGTCTCTTACGTCCTGCACCGTTACCTTGTTGCCATCACCGACCGAACCTAATACCTATGTTTCCGACATTATTAGATTGGGATTTAAATTAAATGATATGTTTTTCTAAATCATAACACCAGAAATAAAAGCGATCTCTGCCCAAAAGCACTGAGACTCAATAGATCAAGAAATGGAACCAATTATTATGGTATCCACTTTTATAATAGATTGCCAGAAAATGTTAGACAAATGCCTTTAAAAAAATTTAAAAAAGTCGTTAAGGGAATCTTAATTACAAATGCTTTTTACAGCTGGGAAGAGTACAATCAATTTAATTTCTAATGTTCATTTATTCATCTTATGAATACATATTTTGTTGACGTATGTAAACATTGATGATAGCATTAATAAAGATTATTATTATTATTATTATTATAAATCAAGTAACTAAGGTTATTTTTTGCTTCCTGTCAAATGTCAATGAATTATCACTGAACGTACTTATTAGAATAAAAAAATGATAGATGGCGCTGGCGATATTCTGGACGTAATTTTAAGAGGAACTTTAAAATAGTCTAAATTCAGAGGAGAATGTCCTGCTGAAGATGCAATTTTGCGAATCCACTCACCGATGTTAAGAAGTTCAAAGCGGCCGCAGGATCCTTGTTCTGCGAAGCATAATTAAATGCGCAGACCATGGCTATTCCGGCATCGTCCTGACCGCTTAAAGACGACGATGAATTCACAGAGAGAACAATACCAACCCGAAGAGGGGCTGTATGAACCACAAAGGATTCCACCAGTTTGAGTAGAGTGCGTACTTCTTTATCCAACGGATCGATTATTAGTACCTGCAAAGAAGATCATCTTGATTTACCCGATAAGGTCACAAAAACAGGAGTCACGAACAATTGAATATTCAGGCTGTATTTCCTCTTATCTCGTAAATATTTCACTCACCAAATTGAATAAATTCCTCCTGACCTGCCTGAGCATCCCGGGAAAAGTGGGCCTCAAAAACTCCATCAAGCTCGTCGACCACCTACTGTACTTCGAATCACTCTCGATATCGTTAATCCAATTAATAGCCGAATCCCGAATATCCATGGCAAACTCCTGCCCGCTGTTCGGCTCGCTAAAATCAAGCGACAGCAAAGAGCTCAACCTCTTGTTTCCAATCCCAATCGAATGCAACCCCTCCATCGTCCTCAACTCCTGCCTGACCACATCCATAATCCCGTAAACGTCCACCAGATCCACATCGTAGTACAACCCGTTGACGAACAACGCCGTATCCGAGGCTTGCAGGTTGAGCGTGGAGGCGAAGATCTCCTGATTCCTGCGCATCTCCTGCTTCAGCTCCTCTTTAACGACCGTCGAGACCAGACCCTTGGCCTGCATGGGGAAGTTCTGCGCGAGGTTGGTGAACACCTTCAGGGCTTCCTCTTTTGGCGCAGCCATTATCCGCTCGGCGGCCTGCAGGCTGAGCTCTTGGAACTGCCAGACCTTCAACGGGGCCATCTCATTGGAGGTCTCCTCCAGGTGGGACTTGAATCTGTCCAGGTCGGACTTGTGGTCGGGAAAGAGGGTCTTCAGGGTGCCGAAATTGAAGCCCTCCAACTCGACGTCGTCGTCTTCCTGCGATTCCTCGTCGGACTGTTTGCTGTCCTGAATTTGCGAATCGTCCTGCACTTTGTATTCGGTCGATTTCATCTGGAGCTCGACGCCGTATCCTGAGAGGCGTAATTTTCTTCGAGACGAATCCTAACCGTGAATAGAAATAGGATATGGTAATAATAATTAAATGTACTACCAATTAGTTTTAATTTGATTTATTTAGAAATTATTTTATTACTATTACCATATCACCACCAATTAGAATGGATTACTACCGATGGGGGGAAGGATACATGGAGACATTTGACGGAGGAGTGCGAGGGAGTGTGTTAGGATTGAGTGGGAGGAAGAAAGAAAAAAGGTGAATGAATCGATGAGAGAAGGAGTCCGGATAAAGATACTGGTGAGACTGGGGTGGGAGAGAAGGATGGCAGAAGGGGTGGGGGGGGGGGAAGAGATAAGGATGTATAAGAGAAAGAAATGTACAGTGAGATCGGAAACTCGAAAATGGTTGGTAGCACATTTTCTGAAAATCCCTATAATAATTTACGAAATCTGATATTGGCTGCCTGAATTATTTCAGTGCAGTGCATTTTATTTATTTTGACTTCTTGTCATTTTTGACGTTACTTGTTACTATTTTTAAAACAAGTAACCTCAAAAAACCACAAGACGTCAAAATAGACAAAATTATGTACTGCACTGATCCAGGCAGCCAACATAATATTAAGTGAATTAGTATAACAGTTTATTGTACTCGAGATACATCGATATACAACAGGCCATCGACGGAGGTCTTTCAGCCATAAGTGAATTATTATCACTGTTTTCAGAAAATGTGCTGCCAACTATTTTCGACTTTCTAATCTTTCTGTATATGCCAATAAAGGTGTTTTTTTTATTACCAATACAGAAATAGAATAGTTTTATTGTTAATCGAAATGATTAGCTTACCTTTATTAAGTGCCTGATGACGTAATCGATTAAACCTTCCTGGGCCTGCTGTTTCAGTACTTGGTGAAACTTTGAGAACTCTGTAGTGCCCAATTCTGCGTATAAGATAACGGGCAGGCTTCGGTTTTCCGAGCCCGGATAGTGAGTGTCGACGCGGAACAGTTCTACTGATTTACTTTCTTCTTTCGATTTCTGTAAAATACATCGTTGGAATTGAAACAAAAAATTCAATGATTTAAATTTTTTGATCCAGTAGAAAATTTTTCCCAGACCCATTAGTAGGAATATAATTATTTTTACAATTTTTAAATCCAGTAGAAAATTAATATTTGTTATGTATACTCTCTCTACTCATAGATTAGACTTTTTTGACATCTTGAGTGGTAGAAATCCCACTAGGTTGCCGAACAACTCTCGCCACAAATAGTAGTACTTATGAAATGTAATTTATTACGAAAATCGCACTCAAGAATATTACCGCATAGGTGTGTAATTGGTTCGTCACATCATTTAGAACGTTCTCCAAGAACAATAACAATAACAAACTGTTAATAATGTGTCAATCGGCAACATCACGTATGAATATATTGGAAGTATACCGGTACCAACATAACTTGCTGTAAAATTACATTTTTCTCATAGCCGTGTTGGTACATTCCATTTTTTAGTGTTTGTCACTGAAGATGTCAAAAAAGTCTAATCTGTGAGTAGATGGAGTTTAGGAAGCTTCTACTTCTTTATACATGCTTTTGTATGGAATAAAACACTTTTTATTTTGTTTATCAAAGTAATACACAAACAAAGTAAAAAATGTTTTATTCCACAGTAGAAAATTATTTCTAAAGCAGCTATTACGAACACAATTACTCTTACCTCGGCAATGGCATTTTTAAGCTTCGAAACATCGCAAATCAATTGCCCGCCGACGTCGGCGACCGCGGGGCAGTCCAAGAGATTCCTCTCGCGCGCCATTTGAGCAAACATCTCCACCTTGGGGGAGTAAATGTGCAAGGAGAGGCCGAGCTTGAGCACCGAAAGCTGTAGCGGTGTGACGAGCTTCGAGGCGTGTTTAATGATGGTTTCGTATCGTGCCTTGTCGTTCTCTGTAATAAAAGTTTTCTCCTAAACGGATTTGCGCTCGATTTAGGTGGTTACTCACTGATTGTGATAAGCGGTGGGTTTAGGGCACTGATCGAGTCCACGAAACTCCAGTAGTAGTCCACGTTCTCGTCGGCCAGATACTCCGCCACCTCCAAAACCAACGGAGTCGCCCCCCATTTTGCCTCTAATAAGGTGGTGACCGATTTTGATTTTTTTGTTTTCGCACCAACGTTGTGTATACCTAGAGCAAGGAGTGCACAGAGCAGCGGTATAGCGTTCAGCCTCATCCTGAAATTAAAATTAAATGTTTGTTAAAAGTTAAGCGGACTCTTATTTAGGTACATTTTTTAACTATAGAGGGCAGCACCAAAAGCACTGAAGTTGGTAGGCCTAAATAAAAATTAAATGTTTGTTAAAAGTTAAGTAGTCTCTTATTTAGGTACATTTTGTAACTATAGAGGGCAGCACCGAAAGCACTGAAGTTGGTAAGCCTGAAATAAAATTTAAATGTTTGTTCAAAGTTAAGCAGTCTTATTTAGATAGAAAAAATTGATTGACATTGGAGGCGTTTACTTCGTGATACATTTTGAATTATAAATAAAACACTTTCTTTGTTAATATCACTCGATTTATTAGTAGCGACTATAGTTTCGATCACGTTTTTTTTTTTTATTATTTAGATAGATTTTTTAACTATAGAGGGCAGTACCGAATGCACTGAAGTTGGTGAGCTTGAAGTAAAAATTAAATGTTTGTTGAAAGTTAAGCAGACAGTTTTATTTAGGTACATATTTTAACTATAGATGGCAGCACTGAAGTTGGTGAGCTTGAAATCAAAATTAAACGATTGTTAAAAATTAAGCAGACGCACTTATTTAGGTACATTTTTAACTATAGAGGGCAGCACAGAAAGCTCTGAAGTTGGTGAATTAGACAAACAGTTTTATTTAGGTACATTTTTTAACTATAGAGAGCAGCACCGAAAGCAGCACCTTAAATTTATGCAAATTTTAAAAATTTTCGTGACTCGAAAAAAATATAAAGGCAATTGCTGTCGACTTAAAACTTGTCAAAGTTATTCAAAATGCACCCTAAATTATGATTATTTAAAAAACATAAACACCCTTTTCCTAAATTTTGAAATAAATTTATGCAAACATATAAATATAAAGACAATTGCTATCGACTTACAACTAAGTTACTCAAAATACACCCTAAATTATGATTATTTAAAAACTATAAACACTCTTTTCCTTAATTTTAAAACTAAGTCATGAAGCAGTTTCAAGAGCTCTGGAAACTTTCTTTTCTTTTCAATGTCGGATTACAGCCGAAGTATAGAAGATACAAAAAAAAAGTTAACAAACCGTTCTGTAGACAATTTAATGAACTAATAAGCATTTATACCAAAATTAAGATCTTTACCGATTAATGTTTTTTCTTCTTCTAATTTGACTGGACTAAAGACCCAAAGCAGAGCATGTAGTTCATGAATTTGTTCATTTGTTCAATCTGCAAAAGTAGCTACACTCTGTTCACATTTTATTCTCACCGTAGTAGGCTTTGTTAGGGTGACATTTTTGTTGGTAGTAAAAAAGTTACAAACAATTTGGTTATATCATTGCATTTTTTTTTGTTATGTGTAGTTCAATGTTCATTTTGTAATATCCCTCATTTACATGTAAAAATATTGCAGGCTATTAAATACCAAACATCAATTTGGCATTTTGTCACAATTTTTGGCAACGTTTTATTGAAATTGTAGGTTAACGAACAACATTATCAAAATTACAACACGCCAATATAAGGAAAAATAAAAACCCCTGCAGTGGCGAGAATTTACATTCATACAGCGTTTACATTCTCCACCACAATCATCTGTCATAAACGTCGTTGAATGTGTTTAGAAAAAGCAACATTAATTGCTAAAACTTGCATTGCAAGCAGTGTGGGAAAATCCACCACAATCATCCGACATAAACCCTGTTGAACATGTTTAGAAAAGGCAACATTAATAGCAAGAAATCACTAAAAGTTGCTTTGCAAGCAGTGTAGGAAAAAAGTACTGAAAAATTAGTGCAATTAATGCCAAGAAGATTGAAAGGTGTACCAAAGTCAAAAGCAGGGCCGATGAAGTATTAATATGGCACAGTTGAATATTTAGCACTGTGAGATTACAATGCGGCAATTTTGACGAACTATATACAGAGGGCCAAAAAAAATGGTACAATAGGTTTTGTACGCTCATATATCTTCGTGAGTTATAGATATTTTTAAATAATTAATACAACAGTAAAAAGCCCAATTTTTGTAGATCAGATGAAGTACGAAATGCCCAGGGCACATTCTTGACTACAAATTAATGCATGAACTTCTTCTATCATTTCAGGAACATGTTTTATTCACACACGATACGGTCTTCCGTGATTGATAAAACTGTCAGCTAATGCCTGAGATTTATTATAAAACGAAAACAAATCATGGCCCACTAATTTTGATACCTACAAATGCGATGCGGCAGTACTTTATAAACTTCCACTTTTGCAGAGCCTTCGTTAATGTAAAGTATCCTCAAGAAAAAAACTTTTCAAAAATGCAATTCATTTTTGCAAACTATGTTTTATTTTTCAAAGCTATATTCAATGCTTAATGTTGGCGGCGTTTACTTCGTGGTGTTTTATTCCAATCTATATTCAATGCATCGATTATTATTGAAAGTATGGATATTTTCAGTTTGTACCAGTTTTTTTTTCTTACCTTTTCTTATCTTTATTAACAATACTACATATAATTAACCAGCTTTAATGAATCTGCCAAATGGCTAACGATCTGAGGTCTTTCTGCCTTTGAAGAACTACCAATTTATTTTAGTCAGTTTAACTGTTTTCACAGGTGAATTTGCTTCCACAAATAATGATAACTATAATAAACAAATGTAGGTTTCATTTACAATCCCATTTCAAAAAACCACAGGTAATGTGATTGATTGATTGCATTTATTCAAGAACAATGCTCGATATTTACAATATCGTTGTGATTAGGATTAGTAATAATTGAAGCCTATTAGAAATCAACGGGACAACGATTATCATTTAACGCTTCCACGAGTAAGGAAATAATTAATATATATTTAAATCATGGGCATAACCTAAAAATTTACTGTTTAATGCGGTGTGGCAAAAGTACTCGCCTGTAAATTGGCGGGACGCGTCGGCGTCACCGGGAAATTGGTATGTCTAGTCTGCTCGGTGAGACGGTGCACCTTTTCGCATTATTCTCCAGCGGAAACCTTAAAAACTCGACATTTTTGACGTTGATCCTGACAACAAACACTACCGTCACGAACACCTGTCAGTGCGATTCGGACCAATCGCGGAGCGACACCACGGTCCTAGTGACGTTGGTAATTCTGGGAAATTTTTCCCGCCATCGCCATGTTCGATTCGAATTTATTTTAAAAAGCGTTTTTATTGCTAGTTTTGGTGATATTGCGGTTTATGATACTGAATACGCATGCGCGAAAAGCGTGCAGACGGTGCGCTATGTTGTCACGTCTTTTTATTTGAGTCTGGGTATTTTGAGTACGGAATGCTTTCAGTTTCATTCTGTGACGGTTCGCGGTTTTTTTTTTTTGTACGGGCAAGGTAGTAGAGGTGGCAATACATATAGGTAGGGTCGGTTACAGCGTGACCGTACCCGCAGAACACATACCTTTAGAAATGAAATCTGCATGTTAAATTTCGGAAATACGATTTTTGGCGCTGCCTGGTGTCGGGATGGTAAATTACTACGATTTCCGCCAAAATTAAAAGATGTTATACTCGTCTACACGTTATATTTCCGTACCTATCTGTATTACCACCTCTGCTATCTCGGCCGTGTATAAAAAAAAAACCCGCAAGCCGTCACTGGTTTCATTTATACTCCTAATAATTTGCAACGATTGGTGCTTATGCTTAGGTTAGGATGAGGTTAAGGTTCCTTTTAAATAAATTCACTTCGCCTTTTTATTCCAAACCCTTCAATTTTGAATTTTCTTTGAGAACGCGTCACATTCATATCTGTTCTTGTACAAACCCAAACTGACATGTTTAACCCATTTGTGCCCACTGTTCCATCAGTGGAACATCCATTTCCGAAGACTTTCACGTGCACCAGCGTTCCGTGTCGTTTGTTTTTCCAGAATGTATGATCGTTAAGACCACTGTGCACTAAAGGATGACGCACATTTGTCGTTTGAATCTTCTGTGATAAGAAACTATACAGAAAAATATGAAAATTTGACGGAAAAACATCGTTGGGCAAAAACGGGTTAATGATTTGAGTTCTACATAAGAGATTTGATGAGATTTTAGTGATAGTAATTGATATAGAAAAGTTTTTAAAGCCAATAAGTAATATTCAACATACAAGATTTGTTTGTGTACATTGTACACATTATGTTCAAGGACAGGAAATAATACATCAATTTGTAAAATTGTTGAAATGATTTTTTTTTTATTCGACTAAAATGAAAGGACGAGGAGTTGCTCGGAAAAATTTAAATCATGAATACATTAAAAAAATATTTATACACTTGTTATGCCTAAAATAAATATTTAAATACAACATGTTAAACTGTTAAACTTCGCAGGCACCTTTCGCCGTAATGGTGACCGTTCCTCTTACGTCGGTAATCTGGTCGTGATCGATGTCACCAGCCTAAAATTTGAATAATCACAATGAGTTCAGTAATTATGAATAATTACTAAATAGCAGTGACGGTTCGCGGGTTTTTTTCTGGTACGGCCGAGGAACAAGACAGATAGGTAGGGTCAGTTGCAGAGACGGCTGGCTGCGTGACCGCACCTATCTGCATTAAACCACCTCTTGTTCCTCGGCCGTACCAGAAAAAAACCCGCGAACCGTCACTGCTAAATAGTGTTGGCATATTCCTGTCTCTGTCGCAGCGGCGGCTCGTGAAGCCAGAGATGCCGCTCGTACTGCGCCACTTCCTCTTATGGTGGAAGCAAATATTCCGCTGCTGTATTGGTAAAATTTTCTTCCGCGGCCTCCTCACCGAACATTCACCAGCCGCCGCTGATCTGTCGGTGGTTATGCCACTAAGATTAGGTTTAGTACAACATTCAGGCAATAGATTGCGCCATTTTAGGGTTCCTAACTTTATTAGTGTTGATATTTATGAAAACTTTATTATCATCAAAATCGAAAACTATAAATGCTTTCCATAGTTCACGAACGTGAACCAGAACATTAATGCTTTCCAAAATGATGAAATAAATGGGTTAATTTTTGCCTTCTTTATAACAAAATTGAAAACCCTTAACTTTGAAAATTAAGACTGCTTATTGATAATTGGTTTATTTGGCTTAATTTAATGATTTAGTTACGAGAAAACATCAGTGACGGCTCGAGGAATGGCTCATGGTACGGCAGAGGAGGCAATACAGATAGGTAGGGTCGGTTGAATTATTACCAACTCTGCTACCTCGGCCGTACCATGAATCACCCCGCCGAGAGCTGTCACCGAAAAACATACTTCATTATCATCCCTTCTGCTTTGCTCGTAGCACTGAACTTTCTCCGCCGTGTAGAGCTTATGTCCCTGATCGATGAGTGAGTAAATCAGAGGAGTCTTCTCGTTGCTATCGTCACTATTCCAGGAATCGGTGAGGTCGCTTTGGGAGGTACCGCTGGAGCAATTTTTCGGACGGCATAGGAAGAAGAGAAAACCTATCACACCCTAAACACGTAATTAGAAATCTTTACGGTTACCAAACATTTACTTATGTTTTTTTTCTTGTGCTGACGAGATCGAAGAAAATCGAACAGTTACCAAACATTGATTTATTTTATTTTACTTGTGCTGACGAGATCGAAGAAAATCGAATCCAATAAGCAGTTATCGTTCACGGGAAAACAATAATTCATGCTTAATATTTTTCAACATTAAACCTAAAATAATACCAAAATTGTACTTACTACTGTAAAGGTTGCAATGGCCATTATAGTGGCGGTAATTGGAAAACCGTAATGTTGCAAAAGAAATCCACCCAAAGAGGGTCCAATTACCTCTCCCAAGGAATACGTGCAAGACCACAAGCCCGCGACCAGGCTGTAGGTGGAGAGAGAGTCCGGACATCCCGCATCTCTAGAAATCAAAATTGCGGTTGACATTCGAAAACTTCTCTAAATTCAAAATTGATATACAGTTATCGATCAACTTACACAGCGCTTGTAAGCACACTTTGAAATGTCGGCAAGACCGCAAGCGCCACGGAGACTCCGAGAATCGAGAGGGCCAACAGGTTCATCCAGAGAGAACTGAAACATGAAATAAAGTAATGTTTTAGATTTGAAATCGATGAAAAAAAAAAGCAAACGAACTTTAAAGGGGTTGTTGAAAGAGATGATGGGAAGTAAGAGCAAGCGACCACGACGTAAAGGTATTGAGGAAAAGAGAGTGGCGAGTGGAGAGGATATGAAAGAAACATCTATCTATCTATCTATTGGTTTGTTTGTCGTTTATGGACACCTGAACCATTCGTCGGATTTGGATGGAATTTTCAGGGGTTAATGTAATCATGTGGGGGAAGGTTTCTATGTAAAATAGAATATGTTTGTCTACCATTTTTTGGTTTTCAATGTACATAACCTAACTAATAGTATTTGTTGTATTTAGCAAATGTCAGGATGGAATAATGTACGTCGTCAGGCGTTACCAACTGAAATTGGTGCGACCTGAATTCACTTGATTTGCCAGGCAAGCCGCCGCACATTTTAACATTGAAACTTGGCGTGCCTATAATTCTTCTTCGCAACATCAATCCACCATAACTTTGTAACGGTACCAGGCTTTCAGTGAAAAAGATGTTGAACAATATCATCCAAGCTACCATTTTGAATGGAAGTTTTAAAGGGGAAGATGTACTATTACCACGCATCCCAATGATTCCGACAGATATGCCATTTCAATTTAAACGTTTGCAGTTTCCTGTGCGACTCGCTTTTGCAATGACAATCAACAAAGCACAGGGCCAATCGCTATAAGTGTGTAAATTTGGAGAATCCATGCTTCTCACATGGACAACTATATGTGGCCTGCTCACGTGTTGGAAAACCATCTGATTTATTCGTGTGCGCACCAGACGGAAAAACTAAAAATATTGTGTATCCTAAAGCACTCCAATAAACAAATTTAATCTTTATCTCTATATTTAAGTGGCAGTGCAACGCATACCGAGTAACGCTAGTAGAATATAAGTTTTAAGCGACCGATTTGTTGTATTTCAACTCACCTTTCCAGAAATGTAATGTAAGGACACGGCCCCAGTAATATTAATCCAAAAGTACTCAGAAACAATCCGCATATCATCATCGACCAGTGATTGTCAACTTTATCAGCAAGCCATCCCCAAGCAGGACTCGAGACTCCGTACAAGGCGGAAAACAGCAGGAAAATGAGTCCAATCTTCTCTGGTGTTAAATTGAACTAGAATGTGCAATATTATTACAACAGTGTTGGTAGTTGTATTGATTTGATTTTATATCAGTTGAATATTAAACTGTACCTCATTTAATAACCAGGCGGACTAAATCAAATTATAGCCGCGAAAATGCGTTGTTGTGATTGGCCAATCGGGCGCCGTTTTTACACAGGCCCAAATTGCTTAAAACAGTAATGGCCGTTGTTATGATCAGCTGATCTCTAACCGATCCTTGTGTCTCACTGTTTTCACGCGTTTCGCCTCAGTTTTTGTGTTTTTAGCCAGTTGTTTCTACTGTTGATAGTGTAAGAATCGATTCCTCTCATCCTTCGATTTTCGAGAAAATAGTTATTTTATTTTTATTATAGAATGCGAAATATTACAGTGTTGGTAGTGGTTGGTATTGATTTGATGGCGCTATTGGCCTCGAAAGAGAGTTGGACGCACCCTGGTGGCGTCAGTACTCAAGTAAACGAGTACTGCTGTTTACATTTTACATGGATTAGCATAGCTGCTGTTTGTGATTTTGAGTATTTCTCGTGTGTATTGTGAACAATGAATAAATTCAATACAGATTGTTGTGTCTTCGAATGTCATTCAAAGAAAGGAAAGGATAGAAATATTCCTTTCCTCTATTTTCCCAAAGAGAAAGCCGGCTTTGTTAACCTGACCAACAAACATGGTGTGGTTTACAGGTTCGAGATAAACCTGCTCTACAGCTACATTTAAATTTAATTATGGACACCATTTCTGCTAATTTAAGGTGGCCTTTAATTGTATGGGATTTCCCCGTGAATGATTTGTTTGCAAATAAAGTCAAATATGTTGGCAGGCTCAGTTAAATCAGAATTTTTGTGGCCACATAGTATTAAATGCTTAGCATTTAAAATCTTTCACCCTTCAACAATAGATCTGCTGTCTGGATTAGCATTCAAAATATTTGGCAGAGGCTTAAAAAATATTTATTTTCCATCATATGAGCTAAAAGTGTAATGGCTAATTTAGGTATTATAAATAAGTTTTTAAAGCAATTTTGATACAATTATCTATTTAAATATCAAGCAAATAGACCACTGCAACAATATCACCACTTTAAACAGAGTTATCAAACACGGTTTTTAAAATAAAATGAGAAATTTGTACACAGAACTAAACGGGAAAGCGAACGGAGTACTCGTTTTCTACAGCTGTTCCACCGCGATCGTAGTGCCCCCATCGGTATGTTTCGAGGCCAATATCACTTGTATCTTCATTTAGAACGTTTTTTGAGAGCAAATAATGAGACGGAGAAAATCTTCACAACACATGAAATCTGCGTATTGCAAAATTTTGTTTTGTTTTTCTTGATTCCTTGGTTACCAGTATTTTCGGCCTCCGTGATCCTCTGGAATTCCAAACGAGTCTCATGTGGTACCACCACAACAACAATTGTTACGTGATAAGTAAAACACGTGTGTTGAGAATTTTCACAAATTTTTGAAAATTCTCAACACACGTGTTTTACTTATCACATATATTATGGAATTTCACGAAGTAACAGCCTCATCAATCCAATAAGCAATTGTTACATAACAAATTTTGATTTTTATTTATTTCATCTTCCGCATTAATCATCGTCATTTTTCTTTTATTCAATTTAATTGAAATTTTCTATATTTATAGTAGCGGTACCGAATAAAACAATTTAAAAATTTTAACGCGAGCAAGAATGTATTACCTGTCTTAAATGTGGCTCCAGTGTGGGATCTATAAAGGCCCAAGTACAGGACACCACCATCACGATTAGACCTGTCATAGAAATGGCTGGGACTTTGATTAATTTCAGCATTGATGTCTTGTTGTTACCAACGTTGAATTCTACAAAAGAAGATTTTAAAGATGAACAAATTTATCTACGACTATTAAATAATTCCTTAATTATCATTATTGAAACCAGTGAGTGACGGCAATGACAATCCAACTCATTATATCGGATGTTCCTGGCATTTTTATCGAAAACGTGACGTCATTTCATTACGCATATCATTTAGAAATAAATTTTTCGAACAAAAATTGTTTCTTTTTAAAATATCAATCCAACAATAAAACCTAGGTTTCCATTTGAAATTCTAAAGTTAAGTCTAGTTACGCCTACTTCCTCTATTTAAATTCTTAAGGTAGGCATTGGTGATGCAAATTTCTGGGCGCGCTCAAAACGGAGTTTTTGTGCCTCACAATCGATCACAGGCCGTTTCTTACGATCAGTGCGGCCTCTCGGAGCGAAGATGATTGTTTTAATATCGCGCGGCCGATAATGAAGCGCCCGAATAGAAGCCATCTTATGTAAATTTGATTCATTCAATGACGGTTCGCGGGTTTTTTTCTGGTACGGCTGAGGTAGCAGAGGTGGTGATACAGATAGGTAGGGTCGGTAGTAGAGATCTCTCTTACCTCTGCCGTACCAGAAAAAATTCCACGAACCGTCACTGGATTCAATGTTTGATTTACGTTTTCTGCAACTTGGTTGATTGTGACGGTTGAAAAAAACTGGTGGTAAGTTAATTGTTTCAATAAAACTTACCAGCAACGGAGGGCAACAGCCATATATTTATTGGAATGATCAGTATCATGACGACGCCCAAAACGAAAAATGGCAAATCGAATCCACCCAGCTGCCCTAGAAAAGACAAACTCATAAATAATCGTGAAATATTCACCTTTCAATAATAATTAATTCCCGGCCGGATCCAAGGTCAACTTTGCGAAAATGTGATCGAACCTACATTCCTTCTACCAAATTGTATTCTATTAACCCTTTGCACTTGTTTTTATTAGTGATACCATGTCGACAATAAGTCGACATACGCGTTAAATGTCATTAGTCTCAGTAGCGACCAGTGATGGTTCGCGGGTTTTTTTCTGGTACGGCCGAGGCACAAGAGGTGGTAATACCGATAGGTGCGGTCACGCAGCCAGCCGTCTCTGCAACTGACCCTACCTATCTGTATTACCACCTCTTGTTCCTCGGCCGTACCGAAAAAACCCCGCGAACCGTCACTGGTAGCGATCTGTTTAAAATCACCCTGTAGTATATTGTTTTATCAGGAGTAGAAGTGGCATTTTCTGTATGTTTGGACGAGCCACAAAAAGTTACAAGTTATTTTTTCTTTAAACGATGTAAATTAAACATGTCTCTGGCTGTTATATTCCCCGGCGCCGATTGCGACGAATAAATAATCCAAGCTGGCTCAAGTTAACTCTGGTTACCATGGCTACATTTGTTTCCGTGTTTATAATTCGTGAGTACTGTCATTTGCAAGTGTGCAATCGGAAGATAATTTCTATTATACTCATCCCGATATTGTTGAAACGGTAAAGATTGCTGCCGACAAATTGTTGCCGACGAAGTCCACGAAGCGGCCCATAAAATATTTCTCAAATGGTGCAACGAGAAAGGCGTAAGTTTGATATGTTTACCGGTGCAACATCGCATCGCGCTTGCTTTTATCCGTCGCGGAAAAAACGACAAGCGACGGATCAATTGCGAACCATGTGGCGAACACAAATCATGTACGCGAACGCCGCGGCGTGGGCTTCGGCGCAAGTGTGTAGCTTTCTTCAAAAGATTCTCAAATTGTGTGTCAAGAAAAACGTAAGTTTTACTTTTACTCCTATCAGAATCAAGTCACAAAAGGTGATACTTTATGGCATTTGAAGAAAAACTCGTATCTAGTACCAACACAAATAATAGTTATTTATTATACGAATGTGAAATGTACATAATTAGTCCCGCAAGAAAAAGTTTACCCAAGAGCTCGCAGAGCGAACCGGTAATTTTCTTAAGGGACTAATGAGGAATTCCACATGAGTATAATATAAAATTTTATCCAAAATCATCTGTAATTGCATTAAATATTGAAATAATGTTTATAAAACTTTGACAAGAAGTCGAATATAAACAGTCGATTTGTTTCAATAATCTTGTTTTCATTCGATTTAGCCTTGACGGTGGAAGCCATTACTTTGTGTTTAACTTTTCAAAAAATGCACTTTGTTGGTATCACGCACGTTTTTATTTCTTATTTTTGCGAGTATAGTTTCGACCCTTACAGGATCACTGTCTGTCCGTTTGATAATGATCCTGTAAGGGTCGAAACTATACTCGCAAAAATGAAAAAAAAGTGTGTGTGCATTTTATTGAAAAGTTCCTATCCTTATTATGTTCTACCAAGTGAAAAACATACATTTTAATTACGGTAAAGAGGGTTATTACATACCGAATACAAAAATCCACCAAATGCAGGTCCTATGCTCATACCTAAACCTACAAAAGTCTCTAAAATTCCCTGCAAATAAAAAAAAATCATATGTAAGTGTTCATGTTTGAAAAATAAAATTGGATGAATGTCTTACTAATAAATCATATGTAAGTGTTCATTAAAAAAAAATGGATGAATATCTTACTAATACAGTTCCTATATTATTCGGGAATGAGTTGATGACGAAAACGTAGCTGGCTGTAGAAAATGCACTTGCACCCAGTGCTTCCAATCCTCTGATCAAGAGGCAAAATGTTGTGAACAGGGTGTAGTCTGTTATAAACTCCAACATACTAAAAAAAAAGAAATTTAATTTATAACATGTTTGAACTGGGTATCGGTGATTTCGTCGCCATGGCAACGAAACTCATTTAAGTACTTTTGTTTTAAGTACTGGGGACGAATTTGAGTACTCTTTGAGTACTTTAGGGCAGATTGACCAATTTGCAATTATGAATATGTATTTTGATCATATCGTCTGAGCCACAAAATTTTGTTTCAGAGTTGGCTGTGAAATAAATGAGGTATGTCTCATATTATTACGTCATGAGACTAGATTAGTTCAATTTAATTAGATTTAAAAAAAATGAATTAATCTCAGACATGACTGCTATAAATTAACTTAAGACAACCTCACTTATTGCAAATTTATTAAATACAATTTTTTGCCTTTATTATTTGTATGACTGCTGCTATGTTTCTCTCTCTCAGTCATGGCGAACTCAGAAACAAAATTCTGTGGCTCACACCTTATAATAGTACATTAAAACACACGTTTTAAGGAAGGATTCATTCTCTTCCGATACTTTCTCTGCGCAAACTTAACCCCCCCACCTGCCATGGCTGGTTGGACAAGCTGTACAAACCAAAATGTTTTATTTTCATGTTTTTTTTTGTCAAATGTGAATATTTATGTATAAAACCATATATTTTTTTAATTAAAAGAAAGTAGTGATGGGTGCAATTCACAAGGCATTATCGTGAAACCTACATCAACTTCAACCTAACAGTGACGAAGAAATCATTGAAAAGTCAAAAAACTGCGATAATAGTATATTGTACAACGAGCATATAATGATGGCTATTAATCACGAGAACGATGTTTGCGGAACGAGCCTTAGGCGAGTGGAGCAAATCGTTCGAGTGATTATTAGCCATTATATGCGAGTTGTACACTATACTTTGTTCACGAAAATTAAAATCAAAATTAAAATTAAATTTAAAATTGCAATTACAATAAAAATAAAAATTAAAATCAAAATTAAAGTTGTAATTACAATTACAATTGAAAAAAATTAAAAATCAAAGTTAAAATCAGTATTAAACAGGGTAAACAAAATATTATCATAAATCGTGTACTGTGAATAAAAGCGCGAATTAGCGTGTTTAATAATATTAAACACGCAAATGCGTTTGCGTGTTTAATAACCATATTAGATGTTGTTGATGTTGTTAAATGTACCTCATTAATGCTGCCCATACAATTCAATAATGCCCACATTATAACATTTTCGTGAACAAATCTTATTTTTCAACGTCCGTTAAAAAATGTACAGTTTTTTTCATTAATCTGCGTTCATAAAATATGTGTTTTCTGAAGCCTTCCAGAAGCGTGAAAAAAAGTGCCGTAGCGGTTCATTTTTTAACGCAACTAAAAAATCGTTTGCGCAAAGTGCGTCATGAACGCTTCGCAACACGCCGCGAGTTCCGCCGATAAATGTCAAACATTCGTTTCCGATCAAGAAAACTTGACGATTATTATTATTTTCTTCACTTAAAAGTATTATTACTCATAAAAATTGATTAAGGTTTTATCGAATTTATTTAAAGTTACGGACGTAGAAAACATTTTGTATGAAACTCGAGAGTAAATCAACTTTTTTCCACCTGTAGGAAATGGCAATCTTTCCTACTCGTGAAAAAAGTATTACTTTACTCACTTGTTGCATAAATAACTAATAACGATTATTTTATAGTATTTTTTTACGTTTTATTCATTGACCATTTTATGGTAACCGTAGTCTCGCCCATTTAAATCAACTAAAAGCTATTTTTATAATAAACCGTCAGTTTAACGCATTTGACGATTTAAATTTCAATTCTACCAAATAAAAATAAAAACAAATTCTCCAAAGATATTACAGCACTCGTGCCGTAATGACAATAAGCCATTAAGATTCTGCTTTGGGTGGACTCTAATAGCTTTAATATAAACGCAAAGTTTAAACATATTGTTGGAACTTACCCGAACAGCAAGTTGCACACTCCAGCAACTAACATTCCGGTCAGAAAAAGGCATTTTGCGCCTATTTTTGGAAGCTGAAATAATACAAAAATAATCAAGCAACAATATACAACTACACATGTACATAATAAATATACACTAATTTACAAAATTCGTGAAAAAAACTCTTCAAAAAAGCATTAAAAAAAAAACGTTTACTTCAAAAGGTTTTTATTTTTCCCGTAGAATACGATCCCGTAATAAAAATAGGGGGTTCCGTTTGAAAAATCAAAGTTGATCTTCGTTTGACCTTGAAAAAAAAAACCTGACCCCCCAAGGTCATTTTCAAGGTCACCAGCATATGTCCCACTCCGAACCCTACAACTTTTATCTGAAACGTTTTTTGCCATGTTGCTCAGGTTTCGAGATATTTGGGGTGGCAATTTAAAATGGGACACCCTGCATAGTGGCTCATGGTCGTTGAAGTGTTAATCTGTTTTTCTAATCGGCAGCAATAATTCTGGTTTACATTCCTTGGATGGAGATCGCAGCGATTTCGTGAAATAAATTCAAAGGTGCATGGTTGCCTTGTGACATGGAGAAGGGGGGTAAAAATTTTGCGACATGAGGAAGGGGGTTTAAAATTTTATGAAAAACCTGTGACATCATTTAAACAATCTGCCTTAAGTTTACTTACCAATTTTCCGAATATTGGCGAAGTTAGGAACATTACGAGAGCGTAGAAACTGAACACAAATCCGGACATGGTGTCGGACATTCCCTTCTCGGCGGCCTCTCTCGGAAAAAACGGGGCCATGATCGACATCGAGCAGAAACTCATGAAATCCACCAGAGCCAAAGAAGCGAGCGTCATCTTCTGGGTACGAGTGAATTTCTTTATGGCCGAAGGTTCCAAATGTGGATTTGTCCTAAAATATTTGTCAACAAAGTAAAGCTGCATTTTGTTTAAATCTGTCAAAGCTGCGGTGCCTTGATTAATTACCATTTTGATTGTTAGCATCATACCTTTATGTATCGTATGTTCATTAAAAAAAAACCTCAAGTGTGCCATGTTTTTGTACGTTAAAAAATTGAAGTTGGCACACATGTTAGGAATTGACATACAAAACGTCAGATCGTTCTAAAAGTCACAATTATTCCGTGGTCGCAATGGTTTACAGCAACCAGCAAAAACGTTTCTAGTTGAAAATTATTGCCGAAATGGGATTAAAGTGGACGGAAATTAGGTGTATTCATTCGACGCACCTTTAGCAGAGTTTCAGGAAGAATTTCCTAACGTTCCCATTATTTATGATGAATTTAAAAATACCTTATCATGATCTGTTGTATTATTTCATGAAACGGGTAGCATTCTCCGTAAACCAGGAAGTGGTAGACCAGTCAAACGTACTTAGGATGCTATTAACACAGCCCAAGGAATTTTGGAAGGTGAACCTACGTCTTCTCTGCGTCGTTTATCACAGCAAATTAAT
Organism: Ocypus olens; assembly: GCA_910593695.2. Taxonomy (NCBI): domain Eukaryota; kingdom Metazoa; phylum Arthropoda; class Insecta; order Coleoptera; family Staphylinidae; genus Ocypus; species Ocypus olens. The sequence goes on from OU343048.1 coordinate 3,881,909, forward strand.
TTATCGGTAGGAACATGCCGCAAGTAACATAACCTCAATATGTATTACCAATTTAAATTTTTTTAAATAAAAATCATGGCACACTTTTTTTTATGAATTTGTTTTGTGATCTGGTGCTATTGAAATCAGTTAAAATATCGGTCACGTACGTAACGTTTATAAGAGATAAGAACATTACATTAATTAATTAATATTAATGTAAATTTAACAATTCAAATAATATATTGGTTACTAGTGTTTTAACATGTTGAAACGTTTCAGTAGCGATGGCTGCTTATTTTTAAGCGCCATCAACTATTTTCCACTTCATTAAAATTCAGGAACTTTAGTTAATATTCTCTTACGAATTATCAAAATTACTTTCGTACCTTAATAACCTCTCTCTGATTCTTCTAATCTCGCCAGGTGTATAGTCCTCGGGACAGATATTCGACATGGATTTACTTCTGCCATTTTTTCTTTTATCCGAGGATGGTGTCGATGATGTCGGCGATATGAGTTGTGTGACCGAAGACGAGCTGAAGCTCTTGCTGCTGTTGGAGCTCGAGGCATTGTCTACGGTTACGACTACCGACTTTGGCGAAGGTGCTTGAATTAATATCGAAGGTATTGTTTCACCCTTCTCCATTAGCTGGAATTCATAAAAATTTACAATGGTTAGTTGTCAAGAAATATAACTTTTCTGGAATCGGCGACGGCTCGTGGATTTCCGTGGGTGAGGCAAAGACAAAGAGCCGCCGCCGCCGCTGGCCGGAATATATTCGTAAATTTTAATGGTAATAATTAGTTTCCAAGAAATATAACAATTGGGGCCGCGGTGACTTAGTGAGTAGAGCACCTGCTCACGGGCCTCGTGGTCGTGTGTTCGAATCCCATCCGTGCGGTCACTTTTTCGGAACGAAGAAGTGGCCGTGCGGGTCCATGGATGTCCCTCCAATCATTATATATACTATACAATTGAATATACATATTTAATATAATAATAATAATTAGAAATCAATATATACAGTTAATTGAAAACTCTGGCGCAATGGACCAGTTTCCTATGCCAAAAAAAAATATAACAATTTTTCCTTAACTTAACTATTCATACAAAATCCTATTTTTCTTAGTAGCTTTTAAGTATTACTTGTTCACACTCGACCTGGTGCATATAGCCAAATAATGTTGTATATTTTTAGATTAAGATTACATTACTTCATAGAAATGTACATTTTAGTTATTTTGTATTTTTCAAGGGCGATGTCCCGTTAATAAATGTATTATTATTTTCTAATCGTTGTAAATGGAAATGCGGGGAAAGATGCAATGACAAAATATGCAATCGAAAACATATGAAAAAGAGTGTCTTGGTGTGATGTGATGTGACGATGTTGCCAATTATAAGGTGGTAATCAGAAGAAGGTGGAAAAGGCAAAGAAGAGTTTCGCTAACACAAACTTTATCAGTTTAAGCCTTATTAACCTTTGGGACCGCAGGGGTCTTTGGAAGAACATGGTCGAAAAACGCCAAAAAGCACAACAGCACTTGTGTTTATCGATTGCGAAGAGTCCCGACAAAAAATCTCAACTGACTCAATACGAAGTTATAATTTTTTCATCTTTCACAGTTTTGACGTTTTAAACGTCAGTTTCATGCGAGTCTACAAAACGCTCGATGTACATTTAAAATATGATGACCATGAAAGCGTAAATATAAATGATACCATCAAGTCGGAAAAAGTAACATGATGGCCACATCACCATTTTATTAAATGTATTTAATGCAAGTTCTTAATTCCTATTTTCAAAGATCCTAATTTTTAATTTTATGTAATTTTCAATGAATCTTAAAACAATTAATATTACATTACTTATTGCAGATTTATTGAATAAAAGTAATAAGAAGAAAAATAGCCTTAATATATCAATATTCAGCCTGTTCGTCACTCTGCAACATTAAGTCTTACTAAGACTATTTTTCGTTTTTACTTTTAATTAATATTACCCTCACTTGTTGCAGAAGCATTAAATAAATTCAATAAAGACGAAAAGTAGCCTGTGAATATTCAATATGTTCGCAACTGCAAAATTATACATTATATAACAATTATACATTCAAAACTAACCTGATGCAACTTCAACTGCATTTTCTTAACTCAATCGACTAATTACGATTCACCACACGCAATCCTTAATTGAACACTGGAAATTATCTACAACTGTATACTCCAATTGATTATCGTACAGACACAATTACTCCGTCTTGCAAGTAAAGTAAATCCCGATAATAACTGATAAAGTACACAGATGCACTATTTATTATGAATGGTTTGAAGAACCGGAGTCAAAGTGGAAAATTTTCCATGGATCTGCACTTGGCCACGAGCATGTAAATATGTTGCCGTCGCAATTTTTTTTCTGAAATGTATCAATATTTTGCGTTTGTTTATAAATCGCGAGCAGATAAGCCTATCGTGAATTAAGTAATTCAATCATCCATGCTGTGACGTCGTGTCATTACAAAACAGGATCGTACAAATATCAAATATCTAATGCTGGAAAACTGTACGTTGTTAGTCACTAAAGAATATTCAAAACGCATTAAATAATAATAATAATAATAATAATAATTGTAAGAAATTTATTCAGGAAAATATGCAGTAAAGGGCAGAAAGACCGATGGTCGATAGCTCAGGCAGACTAACATATTTTTAAAATCTATGTTCATTTTGTATTTGTATAAATGTATTGAATAAAGGTCTTGTATATACACCCTGTCCAAGATAAGAATACACAGCACGTGGATCTTGAAAACGCTAAAAGATACAGGGTGGCTTAAATTAGGAAGAAGTTGCACTATTCAGAGTATGTTTACATGCCGATCCCAGAAATTTATGATTTTTTGTCGTTTTCGAAATTTTTTAACGCCAATCAATTTCTCTCGTTCTTCTGATGAAAAAAAGGTGTACTTCAATGGTCTACGATAATTATTAAAAAAGTTGATTTTTTCGATTTTTTGCATTTTAGAGTTTTCTTTGCTGACGCGTCACGGGCTTCAAATTGACATTTGTTTTTGCGAAAGTACATTTTCAGAGGCGTCTTGAAGGGATCTTTCTAGTGATGTGTAGAAACCCGGAATCGAACCAGTGGTTTCTTCAGGAAATTATTTCAAAGCCAATTTTTGAGAAAAAGTAAGAAGGGGGGACCCTTGGGTAGTTTTTCAGGTTTTCGTCAAAAATTTTAAATCGCCAATTTTGATTGAATCCGACTAATTTGCACACGAGGAGCACGGATTTGAAAACCGCGTTCAATTTGGAGTTTTCGTTTAGCCGCTACGGCCGATCAAAGTCTGAAAAATCAATTATTTTCTAAAATTTCCTAAAAAGTTCATGGTGACTGACTAATTTTTTTGCTATTGAAGATAGCTGAATTTTTTTAACGGCAATCAATTTCTCTCGTCTTTCTGATGAAAAAAAAGGTAAAATTCATAGTCTACGATGATTTTTAAGAAAGTTGCATTTTTTAACAAAATTTCCAAGGGGGTTAGTCATGTCTTTTTTCACGATTTCATCAAAAATTAAAAATCTCTAATCCGACTAATTGGCGTACGAGGAGCTCAGATTTGCAAACCGCGTTTAATTTGGAGTTTTCGTTTAGCCGCTACGGCCGATCAAAGTCTGAAAAATCAATTATTTTTTAAAATTTCCTAAAATGTTCATGGTGACTGACCAATTTTTTTGCTATTGAAGATAGCTGAAATTTTTTAACACCAATCAATTTCTCTCGTTTTTCTGATGAAAAAGAAGGTATACTTCAATGGTCCACGATAATGATTAAAAAAGTTGATTTTTTCGATTTTTTGCATTTTAGGGTTTTCTTTGCTGACGCGTCACGGGCTTCAAATTGACATTTGTTTTTGCGAAAGTACATTTTCAGAGGCGTCTTGAAGGGATCTTTCTAGTGATGTGTAGAAACCCGGAATCGAACCAGTGGTTTCTTCAGGAAATTATTTCGAAGCCAATTTTTGAGAAAAAGTAAGAAGGGGGGACCCTTGGGTAGTTTTTCAGGTTTTCGTCAAAAATTTTAAATCGCCAATTTTGATTGGATCCGACTAATTTGCACACGAGGAGCACGGATTTGAAAACCGCGTTCAATTTGGAGTTTTCGTTTAGCCGCTACGGCCGATCAAAGTCTGAAAAATCAATTATTTTCTAAAATTTCCTAAAATGTTCATGGTGACTGACTAATTTTTTTGCTATTGAAGATAGCTGAATTTTTTTAACGGCAATCAATTTCTCTCGTCTTTCTGATGAAAAAAAAGGTAAAATTCATAGTCTACGATGATTTTTAAGAAAGTTGCATTTTTTAACAAAATTTCCAAGGGGGTTAGTCATGTCTTTTTTCGTGTTTTCATCAAAAATGAAAAATCTCTAATCCGACTAATTGACGTACGAGGAGCTCAGATTTGCAAACCGCGTTCAATTTGAAGTTTTCGTTTATCCGCTACGGCCGATCAAAGTCTGAAAAATCAATTATTTTCTAAAATTTCCTAAAATGTTCATGGTGACTGACTATTTTTTTTGCTATTGAAGATAGCTGAAATTTTTTAACGGCAATCAATTTCTCTCGTCTTTCTGATGAAAAAAAAGGTAAAATTCATAGTCTACGATGATTTTTAAGAAAGTTGCATTTTTTAACAAAATTTCCAAGGGGGTTAGTCATGTCTTTTTTCACGATTTCATCAAAAATTGAAAATCTCTAATCCGACTAATTGGCGTACGAGGAGCTCAGATTTGCAAACCGCGTTCAATTTGGAGTTTTCGTTTAGCCGCTACGGCCGATCAAAGTCTGAAAAATCAATTATTTTCTAAAATTTCCTAAAATGTTCATGGTGACTGACTATTTTTTTGCTATTGAAGATAGCTGAAATTTTTTAACACCAATCAATTTCTCTCGTTCTTCTGATGAAAAAGAAGGTATACTTCAATGGTCCACGATAATTATTAAAAAAGTTGATATTTTCGATTTTTTGCATTTTAGAGTTTTCTTTGCTGACGCGTCACGGGCTTCAAATTGACATTTGTCCTTGCGAAAGTACATTTCCCGAGGCGTCTTGAAGAGATCTTTCCAGTGATGCATAGAAACCCGGAATCGAACCAGTGGTTTCTTCAGGAAATTGTTTCAAAGCCAATTTTTGAGAAAAAGTAAGAAGGGGGGACCCTTGGGTAGTTTTTCAAGTTTTCGTCAAAAATTTTAAATCGCCAATTTTAATTGAATCCGACTAATTTGCACACGAGGAGCACAGATTTGAAAACCGCGTTCAATTTGGAGTTTTCGTTTAGCCGCTACAGCCGTTCAAAGTCTGAAAAATTTATTCTTTTTTTAAATTTTCTAAAATACTCATGGTGACTGGCTAATTTTTTTGCTATTAAAGATTGCTCAAATTTTTTAACGGCGATCAATTTCTCTCGTTTTTCTGATGAAGAAGAAGGTATACTTCAATCGTCTACGTTGATTAATAAGAAAGTTGAATTTTTCAACAAAAGTTCCAAGGGGTTTACTCGTGTATTTTTTCACGTTTTTGTCAAAAATTAAAAATCTCTAATCCGACTAATTGACGTACGAGGAGCTCAGATTTGCAAACCGCGTTCAATTTGGAGTTTTCGTTTGGCCGCTACGGCCGATCAAAGTCTGAAAAATCAATTATTTCTTTTAATTTTCAAAAATGTTCACGGTGACTGACTAATTTTTTTGCTATTGAAGATTTTAAAACTAATAATAAAAACATGCAAATCACCAACGAATTTTGAAATATTAAAATAACCATCAACTTCAGATATACGAAACCTTATATGAAACGAAAGCTTATTTAATGAACTTTCAAATTATGAAATAATATATAGGGTGTTCCATTTAAAGAAAAAGAGAAATTCTGCAGTTTGCGAATGGCCATCACCCTGTATAATACGCTGAGTTATGTTTTGGTTGATAGAGTAATTTTGAAGACTAAAGTTCAACTAAACTTTACCACTAAATTAGAATCAATTATCTTTATTAGTTTCAGGGGAGCACTTTAACAATTTTGTTCAATTTTTTGTATAAACAACTGAATAACACAAAAACGGCCCGGTTTCAACCCCCACAACTTGGGTCATTTTAATCTCCAAGTAACGAGGAATCAAAAAATGCTAAAATATACAGGGTGTTCCATTTAAAAAAACATAAGTTTGGTCTGTAACTTTGTTATGAGACACCCTGTATAAATTTAAGTATTTTTAGGGCATGCAGCTCACTATTCTGCACAACTTTTGTATAAAACATTTTTCAAAATTTTGACAAATAAGCACGTGATTGACCGATTTCAGAGCTCTGAAACACCCTGTATTTGTATGAATAATGGGAATAAATGAACAAATGACTAATGTCAGACATATATGACAACCAGGGACGAGCGAATACTTCTCGATCTCCGAAAAGTCTTCCGCCCGGGATGGGAATCCGCGGTGCAGCATCAAAAGGGGTGCAATTTATAAAAAAAAATATTCTTACGAAAAATTCTTAGAATTGAAAAATGTAAAAATATACAAGGTGTTCTATTTGAAAATCGAAAGGTTGCCAAATTTCTTTAATAAAATAAACACCCCGTTATATTAAAAATATATCATACTTGAACAATAGCTTGTTTACATTTAAGAAACTTTTGTTTTAATTTTTTTTTTTAATTTTCAACGGTTATTTAGATGTTCCGATAATTTTGATGAACCCTGTACTTGATTAACTTTATGAAATACAAACTTTAAATTTTTTGTGAGTCGACTTATTGAGAGTCTAGTGAAAAAGTAAAAAGTGTGTAAATAAATTAGAGGCAACCTGACTTGGTGCAAAAGTATTATTTATTATTTTGAACATAATTTTAGTTTTAAATTTTAACTAACTTATTATTTTATATCAATTTTTATCTGTACTAAATGTTTTTTCTCTATTTTTTTATTTTATTTTATTACTGTCTCATTTTATATATATGTTTATTTCTTATTATGTATGCTGACATGTGTAAACTTACTGGTATCAACACAAATAAACAATCAATACATTTTATTAAATTTAAAAAGTATGTCTTGAAAAAAGACGCAATTATATAAACTTTGACTTCGTGAAACATTTTGAATAATTCAAATAAAACATTTTTGGTTACTCATGGCTGAAGACTGGAGTGGTATCAGCGCTCGTTTCTTTTTCGGGAAATCATTGGACTTAGTGATATTTAATGTAATTGTTGTCAGAAGATTGTATTTGATAGGCTTTCGAGCACTAAACATTTTTTTAAGATTTGGCCTCTCTTTTTATTCCACTTTTTGAGTAATCACGGCACTAGCCAGGGAAGTAGTTGTTTCAACAAGTTATTTTTTAGTAGTCCTAATAAGACGAATAGGTTGAATTCATATATTCAGGCTACTGTTGTCTTTTTCGAATTTATTTAATGCTTCTGCAACAAGTGAGGTTGTCCGAAATTTATTTTAAGACTGCAGTTTCGTCAATTTTAGCTTTTCATTATCAAACCATAAACTACACTTGTAGAGTGCACCAACAGCGTTGATCGTTTTATTTGAACATTTATAAAACGCAAACGGTTGACGAAAAAACACTATAGAATTAAACAAAAACTGTGTACATCTGTAAAGTAATCTAATACGACCCACACACACACATACCGCACGTCAGTGTAATTTTGAAATCTAATTAATACTCAGCTACTTACTTGAATCCTTATATGTGCGTAAAACAAACGAACAAAAGATGGAAACACGTGAGGACACACGGTACGATCACTTCAGATCGATGTGTTCTGATGAACTGAAGCATGTGACCTTTTGGTGTCGACGTATTAGTGCCGATAAGGATAAGTGTAATTTTTATCGGACAGGTGAATAGTCGATCGAATTCAAGGGCGAAACGATGATACACTTTTAATATGATATTAAATAATTTTAATTTTTTTTTTTTTTAAGAAGGATGTTTGATGGGATTTCGGGTTAAGGAGAGTGAATGATATTAGGGAAATTGGCGTAAGCTACTTGGCTATTCTGCCACAACCGATTCTTTCTAATAAATTCATATATTGATATGAAGGACAACCACTAGACATCCATGGACCCGTGCGGCTATTTTTCATTCCGAAAAAGTGACCGCCCGGATGGGATTCGAACCCACGACCACGAGGCCCCGAAGCAGGAGCGCTACCCACTAGGCCACCGCGGCCCCCATTAAATAATTTAATCATACTTTCCGTGGTTGAGCTTCGTGCGTTACATTGAAGTCGTTATGAAAGACCCCGAAGACTGTGCCCTATCTTAAGGGGGCATGATGGTTTCGCAACTTCGAAAAATCACTTTTTTCGATAATTTTTTATATGAAAGTACAACATCTCAGGAATATCCTGTGAAAATTTCAAGTCGATCGGAGTGAAACTCGCTGAGATATCGGTTATTTCATAATCGTGTTCGGAGGCCGTCGAAAGCGCTCGACGCAGGTGTATAAAGCGTTTTTCTCAAAACTATTTTTTCGCAGTCGGTGCGTAACATAACTCAAAAAATAATGCACCGATCTTAATGAACTTTTGCAGACATCTTTTATATGATAAATACTGGCGGATGAACGAAAGTTTTTATAAAAAAAAATTTTACTATTTTTTACGGGCAGTAATAGGTTGATTTTTTATGTGAAAATGGTACCTCTAAATTCAAAACTGCGCCAAAAATCGAAAATCGCATATTTTTCAATAAAATTTCGTTCATTCGCCCAAAAAACTAATATATTAAATAAATCACTTCGATTTTTACTTTCTCCGTTACGAAGTACGAGAAAGTATTGTGATTGTGATTTTTTTTCCAAAATTTTTTTTTACGGAAATATCCGTTTTGGGGTCCCTAGATGCCATTTCAACAATTTCTGGAAAAAATGGTGATGTGGCCATCATGTTACTTTCTCCGACTTTATATTTACGTTTTTATGGGTTTATTTTCAATTGAAATCTTATTTTAAATGTACATCGAGCGTTGCGTAAACTCGGATGAAACTGACGTTTAAAACGTCAAAATCATGAATGATGGAAAAATTATACTTCAAATTCAAAAACTAGGTTTACTCGAAAACTAACAAGATTTCGTAAAAAACTTATTCTTTAGAAGTTGTTCATTTTAGCATTCTCTACAATTATTATTCACATAAAATTGCTGTAACTATTATCGTTTCATAATTATAAACCAAAAATTTAAAAAAATAAATAAATTTTTTTCTCGAATAGCAATGATTTTATGAAAAATATTTTCAAGCAAAAGCTATTCATTTCTTTGTTTTCTTCGATGTTTGTTTAAATGTTTTTGTGATATTTTTTATATTTAAGAATATATTGGCAAAAAACAAAAAACAGTTAAGGTAAACACCCACTTCCGGTGTACGAAATTTTACCAAAAGCTTTTCAGTTCTTCGGATTATCAAATAAGACTTATGTTCAAAGTTTCATATCAATTGCTCTATTGGTTTTTGAGATACAGCGCACACAGACAGACACACACACAGACACACACACACAAACACACACACACACACACACAGACACACACACAGACACAAAAAATTTTTTTCCAGAAATTGTTGAAATGGCATCTAGGGACCCCAAAACGGATATTTCCGTAAAAAAAATTTTTGAAAAAAAAATCACGATCACAATACTTTCTCGTACTTCGTAACGGAGAAAGTAAAAAAAATTGTGTGTGTGTGTGTCTGTCTGTGTGCGCTGCATCTCAAAAACTAATAGAGCAATTGATATGAAACTTTGAACATACGTCTTATTTGATAATCTGAAGAACTGAAAAGCTTTTGGTAAAATTTCGTACACCGGAAGTGGGTGTTTACCTTAACTGTTTTTTGTTTTTTGCCAATATTTTCTTAAATATAAAAAATATCACAAAAACATTTAAACAAACATCGAAGACAACAAAGAAATGAACATCTTTTGCTTGAAAATATTTTTCATAAAATCATTGCTATACGAGAAAAAAGTTTATTATTATTTTTTAATTTTTGGTTTATAATTATGAAACGATAATAGTTACAGCAAATTTATTTGAATAATAATTGTAGAGAATGCCAAAATGAACGACTTCTAAAGAATAAGTTTTTTTCGAAATCTCGTTAGTTTTTGAATAAACCGAGTTTTTGAATTTGATCTATATTTATTCCATCTTTCATGATTTTGACGTTTTAAACGTCAGTTTCATCCGAGTTTACGCAACGCTCGATGTACATTTAAAATATGATTTCAATTGAAAATAAACCCATGAAAACGTAAATATAAAGTCGGAGAAAGTAACATGATGGCCACATCACCATTTTTTTTTATTTCAAGTAACTCCACGAGGCCAGGAATTACGCACCGCACGACGCCTTTTTTTGCAGCGCCTCCGACGAACCGCCACCACGGGAAAAATAATGAATATTTTTTTACAAAAAAAATTCTAATATACTGTTCAAAGATAGTTCTTTAATGTACAAAAAGAATTAAATCATTATAATCACTCAGAACTGAGAAAAAAAATCGCAATAATCTGCCTTTTTTCGGCCTGCCCCTTTAACCGTCTTGAGCTGGCCATATGGACTTGTCTCCGAGGCAAAAAAAAATAATATTTTTAAGTTTTGGTTTCGAAAAAAAAAATTTTTGAGTGATGAAATTTCACTACTTCTAAGGTATCTTGAGGCAAATAATGCGTCACAATTTTAAATACAATATATACAATTTTATTTTTTTTATTTTTTTTTTAAATTACGAACAGAAAAATAGAAAATAATTAAATATATTACTCTGAATTAATTCTTAACATTGCCGTTGGAATGCAGCGTGTATATCGTCAAATCTCCGTTCGGATCGAGTTTGCTCTTCTCCGGATCGGCTTCCGGATCCTTGCTGTCGATGTTCCACACCGTTTTCCGCTTGAAGAAGTAAAAATATATGGAGGAAGCGACTGCCGCCGTTAGGTTTACAAAAGCGAGACACGTGGCGGCGGTGGGGAATCCCCATTGTTGGAGGAGGAAGCCCCCAATCGCCGGACCCAGCATTTCGCCCAGGGAGAATATGCAAGACCAGAGGCCGGCCACTAAGCTGTGAGTGCCGACGTTGTCCGGGAATCTGCCTCCATTACTGAAATGAAAGATTGAGTTAAGCATGTCTACACATAGATCACTCAAGATCAGCGGCGGCTCGTGAAGAAAATTTTACCGAAAAAGCAACGAAATATTTGCTTCCTCTATTAGAGTAAGTAGTGCAGGCACGAGCGGCATCTTTGTCTTTGCCTCACCTACGGAAATCCACGAGCCGCCGCTGCTCAAGATGGCAAAAAAGTCTAATCTGTGGGTAATTGTAGCACAGTGAGATCAGAAAGTCGAAAATATTTGGCAGCACTGATAATAATTCACGTATTATTATTGGCTGCCTAGATCAGTGCAGTACATAAGAATTTTGTCTATTTTGACGTCTTGTGGTTTTTTGAGGTTACTTGTTTTACAAACAAGTAACGTCAAAAATGACGAGACATCAAAATAAATAAAAAGCACGTGCACTGCACTGAAATAATTCATCAGATTACTTACGCCCGGTTTCTCCAACGAATCTTAAAAAATACGTCTCACTTAAGTATGTCTTCTTTTTAAGTACTTCTTAACTTGTTGTTCTGTTGAAACAAATTTATACATATCTTAGGTAACACGTGGCAACGTTGTATTTTCGCGTAAACTTGACAAGCCGTTCTATGTCAAATTCATTTCCAACCATTTTGTCGATTTTAGAGTGGTTTGACGAAGCGAAGCGTGAAAATTTAACGAAAGAGGGAAATTTATTAGCGTAGTTGATATCGGTCTACAAAATTGTGGAAAATAAAACAACAAATGCTGCCACAAACAAACAGAAGTAAGAAGCGTGGGATTTCATAATCCAGAAACTAAACACGTGCAGAGAGAAACATGAAGCATGGAATGAGGAAGTAAAAATAAACTGTTCCAGACTGGCGGTGGTATTAATGAATGAGAAATCGGTGGTTGGATTGTCAAATCCTTTGGTCAGTAATGTGGATTATCTGGAATTTCTAGAGCATCTACATCAAATCCAAATGCATCTGTAACGTTGTGGCAATTGTCGACAAAGCTCAACAAATGACTCTGCCACTTTGTACGTTACATTAGAATTACGGTATGATATAAAATAACTGCTTATACTTCTTTTGCTGGTTTATTATGACTAAGAAAACACGTACAAATTAAATTAGGTACTTTCAGTCTCTGATATTTTTTTTAATATCTATATTTTTTTCGTTTCCCAAGTTACGGCACCATTGCTGCCTTTGATTTCTACTGGTCCTATGCTCAAGGTGTCCCCACACATTCATCACTTTTAATAAATTATTAGCCTTTTCAATGAATACTTCCAATGACAGACATACATTGTTGAAAATTGCTAATTTTATAGGTTAGAATCCGAATCTTAAGATGCCATTTTCGGCAGACCTTCTTACGACTTTAAGATCTGATTTATGGTTGGTGCAACACTTTAAGAACGTCTTATTTTTAAGATGGGTTTTATCTACTTAAGATTCGTTGGAGAAACCGGGTGTTAAATTATTATAGGGATTCTCGGAAAATGCACTGCCAACTATTTTCGTCTTTCTGATCTCACTGTATAATTATGTATTTGTAGCATATTATAATCGATAGACAGAATATGCTAGATGTACCATATGTATAAAAATTATTTAGATAAGGCATGGCCATGATAAACAAAATCACGGTCTTAGATTAGTTCAGCACGTTGTTGATTTTATGTCATATGAACAACTGGTGGCGAAAACGTGATGCGACGTATCAAACCTGCAACGTATGTTCCGAAATACAAAGCCACCTTTTATCTAAATAATTTTTATACATATGGTAGAATGGAGTATCAGACTGTGCAATCTGAATGGTTGCAAAATTAGACGATTCTTTCATGTCAAATTATTTTTGTATAACCTTAATTACCATGACTCCATTTCCATGAATAAAATTTATTTTATCTTATGATGTTAGGATGCCAATAACTCCTTTGCAATGAGTTGAGTTAACACATTAACCGCCATGGGGGTCACAGGTGACTGACACCTAGTTATTCCAATGGGGCCGTGGGGGTCACCGGTGACCGGCACAGTAAACTGAGTTTAGAACTATCATTCTGCGCCACCGGTTACATTTTCACACTTTTTAATTCTACAGTACAGACTGACCAGCGTGGCGTTACTGCACATTGCTGCATATTGGCCTGAAAATATTTTTACTTTTTCCGTTACGAAGTACGAGAAAGTATTCTGATCATGATTTTTTTTTCAATTTTTTTTTTATAAAATAAATTTTTGTACAAATAAAAAACCATGAAATATACAGGGTGCCCGGATTTCGTAGGGACAACATGGGCAACTTCTGTTAGATTACTAAAAATTTGCACAGATAACATTGGTTTTATGAAGTGCCAAATAAAGTGCTTAAATTGTCAAGGAAATTGGTTCAAGCCGCATCTCGATATCTTGGGTAGCAAAGAAGTTACGGGAAGTGAAAAAAATGAGATTTTATTTTTATTTAATTTCGAACAAGTGGGCCATGACAAGTGGGATTTGGAGGTGGATTCTCAACAAGCCCTCGAACCCGCACCTTTTTGCTAATTTGACCATTTATCTATCTCTTCAAATGCAGAAGTTTCCCATGTTGTCCCTACGAAATCCGGGCACCCTGTATATTTTATCTATATATCTAAACAAATTATAACTTAAAAACAAAAAAACAATGTATGACCATTTTATAAAAAATAGCTTGGCAGTTATGTGTTGAGATATTTAACAACGCTAGTGTTGTTATAAATTTCTTAACTACACTAGTGGTGTTAAGTGTATCTCCCAAGTCGCTCGTGCTTTCAAAGTTTCCTTTCGTAATGTAATAGTAATTTACGATACAAGTAACGTTATAAAGGTTTTTAGATTACGAGAGAAAAGTTTGAAAGCACCAGCGACGTAGGGGGGACAAACGTCAAGTTTGTATGCCAATATCTCCATAGCAACGAGTTGCTTCTTTGTTTGTTTATTCACGTCTTGATACCATAGTACATACATACATTGTTTATAAAAAAACACAACGTACAAATTAAAAACAAATAAAACCGTACAAAAGCTAGTGTTACAATTTAAAAGTAAAATACTTAACCCTTTCAGCCCTGGATTTTTAAATTTGAAAAAAAAAATTATTTTGTTAATTATTATTGATGGGGAGCTTCTTACGACCATAAATACCAAATTTGAACTCATTTGATCAATTAGTATAGGAATTAATTAGTGAGGCTTTGTTAAAGTGACATCTAGTGATAAACAGCAAAAATATGGATTGTCATAGTAAATGTTGCGGTGGCAATTGCCACCACCAGGGCCGAAAGGGTTAATGAAATTGCTTCAAGAGCATGAACAAACAATGCTTGTTTAAATTAAAAACAATATAAAATCAGGAGTTACAATTTAAAATTAAAATACCTAACCAAAAACAATTTAACCCTTAAATGCACGATTTTTTGTTTACAGTTTATATTTATCAGACATTACTAAAAAAAGATTGTATATTAAGGGAAAAATAAGGAAAAAAATCACATCAAATTTTTTTTTTACAAAATTATCATATGTTGCCAAATGGCTACAGTGCGCATTCTGTTACTGCTACTGTATTAATAGTTATTTCACGAAAAAATTCTTCAAACGGTCCTACTCCACATTTTTCGCATTTGACACGAGAGAATCCTAGCATTTTGGTATCTATGTACATGTATCGGCCAATATCAAAATTGGTCTTGCCTTACATCTTGAGGCGCATTTAAGGGTTAAAATCAAGTGTTACAGTTTAAAATTAAAATTTGCATTAAGATACATACTGGGTACCGTGTTTTTATGTTTTTTTTTATCTCCCCTCAAAGTATATCATCAGCGCCATCTATCATTTGCAACCTGTAACATTATTTATGGAAGCTGCCTTAACCACAAAAAAATTATTCCTTTGGCGCCATCTATGGATTTTTTTTTTCAAGAACATATTCTTGCATAAACGAGTAAGTTTGTGACAGTGGAATAATATTTCGTAAAAAAATGTAATTTTTCAATAAACCTGGGATAATGCTATAACACAATCAAAGCAGCATGGGTGCGAATTGGTTAATCGGTTAAGAATTTCTTAACAACACCAGTGTTGTTGAAGGTACCTTAACGATACTTGTTGCTAAGGAGTTATTGGCATGATAACATTATAGGATAAAATAAAAAGCTTCATATCATAAATGAGTATTACCGAACGGTGTCCACTTATTAAAAAAAGTGCATTTCAACTTACATCGCTCCGTCTATAATACTTTGATACGTCGGCATTAACCCCATGGCCACGAAAATTCCCAACGCCGATAACGCGATGATGTTCAGCCATATCGATCTGGAAAGTAACGTTGTTGCTAATTAATCAATTACCCTAACACTGTTTGTGAAGGTTTCCCAAAATAAAATTCGCTTTTCGGATCAATCCCTTAGCCTTTTAATTTTTTTTCCATCAGACACGTAAATTATATTTCGGAAAACTTCTTGTTTTGCGAAGGTTTCCCAAAATAAAATTCTCTTTTTGGAGCAATATCTTAACTTTTTAAATTATTTCCAAGAGACACGTGAATTATATTATGTTTCTTACTCGTCCAAAAACGTGAGTAGAGGCGATGGTCCCACTAGCAATAAGCTGAAACTGGTCAGGAAGAGTCCCATCGTCATCAGGCACCAGTAATTGGTGAGCTTGTCCGACACCCATCCCCAAATCGGACTGAAAATGCCGTACATGCTAGACAATAGCAGGAATATTAGCCCGATATTACTGGCACTTAAGTTGTACTAAAATGATAAATTCAATAAATCAAACATAAACAAACAAAAAATATATGCAAACAAACAAAAATTGATAAAAAAGTGATAAAAAATAGTAAAGTCTACTGGATGTAGCCTTTTTCGTGTATTTTTTATTGTTTCTTTATTAACCCAGATTTGCCCAAAGTTCTAACTGTACCTCAAAATGAATTTGCTTAATTCTTAAATTTCGGATAAATGAATTTTGCGTATAATAATAAAAATTTATTTTTTCTAAATTCTTAAATTCCAACTCCAAGAGAAGACAAACTTAAAATTTTAAGTAATTTAATAATTACCTTCCTGAGATGCGGCTCCAATGTGGGATCCAAGAACCCCCAAGTCGTGGACACCAAGGCAATGATAAAACAGGTTACAATCACAGACGGAATTTTAAGTATACTCCTGAACGACCCGCTTTTGACGTTCACACTGCACTCTATAAAATGAAGAAATAACAATAATTAGTGCTTATTTCGTCTCTGGGAGAAGACAATTAAGATATGTACACTTTTCAAGTGTGAAAATGATTGTAGAAAATTTGCGCGCAAGCTGGTTTGAATTGCTAGTACAAAAAAAAAGAATGGTAACGGTTCATTTTTTAACGCAACTATAATAGTTATTTGTTTAACACGGCAATAAAGTGATAGATTTACGGACACAGCTAGAGTTTCACCACCGAGCGAGCTTGCTTTAGTTTTTATGCTATAACAATTAAAGCAAATAATTTTTTTGTCAAATTGTAATAAAAATTATTTTAATTTACTTGCTTTTGTTGTATGGAGTCTTACCTTGGCTGGACGGAAGCAAGAAGAGGTTGAGTGGCGCAATGCACAACATTATCGAACCGACCACATAGAATGGTAGGCCAAAGCCTCCAACCTTCCTAGAAAAAAAATTACGTTGACCAAAACAATATTAAATTAGAACTATCCAGTTGCGACCCAAGGGGGGTCGCGAAGCCTTACTCAGGGGGTCGCACGTAAAAAACAGGCAAGAGTTTGTAGGTACTGAACTATAATGAAAAAACTACTACATGATGTGCCTGTTTATATTTTAAAAATTTGTCGGAACGTAGTTACATTTTTAAGACGCAAATAATCCGTAGTAGGTGTTGACAGTAATAGTAGATTTTTCCCGAGGTGCAAATTTGTATCCTGAGGGGCAAAAGACTGAGGAATACAACGCACCGAGGGAAAAATGGCATTCTCTCCCGATCATCAGTTTTACCATCAGGAGCACATAAATATTGACAATAAATGCTCTTCATTATCAGGTGTACTGAAAAACTAAGCCACATAGTCGTGTCAGGCGATTCCAGCCTACCCTATGCACCTCGAACAAAATTAAAGTATTCGAAATAAGAAATTTTTCACATGAAATTTTATCACTTAATGATTACAAAAACATGAGTCATGAAGATTTTACTGACCTCGGAGTCAGATAGACATCAAGTATTGACGATCCACTTTTATTAAACTTTAAAATACTTCAGCGGGAAAATTTAAATTGCTTAGCAAAATATCAAATAAGAGAAGTTTTATGACTTTCATCATTATTGATAGCGTAGGAGTTCAAGGATGTAATTTGGTCGATGAATATTAGATGGAAATGGAAAAATTTCCATTCTATGAAATGTTTAAAATTTAAAAATAAAAGAATTTTGAGACGAATAATGGCAGCATTGAGAAGAAAAATTATTAAAAAGAAATTGAGAGGAATATTTTTTAATGCTTCGTAAATGAAGAATGTGATATTTTTAATATTCTAATCTGCCCAATCCAAAGATTCTCAAAAGACCAACAAATTATTGAATTCACTACAACATCAGTTCAGCGAACATGCCTATATTGTTCTTTGCTTTCCGAGAGGGCATAATTTGTAATGCATTTAAATTACATTATTTTCGTTTCTAAATGTTATGATTGTTTGTATTTTTCTTTTTTTCTGAGATAAGATATTTTTGCAACTAAAGCCCGAAATTTTTATTTAAATCCCAGTATATCTGATAATGAAGAGCATTTTTTGTTAATATTGATGTACTCCTGATAGTAAAACTGAAAATAATATAAAACCCGAACAAATAATCTTTGCAATCAAGGTTGTATTTATACATAAGTCGCAATCAAGAGCTCGTGTATGAATCGGCCATATGGTGGATGCGTGGATTCGTTTTTGTTAGTGCGAATATGTTTCGTTAGGTAAGTGTTAAAGCGAGATGTTTACGATTTGAACAATCAACAGTGATCATTTCTGGAAAAACACATACCGCATACAAGAATCCTCCAATTGCAGGACCGGCGCTCATGCCCAGTCCTACGAACGTCTCCAGAATACCCTGCAAAATACAAAACGCGCAATTAACACATGGGTCAAAAGTCCCGGGCCTAACCACTAGATGGCGCCTCGTATGATATTTCAATGGTGGCAACCTTTAAAAGATATATGTCAAAATTAAAAGTTACAGTGGTTTTTAAACACAACGCAAAAAGTAAACACACCAGTAAGGGTGCGACAGCACCGCACTGGATAAGCAACGCCGTCAACCGGCAGAAAAAAACAAGAACAGAGTGGTTTTTAATTTAAACACACCAGTAAGGATGCGACAGCACCGCACTGGATAAGCAACGCCGTCAAGCGGCAGAAACAACAAGAACACAGTGGTTTTTAAGTGACGCTACTTTTGTTATTTACGACTGGCGGTTTTCGTTAAATTATTTTCTTACCCTGACTGTTCCTCCGTTATTAGGAAATAAATTTATCACGAGGACGTACCCTGCAGTGGAATAAGAAGCTGTCCCCAGCGCTTCGGTGCCCCTTATCACGAACGATAGGGTCGCAAAGAGGTAGAAGTCGTTTATAAAATGGAGTGTGCTGTAAATATAAAATAAAATAATAAGTGAAGTACATTTTTCTGTGCCACTCTGCTTTAACTCTTTGCCGCGCGAGATTTCACACATTTTAAAGGGTCTAACTTCTCCCAGTTGGTGGCACTAGAAGTGTAAAAATGAGGTGGGGATAGATGTCGTTGTTCAGTTTCGTACATACAGATCTGATGTTTCACAACTTAAACTTGGTGGTTCAAATTGTAATCTAATATGCGGCAAAGAGTTAACTGCCTAATTCTGTTAATGGACTGCGTCAGTGAGAGTTCGCGGGGTTTTTTCTGGTACGGCCGAGGAACAAGAGGTGGTAATACAGATAGGTAGGGTCAGTTGCAGAGACGGGTGGCTGCGTGACCGCACCTATCTGTATTACCACCTCTTGTTCCTCGGCCGTACCAGAAAAAAACCCGCGAACCGTCACTGCTGCGGGTGCAGTGTATTGTCACGGATGACAGGTGGCAATTGTCGCGCATCGCATGCTCAGTTAATAGTCAACATTAGTCCATTGTTTGGCGCCCATTGCATCGATGGTAACGTGAATTTTCATTGCCATTACTCAGTGGTTTCAATCATAATAACCATAACTCAACAGGTTTTAAACTGATGTAGTTATTTAAGCAACAAGGAACGTAAGGACGTATTAACATTTGAGGTAGGCGAATACGAGCCGAGGTGGAGCCGAGGCTCGTCGCCTGCCGAAAATGTTAATTGTCATTCAGATTTTTAAAAATGCGTATAGAATTTCTGATGTCTTACATACACAACAAATTACATTAATTATTGCATCCAGTTTTCTAATTGCACGTGTTAAATGTACCTAATTATTATAATTGCAACACAAACTATGGCAAATTTTCGAAAATTTTCCGAGTAACGCGAATCGGAATGTGCAGAGGCATGATATCGCGTCCTCTTATCCACTTGATTCGTTTACCGATGGCAACACGTCATCGCTTCATGGAAGTCATTAAAGTGACAATGCATCCCCTTAACACGTTAATAACCGCCAATACATGCGAATTGCCACAGACATATTCGAGAGTCGCCATCTGGTAGATCATCGATTTCTGTGACCCAATCATGAATTGCGTTCAGGTGAAATAATAATCGGAAAAATACACAAACCGTAATCGATTTGTATTATTATATATTATGCAGGGTGTTGAATTGCAAAGCGAGCCATAGGGATTTACTTGTAAAATTCGAAATGTATTAATATTGGCTCCCCTAATTATTTGACAGTATCGGTCTTGTTACATTATTTTTAAAGCTTGTTAAGCTGAATGATTTGGTGCCTTACTCATGTTTCTGCAGAGTATTTACCGAGATATTTGCAAAAAACTTTACAATTATTTCGAATTAAAAACAAAGGTTTGCCATGAAACCGTAATGGCGGATATTTCATTTTGTTCTAAAATGTGACGTTTGCTGTCGCAATTTACAATCGGCAGTTTATTCTACATAAGAAAAAGTATTTAATATACAATATTTAATGTTTACATTAATATTGTTATATTTGCCGCCGCTGACAATGTCCATATCTTGTCGGTTTTAAAGTCACTCCGATTTGGTCCAGTACAGCAGTCAGGCAACAGATTCCGCCACTTTGGCGTTTGTACCTTTAAAAGTATTTATAATTAAAAGGTTTTACTCAGGTACTATTTAAGAACTGTAAGTGAAATTCCGGAGAAAGCAATATTCAATGAATAATTACAACTTTACTTTCTAAATTTGAAATGTGTTACTTAATTATTTTATAATATCGATCTACTTACATTATTTTTAGTACTCATTGAATAAAGCTTTTACTGGGTATTGCGTTCTCCGTAATTTCAACAGTAAACAAATCACGTACACTTCTTAAATAGCACCCGAGTAAAACAATTTACTCATAAATACTTTTTCCTACCAACACGACCGGTTGTACATCGTAATGTGACATCTACCGTCACTTTTTAGAACAAAATGAAATATCCGCCATTATGATTTCATGGCAAACCTTTGTTTTTCAATTAAATGAAAAATTATCAGAGTTGAAAGAAACAGGTTATGATGGTTAAAAATTAAAACAGTTAATTCTTGATGTTTCGGAGATATTTTAATCATTCTGCGTCCTCTACTGGACTAGAGATGAGCGAAATAAGCCTTTTTTGTAAGTCGACTTTTGATTCTTTACAAGAAGTAAAAAGTCTGCCTGGAAAAAAGTGATGAGCAAAAGAAGGTCCGCACTTCCAAAAAATGGATTGTACAGAGTACGATAATAAAATCTTATTAATAATAATAATAATAATAAACCACTTTATTTGTAAAAAAAGTAAAATAAAACGAAAACAGAATTAAAATATACAAATAAGAACATTAATTTTACTAATAATACAAAAACATAAGGCGGGATTCAGTTCTGAGTAAAAACTCAACTGTTCTTCCATCCAAATCTTAAAATATCATTCATTTAAATATTTACTGGCGATAGTAATTTCTAAAAAAAAAATCTATCAAGGACACCACCAAAATACTATTTTATCTAATTTAGTTAACAATGGCACTAGTTTGTCCCAATTAAGGCCAACGACTTGCTCAGGACGCCATTTAAAAGATGATCAAATTAGAGACGCGCGAAAATAAAATTAACAGATGTAGCCTACTTCGGCATTTCGACTATGTTTACAAAGGAATGATTAAATTAGGACACAACCACTTGGGCTGTTCAAAGGATGTGCACTCGAAACAATACGAAAAAAAAATAGGTCAATGTCAAATCGCCCACTTACCCAAAAATAATACTGCATAACCCCGAGGTGCAGATGCCACCTATAAACAGGGACTTGACTCCCACTTTGGGCAACTGAAACAAGTAAATGTTAACGTTCAAAAATAATTTACAAATCAATAAAAAGTTTTAAAATGGTAATTCAACTCACGTATAAAAATGTGTATTTAAAACGGCGGACAAAAAAAATTTGCAAGTGGATAAAAATGTATTTAATTTGAGCCAAATTGTAAACTACTTAATTATTTCATCGTTTTTACTTACACAATGTATACAAGGTGTCTAAAAAAGACACCACCAAAATGATATGGTGTATTCCCGAGACAAAAAAAAGCAAATTAACTAAATTCATCTATATGAAAAATTACATACTTTCCAAGATACAGCAAGTCAAAGATTAAGATTTTTTAAATATTTTAATCTATATCTCAAAAATGGGAGATGAGAATGATTTGGTTTTTTTTTCTGACAACTACATATGGTGTACTACATTGTTTAAAAATTTCAAGAAATTTCTTCAAGTACAAAGGTGCTCCAGAGGACATGCTGTTTACATTATTACATAGAACTTTTTTGTTCTTCACATTTTTTACGATTTACTATTTTTTTCAATGCAACTCATTACTTTTAAAGAATTTATAACTTTTGTTTGCGCCTTATTTTTAACAAAAAAAAAATAAATAGGGATACACCATATCATTTTGGTGGTGTCTTTTTTAGACACCTTGTATATACAATGTATACTTTTATTATTTTACCGTTGTTATAGAAAATGTGTGTTATACATTAATCACCAATCAACAACTCTAAATAACGCATAATTCGAATTTCACTTGAAGCAAATGAAAACCTACTATTATTTCAACCAATCACAAATCACGTGTTTGCATCGAAAACTAAGATACATAAATGTAAAACAACAAACACTAAAAATGTGTATTTGAAATGGTGGACAAAAAAAATTGCAAGTGGATAAAAATTTATTTAATTTGAGCGAAGGCCAAATTGTACAATTGAAACTAGTAAATGTTAATTTTAAAAAATAATTTACAAATCAATAAAATGTTTTAAAATGATAATTCAACTCACGTATAAAAATGTGTATTTAAAACGTTGGACAAAAAAAATTTGCAAGTGGATAAAAATTTATTTAATTTGAGCTAAATTGTAAACTACTTAACCAGTTATGTGCGTTCGACGTGTATACACGTCCAACACAACTCGCAGATAAAGTTATAACAATAACCCTTTTAGAAATAAATTGTTAATTTTTCATCAAATAAAAAAATAATCCTTTCTCGTTTTTCCTAAACTTTATAACAGGACCGTTTACCCTACGTTCGACGTGTATACTCGTGATTGCTTGATTTTAATTCCACACTCTGCGAGGAATTTTTGAAATTAGTTCCGCAGTTAACAGGTTAAATAATTATTTCATTAAATTAAATACAATTATTTAATTAATTGTTTAATTATTTCATTGTTTTTACTTACAATTTTACCAAAGACAGGAGAGGAGACGAATATCACAAATGCGTAAAAACTAAAGACGAAACCCGCCAGCGACTCGGACATCCCTTTATCCATCGCTTCCCTCGGATAAAAGGGCGCCATTATTGACATGGAGCAGTACGAGGAGAACTCGACGGTGGCCAGCATCGCCAGCCCCATCTTCTGCTGTGCCGTGAATGTTTTCTTCTCGACATTTCTGCAACAGACAAAGAAAAATCACCATTAAATTCTGCATCGCCAAGTCAAAATAATAAAAAAAAAAGTTTTCTTCTCGACACTTCTGCGACAAACACAAGCATACCATCAAATACTATACAATAAACAAGATTAATTAATAAAAAATCTTCTGCGCTTGTTAGTGTTGTGGTGACAAATCTGCCCGTGCAGTGTAAATGAAGCATCGAAACAAAGTGACAATCTTCCGGTGCTAGTACTAAGAGATAACGGATTAGTGTTGAGTATAAATAATTAAAATAGTACTAGTGATTTATTTTAAGCTTGGCAACCATGACAAATGCCAATGGCGTAAATCTCAGCATAATTAGCGCGATAAAATTCAACAAAGCATTTTAACTAAAATATCTACCAATTATACTTATATAAATAATTATTAAACAAATAATAAAATAATGTTGGATTTTATTGCTGTCAACGTAGAAACTGTATTTGATTGTATCATCACAAAGTAATCATTTCCAGCATTAATTATAATTTCAACGATTTATTAATAGCATCGATATTCTATTTATCAATACAAAGTATATATTATTATCAAAGAAAACGTTTAATTAAATATGTACAACATTGTACACTTTTCTATGCTCAGTAATATTTTAATAAATCTCTTATTTCATTGCTATTCACGACTAACTTATTTTACAAGTAACACTAATCGTGTGTAACCATTGGCGTCTCGTGGAACATGTTGATGGTCGACCCATTTATACAATATACCTTTTTTAAAGAAAGAAAGAAAGAAAGAAAGAAAGAAAGAACGATTTATCTTTTTTTTAAGAATTAATTAAAAATTCTTGCTGTAGCTGTAGTTGTAGTTTCAGGTAGTGCTATGGCTCCTTGGCTCTATATAACGAGCCGCCCCTGTGTGTAACACGTCGATTTTGATTGATCTTGAATGTTGTAGTTTAGGTCAAAATAAGAGACGTATTTTTTTTACGGTCGTTAACCACTTCGCGCCCATGCTGCTTTGATTTAATACCAGGTTTGATGAAAAATTACTTCTTTGTTGTTGTTAACTTTTTCTACGAAATATGATTTCACTGTCACAAACTTTCCCATTTATGCAAAAAAATATGAAAAAATATATAGATAGCGCTAAAGAAGTAATTTTTTTTTGTACAATGTTTTTGTTTTTATTTTTCGCTGGTTGCCACATGTGGCGAACCTGGGCGTGAAGAGGTAAAAGGTGCGAAACACCCTCTTGAAAAAAAAAAACGTTTTTTTTCTTCCTGAATGAATCAAAGATGGAAAAAAAGTTTAAAATAAAAGTTTTATGGCTTAACAATAGCGTATTCAGTGCCATATTTTTTCCCTCGTCAGTTTTTGAAAATCTTAAAATTTTTCGTATAGCACTAATATTAAGTACATTAAAAGCCACTTCTATTTTAAACTTTTTTTGTATCTTTTATTATTTTCGCGATAAATACCAATTTTTTTCAAGAGGGTGTTACACCCCCGTCAGAACACTTATTAAAAAAAATGCGGGTCTGATTTTAAACTAAACTATAACATACTCAAGGCTTATCAAAAACGGCGTGTTACTTATTAGACACAGTAGCGGCTCGTGGATTTCCGTAGAGAAGGCCAAGACAGAGTTGCCACTCGTACTGCACTACTTACTCTTACAGGAAGCAAATATTGCGTTGCTGTTTTATTATATTTTATTTTCTTCCGTAGCCTCGAACATCCACGAGTCGCCGCCGCCGAGTTAGACATATTTCTCTAATTAAACGAAAGTTCATATTTTTATCAAGAAATTACGTACGGACTCTAATCGATGTACAGTACAGTTCAATGCGGGGTTATTCAACTTAACCCAGATATCTGGGCATGAGACAATACTATTTGGATCACAACCTAATTAGCCGACATTTCGTGCCACCAGATGATATTCTTTGTTTATAAAACGCAAGATAAAAGCAATAATGTATTGATTTCAGCATTTAGAAATTTAAAAGCAATTGAAGGCTACTTCACGTGTACAGTTGTTTTTTTTTTATTCTAATCGTGTTGCGATACCTTGCAAACTTAAAATGTATTCAATTATCGAACGTTATGATGTAGCATATCTCATATTTGTTTTTTATTATTTCTTTGTTATAATAATAATAATATTTTTTTAATTTTCTTAATAACAGAACTTGCATTTGAACTGTAGAACAGGACAAACCATAACAATCAAAGTAATGATTCAAATTGTCACAGAAAAACAAGATGTAATTCAGATGTGTACCGAGATACACCCTGATCTTCCATTACACCTTAACACATTGGCTGCCAACAAGATTTTTTGTAAAATGTCAAAAAAAAATTTCTTTGTTTTTAAGTTTTATTTTATAAAATGAGTAAGAATATGCCTAATTAATTCATTTTGATGCATTTTTTAGATTTCTCAGTCACGTGTCCTACTCTCACAAACATTATCTCTAACAAATTCAACGGCCAATCAGACTGACAGCGCTAAATAGTAAGTTTAAAGTAGATACTCGTGACTGACATGTCCTCCTTGGAATACTTCAGTGACTGACAAAGCGGTCAACGTGTTAAAGAATATACAATAATGTATTTACAAATTTATTACACAATTTTACGACTGAGTTTTGTTAAGTATTTGAAGAGTAGCGATTCAGTTTTGGGAACTTAAAATACCAAGAACACTGTTTGGAAAATAGCATAGAGAATATTAATTTCCTAAATTTCAAGTTTACAAGAAGCGGCCTCTATGGAGAGTGGAATATACATTCTAGAGACCATCTTATTTAGCAATAATTTCATTAAAGTTCACGTGAAGTAAAATAATCCCTGATTATAGGTATCGTACTGGCACTTTGGATTTAGGTTAACTAAAGATGGAGGTTAATTTTTAGTAGCGCCATTGGATTAGTGGCGCCCTCGATGTCTCCGTATGCAAAACTAAAAAGACAGCTCTGGTATATGGATTTTTTTTAAATTTCAATTTCGATAAAGAACAGTGACGGTTCGCGGGTTTTTTTCTGGTACGGCCGTGGAACAAGAGGTGGTAAAACAGATAGGTGCGGTCTCTGACCCTACCTATCTGTATTATCACCTCTTGTTCCTCGGCCGTACCAGAAAAAAACCCGCGAACCGTCACTGATAAAGAATACTATTTAAAGTTGATATCACGTTTATATGTAAAAAAAAAAACGCGTGTTCAATTGAATCATCCAGTTACGCCCGCTGCTGCTGTATCAATTGTTCTTGTTAAATAATGTGTCAGTGTTAACATCTGTGACTTCCCTTTCCGGCTCATAATTTCTCGCGAATTGGAAGGTTTCTTATCAAATTCAAACTAAGTGTATCTTCCCGTCACTTATACACGTTTTTTTGTTGTAAAGTAAAATTTCAG
Source organism: Ocypus olens (assembly GCA_910593695.2). NCBI lineage: Eukaryota > Metazoa > Arthropoda > Insecta > Coleoptera > Staphylinidae > Ocypus > Ocypus olens. Next base: position 3,908,650 of record OU343048.1, read on the forward strand.
AACACGGTATTTTGGCACCAATTCGTTAGTAAGATTAATAATAATTTTTTCTGAATATTTCTGTTATTGGCAGGTAAATATTTTTTTTTAATTTTTGGGGATTTCGGGAATTAAATTTATTTTAGGAACTAGACGCAGAGTTAGCCGTATGCACAGTGCAATTAGTAGATACCAACTTAGAAACATGTTAAAACACTAGTTAGTAAAGTATGTTCATTGAAAAAAAACCTCAAGTGTGTTTTCAAAAATTCTTAACTTTGCTCCAAATAATCTAAACCACTCGAATTTTTAAGGCATTTGAAGAAAATTGATTAAATGTTTCTGCCATTGTGAAGAAATTTTCCGCCGATTTTTTTTGCGCACTGTACAGCTTGTCAAAGTTGAACAATTTTTTATATAAAAAACATTTTTTCCCATCGCGTTGTTACGAGGGGTGGGTTGGACTTGGGGTTAAAATCAACTACACATTCTTAAAGAAAAACTTGAATCTTTCCCAAACTGAAAGATTCATCGATTTTCGACCAAATTGAACCAAGTTACGACGGTTTGAAAAATCCAGTTTTTTTTTTAAGCCGATTGTAGATTTCACCAGATTCATTGAATTAATAACCGAACGCCAGGGATTCCCCGATCTAATCGGGAACGTAACGCAACGATTGGACTGAAGATCGCTGCAGCAGTGATGCCAGATATGTATCACTAGACTTCCTCATAACTTTCATGGTATAAACTCCCTAGATTATTATTATGGTCAATTTGTTAATTTGCACCATGTATAATTTTATTTAAACCTGCAGTTACTTAATTAAAAAAAAATGCATTTGTTATTAGACTGTAAAGCTACGCGCACACTTCTCGGAATCGAACGGACGGCACGCATCGGCAAAAATTGTGTCCTCGCACATTTATCGGTACAGCATGGAACGGATAAATGTGCGTTGACTCGTTTACAACTGTGTTGAACAATTTTATCCGTTGCGTGCCGTCCGTCCGATTCCGACAAGTGTGCGCGTAGCTTAATACATTTAAGATGACGTAAGTTTAATGCAGAAGATTCTGGTATCGTTATTCAACGCACAAAAGAATCTATTTTTCTAAATGTCGGACTTAATTGAGGACGAATCGTGGAGGAAAATCTTTAGCGACCACAATGATAATTCTTATGTATACAATAAACAATTTGCAAGTGTAATTGTTATTTTAAAAAATACCCAAGACCACAAATGCGCAGCTTGAATATTTAATTTGAAGAAGAATCGTCAGATCTGTTTCGTTAAATGCAGAACCTATGCGTGAGTTTAGCAACAATTCTATGAGTCATCGTCGATTCCTTTGCGATCAAAATTGTTATAGATCATTGCATTATTTACTTATCTCCGTCAATGGTTAGCAGATCAGCGATTGCAAGCGTTTATAAAAATGTGTATAAAGTGTAAATCGTAATTCCACAGCAAACGTCACTTTTTAGAACAAAATTCAATATCAGCCATTATGATTTCATGGCAAACCTTTGTTTATAATTCAAAATGGTTGTAAAGTTTTTTGCAAATATCTCGTTAAATATTCTGCAGAAACTATTGAGTAAGGTACCAAATAATTCAGCTTAAAAAGTTTTAAAAACAATGTAAGAAGACCGATACTGTCAAATAATTAGGGGAGCCAATATTAATACATTTAAAATTTTACATGTAAATCCCTATGGCCTGCTTTGCAATTCCCGAATATCATGCAACAAAGTGCGTAGGATTTTTGCGAAATACTGAAAACTCTTTTTACGATCACAATTTTTGTATCAGATTACGTCGCCATTTGCAGCACTTATAAACAATAAAAAAAAACATTTTTCTGTACTTAAATACATGCGCGATAAAGTGATGTTTGCGTTATTTGAATAAAGCTATTCATTTGCTCTAAAAAAAATCTCAAGCTTTAGTATGATTTTAGCGCCCCAGAAGTGGTGTTACCCCTTAAAACACTCCATTAAAATAAAAATTATTGAGCACTAATTTTACCATAAAAAGGAAATTTACAGCTAAGACAGATTGTCCAATAAATTTCTTACGCTGTGGTAGCTATTGTGGGCTAACTACGGCCCAATAGTTGACGAAATAGTTAACCGACCACGGCGATTACAAAATGTGATTTTTGGGTAATTAAGAGGTCATAAAGCTTTTTTGGTAATTAACTTTATCTATTTGCTCGTTTTAATCGTTCACAATAATTAATTCAGTTCCTACAGTTGACTTAGATTATAATAATTGCTTAATTTGTATGGAATCTTAAGTTTAAGTAATTAATTTTGCTTTTTTGGTGCAGTACTAATGTAATAAATATTACTTTAAGTTGAAAAAAATTACTGCATAACTTTAAAACAAATACATGACTTTTTTTTTTAGAAATAAATCATTTAAATATTACACTCTACTTAAAAATGAATAGGGATATTTTGATGTTACGGACTAGCTTAACGGAAGATAAACTGAAAAATCGATGTTTCAATTTCTGCATTTTCTTGAACTTTGAGATCTCAAGAATGTTTGGTGAAAATTTCAAGTCAATACCTCAATAAATGACAAAGTTGTAGCTATTATATTTATTCTATGTAATTTGAAAAATTTCATGATTTACTCATTGACAAATTTTCAAAAGCGTTTTCCTTGAAACCACGTTTTTCAAATCGGTACCCAAAATTTCTCAAAAACCACTGAACCGATTACCTTGAATTTTTTTGTGGTTATTCTGCTCATAATTATCTAGTCTTTGTCGTATGATTTTTTTTCTTTGTTACTTAGTTTTTTTTTATGGGCAAAATTAAATCGAAAATTGATATGTTATGCCATTTTGTCGAAATTCTATATTTTTAAAATCGACTTCGACAAAGACTACATTGCAGTATCTAGTTAAATAATATTTTTGTTTTTTGTTTCAAATGATTTTTTATGGTTTTTTTTACACCGCTCCGAAAAAAAAATACCACAATACCGACAATTTGAGAATTTTTTTAATAAAAAAAAATTGATGGTATTTCTGACTGTGTATACTTTTAGATAGAAAAATGTATAATTAAATATAAATAAATATACAGGTTGTATTTTTTACGATCGCAATAAAAAATAATCGTCCATAGAGCAGCACATAATCATTTCTTTAAAATAGTCGAAACTGTCTCCGAGTATGGATGGATATTTGGAAGACATGCCTAATTATTTTTTTTTCTTTTACAGGTGCCATACCTCTTTCGTGTTCGCAGTGAAAAAGGTAAAACTTGCATTTTATAATCATTAACAGGAACCGTAAGAAGACTACTAAATTAAATCTTAAAGTAGTTTTGGGTGGATGCGTGATCCTTCAGCTAATAAATCTAATAATTATTTGTATTTATTTCGTAGTCTTACTTTATTTTCAAAAAAGTAAAACAACACAAATCTCCACGTGCGGGGATAGTAATTTGAAAAAGAAAATGCTAACGCTCATCGGAAGTTGCGGGTTCAATCTCAGCACTTCTACCGTTTTTTTTCCAATTGAAATGTTTGACAAAAGATTTATTTTTTATGAATTTTTTGTTAATTTTTGAGTTAATTTTTGTTTTCGCGAAAAAAAAATCGTAGCTCCTTTAATATCGGCATGCGAGAATTGAAAATGGACGACGTTCCGCAAAATCGCACCAGGCGCTTTTTCCAAAATTCTCAAATTCAAATTTGGATTTTTTTTTCGAGCGCTGAAAATGACAATTCTTGAGTTTCATGGTGATTATCTGTAATATTAGGTAAGTAACATGCTTAATTTTTTCTAGTATATCAAAGCTCAATCATTTTTGAATAATTTTGTAAGAGTTTTAGGTCTGCATCTGTTTTTGTTTTAAGAATTAATTAATTAACTAATTATAATTATTTTAAAACTTTCCTCGATTGTCATCGACACTTTTGTATTCGTTTTGTTTGTGTGTAATAATTTTCTGAAAATTGTCCAAAATTTTATAATCTGCAGAAAACAAAAGCATTTCGCTAGCTAGTTATTTTTTGAATTTTGAATTTGTTGTAGAAACATTTTAGAACACAATTTTTCCAAAAATTAAAGTGGGCAGAGACTTGAAACTTCTCTGCACATACTAAAAAAATAGGTACGAGGTCTATCTAGTTTTCACAGAATAAGAATTTCAGATGTTTAATAAGTAATTTTGGAAAGTTTCAAGTCGATGGCAATTGTTTTTGTATTTATTTCAAGTCGCCAAAATGATTACATTTTTTTGTAATTTTACGCTCGGTTCACGTGAAATTCCACCAAAATTAGGTACGAGATGTATCTAGTTTTTACAGAATAACAATTTCAGATGTATAATAAGTAATTTTAGAAAGTTTCAAGTCGATGGCAATTGTTTTTGTATTTTTTTTCAAGTCGCCAAAATTATTACATTTTTTTGGAATTTTTACGCTCGGTTCACGTGAAATTCCACCAAAATCTAGGTAAGAGGTGTATCTAGTTTTTACAGAATAACAATTTCAGATGTATAATAAGTAATTTTAGAAAGTTTCAAGTCGATGGCAATTGTTTTTGTATTTTTTTCAAGCCGCCAAAATTATTACATTTTTTTGGAATTTTTACGCTCGGTTCACGTGAAATTCCACCAAAATCTAGGTAAGAGGTGTATCTAGTTTTTACAGAATAACAATTTCTGATGTATTATAAGTAATTTTGGAAAGTTTCAAGTCGATGGCAATTGTTTTTGTATTTTTTTCAAGTCGCCAAAATTATTACAATTTTTTGTAATTTTACGCTCGGTTCGCGTGAAATTCCACCAAAATCTAGGTACGAGGTGTATCTAATTTTTACACGATAACAATTTCAGATGTATTATAAGTAATTTTGGAAAGTTTCAAGTCGCTGGCAATTGTTTTTGTATTTTTTTCAAGTCGCCAAAATTATTACATTTTTTTGAAATTTTACGCTCGGTTCACGTGAAATTCCACCAAAATCTAGGTACGAGGTGTATCTAGTTTTTACAGAATAACAATTTCAGATGTATAATAAGTAATTTTGGAAAGTTTCAAGTCGATGGCAATTGTTTTTATATTTTTTTTCGGGTCGCCAAAATTATTACATTTTTTCTAATTTTACGCTCGGTTCACATAAAATTCCACCAAAATTAGGTACGAGATGTATCTAGTTTTTACAGAATAACAATTTCAGATGTATTATAAGTAATTTTGGAAAGTTTCAAGTCGATGCAAATTGTTTTTGTATTTTTTTCAAGTCGCCAAAATTATTACATTTTTTTGTAATTTTACGCTCGGTTCACGTGAAATTCCACCAAAATCTAGGTACGGGGTGTATCTAGTTTTCACAGAATAACAATTTCAGATGTATAATAAGTTATTTTGGAAAGTTTCAAGTCGATGGCAATTGTTTTTGTATTTTTTTCAAGTCGCCAAATTTATTACAATTTTTTGTAATTTTACGCTCGGTTCACGTGAAATTCCACCAAAATCTAGGTACGAGGTGTATCTAGTTTTCACAGAATAACATTTTCAGATGTATAATAAGTAATTTTGAAAAGTTTCAAGTCGATGGCAATAGTTTTTGTATTTTTTTCAAGTCGCCAAAATTATTACATTTTTTTGTAATTTTACGCTCGGTTCACGTGAAATTCCACCGAAATCTAGGTACGAGGTGTATCTAGTTTTCACAGAATAACAATTTCTGATGTATTATAAGTAATTTTGGAAAGTTTCAAGTCGATGGCAATTGTTTTTGTATTTTTTTCAAGTCGCCAAAATTATTACATTTTTTTGTAATTTTACGCTCGGTTCACGTGAAATTCCACCAAAATATAGGTACGAGGTGTATCTAATTTTTACAGGATAACAATTTCAGATGTATAATAAGTAATTTTGAAAAGTTTCAAGTCGATGGCAATTGTTTTTATATTTTTTTCAAGCCGCCAAAATTATTACATTTTTTTGTAATTTTACGCTCGGTTCACGTGAAATTCCACCAAAATCTAGGTGCGAGGTGTATCTAGTTTTTTCAGAATAACAATTTCAGATGCATTATAAGTAATTTTGGAAAGTTTCAAGTCGATGGCAATTGTTTTTGTATTTTTTTCAAGTCGTCAAAATTATTACATTTTTTTGTAATTTTACGCTCGGTTCACGTGAAATTCCACCAAAATCTAGGTACGGGGTGTATCTAGTTTTTACAGAATAACAATTTCAGATGTTAATAAGTAATTTTGGAAAGTTTCAAGTCGATAGCAATTGTTTTTATATTTTTTTCAAGTCGTCAAAATTATTACATTTTTTTGTAATTTTACGCTCGGTTCACGTGAAATTTCTCTATTTATTCTTGGTCATTAATATTAGTATTTATATAACTTATTAATTATACAGTGCGCGCCTAAAATATGGAATATATTCAGTAAAACCGAAATAAAATATTTTTGGAAAAAATCCTCGAACAGATCGATTTTTTAAAAATACACATTTTTGCATGAAAAAAAAATTGTTTTTGAGTAATGACGTCATCCATTTTGTTTTTAAATGGCAACCCCCTATTTTTGTTTGTGATTTTTTCATTGCCTTAGCTGTTGAGTTTTTTCGACCATATGCTGCTTTCAACGACCCCTTGGACCCAAAACGGTAAGATTGGGGAATTAGACAGGAAGTTTTCGTCGTGGCTGTCGTGATAATTGTGGATCATACTTTGTAATTTTTAATTTTTAGTTCATACATTGCGCTGACATCGTTCCTCAAGTTTTTTTTAGATACTTTTTTGACCTGTGTAAAACGTTCAGTTATTAGCACCAATAAATTATTATTATTATTATTGACCGCGCTGACTCAAAGGGTCAATGTTACAGAAACAAAAATGTTGTTACCAGGTTACCCAACCAATAACAAAACACCATTTGTTTACACTTGCGTAGCAATTGAAAATGTTTGTTGTTTTCGCAATTAAAAAAAAACACTTAACTCACGTAATGTTTTGATTTGGGGCGTCCGACGACGCCGGCGTCGTCGTCGTCGCCGGCGCCGCCTTAAAAGCGTCGCCGTTGACGCTCAGCACGATCTCGTTCTCGGCTGGATGCATGGCGGCGACTAAAAAAACTCAAAATTCACCGTTTCCTTTTGATGATGATCGCGCCGTTCCGCCCTAATGGTTCCTTTTTGGGCACCGCGAACACTCGACTTGAGGCATTTTGGTTGCACACACTGCGGCGGCACCGACGCGACGCTCGCGAAATTTTGTCGTCGTCGTCGTCTTTGTGGTGGCAGCGCCGGATTCAAACTGGCCACTTCGATGACTGATCTCGGACTGAGTCGAGGATTGAGATTAAGTGGACCCTAAATGCGTCACGCGCGACATCTACAACCTTGCTGCCACGACCGATTTGTTTACTATTGCGTTTCATTAAAGGTTACCAATAAACATTAAAAAAAAAACAAAGCATAGAAGAAGATTAATCATTAATGCTTAGTTGATTTGTTAATTGTAGTCTTTTAGAGACTCTTAAATTGTAGAAGACGAAAAGTATCGTATTTCTCATTTTATTGTATTTTAATCTACAAAAAGTCAGCGAATTTTTATTTTAATGAATGCGTAGTTTGCTTGCAAAAACAATAAAATTTTAAAACGGTTCTTTGGTGAATTCAAAATACTAGAAAAACCAAGAGCACTTTCTTGAGGCACTTCAGAAAATAATTTTATTTTTCAAATACGTCGATTCCTTATTTAGATATCTACATTAACTTGAATTTTTTATTTGATTCTTTAGTAGAAGTAGTTTTTCACCTCCCAAAATTAATGATGTGTCACTTTTGTTACAAAATTTGAATTTTTTTTTTTTTATTAAAGACTTTGAAACATAACAATACAGTAAATGTTATTTGATTCTAAATCTATTGGTCATCTAAACACGATTTCATTAACAGTGATTTCACTGTCTGCGTTGTTCATGAAAAAATTAAAAATTTTTAAATAAATTAAGTTTTATTTTTGCAATAATCCTAATAGCTAGCACCAAAAAGTGGCATGTATTTTCGATTTGCCTTCGATTTGCCTTGGGTCATGTAAATACGATTTCATTAACTTTAATTTTTTTTTAGTTTTTCGCCTCCCCAAAACTAAAGATGTGTCACTCTTGTGACAAATTTTAAGTTTTTTTTTTTTATTAAAAAATGCAGTAAATAACAATTGTTGATAATAATAGCAACCCTTGCCCATCGACTTTAAAACATAACAATGCTCGTTGACGATTGTTGATAATAACAGCAATCCCTGCTGCAGCTTTTTCGGTTGCAAAAATAACGATCAGAGTGCAAATTAAAAGAAAAAAATTGGTCGCGGATTAATTGCGCGGCTTCTGAATGAAATTATTGGACCCACGTCGAAATTGCGACGCATGAATGAATAGACCAGTCCGTTGTGGCAAGCGGTCATATAAATAAAGTACGTTATTAGCAAGGTTAAACTTACAGAATAACACACAAAGTAAACGATCTCCGGCCACAAAGGGCCACCTCGTTTCCTCATTATGTTCTATTTTGGCGCTCGTTGTCTCTCTCTCGCTCTCTGTATATCACGATCAAATTTGCTACTAATGAAGGTAACGGAATTTACAACGCAAAATGCAATAATAATTATAATTAATTTCTCAGCAGATGTTACAATCCAATAACTGAGAAATATTAGCAAAAATACTGTAATAATTACATATACAATTTATAAGAAACATTTTAAAAACAAAGGTTTGCCATGAAATCATAATGGCGGATATTTATTTTCTCTAAAAAGTGACAATCGCTGTCACATTACGATTTACAACCGGTCGTGTATTCTACACAAGAAAAAGTATTTATAAGTAAATGGGTACTCGGGTACTATTTTAGAAGTGTACGTGATTTGTTCAGTGGTGAAATTACGAAGAAGGCAATACCCAGCAAGAGTACTATTCAGTGAGTATTAAAAATAATTTAAGTAGATCGAAATTATAAAATAATTAAAGGAGCCAATTGTATCTCATTTCAAATTTAGAGTAAAGTAGTAATTATTAATTGAATAGTACTTCTGCTAGTCATGCCTTCTCCGGAAATTCTTGTGTAGAAAGTGTAAATCGTAATGCAACAGGAAACGTCACTTTTTAGAACAAAATGAAATATCCGCCATTATGATTTCATGGCAAACCTTTGTTTTCAATTAAAAATAGTTGTAAAGTTTTTTGCAAATATCTCGGTAAATACACCGCAGAAACTATTGAGTAAGGTACGAAATCATTCAGCTTGAAAAGCTTTAAAAATAATGTAAGAAGACTGATACTGTCAAATAATTAGGGGAGCCAATATTAATGCATTTCAAATTTTACATGTAAATCCCTATGGCCCGCTTTGCAATTCAACACTCTGTAAGTAAGAACGAATAAAGATCTTTTAGTAGTAAGAAACAATACATAATAATAAAATAAATTATACCATAAATAATACAAGAAAACCCCTGAAAAACCTTCACTACAAATATTATTTTATGATGGAGAATTCTACTTGTGGTAAATTGTGATCATTCTAAAAAATATGGGGACATGAAACGAAAAATTCTTCTGTGAAATTAATATTCAAGTGCTTGTTTAAATTTCGCTAAAAAATAACGAGCTTCTGATTTTAACCACAATTGCTTTTAATTATTATTATTATTATTTATTGACAACGAGTAGAGAATAATAGCCGATTCTGGGCCAGGAAGTGATCCCGGAAAACCGGAAGTCAAAATGGCAACGCTGTACTCGCAAAATGGCCGCCAATTTAGTGGCGGGAAATTCAAATCTGGGGGATTTTAGGGTGAAAAAATTCAAGTAGCAGTTATTCCAAATCAGGTAGCTGTTATTCCAAGACAGGTAGCTGTTATTGCAAGACAGGTAGCAGTTATTCCAAATCAGGTAGCTGTTATTCCAAGACAGGTGGCTGTTATTGCAAGACAGGTAGCAGTTATTCCAAATCAGGTAGCTGTTATTCACCAATTTACAATAAAAAAGCAAAACGGTAACAAAAGTATAAAAACAAATACAAACATAAATAAATTCAAGTGTGCCATTGACTACCATTAACAAAATTTAACAAAACATAAATTGTTTAAGTACTAAAGTACAATAAACTATATAAAATTATCTAGACTTAACGATTTAACTTTTCTCTTAAAAATTATATGTGAAGTATCAAAAATTCAATTCGGGTTTGTCCTCGCTAAAGTATTTCCAAGTGAAATATCCTGGACAAAGGCTTGTTTTTACTATAATTAGATAAATAGAAATCAACATTAAAAGTGGTATTATTTCTTATACGACGATTGGTACAACTAACCTAACTTTGGATATTTGGATTATTGACCAATCTGTTGCCCAAAGTTTTGCGTTTTCTGGTAGCCTCCTCGCGCGTCAGCAAAACCAAAACGTACGTAATTAATTCGCCATCGTTACTCACCTATTTATCGTTTCCAGTTAATCGGCGATTATTGGAACCGATCGATTTCATCGAATCGCCCGCGAGAAAACGACCGTAAAAGTAATCGCAGTTTGTGCAAATTTTGCCATTGTGCGGTCGATTGTTTACCACTTGCCACTGCACAATATTTACATGAAGGTAAATAAAGTGGAGCTGATTTTAATTCGGTAAACATATTAATTGAATTCAATAGAATTGATTAATTCGCAGTAACACAGGCAAAAGAAAAAAAAATTGCAATTTTTTTCTAGATGAATTATTTCAACACCAATCGTTTTAGCTCGTTCTTCTGATGAAAAAAAATGTATTACTTAAAGGTCTGCGATAATTATTAAAAAAAAGTTGATTTTTTCGATTTTTTCCATTTTCGAGTTTTCTTTGTCGACGCATCCAAGGCTTCAAATTGACATTTGTTCTTGCGAAAGTACATTTTCTGAAAGGTCTTGAATGGATCTTTACTGTCACGTATAGAAACCCCGAATCGAACTAGTGGTTTCTTCAGGAAATCATTTCAAAGCCAATTTTTGAGCAAAAGTAAGAAGGGGTGGTTTTTCAGGTTTTTGTCAAAAATTAAAAATCGCCAATTTTAATCGAATCCGACTAACTTGCACCCGAGGAGCATAAATTTGCAAACCGCGTTCGATTTGGAGTTTTCGTTTAGTCGCTACGGCCGTTCAAATTATGAAAAAATCGTCTTTTTTCACAAATTTCCATAATATTCACGGTGACTTGCTAACTTTTTTGCAATTTTTGCTAGGTAAATTTTTTTAACGCATATCGTTTCAGCTCGTTTTTCTGATGAAAAAAATGGTATTACATAAAGGTCTGCGGTGATTATTAAAAAAGTTGATTTTTTCGATTTTTTCCATTTTCGAGTTTTCTTTGTCGACGCATCCCGTGCTTAAAATTGACATTTGTTCTTGCGAAAGTACATTTTCTAAAAGGTCTTGAAGAGATCTTTACTGTCACGTATAGAAACCCCGAATCGAATCAGTGGTTTCTTCAGGAAATTATTTCAAAGCCAATTTTTGACAAAAAGTAAGAAGGGGGGACCCTTGGGTAGTTTTTCAAGTTTTCGTGAAAAATAAAAAATCGCCAATTTAAATCGAATCCGACTAATCTACACCCAAGGAGCACAGATTTGAAAACCGCGTTCGATTTGGATTCTTCGTTTAGCCGCTACGGCCATTCAAAGTTTGAAAAAATATACTTTTTTCAAAATTTTCCATAATATTCATGGTGACTTGCTAACTTTTTTGCAATTTTTGCTAGGTGAAATTTTTTAACACATATCGTTTCAGCTCGTTGTTCTGATGAGAAAAATGGTATTACATAAACGTCTACGATGATTATTAAAAAAAGTTGATTTTTTCGATTTTATCCATTTTCGAATTTTCTTTGCCGACGGGTCACGGGCTTCAAATTGACATTTGTTGTTGCGAAATTACATTTTCTGAAAGGTCTTGAAGGAATCTTTACGGTGGCGTATAGAAACCCCGATTCGAACCAGTGGTTTCTTCAAATGCAATTTTTGAGCAAAAGTAAGAAGGGGGGACCCTTGGGTAGTTTTTCAAGTTTTCGTCAAAAATTAAAAATCGCCAATTTTAATTGAATCCGGCTAATCTGCACCCAAGGAGCACAGATTTGAAAACCGCGTTCGATTTGGATTTTTCGTTTAGCCGCTACGACCGTTTAAAGTTTGAAAAAATCAACTTTTTCAAAATTTTCCATAATATTCATGGTGACTTGCTAACTTTTTTGCAATTTTTGCTGGGTGAAATTTTTTAACGCCAATCGTTATAGCTCGTTCTGCTGATGAAAAAAATGGTATTACATAAAGGTCTACGATGATTATTAAAAAAGTTGATTTTTTCAATTTTTTCCATTTTCCAGTTTTCTTTGTCGACGCGTTAAGGGCTTCAAATTAACATTTGTGGTTGCGGAAATACATTTTCTGAAGAGTCTTGAAGGGATTGTTCCAGTGTCATATAGAAACCCCGAATCGAACCAGCGGTTTCTCCATGAAATCATTTTAAATGCAACGTTATACTTGCTTCATAAATATCAATAATAATCAAAGGGTATAGCGGAATATAAGATGGTCAAAAGTGCGCCCAAACGAAATGAGCTGGGAGGTTAAAAATAATGTTTAGGATCATAAAAAAGTCAGATTCGACAAAAACGTAGCATCCCCCCCCTCTCATCCCTTGCTATAGTTAAAAACGTGTTTTTTTTTTTGGTTTTTCATTCTTCCTGTGCATCAAACTACTTTTTGACTTTCGGTAGGTATCAGTACCTTAAGATAACAATATTATCTAATGTATTTTTATAAAACGGGAATTTTTGGCGGGAAATTCGAATTTTAACAATATAAAATATCAATAAATAGCTAACTACCTGTCCATTTAAAACTGAACTAAATATAAAACGGTTTAAATCAAATTTGTTTAAGTTGTTATGCGAAAAAGAATTATATAGAATCGAAGTTTATTTTATTTAAAATATTTAAATTAATTACATTACTTTCTATGACGCACATTCTTCCTTATGTATTATTTTTGTTAATTTAAGAGAGAATAAAATATATATTATTATATTATTATTATTATTTCAGATACGTTAAAAGGTGCATCTCTAGAAAAAATATATAATAGGTGTCGATTGTTTCTTAATATGTGTGATTTTTTTCAGAATTTTCCGAGTGGTAGAACATGGTCAAAATAATTAAAAACCGCATTTTTGACTAATTTTAACCTGATTTATCACTTTCATTTTGTGGCATGTATTTTCAGAAATAAAATTTATTTTGCGTAAAAATTTTATATTAATTCGGCAGCAGCACCTTTCGATTTTAACGGAAAAAGTAATTTTGAATGATTTTTTTTAGTTGCAGGTATTGAAGTTTCCCACTAAATGAGTAAAACAAAATTGTGTAGCATACATCAATACAGGAAATAACCCAAAATGTGCAAATAAAAAGTTTTACAATGTTTTTTTTTTTCGTTTGAAAGTGATAAATAAAGTTAAAATTTAAATAATAAAGACGAAAAATAGCCTGAATATTTGAATATTCAACCTGTTCGTGACTCTGCAACATTAAGGCCCGTATTCATAAACATCCGTCGAACTATTTAACGTAACGGACCGTTAAAAGTATCAATTTGGTATTCACAAACGATTGTAATGTTAAATCTCTGATTAAATCGTCCGCAAATTTAACGGGCCGTTTTCGAGTGATTAAAATTTAACGAGACGTCAAATAGTCATTTCTACAGGTTATATTTCGCGGTAAAGCAAGCCGATGAGAGGTAAGGCTTATAAGAAATCGACAAAATCCATAAATTTAGATAGAATTTTTAGATTGTCGATTTTAAAATCCGATATCGTTTTGATAAGGCGACTGTACACGAAATAATAGACATGACTGGTTGGCAATTAGATAGACCTACCAGAAGAAATAAAGCGGTTACAGTCAATAATCAAGTATTAATTTCTTTAAGATTTTACGCTTCTGGTAACTGCCTTCTCCTTAGTTGTGGCGGCATCAGTTTTTTTTTTTGTTTCCCAATATTGTTAAATAACTTTTTACTGTGTCTAACAGTAGATCCATTTCTCTTTCGGTGAAATTCTTCCCTTTGGTACGTTTTTTGCTCCATTTGCTCTAAATATCACTTGCGATTACGGAGAAAATGTCACCTGACATTTGTTAATCACCAGAAAAGTTTAATGAAATTCTCTATATCTCATGTTATGAAATCATCCGTTAAATATCTCCTGTTACATTTATGAATACGATTTTATTTTTAACGATAGTTATATTTTAACGGCCCGTTACGTAATCAAGCGTTATATGAATCTTTATGAATACGGGCCTAAGTCTTACTAAGACTACAAACAAATAACTTATTGCAACAACTACTTTGTTAAAATTAGTCAAAATTGCGGTTTTTAATTATTTTGGCCATGTTCTACCACTCGGAAAATTCTGAAATAAATCACACATATTAAGAAACAATAGACACCCATTATATATTTTTTTCTAGAAGTGCACCTTTTAATGTCTCTGAAATAATCGCTATTTAGTGATATTTTATTTTGTCAAAATTCGAATTTCCCGCCAAAAATTTCCGTTTTATAAAAATACATTAGATAATATTGTCATCTTAAGGTACTGATACCTACCGAAAGTCAAAAGTTAGTTGGATGCACAGGAAAATTAAAAACGAAAAAAACACAATTTTTACTATAGCAAGGAATGAGAGGAGGGGGTGGGGGGTTACTTTTTCGTCGAATATGATTTTTTTATGATCCTAAACATTATTTTTAACCTTCCAGCTCATTTCGTTTGGGGGCACTTTTGACCATCTTATTCCGCTATACCCTTTATTCCCGATTTATTTTTATAGATACAATTTGCGAAATTTCGGACGGAATGGAAACGATTTCGGTTTTGAGGGCAAACGCCACATTTAGTTAAAAATAGTTTGTCGGATTAAAAATAATCCAGTGGAAAATATGACAAACACGCGCACTCACCTAAATAATCAATATTTTCAGTACGAAATTTACCTGACTATTGCAATATGGAACTAGATTAATTTATTTATATAACTTCGTACTTCGTATCTGTGTAATACATAATTTCAATCTCAAATTTAGACGTTAAAAAAATACACATACATTAATTTATTTATTCGCAAGGCCATGGATTTGACAGCCAGTTGAGTCCGGTCCAACTCATAAGTTCGCACCTTTATCTTTGAGACAAAATATTCTGCTACCCCTTTGAGGAGAATTTTTTTTTATTATTTAAATTTCTCCAGGTGTTCAATGTCCTTGGTCATCGTTACAAAATAATCAATGAACATTATTACGCGACAAGTCTTGTAAATGGATGTTCTTGTTTTCTGAGAAGATGAATAGTATATTATTAAACGAGTGAGAAAGTTGGCCATTGCCGCGAGGGTAAAGTTTAATACTATACTTTTTCGTATCATATTAAATAATTAAAAAGATTTTTCTGTTTGTATTAAATTATAACGAATAATTTTTCTATTTGGAAATTGCGGCAGTTCGCTGACAAAAAACGAATCGTAACCATAGTAACAACTAAACTGTTGGGCAATGAAATCGCTATCATTTGATTGGACGTCACCTGTGGGCAATGAAACCGCTATCATTTGATTGGACGTCACCTGTGGATAAAATGATTCGACCGAATAATGGACAACTTTCTCAATCAAAAACGACTTAACAACGTTTATATTATTTAATAAGATGCGAAAAAAGTATATAATTTAGGTAACGCCCTTATTAAAGCCAATAATACATTCTTGAAAGAATTCGTAATTATATTTATTTTATTGTCGCAATATACATCAAATTTTCTTATTTTTTTTGGACTACAACAAAAACAGTTTTTCAAATAACGTAATGCATTACTATTTACATCAGCATTTCTTTTACGTCAAATATAAGATTACGTAATTGTAACTTAATTTCCCCGCAATTAACCGCAACCACAACAGATTTTTTTTCACCTGGATGATTTGAAGTCACGATATACTGGGTACATAATTAGATTAAGTCGATTACTCGAAATTTATGACGTCGTATTAAACACATTTTCCACGAAAATTCAATAAAGAATCAAATTCCAACCGTAAAAATATTTATTTTTTATCCTTTGTTTCTCTATTTTTTTGTATTCAAATTTACATTCTTACATAAATTTGAGACGTATTTATTGTATTGTATTGTATTTATTATATTTTTACGATTGGAATGTGATTCTCCATGGTGGTGGATGTGAAAGAAACACAATAGAGATGAAAAATCACAGTGGAGATGAATAAACCACACTAAAGGTGAATAAACCACAGTAAGCTTTATTTATTCACCTTAAATCGCAATAGCTCGGACAAGCTAGATTGATATGATGACCGGTAAGAGTGAATAAACCACGGACATGGTGAATAAAGCACAGCAAAGATGAATAAACGGCGGTAGAGGTTTTTGTATAAGAAACGCAGTAGAGATGGAAAAATCACAGTAGAGATGAAGAAATCACCGATAAGGTGAATAAACAACAGCAAGCTTTGTTTATCCACCTTAAATCTCAATGTGGGGCGCGCTCTAGTGAGTGTACTCCGAACATTTCAGGGGAGAAGGAAATCTTGCTCTCGTTAGATTTTAATCATTTTACACAAAATTCTTTCAACAGTTGCTGTGCAAAATTTCCTTAACAAAGCTTTTCAGCTGTTTTTATCAATAAAATTGAAATTTCTAGGGGCAAATATGTGATAAAACGAAGGTCGGTCTTATCATTCAATAGCAATTTAACACGACCAGTGCATTTTCACAGGTCGTAAAGAAATTGCAAAATATTATAATCATTTTATTATACCGGGTGTAACTGAATTCTGGTAGGCCTCAAATATCATTTGCATTTTTACATATATCTTTATGGAATTTAGAGCGGTGTTTTTAGGGGATAAATTGCTTCGACATGTCTTCTTTTAATAAAAATTCCACCACAAATGACCATAACTTTTCTATTTAAAATGGAACACCCTGTATATTTTTACTTCAATTAATTCGTCTCTAAATTCTAAATTTGGAGATGTATCATAACTGACCTTTTGGTTGTTAAGTTGTTTTGTATAAATTTAAATTAAATTTAAACAAAAAAAAAGTTTAATTAAATGTAAACAAAAAACTGATAACCAAAAGGTCACTTGTGATACATCCATAAACTCAGAATTTAGACCCGAATTAAATTATGTAAAAATATACAGGGTGTTCCATGTGAAATAGAAAAGTTATGATAATTTCCCGTTAAACCGGAAGTGGAATTTTTATTAAAAGTAGACAAGTCGACGCACTTTATTCATTCAAAACACTGTACTAAATTTCATAAAGATATTTGTAAAAATGTAAATGATATTTGGGGTCCACCAGAATTCAGTTACACCCGGTATATTAGAAATTAAAACAAGATAATTATTATAATAGTTTATTTGATTACCAACTAACAAAACGTTCTACCAAAAATGTCAAAAAGTAGGTACTCATTGATAAACTTAAGTAGATAGGCGACTCTATGTACACAACATTTAACGCATTTTTAGTTTCGCCCCAGGGCCACCGGTAGGATGTGGCGCTGCAATACGCGTGGTAAGGCAAAGGGGCTAAGCACGGCGCAGCGTTTGGGGTAGAGGGGATCCCATCCCACATTAATTTTCAATTTTTCGGTACTTTATAAAAATAATATGTAGAAATAATAAGAAGTCGTTGATTAAAATAATATTTTTATGAAGTACAACAAAGAAACCAGACATGAGTCTGTTAGTTATTACTTAGTAGTTATGATCTACATTATAATAAAGATAATATAGAACACAAAATAGAAACATAAATATGGATATAGATATTCAACAACCACTTTAATTAATACGTATTACTTGCAATTTTTCTTACCGGTTCATGTCGGTTAAATTGATGCATGTAACTAGTTTTTTTTCCGAGTTCTTGCACCATTTAAAAGCGCAATGATGGTGATGGGCGAAATGACTCTTTTTTGTGAGCCGACTCGTGGAAAAGAGTCGACTGTAATGAGTCGAGTACCAATTTTTATTTATAATCTGAAAGCATGAAGGCTGCTGCAAAAAATGAAATGAATGGTTTATCGATTTTTATTTTACTCTATTGCCGTTTAATAATATTTATGAGGCATTGAAACTCAATTTACATTTAATATTAATGATTAGGCAATGAAACCCAATTTACTTGAATAAATATTAAAAGAACCCCGATTTCCCTCCTAAATTCAAAATTCCATCCTCAACAATTCTTGAAAATGTCATATCAATCCGCCAATCATATTTAAATTCAAACTCACAACCCCTTTCAGAACTTGATTCACAATCGAATTCATAATCACATCAAATCATAACCATTATCACAACATTCACACACACGCTACATGAAAAGGATACACGAAGACCGAAAATTGGGCCGAAAGACCACTGGTCGATAGCCTATTTGGCTTCCAATATAGAATATACTTGTAAAACATGAATTATTTATGTATGTATTTAATAAGCTAAATAAACATGTGTATGTATGTATTAAAAGAAAGACACGCACTAGATTACTAAGTTGTCCTTTTTTAAATCGCAGTTGTACATGAATTAAAATAGAAACAAACCAAAGTTTTGGAAATAGTAAATACAATACACATTAAAAATGTCCTAAAAATGTTAAATTGCAGATTATTACAATATACGTCTGCGTATGCTAGGCAACCCAATGTACGAATCCCGAAAACGAAAATTACATATTCATTAGGCAACCCGATTTACAGCCTCCATAATCTACAAGTTTGATTTCTTTTAACACGTTCGCTGACACTACAATTGAGATTGCAAATACGCAAATATGAAGTTGGACGCAATAGCGCGTCGGTGGCAGCGAACGTGTTAAAATATCAAACACAAATCATAATCGATTCCTGTGTCCTAAATTTGTTGGGTGATTAACTTTATTCATATGGGGTGCTCAGAGGAGAAATGGACCAAGTCCATAAAATTCTTTGTTAAGTCATCAAGCCTTAAAGAGGTTTTTACTTACTATTAATTTGCAACAAAATGTAGACAAAAATTACAAACAAATTCGCTAATTATAAACGAAATAAATTTGTGACTTGAATCATTTCTCTACGAAACGTAGATCGTACTAATGTGTACTGTGAGTGTGTTATCGACGAAATTTAGAAAAATTGACTTGATCCACTACTCTTCTGAGCACCCCATATATTGTTATTTGTTATGCACATAAAGTTAAAGAATAAATAAATAGTACGGATGCCGGTTATGCAGGTCAGTCATGCACTGTTGCCAGCAATATTTTCTTATCTAATAGTCGCTTTCTCATTGAATATTGTTCGCAGCAGTGGCGAATTATGCCCTCTGGAGGCTTGAGGCGTAACCCGATTTTGGTCACTGCGCAACACGTCTCGATTGCTTCGTACAACTTTACGCGCCACATTAAAATGTTTGCAAATTGTAAAATCGCATGTGCGTGTTAGGCAACCCAATATACACTCAAACGTTTTAATTTACCCAATTGCAAAAAACATTTGATTCAAATTGACTGCATATGCAACAAACAAGTATCATGGCGTTCCTTACTAAAAGTTGAGGTAAATTCCCATATATTGTACCACTCGAAAACCCAAATGCGCTAAATTTGCGTTTTATCCACTCTTACATACACACACTTAGGCGCCTGCTGTAGCTACTAATTGGCCGAAAAGTGTCGGCCCAGGGGGAGGCTTAGCTTAACCCTAGCCTAAGCTTAAGCAACAATTGTCAAAATCCTGTGTGTGGGTAAAATGAAAAATCTAGCCAAAGTTAAACATGTACCACATTCAAATTTTTGCGAAATGTGAAATCACATGCGGGTGTTAGGCAACCCAATGTACTGTCCAGCGTTTCAATTTACCTAATTTCAATAAATATTTGATTCGGATTGACTGCATTTATGTAACAAACAAATGGTTTCCTTCACTAAAAGTTAAATATATATCAAGTTAAAATTTTTGCGAAACGTGAAATCGCATACCCGTATTAGGCAACCCAATGTACTTTCCAACGTTTCAATTTACCTAATTGCAATAAATATATCGTTCGGATTGACTGCATTTATGTAACAAACAAATGGTTTCCTTCACTAAAAATTAAATATATGCCAAATTAAATTTTTTACGAAATGTGAAATCGCATGCCTATATTAGGCAACCCAATGTACTTTCAAACGTTATAATGTACCTAATTGCAATAAATATTTGCTGCGGATTGTGTGCATATATAAATTCAACCTCTAAATCTATTTCAAATTACTATGTGTTGCAAGGAAAAAATAGTAGAAATAAATATTGGAAGTTTTAGCAACCCGACTTACGAAACAAAACGTTTAGTTGCTAGGTATAAACATGCAAGGATACTATAATTACTTTCTATATTTAATCATACAATTAGCCTGTCTGACATATGTCAGGAATAATACCGTGTTAATGCACGAACCATATGCACATACGTTTCGCGATATTTGCTCAAATCTATCGTAAAAACGTTACTGACCTTTTCGTGATTCTATGCATCCGATAACAGTTGTTCGCTGGCGGAGGGCACGAGAAACGACTAAGCAGTAATTCTCTTGCGCACCGGTTCTTGCTTATTTCCGTCTGCGTGTTATATCGCGAGCGCGACTGGCGACGTTTCACGACAAACGGTGAAAACGGCAAATGCCGACACACAGGAAAGGAAGGGATGCCGCCGCGGTGTGGTGTGGGATATGCACAGGTAACGACAGGTGCTATAAAGTTGGAATCTTGGGATTTGTTGACCTCTCCGGCAAGAAAGCGCGTTATCTCCAGCTCGGATTAGTAATCGAAGTCACTGGAGCCGATTGATTGATTGGCGGAAAAGGGAGATGCGGGAAAATTCGGGGCCGTAATTGAACACGAGGTCGAGATACGTTCGAATCAAAACAAGATCATTGTTTACTTGCTGTCAGTGGAAGCTGATGGTGTGAGTGGTGGTATTTCCACGTTAGTAGAGATGTTGACTCATCCATTCATTCGGACGTGTTGAAATTATTTAAATAATCGTTCAATTTTGAATACGCGAAGAAAATTGCGTTGTTTTTTTTGCATTTAAAAGTTATTAACCTCTTCACGCCCAGGTTCGCCACATGAGGCGACAAGCAAAAAAAATATATTTTACAAATTTAAAAAAAAATTACCGCTTTAGCGCAACTATGGAAAATTTTTTCATATTTTTTTGCAAAAATGAGTTTATGACAGTGGAATAATATTTAGTAGAAAACCGTAACAACAACAAATTTTTATTATTATATTTATTATGCTATAATCCAATCAAAGTAACATGGGCGTGGTTAAAGAAAAACATCGACCTAGAACATAAAACGCGCCATGTACAAAGAATACAGAACCTTTTTATTGTCTGTCTACATTTACAATTCCCAAAAGAAGATTTTATTTTTTTAAAGGAATAACAAAAAATTAACTTATTAAAGGTAGAAACGCCAAAGTGGCGGAATCTATTGCCTGAATGTTGTACTGCGGGGGAACAATATTTAATGTTTAAATTAACTTTTTACCTATATTAGATAAACAACATATTTTCAATTTTACTTTAATTAAACTTGACGTAAATATATGTTGTTTTCTTCATAACATTTAATATTAAACTTATTAATCATGTACAATCTTATTAGTTCATCTATAATGAGCTCATGATTAATATTTAACCAATTACTTTATCACAACAAAAATAACATTGAAGGCAAAAAGAACTTGGTCGATGGTTATTTAACAGGCTTAGTTGCGTACTATTGTATAATTATTAAACGAAACATGTTCTCGCGAATTAATAATTTCGATGCAACTTCAACAATAATTACAACTTTATCAATTCTACCACCGAAATCATCGGAAACAAATTTATACGTAAAACGAAAATTATATCCTTTCATATTAATAGCATTTCTAGTATCCACCGGAATTTTAACAACTTGGGATCAGTTGAACAAAGCCAAACTTGAAATTGTGATCAAGATGTCCCCTACGAGGTTCGCGGTGCTTTTTGTGAATATTTTAACAATATGCACTTCAACGTTTAAAGTGGACACGATGAATCGGTTTTTGAAGAATGATTCTTCTTTTTCGATTAAAAGCAAACCGCGGAATTTGTATGCGCAAAATTTGTTTACCTGCTTGAGCACGTTTGTATTTATTATTTATTTGTACAGCAAGTTAAATTTTCAAGATAAGTCAGTAATTTCATTGATGTCGAAAGCATCTACAGCTTTCAACGAATATTATTTTCTATGTGTTTTCTTACTAAACTCCTACTGGATTTGTGGTATTACTCAAAAGTTTGATGCGTTGAGGTTTGAAATTGAAAGATTGGAGAAAACACAAATTTATGATGTCCCTGCGATTTCCCAAGATATCGATAGGGTACTTTTTTGCCACAAGAAAGCCACTGATTTGATAATCGGATTTAACAGTATATTCGGATGGAATTTATTCTTGAGAATTTTGGTTTTTGTTTTATACGGATTATTGAGTGTGTCGGCTATTTTGCAAAGCAAAAAGACTCACAACGAATTTATCATTGCAACTCTAACGAATATATTGTTTCAAGCGGTAATACTTGCATGTCCTTTGGTGATGTTTTTAATAATTTTATTTTTGTTTTCAGCTTCAGATTGTTGGGCTTGTGGTAATGTCGCAGAGATTAGTTAACCGGCAATTAATTCTTAGCGATAAAGCCGTTGATTTGTCGTTGGCTTTCATGAATAACGTAGGGTTGTGTAAGAAAACGGCGATTATGTTGCAACAAACTACGTCCAGAATTTATAAAATTTCAGCCGCTGATTTTTTTGAAATCACGAACCGTATGCTTTTCGACTTTGTGAATTTATTTGTTACATATTTGATTGTTGTCGTGCAATTTGTAAATTTAGATTCAGTTACTCATTAATAATCACCGTTTTTAATAATATGCACAACTTTATATTTATAAATAACCTAAAGTTATTTTTTTTTACTATTGAAGATACCTGAAATTTTTTAACGCCAATCAATTTCTCTCGTTCTTCTGATGAAAATGAAGGTACACTTCGATGGTCTGCGATAATTATTAAAAAAGTTGATTTTTTCGATTTTTTCCATTTTCGAGTTTTCTTTGCTGACACGTCACGGGCTTCAAATTGACATTTGTTCTTGCGAAAGTACATTTTCCGAGGCGGCTTGAAGGGATCTTTCCAGTGATGTGTAGAAACCCGGAATCGAACCGGTGGTTTCTTCAGAAAATTATTTCAAAGCCAATTTTTGAGAAAAAGTAAGAAGGGGGGACCCTTGGGTAGTTTTTCAGGTTTTCGTCAAAAATTTTAAATCGCCTATTTTATTCGAATCCGACTAATTTGCACACGGGGAGCACGGATTTGCAAACCGCGTTCAATTTGGAGTTTTCGTTTAGCGGCTACGGCCGATCAAAGTCTGAAAAATCAATTATTTTCTAAAATTTCCTAAAATGTTCATGGTGACTGACTAATTTTTTTGCTATTGAAGATAGCTGAAATTTGTTAACGGCAATCAATTTCTCTCGTCTTTCTGATGAAAAAAAAGGTAAAATTCATAGTCTACGATGATTTTTAAGAAAGTTGCATTTTTTAACAAAATTTCCTAGGGGGTTTGTCATGTCTTTTTTCACGATTTCATCAAAAATTAAAAATCTCTAATCCGACTAATTGACGTACGAGGAGCTCATATTTGCAAACCGCGTTCAATTTGGAGTTTTCGTTTGGCCGCTACGGCCGATCAAAGTCTGAAAAATCAATTATTTTCTAAAATTTCCTAAAATGTTCATGGTGACTGACTAATTTTTTTGCTATTGAAGATAGCTGAAATTTGTTAACGGCAATCAATTTCTCTCGTCTTTCTGATGAAAAAAAAGGTAAAATTCATAGTCTACGATGATTTTTAAGAAAGTTGCATTTTTTAACAAAATTTCCAAGGGGGTTAGTCATGTCTTTTTTCACGATTTCATCAAAAATTAAAAACCTCTAATCCGACTAATTGACGTACGAGGAGCTCAGATTTGCAAACCGCGTTCAATTTGGAGTTTTCGTTTGGCCGCTACGGCCGATCAAAGTCTGAAAAATCAATTATTTTCTAAAATTTCCTAAAATGTTCATGGTGACTGACTAATTTTTTTGCTATTGAAGATAGCTGAAATTTTTTAACGGCAATCAATTTCTCTCGTCTTTCTGATGAAAAAAAAGGTAAAATTCATAGTCTACGATGATTTTTAAGAAATTTGCATTTTTTAACAAAATTTCCAAGGGGGTTAGTCATGTCTTTTTTCGTGTTTTCATCAAAAATTAAGAATCTCTAATCCGACTAATTGACGTACGAGGAGCTCAGATTTGCAAACCGCGTTCAATTTGGAGTTTTCGTTTGGCCGCTACGGCCGATCAAAGTCTGAAAAATCAATTATTTTCTAAAATTTCCTAAAATGTTCATGGTGACTGACTAATTTGTTTGCTATTGAAGATAGCTGAAATTTTTTAACGGCAATCAATTTCTCTCGTCTTCCTGATGAAAAAAAAGGTATAATTCATAGTCTACGATGATTTTTAAGAAAGTTGCATTTTTTAACAAAATTTCCTAGGGGGTTTGTCATGTCTTTTTTCACGATTTCATCAAAAATTAAAAATCTCTAATCCGACTAATTGACGTACGAGGAGCTCATATTTGCAAACCGCGTTCAATTTGGAGTTTTCGTTTGGCCGCTACGGCCGATCAAAGTCTGAAAAATCAATTATTTTCTAAAATTTCCTAAAATGTTCATGGTGACTGACTAATTTTTTTGCTATTGAAGATAGCTGAAATTTGTTAACGGCAATCAATTTCTCTCGTCTTTCTGATGAAAAAAAAGGTAAAATTCATAGTCTACGATGATTTTTAAGAAAGTTGCATTTTTTAACAAAATTTCCAAGGGGGTTAGTCATGTCTTTTTTCACGATTTCATCAAAAATTAAAAACCTCTAATCCGACTAATTGACGTACGAGGAGCTCAGATTTGCAAACCGCGTTCAATTTGGAGTTTTCGTTTGGCCGCTACGGCCGATCAAAGTCTGAAAAATCAATTATTTTCTAAAATTTCCTAAAATGTTCATGGTGACTGACTAATTTTTTTGCTATTGAAGATAGCTGAAATTTTTTAACGGCAATCAATTTCTCTCGTCTTTCTGATGAAAAAAAAGGTAAAATTCATAGTCTACGATGATTTTTAAGAAATTTGCATTTTTTAACAAAATTTCCAAGGGGGTTAGTCATGTCTTTTTTCGTGTTTTCATCAAAAATTAAGAATCTCTAATCCGACTAATTGACGTACGAGGAGCTCAGATTTGCAAACCGCGTTCAATTTGGAGTTTTCGTTTGGCCGCTACGGCCGATCAAAGTCTGAAAAATCAATTATTTTCTAAAATTTCCTAAAATGTTCATGGTGACTGACTAATTTGTTTGCTATTGAAGATAGCTGAAATTTTTTAACGGCAATCAATTTCTCTCGTCTTCCTGATGAAAAAAAAGGTATAATTCATAGTCTACGATGATTTTTAAGAAAGTTGCATTTTTTAACAAAATTTCCTAGGGGGTTTGTCATGTCTTTTTTCACGATTTCATCAAAAATTAAAAATCTCTAATCCGACTAATTGACGTACGAGGAGCTCATATTTGCAAACCGCGTTCAATTTGGAGTTTTCGTTTGGCCGCTACGGCCGATCAAAGTCTGAAAAATCAATTATTTTCTAAAATTTCCTAAAATGTTCATGGTGACTGACTAATTTTTTTGCTATTGAAGATAGCTGAAATTTGTTAACGGCAATCAATTTCTCTCGTCTTTCTGATGAAAAAAAAGGTAAAATTCATAGTCTACGATGATTTTTAAGAAAGTTGCATTTTTTAACAAAATTTCCAAGGGGGTTAGTCATGTCTTTTTTCACGATTTCATCAAAAATTAAAAACCTCTAATCCGACTAATTGACGTACGAGGAGCTCAGATTTGCAAACCGCGTTCAATTTGGAGTTTTCGTTTGGCCGCTACGGCCGATCAAAGTCTGAAAAATCAATTATTTTCTAAAATTTCCTAAAATGTTCATGGTGACTGACTAATTTTTTTGCTATTGAAGATAGCTGAAATTTTTTAACGGCAATCAATTTCTCTCGTCTTTCTGATGAAAAAAAAGGTAAAATTCATAGTCTACGATGATTTTTAAGAAATTTGCATTTTTTAACAAAATTTCCAAGGGGGTTAGTCATGTCTTTTTTCGTGTTTTCATCAAAAATTAAGAATCTCTAATCCGACTAATTGACGTACGAGGAGCTCAGATTTGCAAACCGCGTTCAATTTGGAGTTTTCGTTTAGCCGCTACGGCCGATCAAAGTCTGAAAAATCAAATATTTTCTAAAATTTCCTAAAATGTTCATGGTAACTGACTAATTTTTTTGCTATTGAAGATGGCTGAATTTTTTTAACGGCAATCAATTTCTCTCGTCTTTCTGATGAAAAAAAAGGTAAAATTCATAGTCTACGATGATTTTTAAGAAAGTTGCATTTTTTAACAAAATTTCCAAGGGGGTTAGTCATGTCTTTTTTCACGATTTCATCAAAAATTAAAAATCTCTAATCCGACTAATTGACGTACGAGGAGCTCAGATTTGCAAACCGCGTTCAATTTGGAGTTTTCGTTTAGCCGCTACGGCCGATCAAAGTCTGAAAAATCAATTATTTTCTTAAATTTCCTAAAATGTTCATGGTGACTGACTGATTTTTTTAACGGCAAACAATTTCTCTCTTATAGCTAACGCATACAATATACCCCTAAAGTACCAAACATATTCATTGCTTGTAAAATATTTAGGTTTTTACATCAGGAACGTTTTCGCGAAAACTTTATTCAGGTATATTAAACCCTTGCATCGGCACTGTCTGTACCAGTGGGGTTGCAAACGAAAATCTAATTTCTCCGTTTTGCTCCGAAAATATGGAGCCAGATCGATTTTACCTTCATTAATTTAAGTGCAAACACATTATTATAAAAACATGTTTTGTATTTAACGTTCCTACTCACTTACAACGTTATCAATGAATCTATAACGAGCTTATAATTAACCTTGTTTACCAATTACTTCCTTAGAACCATCCCCATCATTTCATACATACAAACATTGACACCAGTGACGGTTCGCGGGTTTTTTTTTTTGGTTCGGTCGAGGTAGGCAATACAGATAGATAAAAAAACCTCGCGAGCCGTCCTGATTGAAAACATGTTCGCGCGAATTGCCAATTTCAATCTAACTTTAACAATCGCTACAATTTTATCAATCCTACCACTGAAATCGTCGGAAACGAATTTGTACGTCAAACGAAAAGTATACCCTCTTATAGTACTCCTATTTCTAGTAACAACCAACGTTTTAATAACTTTGGATCAGTTAAAAGGACTTCCACTCGAAATGGTGATTAAAATGTCCCCTGGAAGGTTCCTAGTGCTTTTTGCGAATATTTTAACAATTCGCACTTCGATGTTTGAAGTGGACACGTTGAATGTTTCTTTGAAGAAGGCCGCCTTTATCGATTCTTTAATTAAAAGCAAACCGCGGAAACTGTACGCGCACAATTCGCTCGCCTGCATCGCCACGTTTGCATTCATCATGTATTTATACCTCAAATTACATTTTCCCAATTTGTCAATCTACACCATGCTACTATCAGCAAGTTTAATTTTTAACGAATATTATATTCTGTGCGTTTGTTTATTAAACTCGTACTGGATTTGTGATGTTATTAACAAGTTTGATGTGCTGAGATGTGAAATTGAAAGATTGGAGAAAGTAAAAATTTATGATGATTTTACAATTTCCCAGGATATCGATAGAGTCCTTGTGTACCACAAGAAAGCCACCGATTTGATAACCGAATTTAACGGTATATTCGGATGGAATTTATTCTTGAGAATTTTGGTTTTTACTTTTTACGGATTATTGGGTGTATCTACGATTTTACAAAACCCAAAGATTACTAGCAAGTTTATCATGGCGACTCTACCGAATATATTGTTTCAAGCGGTAATACTTGCGTGCAGTTTGGTGACGTTTTTTAATAATTTTATTTTTGTTTTCAGCTTCAGATTGTTGGGCTTGTGGTAATATCGCAGAAATTAGTGAACCGACAATTCATTCTTAGCGATAAAGCCTTTGATTTGTCGCTGGCTTTCATGAATAACGTAGAGTTGTGTAAGAAAACATCGATTATGGTACAGCAAACGACGTCCAGAATTTTTAGAATTTCAGCCGCTGATGTTTTCGATATTACGAGCAATATGCTTTTTAATTTTGTCAATTTATTTGTTACATATTTGATCGTCGTCGTGCAATTTATGAATTTATAAATTTAAATTAAGATACTGATTAATAATCACTTAAAGTGTTTCTTCGAACATTTCTTGCTAAAATAATCCCAAAGTGCTAGAAAGTACTTGTATTAGTAATAAGAATTTCTTACTAAAATAATCCCAAAGTGCGAGAAAGTACTTGTATTAGTAATAAGAATGAGCTTTTTTATTTATTTATGGCAGATTGCAAACATAAAAAAAAACTTTTTTGATAGGGGTGACAATTAAGGGTTGATTATTTTTGTGTTATTAATTTAGACCTTCCCTAATGGTATGGTTAACCTTTTTTTTTAATTGCTTTTCTTTTCTCCGAGAAATGAATTTTTAAAATCTATTGCTGGATCTATTGCTAACTTCACACCCGTAATAGGTAGAGGGTTGAAATTTTCACGAAAAATCACAAATAGTTCAAGAACAAGACTATTAAAATTTCAACCCCCTCCGACCACCCCTTCAAAAAAAGGGTTGCCACCCCTCAAAAAAAATTATTTGCAATTTTTATTTTTTTCCTGAAAGCCGCAAACGTCCTCTAGGGCTCCGTGAAATCCGCGATTTTCCAAGTCACCCAATGACTACAGGGTGATTTTTTGAAAATCGATTTTTGACAATGCAGAGCTTCGCGCCGAAACCATCTCCTCCCTGGATTTTTGAGCTAGAGGATTCAAATATGACTCAAAAAATTCCCGATGCACGGGGGCGCAACGGCCACGCACGGAGGGTCCGGTGCTCCTCTCCGTTCGCGAGCTGCAACCCTTTCTCTGCGGAGGTCCTTTTTTTCGTGCTTCAGCGAGCGGGGTCGCGCCCCCTTTACAATCACGACTTGATTTTTATAGAGTTTTATGTAACTACCTTCCCTCTACATTTTACGTCTCTTGCGGATGTTCGATATCTCCAACCCTCGAGGAGTTATTCAAAGAAAACCACCCTCGATTTCAATAAAAAATTCTACAGCGGCCATTTTTAATCCGTCACGAGAAATTTACACGGCATGCTATTCGGAATTGCATTTTGCGTCGAAAAGGAGAAGGCTATATTTTTCGTAGGGCGCACCGTTTACGATCTACGGCCGATTTTTGATTGATTTCCGGGAATTTTCTGAAGAATTTTTCGATTTCTTTTTTCGAAAATTAAAAATCCGATGACGGCAGTAACGGTTCGCGGGTTTTTTTTTGGTACGGCCGAGGTAACAAGGGTGGCAATACAAATAGGTAGGGTCAGTTGCAGAGACGGCTGGCTGCTTGACCGCACCTATCTGTATTACTACCTCTCGTTTCTCGGCCGTACCAGAAAAAAACCCGCGAACCGTCACTAGACGACGGCAGATCAGTCGTCTATGTAATCTGTATCAAAAATCCCCATAAAGTTTTTCGGCCCGATTTGTAGTTTTCGAGATATAACGTTGTAAACAGAAGGGAAATGTCAAATTCAGCAGTGGGGCACGACGTACTGTCAAAAAATGACATTCGCCGTGTATGTTTATATACCTTTTTCCGCTACCGACAACGTAACTAAGCATTGCATTCATGGTTGCAGGTACCGTAAGTGGCTGATAACATTCGTGGTGTTTGTTGTCCTTAATGACGGAAATTAATTTTTTACTTACGGACCTACTTAGGAAAATAATAAACAGAAACGTAACGCTCCAACATATAGACGAGCAACATATTTTCGCCTATACCTACAGCATCGGCATCCTTTTTACATAACCACTGCTTAAAAAAGTCTAAACACATACCTTTTTCGATTTTGTCGGTAACAGGTTCTAACACGCAATATTCGCAGCTTCGTTTGCATCCATGCACACAGAAAGTTTCACTGGATTGACACAAACAAATAAAATTCGACATTGTTTTTTCGGTTGCTGGGTTGCCATAGAACGCATAGGTGACTATAAAAATTTGAATCCCAAATGTTACAAGACGTATTTTAGAATATTTTCTGTTTTTTTTTTTTAAGTATTAAAATTAATAAGCAACACGGAACGTAATGACACAATTGACATTTTTGCAGACGACGACCCTTTTTCAAATGTTAATACACCCTTACGTTCCTTGTTGCTTAAATAACTATTTAATTAACGTTAATTAATAGAATTACTCATTCAGAAATTAGAAAAATTGTAGAAAATGCATTTCTATCCAAATTGGCTTACAAATTTCAAAATTTATTAAGAATAAACCCAGTTTTAATAACCTATCATAAATGATATTATTTTGTTGCTGAAAACAGAAAAACAGCACTTGAAACTAAAACTGTGGAAAAAATTGCATTCAGAAATTGTAAAAATTGTAGAAAATGCATTTCTATCAAAATTGGCTTCAAAATTTTAAAATTTATCAGGAATGAACCCAGTTTTAATATCCCATCATATATAATACTATTTTATTGCTGAAAACAGAAAAACAGCACATGAAACTAAAACTGTGGAAAAAAAATTGCATTCAGAAATTGTGAAAATTGTAGAAAATGCATTTCTATCGAAATTGGCTTCAAAATTTCAAAATCTAATAAGAATGAACCCAGTTTTAATATCCCATCATAAATAATATTATTTTGTTGCTGAAAACAGAAAAACAGCACTTGAAACTAAAACTGTGGAAAAAAAATTGCATTCAGAAATTGGAAAAATTGTAGAAAATGCATTTCTATCAAAATTGGCTTCAAAATTTTAAAATTTATTAGGAATGAACCCAGTTTGAATATCCCATCATATATAATATTATTCTATTGCTGAAAATAGAAAAACAGCACATGAAACTAAAACTGTGGAAAAAAATTGCATTCAGAAATTGTAAAAATTGTAGAAAATGCATTTCTATCGAAATTGGCTTCAAAATTTCAAAATCTATTAAGAACGAACCCAGTTTTAATATCCCATTATAAATAATATTATTTTGTTGCTGAAAACAGAAAAACAGCACATGAAACTAAAACTGTGGAAAAAAATTGCATTCAGAAATTGTAAAAATTGTAGAAAATGCATTTCTATCCAAATTGGCTTCAAAATTTCAAAATCTATTAAGAATGAACCCAGTTTTAATATCCCATCATAAATAATATTATTTTGTTGCTGAAAACAGAAAAACAGCACTTGAAACTAAAACGTGGAAAAAAATTGCTTTCAGAAATTGGAAAAATTGTAGAAAATGCATTTTTATCCAAATTGGCTTCAAAATTTCAAAAATTTATTAAGAATGAACCCAGTTTTAATATCCCATCATAAATAATATTATTTTGTTGTTGAAAACAGAAAAACAGCACTTGAAACTTTGCCGATGACACGACCATTTCAATGAAAGACAAATGCATAAATAATATTAACGTCGCAGCTAATCAAACACTAAATGAATTAAGTTCCTGGCTAAACATGAACAACTTAACCATAAATACATCAAAAACATCGATAATGAACTATAGAGCAATAATGGGTCAAACTAACGTCAGCATAAACAATCAAATCATTAATGAAACAGACCAGTTACGATTTTTAGGGGTGATACTACAAAATGACCTTAAATGGGGTGGACATATCCAGCAAGTATGCACGAATCTAGCTCGTTACTCATATCTTATTTATTCAACAAGGGAGGACATCCATGAAAATGCTGCACGAATCATATATATGGCATATTGTCAGCCTCAATTAACTTACGGCTTACTGTTTTGGGGAAACACAACTGAAGCAAACATTCAAAAGGTCTTTATAACCCAAAAAAGATTAATTAGAGCTATCTGTAATAAAAAACCTAATACAAGATGCAGGGATCTATTCAAAAAACT
Source organism: Ocypus olens (assembly GCA_910593695.2). Classification (NCBI taxonomy): domain Eukaryota; kingdom Metazoa; phylum Arthropoda; class Insecta; order Coleoptera; family Staphylinidae; genus Ocypus; species Ocypus olens. The sequence continues at coordinate 3,940,968 of OU343048.1, forward strand.
AAAAATCATGCCCATAGCAAGCTTATTTATATATGAGACACTTAAGTTTGTACAAAATAATCTTCATCTATTTGATAAATACAAAACACCACACGAACATAACACAAGAACAAATGTACTTAAACTGCCAAAACACCACCACAGTTTCTATCATAATTCCTGTACAATCACAAGTATTAAATTATACAATAAAATGCCCAACAGTATCAAAAACCTACCTGTCAAACTTTTTAATAAGAAAATCAAAAATATATTTGAATTAAATTGTTTCTATTCAATTGATGAATTTAACAACTTCTGTGATAATATGGCGCTTTAATTGTACTTATCACTTATTGTTTATATTTACTTTGTTTTTATTTTATTTGTACTTTATCTGTATTTAACATTTATCGTATTTATTACCGGTATTACTATTTTTATTTTTATTTTTGTTTTTCATCTATTTTAATTTAATTACATTTCTTATCTTGTTTGACCAATATTTTAAATTGTATTTTTATATATGTCTTTTTATTGTAATGATGTCTCCATTATTCAGTAGATTTTAGATTTTACTCAGTAGATTTTAAGTTTTTATTTGTAGATATTGTTTTACAAGTAAGCATGCAAACATTTTATAAATGTAACATAATTTATATATTTAAGTATCAACTAATACCACATTTATTACTATACCTGACTAACCCATGGATGCTGTAATCATTCTTTCTTGGAAATTAAATGCTTTCAGAAATTGGAAAAATTGTAGAAATAGTTATTTATGCAACAAGAGAGTAAAGTAATACTTTTTTTCACGAGTAGGAAAGATTGCCGCATGAGCCGAAGGCGAGTGCGGCAATTCCTACAAGTGAAAAAAAGTAGCTTTACTCTCGAGTTTCATACAAAATTTTTTCTACGTCCGTAACTTTAAATAAATTTATAAATTTGATAAAACCTTTATCAATTTTTATAAGTAATAATACTTGTTTTAAATAAAGAAAATAATAATAATCATCAAGTTGTCTTGATCGGAAACGAATGTTTGATATTTATCGGCGGAACTCGCGGCGTGTTGCGAAGCGTTCATGACACACTTTGCGCAAACAATTTTTTAGTTGCGTTAAAAAATGAACCGCTACGGCACTTTTTTTCACGCAAAAGAGTGAAAAAATGAACCGTTATGGCACTTTTTTTCACGCTACTTGAAGGGTTCAGGAATCACATATTTTATGAACCCAAATTAATGAAAAAATCTGTACATTTTATAACGGACGTAGAAAAATGCATTTTTATCCAAATTGGCTTCAAAATTTCAAAAATTTATTAAGAACGAACCCAGTTTTAATATCCCATTATAAATAATATTATTTTGTTGCTGGAAACAGAAAAACAGCACATGAAACTAAAACTGTGGAAAAAAATTGCATTCAGAAATTGTCAAAATTGTAGAAAATTCATTTTTATCCAAATTGGCTTCAAAATTTCAAAAATTTATTAAGAACGAACCCAGTTTTAATATCCCATTATAAATAATATTATTTTGTTGCTGAAAACAGAAAAACAGCAAATGAAACTAAAACTATGGGAAAAAATTGCATTCAAAAATTGTGCGCCGTGTCGGCGCAATGGAAACGCGGACGCTTCGTAATCAGAAGGTGCGCGGTTCAAATTTCGATGCATTGAACTTTTCTTTTTTAAATTTTATATAAATCCGTGCGTATTTAAAAACGTTTGACGTATTTTGCCGGTAAATATTTTTTACCGTTATTGAATAATTTGTTTTTTCTTTTTAAATCACGAATCTAACGACGGATTCCTTGGGTTCGTTATACTTCTTCCGAGGACGTATTTTTTTTACTATTTAAATAGAAGATTTGAAACTTTTGGGGTTGATGGAAAATATGGCGAGCCTTAATTGGTTATTTTCTCAAAAATTTTAAAACACCCCCTTGCCTTCCAGAGCGCGTCATTTGGCCGGGCCCCAGAGCTCTTCTTTTAAGGACGTATTTTTTTTCTTTTCAAGTCGAAAAGCTGAAACTTTCAGGAATCGCAGAAGATATTTTTTTTAATGTTTTGAACTACCCTTACGCTCCATTTGCACCACTTGGCTTCGTTTTTTTTTTATTCTTTTAAGGACGTATTTTTTTCTCTTAAAGTCGAAAAGTTGAATCTTTCGGGGATGGCTGAAGATGCTTTTTCAAAATTTGTGGAACCATCCGTACGCTCCATTTGCACCCCTAGGGTTCATGTTTGCCCAATATGTTAACGATCGCGTAGTCTTTCCACCGTAATATTTTGCGTTTCGGGTCTCTTACTCTGGAGCTCTCGTTTGTCAAACAGTTTCATCTTTGAAAAGGCATGTTTCTTATGGATATTAACCGCACAGGTCACTGCCAAGGATTTTGAAAGCGAAAAATGTAAAATTAATTATCGTCGGTGCATTAACATGTAAATTCGCGATGTTTATCAGTGGAAATCCTGGATTGTTTATATAGTCCGTGTTTATGGTGCATTGCAATTGTTTAGATATGCGGGAAGTGAAGTCATTGTTGATTGTGATAAAAACGCCACCGTGTGTCACCGTTGGCAAATAATTCCATTTAAAAATAACAAATATACCTGTAAGAACGCTACAACACCGGCGCGACGTTACGTTTGTTTATAAACAAGTTGGTCATAAAATAAAATTGAAGAAAAACAGCCAACTCATGTGATTGTGAGTTTAAAAAATCACCATTCAATAAATATGTAATTAACTGATTGAGGTTGGCGGCACTTACTTCGTGAACCCTCCCGCCTGCCCTTTCCTCATCACCTTCTCCAAATCACTTAAATAGATATAAGTTATTCGATATTAATTTATTATTTCTTCTCGAATAACAATGATTTTATGATAAATCTTTTCAAACAAAAGATCTTTATTTCTTTGTTGTCTTCAATAATTGTTTAAACGTTTTCGTGATTGTTTTCATGTTTAAAAAAATATTGGAGAAAAATAAAAAACAGTTAAGGTAAAAACCCACATCCATCTTGTCGATTTGCCATGGAACACAACATGGAAACTTAAATTTTAATGTAAAAATAAAAGCTAACTATAATTCCATTATTTGTAGTCGGATTTTAATTATACAATGGTGAACTAATCCCATTTAACCATCAAGACAGGGTAATTTATATCAATTTCACTACTTACATCATTCTTCAAATAATTGAAAAAAAATTATGAGCAATAGAATCGGATGGTTTTTGGAATTTTTCAAAGCACCACAAAAGTTTGTCAAAACATCAACACTAAACAGTGGCGGTTTCAAAGGGGGGTAATCGGGTCCCCCCCCCCCAAGAATTTTTCGCTTAACAATTTTTATTGTTAAAAATTACCGATATTCCATATTCCAAACAAATAATATAACCGGTAAATTTTTCCAACGCTTTAAAACGTTGGAAAATAATAAGGAGATTTCACTGAACAGATGTATAAGAGCGGAAGCACCAGGTTATTTATCTTTTTTTTTTATTACCCCCCCCCCCCCCCCCTAGACTAGTTGGTTGGAAACTCCCTTAACACTAAACCAAACCAAGAAAAACAAATAATTTTTCTCATGTATTTACAAACCATCAACATAACAAAAATAAAATCTTGGGCGTCAGATCAGCTCTTCTTCTCCTCCACCTCCACCTCCACGAACTTCACAATGGCGGCATCTTTCGGCACGTTATCCCCCACTTTAAACGCCACCGAAGCAATTTTGGCGTCCCTGTTGGCTTTGACCACGTGCTCCATCTTCATGGCGATCACCACGAACAACGGATCGCCTTTCTTCACCTCATCGTCGGCCTTCACCAGGAGCTTATCTATAACTCCGGGCATCGGCGCGACGGCACGGTTTGCCGACGATCCGGACGCCGATTCGTCTTGTTCCAGAAGGAATTTCGGTGTATGGAAATTAAATTGAGACTTTCCATCCTAAAAAAGTATGAAAATAATTAGAAAATTAAAATTATTCAAGTTTGCGATTTATCAATGGAATTGGGATTTTCCATCGTAAAGAAGTATGAAAATAATTTGAAAATTAAAATTATTGAAATTTCCGAATTATCAATAGAAATTGAGACTTTCCATCTAAAAGAAGAATGAAAATAATTAGAAAATTAAAATTATTCAAGTTTCCTATTTATCAATGGAATTGAGATTTTCCATCCTAAAAAAGTATGAAAATAATTAGAAAATTAAAATAATTAAAGTTTCCAATTTATCAATAGAAATTGAGACTTTCCATCTAAAAGAAGAATGAAACCCATATAGCACAAGTACGTCCTATGTACGTACTATGGACGTATTGTTTTAGAAATGCACACGTCCAATGTACGTACATCTTGGTCCGCTTTCGTCCCATGTACGTACGTGGTACGTCCATTTGGCACAACATTGTACCAATTCTGGACGTACACAAATTTACGTACATAGGACGTACTCAAATGTACGTATGTAGGACAAGTACGTCCTATGTACGTACTATGGACGTATAGTTTTCATCCCGTGTACGTACGTAGTATGTCCATTTGGTACAGCATTGTACCAAATCTGGATATACAAATTTACGTACATAGGAATTACGCCATTAAAAAAATCAAATTTTGTTTATGACATCCCCCAGTTTGGTTCCAATATAACAAAGAAAAATGTTGTGCCAAATTTATTAACATTAACACGTGCAAGTAATTAATTGAAATTTCCAATTCCAATCAAAGACAAAAGGGGGTTTCAAAGCCGATTTATTTATTTACAAGAAAGGCTGATTCTTATATGGGGGTGCCGTTGGCCCTGGGGCGGACAAGCCATGGTGAGAGCTTGTCGCTTCGGCTATCGGTCAGGTTTACCTAACGACGATGAGCCGAAGTCTGCCCGTTGACATGCCTGCTGCCCTTTTTAAATGGCCACCGCTACCATTCCGTCGGTTTATTATTGGGGCGCCCTCTGTTTGATTTGCTTGCGGTCCATCCTGCATGGTGGGGGTATATTTATATATTCGTCCGGATATGTACGTACTATGGGCGTATATTTATGTTCGTACAGTGATGTACGTACCATGGACGTATATTTTTGTACGTACAATGTACGTACAATAATGTACGTACACTGTACGTTCATATTACCCTCATGGACGAATGTACGTAATTTGGACGAATAATGTACGTACAGTGGACGAAGTGTGCTATGTGGGAAATCATTAGAAAATTAAAATTATTGAAGTTTCCGAATTATCAATAGAAATTGAGACTTTCCATCTAAAAGAAGAATGAAAATAATTAGAAAATTAAAATTATTCAAGTTTCCTATTTATCAATGGAATTGAGATTTTCCATCCTAAAAAAGTATGAAAATAATTAGAAAATTAAAATAATTAAAGTTTCCGATTTATCAATGGAATTGAAATTTTCTATCCTTAAGAAGTATGAAAATAATTAGAAAATTAAAATAATTGAAGTTTTTGATTTATCGATGGAGTCGAGACTTTCCATCCTTAAGAAGTATGAAAATAATTAGAAACTTAAATTCATTGAAGTTTTCGATGTATCAATGGAATTGAGACGTTCCATCCTAAACAGGTATAAGATTCTTCAAAAATAGAAGCAATTGCAATTGACGATTTATCGTACCTGATCAAATATGGCAAGAAAATCGTCGTTCTTGTAAACCTTGACTTTGCTAACATCTCCGTCGATGTTGCTCCTGAGGATCAGTTTGTTGTCCTCCTGTATAATTTCTCCATTTACCATCACCCAACTATCACCGCCATCAGTTGACACTTCGTACTGATTTCCTTCGTAGAATTTAACCTTAACTAGGATTTCTGTGAGGAAAAATCAAGATTTTACCTATAAACATCTATTTTCAAAGTTTCTAATTTTCAAAGATTATGAAGAGAATTGTCGCGACCGTTACTTTAGATGCACCATGTCTTAACCATAATTATCAAAAAACAAATAATATAACGTGAGAAGACAGTTACATGATTCTATACAAACAACACTCTCTTTTAAATTGTGTTGAAATTAAGTATAGTCCGTTCAGGAAACCAGGCAATACATTAAAGGGCTTAAAGTCGCCGCATGGTTGCCAAGAGTACATGTAATCATAATTGGCCTGGAAATTTACCGATGGGGGCGCTTCGATCGTGGTAAACAGATGATAGAAAACGAGTATAACATCCGCATTCCCGTTTAACTCAAAATTTATCAATTTATTTTAAAAACTATCTTCGTCAACTCTTTTTAAACTAGCGGACTTGTTATAGTGGTGTATATAGCTTTGATTGGGCTATAGGATAATCGTGAAAAATCACTTTTTTCTTATTGTTACGTTTTTCTACGACATATTATTCCACTGTCACAAATTTACTCATTTATGCAAAGAAATATGAAAAAAATATTTCATAGATGGCGCTAAAGGTGTAATTTTTTTTGTAAAATATTTTTGTTTTCATTATTTTGTTTGTCGCCACATGTGGCGACCTGGCCGTGAAGAGGTTAATGTGATATAATAACAACAACGAAACACGAGATCGAACAGCTGACAATAATATGAGAAAGGGGCAACGTTGCGGGGCCCTTTTAACACTTGCTATTTAAAGTTGTGTTTAGGGAGTTTAGAGTTCTTGTAGTGGCAGAATTTATCACCCTTAATAAAAAATAAAAAAAAAAAATATTCTTACCTTGTTCTTTGTATTTCAATTTCACATCCCTAATCAGTTCGTAGTTGGGCCTGAATCCGGATTCGACCACGAACGGATTGTAGTGGTCTTGTTTGTCGATTGCCTTGGCGATCTCCTGCGACTCATCTGTCAAAACAACGGCCATGGCCGCCTGGATGAGCAACTGGGAGCCGACGATCTCCTCTCTGAAGAGGCTGTCGTTGTAGTCTCTGATGAAATTCGTGTGAACGTTTCCGGCCACGAACTCCTCGTGGCGGGATAAGTCCAGTAGGAAATTCACGTTGGTCTCTAATCCCGCAATCTATCGAGGAAAAATGTCAAAAGAATGTGTAATGCAGCGGCGAATGTTTGTCGAGGAGGCTACAGAAGAAAATTTGAGCATAACAGTAGCGAACTGTAGCAAAAAGTAGTGAAGCACGAACGGCATCTCTGCCTTAGCCTCCTTAATGGAAATCCATGAGCCACCGCTGGTGTGATGGTATTAAGCAGGAAAGAATTTGTATTATACTTTATATTAAAATTATTTTCCCAGACTTTACAGAGAGTTTTTGTAGCTTCTAATTTTAGACGAAAATTCCAAATTCTCCTTAGTCTCCTTTACGAAAATCCACGAGCAGCCTCTGGTGTGATCGTATTAACCAGGAAAGAATTTGTTTTATACTTTAAATTAAAATTATTTTACAGAGAGTTTTCATAGCTTCTAATTCTGTGGCTTGGTGCTAAAAGGGCCAAAGTCAAATATTTTACAATTGAGATAATCGAGATAAAAGTTTTATTAAAAATGATTTTATTTGCTGATTTTGTAAAATATAAGTTTTTTTAAATCTGCTATTGGTTAAACTAGACACTGGCCCTTTCAGCATTAAAGATATTGAGAAAAATAATCTAATGTACTGCTTAACTCCAAACAGTAAAATTGTGACATTGGCCCTTTAAGCACCAAGCCACAGAATTAATTCTAGACGAAAAGTAAAAAATTCCAAATTCTCCAAACTTTCATGAGCCTCCGCAATATTAGAATCAAATGTCCTGTATTTCAATTTTAAATGATTTGTTTGACGATTTATAAAACAATTATTAATTACTTACATTGTAATCGCAAAGTTTTGATTGTAATTTCGTGAGCGCTTCCGTGCGGTCCTCACCCCAGACGACGAGTTTCGCTATCATCGGGTCGTAGTGGACCGAAACCTCGTCGCCTTGCCTGACGCCGGTCTCTATCCTGACATCGTTTTCGGGTCTAGGGGTGGATAAATGCAGAAGAGGGCCGGCCCCCGGCAAGAATCCACCTCGCGGGTCTTCCGCGTAGATTCTGGCCTCGAACGCGTGTCCGTTCATTTTGATCTCCTCTTGCGTTAAGGGCAGTTTCTCCCCGGAGGCGATCTTCAGCTGCCACTCGACTAAATCTGTACCTGAATTCAAAGAAAACTCAATTAAAATGTTTCCATAAATACTGTGTGCGCACTCTCCATTTGATTTGCAGCCAATACTTACAGTTGTAATGTTGAAAACTTACAGTTTCTCTAAAGTTTGTAGCCAGGTAATAATATCGTGTGTTCATTAAAAAAAACCTCAAGTGTGCCATGCACTGAACACATACCTGTAATGTCTACTACGTACCAGTACAACATCTTGAACAGATAGGCACTGGTCTAGTATCATATGTTCATTAAAAAAAACCTCAAGTGTGCCATGACTTTTTCGTTTTAAAAATTTAAGTTGGCACACTTGTTAGGAATTGACATATAAACGTCAGATCTTTCTAGAAGTCACGATTATTCCGTGCTCACAATGGTTTACAGCAACCAGCAAAAAACGTTTCTAATTGAAAATTATTTCCGAAACGGGACTAAAGTGGACGGAAATTGGGTGTATTCATTCGACGCACCTTTAGCAGAGTTTCAGGAAGAATTTTCTAACGTGCCCATTATTTATGATGAATTTAAAAATACCTTATCACGATCTTTCTTACAATGGTGAAAACTCTTATAATTTCTCTTCGATTCGATGTAAAGTTTGTAGCCAAGTAATAATACTTACAATGTTGAAAACTCTTACAGTTTATCTTCGATTCGATGGAAAGTTTGTTTTTATACACCATAGGCATGAGACTTTAAACAATTTGGATAATCACTTCAAATTTCTACAATAACGTCAAATTTTAACCACATTGCTAATATTTGTGATATTTTTTACGATACTAAACATTCCATAATGAATAAAGCCCAAAGTTGTATTATGCCATATTAATATAAATATTGTTAGAATTGTATTTATTTAGTTTATAGTTATATACGTATATTTTGTATAGCAATAACTATTTTTGTTGTGTATATCTATTTTCTTTTATGTTGTATATTTTACTATACGAGTATATATTATTATATTCCGTGTTACAGGAACGTTGTTCTGTTGGGATTAAATAAATAAATAAATAGCACAGCTTGATCTTATACAGGGTGTGGATATGAACAAAACGGAACATGGGATTTTCAATGTTAATTCCTTTATACTGAAATATTATCTTCCCTGATCATTTTTGAGAAAACATGTAAATAAATTTTTTTTTGAGTAAAAAATTCTGTATGCTGTCATGCCATTATTTATTTTTTTGCATTTATAAAAACCAAAACAAATAATAAAACAAAAATGATTTTCACGAAAATAATGGTTGCCATGAAATAAAAAAAAAATGATGCGCTGTTGATCTGTTGGCTTCTGTCAAATTGATTGAATACTTCATAACTTTTTACCAGTTTTTTCATTAAAGATTAGAAGATATGAAGAATTTTAAAATAATTTAGGAACACCAAATGTAGTACTAGTGGCCAAATGATTCTGTACAAGAACCTCACCTGTGATCATTTCCGTAATGGGATGTTCGACTTGTAACCTGGTGTTCATCTCCATGAAGTGAAAACTGTGGGTGTGCCTGTCCAAGATGAATTCGACGGTACCGGCCCCTACGTACCCCACGGCTTTTGCGGCACGCACCGCCGCGGCTCCCAATTCGGCGCGTAAATCACCGGACAAACCTGGCTAAAAGTATTCTGTATTTGCTTGAATTTTGGACATATTCAATGTTTTGTGCGAAGGAGGAACGATGTTGCCGTTTTGGAGAAGATTAGATGATCATGATACCGTGTGAGCCACAAAATTTTGTTTCAGAGTTGGCTGTGAGATAAATGAGGTATGTCGCGTATTATTACATCATGAGACTAGATTAGTACAATTGAATTAGATTTAAAAAAATGAATTCATCTCAGACATGACTGCTACGGTTCTCTCTCTCCGGCATGACCAACTCTGATTGTGAAACTAACAGCAAAGATTAAGCTGCAATCCATTGCACAAAAGAACTGGCATTGTAATAACAATCAAACTAGTGGGAACTCTTCGTGAAGATAGTTGGGCTTCCCTAGAGAATCGAAAAAATTCTCGATGTTAAGTGAATAACTTATTGTATTACCCTTGAGAATATAATTTCTAACAGTACTACTTACGGCGGGCGCCTCCTCGATGATCTTCTGATGCCTCCTCTGCACGGAACAGTCCCTTTCGAACAGATGCATCGCGTTCCCGTGCGAGTCGGCAAACACCTGCACTTCCACATGCCTGGGTTCACCCACGAACTTCTCCAGCAGCACCACTTGATCGCCGAAAGCCTTCTGCGCCTCCCTTTTCGCCGACTCCAGCGCTTCGAGAAACTCCCCTTCCGTCAGAGCTATTCTCATTCCTTTACCACCGCCGCCCCTGACCGCCTTGATCATGATCGGATACCCGATGCGCCTCGCTTCAGTTTTTAGTCTCGCCTCGGTCTGCTCTTCCCCGTGGTAGCCTTCGATTATCGGAACGCCCGCTTTTGACATGATTGCTTTGGACGTGCTATATATTTTTGGGGTAAGAAAATTTGATCAAAAATCTCTTCGAAATTACGTTCAATACTATGAATTGTTAAGATAAGATAAGGAGCGACCAGACAAGACAGGAGCTTGGCATGATGATTGATGGTTTGTGGAGGGCGACCAAATGGTCGCAGCGCTTGGACCATTCGTTGGTCCTTTGTGCCGCCTCCTGAGCCCTACTCCTCAAGCCAACCTAAACTTCTTGTGAAGTCAAGTAGTTGGCCGTGTGGAGTGTTGCCCAGTTGTGACCAATCTGGCCACTCCTCTCCGAAAACGGACTACCTAAGTTGTTTGAGTGACTCGCATTCACACAGGATGTGTCTTAGTGTCTCCTCTTCTGAGAGCTTGGCATAGAGTCAATAGAAGAATATGTGGAAAGAAGACAGCTTGGATGGTGAGGACACATGAACAGAATGAGCGAAACAGCACTAGCAAAACGAATATGGAAAGCTAAGGCGCAAGGGAAAAAGAAAAGAGGGAGACCACACGACACATGTGACAACACAATAGGAAAACTACTAGAGAAGAAGGGGAAGTCATGGAAGGAAGCCAAAGAAATGTCATTGGACAGAAAAAAGTGGAATAAACTAATCAAGGGTCACTAGATGACCACACCACACTACACCCATTGGGTAGAAGGGAGTCTGATTGTATATACATATACCATTAATTGTGTGTTAATTGTTTTAACTAGTTTTACCTCTTAATTCCCATATCTCTGATGGCGGAAGCCGGTGGTCCGATGAATATAATTCCCTGTTTGTGGCATTCCTCCGCAAATTCGACATTTTCTGACAGAAACCCGTATCCCGGATGAATTGCTTGACAGCCGGTGCGTTTGGCTACTTCCAGGATTATGTCGCCCCGTAAATAGCTTTGGGAGGCGGCAGCTGGTCCTATGTTGTAGGCTTCATCAGCCTACAGCGAATAATAATGTCTTTCTGAACAGGTCCGGCAAATTTGTGTTTATAAGTACATGCACACACAAATCATCTTTATTTAGACTAGATATATATTTATATACAGGGTGTCCCACGAGGTACTAGACAGGCGATATCTCGAAAACGGTTAGTAGTACGAAAATAAAATTTGGTGGCTTTAAATGGTTTGAAGTGATGGCCGTTTCTGGATACATAGATTTCATTTCCGGAAAAATGACATCAACTTCAGAATTTCAAATGGGACACCCTGTATATTTATGGATTTTTGGAAATGTGATTTAAAGACAAAGTCTACTAACTCGTGGGACTCTCTGTATATAAAATTAAATAACCATAACATTACATTAAATATGGGTGTTTTTCTGTTAATTTCGTTTTATTTATTTCATGTCTTTTAAATCTATTCTAATATTATTATTAATAGTTATTATTACAACTAGGGAAATATGAATAGTATATTTCCCGAGGTTGGCTAGTTACATCCCGAGGGCGGAGCCCGAGGGATGTATAGACAACCAAGGGAAATGTATTCATATTTCTCGTGTTGTAATCAATAGTTTTTTTCTGATTGAAAGAATATTGTTCTGTAAATGGGAAAATATTAGATTGTAAATTAATTTATCGGATTGGTAACGTTGCTAAGGGCCTTGTTTGTAAATATCATAGTTTACTTGTTTTGATTTTTGCTTTGTTTCATAAATTGGTGAAATGTCAAACTATGTGTTAACGCAAGCAACGAAAGACCGCGAATGTTTGTATCCGGTAAAATCCAAAGCTGTAATATCCATAAAGGATACTTTCCTAAGAAATCGGAGGTATTGTCCCGAGAGCAATTAAAACAATTCTTGCGAGAAGTTCCTAATGACAATTGTTTGATGTCTATATTTCCCTAAGGAAATATGAGCACTTCATATTTCCCTAGGGAAATATAAGTGTGTTATGACATATCGTAACTAAGGCAATATCACTCAATATTGTTTCAATCAGAAAAAATAGTATATAATTCAAGCACTCAAGCAAAGCCTAAGAAATACAAATAGTTACTATAACATAGGCAACCTAACATACACTAAGCCAACCCACTTAAGTAACAAATTCAGTTATCTGCAAATATAAATACCCAAAGTATAAGCATTGAGTGAAACTTAACCAAACTAGTTGCTGTTTTAAGTTGTAATTTTAAGATTTAATTTGTAACAGTTCCTTTATTCTTTTTATAAACCATTTTATCCTACTTTTAATTTGTTATTTACCCCGTACAAATTTATTTAATGTTATTCAATGATTACCTGTGCAAGCAATCTGCGATCACACCAATAAATACCCTGTCTCTCTCTCTCTCTCTCTCTCTCTCTCTCTCTCTCTCACTAAGGCAACCTACTTAAGTAACAAGTTCAAATGCAAATATAAATTCTCTAAGTAAGCATTCAGCGAAGCAACAGTATTCAGGAATTAAAAATAAATAATAACTCACCGAAGAAACATGCAACGAACTCTCATCGACATCACTAAAAACAGCAACTGACCTGACCCCCAGACGCTTGGCCGTCTTCATGACCCTGCAAGCAATTTCGCCCCGGTTCGCCACCAGGACCTTGTCTATCCTCCTCGTGTTCAAACTGCTCCATCTCTTCAGCACGGTTAATGGAACGTTGCTGCAGTAATTACATAATTTTTTTTTTCTAAATATGCATTTTATTAATTTTTATAGGTTAAGTAAATATGGTCGCAATAGGGGCTGGTTTTGTGAGTTGGGGGGCGGCGCTTACCCGTTCAGTATCCTGGGAAACACCCACGAAACCATGGTTAAAGGTTAAAGGGTAAAAACAACCCTTTTAAACGCGAATTCGGGAGGATAATTCGAGCATGCCCGAAATGAGTTTTTACTTATCTGGTCGTCGGCAGTGATGGAAATACGACTTGAATAGATTATGCGTGACCTTCCCGGCCACGAGAGTTAAATTAATTGAAGCGATTTAAATATTTTATAGTTTATTGTCTATAAAAGCGTAATCATTTTTTTTTCTTTAAATAAACTTTGACTTATGCAAAAATATTACTACAATTGAAACACTAAATAAGCTCTTTAATCTATTTATTTAGAACTACAAATGAGTCTTGTTTAGAGATTATAATTGATATTTACGATACAAATAGAGTGTCGGATATAGAGGGGGCCTAGTGTTTATTGACTATAAAAGCGTAATATATATTTTTTTTTTATAAACTTTGACTTATGCAAAAATGATTACTACAACTACAACTGAAATTCTAAAGAAGCTCTTGAATCCATTTATTTAGAACTACACATGAGTCTTATTTAGAGATGATAATTGATATTTACGATACAAATGGAATGTCCAATAGAGGGGGCCTGGTTGCGTAGGCCTTGGCCTCTACGCCTTGTAGACAGTCACAGTGACTATATAATTTGGTTAATTTAGACTATAACTCGTCATAGAAAACGACTATTTAATATCATATAGTTTTCCGCAGTCGTGAAATATGTGACCGGAAATTCATTGCAATTTTCTGCCTATGGAGAAAGGAGCAATTTTTTTTATGGCATAGGAAGCTGGTCCATTCTGCCACAGGTACCATTTAACTATGTGTATTGATTGAAGCATGATGATGGTTTGAGGGGGGCGACCGAATGGTCGCAGCACTTACGAGGGGAGGATCAGATGTGTGACTCACCGATTTGATCCATCTTTGGCACACGTCTAGGTCATAACTAGGAGTGTAACAGGTGCAAGTAATAGGGAGCACTATTCAGCCGTTTTCGAGAAAAAAATATTTTTTAATTTGTTATTCATTCGTATGTTTATATACCTTTTGCGTTAACAAACATATACCGATCTTTTGGCGCATCGATAGAACCTCCGATTCGTAGTCGGAAGGTCGAAGGATCGAACCCCATTGTTGAAGTTGGGTTCATTCATTTTCTTTTTGTAGTTTTTATAAATACATGTGTATTTAAATATCTTAATTTTAGAATCAATCAATTTTTTTCTCGAAAACTGCTGAATAGTGCGCCCTACTACTTGCACCTGTTACACTCCTAGTCATGACCTACACGTGTGCCAAAGATTGATCAAATCGGTGTGTCACACATCTTATCCTCTCCTTGTTAGAGCATTCGTTGGTCCTTTGTGCCACCTCCTGAGCCCTACTCCTCAAGCCAACCTATTTATTTATAAGCATTATTTATTATATAATGAATGTGGCTGGACATCCATGGACCCGAACGGCTACTTTTTCATTCCCAAAAAGTGACCGCCCGGATGGGATTCGAACCCACGACCACGAGGCCCGTGAGCAGGAGTAAAGGAGCAAATTAATAATAATAATGTATCTCCGGTATTATTACTTAAAGTAAATATAAATAAAACATTGCAGACTATAACTCTTCATAGAAAACAACAATTTGATATCATATAATTTTCTGCAGCTGTGAAATACGTCGCATTATTTCTGCCTGGGGAGAAAGGAGCAAATTGGGTTGACTATAATAAATTTTGACATTTATCTTTAAATTAAATAAAATGAATAATTTTTTCTCCGGTTAATTTAAATGCTAACAAAGATAAATAAACTAAACTACATCCGGACAGTTCCACAAACTAACATCAAACAAAATTAAATTTTCCTTTTCTTTTCTTAAAACAGGGCAGAAAGACCGATGGTCGATAGCCCAGACAGTGACTTACTAACCTAATAGTAATAACTGAAAAACTTATATTGTAAAAGTTACTGAAATAAAGATGTTGTATATATAAACTAAACTAAATAGAACATTGTAAACCATAACTATTCATAGAGAACTAAAATTTGATATAAAATTTGAAATATGTGACCAGAAATTCATCGGCGTATGCTATCGCAGCGCCACCCATAGAGAAGAAGTATATTGATACGATAAAAGATGGCGCCGGCTATGCAGAGTTATTCCGTTTGTTATTGTATATAAACGTAGTATTTAATTTAGCAATTCTTCTCATAACCACAATACAAAACAAGGTGAATAAAGTTAAGGGCAGGATGACTGCACCTATGGAAAGAATTCAGGCCTTAGACTCCATCGAAAAAGACGTTATTACTTGCTTACACAGTGCAGGTAAGACATAACCTCACTTCAGAAATGGTTACTATTTAAGTTTTTTTACCTCTTGCTCATTTGTACGTTACTCGTTTATATTTCTAACAATCGTGAAAAACTTTCAATTTCTTACTACTTGTTTCATTTTTTCTTTTACTCTCATGTGAATTTCCTCGTACATTGTTGTCACGTTTTTCTGCCAGGTTCTCTTTTTAAACAAACAATTTCCTTATTATTAAATGCTACATTTCTTTTCAACCTTCTCATTTCTTACTACCTGTTTATTTTTTTCTTTTACTCTCATGTGAATTTCCTCATACATTGTTGTCAGATTTTTCAGCCAGATTCTCTTTTTAAACAAACAATTTCCTTATTAGTCTGCTACATTTCTTTTCAACCTTTACAATTAAATGCAATCCTTATATTTAGTTCAACATAGAGGTGGGCGAAATGACTCTTTTCTTGTGAGCTCTAGCAGTCGGCTCTCGACTGTTTAAGAAGTGAAAAAGTACTTCCCCAAAAATTTTTGACAAAGAGGTCACCTCCAAATTGAAAAAGAGAGGTCCTCACCTCAAAAATGTGCACCCTAAAACCACTGTGGACAAAAATTCTTATATTTAGTTCAACATAGAAGTGAGCGAAATGACTCTTTTTTTGTGAGCTCTGGCGTCGGCTCTCGACTGTTTAAAAAGTGAAAAAATGCTTCCCCAAAAATTTTCGACAAAGAGGTCACCTCCAAAATGAAAAAGAGAGGTCCTCACTTCAAAAATGTTCACCCTAAAACCATTGTGGACAAAAATTTTATTTACAGGCTGGGCCTTTCAGGAAGGCGAGACGCGGCGCAGCGCGAATAGCTCCGAATGCGCCCTTTACCGTCGTTCGGCATATGTAAAAGTCTCTGCTCGGCACACACTAGCGTAACGTATGGGATAAGGGAATCAGTTTTTGGTCATTGTGTTGATTTATAATTAAATGAATATAAATAAAATATATCTTAAACATAGAATTGGTTTACCATTGATTTACTATATTTTTCGCATATTATTATGTAATATAAACGTTGTTAAATCGTTTTTGATTAAGAAAGTTGTCCATTATTCGGCCGAATCATTTTCTCCACAGGTGACGTCCAATCATATGATAGCAATTTCATTGCCCATCAGGTGACGTCCAATCAATTGATGGCAGTTTTATTGCCCAACAGTTTAGTTGTTACTATGGTTACGATTCGTTTTTGTCAGCGAACTGCCGCAATTTCCAAATAGAAAAATTATTATATATAATTATTATATTATAATTTAATACAAACAGAAAAATCTTTAGGTAATTTTTTAAGATGATGCGAAAAAGTATAGTATTAAACTCGTGAACAAGTTGGCCATTGCCACTCGGGTGAATTGCATTGGTGAACTTCACCCTCGTGGCAATGACCAACTTTCTCACTCGTTTAATAATATACTATAATCATGTATGCATGGTGTACCTACCACGTAAATGGTTATAAAATGGTTTTTAATGGTTATTCGCCGTCATTGAGGATTTTTAAATGTAGCGGCAGTGCGACACCGCTGCGCACCCAAGTCTCTCGCCATCCTAAAACGCCCGGCCTGTACATGGGAGTTACTTGCTTTCTAAGAGTTGACCGAGCCGACCAACTCATGAGTTACCCACCTCTACTTCAATAACTAATGGAAGAATTGATCATTTGCTTTCTTAGGTCAAGTATTTGTAGAATTAAGCAAGGAAAAATCGAGCCTGAAACAGGCGGAAAACCACACGCAAACGTTCCTGAAAACATTGGGAAGCGTTGAAAATAAGTTAACGGACCAAATAAACTATCTCACGCAAGTGTCCACAGGACAACCGCACGAAGGTTCTGGATATGCATCCCAGAAAGTGTTACAGATGGCGTGGCATCGCTTGGAACACGCCAGATCCCGCGTGAACGAATTGGACCGGCTTAGAATTAAACATGCTCAAGGTATATAAGAAATTTTCTGATATTTGTGAGAAATTTATTATTTAAATTTGTAATTTCTTACAAATGACTGTTGACATGCTCAAGGTATATAAGAAATTGTTTTCTGATTTTTGTGAGATATTTATTATTTCTTACAAATGACTATTGACTTGTCTTTTACAGGTTCAAGTGCTAATGTAACAGCATCCGCGCAGTCTTCCACGTAACTTTTTATTACCATCGTTAATTTGTATTATTGTATTTATATTAATGTGAATTTGTATAAATAAATTTAGGTTTGTAAAAAAATTATTATCATGTAGAATAGTACCAAGCAAAACACTGTCCCTAGGGAATGTATGAACCAATTTCATCATCGGTGACGGCTCGCGGGGTAACCTATGGTACAGCCGAGGTAGCGGAGGTGGGAACACAGATAAGCGGGCCAGACATGTTAAGGTTTGTCGGAAGGCAAGCCTTCCGGCCGCTAATCCGGAAGGCAAACCTAGCGTCAGTAGTTAGATCGGCCGGAAGGCAAGGCCTGTACTCTCGGCTTCCCAAAAATCTGTCAGCGCTTGATTTCTGCCGGTTGGCCATGTTGGATCCCATACTAATCATAACTTGTGTGGCCGGAGAACGAGGGTACAGGCCGAGAGTAGCACGTGCTAGTGCAATAATGGCTGATATGACAAGTTGGTCTCACGAATATATAGAGGAGTTTATTGATATATATGACTCATTACTGTTATCCTTGTTGAACTTCTATGTACCCCGCCAAAACGGTAGACTACAACAAACTTTTTATATAAGTTCAACAAGTACATATCATCACTTGAACTCGCCGATTTTGTCAATGTGCAATGCAGTGAATATGTATTGTAAACACATAGATATATTGAATGCATACGGAGAGCGGAGATTAGTGAGTGAATTAATAAGTAAAATAACTGAAATTTAAGTGTGTTCTGTGTTTGTGTATTTGCATATGTATACATATATACATATAATGTGTATCATTACTTATGTATGTATTATAGTTTCTTTCTTTTTTTCCTTTAATTTGTCCTGTAACTGGCCTTCGTGGCTGTTGGGTAATAAACAATAAATAAATATACAGATCACTCCCTTGCTTGTACAATATAAAAAGCAAGGATTATACAAATAAGCCATTAACCCGTTTTTGCTCAACGATTTTTTTTTCAAATTTTCTGTACAGTTTCTTAACAAAAAATTCAAACAGCAATCGTGCGTTTTCCTTTAGTGCACAGTGGTCTTACCAATCATAAATTTATCATAAACAAACGACGCAGTACGCCGGTGCACGTGCAATTCTTCGAAAATATAGATGTTCCACTAATGGAACAGTGGGAAAAAATGGGTTAAAATTAGCTGCCTAAGCGCAATTAGTAGCAAAATTAAAAACCATAAATCCCAAAGCAACGAAACATACGGTTGTTAAAAAAATTAATAATATGCGCACCACATAGAAAAGAGCTGAAAAAAATTAATAAAAGCAAAAGCAGTGGTGCTAGTGGAGACGTCTATGAACCATGTTTGTGATATTTTCATCTTTTGGACTTTCTATACGAGCATGAAGTTCCAAGAAAAAGTAATTCAAATGTACAGGATTTTTTTTTTGTAGTAAAGCAACTGCTAATCCTATGAAAAGTAAGTCTTCTTCAGAGGCCATATTGAAGATGCTAACAGGTAACACTTAAAAAACTGACTAAACCCTCCTGCAACAACGTAGTGTGTATGTCTGAGACGAGAGTACAGGTTTAGTGGCGGGAAGGCTGGCCCTCCGGCAAACCTTAACGTGTATGCCCACCCATAGGTAGGGTCGCTTGCAGATATCTGTATTACCACCTCTGCTACCTCGGCCGTACCATGAGTCACCCCAGATAGGTAGGGTCGGTTACAGAGATCTGTATTGCCACCTCTGCTACCTCGGCCGTACCATGAGTCATCCCGCCGAGAGCCGTCACTGCAATTTATCAGAATGTAATCAATCCACTAAAATATATCTTCCAGTTTCTAATGACGCCATACATTTGTGAAACTGTGTGAAATCTACTTGACTATTTGAAGTTTTATTGTGTTTATATGTCATGTAACTTTTGTGACCACCTAAATGTCTCCCTGAATGATCTGTTGTTTAATTCCATATTCCAATTGTTGGTCGTCGTAGTAGGCAACCCAGTGTGCTCACCTAAACATCCGTTAGAGGGAGTTGTCACTATTGCGTGCGATTAAATAATAACTTAGATATAAACATGTAAATTAATAAATAAAGGCACCGCACAAATTATCCATCCTCTGCCAGTGATGCCCCCTGGTGGGTGCTGCAGCGATTCAGGGGGGCGCTGATGGCCATAGGTGTGTTTGGGGCCCGTTTAGATAGATTTTATAAGTTTAACTCAGTGTTAATTATGCTAATTATGCTTTACGATCCAATTTAATTCAGTCCAAAAGTGACATTGCTTACTTGACAGACTTGTTTAAAAAATTTAATGAAAGGAATGTTCAGCTCAATTGGTAGCAGCTCACCATCCTTCAATAAGTTCAATAAATAGTTTCATAATTTCAAAGTTCAATGTTTCTAATTTACAGCTTTCTTTACTATATTTTACGAAATAGGTAGAAACATTAATTTCCTATTAATTGCTATTAAAATAAAAATAAAATAATTTCCTGGGGGCACTAAGTAATTTTTTTCTGGAAAGGGGGCGGTAGGACAAAAAAGTTTGGGAACCACTGCTCTATGCCAAAGTGAATTGAGAACAATCCAAGTCTTTCACGACATTTAACAACTAATTTTCATGTACGCATTTATATACATTTGTATAAATAAACTAAACTACATAATCATCCTTAACCTAACCACCTCCAAAATCTTTACAGATGGATAACTTTAAGTAAAACCTTCAAAAATGATCCGCACCAATAAACATGAGATAAAAACGGAACTTTTTGACCTGACATAAATAACGACCGTAGACTCGATCTTTGATGGTAAACAAGTTCAGAGAATGGAGCGTAACGTAAAATTAGCGACTGGACGCCGTCCAGGGATTCCCGACCTATCCGTTC
Organism: Ocypus olens; assembly: GCA_910593695.2. Classification (NCBI taxonomy): domain Eukaryota; kingdom Metazoa; phylum Arthropoda; class Insecta; order Coleoptera; family Staphylinidae; genus Ocypus; species Ocypus olens. Next base: position 3,961,658 of record OU343048.1, read on the forward strand.
CACGAAATATTTAACAACTGCACCAATTATTTACAAATTCGCAGTAAACGTGAGTCACCACTGCTGGTAATCCAAAGACGGGAAATGTACGGTTTCGAAGGAAACCGACATTAATAATGCGGTTCAATGCAAAGGAAATAAATCAATATTGAAGTTAATGAGGAAAAACTCATCCATTTTAGAACAGTTGACCTTCCAGATGCACCAGACAAAGGAATGCCTTTATTAAGTACGTAATAGGTGGCGTTAAGTGAATAATTGTTGCTTTAATTTTTATGATATTTGCCGAATTAGTCCAATTCTCTATGTTTTATATCTTCATAAGAACATAGTTATTGTTGAGTTATTTTTTGTATGAATTAAACTGGTAGTGTGCAGAAAGCTAAATCGGCAGGCTGACCTTGTGTATCACAAGAGATGAGCGCCGACAACTAGAGTTAAGCTCAAAACATCGGTTAGAAAATTGGCTTTGTTAGCTGTAATTCCTTCAAGCAACGCTCACAAGATGGTGAGGTGATCTATCTATGATTTTGTTTTCAGTTTCCTGACACGTGACATCAAAGATTATACTGTGTAACCTTTGTTAATAAACTGTAAAGATCGAAACAAGTGTCAGGAAACTAAAAATAAAATCATGGAACATAAGTATTTTTCACCAAAATTATATATCCGATTTCATCAAGAAAGCAGCACAACGAACATCGACTATTATTGATTTATTTGAATTTTCAAACCCAATCAATAATTCTGTATAAAATTTACTAAATCATATGATTATAATATTAATAGTGAATATTTTAATTAAAGGTATATTCTAAATAAAGGCCATTTGTAGCTCTTATGAGTTTCAATAAACTGTATTTATTATTATTTATCTAAATAAAGGTGCTTAAATGATAGGCACTGAACTAATTTTACTACAGCGACATAAAAATATTTTACATAATCCCAATGATTTATTTATACATACACCCAGTATGTTTGTATATCTACTTAACATTGGATATATTTTGCTGACTTCATTATTTGATTAAAAAATATTACCAATTAACACAATTACTTTGCATATATTACTGCTTATCTTCGTGTGAATCATGAGGGAATTAATGTAGGAAACAACATGCAAATATTTGGTCTGCCGGGGCTTCCAACAAACCGCGTATTTCACAGTAAACGTTATCAGCGCTAATTGTAGAACTTAAGAAAACCCACAAATATCGTTCATTAATGTAAGTGCGAAGTGTTGCCAAAAAATGTTAATGTGGCTATCATGTAACTTTCTTCGATTTGATGATATTTTTACATTAAATTAGAACCAAACGTTATTAAAACTTTGCTAAGATAAAAAAACTTGTAAATTTGCAAAATTGCTTTTTTATTAGTTAAAAAAAAAAACATAAAATTCTCCACATTTTAGAAATTCAACCATCAAAATCAAATAACGCACTCGTCAAGTTACACAATTTATCAAAATAAAAAATGTTGATGTGGCCATCATGTTACTTTCTCCGACTTGATGGTATCATAGCCATTAATATTTACGTTTTCATGGTTTATTTTCAATTAAAATCATATTTTAAATGTACATCGAACGGATGAAACTGACGTTCAAAACGTCAAAATTATGAAAGATGGAAAAATTATACTTCAAATTAAAAAACTCGGTTTACTCAAAAACCAAAGAGATTTCGAAAAAAACCTATTCTCTAGAAGTTGTTCATTTTGGTATTCTCTACAATTATTATTAACATAAATTTGCTGTAACTATTATCGTTTCATAATTATAAACCAAAAAATATAAAAAAAATTAATAAATTTTTTTCTCGAATAGCAATGATTTTATGAAAAATATTTTCAAGCAAAACATGTTCGTTTCTTTGTTGTCTTCAATGTTTGTTTAAATGTTTTTGTGATATTTTTCATATTTAAGAAAATATTGGCAAAAAACAAAAAACAGTTAAGGTAAACACCCACATCCGGTGTACAAAATTTTACCAAAAGCTTTTCAGTTCTTCGGATTATCAAATAAGACGTATGTTCAAAGTTTAATATCAATTGCTTTATTAGTTTTTGAGATACAGCGCACACAGACACACACACACACACACAGACATATTTTTTTTTCAGAAATTGTTGAAATGGCATCTAGGGACCCCAAAACGGATATTTCCGTAAATTTTTTTTTTGAAAATAATACTTTCTCGTACGTCGTAACGGAGAAAGTAAAAATTGATTTTGTTGATTTTGAACTTGTAAAATTTAAGCAATTTCCATTATCTCGATATGGATATTTTTAATAGAGTCTAAAACACACTGAAACCTCACCTTTTTAACATATAAAATATCATAATCAAAAATGGCATTTAACACCTTAGCAATTTTTAAAAACTGAAAACGAGAGTTTGTTGACTTTGCACTTGCAATTTTCATAGACTCGACATAATTATCTCTTAATACTTTTTTCAAACACACTAAATTTCCTACATTTTAGCATTTAAATCAGCAAAATTAAATAACGCGTTCAGAAGTTTTTAAAATCAAAAACGCGACTTTTTTAAGTTTGAACTTGGAAAACAACAGATTTTGGCAACTTTCTTTAAACGATATGTATATTTCTTTATATTGTTTTAAAACACACTGAATTCCCACCTTTTTAACATATAAAATAGCATAATTAGAAATGGCATTTAACACCTTAGCAATTTTTAAAAACTGAAAACGAGAGTTTGTTGACTTTGAACTTTCGGAAAATTTCGGATTTTGGCAATTTTCATAGACTCGATATGATTATCTCTTAATACTTTTTTCAAACACACTAAATTTCCTACATTTCAGCATTTGAATCAGCAAAATTAAATAACGCGTTCAGAAGTTTCGAAAGTTTTTTTAAATCAAAAACGCGACTTTTTTAAATTTGAATTTGGAAAACGAACAGATTTTGACCACTTTCTTTAAACGATATGTATATTTCTTTATATTGTTTTAAAACACACTGAATTCCCACCTTTTTAACATATAAAACATCATAATCAAAAATGGTATTTAACACCTTAGAAATTTTAAAAACTGAAAACGAGAGTTTGTTGATTGAACTTTCGGAAAATTTCAGATTTTGGCAATTTTCATAGACTCGATATTATTATCTCTTAATACTTTTTTCAAACACACTAAATGTCCTACATTTTAGCATTTAAATCAGCAAAATTAAATAACGCGTTTAGAAGTTTCGGAAATTTTTTAAACTCAAAAACGCGGCTTTTTTAAGTTTGAACAGATTTTGGCTACTTTCTTTGAACGATATGTATATTTTTTATAAATTTTTTAAAACACACTAAATTGGCTACATTTTGGGATTAAAATATTAGGCATTCGGAAGTTAAATAATTTTTCAAAATCAAAAACGCGAATTTGTTGATATTGATCTTAAAATATTTCAGAGTTTATCCATTTTGGTTACTTTGACATGAATATTTTTTTTATATTTTTAGCATATAAATTATCATTATCAAGAGATGCTCACCTCAGCAATTCTTAAAAATTTAAATCGCGAATTTGTTGCCTCTTTAATCCATTATTAATATTTCATAATACTTAAAAAAAAATTCCAGATTTGCCAAAAAAAATAAAATTTCCATGTTACCGTTTTTGTTTGCTTAAATGATTCAGTTGAAAAAAACGTTGATTGCAGAAAATGCCAGTGGGTTTTACTATGATGACGATTTTCATAATTTGTTCCAACGCTTTCATAATTGCTCAAATTATTCAAACGAAACCGGTTTAATTATAAGCGAGTTTTATAAGCATCAATTTCGTGCTTTAGAATAATAAAGTTGATTTGTGGAATCCCCGGAGGTTATGGGCATTCCGTAGTAAACCTTGTAGTATTTTCTGGAATGAGAATAGTATGCTAAACAAGCAGGTTTGTGGAAAATCTTAATAATCTACGTTGATGTTTAAATAAATCAAGAAAGTGAATATCACCAGGAAATAGAATTTGCTTATAATGTATACAGCCAGAGTTGCTAACTCTCTTTGTCGCCCTTTTTTAGACAAAAAAAATAAAATTTAACCTTGTAAATGTTGCATATGTTGTATTCAATTAATATATGATATATTAACACAAACGGTGGTGGCAGTCGACGCCAAAAACAACAAAAAAAAACCTTGTAAATTAAAAATTAAAAAGAAAAAATATAGCCGAATAAGATGGTCAAAAGTGCCCCCAAAGCAAATCAATAATCGCGATGACTGGATAAAATATAATTAATAATGCCGTTGATTGCTCGAAATTTCAGCCTCCTGAAGCAATTTGTTGTCGAGATATGACCAAAAACGTGAATTTTACGTTTTATTTTTTCTCTCCTTTTCTATGGCATGAATCAAACTGAAACCATGTCTACCCAAAACAAACAAAAAATGCATCTGGCAGTATTTTTTCAATTTTTTTGGCGCCAAATTCAAATAGTAAAATGAAGTTAAAGTTTTCAAAATTCATTTTTGCAGTGAAGGTATTAGAGGATTGTCTCAGTTTTTTTTTCTGTAAATGTGTTTTACCAAATTCTATAACATACATTTTTTTCAGAATTTTAAACAGTGTGGAAGATAGTTAAAATAATTAAAAACCACTTTTACCACCTTAAAAATTTGAATTTCGTGCCAAAATTGTGATTTTTGTGAAATGATTATCTTTTTTTTTAATTAGTGAGATACACTTCACAAAAATAAACTTTTTTTATCACAATTTTGGCGCGAAATTCAAATATTTAGGGTGGTAAAAGTGGTTTTTAATTATTTTAACTATCTTCCACACTGTTTAAAATTCTGAAAAAAATGTATGTTATGGAATTTGGTAAAACACATTTACAGAAAAAAACTGAGACAGTCCTCTAATACCTTCACTGCAAAAATGAATTTTGAAAACTTTAACTTCATTTTTCTATTTGAATTTGGCGCCAAAAAAATTGAAAAAAATACTGCCAGATGCATTTTTTGTTTGTTTTGGGTAGACATGGTTTCAGTTTGATTCATGCCATAGAAAAGGAGAAAAAAAATAAAACGTAAAATTCACGTTTTTGGTCATATCTCGACAACAAATTGCTTCTGAGGCTGAAATTTCGAGCAATCAACGGCATTTTTAATTATCGTTCATCCAGTCATCGCGATTATTGATTTGCTTTGGGGGCACTTTTGACTATCTTATTCGGCTATACCCTTTACGATGAATCCAAAGATTTTAACACAATTTTGTGTATAATACCACTAAACCATTATAAAATCAAAATACAAGCATTCTTCTTTTAAAATTTTAACCTGAAGTTCCGCCACTGAAACGTAGTAACTTTTATTTGCAACATGTGGCAGCACTGAAAAACAACAATTTTTTGTTTCGAACGAATTTAATAGTTGACAAGTATTTCTACGGCGATTTCACTTGCTTATGTTAAAACATAGTAAATCTCGAATAATACTTGCACACCTCCAGAAATAAAGGAATTTGTCGAGTGTGTGATTAACAAACTATTTCCAAGTAAGTTGAATCCAATTTAAACGTACACTCGTGGTACGCTACGTATTTGCTAAAATATTTAAATAAATGTAAGGTTATGTTTACATTTGTTTCTCGTGTAAGGCATCGATCGACGCCAACCAAAAATCCATACCGAATAAAAACACCATCGGTAGCGGCTCCTTTGTCGCTACGAATAAAACATACATTATACCCGCGGTGTTGCTTCCATGCTATTCGTTTTACAAAGTGTTAATGCAATAAATAACAAGCTTTCGCCGTATGAATTCATGCGTCCGCCCGTTCGATTGTCACCGAGTTCCTACCTTATCCACGCCGTTAAAAAGTTAATATTACGCCTCCGTGTTTTTAACCTTAGTGGTACTGGTGGCGAACTCCCCAATATGAATTATCGAACATTTTCAGTATCTAACGCATTGGAGAGTTGCTATGAATGATTGTTTACAATTTTACATTTTGATGTCGACATCTGTCAAGTTTAAGTACTGCCAATCGCGACAACTAAAATAGTGAAATAATGAGCAAAAACTGTAAAATATAAAAAATCTTATCGTTTTACTGTTTTTGATATAACAATAAGTCGATTATTAATCCAAAGTAGAAAAACACTCAATAATACAATCGCAAATTAACAGAAACAAAGGTAGAAACACCAAAGTGGCGGAATCTATTGCCTGAATGCTGTACTGAACCAAATCAGGGTGGCTTTAACACCGACAAGATATGGACATTGCCAGCGGTGGCAAATATAACAATAATAATGTAAACATTAAATATTGTTCCCCCATCAGAAACAAACATCAGTCTCTGATTCATCTTCCACCGTTAATTAGCCAGAAATTAATGAGACAACGACTGCAATTAAGCACACGATAAAAACAACATTGCACCAGCGAATGTGAAATCCCCGATGCCAATCTTTTTCACATCGCCGGCAATTAATTATTTTCGAACTTATTGGAGCATCGGAGTTTTTCCTCTCCTCGTTGTCGGCTTCGGGTGAAAGCAGCAACGGTTGTTATTTTTTCGTGCGAACCCACGTGCGAATCGGAATTCCCGGCACCGCTGGAATTTTGCCAGGCTACCGTGTCGTTGGCGAGGCGCAGGAGTTGTGTGATTCACACGTCATTCGAGTCCGGTAAATCCGCGAGAACGGCAGCCGTTGTGTTTATAATAGAGGTCACGCGTCGAAAAGTCGACAGTAGAAACTAGTTTTCTTATCGAGACGGTTCGCAATTCGCAAAATACGGAATGAGTTTATTATCGCCGCAAGCGCAACCGAGAGCCGCGTCGCCGAATATCTGGGACTCAGAAGCCAGACAGCGTTCGGAGAACATGCCTCTGTTCGAAGCCGTTCCCGCGCCTTTGCCGCCAAAAGCGGGGCCGGAAATCGACGATCTGGACGATGACAACAACGGTCAAGTGCCGATGAAACCCTATCCGGGCATCGATGATGGATTGTTTAACGGAAGTGGAAACGGGCATGACAACGGAAAATCTCCAGATGTGGAGAATATCCCGGATATATTCAACAGGGCCGGTTTTGGAGATGATGTTCCGGACACGAAGACGAACCACAACGGGCCTTCGCTTCCTCCCTCGGAACGTCCTCATTTTCCGTACGCGCCAGGATTTGGACCGCACAGTTTTAGACCCGATACGGAGTTTGGTGGTATTCCCGACTTGGAAAGTCTGCCCGATGTTAACGTTTACCAGCACAAGAAGACGCTCGCGCAGGGGATGATGGATCTCGCGCTTTTCTCGGCCAACGCGAACCAGCTCAGATACGTGATTGAGACCACGAGCAGGCATCCGTATTACTATCCCAGTATCGTCATGATCTCGATCAGCTTAATCCTACAAGTAAGTTTATATAAGTTATCGTAACATCATCTTTTAATTCTTGAATCTTTGAGGCGTACATTTAAAGAAAACACTTAACTTTTTTATACCACTTTTATTTACTTTACGTGTCTAGTTTCAATTACAATCAACTGCAATGATTTTCAAACTAAGTAACGTGAGTCCCAAAACTCTTGGAATCCACTCCTGCCATGAATTTGAAGAGGCAGGGCATTTCTTAATTCACACACGTAAAATTAAACAAATTATCAAATGTCATTTTTAAGTAGCTGACAGTTGTTGGTAATGTAAATTCATAGCCATGAATTATTAGGAATGGTCTTGAGGTTATGTCGCGACATTTGATAATTTGTTTAATTTTATGTGTGTGAATTAAAAAATGACCTGCCTCTTCAAATTCATGGCAGGAGTGGATTCCAAAAGTTTTGGGACTCACGTTATTTAAAATACGAAATACAAAGGTATATATATACTACAACTAGAACGCTTCGAATATCTATTACGTTATTGTTTTATTCTAAACATGAATTGATAATTATTAGGATCATAATAGTACTATTATTTCATAATAATAATAATAATAAACTGTCTTTATTAAAGAAAAAAAGTTAATAGTACAAGATAATATTTTTGTGAGAACAGGCGTAGTTCAGTTGGTTGTAAACAACCATTACTGCTCTTCCACTTAACCTGTAACTTACGTTAGTTACTCATAATACGTTAGTTACGAATCAACAAACTATTGTTTCGTATTATTATTATCATCAATGGATCTTAGTTACTCATAATTTGTTAGTTATGAAACAACAAACGTTAAAACGAACGTGCAAATTTTAGGATTATTATTTTTATATGTTAGATATCATTTTAAAAAAAATTTACATAACATCCGCACCGTTGATGATACGATAAAGCTTTTAATATAACTCGAATATTTGCGATTGATAATAATCTCGGACGTTTTTTAGTTGACTAGGCGCTAGTCGCAGTATCGCCAAGAATCAGTTTTACCAATTCAAAATATTGCTATTTTCAATCATTAAGTCATCTGTCGGTAAATATGAAGTCAAGAACCCATTACCAAAACAAATGTTTGACTCATCTTGTTTACTGCAAACCTACGTTTATTTCAAACAGACCATACCCAGATATTTTTAGGGGTATGCAGTCTAATAAAGACAACATTGTTTTAAATGAAGTCGCCTCTTTTATTAACCTAAGAAGGAAAAGAAAAATATACATACATTATTGATGCAAAAAATAAAATATAATGTAAGCTGAAATGTATTCGTAATTATGTGATTTTAGTCCGAATAAGACTGCACAAAAGTCTTACCTAGAGGCATTTGTGGTTCAAATTTTTCTAAGCTTTTTTTCGTTCAGTATGGAAGAACCACAATATACAGGGTGTCCGAAAAGTATGGAATATCCCGTATAGCTCAGTAAATATCCACTTTAGAGAAAAAAAGTTTTAAACAGAAGTTATTTGACACTTGGTTATCCACCACCTTGGATATATCAATTTTATTTTTTGTTATAAACAAAAGCGCAACGAATAACACTTACATTTTTTTAAATGACAAGGCCCATATTTTTTATACTCATTTGATAGAGTTTTTTTTTCTCTTTTTAACGACATAAAACTTGATTATCTTTATCTAAAAAAAAGTCAATAAAAAGAAAATATCTTAGATATTTATTTTTTGTAATATCAAATTGTTTAACAAATGAGTAATGTAATTAAACTAAACTTACAGGAAATATTCAAAGTGTAAACCATTCATGATTTGACAGTGGTAAATTCGGTTTTTAAATACTGCATGTACAATGAAATGAAAATAAATATCCAAGACATTTCTTATTTTTCTTGAAATTTTTCTTATGTAAAGGTAATCAAGTTTTATGCCGCTGAAAAGAGAAAAAAAAACTCTATCAAATAAGTAGAAAAAATATGTGCCTTGTCATTTAAAAAAATGTAAGTGTTATTCGTTGCGCTTTTGTTTATAGCAAAAAATAAAATTGATATATCCAAGGTGGTGGATAACCAAGTGTCAAATAACTTCTATTTAAAACTTTTTTCTCTAAAGTGGATATTTACTGAGCTATGCGGGATATTCCATACTTTTCAGACACTCTGTATATGAATTTATAAAATAAAAAATGCTATATCAATTTTCAAATTTTGTTTTCAAAAAGCTTTTTTTGTTCGGTATGGAAAAATCAATATATTTGAAAATGTGAATTTAGCAAAAAATGCTGTATCAACTTTCAAATTGTGTTTCCAAAAATGAAGCTTTTGAATTTAAGCTTTTTTTCTCTAGGTGCAGCGTGGAATTATAGTCTTCTGGAAATCAGAAAATATTAATTTTTGAAAAACTTTTTTTTAAATTTTTCAATACACTTTAATTGATATCTGCCATTGCTAGCTTAATAATGGTGATTTTTTTTAATGGCGATATTTGTCATGCATGACACGTCTCTTGACATTCTATCAGTGATCCCCTATTTCAGCGAACTTCGATTGATCCGTTTAAAGATAAACATCGCAAGAGTTTCAGTTCTTTCTCTTTCTGATATCATTTTAAATCAAGTAAGGAAACAAAATCCATGAAAGCACCTTTATCACAATGTCACAATATACCATCTGTCAATGACCATTTTAAATCAAGTAAAGAAGAAACAAAATCCATGAAACATGAACAAAAAGTATTCAGAATGGTCTCATTGACTTGAAAAAAAAAACAAAAATAAATTTTTGAAGAAAAATTAAATTTAATCGTTTTTCGGCATTTCCAGCCGATGTAAGAAAACGATCCACGAAAAAGACATTTTGCTTGTCTCGGTTATAATGTCATACAACCTACCAATGATCTCCAATTTTGATGTTGAGTAAAACACTCACATCACATGATTTTCAAAAATTTAACAAAAGCTCTTCAGAAATTTCAAATAAAGCTTATGTTTATATATCATTTGAAAATTTTTATTCGTTTTTGAGATACAGCGCTGGCAGAGAGACAAACATACACAGACATTTTTCAAAAATGGGAGGGATCGTCTCTTAAGATCTTTCAAAAAATTTCACGAAAAATAAAACGTTTACGAAAACACTAATAATAAATATTGGATTGATGAGGCTGTTACTTGGTGAAATTTCATAATATATGTGGTAAGTAAAACACGTGTGTTGAGAATTTTCACAAATTTGTAATGTCGAAACACTGCGACATATGATCATCTGCCTGATGAAGCCACTGTGTTGAGAAAACATATGTCGCAGTGTTTCGACATTAAAAATTTGTGAAAATTCTCAACACACGTGTTTTACTTGGCACTAATAATAAATTTCAAAATTTTGCTTTGTAGTTCCATTGTTTCGGAGGAGACTCTATTATGTAGAATTCTTTTATGATAAAATGGGTCACTGTAATTGATACGTTAAAACATGAATTATCGTTCCTTTGTCCGCTGGTATTGATTTTTATTTGTTTACTTTTACCAATGGGTGCAGACGAATATGATTACCCAGGGGTAATATCTTTTTGTATAGCAAGTAACGTTGTTAAAGAGGTTTTTTTTTATGCTTTGACTACTTCGAGTCCGAAATTACAAAAGAAAAAAATGGTGATGTGGCCATCATGTTACTTTCTCCGTATTGATGGTATTATTTATATACACGTTTTCATGGTTTATTTTAAATTTAAATCATATTTTAAATGTACATCTCGAATGAAACTGACGTTTAAAACGTCAAAATTATGAAAGATGGAAAAATTATACTTCAAATTCAAAAACTCAGTTTACTCAAAAACTAAAGAGATTTCGAAAATAACTTATTCTTTATAAGTTGTTCATTTTGAAATTCTCTACAATTATTATTAACATCAATTTGTTATAGCTATTATCGTTTCATAATGATAAACCAAAATTGTTAAAAAAATTAATGAATTTTTTGATTTTATGAAAAATATTTTCAAGCAAAAGATGGTAATTTCTTTGATGTCTTCAATATTTGTTTAAATATTTTTGTGATATTTTTCATTTTTAAAAAAATATTGGAAAAGAAACAAAAAAAACAGATAAGGTAGACACCCATTTCCGGTGTACGAAATTTTACCAAAAGCATTATCAAATATGAATTTAGAAAAAATGCTGTGTCAATTTTCAAATTTTGTTTTCAGAAATGAAGCATTTGTGGTTACAATTTTGTTCAGTATAGAAAAATACTCTGAGAACGAGGCAAAATACTTAAAAATATTAATTTAAAAAAAGAATGCTGTGTTGATGGTTAAATTATGTTTTCATGTTCTCATGCATTTGTGATTCAAATTTTAGTAAGCTTTTTCTTGTAGGTACAGTGTGAAAAGTCAGGAAATATATTTCAAAATAATATATTTTTTTTAAAGCCGTTTATACGTCAATTTTTATTTCTCAATACAGTTGGTGACAAAGGTGTTTTTTTTTAAATGGCAATTTAATGGTAACTCATGATTGCAGTCTGGACGTTATTCCTTTTTTTTGCTCCTTCAAATGAGTCAAGAGTCACTCTTTTCAGTCGATTCTTCGCGATTAGTCGACTCACAAAAAAGAGTAATTTCGCCCATCTCTACGTCTTTAAATTTTACCAATTTCAGAGAACTTTGTTTGATCCATTCAAAGATAAACCTGGTAAGAGTTTCAATTCATTCCTTTCCGATATTATTTTAAATCAAGTAAAGATAAAACGAAAACAATAAAAACACCATTATCACAATGTCACAACATACCATTTATTTATTTTATCATTTAAGAAACAAAATAGATTTACAAAATCTTAAAAAAAAAACTATGTCTCCATCAAATAATATTTAAACTAAAGTAAAGAAAAATAGTAAGGTACAAAGAAATTTTACAAAAAAAAGCTATAATTAAAAATTAATAATAACAGCAATGACTAAATTAAATTGATCTGTCAATGATTCCCAATTTTGACACACACATCATATAATTTTGAAAAGCTTACCGAAAGCTTTTCAATACTTTCAAATAAAGCTTAAGTTTAAATATCATTTGAAAATGTCTATTCGTTTATTAGACACAGATACAGAAAATGAAAAAACTTTTCACGAAGAATAAAACGCTTGCGAAAATACTGATATTTTTAAAAAAGTTCAAAATTTTGCTTCGTAGTTCCAGCATTTTGGGGGAGATTGTATCATGTAATAGCGTTCTTTTATAATAATATGGGTCGTTCCTTTGTCCGCTGCTATTGATTTGTATTTGTTTACTTACCCATTACCAATGGGTACTGACGAATATAATTCTCCAGGGGTTATATCTTTTTATATACCACGTAGAGTACGTTAAAGAGTTTTTTTTTTTTTTTAGAGAACGCCTTGACAACTTTGGTCCAAAGTCCGTAGTAAAAATAGTTTAATATAAATAAAAATTGTAGAAAATATCACATTGAACAATTTATAAAGAATAAATATTTTCAATCCCGCTAGTTTTTGAAAAAAAAAATATCGATAAATATACAAAATATACAGATTTCTTTTATACCATTATAATCGAGGAAAGTTACACGATGGTCACATATTTTCTTATTTGTTTTAGCTATAACTACGTTTGAAACGTCTGCGGTAGAATTATTAAGTTGGAAAGTGTCGAATTATTTCACCCTGTTCGTCAAGTCACTTGAATTTTAATAACACTCAAAGCCAAATGCATAAAATGCATAATATAAAACTACTAGTGCCATCTACATGCAATAGATGAAATTTTCGCGCACGCACCTTTTTCAAATAGAGCGTAAAAGTACCACATAAAAAAATCAGGCCACATGGCATCACTGCGTAAGAAAGGGTTAAAATGTGTAATCAGTTTTTATTCACTTTCAAGATGTAAAAAGTAGGTTTAGCTTAAAAACTGTGTATATTGTTTTATGGCCACTTTTTGTGGCGCACGCTCGGCATCCAAATACCGACAAGCCGCAAAAAGTCTTCCACTTCGAATAAAACGTGTTTTTTTTTGGTTTGAAAAAATGTATTGTGTTTTATTCCGAGCAGAAGTATTTATTTTGTGGCCGGCTCGTCGGTATTCGCCGCAAATGATTAAATCGGTTTGAAAAAAATTAGCGTGTTTTATTCGGGCAGAACTTTTTGCGACTCGTCGGTATTTGAATACAAACGTACCGACTCGTCGCAGAAAGTGTCGCTTCTACTTTAACTTAAAAAATACAATTAAAAATAAGTTTCAAAATATAAAAAACACTTTATTGAAACTCTACGATTTACAAATGGCCATCGACAGAAATCTTTCAGACTTGGAAATAATTTTCATTCAAACTCGAAATACTGTGGTGTGGCAGTATTTCTAGTTTGAATGAAAATAATTTTTATATTTTGGACCATATTTTAAGTATTAAATTTACAACAAGTTAAACTTAAAGGAATACAATTACTTATTAACGAAAATGTCAAAACGTATTGGACAAAAGCCAAAGTCTTCTTGGAAATAAATATGTTTTTGTCTTGACCCAAAAAGAATTCGATGTTTTCATTAATATTTAAAAATATATAAGGTTAATTATTTAGAAGTCATTTAAGTAAATTTATTCAAATGTATTCATTTACGGTATTTAAATAACACAAGTCAACATATATTTTTAATATAATCAAAAGTAAGTAATGCTTTTCTATTTTTACTCGTATCGCTTCGACCTCTATGGAATAAAAATAATCATTGTGTTTGTGTAGGTAGCGTTAGTAACACACATTACTAACAAACGTCCATTAATGTTTATAATATGTTTATGATATCGCTCTGTAATTGGTCTGTAGTCTGTTGGGCAATGAATATTATTATTATTATTATAAGATTGTGGCTGTAATATTACTATAAAACCATTACGAATCGCGATTGATTAATTAATATTTCCAATTTGGAGTTTTAGCGGGTATAAGATAGTAAATACAATCGGTAAACGTAATAATAATAATAATGATAATTGAGGAGTTGAACTGCAAAACTCAACAAATCCACTTTTATAATTTGTTCAGAAACCGCGAAAAACGTTCAAGATTTCTATTTGTTGCTTAAAAAAAATGAATGTTTAGCCGCATTTTTAAATATGATTTGTTTCGTTTTGAAAGGTAATTCACACATATTCGGATTTATCTATGTTTGGACAGTAGGAATCGATACCAAGCTCATTTTGGCCCAAAATTGGTTTAGTTGAGTTTTGCAGTTCAACTCCTCAATTATGCTTTATTCATGTAAGCCACCAATTCAACAAATACATTATTATACAATACATATATTTTTGGCGGATGTCAAGTTCCGTAATACAATAATTATTTCCAGTATGTTTATGTTACGTACACGTCAGCAGAAAGAATACCTGTATATGGTAATATGAGTATTGTCTTATTAAAGATAGAAATCTAGGCAATCGGAACAAACAGGAAATTGCATCGTGTACATGCAGTCAGGTGATTCACAATTACATGGAAATATTATGTGTATAAATAATTGTAATATTATTAAAATTGCAGTACGATATGCTATAAAATGGAAATTATTTATGTATCAATGTGAAAATGAAAGTTGTTTCGTTTGATAATAAACAATAAAATATTACACTTCCTGCTGATGGTTGATGTTGAATTACGCGATTGTTCTTCTTCCGCTAATTTTTAACACGCTAATTACTTGCAACTCAATATCCCTTTCGGCCCTGGTGGTGGCAATTGCCACCGCAACATTTACATGTCTCTACTTACTATGACAATCCATATTTTTGCTGTTTATCACTAGATGTCACTTCAACTAATTAGTTCCTATACTAATTAATCAAATGAGTTAAAACTTGGTATTTATGGTCTTAAGAAGCTCCCCCATCAATAATAATTAACAAAAACATTTTTTTTTTCAAATTTAAAAATTCAGGGCTGAAAGGGATATTTGCTACTAAATGTTGCTTGTCAGCAACTAAAAAAAGACTCGGTTTACACGTAAAAATTTTTATTATTATATTTCGAAACCAGCTGCTATAATTTGCAAATAATAAGCATAACGAATGACGCGATATACTCCTGCGAAAATTGACTCAGATATAAATCATTTGAATTGTAAATTACATCTCCGTTTGATTAATTCCAGATCGCCATTGGTGTGGGCCTGATATGGAATTCCAGGTACAACGTCAAAGACGAGAAAGAGATCTGCATAGCCAACAAAGTCAACAATTACACGGTCATCGGAATCTTCATCGTCACATCTGTTAATGTATTCATTTCTGCGTTCGGTGTGGCAACGCCGGCGCCGTCGTAAAAAAATTCGACTATGTGTTCTGCGTTATTTAATGATAAGTGTTATCAAGGCTTGACCACGCGTGAAGCCGCGGTTAACGCTTGTATCCATCCAGTGATGTCGACCCGTTTTCGTGCTTGACTACTCGTTTAGACAATGAGCTAAGATTACTAATATTTTTTTTATATACAATACTTTTTATACAAAAATCTTGCTGTTACGGATTGGTGTTCGAGAGATGATGATGATGAGTGTGTGTGTACAAATTTATTACAAATATATACGATTTTATTATTATGTGCTTTGTTAATCTTATGGATTAAGCTGACCGCAAGTTTTCAAGTTTCAATATTTTTTTTCTCCATCAATCGCACACCTCCTTCTTCCTCCGTGCATTGTATCCTTTTGAAATGTTTCACCCACCTTTTTATCTATCACTTTCATTGATACAGACCTGTCCTTGATCTGTGCTTCATTCTCTAGTCCACCGACCTTCTTAGTTACGCCCCTTACCTTTGTCTCCTTCTAAAGGTATACCTCATTGTAACTCTTCTTCGCTCCCTTCATTTCCTTAGGGCTTTCACTTACCTTTAACCACTTTCTAATTTTATAAGAAAATACGAAGAATTTCAACAATTACGTAGTTGTTTATTGATGCTTGACAATAATGTCTTACAAAAGTCACCATATACAATGTAAACATACAGTTATGAAGCTTAGCAAATAGAAATACACAATTACAAAAAACATAATACAGATGCAGAATATAATAATTAATACAATAATGCCTAAACAGACATGTACACATTCCATTTATGAAAGATAAACTTCTTGAAAATATAATAACATTATAATTTTATGTTCATACCAAATGTTAAAACTTAACAGCATATCTCGGCAATAATCGCGATGGAGAATATGTTGTAACTACGCATCACTAAAATAACATGAAACACGCGATTGTATTATTGTCGTGTTGCTATTATCAACGAATCTACAACAACCAGTTTCATTGTAATACATTATTTCGTTTTTTTTAATGTTAAAACTCTCAAAATCGAAGGACATGTTTAGTTGCCTTCACTTATCTCCTTCGTCATCACGCCCGACTTGAATAAAAAATGCCCGGACCTTCACTTTAGGTTTCAATTAAATATTTCGTGTTCATAACTTGAATTAAACTTAACCGAACACAGATACGACAATTTTTTATATACGATAATTTTGGATTGTTTTTCCTCAAGCGTTAATGCTTCCAAATCCAACCATTTCCATTTCTTGGGGGGGGCGAAAGTGACACCAAACTTGTGCCGCGTAAATATCCATAGTTAAAAATAAAATAACCATTTCCAAGAAAATCCCGGGATGAGAGGAATCGATTCTTACACTATCAACGGGAGAAATAACTGGCTAAAAACACAAAAACTGAGGCGAAACGCGTGGAACCGGTGGGACACAAGGAATGGTGACAGATCAGCTGATCGTAACAGCGGCCATTACTGTTTTAAACAAAACGGCGCCCGTTCGGCCAATCACAACAACGTATTTTCGCGGCTATAATTTGATTTAGTCCGCCTGGTTATTAAATGAGGTATAGTTTATGAAAACATGCATACAGTTGTAATAAAGACCGATAAACCGTTCACTACAGAAGTGAACCGTTTTGGACCAGTTTTAATGTAAAATTTAATTTATAAGCAGGTAGAGATATTGTGAACATTCGATTTTAAGTAGATGGTAATTTTTACAACCACTAACCGTTACTGATTTAAACTGTGATTTTCGGTTTGAATTTGGTGTGTGAAAAAATAACGTTCACAATATATTCAGAGAACTGTAAATGTTAAGTATTCTAGTACGGCCCTTAACGACCGGAAGACCGCTACGCTTCTAGTTTTATGACATTTTATGGAAGGCCAGCCCTTATTCACTTCAAAACATCGTACAGATTAGCAAAAGTTAATAACTGTTGAATATTGAATCTTCACAGTATGGGTGGACTCTAGTGGGTACGTCAAAAAGTTTATCGAGCGCGAGTATATGTATTAAAACCATATTTGGAAACGGCACAAATTTCTTAAAATGCTGCATTTATAGATACGTCTAAAGCTACGGTACACTTATCGGAATCGGACGGACGGCACGCATCGGCAAAAATTGCTAAACACAGTTGTAAACGAGTTATCGCACATTTATCGGTACGCATGAATCGGATAAATGTGCATAGCTTAAGAGTACAAGATTCGGGACAGAGTACTAGTAGTAGTACCTTAGGTACTGGATACAAAACCATATTTAAAGTACCATTTTCGTATAAATTCACGTAAGAGTACCTGAATTCGGAACATATTAGTACCCTAGGTATTAAATACACGATTTACACGTATTCTTGTGTTTACTACGAAATGTATAGATCAGAAAAAATTGTATTATCTTCACTGAAAGGGGAGATGGGGCGCCGTTCACATGTTGAAATGTTAATCAAAATTTGCAATAATGATTAGAAACATAATCATTACAACAGTTGCTATATTTTTGTTCTAATAGGAGCATTATGTAACAGGGGCGGCTCGTTATATAGAGCCAAGGCACTACCTGTAGTTTTTAGCTCAGCAATAATTTTGAATTAATTCTTAAAACACTTTTTTACCAGTTACTGTGGTTTAGGGAGATAAATTATTCTTTCTTTCTTCAGAAAAGGAGGGGGAGGGGTATATTGTATAAGTGGCTCTACCATTAACATGTTCCACGAGCCGCCACTGTTATGTAGTATAAAATGTGATTAGCTATTACATAAATGTATAAGAAGAAAAAGAGTTTTAAAAATGCGTTTAATGTCGCTTTCGCTGAAAATGTTAAAAAGATAAGGCTGGAGAGTGTACGAAATACCGCGTGTACAGTTACGCAATTTGAAAGTGGCCATGAACCTTAGAATCCGCGGACCGCGAGGTTGCGCATAAATTAATTTCAACGCAAACAAAGGATTATATCTAACGTTGTAGGTATATTTAAATTGCGCATTAATTTAATGAGGCAAGTAAATATATTTGCTGTTCCTTTTTATAATTTTCCAAGAAGTTTGTCTAATAAAAAAATATATATAAAATCACTGAATAAAACACTTACTATGTTTTTTACCACAATTTATAAATTAATAAATTATGGTAAAAAACATAGTAAGTGTTTTATTCAGTGATTTTATAATGAATTACCACGTAGTAACGGTCACAACCATCACCATGAAAAAATATATATACTTGGAAATTATTTTTATTATTTTACCATTTCCAAAATTTCCAAATATTCTCTGTGATATTATTATGTCTAATGTTTTAAAATACACATTTATTTTAAACATATTTTCTTCCTTATCTGAAATAATGTGATAATTTCTTCTTTCGCCGAATAACAATTGTGGTTTAATGTTTCTTTTTTCAAAATTTGCAGACCTGCCCCATGATTTTGCCAGTTCTATGGCCTCACTTTTACAATTATAATTTTCCAAGAAGTTTGTCTAATAAATTTTACAGGGAAAGTTTAACAAAAATATATATGCTTGGAAATTATTTTTATTTTTTTACCATTTCCAAAATTTCCAAATATTCTCTGTGATATTATTACGTCTAATGTTTTAAAATACACATTTATTTTAAACATATTTTCTCCATCTGAAATAATGTGATGATTTCTTCTTTCGCCAAATAACAATTGTGGTTTAATGTCTCTCTTTTTTTCAAAATTTGCAGACGTGCCCCATGATTTTTCCAGTTCTGCGGCTTCAATTTTGATCACTTTTACAATTAACTCCCGCACATACCGAGCGTGACTCGGGTGTGCGTTATTGGCAAAATTGTGCCAAATATATTTATTATTGTTTTTCCGAAAAAAAAAAATGTTGACTATCAAAAATATTTTTCACAAATACCTATATTTATTATTAACGAAGGGGTATAACAGCCGTTATAGTTAGAAAACCGAATTTAGGTCACGGGGGTGCGGCTTAAGCCGGTTTTTTATTATCAACAATACAGTGCGCGCCTAAGGTATGGAATATAGTCAGTAAAATCGAAATAAAATATTTTTGGAAAAAATCCTCGAACACGTCAATTTTCTTTTATAAAAATACACATTTTTACATGAAAGTCGATTTTCAGTCGTCATTTGTTTTTGAGTTATGACGTCCGCCATTTTGTTTTTAAATGGCAACCCCCTATTTTCTTTCTTGATTTAGAGAGAATTTTTCATTGTCGAACTGTAAGTATAAAAATATTGCCATCTTACATGAGAAATTTTTCGAGAAAATGACAATTGAAGGTTTGAACCCGATATTTAGAATTTTTTCAAAATGACCTTGTTTCAGCGCTTGTAGCAATTTGTCCAAACAACAATGATCTTGACCCTTCATATAATACAATATGGGTTTAGCAAGACGGCGCATCCCGCACTATACCCTATGCGAGAAATAGGAAGAGCTATGGAATGCGCCGATGGTCGTTACCAGTGGCGCAGCATAAATTCAGTAATATTATCGTTTTAATTATTAATAAAATCTCTTTTAGTATTTTTTTGAACTTAAAACATATTTAAATATATTTATGGTTTAAATTATTTGTAAATAATGGACATAAACGACAAACTTTATAATTCCCGTTTCGAAAGACGTCTACGTTCATGGAAAAGCGGAGCGATAACTTTTGGTTGAGTGGTACAGCGGTCGGGCCATGTGTTCAGCGAGATATGAACGAACTATCACAAAAAATATATTGGTCCACAGCGTATACCTCGAATACCCAGTAAACAGAGCGGCCCATTGAAAATAACATGCCAAAAAAAAAAAATATTTTCTATTTCATCGCTGCGCTCACCATTTTAAAGGCGCATACTATTTACATTCTTTAAATTCCATAGCTCTCTCTATATAACCAATAGACTATAGGCGCGTTTTTTAATTTTTTTAATTTTTTTTTAATTTTTTTTTTTTTTTTTTATCAAACATGTAGAAATTCTTCTTGAACATTTTAAATATTTTCCAGGCTAATTCTGCGCCGTCATCTCTTTACTGGGCAATTCTATCGGTCTTCGCCTGCCAATCCACCTATTCGTAATGCAATTGTCCAACAAAACGCTCATAGTGCGGGGTTGCGCCGTCTTGCTGAAACCATATTATATGTATGGATGCTCAAAATCATTTTTGTTTGGAAAAGAAGCGCTGAACAAGGTCACCTTGCAAAAGCTCTAGATATCAAATTCTCACCTTCAATTGCCATTTACTCGAAAATTTTCTTATGTAAGATGGCAATATTTTTATACTGCCAGTTCGACAATAAAAAGATCTCTCAAAATCAAGAACAAAAATAGGGGGTTGCCATTTAAAAACAAAATGGATGACGTCATTACTCAAAAACAAATGACGACTGAAAATCGACTTTCATGAAAAAATGTGTATTTTTATAAATAAAAATCGATTTTTTCCAAAAATGTTTTATTTCGATTGTACTGACTATAATCCATACTTTAGGCGCGCACTGTATAAAACAAAGGTTTTTTTACCGTTTTCCGAAAAAAAAAACGTGCGTTAAGGGGTAAAAACACTTTGCTTTTTTAAAAGTTTTTGAATTTTTTCAGCAGCATATTTTGTTTGTTTGCATTTGGCGTCGCCTGCTTGTAACTACCAATGTTAAATTAATTGTAACTCGATGTATGTTCAAACATTGATAAGTGCGTAAAACACTAAATCCACGCTTACCACGCTTAAAGCCGAAATTATTGTTTCGTTATAAATATCAACTTTTTGTTTTTATTTTTGTTGAGCATTTATTATGTATTTATTTGTAAAATCTAGATTCAAAGTAAACAAAGCATATATTTATGCATTTATTACAAATAATAATAATAATAATAACTTTATTTACGGATAATATCCTTTTTACAAAAGCATAAAAAGCGCATGGTAAAGAAATATAAACTAATAAAATAACTAAAAAAAAAACTAATAAATTTAGGTCCCTAAAGCTCTCGGGCTCCGAACCCCTATGAATACGCCACTTATTACGAAATTCATGATTCGAACCTTCAACCTACAAGAAGTCGGGGAATTGGTTGCCGCAATTTATTACATCTTGTCAACTAATTGTGGATTGATTTGAACAAGATGGAGCTTACATTGGCGAATTCGAAGAAAGTCACATGATGGCCACTTCGATTATTTTTATATTTTTCATGATTAATTTAATGTTTTGATTCCTGACGCCGCAATATATTCCATCTTGTTAAAACCAATTCATGTGGATTGATTTTAACAAGATTGAGCTTAAATCGGCGAGTTACGTGATGGCTACAAATATTTTTATATCTTTCATTCTAATTTAATCATTATATACTATGCCTTGACCTGTGTAAACAATTTGTACTCGCACCAATAAACGTATTATTATTATTATTATTATCATGATGAATTTGATTTTTTTATTTCTGACTTGGGCAAAAATTAACGTATTTTAAGAACTGATTACCGTCTAAAGCAGAGGTCGCCAAAGTGGTCTATATAGACCCCCAGGGGTCTATTTAACAAAAGTAGGGGTCGATCTAAGCCAGGGGGTCTAATGGGGTCGATCCCAATCGGAGGGTCGATTGGGGGTCGAAGGAAAAACAAGTGAAAAAAATTGAAAAAATGTAAGGAGATGTTAAACCTCAATTTTCATATTTTCCGCTAGTGAACATGAAACCTTTTTTAGTGGAAAGGTTTTATTTAGAGGAAATGTATGAATATATATTTGAATTCTGCGTTTGGAAAAAAATATTAAACTATTTTAGGTCATCGTCATTTGTGTCTTTATGTATAATTTTTTTTTAACGAATATCATTATTACAGGAAATACAAGCCATAAATATTAATAATTCTTTTTACAGTCCCAAAGTAGCTAATACACAATTTTTTTACACCAGTGGATAGGCTATCAAGATTTGTTCAGTAGTTATAGCCAAACGACAAAAATATGGCTGATTTTCGAGGGGCGAGTTCACAAAAAAATACTTTTGTGGGGGTCGATGGAGATTTCGAAATTATATAGGGGTCGATAATCAAAAAAGTTTGGCGACCCCTGGTCTAAAGGCTCGACGAACATCTTCAAGAAATTCGCGAAGCAAGAAGTTTGGATATTTCCATAATCAATATTTAGAGTCTTAACGTAGGCAACCAAGTGTACAGTTTATAATTGAAAACCCTAAGCAGATGAATTTAATTTAAAATTTAAAGCCACCAAAACTAAATGTGAAGCTTCTAATGAGGCATCACAATACAAAGAAATGTAGTTATCGCAGTTAATTGATGTGTTAAAAAATTTAAAAATATATCAAGCACTCGAGGCTTGTTGCGCAGTAACCATTTTAAATTCAATCGGTTCATTAACCTCACCCTAACCAATCGTTCCAACCGCTAACTCTAATTGGTAATTGAAGACAATCTGGTTTTAAAAGGAATCGCATAAAGATTTTCACGCACGCGCATTTTTCTCACAGAAAATTGAGAATATTTTCTAATGTTGGCGTCACTGAATACATTACTATTAATTGTTGGCAAACATGTTCATGATAGCGTAACCTCAAAATAGAATATTCAAATAAATACACTATGGAAATATGTGTTATCAGACGAACTCTTCTCAGCTACTGTAGATTACAGGTAAATAAGCAATAAATCACGTCAATATTTAAGCCGTAATGTTTCTCCATAAAATGTAACATCAGTTTTTGTTATTATTTGTGATAAAAACTAAAATAGATTGATGTAATTAAAAACATCAGTCGGAGAGAATTTCTAGGCTGTTCGATGTTATACCTTCGAGGTGCATCAACAACTAAGCTCGTTTGCACGTGTCATATCTGATGAAACATTTTGTTGTAGTTGCAGTAATCACTGAATTCATTACGCTTACACTAACTAGCTATTCATAAAAAGATCCGTTAATTCATTAATTGATAATCCATTCCAGCGGCGGCTCGTGGATTTCCGTAGGGAGGGCAAAGGCGAAGATGTCACTCGTGTCGCACTACTTGCTCTTATAGAGGAAGCAAATACTTCGTTGCTGTTTCGGTCAAATTTTCTTCCGTTGCCAGACTGCCGAACATCCACGAGCCGCCACTAATACATTCCTCTTCTAGAGGGATTCCCGTTAATATTGAGCTAAAATTTAGTAGATGATTTTTTTCCTGACAGTCAAACGTGTGATTTAAATAACTGGCCACTCCAAGCCTTTGATAATTGTTGATGATAATACCATCTGCAACAAGTAAGGTTGTTTCTAATTTATTTATTAATTGTCAAAGGCCTTACAATTTAGTTACACACGTATCAGATATTGGTAAAAGCTTTTACCAATATCTGATACGTAAAAGCTTTTACCAATATCTGATACGTGTGTAACTAAATTGTAAGGCCTTTGACAATTAATAAATAAATTAGAAACAACCTTATTTGTTGCAGAAAGCATTAAATAAATTCAATAAAACGAAATGTAGCCTGAATATATGAATATTCAACCTGTTCGTAATTCTGCAAGCAAAATTAAGTCTTACTAAGACTATAAACAAATAACTTATTGAAAGTAGTTGTTTCAATAAGTTATTTGTTTATAGCTTAGTAAGACTTCATAATTTTGCTTGCAGAGTTACGAACAGGTTGAATATTTACATATTCAGGCTGTATTTCGTTTTATTGAATTTACCTTTGACAATTGTTGATGCTATCTTTTGCAGTAAAAAAAAAACATCTGCTAAGCTTTTACCAAATATCTGATACGTGTGTGTGAAAGTCTGTAATTAACAAGGGAACGGTCGGGGGCGTTCCTCACCGGTTGCGACGTACTTTGTTATATGTTATAAAGCATCAAAAAGTAAGAGACCCGTATTTTTGCTTATTTCGAGGTTAGGGGGTAAAACCACCTCTAGAAGAAAATTGATTTTTTTCGTTTGTAGCATGTATCTTCTAAAATACGAGGTATATGAATAAAAGTTTTATATAAAAGTTTTACGGTTTTTATGCTCTTTGCAAGTTTTTGCAAAAATCCAAAATTTTTTCCAAAGGATTTTTTTTAAAAACTTAGTACATCGTTGCAAAGAGCATAAAATACCGTAAAACTTTTATATAAAACATTTTTTCATATACCTTGTATTTTAGAAGATATATGCTACAAATAAAAAAAAAATAGCTATTATTACAACTAGGGAAATATGAATAGTATATTTCCCGAGGTTGGCTAGTTACATCCTCAAGGGCGGAGCCTGAGGGATGTATAGACAACCAAGGGAAATGTATTCATATTTCCCGTGTTGTAATCAATAGTTTTTTTCTGATTGAAGAATATTGTTCTGTAAATGGGAAAGTATTGGACTGTAAATTTTTGAATTTATCGGATTGGTAACGTTGCTAAGGGCCTTGTTTGTAAATATCATGGTTGACTTGTTTTGGTATTTGTGTTGTTTCATAAATTGGTGAAATGTCAAACTATGTGTTAACGCAAGCGACGAAATACCGTGAATGTTTGGTTCCGTTAAAATCCATAAAGGATACCTTGCTAAGAAATCGGAGGTGTTGTCCCGAGGGCAATTAAAACAATTCTTGCGAGAAGCTCCTAATGACATTTTTTTGATGTTTATATTTTCCTAGGGAAATATGAGCACTTCATATTTCCCTAGGGAAATATAAGTGTGTTATGACATATCGTAACTAAGGCAATATCATTCAATATTGTTTCAATCAGAAAAAAACAATTTTCTTCAAGAGATGGTTTCAACGCCTATACCTCGAGATAAGCGCATGAAAAAAATACGGGTCTCTTACTTTTTGATGCTTTTTAACATATACAAAGTACGTCGCAATCGGTGAGGGACGTCCCCGACCGTTCCCTTGTAAGTAAACATTTTGTAGAATATAGAAACAACAAATTCTTCGTTAGTCAGACAAATCACTCACACAATATTAATAAAAAAAAAATATTCATTTAGGAATCATGCCCCCCAAAAAACCTGTACCGGTGAAGAATCTAATCCACACCGCAGCCGTACGGAGCCGTGGAACCATCATACTGCTACAATTCGTCGCTTCGCTCCTCCACCGGCACGACGCGCACGTTTTCGTCTACCCGAAGCAAGCCCAGAAGAAGCTCCTGGACCCGATCATCCAAACGTTGCTGGGCGGTTTCGTGAGATGGGACGCGCAGTATTTCATGCACATAGCCCTCAATGGGTACACGTACGAGAACTCCACGGCTTTTATGCCGCTCCTCCCGATGATAATTCGCAGTATCATGTACATACTTTTTCCTCTAAAGACTATCATGAGCGAGGATTCATTAGCTTTGGTTCTTTACGTTGTTTTTAATGTGACTGTATTTTTTAAAACAGTTGAGGTTTTGCACAAGTTGACCGTTGAAGTTTTCAACAGGAGATTCGCTCTGAGGGTTGCGTTGATTTTCTGCGTGAATCCAGCTTCGATTTTTTTCACCGCACCCTACACGGAATGTTTGTTTAGTTTTTTAACATTTTCCGCAATTTATCATTGCCGGATGTTTTCGATCAGAGGGGAATTACCGGAGGTAATCAAGGCTATTGGTTACATCTCGTTGAGTGCTTGTGTGCGATCGAATGGGGTGTTGAACGTCGGTTTTTTGTTGTATTTCTGCGCACAGAGGATTTTTAGAGAAGGATTTAAATTAGTCAATCTCGGATACGTGGTCGCCCTATTGCTTTCGGCACTTGTATGCCTCGCTCCTTTTATTTCCATCCAGTATTATTTCTACAGCCTATTTTGCAAGAATTTTAAAAACAATCTTCCTGCCTATATAGTAAAGCAGGCTAAGGCGGAACAGTTGGTTTTGCCTGGACAGTTCTCCACATATAAACAAAGCTGGTGTAATTATAAAACTATACCGTTACCCTACCAATATGTGCAGGAGAAATACTGGAACGTGGGTTTGTTCAGGTACTACGAAGTGAAACAGATACCGAACTTCCTCCTCGCTTTTCCAGTAATTTACATAGTATTAAGTAATGGGTTTCAGTTCCTGAACAAAAACCGTGGGTTTCTTCTGCACTTGGGTATTTTTAGGAATATGGGGGAGGATGCGGTGGTTTTTGTCTGTACGGTGCACGCCGTCCTCTTGACGATTTTCTGCCTTCTCTACATGCACGTGCAAGTTGCGACCAGGATGATTTTCTCGGCTACTCCCGTTGTTTATTGGTTTTGTGCCGGCATGGACGAAAAATGGATTAGGTATTACTGCTGGGGTTATATTATTGTCGGCACCGTGATGTTTGCAATGTTTTTACCATGGACGTAACTGTTATTTAAAATAAATGTTCTGTTTTGTTTGTTCACCTTGGAAAAATGTTAATAATTTTGATGGAATTAAATATAAGTGATGTTCAGGCTTTTTTTTATATCTTATCCCTCCAAAACAGTGTGTCATGGTTCGGCTGAGTTAGCAGTCACACCTCCAGCCATCTTTGCAACCGGTGTTCGGCGAGGAGGCTACACAAGTAAACTTGACCAAAACAGCAGCGGAATATTTGCAACACGAGCGGCATCTCTGTCTTAACTGCCTTTACGAAGATTCACGAGCTGCACTATCTGTATTGCTACCTCGGCCGTACCATGAGTCACTCCGCGAGCCATTGCTGATAAAAAAGTATCCAAATTGATTGCAGTTCCCAAAATCCCAAGTTGTTTTTATATTTTTTTGTCGCTCGAAAAAATGCACCACTTCAGAATGACGCTGTACTCTGTTCTCGTGCAATTATCTTGGAATCCAATCAAAGGGTATTTTCTAGTTTTTACAAAACCATAAAATAGAATTCATTTTGAGTAAATTTTGAAAGTTTCAAGTTTGTGGAAATTGTTTTTATATTATTTTTTGTTGCTAAAAAAAAAATGCACAACTTCAGAATGACACTACACTCTGTTTTTGTGCAATTATCTCGGAATGTAGTCAAAGGGTATTTTCTGATTTTTACAAAACCATAAAATAAATAAATAAATAAATAAGGTTTATTTACGGATTCTCCAATACAAAAGAATACATAATTAATTATTACTTAAAACTAAAATATTGTTTGATTACCCATTAACTATTTAACCTGTTTAGTTTTAAGTTTTTGACAATCGACGTGTTTTAAATTTCGTAATATTTCTTCGTGCGACATTGCGAAGAAATCTATATTAAAATTAGCGTAAAGGCAATTTGAATAACGCATAAAACGAGACAAGCTGCTATTTACACCATAATTAGTTCTATGGAAAGGTATTCGAAATAATGGGCGTTAGCGAGTTAACTTATTATCTGCCTTAAAATAAAAATTAATTTGAGACAGGATATCAGGACACTGAACATTTCCATTGATAATTTTTTTAAGGAATAATACATCGAAATAAAGTCTTCTATAGCACAAATGATCAAGACCGAAACTATCCCTTTCGATGTCTGTAATGTTATTACCCATTTTAAACAATAAAGATTTTAAGAATCTTTTCTGCACATTTTCAATTTGATTTATGTATATTGACTGATGTGGTGACCAAATACATGTGGCATATTCTAAATGAGAACGTACAAAAGCAACATAGATAATCTTGAATGATAGGTTTAGTTTACTTGACATTCTCTTAATGTACCCTAACATTTTAGCTGCTTTATTGCAAACATAATTAATATGACCAGCGAATGTCAGTTTTGCATCGAACAAAATCCCAAGATCACTTATTTCGCATAATTTAAATAAATCAGTGTTATCAATTCCCACCAATGTCTCCTTATGAATTCCTCAAAACCCTAAAAGACGGATCAGACTAAACAAGTCATCCTCAGACGAACGGACACGCCATACTTCAGATTCAATCATTCATGCTTACCAGGGGGGGTTAATTGAATAGGGAGAATTGGAAACGTGACATCCACGCCATCTCACAGTCATCTGGCCCAACTAACGCAATACAACGCTGCCAAATCTATGTAGAAATCTTTGTAACCAAGAAATATGGTCATATTTTTGTTGGTTAAATTTATTTTAGGTATTTAAGAACATCCAAATATCTGGTAATATTCAAAGTCCACTAGTGTTAATTGTTTGTTTAAGTCTATTTGATAAATTTTAAAGCAAAATAGACTTTTGAATAATTTCACAAATGAGATATGACAACATCTATTTCCCATCAAATTTCCGGCCTTTTTATACATAACCTCATTACCGTCACGAGTTGAATTGTTATTCGGCCAGGTATATATAATTCAAATTTAAGCTAATATTCTTAAACCTAAAAGAGTGTGCAATGGGTAAATTAAGTACTCCTAAGGCACCTTATTGCAGTACCGTTTGTATCCGTAAAGTTTTCTTTACATATCCGAAGTGTCCTAATCGCAGAGGTGAATGGGTTAATTCCATTGAATGTATTACTCTAAAAAAATTCCACTTTCAAAAGTTATGCACATTTGTGAGGACCACTTTTTAAGTATTTATTAATTCCTGTAGAAAATATTTAAATTGGAATGCAATTCCGACAATTTTTAATATACCTTCTTGTAGTACTTCTTCCAGTACAGTTCCTGCAAATTTTTTTTTAAAACGGCCCCTTCAAGAATGTAGCTCACTTCATGATTTAACATCTGCCCCAAAAAGAATTCGTTTGGAAAAAATTTCAAGGGAATTTCCTTCAACATCATTTAGAGCTTTACTTTTTGCGTTTGATTAAGTCTAAGCTCTTTATAAAGCAAGTGTCTGCGATTTCCGCTTTTATTTGGATGAGTCGCACTGATGAGAACCAAAAAGTTCGAAACACTTGCAAAAATGAATTGTAAAGTAGCAATTTTAAATTTCCCGCTGGCTCGATGTGTTTGGCCAGATGACTCGCAGACGGCGCTGATGGCGTTTCCAAAAGTTAACATTGAACTGTCCCTCTTTATCCTTAATGCTCTGTGATGCTTACTAACCCCTTTAATTTTTTTTTTTTTTTTTGTTATTTTATGTACCATTATTGTTTATTATTGTACTAGGCTGAAAGACCTCTGGTCAATTGCCTGTTGAGGTCATTTGTAAAAGTGTCTCAATAAATGTATTGTCTCTCTCTCAATTTTTTAATTCCAGTTAACATCTGACCGTTTACGTGAGAAAGTGATTGATTTACATTTTTCAGTATTAAAAAATAGTTGATTTTGACAACACCAAACATAAACTGAATTGAGATCTTCTTGAAGTAACCAAGCAACATTGATGGATTTAATTTCTCTAAATAATTTTAAATTATCCGCGAAGAGTAAAAAATTTGAGTGTTTAATTGCAGCTGCTATATCATTAATAAATAAAAGGAATAACAATGGCCCACAATGTGATCCCTGAGGCACACCAGAGGGGACTTGAATAACGTCAGAAAGATGGTTCTTAATCTTTACACACTGGCTGCGGCCTTTGATTTATTTAAATAGAATCAATTTGGAGTATATTTTGAAAATTTCAAGTTTGTTTATATTTTTTTGCCGCTTTCCGATTCAGAATGTCTACCCAAAATCGATTTTGGGAAGACATTCTGAACAGTTTTGTCGATTTTCAGAATGTCTTCCCAAAATCGATTTTGGGTAGACATTCTGAACAGTTTTGTCGATTTTCAGAATGTCTTCCCAAAATCGATTTTGGGAAGACATTCTGAACAGTTTTGTCGATTTTCGAGAAATTTCACTATTTGCATCAGGAAAATTGCGCATTTTTGAAGTCTTCTAAAAATAACAACAAAAAAACAATCGCCACGGGTGTCGAAGTTTTAAAATTCACTCAAAATTGATTGTTCTTAATGAATTTAAAAAAATCTGCAAACAACCCTTGCTTAGATTTCAAAATAATCACAAAATAAATAAATAAGCAAGGAGACGGTTGTGTAGAGTATTTTTTTCTCTACAAGAAAAATATTTACACATTATTTTATATATATTAATTACGTAAGAAAAGTTTGACAGCCCAGAAAAAACCGCTATAAAGGGGCGTCGGCCGACCGGCACAAAAAATTCGCCCAAAAATATGAGGAGGATTTTGAAAATCGCGTCTCCCGAAACTCACCCTTAAAACGGGGGGGTAGGGTTAAACTTCACCCCTTATCGGGGCCTTATTCGGTAAAATTTTGTTGGTTTTTGCGCGCAGATCGACGCCCAGATATCCGGGCAAGCTTTTAGAACCGGTCCCGTCGTTTCGTTTCACCCCCACTGTCGGGGGTGATTTTTCAAACGCAAATTTTCGATTTTTGCACGTTTCCAAAAAAAAAATATCTCCTCCGTAACCGCTGGAGCTGGACGATCCCGGTATGTCTTAAAATAATCTTAAAGAAAATATCTAAAATTGATCGAGCCACTTTTTTGAATTTTTGCCCCGTTTCCGAGATACAATTTTTTAAAAACAGGGTAAAAAAATTTTTTTTTTTCAAGGACGTATTTTTTTCTTTTCAAGTCGAAAAGCTGAAACTTTCAGGGATGACAGAAGCGATGACTGACTTTCATTGGGAATTTTTTCAAAATTTTTGGAACCATCCCTACGCGCCATTTTCACCCTCTGGGTTCGGTTTTCTTCTTTTAAAGACGTATTTTTATCTTTTAAAGTTGAAAAGCTGAAATTTTTAGGGATGGCAGAAGATATTTTTTTTTTAAATTTTGGAACCACCCCTACGCTTCATTTGCACCCTCTGGGTTCGGTTTTCTTCTTTTAAGGATGTATTTTTTTCTTTTCAAGTCGAAAAGCTGAAACTTTCAAGGATGATAGAATGGATGACTGGCTTTCATTGAGAGTTTTTTCAAAATTTTTGGACCCACCCCTATGCGCCATTTGCACCCTCTGGGTTCGTTTCTCTTCTTTTAAAGACGTGTTTTTTTCTTTTAAAGTCGAAAAGCTGAAATTTTCGGGGATGGCAGCAGAAACTTTTTCAAAAATTTTGAAACTATCCCTATGCTCCATTTGCACTCCCTGGGTTCGTTTTTCTTCTTTTAGGGACGATTTTTTTTTCTTTTAAGTCGGAAAACTAAAACTTTTAGGAATGGCAGAAGATATTTTGTCAACATTTTTTGAACTACCCCTACGCACCATTTGCACCCCTGGCTTCGTTTTCCTTCTTTTAAGGACTTTTTTTTTCTTTTCAAGTCGGAAAGCCGAAATTTTCAGCGATCGCAGAAGATACAACTGGCTTTCAAAAAAAATAAAAGAAATAGAAATGAAAATAAAAAATTTTAAATAAAAAATAAAAATGGAAAATAAAAATTTAAAATAAAAATTAAAAATTTAAATTGAAAAATGAAAAATTGAAAATTAAAACTTGAAAATAAAAAATGAAAATTAAAAATGAAAAATAAAAAACGAAAAATTAAAATAAATTTAGAAAAAAATTATGTTTTTCATTGATGGTACAGTGCAGCGGAGCCGTCGATTTTCACCAATTACTTTGCTTAATTCATTAATAGTTGCTATTAGACGCAAATCAACATCAGTAGGCGGCCAAAATGTAATTTTAATGGGTCCCGCACGGACCGTCACCAATTTAATCGATTAATTTTGATGGGCCCCGCTTCACGACGGCGCAGCGCAGCGGAGCCGTCGTTCGTCACCAGTTAC
The DNA here is from genome assembly GCA_910593695.2 of Ocypus olens. Lineage (NCBI taxonomy): Eukaryota > Metazoa > Arthropoda > Insecta > Coleoptera > Staphylinidae > Ocypus > Ocypus olens. The sequence goes on from OU343048.1 coordinate 3,993,972, forward strand.
TTTCCTTACATTTTTACATTTGACAATTTCACATAAAGAACACAATTTCACATGCATCAAACTTAAGCCTAGGAAAAACTAGTTTTCTTTAAAATAATATGGGCAACCAATATTTGAACAATACGAATTTACCATGGAAATCCATATGGTGCGTAAACTTATTCTACTCCCTGTACATGCGAAGGATTAGTCTTTGAATTTCCCCCTGACGTTGTGTACATAAGGTTGCATACACTAAAACCTGCCAAATCTATAGTCCATTTTTTCCTGCTGTATGGTTGCGCGCGCATTACAAAATCCCCATTTACACTGACGAGTTTCTGAGGGTTCCGCAGGAAATTGCAGGCCGCGATTAGTATATTTGGTTGCATATATAGAAAGTGTACTTACACAATTCAAAATAAAAAAAGTGTACATAAGGTTGCATACAATAAAATAGCAATTGGTAAGAGTGAGACCAACGAATACATCACAGGAATTGATAAACCGGGAATTGATAATAATTATATTATGTCAAAGAAATAAGTAAATTGAGAGAAAGGGACATGAGAGATGTAAACACCTAACGCAGAAAATATATTTAGAAATAGGAAAAAAGTGCTGAGAAATACAAGAAAATAGAGCGGCAACAAGAACTTACTGAGAAGAACAATAGATACGACAAGAAAAAAAAGCAGAAACAAGAAGTGGACACAGTGCCGTTACTAAGAAGTACAATAGATACGAAGGAAGGAAAGAGACGAAAGAACTTATGCAGGAAATGAGAAAAGAAAACTCAAGAACTATAAGAAAAAATGGGAACGAAAAAGGCACAAATGGAAAAAACTAGAGGAAATAATTGAAAAGGGATTCAATTTTGGTTAAAAGATTTAAAACGGAGCACGAAAATTGGCAGAATTTACATCGGTGACCGTTCGCGGGGTTTTTTCTGGTACGGCCGAGGAACAAGAGGTGGTAATACAGATAGGTGCGGTCTCTGCAACTGACCCTACCTATCTGTATTGCCACCTCTTGTTCCTCGGCCGTACCAGAAAAAACCCCGCGAACCGTCACTGATTTACATCGAAATTATTAAAAATATAAATGAAAATTACCATAACCTGTAAAATTAACAAGGGGGCAAAAGTGTTTAATTCAATTACAGTTTCATTATACGGTGTGAGCCACAGAATTTCGTTTCAGAGTTGGCCATGCCTGAGAGAGAGAGAGAGAGATACATAGCAGTCTTGTCTGAGATTAATTCATTTTTATAAAATCTAATTCAATTGAACTAATCTAGTCTCGTGACGTAATAATAATTATATTTATTTCACAGCCAACTCTGAAATAAAATTTTGTGGCTCACAGGATATAAGTGCTGCACAAATAATGTGTTGTTTTCACTGCATGAACTGTACATAGCAATATTTTTTTTTCACCAATTAATGACAATCATTTGGCTGAAGGACTTCGGTCGATGGCCATTGTATTTATTATTTATTATGTATTTAGTAAGTACAATAAACGTTTATTATTATTGACAATCATATTTTCACAAATTAATTTTAAGATAAAAAAAATCAAGATCTCTTGGCGTTTTCTATTGAGCAAAATTTTATCATTATTTTAAACCTGTACGAACTAGTTTTGCGCGTGTATTTAAATCAACATCAACATTTTTACATCACAACAGAGGCCAGGTATATTTTCTCATGTAAATTTAATTCGATTTCAAGGATGAATATTTGAATGATCCGCTAATAAATGGAGTCGCCTGATGGCCATCAGTGGCGCGCGCGAAAGCGACCATCTAATTTTCCTACAATAACACTTGTTAAACGAAACATGATAATACTACCCATTAACACGACGTAATCACGCTAAATCATCAATAGCACACGTCGGTAAAGCATCGTGAAAATAAATTTTGAGGTTAAGTTAAAGCCACGCGGTAATAAATCGATGTTTCCCACGTACTCGCATCAAAAAACGCGAACGCCACATTTTCGTTAATTGAATAAAAGACGACACAGTCTCGCGTTTTTCGTGGCCTTAAAAAGAAAACACCCGCACCTGCGCCCCTGTTCACCTGGTTACCATATTGTGGTCGCCGTGCACGTTCTTGAATAATTCGAGCGGTTTTATCCGGACCGAACTTTGCGAGCGATATTCGGGAGGGAAAGTGTTGGAGTGTGTGCGAGAAAATCGTGTGATGTTGGGGAAAACGGAGGAATCGGGCTACCGCGGGCAACCGTCTCAGTGAGTTGTTGACGTTCGCTTGTTTTGTTGTTGGGGGGAGGAAAGCGCGCGCTTTTTTGAAAAAGACGAGAAGATGCGGCTGCTGAGCGGAAGCAGGTTTTTGGTTTTGAATAGGGAGAAACGGGGCAGGAAGGTGCACACGGGGAAACGTTTCGAGGACATGCCGGGGCCTAGGTCTTTGCCTTTGGTGGGGACCCTGCATAAGTACTTACCTTTGGTTGGTGAGTTGAAATTAAAGGAAATGGAACGAGTGACTTTGTTGGTAGCACTCGTTTTATTTGAATTATTCAAAACGTATCAATAAGTGAAAGCCTTTATTATATTTATAATCATTTTGGATTGAAGCACTGGCAGTAATTAATAGCTATTTACAGTAGAAGTGAGGAAAGGCAAAGCTTTCGTTCACGCAAATTGCACGAAGTGTAGCTGAGTGGACGATGCAATTCAAGTGAACGAAAGCGGCTTTCTGTCGAATGCTGTATTTGGTTTTGTTCTATACCTCACCAGAAAGTCTGCAACTTTGTATTCAAAATTTTAAATAAAAATAAAACACATGTTCGGAGTCATTTGTTGCTAGGAAAAAACAAAAACAAAATAAACAAAGTTCTGTTATGTCAATAAAAAGTAGTTACATGTAAATTGTGAATTATATGTTCCTGCGGATGTTCCTGATGATGTCCTGGAAGTCGCAAATCAAAATCAAAATCACGTTATCAGAAAGAATTGGAAAAATGTACACAATGACAGATCATTATTGCTTGTATGAAAACCAGCGGCAAGCGAAAGTAAAATAAGCGAAAGAGCAACTTACACTCACTGGTTGCTATGGATACAGATCCACTTTCTGGCGAGGTATCAAACAAAGTAATTTCAATTTTCAAATTAATTGAGTTATTGGTCGGTTAGATTAAACATTTTACTGCCATTTCGTATGTAGACGCTTAATCGATATAGTAATTACGTGTCTCCATAAGCGACTGTATTGCACTGATGAGAACTAATAGTCCGAAACCGGTCTGTTTGCTAGGGAATGCTCAGTTATGTTTTTTCAAGGTCCTTATTCATTCGACCGACTCCACATAAACGGACTTAAAAAACTGAAGAAATACGGGCCGATAGTGCGGGAACAGATTGTTCCCGGCGTGAACATCGTGTGGTTGTTCAGACCGGAAGACATCGAGGACATGTTCAGATTCGAAGGAAAATATCCGCACAGAAGGAGCCATCTTGCTTTGGAGAAGTACAGATTGGACAGGCCCAATGTTTATAACACTGGAGGATTGTTGCCAACGTAAGGATTTAATTTAATTTAAGATTGTCACGCCGACGCAACCCGCCTCAAATGCTTGGTAAAGTTGTAGCTGTGTTCAGAAAATGCAAGGAAAGTGTGTTTTAAACACAGCAAACGACTTAAAAAATCATTACGTCGATTGCTTGCCAACGTAAGGATTGCTTAAAGTTGAATGTAGTTACGGTGAATGATTGAATTATTCATGCGAATTGTTACCAACGTAAGGATAGCTTAAAATGTTGTTACAGCGAATGATTTAATTATTCACGCAGAGTAAATCGAATTAATTCATAACTACTGCAACCAGAAAATGCAATTTAAATATTTACATAAAACAAAATATCCATCAAATCTTCGTAAAAACATTACAGTTAGGTGTTCTTTCTCTCGTATCCTCAGTTAAAATTTTCGGGATGATGGATGTGTGCATTTTTAAACGGGTGTGAAGTTAGCAATAGATTTTAAAATTCATTTTTTGTCATAAAAATGTACATTTTCCAAAAACCTTCTATAAGCAGGGTGGGGTTACTACTAAAGAATACACATGACCCTCCCCACACCTCAAAATTTCAACCCCCTACAATTTTTTACACTATATAAAAAAAAAATCTCTTTTTTCGCTAACTTCGATGACCGATTAGAAAACGCTGAAAACATGTAATTATTCTACATACTTAGACGTACTAATACAAAAAATAAAAATAAACATTCCGGCCCCTAGACCACTTCAAAAAAAAATTAAAAACTTGTCCGCCCCATCCACCGTGAAGAGGTGCGCGGGTACACTTACTAACGTGTTTTACGATGTTCGATGTCCGTCTCGAAAAAGTAAAAAATTCAAAAACAATCTAGATATACAGGCCTAACAACAGGAGAAATAAAAAAACGTGCCGGCCCCTTGATCACTTTGAAAAAAAAATAAACAATCCGACACACTCTTCGAAAATGTATGCGCCGTCACATTAACTGAAGTTTTTTTTAAAGTTCGATGACCGCCATAAAAAAGTTAAAAATTTATAAACAATCTAGACATACAGGCCTAACAAATGGAAAAATAAAATAACGTTCTGGCCCGTTGATCACTTTGAAAAAAAATAAACAATCCGACACACTCTTCGAAAATGTATGCGCCGTCACATTAACTGAAGTTTTTTTCAAAGTTCGATGACCGCCATAAAAAAGTTAAACATTTATAAACAATCTAGACATACAGGCCTAACAACAGGAGAAATAAAAAAACGTGCCGGCCCATTGATCACTTTGAAAAAAAATAAACAATCCGACACACTCTGTGAAAATGTTTGCGCCGTCACATTAACTGAAGTTTTTTTCAAAGTTCGATGACCGCCATAAAAAAGTTAAAAATTTATAAACAATCTAGACATACATGCCTAACAACAGGAGAAATAAAAAAAACGTGCCGGCCCCTTGATCACTTTGAAAAAAAATAAACAATCCGCCACACTCTCCGAAAATGTATGCGCCGTCACATAAACTGAAGTTTTTTTCAAAGTTCGATGACCGCCATAAAAAAGTTAAAAATTTAGAAACAATCTAGACATACAGGCCTAACAACAGGAGAAATAAAAAAACATGCCGGCCCCTTGATCACTTTGAAAAAAAATAAACAATCCGACACACTCTCCGAAAATGTATGCGCCGTCATAAACTGAAGTTTTTTTTTAAGTTCGATGACCGCCATAAAAAAGTTAAACATTTATAAACAATCTAGACATACAGGCCTAACAAATGGAGAAATAAAAAAAACGTGCTGGCCCCTTGATCACTTTGAAAAAAAAAACAATCCGACACACTCTGTGAAAATGTATGCGCCGTCATAAACTGAAGTTTTTTTCAAAGTTCGATGACCGCCATAAAAAAGTTAAACATTTATAAACAATCTAGACATACAGGCCTAACAACAGGAGAAATAAAAAAACGTGCCGGCCCCTTGATCACTTTGAAAAAAAATAAACAATCCGACACACTCTCCGAAAATGTATGCGCCGTCATAAACTGAAGTTTTTTTTTAAGTTCGATGACCGCCATAAAAAAGTTAAACATTTATAAACAATCTAGACATACGGGCCTAACAAATGGAGAAATAAAAAAACGTGCCGGCCCCTTGATCACTTTGAAAAAAAATAAACAATCCGACACACTCTCCGAAAATGTATGCGCCGTCATAAACTGAAGTTTTTTTTAAAGTTCGATGACCGCCATAAAAAAGTTAAAAATTTATAAACAATCTAGACATACAGGCCTAACAAATGGAGAAATAAAAAAAACGTGCTGGCCCCTTGATCACTTTGAAAAAAAAAACAATCCGACACACTCTGTGAAAATGTATGCGCCGTCATAAACTGAAGTTTTTTTCAAAGTTCGATGACCGCCATAAAAAAGTTAAAAATTTATAAACAATCTAGACATACAGGCCTAACAACAGGAGAAATAAAAAAACGTGCCGGCCCCTTGATCACTTTGAAAAAAAATAAACAATCCGACACACTCTCCGAAAATGTATGCGCCGTCATAAACTGAAGTTTTTTTTTAAGTTCGATGACCGCCATAAAAAAGTTAAACATTTATAAACAATCTAGACATACAGGCCTAACAAATGGAGAAATAAAAAAAACGTGCTGGCCCCTTGATCACTTTGAAAAAAAAAAAACAATCCGACACACTCTGTGAAAATGTATGCGCCGTCCCATTAACTGAAGTTTTTTTCAAAGTTCGATGACCGCCATAAAAAAGTTAAAAATTTATAAACAATCTAGACATACAGGCCTAACAAATGGAGAAATAAAAAAAACGTGCTGGCCCCTTGATCACTTTGAAAAAAAAAAAACAATCCGACACACTCTGTGAAAATGTATGCGCCGTCCCATTAACTGAAGTTTTTTTCAAAGTTCGATGACCGCCATAAAAAAGTTAAAAATTTATAAACAATCTAGACATACAGGCCTAACAACAGGAGAAATAAAAAAAACGTGCCGACCCCTTGATCACTTTGAAAAAAAAATAAACAATAAAAAGTATGTCTGGAAAAATGTACACACCTACATGTACACATGCATACCAGTGACGGGTGGTGACGTGAATCACGTCACGGCCAGATCTACGGAAGTAGATATTGGTCACCTCTACCGCACTATCTCTCTCTCTCTCCAGGAATGGTTCTACATGGTTACGCCTGAGAAAAGTTTTCCAGAAAGGTTTGAGCAGCCCGGCGTCGGTTCAGCAATTTTTACCAGTGTCCGACGAAGTGGTGCAGGAGTGGTTCCAAAGATTAGACGTGGTAAACGCTAGAAAGGAGCCCGACTTTCTTCCGGAGTTGTCCAGATTATTTTTAGAACGTAAGCAATATGTTTAAAGATTCTGCCTCTAAATCTCTCTTAACCGAATCCAATCCAAGATTTCTTCATCAAAATCCCAACAAAACTGAATATCATACGAGCAGCGGCGGCTGGCGGATGTTCGGCGGTGGTTTATCCAATACAGCAGCGAAATATTTGCTTCCTCTATAAGAGTAAGTTAGTGCAGCACGAGCGACATCTTTGTCTTGGCCCTCCCTGGAAATCCACGAGTTGCCGCTGCCCAGGAGAACCAAAACTCCAGAAAGACAATTAATTATTGTTGTTGGCTTAAATGGCCTTAAATCAAGCTAATCAAGGTCATTTATCTATCAATTCAATTTGACTCTGTAAAATAAGAACGTTGAATGCAGCGACGGCTCGTGGATGTTCGGCGGCGGCGCTACGGAAGAAAATTTGGCCGAAACGGCAACGAAATATTTGCTTCCTCTATAAGAGTAAGTACTGCAGCACGAGCGACATCTTTGGCTTAGCCCTCCCTAAGGAAATCCACAAACCGCCGCTGGTTGTATGCGACGTCATAACTTTTTTGGTGAGCAAATAAATGACTAAACTTTTTACACCATAAAGTTCGTCCGAATATCTGTTTAAGTCAAACGCTTAGTCTGACGCCCAAACCAGAGTTTTATAAGGAATATGACAATACACGAGTTTGAATACAAGTTTTTGCAAGTGCAACTTAACCTTAAAAAAAATTGGAAAAGGTGGAGTTACAAACACTTTACAAATAGAAGATGGCGTTACTAGTGATTAACACACTTCACAAAAGGTGGAGTTACAAATTATTAACACACTTTACAGACTACCAGTGGTGTATTGGAGGGGGAACGTGGAGGAACGACGTTCCGGCACCTTTTCTCAGAAACGGAACGCGTTCCGGTACTTTTTTTTAGTAGTCATTTTTTTAATTTCAAATGAAAATTATATTTTAAATTGGCGAATTTGCAAAAACATTTCAAAAAATGTGTTAATTAATAGAGACTTTATCGTGTTTTTGTGTCTTGTTTCTTTTTCCCTTTTAAATCAAATAAAAATCATGTGTTCTGTATTGGCTATTCTACATTACCATCCGTCAACTTTCAGCAAGCTGCTTGTGGAAAGTCGCGGACTATTTTTTTGCTCTCACCATGCGTTCCCTTAATTCTTATTTTACCAATACACCACTGCAGACTACGTTTTTAAATCTGATGTAACAAGTTTAGAACGGCACGCCATAATCCCCATTTGATCCGATATAACAAGTTTTGAACGGCGAAAAAAACCCTATTTGGGATTACTGATTTTGAGGCGCGATACTACATTGAGGTTAATCTTACCTTTAACCATCACTCCATTCCAGTGACTTGCCTCGTGGCGTTGGATTTAAGGCTGGACAGCTTCTCGAGAATAGAGCTGCACCCAAACTCCCGATCCTCCAGACTAATCAAGGCAGCCTTGACCACGAACAGTTGCATTCTCAAAACCGACAATGGGCCCCAGTTCTGGAGAAAATTCGAGACTCCGTTATACAAGAAACTCAGGCGATCGCAACGGTTTATGGAAGAGTAAGTTTTATCGTCGTATTGGCAACGGTGGCCACACTTTCGATCACTACGGGCGACTCGGTTTTTAAATTAGAGGTGGCGGTCTACCAACATCGTATGTGTTAAGTCAGTGGTCGGCAAACTTATTAGCCAAAGAGTCAAATATGAACATTACAACAATTAAAAAAAATGGGAGCCAAATCTGCTTGTTTAGTAAACTTTTATTACACTAAATAAGTAGCACACTTAATAAAACTAAATTTCATACTTAATAAATATTTACAATGTGCTTGCATCTCCTTGGAAAGTTTGAGTAAGTCAGGTTTGTATGTTGTTGTTTTTAATTTTAGGCATGATTCCAAGTTCTCATCAATAAGACGACTTCTCAGTTTACTCTTGATAATGTTCATGCTTAAAAAAGATTGTTCGCATATATAGAACCGAAAAGGGAAAGAACAGCAAACGCGAGCTTTTTCAGCTGATCGTAAGAGCAGGGGCGGCTCGTTATATAGAGCCAAGGAGCCATGGCACTGCCTGTAGTAGTTTCAAGCTCAGCAATAATTTTTAATTAATTCTTAAAATTATTTTTGTTTTCCATGTGTATTGTTTGATGTCGAACAATGGTGTTACAGTCTGGGGCAAAATGTAAACGCGCGATAAGTACTCATAAATCACATTTTCAGCTTGTTTGAATTTGGCTGTTTGAAATTATGAAACTTTACTTTAGAACTCAAAATAATCTTGGACTATAAAGATTAATCGTTCTTTCTTTCTTTAAAAAAAGAGGCGAGGGCCTGCCCATATTGTAAAAGTACCATCAACATTTTCCACGAGCCGCTACTGAGAGTCATACTAACCAAGTGAATTGTTTTATTTGAATTATTCAAAATGTATCTACTAAATCTAAAGTTGTCGAAACTGCCGTCACAAAAGATGAAACAATAAAGTTAATGGTTTTATTTGAATTCTCTTTCAAATTAGTTTCACTTTTTTGGACAATTAAAGCAAAAATTAAAGAAAAATATTTAAAAATTGGGAAATGAACAATACAGTGATTTTTAGGACTGATTTAAACCATTTTCGACCTACAATATTCTGCATATTTTATTATTAAGCCTGTATTTTCTATTTGTTTTTTTGACTAAATTTTAGATCATTTGGCCTAAATATTCTTTATTTTGACCTAAATTTTCGATTTCATTGTCAAAATTTTCGACTATTTAGTCCGCATTTTTTATTTCTGGTTTTTAAAATGTTGACCCGTATTTTCGATATTTTTGGTCAAAATATTATAACTTTTAGCCTAAATATCCTTTATTTTGACCTTTTGCGATTTAATTGTTTAAATTTTCGACTTTTTGATTTTCCCGCCGAATTTTTAATTTTTAGATTTTTGACCTTTATTTTCAATTTTTGATCTGTCGACCTAAATATTCTTTATTGTGGCATAAATTTTCGGTTTAATTGTTAAAATTTTTGATTTTTTGGTCCGCATTTTTGATTTTTCGGGCCGAATTTTTAATTCTAGTTCCAAATTTTTGATTTGATTTTGGTTAAAATATCTATAATCTGAAGTATTAATTTATATGCGAATTTATTTTAATTTTTTTCCGGTATTTTCGAGTTTTGTTTGTTGAAATTTTCGATTTTTTAGTCTGCATTTATTATCTTCAGGCCTAAGTTTTCGATATACTGTCTAAATGTTCGACTTTTTGGCCAACATTGCAGATATTTATAATTTTTTTAAATCTTTCGACCTAAATTTTTTTTTTATTTGTCTGTTAAAATTTTTCTTTCCTTGGTCCACTATTTTTATTTTTAGGCCAGAATTTTAGATATTTGGTCTGAATTTTTTAACGTGGGTATATATGTTTTTTTGATTTTTTGGTATATTTTACATTTTTTAACTTGGATTATTAATTTCATTTCGTGAATTTTTTTATTTTTTACTATTATTTTCGAATTTCTGATCAGAAACTTATTTTTTGTGGCTGAAAGTGGCAAATTATTTTGCTTCTGCCTAAGTTTTCGATTTTTGTCTGCTTTTTTTATTTTTAGATCAGGATTCTTGATTCCTTCGCCCATATTTTAGATTTCTGTATTTCCAATTTTTTTAATTTATTTATTATATATACAATATCTTTATTTGCAGACAGTACAATATTAAACAAATATAATACATTTAAAATTTACAAAATTATTTCTGGTAAACGGCTATCGACCCGCGGTCTTTCAGCCTTTATTTATTATTGAACGGGTAATCCCAATAATACAAAATTAGAAACAAAAACTAACATACAAATTAAATTAAATTTAAATCGCAAGAAAACAAATTAGCCATAAATTTAATCTTATTTATTTTCTTTTTTTCTTTATTTTGACCAAAATATTCGATTGGTTTGTAGAAATTTTCGATTTTTTTTGTCTGCAATTTTTATCTTTACACTCGTTTTTGATGTTTTGTTTACATTTTCACCCTTTTAGGCTATATTGTAGATTTTTTTATTTTTTATTCTTAATATTTATTATTTTGACGATAAAATTCGATTGGTTTGTAGAAATTTTGGATTTTTTGTCTGCATTTTTTATCTTTACGCCAGAGTTTTCGATGTTTTTTCTAAATTTTCACCTTTTTAGGCCCTATTGTAGGTTTTCACTTTTTTGGCCTATGTTTTGCATTTTCGTTTATTTTGGTTTCAATATTCGGTTTTTTGGCCGAAATTTTCTTTATTTCGACTTAAATTTTCGATTCGTTTGTTAAAAATTTAGATTTTTTGGTCTACCGCTTTGATTGGGTACAAATTTTAGATTTTTGGTTTTAATTTGTAATTTTTTGTCCCATATTTTAGATTTTCTTGTGATTTTTTTTTTTATTTTTACATATACAAACATCTTTATTCACAGAAATAACATTTAAATAGATTATGTTAAAAACTTGAAATCCGCTTTCCGTTGTCTGTGAAAGGGCTGTCGATTTTTATTTTTGCTATTATTTTCGAATTTCTCGTTGGAACTTATTTTAAGCTAAAAAGAATTATTTTTTGGGCTGAAAGTGGCAAATTATTTTTCTTTTGCTTGCATTTTCAATTTTTTGGTCTTCATTTTTATTTTTAAACCAGGTTTTTTGATTTTTTTAGCTGATATTTTAGATCTTCTTCCAAATTTTTGATTTTTTGGCCAAAATATTCGATAAATGGTTCTTCGTTTCTTCAAACATGTTCTACGAGCCGCCACTGCGTAAGAGTCAGGAATACTATTCCAAGCGTTGAAAATGATCATGTCTTCCTTCTATAGGTCAATCAAAGCAGACCACTTATGTTGTGTAAGATATAATTTTTTTTTTACCAAGTTTTTTTTTAATGAAAATATTATTGCGCCTTCCGTGGATATTTGTGCCAGAGCCGCACTTAAGGAGCCAAAGAGCCACACGCGGCTCTGGAGTTGCACTTTGCCGACCACTGTGTTAAGTGATCGTAAGTTGAAGCCAAAAATAACTATTCTGAGATAAGTTACCCATAATGTGTGACTAGGAAGAGTTACGCGGTCGACGCTTTGGCCACCCCCGATCGAGTATTAGCATAACCTAACTCTTTATCATTATGTAATTGAGTGTGTGAACTTACCTGCATTCAACAACCACGCCCGTAGTCCGTAATTCAAAACTAGAATAATAACTGCGCGTGTTTATTCTAGGTCGGTAATGTCATCCAAATGATTATGTTGGAATTGTGCATAATTTGAATTGCGATTTTAATATAAACACAATCAACAGACGATGTTTTATAAATTCCTTTCGAATTGTTTGTCATGGCCGCCTTTTTACTATATTTTGGCCAACTATTTTATAGTTGAAATAATGTAGCTGGGGTTAGAAAATGCAGGATAAAAAAAATCATGACGTCGATTGCTTCTTTTGCAAAAATTAACAAATACTGTCAGTTCTACTAAAGTTTGTTTTATGTTGTGCAGAATTATCAATACAAGTTGTAAGTTTATGTGACACGCGATTTTGTATTTCAGTTTTCTTTATGTTGTGCAGAATTATAACTCTACCGAGCACTCAAGGCGTCTGGGGGTAAAATTTGCGCAGAGTGAGAAAGTATTCGGGGGACGCGAGGAAACGCGTTAAGAAATCCCCCGAGCCAATTTAATTTAAGATTGCCAGGTCGACGCAACCCGCCACAAGTGCTTGGTAAAGTTGTGTTCAGAAAATGCAGGAAAAGTGTGTTTTAAACACCCACAAACTGCTAAAAAAATCATGACGTCGATTGCTTCTTAGGCAAAGATTATCAAATACAGTCAATTCTACTAAAATTGGTTTTATGTTGTGCAGAATTATCAATACTAGCTGTAAATTTATATGACACACCATTTTGAATTTCAGTATTCTTTAGATTGTGCAAACTGTGAATGACACACCGTTTTGAATTTCAGCGGTAAATTCTTAACGTTAAAATATTTAATTCCTGAATGATTTACGTGTAAACTACATCTGTATTTTTTAACAAAGGTGCTGTTTTTTTATTAAAAATCGGCAATGCGTTGAAAATGTAAAACAAAAAACAGTATTTGTTGATCTGTCAGTTTTGTGTATTAATTAACGATCGCGGCAATGTTTCGAGTATTTTGTGCGAAAATAATGTATCCACCACCATCCCCTCGTGCTAATAGTATTTAGTGTGAAAATCACGTACCTCATAAATGCCCAAAAGCAGTGACGGTTCGCGGGGTTTTTTCTGATACGGCCGAGGTAACAAGGGTGGCAATACAGATAGGTAGGGTGGGCTGGCTTCGTGACCGCACCTATCTGTATTAGCACCTCTTGTTCCTCGGCCATACCAGAAAAAACCCTGCGAATCGTCACTGCCCAAAAGTGCTTGGTGAGTTGATTGATTTCCGGGTTGAAATTAACACCATCTCTTTCAGAGTCGCAATTGACTTGCTCTCCCTAAAAATGTCCATTTTTGAGGATCACGACAAGGGCCACCAGTCGTCCCTGCTCGAATCGTACCTCTCCTCGCCGGAACTAGACTTTAAAGATATTATAGGTATGGTTTGTGATTTTCTCCTTGCTGGAATTGATACGGTAAGTGCTATACGGGGGTAAAATCATTTCATAAAAATTTGAAAACTTCAAACTCCAGTTTGGCAATCAAGTATGCTCTGCAAAGCCATATTGCTTTTTTAGGGTTACCAACCAAATTATTAAATTTACTTTTCGGTCTCTAACGAAGATTTTTGTGTATAGCCCGTTCTCCGGAATCTGGCGTCTGTGGTCATAAAAGAGGGTCGGAGCTCGGGGACGTAATATTGTTTATCTCAAACCAATCTTTGTTGAGAAGTACTGGTGTAAAAGTGCGTATACCAATCGGAGTAAAGGACTGTAATAAATGTATGGGATGCAATTAGACGAATCACCAATGCCTTTTCTTCGAGGGTGCGTCGATCCTTAGGGCGGACCGACCGTTTTACGACCTCGGCCGCCAGATTTCACCGAATAGGCTATAGTCTTATAAACTCCAATTCCAGATTTATAAATATATATATATACCGGGTGACCCAGGGTTCTGTAAAAGCCCCATAACTTATTTGCTTTTTGAGATATCGACTTCTAGTTTTCTTGAACTGGTACCCACACTTATTCTGCATATTTTAAAAATATGTATGTTTTTGTACAGGGTGTCCCAATATACATAACAGATCAAAGTTATGTTTTTTTAAATGGAACACCCTATATTTTATACTTTATTTTCAACCCTCTTGAGAAGCTGATAAGAATAGTATAAGATAGTATAGGTCTATTATGGACGATTGGTTAGTTATGGGCAAACTTGTGGCAAAAACAAGGACACTTGAAAAAATTGCAGAAGCGCTCCTAGCAATGCTAGCGTCATTTTTTATACACTAAAGAATTTTCCACATCATGAAGAATAATACAAATCGGCTTCGGTTCTTTTTTGTTCATACTGCTATACAGGGTGTCAACATACGCAAAATATTGGATAACTATTTTTTTTCAAATGGAACACCCTATATATCTTGCCACCAATGCATGGAATTTTTAATAAGCTTTCCAATGATGTACAATTTGTGTAATGAAATATTAAGGATTCTTGAGATTTATCCATAAAAATATTTTTGTTTTGTCACCTCCTGCTCATTTTTGGATTTTCAGCCAAAACTATGCGTTTTCTGAAAAAATTATAAGAGACCAAAGTTGTAAAGCGGAAAATTTTCGATCGACATGGGTCTTTCAACTTTTCCAATAATGCGTGTATTGTCCGCCAGAGTGCACAAAATCGCGACCGTATATGCATTTTAGCGTTTTTCTCAATTTTTTTGTTAATGAATTGCACTATACTTTATTTTCCACGCCCTCTAGCAGAAAAACGGATAATTATAGAATTATTTAAATGACCTACATCGATTGAAAATATTCCGCTCTACAACTCTTAAAAGAAGCAATTTTTGCCTAAAATGCATAGTTTCCGCTAAAAATGCAAAAAACCATTAAAACACGCAAAAATTGATACATACATTTTCAATTTGCATTTTCAGGGAAAACTATGCATTTTTGGCAAAAATTGCTTCTATTAAGAATTGTAGAGCAGAACATTGTCAATCGACATGGGCCATTTTAATTTCCTTATAATTTCCCGTTTTTCCGCTAGAGGGTGCGGAAAATAAAGTTAGTGCAATTTATTAATAAAAAATTTGAAAAGATGACGCTAAAATGCATATACGGTCACGATTTTGCGCGCTTTGGCGGGCAATGCACGCATTATCTTAAAAGTTGAAACACCTATATCAATCGGAAATTTTTCGCTCTACAACTTTGGTCTCTTATAATTTTTCCTGAAAATGCATAGTTTTGGCTGAAAATCCAAAAATCAGCAGAAGGTGGCAAAAGAAATATGTTTTTATTGATAAATCTCAAGAATCCTTAATATTTTGTTATACAAACTGTATATCATTAGAAAGCTTATTAAAAATGCCATAGATTGGTGGCAACCAATAGGGTGTTCCATTTGAAAAAAAATAGTTATCCATTGTTTTGCGTATGTTGACACCCTGTATAGCACTATAAATAAAAGAGAACCAAAGCCGATGTGTATTTTTCTTTATGATGTGGGAAATTTTCTAGTGTATAAATAATAATGCTATCTTTGCTAGGAACGCTTCTGCAATGTTTTCAATGTGTACATGTTTTTGCCATAAATTTGCCCATAACTAACCAACCGTCCATAATAGACCCATAGTATCTTATACTATTTTTATCAGCTTCTCAAGAGGGTTGAAAATAAAGTATAAAATATAGGGTGTTCCATTTAAAAAAACATAACTTTGATCTGTTATGTATATTGGGACACCCTGTACAAAAACATACATATTTTTAAAATATGTAGAATAAGTGTAGGTACCAGTTCAAGAAAACTAGAAGTCGATATCTCAAATAGCAAATAAGTTATGGGGCTTTTACAGATCGCTGGGTCACCCGGTATATATATATATATATATAACTGATACTTTAAGAAGGCCACAAAGTTTACGAAAAATTTGGGACACACTAATAAATATTTATTATTATTATTAATATTCTGTCATCGTGCGAATATTTTTTTTGCAGACGACATACTCGTCAAGTTTTATGCTGTATTACTTGGCAAAGAATCCTCACGCTCAGTCTGCACTGCACGAAGAGGCAGTTCGGTTGCTTCCTAACAAAAACAGTCGAGTTGGCGTGGAAGTTTTGTCTCGAGCGCAATACGCAAAGGCCGTCCTGAAGGAGTCCCTCAGGCTGCGGCCCATTTCCGTTGGGATCGGTAGGGTGCTGGAAGCCGATGCGGTTTTCTCCAATTACCACGTGCCCAAAGGAGTACGTGAATTTTTGTAAAATAAGTAAAATAAGGATAATATTCATGTTGAGTCAACGAAAATTGTCAAAATCGGAACTTTTCCAAGTTGATAATCAACGAAAACGCGTTTTTTTATTTTGAAAAATTGTTTAACTTCCCAACGCATTTTGGATTTTAATGATTTGTGTGTTGAAATATAGAGAATTTAAAGTATTTTAAAAAGGTGTTTAGAAATATTCGTGTGGAGTCAACGAAAATTGCCAAAATCGGAAGTTTTCCAAGTTGAAAATCAAGGAAAACGCGTAACTTCCAAACGCGTTATTTAATTTTGATTATTTAAATGCCAAAATGTAGCGAAGGAAAAAGTCAACGAAAATGTAAAAATCATTAATTTTCCGAGTGGGTCAAGTTGGCACCCCAATGAAGAGTTCTGATAGTTCTAAATGAAGTTCTCAGTTCCTTTTGATGTATCTAGAAGTACTATCAAGTTTTAAAAAAGAGTTCTGTAAAATTGGGCTGTCAGGAATTTTTTGAAAAATGGGGTGCCAACTTGACACCACACCCCAACATTGTTATCGAATAGTTCTGAACTAGTTTTAAGATGTGTTTGGGTTAGTACTATAGTTCCTGATACTTTTAAAAAAGAGTTCTGTTGAATTTCCAGAGATAAAAATTTTCAAAGTTGGAAATTCAAAATATTCAAATTCATATTACTCGCTTAATATTGGTCGAATCTAAATATTTCATAACAACTTTGGATAGAACTCACAAAGAACTAAAGGAAACACCAATCAGAACTATCCGGAACTATCAAAAATATTTTTTTGAAAAAAGTCGCGAAGCAAAAAAAAATTGAGAGTTCCAGGAGTTCTGAGTTAATTTTCTATTTCTACTCATTGAGTACAATCATTCTTTCTTATAAACAAATTCGATACAATCACGATTTATGGTATTTTTAAATAAATTTAAAATTCGATAATAGAAAATTAAATTTTGAAAACACCCATTTCCTGTCATTGAATCGTAATTTGCCATTTGAGTTTTCGTTAGAACTTCTTGAGTACAACCCATAAGTCAAATCAGAACTTTTAGAACTATGAAAAAAACAACATTTTGAAAATAATTCAAGTCGGAAAAGAAAAAAAAAATTGAGAGTTCCAGGAGTTCTGAGTAATTTTTCTATTTCTACTCATTGAGTACATTAATTCTTTCTTATAAACAAATTCGATACAATCGCGATTTATGGCATTTTTAAATAAATTTAAAATTCGATAATAGAAAATTAAATTTTGAAAATACCCATTTCCTGTCATTTAATCGCAATTTGCCATTAGAGTTTTCGTTAGAATTCCTTGAGTACAACCCATAAGTCAAATCAGAACTCCTAGAACTATTAAAAAAAATCAAAATTTTGAAAATAATTTTAAGTGCGAAAAGAAAAAAAAATTGAGAGTTCCACGAGTTCTGAGTTAATTTTCTATTTCTACTTATTGAGTACAATAATTCTTTCTTATAAACAAATTCGATACAATCGCGATTTATGGCATTTTGAAATGACAGGAAATGGGTAATATTTTATCGAATTTTAAATTTATTTAAAAATGTCATAAATCGTGATTGTATCGAATTTGTTTATAAGAAAGAATTATTCTACTCGATGAGTAGAAATAGAAAATTAACTCAGCACTCCTGGAACTCTCAATTTTTTTTGCGCGACTTTTTTCAAAAAAATATTTTTGATAGTTCCGGATAGTTCTGATTGGTGTTTCCTGTAGTTCTTTGTGAGTTCTATCCAAAGTTGTTATGAAATATTTAGATTCGACCAGTATTAAGTGAGTAATATGAATTTGAATATTTCAAATTTCCAACAAATTTTTATCTTTGGAAATTCAACAGAACTCTTTTTTAAAAGTATCAGGAACTATAGTACTAACCCAAACACATCTTAAAACTAGTTCAGAACTGTTCGATAACACTGTTGGGATGCGGTGTCAAGTTGGCACCCCATTTTTCAAAAAAGTCCTGACAGCCCAATTTTACAGAACTCCTTTTTAAAAGTTGATAGTACTTCTAGATACATCAAAAGGAATTGAGAACTCTATTCAGAACTATCAGAACTTTTCATTGGGGTGCCAACTTGACACACTCTAATTTTCCACGTTTTTTTTTTTGATAATAATTTTAGACTGTCATCGTAAGTCAAAACCAGGTGTCGTGCCGACTCGACGAGTACTTTCCCTCGGCTAGCGACTTCAAGCCCGAACGCTGGCTGAAGAATCACGCCCTCTACAAACCGTCGCACCCTTTCTTGCTGCTGCCCTTCGGACACGGCCCGCGCTCCTGCATAGCCCGGCGACTCGCAGAACAGAATCTTCTCGTGCTCATGCTGAAGGTAAACGGCGCACCCGTAAAAAGAAGAAGAGAAAACCATTTCTTTTTCAGTTGGTGAGAAACTACGTGATCATTTGGAACGGACACGATCTCGACACCAAATCGCTGCTGATCAACAAGCCCGACGGTCCCATCCAGCTGAAATTTCAGAAGAGGACCTCTTGATGGTTTATATTTGTAAATTGCGTACATGCATTCCTGTGGATGTGATTTAGAATGGGACGGCAGAATTGGTAAAAAAAAAATTCATACTCAAATTAATTTGTATTGGTAGTTTATATTGTTAAGGTAAGGTAACATGCGGGTCAATATACAAAGTTAAATTGAATTTTGTTTCCCCATCAGACTGGTTTCGAAATTGGGAAACGGAATAATTTATCAATTAACTTTTTTTTTTATTAGGTATGTAGTTTTTTTTTTAATATTTGTTACCTGTATTGACATGAAATATTGAATTAGTATTAGGATAATCAAACTTGCCATGAAATCCTGTGCCTTATTAACGATTAGATTGTAGGATTTCAATTACTCTCTCTTGTGTTAAATGCTGAAAGAAATGTGTACTTGGTAATAAAATTTTTCGTTTCCTATTTTTTTAAATTGAAATAATACATTTGCCACTAGTTTAGGTTGTCATACGCAGGGGCGGCTCGTTATATAGAGCCAAGGAGCCATGGCACTACCTGTAGTTTCAAGCTCGGCAAGAATTTTTAATTAATTCCTTTTTTTTTTTGTTTTTTTTTTTCATAGGTTTGAATTAATTCCTAAAACACTTTTTTGGTCAAACCTATGCCAAAAAAAAATAAAAAACAAAAAAAAACACTTTTTCGCCAGGAAGATAAATCGTAGTTTCTTTCTTCAAAAAATGAGGGGGGGGGGGAGGGGATATATTGTATAAGTGGCTCTACCATCAACATGTTCCACGAGCCGCCACTGGTCATACGTACGGGTTTTCCTAGATATGTCTTCTTTTTTTAATGTCGGAGGCGGTCAAGAGTAAATGTAAATGGAATTCGGTAGATTTTTAAATTTTTTGACTTTTGTACTTTTTGTCTAAAAATAATTAAGCATAAAAGATCTATGCTTCCCCAATAATTTATGATAAATCTCATTTTACATGTTAAATTCCTATGTATACCCGGTATAACATATGGTTCATAAATTAAACGTAAAAAAAATATTTTAATTTTCTAAAATTTATGCCGTATTTATGATCGAATTTCGCAAACATTGCATATTCCAAAATCGATATAATTTATATAACCACTAATTAAACCCGGTGACACTTTTCCTTTCCCGTGAAAACTAGAACAAACGGATTGAATAAACACACGAGCTTTGTTTTTTTTTTCTATCCGCAAATCGCTTAATTAATTGATCCCCGTTCCGTATCCCCCTTTTTTTTCGTAGTGTGCGAAGAATACGGCGAGTTGCGTGCCGGACGAAAGGCAGAAGGAAGGCGCGAAACCTTCCTTCCAGGCCGGAGAAGTCTTAGTTCGCGCCCAACTTTTGAGAGAGTAACAGGTGCACGCATCCCGAGAAAAAAATTTCCAGTGATTTTTCGCGAAAATGTAAAACACGTTGATTTGAGGTAGACGAAGAAAGAGAGTATGATGGAAGCTAGGGCGCTGCTGGTTTTCGTGGTTTTTGTTTATTTTCTCGATTTCGTCGGTTGCATCAGATGGCTGTAAGTAAATTGAAATTTTCTTGCAAATATTTTTTTATTACAACAAAAAATATTGTTATTATTAAAAAAAAATCCGAAAACGGTGGAAGAAAAATGATGATTTCTGTGTGATAACAATAATGATGAAACGGCAGTTTTGCGAAACAAATCAAGTACTTCATTATTATTATTATTATTATTATGTATTACAATATCAACATACAATCATCAACATCATTACAATTTCATCAAGCGTTAAATGAGAACCTAATAGAAAAAAATAGCAATTTGTCTACTTAATGGTTTATTATTAAAAATATAAGTTAAAAGGCTGAAAGCTCTTGTCGATTGCCTGTCGAGGTCATTTGTAAAAGTGTCTCAATACATATATTACCTCTCTCTCTCTCTCTCTCTCTGTAAGTTAAAATATTTGTAAATAACTTCTAAATAATATCGTTAATAATATTTTTCAACTTTTTCCCATGACAATTAAATTTGCATTGAATAACTTGGTTACGGTAAGTTCGTTATAAATCTTAACGGTGGTTCCATCACGCAGTTGAACAATGTTTATTGATCTGCCAGATGAAGCCACTCGTATAACCAATTCGATAACTAATCACTTCTTAGTAACAGTTACTCTTATAATCAATTCAATAACGAATCACTTCTTAGTAACTGTTACTCTCACAACCGATTCAACAACCAATCAATTGTCCCTCCTTTGGGTGCGCCTGTGATTTCAAGAAAAAATCCGTTTTAAAATTACACTAAATTTTTCACATTTTGACGTTTGAATCATCAAAATCGTACAACGCATTTGGCAAATTGTGCAAATTAAAAAACCAAAATCGCGGTTTTAAAATCTTGGAAATTTAAAAACTGCAATTTTTACATTTTGTATTAATTTCAGGGGAAAATTTTGTAATCCGTTTTAAAACTACACACAATTTTCCATGTGTTGACGTTTGAATCATGAAAATCGGACAACGCGTTTGGCAGTTGTGCAAATTCAAAAATCAAAATCGCGATTTTAAAATCCTGAAAATTTAAAAACTGCAATTTTTACATTTCCTGTTAATTTTAAGAGAAAATTTCGTAATCCGTTTTAAAACTACACAACATTTTCCATATTTTGACGGTTTAATCATTAAAATCGGATAAAGCGTTTGGCAGTTGTGCAAATTCAAAAAAATCAAAATTTCAATTTTAAAATCTTGGAATTTTAAAAACTGCAATTTTTACATTTCGGGTTAATTTGAAAAGAAAATTTCATAATCCGTTTTAAAACTACACCAAATTTTCCATATTTTGACGTTTTAATCATCAAAATCAGACAACGCGTTTGGCAGTTGTGCAAATTCGAAAATCAAAATCTCGATTTTAAAATCTTGGAAATTTAAAAACCGCAATTTTTACATTTTCTATTAATTTCGGGGGAAATTTCGTAATGCTTTTTAAAACTACATTAAATTTTCCATATTTTGACGTTTAAATCACCAAAATCGGACAAGGCGTTTGGCAGTTGTGCAAATTCAAAAACCAAAATTTCGATTTTAAAATCTTGGAAATTTAAAAACTGCAATTTTTACATTTTGTATTAATTTCAGGGGAAAATTTCATAAACTACACCAAATTTGCCATATTTTGACAAGAACGTGTTTGGCAGTTATGCAAATTCAAAAATCAAAATTTCAATTTTAAAATCTTGGAATTTTAAAAACTGCAATTTTTACATTTCGGGTTAATTTGAAAAGAAAATTTCATAATCCGTTTTAAAACTACACCAAATTTTCCATATTTTGACGTTTTAATCATCAAAATCGGACTACGCGTTTGGCAGTTGTGCAAGTTCAAAAATCAAAATTTCAATTTTAAAATGTAAAACTGTAATTTTTACGTTTTGAAATTACAATAAATTTGCTTTATTTTGACGTTTAAATTACCAAAATTGAGATTGATTGATGATTTCAGCAGTGGTGCAATTTCAAAAAACCAAAATCACGACTTTAAAAACTTGAAAGTTAAGAAAAGTGAGATTTTTTCATTTTATGTTAATTTCACGAAAATAATTTGTAAACAGTTTTAAAATTACCATAAATTTCCCATAGTTTGACATTTCTATTATCAAAATCGGACAACGCATTCGACAGTTGTGCAAATTCAAAAACTAAAATCGCGATTTTAAAATCTTCGAACTTGAAAAAAGTGGGATTTTCGCAATTTGTCTAATTTCACGAACATATTTTGTAATCCGTTTTAAAGTGACACTAAATTTGACATATTTTGACGTTTGAATCATTAAAATTAGACCACGCATTCGGCAGTTGTGCAAATTAAAAAAAAAATCAAAAACACGATTTAAAAATTTTCGAATTTAAGAAATTTGAAAATTTTTGCAATTTGTGTTAATTTCACGAAAATATTTCCCAATCCGTTTTAAAGTAACACTAAATTTGACATATTTTGACGTTTGAATTATTAAAATCAGACAACGCATTCGGCAGTAGTGCAAATTAAAAGAAAATCAAAAACACGATTTAAAAATCTTCGAATTAAAAAAATAAATAAAATTTGCAATTTGTGTTAATTTCACGAAAATATTTTCCAATCCGTTTTAAAGTGACATTAAATTTGCAATTTTTTTACGTTCGAATCATCAAAATCGAAAAACGCATCCGGCAATTGCCCAAATTCAAAAATCAAAATCGCGATTTTAAAATGTTTGAACTTGAAAAAGTAGGATTTTTGAAATTTGTGTGTTTTTTTTTACTTTGGCAGGTGCCCTTCAGTCACATCAGGAAATTTGTGTTAATTTCACAAAAAAATATTTTCTAATCCGTTTTAAAATCACACTACATTTGTCATATTCTGACGTCATTATTTTACGAAATTAAAAAATCAAAAACACGATTCGAATTTAAAAAAGCGAAAATTTTTACAATTTTTGTTAATTTCACGTAAACATTTTCTGATCCGTTAAAATTACACTAATTTTGCCATTTGTGACGTTTGAATTATCAAAATTGAGCAACGTATTCGGCTACGGTACAATTTCAAAAATCAAAATCACGATTTAAAATCTTCAAATTTTGAAAAAGTGAGATTTTTGCAATTTGTGTTAATTTCACGAAAATATTTTGTAATCCATTTTAAAAAGACATTAAATTTGCCACATTTTGACGTTCGAGTCATCAAAATTGAGAAATGCATTCGGCAGTGGTGCAAAGTCAAAATCAAAATTGCGATTTTAAAATCTTGGAAATTTAAAAACTGCAATTTTTACATTTTGTGTTAATTTCAAGCGAACTTTTCGTAAATCGAACAACGTGTTTGACAACTGTATTTTAAAAAAAATCGAAATTTTAAATGTTCGGTCTGTGAGATCGTGAAATTTTGACATTTTGCGTTAACTTCACAAAATAATGATTAACCAGTTTTTAAATTGAACTAAATTCCTTACTTTTTGATGTTAGAATCATAAATACCGGACATAGCGTTTGGCAGTTGCGCAATTAAAAAAAAGAAGTCAAAAATCAAAATCGCGAAATTTAAAAACTGCAATTTTTACATTTGTGTTAATTTCAAGCGAACTTTTCGTAAATCGAACGTGTTTGACAACTCCTATTTAAAAAAAAATCGAAATTTTAAATGTCCGGACTGTGAGATCGTGAAATTTTGACGTTTTGCGCTAACTTCACAAAATAATGATTAACCAGTTTTTAAATTGAACTAAATTCTATACATTTTGATGTTAGAATCATCAATACCGGACAATACGTTCGGCAGTTGCGCAACTTAAAAAAAAAAGTTAAATTTTCTGACTTTGAAATTGTGCAATTTTGACGTTTTGCGTTTACAGACTCTTTTTTGTGGGTCGACTCGTCGCGAAGGAGGAAAAAAGTGATGACAAAAAAAAGGGTCTCATTTCGAAAATTCGGCTGTTAATCGACTCACTCATGGGTTATACTTTTTCCGCTTGAAATTGAAAATCTACCTTCGAAGGGACTTTATTGCAGCCCATTGTGCGCTCGGATTTGCAATTAGCGAAGCCGACTCTGGACGTCCGCAGACGGCCAGCCTCTTCTCATGACCCTAATAAAAATCCGAGCGCTGCAATAAAGTCCCTTCGAAGGTAGATTTTCAATTTCAAGCGGAAAAAGTATACCCATCTCTATTCGGTAGTGCTTACTCAACGCAGATTTCGAAGTCACTTTAATCGCAGTTTCGATTTTGAAATAGAAAAACTTGTGGAACTATAAGACCCGGGCCATTGATACGGTAAATGAAGGCTTTGAGAGAAATAAAAATTGAAGCCCGTTCAAAAGTAACAGTGTTTTTGAAAATCTTCACACCTCCTGCCATACCCTGCACTTTCTTTTACGTTCAATAAGTGAGGGTTTAGTTTTAATGGAAGCTCTAAATTCTTGTATCGCAAGGCTTCCATCATTAATCAATATGCTTCGTATTTCTAAATTGGAAATACCTAACCTCTTTATTTCAACACAATCCTTGACATTTAAAAATCATTGAATCCATTAATGAGTTGTATAATCCCTCCGGGGCGGGAAATTCAAATAGGTCAATTATTGTCGCATCAATTAGCACTTACACGAGAATTCGCGTTGTGACACCGATGCTCATCTGCACATATACGCAGAGGTAAACAGATAAAAATCGCAATAACAGATATAAACCACTTGAACGGGAGGCAATTGAAGCGAAATGTGGGACCTTATAATTGGCCACTCGAGGATCTAGACTTTAATTTCATTACAATTCAGACCGACTCCGTATATTGTCGTCCAATTCAATTCGCAATTCGAGCGGCGAGATAAGCACACGGGAACGGGCCCCGCGTCGCGCAATTAAGAATTTTTTATCGGTCGGGAAAAATTCCGCTCATAACCGGCACTCGTAAAGGGAAAATATCGGCTAGCAGTTCCCAATTCTCGCGGAGAGATGATACGTGTGATAGGGCCCGAGTCGGGACTCTCGCCCACTCTTTCGTGTGGAAATAAAGTTTTACAATTGTGTGCAAGTAAGATCCTGCGTCTGGTTTTCATAATCGTTTCCTGAACCCATCTCCTAAAGAATAATTGTGAATTTTAATAAAACGGCTTATCCATATCTAGTACTATTCAAAGTATCTTTAGTTGCGAATATGAAGGAAGCACACCAATAGTACTGGATCATCCAAGATATGTTGAAATTTTCGTTCAAAATCGAGTTTTTCAATATTTGAGTAGAACAATCTAAGAAAATGATTTGAAACTGTTGGCCGTGTCGCGAGGGGAATCCACGCTTTTTGTATTTAAATTATAAATCAGTTTTTTATGAGGTTACCAGTGACGGTTCGCGGGGTTGTTTCTGGAACAGGTGGTAATACAGATAGGTGGGGTCAGTTGCAGGCGTGACCGCACCTATCTGTATTACCACCTCTTGTTCCTCGGCCGTACCAGAAGAAACCACGCGAACCGTCACTGGAGGTTACCATTTTATTATGTCAAGCGTACACCAAAAATCGACGAAGAAGTTGGTGTTGGAAATCTCGAGTTATGTCTGCAATAAGATCACACGCGTGTAATTCTGGTTGCGGTTAAACAATGACGTCAGATATTATAATTAAAGGTTATTGACATCTATCATGTAGTACTTTACGCGTGCGCCTGTGATCTTGGTCAGGCATTAAATTTCCAGCGCCAACATCATCGTCGATTTTTGTTGTACGCCCGTACAAAAACAAATTCCACGTCAGGTGAAGGTTGCACGTATTTAAAATTTCATTCGTTTCTCACGCGTCCCGGCGTTTTGTATGAAGGGTCCGGTTAATCAGAGCGGCGGTGGAACACACCCCGTGCACAATAAATAATAAATGATACGTTTAAAAACGGTGAAAAGGGAAGCAGGGAAGAGGGGGGCCGTCAGTCTGGCACCTAATAATCGTCGGCTACACCTGTAATTAGGGGGCGCCCCTTCGGCTGGTACCTGGACGATGTTATCACGTGTTAATTATACGCGGAGTCATTTTCACGCGATCCTCTGTCGCTGTCGCCCGGAGGGATCCCACCAACAATAAAATGTAAATAAGGTCGGTGCGGTACGATAATCTCGTGCACACCCGCAACAAAGGATTTGCGGATGGGGAGAAAAAGAAAACGCGATCCGAGACCTCAGATGGCGTTCCTGTGCATTATTAACACGTTACTCACCCGCAATCAATCAACGCCGTAACGAGTACCCGCGTGCACGCTTTGTGTGTGTGTGTGTGTACATAGTTTTCTGCCATTATTTTTACATTTCCTTTATTAATCACAATAAGAAAGGCTTTGTGTGGACAGACGTACAAAATTACAATCGGAGTTTGTTGATTTGTTCGTTGCTAGGTTCAGATTTTTGGTTACCAATCTTTCTGATTTTATCAAGCAATCATGTTTCATATTAACAAATCACTTGGAACGAGTTATTAGGTTTCTTTTTACTTTGGTTTTAGTTAACCACCCTTTCAGCCCTGGATTTTTAAATTTGAAAATAAATGTATTATTAATGGAGAGCTTCTTAAGACCATAAATACCAAATTTGAACTCATTTGCTTAATTGGTATAGGAATTAATTACTAAGGCTTTGTTGAAGTGACATCTAGTGATAAACCGCAGAAATATGTAAGTAGAGACATGTAAATGTTGCGGTGGCAATTGCCACCACCAGGGCCGAAAGGGTTAAGGATTTATTTCTAAAATAAAATGTATATTTAAACGTACTGAGTTTTATCTGCAACATGTGGCAGCACTGAAAAAAAAACATGTTTTGTTTCGAACCGTCGAACGAATTCATTATTTGACATAAATATTTCTACGGCGACTTCAATAACATAATAAATCTCGAATATTAGTTGTACATCTCCAGAAATAAGGGAAGTTGTTAAGGGTGCGATAAACAAACCATTTCCAAGTAAGTTGACACCAATTTAAGCCTATTATTTACTTAAGGTTATGTTTACATTTATTTGTTGGCATCGATCGACGCCATTTAAAAATCCACACCGAATAAGAACACCCACAGTAGCAGCTCGTTTTCGCCGCAAATGAAACATACATTGTATCCTCGCTGATTTTTCGTGCTATTCGTTTTACAAACAAAGTGATAATAGCAGTGGCGGTTCGCGGGGTTTTTTCTGGTACAGCCGAGGAACAAGAGGTGGCGTCAGTTGCAGAGACGGCTGGCTGCGTGACCGCTCCTATCTGTATTACCACCTCTTGTGCCTCGGCCGTACCAGAAAAAAAACCCGCGAACCGTCACTGGATAATAGGTATTATAAACTACAAACATTTCGTTTTCGTGAATTCATGCGCCCGCCCGTTCCTGCATTTTCCACGGTGCGCCTGTAAAATTGATTATTACGCCTCTGTTTTATTAACCTCAGTGGTACTGGTGGTGAACTCCCCAATATGCATTATTGAACATTTTCAGTATATAACGCATTGGAGGGTTCCAATTTATCCTATGAATGACGATAACGGCAATTTTACATGTTGATGTCGACACATGTCACATACAAGTACTGCCAATCGCGACAACTAAAAAATCGGAAAATAATGAGCAAAAACTGTAAAATAAAACATCTTATTTACTGTTAATTTTGTTACTTTATCAAATGTACTAATTTGCTCATTCATACTTTAAAACACCATTAGCCTCATGTGAAACCTTAGAGTTATGATACGCATAGATCAAGACCTTATCTTTCTACCGCTTCGTATTGTGTGCACAAAGAGAATTGTACATTTCCAAGAATTAAAATCAATTCATTTGAAGTATAAAACACTCAAGCAATAAAGCGATTTACAGCCCCCCCATAAAACGGTGTAAACAAAAAAGTCTTTCGAAAGAAATGGGTCCTAATTAGTACGTCGGTAGAGATCTGACGTAGTTGCCGACAATGCAACAACACCCATAATCAGTGCTGCCAAGTCAGCCGGATACGGCGGATTTTGAATCCGAATTCCGGAATCATTTAGCGTCTGGTGGATTTTCTTGCGGAAGTATGTTGGATTATCACAAAAAAACTAGCTCAAAAGATAGATTTTACAAGAAAAAAAGCACAAACTTAAAAAATTAATAAAAAAATATTTTTTTAATCGTTATTTATGCTGTTCTAGTCAAATCAAGTACCATTTTCAAGTCTCATTTTGCGGATCTCCGTTCCCAGAAGTCCCACAAAAAAATTGTTCAGAATGAGTAGTTAGACTTGAAAAAAAAATTATTGGTTATATGCAGGGGCGGCTCGTTATGAAGAGCCAAGAAGCCATGGCACTATCTGTAGTTTCAAGCTCAGTAAGAATTTTTAATTTATTCTTAAAACACTTTTTAGCCTGTTACTTTGGTCTGGGAAGATAAATCGTTTATTTTTTCTTCAGAGAGGGAGGGAGGGGGGACTATATTTCATAGGAGGCGCTACCATCAACATGTTCCACGAGCTGCCACTGAAATTAAGTTCAGTTTTTGAAAATCCACGAGTTGTGAATTTTTGAAAATTTTAATTTTCGTGTGGTGTACTACAAGCAAAAAAATAAAACGTGTCGACAAAATTCTGCAAAAATTAAAATACATTTGCAAATCATCGTTTTATCAAATTAAGTGCAGTTTTCAAAAATCCATCTAGTTTTTGAAAATTTTAGATTTCCAATTTCCAATACACGAAAAAAAAAATTAAAAATAATATAAAACGCGTGGACTAAATTCTACAAAAAATTAAATTGGATTTGCAAATCATCGTTTTATCAAACTGAATAGAGTATTTGAAAATTGACCGATTATTTTGGGAGTTGTGCAAAAAAAGAAAAAAAAATATAAAACGTGTCAACTAAATTCTACAAAAATTAAATTGGATTTGCAAATCATCGTTTTATCAAACTAAGTAGAGTTTTTGAAAATCCGCCAATTATTTCGCGAGTTGTGAATTTTTGAAAATTTTAGTTTTCGAATTGTGTAATACTCGAGCAAAAAATTTAAAAAAATATAAAACGTGTCAACTAAATTCTACAAAAATTAAATTGGATTTGCAAATCATCGTTTTATCAAATTAAATAGAGTTTTTGGAAATTCGCCAATTATTTCGCGAGTTGTGAATTTTTGAAAATTTTAGTTTTCGAATTGTGTAATTCTCGAACAAAAAATAAAAAAAAAATACAAAACCTGACGATGTAAAAAAATTAAACTAGATTTGAAAATCATTGTTTTATCAAATTAAGTGCTGTTTTTGAAAATCCACCAATTATTTCGGGAGTTGTGAATTTTTGAAAATTTTAGTTTTCGAATTGTGTAATACTCGAGCAAAAAATTTAAAAAAATATAAAACGTGTCAACTAAATTCTACAAAAATTAAATTGGATCAGCAAATCATCGTTTTATCAAACTGAATAAAGTTTTTAAAAATCCGCTAATTATTTCGAGAGTGAATTTTTGAAAATTTTAGTTTTAGAATTGTGTAAAACTCGAGCAAAAAATTAAAAGAAAAATATAAAACGTGTTAACTAAATTCTACAAAAATTAAATTGGATTTGCAAATCATCGTTTCATCAAACTGAATAGAGTTTTTAAAGATCCGCTAATTATTTCGAGAGTTGTGAATTTTTGGATCAGCAAATCATCGTTTTATTAAACTGAATAGAGTTTTCAAAAATCCGCTAATTATTTCGAGAGTTGTGAATTTTTGCAAATTTTAGTTTTCGAATTGTGTAATACTCGAGCAAAAAAAGAAAAAAAAATATAAAACATGTCAACTAAATTCTACAAAAATTAAATTGGATCAGCAAATCATCGTTTTATCAAACTGAATAGAGTTTTTAAAAATCCGCTAATTATTTCGCGAGTTGTGAATTTTTTAAAATTTTAGTTTTCGAATTGTATAATACTCGAGCAAAAAATTTAAAAAAATATATAAAACGTGACGACTAAATTTTACAAAAATTAAACTAGATTTGCAAATCATTGCTTTATCAAAGTAAGTACAGTTTTTGAAAATCCACCAATTATTTCCCGAGCTGTGAATTTTTGAAAATTTCAGTTTTCGAATTGTGTAATACTCGAGCAAAAAATTGAAAAAATAATATAAAACGTGTCGATAAAATTCTACAAAAATTAAATTGGATTTGCAAATCATTGTTTTATCAAACTGAATAGAGTTTTTAAAAATCCGCTAATTATTTCGAGAGTTGTGAATTTTTGAAAATTTCAGTTTTCGAATTGTGTAATACTCGAGCAAAAAGTTAAAAAAAATATATAAAACCTGACGACTAAATTGTACAAAAATTAAATTGGATCAGTAAATCATCGTTTTATCAAACTAAGTAGAGTTTTTGAAATTCCGCCAATTATTTCGCGAGTTGTGAATTTTTGAAAATTTTAGTTTTCGAATTGTGTAAAACTCGAGCAAAAAATTAAAAGAAAAATATAAAACATGTTAACTAAATTCTACAAAAATTAAATTGGATTTGCAAATCATCGTTTTATCAAACTAAGTAGAGTTTTTGAAAATCCGCCAATTATTTCGCGAATTGTGAATTTTTGAAAATTTTAGTTTTCGAATTGTGTAATACTCGAGCAAAAAGTTAAAAAAAATATATAAAACCTGACGACTAAATTGTACAAAAATTAAATTGGATCAGCAAATCATCGTTTTATCAAACTAAATAGAGTTTTTAAAAATCCGCTAATTATTTCGAGAGTTGTGAATTTTTGAAAATTTTAGTTTTCGAATTGTGTAATACTCGAGCAAAAAGTTAAAAGAAAAATATAAAACGTGTTAACTAAATTCTACAAAAATTAAATTGGATTTGCAAATCATCGTTTTATCAAACTGAATAGAGTTTTTAAAAATCCGCTAATTATTTCGAGAGTTGTGAATTTTTGAAAATTTCAGTTTTCGAATTGTGTAATACTCGAGCAAAAAGTTAAAAAAAATATATAAAACCTGACGACTAAATTGTACAAAAATTAAATTGGATCAGCAAATCATCGTTTTATCAAACTAAATAGAGTTTTTAAAAATCCGCTAATTATTTCGAGAGTTGTGAATTTTTGAAAATTTTAGTTTTAGAATTGTGTAAAACTCGAGCAAAAAATTAAAAGAAAAATATAAAACGTGTTAACTAAATTCTACAAAAATTAAATTGGATTTGCAAGTCATCGTTTTATCAAATTAATTGCTGTTTTTTAAAATCCACCAATTATTTCGGGAGTTGTGAATTTTTGAAAATTTTAGTTTTCGATTTGTGTCATACTCGAGCAAAAAAAGAAAAAAAATATAAAATATGTCAATTAAATTCTACAAAAATTAAATTGGATTTGCAAATCATCGTTTTATCAAATTAAGTGCTGTTTTTGAAAATCCACCAATTATTTCGGGAGTTGTGAATTTTTGAAAATTTTAGTTTTCGAATTGTGTAATACTCGAGTAAAAAAAATATAGAACGCGTCGGTTAAATTCTACAAAAACTACATTAGATTTGCAAATCATAGTTTTATCAAATTAAGCAGGGACAGCTCGTTATATAGAGCCAAGGAGCCATGGCACTACCTGTAGTTTCAAGCTCAGCAAGAATTTTAAAAACACTTTCGCCAGTTACTTTGGCCAAGGAAGATAAATCGTTCTTTCTTTCTTTCTTAAAAAGGGGGGGGGGGGTTATGTTGTATAAGTGGCTCTACCATCGTTCCACGAGCCGCCACTGGTTACATGTATATGCATTTCGAGTCAAATTGAGCACTATTTTCAAAAAGTGTCATTTTGCGTAATTCCGTTCACAGAAGTCTCACTGAAAAAAAAAATTCAGACAAGTAGTGACTCTACACGTTTTTACCTTGGTCAAATCAATTGAATTCGTCAGTGACGGTTCGCGGGTTTTTTTTCTAGTACGACCGAGGAATACAGATAGGTAGGGTCAGTTGCAGAGACCGCACCTATCTGTATTAGCATCTCTTGTTCCTCGGCCGTACCAGAAAAAAACCCGCGAACCGTCACTGGTATTTGTCCATATTCATCAATCATTATTCATAATTAAGCATGACAGAATTATCGTGAGTTAAATTTTGGAGTACCATTCTCATGACTATTTTTTTTTTTAATAATAATAATGTTTATTTAGAAGTTTACAGATTTTTACAAGGAAAAACAAGACATACTATTTCAAATGTAATATACATTGTAAATTGTAAATAAACTATAACACTCAAAAGCAGTGCTTGACTGAGCGTACAAAATAATTCAATTAAATTCAATAACTATTGGTGTTGAATTGGAAAGCGGGCCCTAGGGATTTGCATCTAAAATTTGAAGCGTGTTAATTTTGGTTCCCCTAATTATTCAACAGAATCGGTCTTCTAGAGTAAGCGAATGATTTGGTGCCTTGCTCAATAATTTCTGGAGAACATTTACCGAGATATTCGCAAAAAATTAAACGAAAAACAAAGGTTTGCCATGAAATCATAATGGCGGACATTTCATTTTGTTCTAAAAAGTGACAGTTGCTGCCGTTGCTGTGTATTCCACAGAAGAAAAAGTAATTATAATTTAATGGTTTTACTGGAGTACTATTTAAGAAGTGTAGGTGATTTGTTCAGTATTGAATTTCCGGTGGAGACAACACCCAGCAAAGTATTCAATGAGGATTAAAAATAAAGTAAGTAGACCGATAATATAAAATAAGTGAAGTAGTGATTATTATACTGAATACTTGTTGTGCTACTTTCTTGATGGAACCATATTTTCAAATTGGGTAAAGTAAAACGCTTGTTTTGTTCCATAATTTTATTTTCAGTTGCCTGACACGTGTTTCGATCGGTTAGGATCATTTTCAAAGGATTCAGTTTAACTTTGAAAATGATCCTAACCGATCGAAACACGTGTCAGGCAACTGAAAATAAAATTATGGAACAAAACATGCGTTTTACTTTACCCAATTTGTAGTGATTATTCATTGAATAGTTTTTTGCTGGTTATCAGTGACGCTGATAACCAGCAACAGATAGGTAGGGTCAGTTGCAGGCGTGACCGCACCTATCTGTATTACCACCTCTTGTTCCTCGGCCGTACCAGAAAAAAAACCCGCGAACCGTCACTGATGGATATTGCCTTCTCCGGAATTTCACGCACTGTCCTTAAATTGTACTTAAGTAAGGCTATTTAATTATATAGAATACACGGCCGGTTGTAAATCGTTGGCGACAGCTGAACAACATCAAATATCCGCCATTACGATTTCATGGCAAACCTTTGTTTTTAAATCAAAATCATTCCAAAGTTTTTTGCAATCATCTAGGGCAGGGGTCTCCAAACTTTTTCCATCGCGGGCCATATGTACAGTTCTTCATAATCTAGTGGGTCAAGATATAATCAATTTTATAACTCATTTCAAAATCAAATCAAAATAAATTTTTTAAATGTGACGTTTACGCAAAATGTAACTGCTTGTCGCGGGCCGGACTCTTTGAGGTCGCGGGCCAAAAGCTGCCCGCGGGCCGTAGTTTGGCGATCCCTGATCTAGGGAAACTATTGAGCAAGGTACCTAATCATTCAGCTCAACAAGCTTTAAAAATAATGTAAGAAGACCGTTACTGTTAATCAAATTTTACATTTTTCATTGTCATGCAATTTGTTTTTATGATCATTTAGATCCCTACAGCATTCCCATTTAAAATGGAACGCCGGCCAGCTAACATCAGAAGGAGGAGGAAGAGGCATCCGTTCCGGCATGAAATCCCCGTGTTCCATCGCCCGCAGACGTTACGGCTTCGCCAAGCTCCAAACGAAACTTTGCAGGACCTCCGTCGAGGCGATGCCCTACGTGCAAACCGCCGCCGTTCTGGCCTCCGACACCTGCAAGGTGGTGTTTCAGGATCGCAGGTGGAACTGCTCGTCCATCGACACCGCCCCGTTCCTAACGCCGGACTTGCTCAGAGGTACACACACACATACACACAAATTGAATGATGGATTCGCGTCAGGATTTCGGGGCGAAGGGGGCCTAATCGAGCGTGATTGATCGCGCCCCCCTCCCCCCTGCTTTTTTTGGAAACGATCTGCACTATTCGCGGCACGTATCCTGGAAGCAATTTCCAAATACGTTATCTACAATCGGTTCGTTAACTGGATTAAGCGTGCTGCTTTCTCGAGAGTTTTCTTAATTCTTCCAGCGACAAGGGAACAGGCGTACGTTTACGCGATAAGCTCGGCCGCTTTGACGTACACCATGGCGAGGGCTTGCTCCAGCGGAAGCCTGTATCACTGTGCGTGCGCCAGTCCTCCGAGGGATCCTCCCTACGGGACGTTCAAATGGGGCGGCTGCGGCGACAACGTCAAATGGGGAATGGGATTCGCGAAGCGATTCGTTGATACGGTGGAGAAGCACAACACGAAGAGAACCGCGGAGGATCACACCGCGGAGCGGAGGAACACCAAGATGAAGAACTACGTCGCCGCTGTTAACCTGCATAACAATAAAGTCGGTCGAAAGGTGCGTGAACACCAGAGGTTCGTGGATATTCGTAGAGGAGGCTATCGATTCCGATAAGTGTGCGCGGAGCTTAAGACAGAGATGGCGCTCGTGCTGCACTACTTAAGGCGGCTTCACAATAACCCGGAACGAAAATATACCAAGCTTCTCGTTCCCGTTACCTGAAATTAGTTATTAGTTTATATCATGCAACTTTTGGTTCCCGTTCTCGTTACCCTTCCAGGGTTGTTGTCAAGCTGCCTTTACCCCTATAGAGGAAGCTGTTTCGGTCAAATTTTCTTCCGAACATCCACGAGCCGCCGCTGGTAAACACCTCCGCCCGCTAATCCTTTCCCCTAGGTGATAGTGGAGAGTCTCGTGACGCAGTGCAAGTGCCACGGCGTCTCCGGTTCCTGCAGCATAAAGACCTGCTGGCGCGCCATACCCGAGATGCGCGACGTCGGACAGCGCCTGTTGCGCCGGTTCACCAACGCCAGAGAGATCCAGAAGGGCTACCTCCTGCTGGACAACCACATACCGGAAGTTCCGGGCCGGAGGTCCATCTCCGAGCAGCTGGTCTACCTGACCAAGTCGCCGGATTACTGCACGAGGGACGAGAACCTCGGCAGCCTCGGCACGGTGGGAAGGTAAGGCGGTAAAAAGAGCGGCGGCGATTAAGAAATTCTCGGCCGCTCTTTAAAGGCAATTAGCCGGGGAATGGGGGCCCTTCTAAAAAAAATACCATGCCCGGCGCAATTATTTCGGAAAGCTTTTATTGCGAAGAATGGATCGTAAAGAGAATTGCAGAAAGATTTTGAATGCTCCATTTATTATTCGACATTGGCGCTACAATGGATATTTTACGATTTGGGAGAATTGAAATAATACAAAACTCGATTCAAATGTCTTGGGGTGAAATTTGTGCAAGTAACGTTGCGAAAAATACTTGGGGAACGTTTTTTAATTAAATTTAGTAGATATAATATATTGCAGAGGAAAAACATCAAGTAGAGTAGAGTAGATTTAAAGATGTTTATTTTTTAGTAGAATGATATTTACTATTATCGTCGTGGATACAAGGCATGAAAGCGTACTCATAACTCCCACGGGAGATATGAGGTCTGCTCCTGTTTACCTGACAAATAGTATGTACAATGTCCAAATTCTCCGCTCAAGACGATGGTTGAAGATAGACAATCTTGCGTCTGCTCACGACCAACTTTATAGCGAGGCAGGAATTAAACTTTTCTCCCACGTTTGTTCACTATTTTATTCACAACTGTACGTTTGTTGTTGAAGCATTAACGTCAAATCAAATCAAAATAAATAAACGTCAGTTCATGAAATGCGGGCGATTTGATTTAAAACTAACTCATAGCAACCATACAAATACATATTGCAGATCGATTTACTGAATATTTTTACGAATTACTAAAAAATAAAATATTGTATGCACCGCGGGAGATATTCATGTTCTTCGCCCTCGGTTGACTTACAAACCTCGGGCCAGAGGCCCTCAGTTTGTAACCCTGTCAACCTTGGGAAAAAAACATTCCATATCTCCCTTGATGCATAAATATCTATTGTTTCGTCGCTTTAAAAAAAAAAGGTTTTCCAATAGGGATGATATGATTTTGAAGTAACGTTTCGGCCATTTGTAATATGTCATGATCTGTCATTTATTTTTCATTGTATTCAGTAGTGTTTACAATTTCATCATGGAGAGATAAACGCAAGAACAACGTTTACAAATTATTCAGTTTTATTATCAAAATAATCGTTCTCCAATTGCAACTTTTCGTGCGCTTTTGCCATTTTATGGTCGTAATAATCGTCCAAGTGTGCTCGCTATTCGTCGAATTGTTGAAAATTTTAAGCGTACATTTTCTTTACATAATGTTAAAGCGCCAATAAGACAAAGAACCGCTTGAAGTAATGCTAATATTGCTGCTGTTGCTGAAGACCGCAATTTGTCGATTCCAAGACGTTCTCAACAATTGGGACTGTCTCATACCACAACCTGGCGGATTTTGAAAAAGGATTTGGGTTTTGCATCCGTATAAAATTGTTCTCACTGAAGAACTGAAGCCATTGGACCACCGTAAACGTCGTGAATTTGCTGATTTTGCCTTGGAACAACTTGAAAACGATAACGATTTTTTTTAAGAAAATCATCTTCTCCGATGAGGCTCACTTTCATCCGAGTGGTGCGGTAAATAAACAAAACTGTCGATTCTTCAATTATTCAAGAAAAACCATTACATTCACCTAAATTGACAGTTTGGTGTGGTGGAATCATCGGTCCGTACTTCTTTCGAAATGAAGCTGGTAACACCGTTACTGTCAATGGAGAGCGGTATAGATCGATGCTAACCAACTTTTTGTGGCCGAAATTGAAAGAAGTTGATCTTGACAACATTTGGTTTGGACGGGCTACGTGCCACACAGCAAATGCAATAATTGAATTATTGCGAGAAAAGTTTGGAGATTCGATTATTTCAACAAATTGTGATATTGAATGGCCTCCAAGAAGTTGTGATTTAACACCATTAAACTATTTCTTGCGGGGTTATTTGAAGTCATTGATCTTTCGAAATAAACCAGACTCTCTTCAAGCTTTACAAGTCAATATTGAACGTGCCATTCATGACATACGACTTGATTTAGTGGAAAAAGTGCTCGAAAATTGGGTTCATCGAATTCGTTCCTGCAGAAGAAGTCGTGGAGGCCATTTGAATGACGTTTTATTTAGAACTTAATTGTATCGATTGTACATTAAATTAAAAAAATGGTGATGTGGCCATCATGTTACTTTCTCCGATTTGATGGTATCATTTATATTTACGCTTTCGTGATTTATTTTCAATTTAAATCATATTTCAAATCGAACGTTTCACATGATCGAGTGGTAATGGCGTTAAAAACGA
Source organism: Ocypus olens (assembly GCA_910593695.2). NCBI lineage: Eukaryota > Metazoa > Arthropoda > Insecta > Coleoptera > Staphylinidae > Ocypus > Ocypus olens. The sequence continues at coordinate 4,031,727 of OU343048.1, forward strand.
CAAAATTATGAAAGGTAACAATGACAAATTATGTTTCAAATTCTAATAATCTTTACCGTAAGTTTAGAGTCGTGAAAACGATTTCTAAAAATAGTCCTTATTAAAAAGTCCCAAAAAAAATCTAATAAAAGTCCTGAACAAGAAAGTTTTGAAGAAGATATTCCAAAGAGTCTTTCCTGCAAATAGGCCTAAAATAAGTTCTTAACAAAATTCCTCAAATAAAAAGTTTTGAAAATAGTGTTGAATAAAAGCTAAAAATATCTGAAAAAGTCCTTAGAAAGGTACAAAAAAGGTCATGAAAAAAAAATTCTAGAAAATGTCGTGAAGAAAATTCTGAAATTTTTTTTCTAAAAAAAATCCCAAAAAAGTCCCGAAAACGTTCCGAAAAAAAATCCCGCTTTTGAAAAGAAATCCTGAAAATTAAGGTCCTGAAAGTGTTCAAAATAAGTCTTTAAGTCCTGAAAAAGAATCCTCGAAGAAAGGTCTTTTAAAAATGCTCTTAAAAAAGTTCTGAAAACATTGTCCTGAAGTACCAAAAAGGCTAAATCAACAAAAACCTGTTAAGAATTACGAAATTTTACCAAAAGCTTTTTAATTCTTAAAATTCTCAAATAACACTTATGTTCAAAGTTTCATGGTTTCATTTCTGTATTAGTTACAGATACAGCGCGCACAGACAAACTGTTATGTAAAGAAAAAATGGTGATGTTGGCCATCATGCTACTTTCTCCGACTTGATGGTATCATTTATATTTACGCTTTCATGGTTTATTCTAAATTTAAATCACATTTAAAATGTACATCGAGCGTTCTGTAGACTCTCATGAAACTGACGTTTAAAACGTCAAAATTATGAAAGATGGAAAAATTATACTTCAAATTTAAAAACTCAATTTACTCAAAAACTAAAGGGATTTCGAAAAAAACTTATTCTTTATAAGTTGTTCATTTTAACATTCTCTACAATTATTATTAACATAAATTTGCTATAACTTATCGTTCTATAATTATGAACCTAAAATTTAAAAAATAATAAATTTTTTTCTCGAATAAAAATGATTGTATGAAAAATGCTTTTAAGCAAAAGATGTTCATTTCTTTGTTGTCTTCAAAGTTTGTTTAAATGTTTTTGTGATATTTTTCATATTTAAGAAAATATTGGCAAAAAACAAAAAACAGTTAAGGTAAACGCCCACTTCTGGTGTACGAAATTTTACCAAAAGCTTTTCAGTTCTTCAGATTATCAAATGAGATGGATGTTTAAAGTTTCATATCAATAGGTCTATTAGTTTTTGAGATACAGCGCGCACAGACACACACACACATACACAGACACAAATTTTTTTTTTCCAGAAATTGTTAAAATGGCATCTAGGGACCCCAAAACGGATATTTCCGCAAAAAAAAATTTTTGAAAAAAAAATCACGATCACAATACTTTCTCGTACTTCGTAACGGAGAAACTAAAAATGGTGATGTGGCCATCATGTTACTTTCTCCGACTTAATGGCATCATTTATATTTACGCTTCCATGGTTTATTTTCAATTTAAATCATATTTTAAGTGTGCATCGAACGTTTCGTAGACTCGGATAAAACTGACGTTTAAAACGTCAAAATTATGAAAGATGGAAAAATGTACTTCAAATTCAAAAACTCGGTTTACTCAAAAACTAACGAGATTTCGAAAAAAACTAAAAAAAACTTATTCTTTAGAAGTTGTTCATTTTGGCATTCTCTACAATTCTTATTTAAAAAAATTTGCTGTAACTATTAGCGTTTCATAATTGTATACCAAAAATGAAAAAAAAAATAATAATTTTTTTTCTCGCATAACAATGATTTTATGAAAAATTTTTTTTCCAGAAATTGTTGAAATGGCATCTAGGGACCCCAAAACGGATATTTCCGTAAAAAAAAATTTGAATAAAAATCACGATCACAATACTTTCTCGTACTTCGTAACGGAGAAAGTAAAAATATTTGAATTTCCTTAACAATAAGTGTTTTTTTTTAAAGAAATCATATCACTCTTATTGGAAAACCTTTTACATACATGAGGCGTTAGTTGTAGTACCTCGGCATTTTCGTTGTTTATTTCATACTATTTATATACTTTTAAGCACTAAGAATGTATAAACTCAAGAAATGATATAAACCATGAATAATACTATAGCGACTTGGTTTTTAACTGACATTTGTTTCCGCGGCAAAGTTTGGCTCATGCTGCAAACTTCATACTCGGGAGAAACTATTCACAATTTAAATAATTTACGTTTTTTAAATGAATTCTAATGTTGTTTTTTTCTAGAAAATGCAATGTAACATCGAACGGAACGGACAGTTGCAGACAGTTGTGTTGCGGGCGGGGTTACAGAACGGTCGTCGAGGAGAAGATCGAGAGGTGCCAGTGCAAGTACTACTACTGCTGCTATGTAAAATGCAAGACCTGCAGGACGCTCACCCAGAGACACGAGTGCAGTTAAAAATTCAGGAGGGATGAAATTTGCAAAACGTCGAAATTAAACCGGCCGCGCCGCCGGGGAGGAGATTAAAAAAAAAGAAAACGGTAGATGGTGAAAAGCAATCCGGCGCGCGATTTTACACACCACTCTAGGCGTAGTTTCGTTTTTCCCGTAGAAGCTCATCGTATCCTTTACGTCCCCGTTCCTTTTTATACGCGATTTGTAGTCCCGGTCGTGTCCCAAGTACAAATGAATATTTATTGATTCCTTATTTATTCAGCATGCTAGTGTGTAAGACGGTAAGTGTATATATTAAACATTCATTGTATATATTGTACTCGAATATAGTTTACAATTTATTTTTTTTTTGTTTCATTCTTAATGCTGCTGAAAAAAATATATCAACAACCTTTTATTCTATCCTAAGTTAAATTTGAAACACCTATTAATGTTTCAAATCTATGGATGCTGATAGTAAGGGTTGAAGTTCTTTTCATTCTTGCAATATGTAAGAAGGTTAGAATTCGATGCGAGTGGAATATTCCGAGCGTGAGCCGTGCATCAGAATTTCCGGGTAGCAGGCTATACTTTCTCCACGACCATGAGACAAAATAAATAAAATAATTATGTGTGTGGTTATGTTTATAGTATTTTGACAATACAAGTGACATCCAAGACTAAGTATTTTATTCGAAACCGTGTGAGAACATTCTATAACAAGTGTGAGAATGATTAAAATTGATTCCAGAATACTGCAGTGGTCGTGGATATTTTCGTAATGATTGGTGAAATAAATCAAATTTTTTGCAGAGAATACTTCACGTTGTTGTGATGCTTTTTCTTAAAGATTATTATCAAAAATAAATGTTTTTATGTAAAAACATCTCCCCGAAAATGAATTACGTTTTGAAATTAATTTTTTTTACGTAAAACCAGTGACGGTTCGCGGGGTTTTTTTCTGGTACGGCCGAGGAACAAAAGGTGGTAATACAGATAGGTAGGGTCAGTTGCAGAGACGGCTGGCTGCGTGACTGCACCTATCTGTATTGCCACCTCTTGTTCCTCGGCCGTACCAGAAAAAAACCTCGCGAACCGTCACTGCGTAAAACCTCTTCGTATTTCTAGTACCCTGGTTTTCCTAATACAATTTGTCCACAGATTTGAATGATATATTAATCCTGCAATTCAACAAAATGTTTGTCAAATCGTGTATTAATCCATAGCTAACAAACTAGTTGCAATCATCGCTTTACAGACAACAAAATGAGCTAATTTATGAATTGCGCTTATTGTGGACGCGCCGGGAACTTAAAATGTACGTCTTACAGGAATATTTTTTTTGTTGTGAATATGGCGTCATAAGGAATAAGGGTTAGATTCCGTTACTGGAAAATGTCTCTTGTCATTCCTACAATCCCGTTACTTCTAGTACAATTTTTAACGAAGGTTTGCTTTCAAGTTTTAGACAGAGATGCGTCTTCTCCTTCCAGTTTTTCAGTTATTCCTGGTACATTTGATCTACAAAGGACTATTTGAGGTTTGAGAAAAGAAATCAGGCAATATAAAATTAGTTCGATTTATTGTCCTTTAAACAATATTGTTTTCGTCAGAGTTTTGGTTAAAAATTAATTTATTAATCCATAAATTACGTGACGCAAATTTCAAATAACAACTGTCGGGCAATCGCCTATAGTCTGTCCACGGTACACATAGAGTTGTAAAAACGCCCACAATCGCCATTTGTTCTGAGCAAAAGTCAGATTTACACTATGTAAATTTATTTAAACAGAGCTAGTGGCGCCTTAAAAATATTAAGTATAGATTCCTTGGTGGACACTGAAATATGCTTCGCACGGCGTCATTTTGATGGAGATAGAGCCATTATAATGAAACAAGCAGAAAGGTGTAACAGCTAACACAATACAATGAGGCAATCAGCTGACGATCGCGTCAACCATTTGGATTCGTACTGCGTGATTTGGACGTGCGGATTTCCCGCAATTTTTCGAATCGGCCAGTAAGAATGATGCGTTGGCGATTGTGGGCGTTTTTACAACTCTGTGTACCGTGGACAGACTATAATCGAAATGATCTCTGGGACTAATCGAATTAAATTCGTATTTAAGTGCAAGATAGAACTAAGCACAATGCCAACAGGAAATTTTACTAATTGACGAAGAAAGTAGGCGTATTTTTTGCGAGAAAATGAAAGAAAGATCGAACCAGGATCGTTCACTTTCTCTCATCTGTTTGTTTTACCGATAAGTCAATATTTATTCTGAGCAATAAACCCAGTGTTTACAATACTTGATTTTATGTAAAGTAAATCCAAGAATAAAATAATGCCTGGTTAGGAGGAAGAACAGTATCATCGCAAATACCATACACAGAACTTCGCCATTTTTTACCTCTTTGTTTCCTGGTATCATTTTTGTGTAGGTTTTAATTAAATTTTTTCTGTTTATACCGTAAATTCTGTGAAGGAATAAAACACAAAATGCTACTTAACATTCAGATTTTCCAAACTGAATCGGGGAAAACATTGTCAGTTTTGGATCCTGCGGAGCTAGAACATCGTTTTGTGTTCTTTCTAGCGAAAGGATCAGCGGCGGGTAGTGGATGTTCGGTGGTGAGACAACGGAAGAAAATTTGACCGAAACAACAACGAAATATTTGCTTCCTCTATTAGAGTAAGTAGTGCAGTACGAGCGGCATCTTTGTCTTTGCCTCACCAACGGAAATCCACAAGCCGCCGCTGTGTTGGATAGTGTACGTGCGCGCACCCGAAGGGTGGCTATCGGGTTTGAGCTGTTATCAAATTTGTTTCACTCGAAAGCACTAGACAAAAATTGCTCCGTGTGTCCTTCTTTAAATGATTTTTGATTTTACCGTTTTGACAATATTCTGTTTGAAAAAACCGGCACTGGTTTCCTGGCACAGTCTGATTACCAACCGTGAGTTAAAGTTCTGACATCTAACACCAGAAATTACTATAAATATACACGCGAATTAATGTTTAAACAAACGTATTAATTTATTAAAATAATAACACCCAAGAACAAAATCTTTCGAAAATATGATTTTTTACGGTAAACTCAAAAGTTTCCGCCCATCGTGAGTTAAAGTGCTGCCATCTAACGTTATAAATTACTATACTTTTCACTTACATGTAATATCTAAACTAGTGATGGGCATAATCGAATGATTTCAATAATCGAATGATTACTATTCGAATTAAATTGAAAATCGATTAATCATTCGAATGATCTGAAAATCGATTATTTATCCAAATGATCATCCGAATAAAAGTTCGAGTAATAATTCGAATAATCGTGAATCAAGTATTTTTATTTTTCAAGTGGTATAGACATATCTGAATGATCAGTCAAATTATCGTGACTTAAATACTAAAAACAGAACTCCGGTTTTTTTCTTAAAATCGTTCAATAAACACGTATGTTCTAATTTCAGCAATATATCATAATAACATTATAATATAGAATATATTGTAAATGATATCCAAGTACTTTGCCTTAATGTTTCGTGGGAAAGATTACCGCCCGGTTTAATGTATCGAATTATTGCGTCTCGAGTTTTTCATTAGCAAAATAAACAACGTCTTCTAAGTGCCGTGCATCTCTCGTCAACTTTCATGAATTTATTTTCTAATCTTTCAATGCCAATCGAATGTTCATTCGAGTATAGATAATTCGAATGATCATTCGAATGATCATTCAAATGCTCATTTGAATGATCATTCGAATTAAAAAAATAGGTTCTCGAGATAATCGATTATTTTGATAATCGAATTAATCGATTATCGTCATTCGAATGATCCCATCACTAATCTAAACACACGAATTAATTCAATAAAATAATGACACCTAAGGACAAAATCTTCCTAAAATAGTATATAGTATATATATATATATATATATATAGGGCCGAAAATGGGCTTTAGCAACCCGCCGCTTTTAGTAACACGAACGAGCGAGGATTGCTAAAGCATTTCGGCATGAGTTACACTCGATATTTTTTCGCCTGCCTTAAGTAAAAACAGTATTTCAGGAAATTTTATATCGCGCACCATTGAACTGTCACTGTCAGATTTTTGCATAGCCTACTCATATTCCGCGGAAGGTCGTCTAGATTATGCATATTATTTTTTCGGCCCTAGGTACGCTAAATCGTAGTTTCGGCCCGATTTTTATGGCCGAAATATATGGTTTCGGTAGAGGCAGGCGAAAAACTCAAAAGTTTCCGCCCAACGTGAGTTTAAGTGCTGCCATCTAACGGTAGAAATTTCTATAACAACATTTAATGTTTAAACAAAAGTATTCATTTAATAAAACAATGACATCCAAGGACAAAATCTTAAGAAAACATGATTTTTTCCAGTAAACTGAAAAGTTTTCCATCATCACGTCCGCAATATTTAATTCTGCCAGTCACACTTTCAGTCCCTTCCAGGAAAGTCAACAAACAATTATATAAATTGGAATTAATTGACCGTGAGCCCCCGCAACGAATACAGCGTTATTAATCGAGATTGTTTATGTTGAGAAGAGAAACCATCTGCAGCAGTAGTTGTTGATTTTGTGTTGTTTGGTGATAATTGTGCGGTTATCTTCAACAATTATGGCAACAATGAGGATTCCGGAGCAGAAGGTGATACTGTGCGGGGAGTACGGCGTTGGGAAGAGTTCCCTGTTTCGGAGGTTCGCCAATAATACATTCGTCACTGCCACGGATAGGCAGTCCACGCTCGGTCTGGATCATTACGATAAGGTCTATCGAGTCGAGGATAAGGATATTAGGGTATGGTTATGTTAGTTAAATATTCTCGTGTATCAGTTTTAGGATATCAAGTACACTTTGCAGACACAATTCAGTAGAAGGTGACCGGTTGTTTAAATCCTACTGATCTTTCTTGACATTGCCGATGGTGTCTTCTCTGAGTTCAATTTTTTCTGCCCGTCAAACTTTTGATTGGTTTATAGCAGTGGTTCCCAAACTTTTTTGTCCTACCGCCCCCTTTCTAGAAAAAATATTACTTAGCGCCCCCTGGAATTTGTTTTTTCATTTTAAAAGCAATTAATAGGATCACCAAGATTGACTATTTGCAATTGTTTTTTTTTTGTTAATAAATTGGTTACAGCACTGAACCAACGTTTCACTAAATCTTCTCTTCTTTCTTTTATATTATCACTGTCCCTTACAGTTATTGATCGCCCCCAAATGCACCTGTGGCCATCGGCACCCCCCTAAATCGCTGCATCACCCACCAGGAGCCGGTGGCGCCCACTTTGGGAATCACTGGTTTATAGTTTTATTTGACAAACAATGTAAAGACATATTTTTCAATTTTTTTCTGCCTGTCAAACGTTAGTCGATATCTTTTGATTGGTTTACTTGACAAACAGTGTAAAGACAAATTTTTCAATTTTTTTCTGCTGCTTAAACTAGTCTAAGGTTTATAGTTTTATTTGACAAACAATGTAGACATATTTTTCAATGTTTTTCTGCCTGTCAAACGTTAATCGAAGTTTTTTTATTGGTTTATTTGACAATGTAGAGACAAATTTTTCTATTTTTTTCTGCCGCTTAAACTTTAGTCTAAGGTTTATGGTTAGGTTTATAGTTTTATTTGACAAACAATGTAGACTTTTAGACATATTTTTCAATTTTTTTCTGCCTGTCAAACGTTAGTCGAAGTCTTTTGATTGGTTTATTTGACAAACAATGTAGACAAATTTTTTAATTTTTTTCTGCCTCTTAAACTTTAGCCCAAGTCTGTTGTGGTTTATAGTTTTATTTGACAAACAATGTAGACATATTTTTCAATTTTTTTCTGCCTGTCAAACTTTAGTCGAAGTCTTTTGATTGGTTTATTTGACAATATAGAGACAAATTTTTCAATTTTTTATTTGTCGCTTAAACTTTAGTCTAAGGTTTATAGTTTTATTTGACAAACAATTTAGACATATTTTTAAATTTTTTTCTGCCTGTCAAACTTTAGTCGAAGTCTTTTAATTGGTTTCTTTGACAAACAATGTAGAGACAAATTTTTCAATTTTTTTCTGCCGCTTAAACTAGTCTAAGGTTTATGATTAGGTTTATAGTTTTATTTGACAAACAATGTAGACATATTTTTCAATGTTTTTCTGCCTGTTAAACGTTAGTCGAAGTCTTTTTTGATTGGTTTATTTGACAGTGTAGAGACAAATTTTTCAATTTTTTTCTGCCGCTTAAACTTAAGTCTAAGGTTTATAGTTTTATTTGACAAACAATGTAGACATATTTTTCAATTTTTTCTGCCTGTCAAACATTAGTCGAAGTCTTTTGATTAGTTTATTTGACAAACAATGTCAAGACAAATTTTTCAATTTTTTTCTGCCGCTTAAACTTAAGTCTAAGGTTTATAGTTTTATTTGACAAACAATGTAGACATATTTTTCAATTTTTTTCTGCCTCCCAAACTTTACTCCAAGGCTTTTGATTGGTTTATAGTTTTATTTGATAAACAATGTAGACATATTTTTCAATGTTTTTCTGCCTGTCAAACGTTAGTCGAAGTCTTTTGATTGGTTTATTTGACAAACAATGTTGAGACATATTTTTCAATTTTTTTCTGCCGCTTAAACTTTAGTCCAAGTCTGCTGATTGGTTTATAGTTTTATTTGACAAACAATGTAGACATATTTTTCAATTTTTTTTTGCCTGTCAAACTTTAGTCAAAGTCCTTTGATTGGTTTATACTTGACAAACAATGTAGATACAAATTTGTCAATTTTTTCCTGCTTCTTCAACTTTAGTCCAAATCTGTTGATTGGTTTATAGTTTTATTTGACAAACATTGTAGACATATTTTCAAAATTTTTGTCTACCTGTCAAACGTTAGTCGAAGTCGTTTGATTGGTTTATTTGACAAACAATGTAGACATATTTTTCAATTTTTTCTGCCGCTTGAACTTTAGTTGAAGTCTTTTGATTGGTTTATAGTTTTATTTAACAAGCATTGTAGTTGAAGTTAACTTGATTTCCAGCTGCAATTATGGGACACCGGGGGTATGGAACGTGTCGCCTCGATCACATCAAGCTATTACAAGTTCGCCGAAGCCGCGATACTAGTTTTTTCGCACGATAATCCCGCCTCCTTTCACGTGTTATCCCAGCACCTCCTGGACATCGTCACGTACGCGGAAAACGCCAAGATTTACCTCTGCGGCAACAAGATGGATCTCATGGGAAAGGTGGCCCAGGTCTCGGATGCCGACATCGAGTCGTTCTGGTAGTCGGGTTCGTATTCGTGCCTTAGCTCGTCGTAATTTCCTTCAAATTCCAGCGAGCAGTGCCATAACCTGATAAACACCACGTACAAAACCTCCTGCAGGACCGGCGAAGGAATAGAGGAGATGTTCGAGGACATCGCCTACCAGCTGGTGCAGTCGAACAGGTCCAGGCTGGAGCTGCAGGCGATGGAGGCGCACGGGTTTAAAATCGTGAGCGGGGAGGAGCCCTACGAAGACAGCTGTTTGTGTTAGGTCCGAGGGGTTGTTTTAAGCGGTTTTTAAAGATAACCGGAAAACCGGAGAAGAATCGTACGTTACTTTTATTTGTCCGCAAGTCTCGCTTGAGAAATGTACCAATTTTATGAACGACGGTGAGTAGTTATTTGTTTATAGGTAAGAGAAAACTATATTTTCATTAGTGATGATCTTAATTGATTAGGAAGAAATTATTATTTCTTAAATATTGACGGCGTTTACTTGGTGGTCCTTCTTGATATAATTTTGAAATAGAACACTTAAAACTTTGTTTTACCATTGCATATTTGACATATGTGACTATAGTTTCGACTATCACTATACGACACTAGTCATCTTCAAACTGATTGAAGATGTCAGTCACATATATCAAATATACAGTAGTAAAACTATAGTTTTGACTATACGTCTGTCATCTTCACTCAGTTTGAAGACTATACACTAGTCATCTTCAAACTGATTGAAGATGACTAGTGTATAGTCGAAAGTATAGTCACATATATCAAATATACAGTAGTAAAACTATAGTTTCGACTATACACTAGTCACCTTCACTCTGTTTGAAGACTATACACTAGTCATCTTCAAACTGAGTAAAGATGACTAGTGTACAGTCAAAACTATAGATACATATATCAAATATACAGTGGTAAAACTATGGTTTTGACTATACACTAGTCACCTTCACTCAGTTTGAAGACTATACACTAGTCATCTTCTAACTGAGTGAAGATGACTAGTGTATAGTCGAAACTATAGTCACATATATCAAATATACAGTGGTAAAACTATAGTTTTGACTATACGCTAGTCATCTTCACTCAGTTTGAAGACTTTACACTAGTCATCTTCAAATTGAGTGAAGATGACTAGTGTATAGTCGAAACTATAGGCACATATATCAAATATACGGTGGTAAAACAGAGTTTTAAGTGTTTTATTTCGAAACAAATTATTATTGTTATACTAAGGGTGGAAAATTGGTTTTTGATTGTTTTTTGCAAAGAAAAAATCATTTTTATCTTTAATACGTAAAAATATTACATTCAGAGTAATTAAAAAAAAAACCATTAAAATACTCACTTTTTAATTATTAACTATTAGAATTCATTGAATAATCTTCACATTCACTATTTGATGGTTCATTGAATTTAATTGAATTAAAGATGTTTACTATGATTTATTATTAAAATTTGTCTATATTTTAAGTCAGGTTTTTTGTAAGCCAAAAATATAATTATTTTGAGCTGTGTAAACGTTCTTTATGCGTCACTGAAAACATTTTTGAATCGTTATTGTTTAAATTAGAAATTGAGCATCAGAAGAGGATTTAAGGTAAGAAGAAGAATTTGTTAATAAACATGTCGAAAGAGTAAATATTGATTAAAATATGTGTAATGTAATTGCAGAACCTAACCTCAAATTATGCGTTCCGTTTACCGTTTGAAAGATCGTTTACACAGCCGAAAATTTAATAGCATTAAAAATTTGCTGAAATATATTTGTTTGATAGAACATAAGGTGTGAGCCACAGAATTTTGCTGCTGAGTTGGCTGTGAGATAAATGAGGTATGTCGCATAACCTCATTTATTTCACATCTCTGAAGCAAAATTTTGTGGTTCACACGATATTACCGCTAATTATGTTTTGGTTACCATAGTCAATTCATAGATGTTAAATTCATTGTAAATTAGACTTTCTCTTTACACTCGGAGATAACAGTTTTTCATCACCTTGCCAATTGTTATTTCTTTGAGGTAAAAGGTAGAGTACGTTGTAGCTCAAGGAGCCAATATTTTTGCTCGGAATTTTTTTATAACTGAGGAAAACATAACTCCTTGACTAACATACATTAAATACGTGTAAAAGTTTAATGTATTACTTGAATGACATTAAGTGTAAATCACAGTAAGCGTCTTTAGTTCAATTGTGTTAATATAAACATTTTTTATATTTTAATTCGAACAAATGTTAACGCTTTCCCTCGTTTTTGCTTCTTACGCTTTCATTTGCTGAATGGAAATCATTTATTATTCAAACTCGTAGTTTTCATTCAGCGGATGGATATTGTGATAATTTGCTTCCATTCACTTAACGGTTATAGCTGTCATTATTTTGACGGATTGTTAAATTACCTAGTTTCGCTTTTATTATTGTTGTTACCACTTTCATCATTGCCGGAGTCACTTTATTTAATGTTGTTACCATTTTCGTCATCATGTCGGAGTCACTTTAATTACGAACTTTTATTAACACGTTCCCTGCCACCGACGCGCTAGTGCGTCCGACTTTATACTTGCGTATGTGCAATCGCAATTGTAGTGGCAGCAAACTTGTTAATGTTGTTACCATTTCCATCATCATGTCGGATTCAGTTTTATTATTATTATTTATTACATGGAAATATTGTAATCAATATTTTTAGTGAACATTTTTTCTCTCATTTATTGTTATTTACTTGAACCAGTGAATAATTTATATGTGTTTTCTCCTGCGGCGGCTCGTGGATTTCCGTAGGTGAGGCAAAGACAAAGATGCCGCTCGTGCTGCACTACTTGCTCTAATAGAGGAAGCAAATATTCCGTTGCTTTTTTGGTCAAATTTTCTTCCGTTGCCTCACCGCCGAACATTCACGAGCCGCCGCTGGTCTTTTCACATTATACTCTGTTCACATTTTATTCTCGTAGCAGTCGGGGTGTTTTTTGTCTTTATATTGGCATGTTGTATTTTTGATAGTAATGTATTTATTTGTTTATTGTTCATAAACCCAACAGACTCAAAGTCCATTAACAGGGCTACACGTATATATATACAAATGTAGCACATGGTACAAAGTTAAATTACATTTAAAGAAACTTAACCCTAAGACAATGACAGTAAGTTGGTTGTTAACCTATAATTTCAATAAAACGTTGTCAAACGAATGTTGAATTAGGGATATTATAAATTGCAACATTGCACTACACATAACCAAAAAAATGCACTGACATAACTTTTTCACTACCAACAAAAATGCCACCCTACTGCGGCAAGACACATAACCAATAAAATGCAACGACATAACTTTTTTACTATCAACAAAAATGCCACCCTACTGCGGCGAGAGACATACCAAAAAAATGTAACGACATAACTTTTTCACTACCAACAAAAATGTCACCCTTCTGCGGCGAGAATAAAATGTGAATGGATGGTGCGCTCGGGACATGTTATAAATAATCATATCTTGAGAACTACTCAAGTGTCCACTCCAAAAAATTTTATAAGAAATTCGATGGACTGTGATTAATATTTTGATGTTGGAAAAAACGATTTTCAAGATGTCTATTTTTTGTAACAGCTATTTGTTTGAAATTATTGCATATTTGTTGCATAAATAAAAAAAGGAATATTCCGAATGACTACTTCATGCACAGTTTGAGTAATTATGGACTTTTTCTGAAAATATCATTAAGGGGAGGTTCCTTTATATTTGTGCCAAACGTACCTGATGTTTGACAATTTTTTTTGAGGAAACCTAATGACTTAGACATCTGCGCTTTTTTGCAAAATGTTTATTAACCTTTGGTATACAAAATACAATTTGTTGAGTTCTGTTTTTTTCCAAAATGGCGGCTCGAGGAAACGTCAAAAAAAAGTTCTTTTGCGAGAACCCTGGAGGTCGCAATTCGTCATCTAGAATCATGAAACCAAAACGACCTTAAAACTTACATCCCAAAGAATTGCTCAAACTGTGCTGTGGGAATATTCCCACAGCACAGTTTGCGTAATTATGGACTTTCTCTGAAAATATCATTAAGCGGAGGTTCCTTTATATTTGTGCCAAACATACCTGATGTTTAACAATTTTTTTTTGAGGAACTGTAATGACTTAGACATCTGCGCTTTTTTGCAAAATGTTTATTAACCTTTGGTATACAAAATACAAATTTTTGAATTCTGTTTTTTCCAAAATGGCGGCTCCAGGAAACGTCAAAAAAAAAGCTCTTCTGCGAGAACCCTGGAGGTCGCAATTCGTCACCTAGAAGCATGAAACCAAAACGACCTTGAAGCTTACATCCCAAAGAATAGAATAGACCAAAATAAATCGTTATAGAATCAAAATGGCGGCCACTTGAAAACAAAATATCGTCTTTCGCATGATTTTTTGACTTTGGCCTGCTGTAAAAAATCGTTATGATCGAAATTTTACAATTTGATAGGTCTATTCCATGGAGGGTTTTGTTTCCTTTAAGGTTTGCCAAACGCGACTCCCCTTAAATTAACTTTCAAATTTTTTTTGTCTCTGAAAATATCTGTTTATGAACTAGAAGCATGAAAAAAAAGTTGATTTTTCCAACTGTCAAAATTTATAAATCCGAAATTTTGCGCATCACCTTACAATAAAAAAAAATATGTGTCACTTATTTGTATCTAGTACTGGAAAAAAAAATTCAAGGCAATTTAATTTTTCAATTGCAAATATGATGTGGAATTACCCATTTTTACAATAACTAGTTGTGGTTAAAACTTAATTCATTTTTCAATTAAGTTATATTTCCTTGTAATAAATACATATTGTTGTTTATTATTAATTGTTGAAGCAAGTGTTTTGACACGCATTTGTTGAATCAATCCTCACCGGTATGATTAGAGTTTTTTAGAGTGATTTGACAACTTTTTTGATCATCCATGCCTCATCATTGTACACTTTCATTCTTTGAAAGTTAATTTGCAATTACGCATAAAATACAGATTATTATTAAATGCCCTTTTATGCATTCAATGGATGATTAAAAAATTATATGTTTAGTAGATTTTTATATTCTAAGTTAATTTACAATTACGCATAAAATGGATGATTAAAAAATTATATGTTTAGTAGATTTATATATTGGAAATTAATTTACAATTATGCAAAAACTACTGATTATTATTAAATGCTCATTTATGCATTCAATTGATGATTAAAAAATGATATATTTATTAGATTTTATATTGTAAGTTAATTTACAATTATCCATAAAATACAGATTATTATTAAATGCCCTTTTACGCATTCGATGGATGATATATTTAGTAGCTATTAAATTTTTGTATTGTAAACATTACTGAATTAATAAGTAGGTTCGCCTTCTACCATTTTCAACGGTGCAAAATTCATTAATCTAGCACGTGTCAAAAATCCACTTATTAATTCATTACGTAAGTTCCGTATCGTTAAGTGAATGGAAACCTCGATGATTGTGGAACTAATCTAGTCTAGTCGGTAATTTAAGCTTTGTTGTTGAATGAGACGAGTGGCGTTGATGTCCTGAATAACTGTGATGAAACGAGCACACCGACGAAATTTCCGGTTGTACATGTTTTATGCAATCCGTTGGTTTCGATTGTTCCGTGCCAAATCGCTCGCTAGGGTCTATTGGATTTTTTGTGAACTCACTCAAATCGTTCTTTTGTATGATCCTTTAATAGAAAATAATAAAGTTTTATACATCTTTATGCGGACGGCGATCCTGACATCTCAATATCCTAATCGTTTGCCAACAATTCCCACTGCTATATTTTTGATGAAAAATTATTTAAACACTTCATCAAAAAAATAAACTAGCAGTTACCCGCTTCAATTTAATGCAATGATATATTTAATACGATTGCCCGGTATACATTACAATGCCACTTAACCCGCCATTGGTGACGCAAATTTAGAGGTTGATTTTATATGTTTTTCTGTTTGGGAACAAATTTTTTTTCAACCATGTCCATTCATGTTCGATTGGGCGTTAATTTGGCATTTTTTTGACACTTTTCTGGAGTCCAAAACATTTTCCTGGCATGATGGAGGAATTTTGATGCCGGAATTGGTTTTAGCGCACCCAAAAACAGTAGAAATTTCCATTCTACATCATGGAAACAAAAAAAAAAATGTGTGCCTGTGTATAATCCGTCAACCTCAAGTAGACCAGCTGCGCAGTGGAAAATGGATTAGCGTTGGGCGGGAGAAGGCCATCGGTATAATACGGAGTGCGGTCGTTTAGGACATTCAATGACAATAATTATCATAATTTGTTGAAAACAGTGGCCTGCACGTGTCTGCCGGCAATCGTACGAGCCTTCTCGAGACTGGTAATAAACCGCCCAATTTTTGTCTCTGATTATACTCGGGGAATTGTTTGTTCCTCTCGCTGAGGTGATCTGTGCGCGGCCCGCCTCCTCACTAGCCAGTTTGAAGCCGACGGATAATAATTATTCTTATACTGGATGAAGTTGATGCTTGGTAAAGTAATTGTAAAAATCAAACAGTAATTTTTCTTTATTTCACAACTTGTTTATCTTAATTCAATCACATTATTTTCTAATACAAGAAATAAAAAAAGGAAATATTTATACTAAAACAAAAAAAAACTCTTGCGATTAAAAATAAAGACAATGGTAATAGTTATCACAACTAAAGGATATAACCAAAAAATAAACCTAAATTCAAGATGCCTTAACGGTGCGTTCTCGGGAAGAAAAGTTAAATACAAAACGATTTACATTTCAACCTAAGAATACCAATCGAAAAATAATAACTTGATTCTGCAAATCAATAACATATTTTATTTTATCCTATACTGTTATCATGTCAATAACTCCTTAGCAACGAGTAACGTTAAGGTAGGTACCTTAACAACACTAGTGTTGTTAAGGGTTTAACAACACTAGTGTTTTTAAGAAATTCTTAACAACACTAGTGTTGTTATATTATCTTAACGCAACTCGTTGCTATGGAGGTATTGGTAAACAAACATGACTTCGCTTTTTGACGGTTTTCATTAAACATTTTTCAAATTAAAAAAATAGAAATAGGATAAAATAAACCGTGTTACGACACACGTAATACAAAAGATGTGAATAACCTTAAAATATGTTTGTTTACACAATGCGTTATAGATGGCGTTGACAATTTAATTTACAGATTGTTTGGATGTTATTTTATAGTAATTTACGATACAAGTAACGTTATTCGCTTTTACATTACTCGAGAATTTAAAAGCACTCGCTCCTACGTCGCTCGTGTTTCAAACTTTTCTCTCGTAATGTAAAAACCTTCACAACGTTACTTGTATCGTAAATTACTATAAAATAACATCCAAACAATCTGTAAATTAAATTGTCAACGCCATCTATAACGCATTGTGTAAACAAAAATATTTTAAGGTTATTCACATCTTTTGTACTTAAACTTTCTTTCTTCTTCTTTTATCTTCCGACTGGTTAAAACAAGTCTTAATAGTTAACCTTTTATATCCTACGACACAATTCTTTCTTAAATTTATCCCAGATATTTTTTTGGATTAAATTTGATGAAGCAAAATACATCCACTGCTGAATATCTGTTCTACCATGAATACAGAAGAGTTTGTGTCACAGAAACTCCAAGGTAAATAACACTGTCAGTTAACCTTATAACCCATTATATCCCATGACAAAATTTTTTTCAAAATAATTTCAAAATCTTAGATATTTTTTTGGACTAAATTTAATGAAGCAGAATACAGTCACTGCTGAATATCGTTCTGCCATAAATACAGAAGAGTTTGTGTCACAGAAACTCTAAAGTAAATAACACTGCCAGTTAACCTTTCAACCCATTATATCCCATAACACAATTTTTTTCAAAATAATTACAAAATCTTGGATATTTTTTTGGACTAAATTTGATGAAGCAAAATACATCCACTGCCGAATATCCGTTCTGCCATAAATACAGAAGAGTTTGTGTCACAGAAACTCTAAAGTAAATAACACTGCCAGTTAACCTTTCAACCCATTATATCCCACGATACAATTTTTTTCAAAATAATTACAAAATCTCAGATATTTTTTTATACTAAAATTGATGAAACAGAATACAGTCACTGCTGAATATCTCTTCTACCATGAATACAGAAGAGATTAGATTTTTTGGTACTAAAATTGATGAAGCAAAATACAGTCACTGCTGAATATCTGTTCCACCATGAATACAGAAAAGTTTGTGCCACAGAAACTCTACTGCCGTTAACCGTTACTAAAGCGTGAAGTTTGTTGTACTCGCTTGAATACAATGGGTTAAAACTAGAATTAATTTTAAAAAAAATAGCGTAATAGCAAAGTAAAATATTTAGAAAATAATTACATCTACATTTGATTCTAATGCTGCGACCATTGGATAGATTTCAAGTCGACGCCCTCTTGGACCATCTCCCATAACGGACTCATTTCACGCAACCTCGTCACGTGCTTTATGCACTTCTCGGCCGTGTAGTCGATTTCTTCAATCGTCGTGAACCTTCCCATGCCAAACCTGTCGAATGGTTACAATTTTATTGAAGCGAATTCAAATTAATAATTACTGCTCCAAACCTTATGGAACTGTGGGCGAGGTCCTCGTCGGCGCCTATTGCTCTTAATACGTACGACGGCTCCAGTGATGCGGAGGTGCAAGCGGAACCGCTCGATAAAGCTATGTCTTTTAAAGCCATTAATAAGGACTCGCCTGTAATTGGAGTGATTGGACATGATTTTATTTTATTAAGCTGTATTGTATTAAATATTAACACAGATATCCTCGTCCACACTTGGGTACAATTTTTCAAAAGGACACAGAGAGACTATAGATTTGAATTTACCGCTGAATCTAGTTTAAATTAGTGCAGGTACCTCTTGTGATATAGAATAACCACATTATCTGTCGATCAAAGTGGCATTAGATAACAAAAAGATTGTGGAAAATGGACGTGCCTGTTGCTTCCAGCAAGTCCACAAGCAGGTCTTTTTAAATAATTGTTTTAAGTATTAGTTTTTTGCTTATGTTGAATAAATTACCAGATTACATGCTTAAACTGTTTAATGTTATATCTAGAGCATAGGTCTCCAAACTTTTTCCATCGCGGGCCATATATACAATTCTTCATAACCTACTAGGCCGAGATATGATCAATTTGATAACTAATTTCAAAATCTATAACAAAAAATCGTTGTAGAATTTTAAAATGTGACATTTGCGGAAAATGTAACGCTTGCCGCGGGCCGAACTCGATGAGGTCGCGGGCAGTATTTGGCCCGCGGGCCGTAGTTTGGAGACCCCTGATCTAGAGTATCGTCAGCACCATCTATCATTTTTCTTTTCCAATAAGTACATTCAGTGATCATTGACATTTGACAGGAAGCAAAAAATAACCTCTCTGTGTTTTTAAATCTTAATTACTTGATCATTTCTCTAATTTAAATCTTGAGCAAATCAGGGTTAAATTGTGACTTTGGAAGAATTACACGTTGTTGCATGAAGTTTAATTATAATCAAGCTCCTCTTGCGCTTCGTTTGATTGAGTTGCTCTGGTGTGGATAATGTCAAAATACTTTGTTGTACCAATATTGATATATTTTAAAACTGAACATTAACTATAGTAAGGTTAGAGACGTCAAAGTGGCAGAATCTTGTACTAAACCCATAATTACCAACAGATGCAGGAATATTCCAAAGGCGGAAAATATAACAATAATAATGTAAACTTTAAATATTGTTTCAGACCGGTTTCGACCCTTTATGTCTTACCAGAAAGCCTGTAGGTGTTCCGATATTTAATGTTTATACTATACGATAGTTACCTTCTACGTAAGCGAAGGAAAGATTTATACAGCCCGGGTAGGAGTGCACGGGGTCGCCGTTCCTAATCACGTGCGACAATTTTCCATAAATGGTGTCCATCAGCCTCTTGCTCAGCCTCTCCATCCACTTGTGATCGTAATCCATTTCCGTCAGGGCTATCCTACAGGCCGAACCCAGGCCCACGGCCAGGGGGGCCGGCACCGTCCCGCTGCGGATCCCCCTCTCCTGTCCCCCGCCGCTTTGCAGGGCTTCTATGCGAACGCGCGGCCTTCTGCGCACGTACAACGCACCCACACCTAAACGGTGTGAAATTATAGTTATGATGTTTTATTACATCACATGAGTAAAGGTGATTTCCTACCTTTACATCACGGGTGAAATTATAGTTACGACCAGTGTCGGGATATTTTATTACATCATGTACAAATCTAGTGATTTCCTACCTTTACATCACGGTTAAAATATGGTTATGACCCGTGTCAAGATATATTATTACATCATGTAAGGTGCGAGCTACATAATTTTGTTTCAGAGTTGGCCATGCCTGAGAGAAAGAAGATCTCATGTCTGAGATTAATTCATTTTTTTTAAATCTAATTCAATTGAACTAATCTAGTCTCATGATGTAATAATATGCGATATACCTCATTTATTTCATAGCCAACTCTGAAACAAAATTTTGTGGCTCACATGATGCAAATCTAGTGATTTCCTACCTTTACATCACAGTGAAATTATGGTTATGACCCGTGTCAGGATATTTCATTACATCATGTACAAATCCAGTGATTTCCTACCTTTAGGTCGTGATTTCCTACCTTTACATCACGGTAAAATTATGGTTATGACCTGCGTCAGGTTATTTCATTACATCATGTGATTCCCTACCTTTAGGTCCATATATTTTATGTCCGCTGATCGACATCAAGTCAATGTTCATTTTCTGCACGTCCAAACTGATTTTTCCCACGGCCTGAGCGGCGTCCGTGTGGAAGAACACCTTCTTCGCCCGGCACAGCTTTCCAATCTCCTCCAGCGGCTGTTTGACCCCGATCTCGTTGTTCACCGACATTATGGAAACCAGGGAAGTGTCCGCCGTGATGGCCTTTTCCAATTCCTCCATCGAGATCAATCCGTTTTGTCCCACGGGCAGGTAGGTGACCCTGAAACCCTCACCTTCCATCGCCCGACACGAGTCCAACACACATTTATGCTCCTAAGAAATTTCCCACACAAAATACATATTAAGAAAGAAAGAAAGAAAGAAAGAAAAAAAAGAGTGAATGAATGGTTGAGAGAAGACGGAGCCCGGGGTAAAGATACTGGTGAGACGGGTGGGAGAAGGAAGGCGGAAGGGATTGGGGAAAGGGGTAAGAATGTAAAGGAGAAAGAAATGTGTAAAGGATATGCCAATTACATACTGAAGCAAAAATTACCTTTCAAGAATTAATAAACAAATTGGGGTTAACCTTACTTGTTGCAGAAATCAAGAATTTGTTCTATTAATAAATGCTTCCATAATAATAAAGCTAATTATACAGGGTGTGTATACTTTCTTGCTACTGTCATAATTATATGTCAGCCACAAAATTTTGTTTCATATTTATGTCGCATATTATTGTCATGAAGCTAAGATTAGTTCAATTGATTTGGATTAAAAAAAAATGAAGTAATCTCAGACCTGACTGCTATGTTTCTCTCTCTCAGGCATTGCCAACTCGGCAACAAAATTTTATGGCTCACACCTTATGTTTAAATTACAAATAGAGAGAAAGATTATGAAAAATGTGCACCCAGAATAATTTTTTTATCACCAAGTTCTATTTCTTTATATTGCAAAAAGTTATTATGCTTCATATTAAAGTCAATCCCAAAATATACTGGAATACTATTATACTAAACAAACTGTGAATCTATCTACAGGTTTTTTGTTTTATTATTTCAATGTATCCGGCACCAATTTTTTTTAAAAATTTTATTATTGCTTTTATTAAATGATGTATTCTAAGCATTGCATATACTCAGTTCACATTTTATTATCTCCGCAGTAGGCTTTGTTAGGGTGACATTTTCGTTAGTAGTAAAAAGTTATTAACAAATTTGATTGTCATTGCATTTTTTTTTGTTGTGTGACATTTTTGTTGGTAGTAAAAAAAGTTACCAACAATTTGACTATGTCATTGCATTTTTGTTGGTAATAAAAAAGTTACCAACAATTTGATTGTCATTACATTTTTTTGGTTATGTTGCATTTTTGTTGGTAATAAATAAATGACCATGTCATTGCATTTTTTTGGTTACATCCCTCTATTCACAGGTTTTATTGAAATTATAGGTTAACAACATACGTCAATCATTGTCTGACATTTTTGTTGGTAGTAAAAAAGTTACCAACAATTTGACAATGTCATTACATTTTTGTTGGTAATAAAAAAGTTACCAACAATTTGATTGTCATTGCATTTTTTTGGTTATGTTGCATTTTTGTTGGTAATAAAAAAGTTACTGACAATTTGATTATGTCATTGCATTTTTTTGGTTACATCCCTCTATTCACATGTTTTATTGAAATTATAGGTTAACAACATACGTCAATCATTGTGTGACATTTTTGTTGGTAGTAAAAAAAATTACCAACAATTTGACCATGTCATTGCATTTTTGTTGGTAATAAGAAAGTTACCAACAATTTGATTGTCATTGCATTTTTTTGGTTATGTTGCATTTTTGTTGGTAATAAAAAAAGTTACTGACAATTTTACTGTCATTGCATTTTTTTGGTTACATCCCTCTATTCACAGGTTTTATTGAAATTATAGGTTAACAACATACGTCAATCATTGTGTGACATTTTTGTTGCTAGTAAAAAAGTTACCAACAATTTGACCATGTCATTGCATTTTTGTTGGTAATAAAAAAGTTACCAACAATTTGATTGTCATTGCATTTTTTTGGTGATGTTGCATTTTTGTTGGTAATAAAAAAGTTACTGACAATTCGACTATGTCATTACATTTTTTTGGTTACATCCCTCCATTCACAGGTTTTATTGAAATTATAGGTTAACAACATACGTCAATCATTGTGTGACATTTTTGTTGGTAGTAAAAAAGTTACCAACAATTTGACTAAGTCATTGCATTTTTGTTGGTAATAAAAAACTTACCAACAATTTGATTGTCATTGCATTTTTTTGGTTATGTTGCATTTTTGTTGGTAATAAAAAAGTTACTGACAATTTGCATTTTTTTGGTTACATCCCTCTTATTCACATGTTTTATTGAAATTATAGGTTACCAACATACGTCAATCATTACCATCAAAAATACAACATGCCAATACGAGGACAAAAAAACTGCGGTGAGAATAAAATGTGAACAGAGTGTAACCGTAAGTAACTAACCGTTTGTGTCGTGATAATATGCTTCTTCTTCGAACCGTAAAACCTGGCCACACCCTTAACAGAAATATTATTACTCTCCGTCGCCCCGGAAGTGAACACAATCTCTTTCGGATCGGCCCCAATTAAATTGGCCACCTCCTCGCGCGCCACCTCCACCGCCTTTTCCGTCTCCCAACCGTAAGCATGCGTCCTCGAATGTGGATTTCCGTAGTACGACGTCAAATAGGGCAGCATTTCATCCAACACCCTGGGATCCTGCGAAATAAGGGTTATTCAATCCGGTGGCGGCTGGAGGCGTGACTCAAGGTACGGCCGCGGTAGTACAGACAGGTGCGAGACGGTTGACACATTCAGTCATTGAGACTAATGCTATTAGCTTAATCAATCTCTACTTCTGGTGGCCGTACCACGAGTCACGCCACCAGCCAATTGATAAAAGTATTGCGTGACCGCGGTAGTAGAGGGGGCAATACAGATAACTTCCAGTGGCCGTACCACGAGTCACGCCACCAGCCAATTGATAAAAGTATAGCGTGACCGCGGTAGTAGAGTTGGCAATACAGATAGGTGCGAGACGGTTGACTCATTCACTCATTGAGACTAATGCTATTAGCTTAACAAATCTTTACTTCCGCTGACCGTACCACGAGTCATGCCACCAGCCGACACTCATTCAATTGATACAAGTGTTGTGTGACCGCGGTGTAGAAGTGGCAATACAGATACGTGCAGGACGGTTGTCTTATTAATGCTATTAGCACAATAGAGATGCATTAGCCAAACCAATCTCTACTCCCGCCGGCCGTACCACGAATCACGCCACAACCCGTCACTGCTTCAATTGATATAAGTATTGTGTGACCGTGGTAGTAGAGGTGGCAATACAGATACGTGTAAGACGGTTGTCTCATTAATGCTATTAGCACAATAGAGACGCATTAGCTTATCCAATCTCTACTCCCGCCGGCCGTACCGCGAGTCACGCCACCAGACGTCGCTGTTTCAATTCATGTAAGCATTGTGGGACATAAATATTAAACAATTTGTTCGGTACATTCAAATTCACTCACCAAAGGGGTTGTGGCCTGAGCATCTAAATACAGAGGGCGCCCTGCGAAGCCGTCTTCTTTCAGCAGTAATTCTGAGAAAAGGGTTTTTTTTCACACACGACCTAACCTTAAAAATCACGTTTGCCTTACCTGTGGATCTGCATCGTTTCGTCGTGATTTGGAATGGTTTCTGTGCGATCGTTGCTAGCGTGTTGATTTTTTTCACATGGCGAAGCATTTTTTTTCGTGATGGTCTGTTATACTACAAAGAAATTTAAAATTACCCTAGCAATGACATTCTAATCGGTTCGGTGTGTTGAAACTTCACGTGCCTTCAAGTTGTATTCGGTTGCCTATCACCACACCGTGGAGTATCATTCATTGAAACTACGAGGTTTAGAAAGGTTTCTGTGTGATGGTTACTAGCGTGCTGATTTTCTTTAAATGGCAAAATATTTGTCGTGTTGGTAGTTTATAGAAAAAAAAAATTAAAATTATCCTACCAATGACATGTGTTGAAACTTCACGCTCCTTCATATTAGTGAAACTTAGCTGTATATTCGGTTGCCTATGACTTCACTCCATGGAGTAGCATTTATTCAAATGGAGATGTACATTGTTAATATAAACTGCGTTTTTACCGCTCTTTACAATACATTACAATTTTCATTACACCAGTGACAGTTCGCGGGGTTTTTCCTGGTACGGCCGAGGAACAAGAGATGGTAATACAGATAGGCACGGTCACGCAGCCAGCGTCCCTACCACCTATTGTTCCTCGTCCGTACCAAAAAAAACCCCGCGAACCGTCACTGCATTACACCGACTCTTGGTTTCTTGGAGTCCTCTGGGTGGATCTACGCTTTCTACACATGGACACCTCTAGCGTGCCACGGGGTAATAGATTTATCACTAAGTCACTTGGTTCCTGGGAGGGAGTCATCTCTGGGTGGTCTACCTTTCTACACGTGGACATCTCTCAAGATTAAAACCCTTTAAACATTAACACCACACTTGAAAACGTGCGAATGGATGCATAAACAACTAAACCTCTTTTCGTTCCTAATCTCCTGTTACAAATCGTGAAAATTTTTCGAAATTAATTTAGGGTACACATTCTGAACTGTAAATTTTTGATTTTTGAAGAGTGAAATACCTCTTTTCGTTCCTAGTCTCCTGTTACAAATCGTGAAAATTTTTCGAAATTAAATTATGGTACACATTCTGAACTGTAAATTTTTGATTTTTGAAGAGTAAAATACCTCTTTTCGTTCCTAGTCTCCTGTTACAAATCGGGAAAATTTTTCGAAATTAAATTAGGGTACACATTCTGAACCGTAAATTTTCGATCGATTTTTGAAGAGTAAAATACCTCTTTTCATTCCTGGTCTCCTGTTACAAATCGTGAAAATTTTTCGAAATTAAATTAGGGTACACATTCTGAACCGTAAATTTTCGATCGATTTTTGAAGAGTAAAATACCTCTTTTCGTTCCTAGTCTCCTGTTACAAATCGTGAAAATTTTTCGAAATTAAATTAGGGTACACATTCTGAACCGTAAATTTTCGATCGATTTTTGAAGAGTAAAATACCTCTTTGCGTTCCTTGTCTCCTGATACAAATCCAGAAAATTTTTCCAAATTAATTTAGGGTACACATTCTGAACTGTGAATTTTCGATCGATTTTTGAAGAGTAAAATACCTCTTTTCGTTCCTGGTCTCCTGTTACAAATCTTGAAAAATTGTCGAAATTAAATTAGGGTACACATTCTGAACTGTGAATTTTCGATCGATTTTTGAAGAGTAAAATACCTCTTTTCGTTCCTGCTCTCCTGTTACAAATCTTGAAAAATTGTCGAAATTAAATTAGGGTACACATTCTGAACTGTAAATTTTCGATCGATTTTTGAAGAGTAAAATACCTCTTTTCGTTCCTAGTCTCCTGTTACAAATCGTGAAAATTTTTCGCAATTAATTTAGGGTACACATTCTGAACTGTAAATTTTCGATCGATTTTTGAAGAGTAAAATACCTCTTTTCGTTCCTAGTCTCCTGTTACAAATCGTGAAAATTTTTCGAAATTAAATTAGGGTACACATTCTGAACTGTAAATTTTCGATCGATTTTTGAAGAGTAAAATACCTCTTTGCGTTCCTGGTCTCCTGATACAAATCCAGAAAATTTTTCCAAATTAATTTAGGGTACACATTCTGAACCGTAAATTTTCGATCGATTTTCGAAATTAAATTAGGGTACACATTCTGAACCGTAAATTTTCGATCGATTTTTGAAGAGTAAAATACCTCTTTTCGTTCCTAGTCTCCTGTTACAAATCGTGAAAATTTTTCCAAATTAATTTAGGGTACACATTCTGAACCGTAAATTTTCGATTAATTTTTGAAGAGTAAAATACCTCTTTTCGTTCCTAGTCTCCTGTTACAAATCGTGAAAATTTTTCCAAATTAATTTAGGGTACACATTCTGAACCGTAAATTTTCGATTAATTTTTGAAGAGTAAAATACCTCTTTTCGTTCCTAGTCTCCTGTTACAAATCGGGAAAATTTTTCCAAATTAATTTAGGGTACACATTCTGAACCGTGAATTTTCGATTGATTTTTGAAGAGTAAAATACCTCTTTTCATTCCTAGTCTCCTGTTACAAATCGTGAAAATTTTTCGAAATTAAATTAGGGTACACATTCTGAACCGTGAATTTTCGATTGATTTTTGAAGAGTAAAATACCTCTTTTCGTTCCTAGTCTCCTGTTACAAATCGTGAAAATTTTTCGAAATTAATTTAGGGTACACATTCTGAACTGTAAATTTTCGATTTTTGAAGAGTAAAATACCTCTTTTCGTTCCTAGTCTCCTGTTACAAATCCTGAAAATTTTTCGAAATTAAATTAGGGTACACATTCTGAACCGTGAATTTTCGATTGATTTTTGAAGAGTAAAATACCTCTTTTCATTCCTAGTCTCCTGTTACAAATCGTGAAAATTTTTCCAAATTAATTTAGGGTACACATTCTGAACTGTAAATTTTCGATTAATTTTTGAAGAGTAAAATACCTCTTTTCGTTCCTAGTCTCCTGTTACAAATCGTGAAAATTTTTCGAAATTAATTTAGGGTACACATTCTGAACTGTAAATTTTCGATTAATTTTTGAAGAGTAAAATACCTCTTTTCGTTCCTAGTCTCCTGTTACAAATCGTGAAAATTTTTCCAAATTAATTTAGGGTACACATTCTGAACCGTGAATTTTCGATTGATTTTTGAAGAGTAAAATACCTCTTTTCATTCCTAGTCTCCTGTTACAAATCGTGAAAATTTTTCCAAATTAATTTAGGGTACACATTCTGAACCGTAAATTTTCGATTAATTTTTGAAGAGTAAAATACCTCTTTTCATTCCTAGTCTCCTGTTACAAATCGTGAAAATTTTTCCAAATTAATTTAGGGTACACATTCTGAACCGTAAATTTTCGATTAATTTTTGAAGAGTAAAATACCTCTTTTCATTCCTAGTCTCCTGTTACAAATCGTGAAAATTTTTCCAAATTAATTTAGGGTACACATTCTGAACTGTAAATTTTCGATTAATTTTTGAAGAGTAAAATACCTCTTTTCATTCCTAGTCTCCTGTTACAAATCGTGAAAATTTTTCCAAATTAATTTAGGGTACACATTCTGAACTGTAAATTTTCGATTAATTTTTGAAGAGTAAAATACCTCTTTTCGTTCCTAGTCTCCTGTTACAAATCGTGAAAATTTTTCCAAATTAATTTAGGGTACACATTCTGAACCGTAAATTTTCGATTAATTTTTGAAGAGTAAAATACCTCTTTTCGTTCCTAGTCTCCTGTTACAAATCGGGAAAATTTTTCCAAATTAATTTAGGGTACACATTCTGAACCGTGAATTTTCGATTGATTTTTGAAGAGTAAAATACCTCTTTTCATTCCTAGTCTCCTGTTACAAATCGTGAAAATTTTTCCAAATTAATTTAGGGTACACATTCTGAACTGTAAATTTTCGATTAATTTTTGAAGAGTAAAATACCTCTTTTCGTTCCTAGTCTCCTGTTACAAATCGTGAAAATTTTTCGAAATTAATTTAGGGTACACATTCTGAACTGTAAATTTTCGATTAATTTTTGAAGAGTAAAATACCTCTTTTCGTTCCTAGTCTCCTGTTACAAATCCTGAAAATTTTTCGAAATTAAATTAGGGTACACATTCTGAACCGTGAATTTTCGATTGATTTTTGAAGAGTAAAATACCTCTTTTCGTTCCTAGTCTCCTGTTACAAATCGTGGAAATTTTTCGAAATTAATTTAGGGTACACATTCTGAACTGTAAATTTTCGATTAATTTTTGAAGAGTAAAATACCTCTTTTCGTTCCTAGTCTCCTGTTACAAATCGTGAAAATTTTTCCAAATTAATTTAGGGTACACATTCTGAACTGTAAATTTTCGATTTTTGAAGAGTAAAATACCTCTTTTCGTTCCTAGTCTCCTGTTACAAATCGTGAAAATTTTTCCAAATTAATTTAGGGTACACATTCTGAACCGTAAATTTTCGATTAATTTTTGAAGAGTAAAATACCTCTTTTCGTTCCTAGTCTCCTGTTACAAATCGTGAAAATTTTTCCAAATTAATTTAGGGTACACATTCTGAACCGTAAATTTTCGATTAATTTTTGAAGAGTAAAATACCTCTTTTCGTTCCTAGTCTCCTGTTACAAATCGTGAAAATTTTTCCAAATTAATTTAGGGTACACATTCTGAACTGTAAATTTTCGATTTTTGAAGAGTAAAATACCTCTTTTCGTTCCTAGTCTCCTGTTACAAATCCTGAAAATTTTTCGAAATTAAATTAGGGTACACATTCTGAACCGTGAATCTTCGATTGATTTTTGAAGAGTAAAATACCTCTTTTCGTTCCTAGTCTCCTGTTACAAATCGTGGAAATTTTTCGAAATTAATTTAGGGTACACATTCTGAACTGTAAATTTTCGATTTTTGAAGAGTAAAATACCTCTTTTCGTTCCTAGTCTCCTGTTACAAATCGTGAAAATTTTTCCAAATTAAATTAGGGTACACATTCTGAACCGTGAATTTTCGATTGATTTTTGAAGAGTAAAATACCTCTTTTCGTTCCTAGTCTCCTGTTACAAATCGTGAAAATTTTTCGAAATTAAATTAGGGTACACATTCTGAACCGTGAATTTTCGATTGATTTTTGAAGAGTAAAATACCTCTTTTCGTTCCTAGTCTCCTGTTACAAATCGTGAAAATTTTTCGAAATTAAATTAGGGTACACATTCTGAACTGTAAATTTTCGATTTTTGAAGAGTAAAATACCTCTTTTCGTTCCTAGTCTCCTGTTACAAATCCTGAAAATTTTTCGAAATTAATTTAGGGTACACATTCTGAACTGTAAATTTTCGATTTTTGAAGAGTAAAATATCTCTTTTCGTTCCTAGTCTCCTGTTACAAATCCTGAAAATTTTTCGAAATTAAATTAGGGTACACATTCTGAACCGTGAATTTTCGATTGATTTTTGAAGAGTAAAATACCTCTTTTCGTTCCTAGTCTCCTGTTACAAATCGTGGAAATTTTTCGAAATTAATTTAGGGTACACATTCTGAACTGTAAATTTTCGATTAATTTTTGAAGAGTAAAATACCTCTTTTCGTTCCTAGTCTCCTGTTACAAATCGTGAAAATTTTTCGAAATTAAATTAGGGTACACATTCTGAACTGTAAATTTTCGATTTTTGAAGAGTAAAATACCTCTTTTCGTTCCTAGTCTCCTGTTACAAATCCTGAAAATTTTTCGAAATTAATTTAGGGTACACATTCTGAACTGTAAATTTTCGATTTTTGAAGAGTAAAATATCTCTTTTCGTTCCTAGTCTCCTGTTACAAATCCTGAAAATTTTTCGAAATTAAATTAGGGTACACATTCTGAACCGTGAATTTTCGATTGATTTTTGAAGAGTAAAATACCTCTTTTCGTTCCTAGTCTCCTGTTACAAATCGTGGAAATTTTTCGAAATTAATTTAGGGTACACATTCTGAACTGTAAATTTTCGATTAATTTTTGAAGAGTAAAATACCTCTTTTCGTTCCTAGTCTCCTGTTACAAATCGTGAAAATTTTTCCAAATTAATTTAGGGTACACATTCTGAACTGTAAATTTTCGATTTTTGAAGAGTAAAATACCTCTTTTCGTTCCTAGTCTCCTGTTACAAATCGTGAAAATTTTTCCAAATTAATTTAGGGTACACATTCTGAACCGTAAATTTTCGATTAATTTTTGAAGAGTAAAATACCTCTTTTCGTTCCTAGTCTCCTGTTACAAATCGTGAAAATTTTTCGAAATTAATTTAGGGTACACATTCTGAACCGTAAATTTTCGATTAATTTTTGAAGAGTAAAATACCTCTTTTCGTTCCTAGTCTCCTGTTACAAATCGTGAAAATTTTTCGAAATTAATTTAGGGTACACATTCTGAACTGTAAATTTTCGATTTTTGAAGAGTAAAATACCTCTTTTCGTTCCTAGTCTCCTGTTACAAATCCTGAAAATTTTTCGAAATTAAATTAGGGTACACATTCTGAACCGTGAATCTTCGATTGATTTTTGAAGAGTAAAATACCTCTTTTCGTTCCTAGTCTCCTGTTACAAATCGTGGAAATTTTTCGAAATTAATTTAGGGTACACATTCTGAACTGTAAATTTTCGATTTTTGAAGAGTAAAATACCTCTTTTCGTTCCTAGTCTCCTGTTACAAATCGTGAAAATTTTTCCAAATTAAATTAGGGTACACATTCTGAACCGTGAATTTTCGATTGATTTTTGAAGAGTAAAATACCTCTTTTCGTTCCTAGTCTCCTGTTACAAATCGTGAAAATTTTTCGAAATTAAATTAGGGTACACATTCTGAACCGTGAATTTTCGATTGATTTTTGAAGAGTAAAATACCTCTTTTCGTTCCTAGTCTCCTGTTACAAATCGTGAAAATTTTTCGAAATTAAATTAGGGTACACATTCTGAACTGTAAATTTTCGATTTTTGAAGAGTAAAATACCTCTTTTCGTTCCTAGTCTCCTGTTACAAATCCTGAAAATTTTTCGAAATTAATTTAGGGTACACATTCTGAACTGTAAATTTTCGATTTTTGAAGAGTAAAATATCTCTTTTCGTTCCTAGTCTCCTGTTACAAATCCTGAAAATTTTTCGAAATTAAATTAGGGTACACATTCTGAACCGTGAATTTTCGATTAATTTTTGAAGAGTAAAATACCTCTTTTCGTTCCTAGTCTCCTGTTACAAATCGTGAAAATTTTTCGAAATTAATTTAGGGTACACATTCTGAACTGTAAATTTTCGATTTTTGAAGAGTAAAATACCTCTTTTCGTTCCTAGTCTCCTGTTACAAATCCTGAAAATTTTTCGAAATTAATTTAGGGTACACATTCTGAACTGTAAATTTTCGATTTTTGAAGAGTAAAATACCTCTTTTCGTTCCTAGTCTCCTGTTACAAATCGTGAAAATTTTTCGAAATTAAATTAGGGTACACATTCTGAACCGTGAATTTTCGATTGATTTTTGAAGAGTAAAATACCTCTTTTCATTCCTAGTCTCCTGTTACAAATCGTGAAAATTTTTCGAAATTAAATTAGGGTACACATTCTGAACCGTGAATTTTCGATTGATTTTTGAAGAGTAAAATACCTCTTTTCGTTCCTAGTCTCCTGTTACAAATCCTGAAAATTTTTCGAAATTAATTTAGGGTACACATTCTGAACCGTGAATTTTCGATTGATTTTTGAAGAGTAAAATACCTCTTTTCGTTCCTAGTCTCCTGTTACAAATCGTGAAAATTTTTCGAAATTAATTTAGGGTACACATTCTGAACTGTAAATTTTCGATTTTTGAAGAGTAAAATACCTCTTTTCGTTCCTAGTCTCCTGTTACAAATCCTGAAAATTTTTCGAAATTAAATTAGGGTACACATTCTGAACCGTGAATTTTCGATTAATTTTTGAAGAGTAAAATACCTCTTTTCGTTCCTAGTCTCCTGTTACAAATCGTGAAAATTTTTCCAAATTAATTTAGGGTACACATTCTGAACCGTGAATTTTCGATTGATTTTTGAAGAGTAAAATACCTCTTTTCGTTCCTAGTCTCCTGTTACAAATCGTGAAAATTTTTCGAAATTAAATTAGGGTACACATTCTGAACCGTGAATTTTCGATTGATTTTTGAAGAGTAAAATACCTCTTTTCGTTCCTAGTCTCCTGTTACAAATCGTGAAAATTTTTCGAAATTAATTTAGGGTACACATTCTGAACTGTAAATTTTCGATTTTTGAAGAGTAAAATACCTCTTTTCGTTCCTAGTCTCCTGTTACAAATCCTGAAAATTTTTCGAAATTAAATTAGGGTACACATTCTGAACCGTGAATTTTCGATTAATTTTTGAAGAGTAAAATACCTCTTTTCGTTCCTAGTCTCCTGTTACAAATCGTGAAAATTTTTCCAAATTAATTTAGGGTACACATTCTGAACCGTGAATTTTCGATTGATTTTTGAAGAGTAAAATACCTCTTTTCGTTCCTAGTCTCCTGTTACAAATCCTGAAAATTTTTCGAAATTAAATTAGGGTACACATTCTGAACCGTGAATTTTCGATTAATTTTTGAAGAGTAAAATACCTCTTTTCGTTCCTAGTCTCCTGTTACAAATCGTGAAAATTTTTCGAAATTAAATTAGGGTACACATTCTGAACCGTGAATTTTCGATTGATTTTTGAAGAGTAAAATACCTCTTTTCGTTCCTAGTCTCCTGTTACAAATCGTGAAAATTTTTCGAAATTAAATTAGGGTACACATTCTGAACCGTGAATTTTCGATTGATTTTTGAAGAGTAAAATACCTCTTTTCGTTCCTAGTCTCCTGTTACAAATCGGGAAAATTTTTCGAAATTAAATTAGGGTACACATTCTGAACCGTGAATTTTCGATTGATTTTTGAAGAGTAAAATACCTCTTTTCGTTCCTAGTCTCCTGTTACAAATCGTGAAAATTTTTCCAAATTAATTTAGGGTACACATTCTGAACCGTGAATTTTCGATTGATTTTTGAAGAGTAAAATACCTCTTTTCGTTCCTAGTCTCCTGTTACAAATCGGGAAAATTTTTCGAAATTAAATTAGGGTACACATTCTGAACTGTAAATTTTCGATCGATTTTTGAAGAGTAAAATACCTCTTGTCGTTCCTAGTCTCCTGTTACAAATCGGGAAAATTTTTCGAAATTATTTTAGGGTACACATTCTGAACTGTAAATTTTCGATCGATTTTTGAAGAGTAAAATACCTCTTGTCGTTCCTAGTCTCCTGTTACAAATCGGGAAAATTTTTCGAAATTAAATTAGGGTACACATTCTGAACCGTAAATTTTCGATCGATTTTTGAAGAGTAAAATACCTCTTGTCGTTCCTAGTCTCCTGTTACAAATCCTGAAAATTTTTCGAAATTAAATTAGGGTACACATTCTGAACCGTGAATTTTCGATTAATTTTTGAAGAGTAAAATACCTCTTTTCGTTCCTAGTCTCCTGTTACAAATCGTGAAAATTTTTCCAAATTAATTTAGGGTACACATTCTGAACTGTAAATTTTCGATTGATTTTTGAAGAGTAAAATACCTCTTTTCGTTCCTAGTCTCCTGTTACAAATCGGGAAAATTTTTCGAAATTAAATTAGGGTACACATTCTGAACCGTAAATTTTCGATCGGTTTTTGAAGAGTAAAATACCTCTTTTCGTTCCTAGTCTCCTGTTACAAATCGTGAAAATTTTTCCAAATTAATTTAGGGTACACATTCTGAACCGTGAATTTTCGATTAATTTTTGAAGAGTAAAATACCTCTTTTCGTTCCTAGTCTCCTGTTACAAATCGGGAAAATTTTTCGAAATTAAATTAGGGTACACATTCTGAACCGTAAATTTTCGATCGGTTTTTGAAGAGTAAAATACCTCTTGTCGTTCCTAGTCTCCTGTTCCAAATCGTGAAAATTTTTCGAAATTAAATTAGGGTACACATTCTGAACCGTAAATTTTCGATTGATTTTTGAAGAGTAAAACACCTCTTTGCGTTCCTAGTCTCCTGTTACAAATCGTGAAAATTTTTCGAAATTATTTTAGGGTACACATTCTGAACCGTAAATTTTCGATCGATTTTTGAAGAGTAAAATACCTCTTTTCGTTCCTAGTCTCCTGTTACAAATCGTGAAAATTTTTCGAAATTATTTTAGGGTACACATTCTGAACCGTAAATTTTCGATCGATTTTTGAAGAGTAAAATACCTCTTGTCGTTCCTAGTCTCCTGTTACAAATCGGGAAAATTTT
Source organism: Ocypus olens (assembly GCA_910593695.2). Taxonomy (NCBI): domain Eukaryota; kingdom Metazoa; phylum Arthropoda; class Insecta; order Coleoptera; family Staphylinidae; genus Ocypus; species Ocypus olens. The sequence goes on from OU343048.1 coordinate 4,066,223, forward strand.
TCGAAATTAAATTAGGGTACACATTCTGAACTGTAAATTTTCGATCGATTTTTGAAGAGTAAAATACCTCTTGTCGTTCCTAGTCTCCTGTTACAAATCGGGAAAATTTTTCGAAATTAAATTAGGGTACACATTCTGAACCGTAAATTTTCGATCGATTTTTGAAGAGTAAAATACCTCTTGTCGTTCCTAGTCTCCTGTTACAAATCGGGAAAATTTTTCGAAATTAAATTAGGGTACACATTCTGAACCGTAAATTTTCGATCGATTTTTGAAGAGTAAAATACCTCTTGTCGTTCCTAGTCTCCTGTTACAAATCGGGAAAATTTTTCGAAATTAAATTAGGGTACACATTCTGAACTGTTAATTTTCGATCGATTTTTGAAGAGTAAAATACCTCTTGTCGTTCCTAGTCTCCTGTTACAAATCGGGAAAATTTTTCGAAATTAAATTAGGGTACACATTCTGAACCGTAAATTTTCGATCGATTTTTGAAGAGTAAAATACCTCTTTGCGTTCCTAGTCTCCTGTTACAAATCGGGAAAATTTTTCGAAATTAAATTAGGGTACACATTCTGAACTGTAAATTTTCGATCGATTTTTGAAGAGTAAAATACCTCTTGTCGTTCCTAGTCTCCTGTTACAAATCGGGAAAATTTTTCGAAATTATTTTAGGGTACACATTCTGAACTGTAAATTTTCGATCGATTTTTGAAGAGTAAAATACCTCTTGTCGTTCCTAGTCTCCTGTTACAAATCGGGAAAATTTTTCGAAATTAAATTAGGGTACACATTCTGAACCGTAAATTTTCGATCGATTTTTGAAGAGTAAAATACCTCTTGTCGTTCCTAGTCTCCTGTTACAAATCCTGAAAATTTTTCGAAATTAAATTAGGGTACACATTCTGAACCGTGAATTTTCGATTAATTTTTGAAGAGTAAAATACCTCTTTTCGTTCCTAGTCTCCTGTTACAAATCGTGAAAATTTTTCCAAATTAATTTAGGGTACACATTCTGAACTGTAAATTTTCGATTGATTTTTGAAGAGTAAAATACCTCTTTTCGTTCCTAGTCTCCTGTTACAAATCGGGAAAATTTTTCGAAATTAAATTAGGGTACACATTCTGAACCGTAAATTTTCGATCGGTTTTTGAAGAGTAAAATACCTCTTTTCGTTCCTAGTCTCCTGTTACAAATCGTGAAAATTTTTCCAAATTAATTTAGGGTACACATTCTGAACCGTGAATTTTCGATTAATTTTTGAAGAGTAAAATACCTCTTTTCGTTCCTAGTCTCCTGTTACAAATCGGGAAAATTTTTCGAAATTAAATTAGGGTACACATTCTGAACCGTAAATTTTCGATCGGTTTTTGAAGAGTAAAATACCTCTTGTCGTTCCTAGTCTCCTGTTCCAAATCGTGAAAATTTTTCGAAATTAAATTAGGGTACACATTCTGAACCGTAAATTTTCGATTGATTTTTGAAGAGTAAAACACCTCTTTGCGTTCCTAGTCTCCTGTTACAAATCGTGAAAATTTTTCGAAATTATTTTAGGGTACACATTCTGAACCGTAAATTTTCGATCGATTTTTGAAGAGTAAAATACCTCTTTTCGTTCCTAGTCTCCTGTTACAAATCGTGAAAATTTTTCGAAATTATTTTAGGGTACACATTCTGAACCGTAAATTTTCGATCGATTTTTGAAGAGTAAAATACCTCTTGTCGTTCCTAGTCTCCTGTTACAAATCGGGAAAATTTTTCGAAATTAAATTAGGGTACACATTCTGAACTGTAAATTTTCGATCGATTTTTGAAGAGTAAAATACCTCTTGTCGTTCCTAGTCTCCTGTTACAAATCGGGAAAATTTTTCGAAATTAAATTAGGGTACACATTCTGAACCGTAAATTTTCGATCGATTTTTGAAGAGTAAAATACCTCTTGTCGTTCCTAGTCTCCTGTTACAAATCGGGAAAATTTTTCGAAATTAAATTAGGGTACACATTCTGAACCGTAAATTTTCGATCGATTTTTGAAGAGTAAAATACCTCTTGTCGTTCCTAGTCTCCTGTTACAAATCGGGAAAATTTTTCGAAATTAAATTAGGGTACACATTCTGAACTGTAAATTTTCGATCGATTTTTGAAGAGTAAAATACCTCTTGTCGTTCCTAGTCTCCTGTTACAAATCGGGAAAATTTTTCGAAATTAAATTATGGTACACATTCTGAACCGTAAATTTTCGATCGATTTTTGAAGAGTAAAATACCTCTTGTCGTTCCTAGTCTCCTGTTACAAATCGGGAAAATTTTTCGAAATTAAATTAGGGTACACATTCTGAACTGTAAATTTTCGATCGATTTTTGAAGAGTAAAATACCTCTTGTCGTTCCTAGTCTCCTGTTACAAATCGGGAAAATTTTTCGAAATTAAATTAGGGTACACATTCTGAACCGTAAATTTTCGATCGATTTTTGAAGAGTAAAATACCTCTTTGCGTTCCTAGTCTCCTGTTACAAATCGGGAAAATTTTTCGAAATTAAATTATGGTACACATTCTGAACTGTAAATTTTCGATCGATTTTTGAAGAGTAAAATACCTCTTGTCGTTCCTAGTCTCCTGTTACAAATCGTGAACATTTTTCGAAATTAAATTATGGTACACATTCTGAACTGTAAATTTTCGATCGATTTTTGAAGAGTAAAATACCTCTTTGCGTTCCTGGTCTCCTGTTACAAATCGTGAAAATTTTTCGAAATTAAATTAGGGTACACATTCTGAACTGTAAATTTTCGATCGATTTTTGAAGAGTAAAATACCTCTTTGCGTTCCTTGTCTCCTGATACAAATCCAGAAAATTTTTCCAAATTAATTTAGGGTACACATTCTGAACTGTAAATTTTCGATCGATTTTTGAAGAGTGAAATACCTCTTTTCGTTCCTAGTCTCCTGTTACAAATCGTGAAAATTTTTCGAAATTAAATTAGGGTACACATTCTGAACCGTAAATTTTCGATCGATTTTTGAAGCTTAAAATACCTCTTTGCGTTCCTGGTCTCCTGATACAAATCCAGAAAATTTTTCCAAATTAATTTAGGGTACACATTCTGAACCGTAAATTGTCGATCGATTTTTGAAGAGTAAAATACCTCTTTTCGTTCCTGGTCTCCTGTTACAAATCGTGAAAATTTTTCGAAATTAATTTAGGGTACACATTCTGAACCGTAAATTTTCGATCGATTTTTGAAGAGTAAAATACCTCTTTTTGTTCCTAGTCTCCTGTTACAAATCGGGAAAATTTTTCGAAATTAATTTAGGGTACGCATTCTGAACTGTGAATTTTCGATCGATTTTTAAAGAGTAAAATACCTCTTTTCGTTCCTAGTCTCCTGTTACAAATCGGGAAAATTTTTCGAAATTAAATTATGGTACACATTCTGAACTGTAAATTTTCGATCGATTTTTGAAGAGTAAAATACCTCTTTTCGTTCCTAGTCTCCTGTTACAAATCGGGAAAATTTTTCGAAATTAAATTATGGTACACATTCTGAACTGTAAATTTTCGATCGATTTTTAAAGAGTAAAATACCTCTTTTTGTTCCTAGTCTCCTGTTACAAATCGGGAAAATTTTTCGAAATTAATTTAGGGTACACATTCTGAACTGTGAATTTTCGATCGAATTTTGAAAAGTAAAATACCTCTTTTCGTTCCTAGTCTCCTGTTACAAATCGTGAAAATTTTTCGAAATTAAATTAGGGTACACATTCTGAACTGTAAATTTTCGATCGATTTTTGAAGAGTAAAATACCTCTTTTCGTTCCTGGTCTCCTGTTACAAATCGGGAAAATTTTTCGAAATTAAATTATGGTACACATTCTGAACTGTAAATTTTCGATCGATTTTTGAAGAGTAAAATACCTCTTTTCGTTCCTGGTCTCCTGTTACAAATCGTGAAAATGTTTCGAAATTAATTTAGGGTACACATTCTGAACTGTAAATTTTCAAACAATTTTTAAAGAGTAAAATACTTCTTTTCGTTCCTAGTCTCCTGTTACAAATCGTGAAAATTTTTCGAAATTAATTTAGGGTACACATTCTGAACTGTAAATTTTCGATCGATTTTTGAAGTGAAAAATAACTGTTTTCGTTCCTACTCTTCCGATAGTCTTGGCTAAAATTTTTGAATATTTTATTATGAAAGCACTTTGGTCATTGTTTCATTCATTCATTGACAAAGAACAATCTTAGAATTAGTTAGTTTTTATGGCCCTTAAAAGGGCCGTTGTTTTCGTTGGATTTGGATTCTTCGTTTAGACGCTACGACCGTACAAAATCTGAAAAAAAAAATTTGAGTAAAAGTCCGGGTAAATTTTTTACAAATTTTTCCAGATGAATTTTTAACGCTCTTTCTTCTGTTGAAAAACGTTATAGGGTTGGATGTTTTTAAGCATTTAATTTTTTTAATTGTTTTGTGCTTAAAAGTCCCCACTCTAATTATAACATACAAATAAAACACATTTATAGTTGAATCCCGTACGCAACAATGCACACATCGCCTCATTATTGAGCGCATTAGCAAATTGTCAATATTTGAACTAATTGCAAACAGTATAATGTTAATGTCCAATTTACTTTTAAGTAAACAAATTATTAGTTCCGGCGGCGGGCTGACGTTTAAAATGAAATTCAATTAAATTTAGTATTGTGTTGTTCGTAAAATGAAACCAAATGGTCTTTATTAATAATCAATAGTTACGTCACTAAGCAGCGCTATAAAGTATTGTTTAACGATTCCATCATGTAAAAGTTTTTAATGGCCGTAGAAAAAATGGCGTGCGTACCTTAATTGAAAGTTAATAATTGTGTGCATGCGGAAGTGTAATTTTTTTGCAATGCTGTTATTCAAGAAGTTAATTAGTCAGTTCTTAGGGATTTCTCTTGTTTACAGATTGGATTTAATTATTCTTGCACGCTCCACATTCTTTGTCAGACATTGGATAATCCCAATTTTGTATGTATAACTGTATCTGACCATCGATTACGTCTGTGCGAATTTGCGAGAAAATCAGATTATAACTTTGTCGGAGCAGCAATAAACCGAATGGATAATTCCGAAATTGCATACAATACGAATTTGCATAAACAAACCTCATCAAAGTCCCATTCCTCCTCATCAGCGCGATAATGAAGCCCTCTCTTGTCGTTACGTTCGGGGAAATTATGCGGCAATTAGCCGAGCAAATAAACAAAGTCGTCTTCTTAATCGCAAATCCGGGATTGTTTAGTACCACGTCGATTAGATATGCAAACGGAGAGAGGGCTTAATCGGAACCGTTCGAGAAATACTACACAGGATGCAAATGCTCTCGCCCCCCGGCCGAATTACGTATTATATGGCCAATAAATAAGTTTAGTGCGGCGAGTGTTAAATGCTAATTCTGCGTTTGAGTGCTATTAGGATGGTTTATGGGAGATGGCGGTTAATGTTTTGGGCTTCGAAAGTGCTTCATTGACCCATAAAGTGTATTACATTGCTATAATTTTGTTGCAAGCACCAATGTAAACGTCCACTCTGACTTTTCAAGTCATCGGGCATTTACAGATCTTCAAAGTTAAACTGGCTAATGGGGAGACGGGCTGTGCACCGATAATCCAAGCGGGAGAAATATGCAATTACCCGAGTACAATCGAAGATAAAAATCGGGTGGTTTATTACCAGTGTAGAGAAAGTCTACCAGCCAGACACGTTTTCAATAGATTATGATAATTTTCGCCATTGAATGTACGAAACGAACGCACTTCGTAATATACCCACTTTACGCTACGAATTTGAGATTGAACCATTATACATTTAATCATCGTGCCTCCACCGTAGATCTTCGCTTACACCTGTAAAGTTTAATGAAAGGTTGCTACAATTAAAACTCGTGATTAAGAAACATGATTTTCTTTTATTAATAATCAAAAAAGAAGTATAAACATAAAATCCCAACAACATCCAATCATTATTTTTTTCTTTTTACAATAATCAACACACATAAACATTTCCATATAAACAAATCGAACACATTAACATACAAATAAATATCTGTCCATTTTTCTCCGTGTTTACAATATTGCTTCGCTTTAGGGTAGCCTATACCTATGATATGTTAAGGATCATTTTAAAATTTTATACATCGCTTTTATGAAACATTTAAAAAATGGTAAGAAATTGTTCCCATTTTTTGTTCTCCTCCCATCGTATTATATTCGTCTTATTAAAAACTTTACAAATGAATAGTACTAGTTTTACATTACTTAGAGTTATTTTTATGTTTAGGATCCTCTCGAAAAAAAAAGAGAAAAATACACGCCCTATGTACAACACGACCTTATTGCTTACCTAATCGAAAATAAGCTTACGAATTATTTTTAAAATCCCGCGAACTGTTTTTTCGAATTTTTGAAAAAAAATGGTTAAAACGGTTCGCGGGGTTGGGTCAAATTCCGTTCATGTTTATGCATAGCAGTTTATTTTTTTTTTTCACGTTTTCTGCACTTTTTATCAGTCAGATTTACCTTTTTTAAATTCATAAAAATATGAACACATAAGGGTTAGGTTTGTTCTTTTTTAATTATTAGTAATTATTGATTAATCTAGAAATGAGACCTTTTTTTTAAGTGTGTCGCCTTTTAAAATTCTAACGCGGTTTAACATGATTTAATAAATTCATTGATCTAAGTAATAAATATTTGATAATTTAGCACCTTGGTATTTGAATCAGTTTTTTTTTTCGACGGCGGTGCACGTGTACAGGTAATGTTATTTAATATCCACATTGTGTGGATTATAACGCGCTTTTAACTAATTAAGCTTGATCCTAAGTTATATATCTAATAAATCTGATATATAAATCTCATGTCCCGCATAAAGCTGTTAATATACCAGATTATGTGTATCTCGTCTCTATTTTATTTCTGGAATGGATCAAAAGGATTTATGTACATGTCTTTAATATTTTTATTTAAATGTATCCCCTGCATGAAGAAAAAAAAACGTTAATCAAAGAGAAATTATAATGTGAGCATTAGTATTTGATGCTGAAAAACAGAAATTAGAGATTGGTCGATTAAGCGTTTCGCGATATCTAGTCGTCTCCAGCGTTTTTTTTTTAATTCACGTAAATTTAGATATTTTCTTGTCAATTAAAAATGAACCCATTGATGGATACATTATAGTCTACATCAGGCATGTCAAACTCGTTTACCACCAACGACCACATCAAGTATTACACACAAGCCGCGGGCCGTCTTACCAAAAAAAAACTAAAATTTCGTACCCCGGAAGTGGGCGTTTACCTTAACTGTTTTTTGTTTTTTTGTCAATATTTTCTTAAATATGAAAAATATCACAAAAACATTTAAACAAACTTTGAAGACAACAAAGAAATGAAAATCTTTTGCTTGAAATTTTTTTTCATAAAATCATTTTTATTTGAGAAAAAAATTAATTATTTTTTTAAAATTTTTGGTTTATAATTATACAACGATAATAGTTACAGCAAATTTATATTAATAACAATTGTAGAGAATACTAAAATGAACAACTTATAAAGAATAAGTTTTTTTCGAAATCCCTTTCGTTTTTGAGTAAACTGAGTTTTTGAATTTGAAGTATAATTTTGACGTTTTAAACGTCAGTTTCATCCGAGTTTACACAACGCTCGATGTACATTTAAAATATGATTTCAATTGAAAATAGACCACGAAAGGGTAATTAAAAATGATACCATCAAGTCGGAGAAAGTAACATGATGGCCACATCACCATTTTTTAATATATGATACCAACCTTGCCGGGCTGCAGACAACTTGTAAGAGGGCCGCGTGTTTGACATACCTGGTCTACATGTATAGCATTCTCGGCCAATGTAAGAAGTCTCTGGTGTAAAAAAACAGAAGCAACAAGTTTTAATAAAGTCAAAAACTGGAGGAACCATATTCTATGTAAGTGATTAAAAGAAGATTTGGTTAAATATTAGCAACGTTTTCTTGATCAATAAATTTCAGAATGTTATCTTCGATACAAGTTGACGTTTAACAATTGTAGACGACCAGAATGAATTGATTATTATTTTAAATATGAAAATAACACCAAGAGGATTGTCTAATTCGACAAGTTTGTGCATCTCCTTAAAAGTTTATATGAAAGCTATTGATGCGAAAAAGCTCGTTGTTCTCTCTGTGGGTCATAAGTACACCGCCGTCCGTTTCTTTTAAATATATAATCTTCTTTATACTCACTAATTCTTTGGAAAATTTAAGAAGCTTTTAATTTTTTTTTCTTCGTTTTTTTTTCTTTCAATTTTTATCGCAAAATAAACGGAATTTACATTTTGTTTATTAATAGTAAAAGTCAGTCTGTGTGCGATGTTCAGATTCAAACATCAACGGAGGTGCAGTTGTTCTCCTTCGGCCTGGGCATGAGGACGTCCTCGTAGGGCGGCACCTTCGCTTTCCTGAAGTCGTCCCTCACCTTCTCCACCTCCTGCATCACCCGCAGGAAATTCAATCCCGCCAGCTTCTTCAGGTCGTCCACCGACCACTTCCCCGTCGCTATCAGCTCCGCGAAGAGCGTCGGGTAGGTGGACACGTCCTCCAGACCCTGAGGCACGCTGGGAACAAGGAATAAATAAAACCGTTGATGAATTAAAAATAATGTACTCACAAGTTTATGCCGTCGTATCCAGCGCCCAGACCGACGTTATCCACTCCAGCCACGTCCCGTATATGATTTATGTGCGCTAAATGCGGAATTAAAAAAAAAAGATGAGAAAAAAGTAACGCACGCAGACAGACAGACAACGCCATCGTTCGGTCAAACGCTTTAAACGCGTCAGGAACTAAATCTGATGCTTCCGGGGCTCAATTGAGTTGAAAATTTCATTATTCACACACGCCTCACTGCCCAGAGGCGCGCGTCCGTCGGGTCGTGTTTAATAATGGATGCATGAAAAATTCGCATATCCCGTAAATGGTCATAAACGTAACAGGTCGTGGGAGTATTATTTTTGGATCTTTCATATTTAATGTTTTGGCAACAAAAGAGATGGCGTTGTCCTGTTATAAAATACGAACACAATCGGAAATAATGGACTCACCGACGGCGTCGGAAACGGTGGAAGAATCCTTGCACGTGAGGAACCTGGAATAGAAATTAACCATCACCACCCCCTTGTTGAGCGCGAGCTTCCTGAGGGTGGCGTCGGGCACGTTTCTCGTCGAGTTGCAGAGTGCGTGAGCCGACGAGTGGCTGAAGATGACGGGGGCTTTCGAGACGGCGAGCGCGTCCCTCATCGTCCTCACGGAGACGTGGGAGAGGTCGACGATCATCCCCAGGCGATTCATCTCCTTGACGAGCGTCTGGAACGGGGGGTGCAACAGTGGGAAATTTGTCGGACCAGATATTGACAATCACTACAAAACTGATACTCCGGCGGCGCGGCGACGTGGTCACCCACACACCCCTCGTCCACCGCCCCCGAGATCACGTACTTCATTCCGGTTCGACGGACGACACGTCGTCGTCGTCGTCCCCGGGTCGCAATAATTTAATCACGCCCGGGGCAAACTTTGTCCAGCGTCAGCGAGTTATGTCTGCGCCGAAATAAACATTTAATTATCCGCCGACTAAACTAACTGCATTCAATTACCCAGTTCGGAAAAAAAACGTCACTTTAATTGCGTTCCTCGGGGGCGCCAATAAATCAACAACTTTTTTTTTTATAGTTAAGTTGGCTTTGCAAATGCAGTGTTGTCAAACATCAGACGAGTAGCGTAAAAGTGTATCCTGTTGAGACCTTATTGCCGGAAAAAAAAGGACGAACTACCGGTGAACCAGAACGTACCAGTGAAAATGTTCGCGTCAAATTATCAATTTGGTAGCTGAAAATTATTTCTGGCAGTTTAAACTGGTCATCGTTGACAGTTAAAAATAATACTTATCAGTGACCAAAATGGACAATTTCCAACTGCCAGAAATTTTGATTTTCAACAGCCAAAAACTATGGTTTGCAACTGTAAAAAATGATCATTTTTCACATATACATTTTTAATTTTTGGCACATGAAAATTGTCATTTTCGGTGGTTGGAAATTTTTATTTCTGGCAGTTCAAAATGGCCATCGTTGGCAGTTAAGAATGGTCAACGTTGGCAGTTAAAAATAATAATTTTCGGCGACCAGAAATTTCAATTTTCAAATAGTTTTCAACCGTAAAAATGGACAATTTTTAATTTTCGAAGCATTGAACATTTCGTGCTTGAGGTAAGAGTGACGTAAAAAGAGTATTCTTTTTTAATTATTATTATTGGGAGCGATATCTGGTAAGGAAGGAGTTGAAGATTTTTCACGCAAGAGTTCCAGTTACGCGACTGCAACACACTACATAAAAATCCATCATCTTCGATCAGTTTTGGAATGACTGACAATCAGTGAACATCCTAACATATCTTCATCTCAGATCAGTTTTGGAATGACTGACAGATCGTACAAGCACTGAACATCTTAACACATCCGAGCGATTTAGAAAATTACATTCGATTCTTAAGATATTGTTTACCAGAAATTTCCATCGTTTCCGAAGCAATAAATCAGCGGCTCTGTTAATATCAAGGAAAACCCAGCGAAAAGGCGGAAAACGTACGCAATTACTCCCCACCACCGCAGAAAAACCGCCCGTCGGCGCCCCTTTTTGTCCCGCGTTTAATGACCCTGTTTGGGGGAGATAATGGATTTTCTTTTTCGGCCGGAAGAAAAATGGAAATATGTTTACACGAGTTTGATTTAAGCCCGTTAAAAAATAATCCGGGTAATTTACATCCGAAAATTAATAATCTAAAGGGTGGCGAAAATTAAATAAAACGAATTCATTCAATTTATTTATCCATCGCGAGCGCTTTAAAACAAAACAAAAAAAAAATACGAAAACAAATCTACAGCCCCGTTGCGCCTAAATGGCAAACAATTCTTTATTAGCCCTTTTCATTTCTGCTGCTGCAAAGGGCCGGCGAGGGAGCGGAACATGCCAACCGCCCATTAGGCCCGCTCGGGGGAGGTTTAATTAAAAAGGGAATGAGGGCATCTAATTATTTTTAGAGTGTGCGGGCGGTGGTGAGTTATGCCCTCTTCCGTCTTTATCACCTCCTCGCGCGTCTCGTCTCGGACTCACCTTCCCGAAGTTCGTCAGACCTCCGTGCTCCGGCTTCTTACCGGGAAGATCCATATTTGAGCAATCCGCCCTGAAATAATTAAAAGAAATTAATGATATTTTTTAACCCTCTCTTTCCCAAATTAATTTTTGGATAAATTTTTTTGTAGGATTGTTGATTTAACACCATATTCTATATGCCAAATAAAATAAAATATAGGCCAAAATAAAAAAATTGCTCATGAAAATGAATAAGGTTACAAAATCTGAGATACAGACCAAAAAATCGAAAATTCAGACCAAAAATCGAAAACTTGGGCCAAAATTAGGACTATTTAGGCCCAAAAATTAAAACTTTGGAGCTAAGAAATTGAAAATAGTCACCAAAGCACTAAAATATAGGCCAAAATAAAAAAATTGCTCATGAAAATGAATAATTTAGTTTACAAAATCTGAGATACAGGCCAAAAAAATCGAAAACTTGGGCCAAAATAAAGAATATTTAAGCTCAAAAATAAAAAAAATGGAGCAAAATAATTGAAAATACATGCAAAAGCACTCAAATATAGTCCAAAATCGAAAATTTAGGTCTAAAATTTAAAAAAACCAGACCGAAAAATAAAAAATCAGGCCATCATGTTGTTACTTTCTCTGATTTCATGATATAATAGTTATTTATATTTATATTGCAGAATCGCATGATACTGACGTTTAAAACGTCAAAATTATGAAAGTTGAAAAAAAAATTCGTACACTGAAAGTGGGTTTTTAATAAAATTTGAAATCAAAGATTACACATTTTTGAATATGTCTCAAAATTTTGTTCTTTGTTTTTAAATTAAAGGTTAGATATTTTAAAATATGTTTTAAAATGCAATTTTCGTATCTTTTGTTCATCTTTCGGCTATTTTGCTTCCAGGTGGGAATGTTTTTGGTTCATTAATTCATCAAATATTTGATGAGATTGAAGCAAATTTGTCGAGTGATTTAATTTGTAAACTTCTTAAAATCGTTGATATCAATTTTGGTTTTTCACTTTATTTTTTTTTCAGTCTAACTAATTCTGAACACTATTTGTCTTAATTTGTTTTGTGGGACTTCTGGGAACGGAGATACGTAAAATGACTTTTATCAAAAATAGTGCTAAATCGACTGGAAACACCTAAATAACGATTAAAAAAAAAACATTTTTTTTTTCAAGTCTAACAATTGATTCTTAACACTATTTTTTGTGACTTCTGGGAACTGAGATACGCAAAATGACTTTTGTCATAAATTGTGGTTAAATCGACTGGAAACCCCTAAATAACGATTTAAAAAAATTTCAATTTAAAAAAAAGTCTAGCAACTTATTCTGAACACTAATTGTCTGTAAAGTTTCTTTGTAATTTCTGGGAACTGATATATGCAAAATGACTATTATCGTAAATTGTGCTTAAATCGACTGGAAACACCTAAATAACGATTTAAAAAAAAATCAATTTGAAGAAAAAAACATTTTTCAAGTCTCATTCTGAACACCATTTGTCTGATTTTTTTTTATGGGACTTCTGGGAACGAAGATATAAAATAACTTGTCGGAAATAGTGCTTAAATCGACTGGAAACACCTAAATAACAATTTTAAAAAAAATTCTCAAATTAAAAAAAAAACATTTTTTTCAAGTGCAACAACTCATTTTGAACACTAATTGTCTGAAAAATAAAAAAACTTAAATCGAATGGAAACACCTAAATAACGATTAAAAAAATATTCAAATAAAAAAAAATCCAAGTCTAACAACCCATTCTGAACTCTATTTGTGTGTTTTTTATGGGATTTTTGGGAACGGAGATACGCAAAATGACTTTTATCGAAAATAACTTAAATCGACTGGAAATACCTAAATAACGATAAAAAAAAAAAATTTAAAAAAAAAATTTTCAAGTCCAACAACTCATTCTGAACGCTGCCTGATTTTTTTTGTAGGGCTCCTGGGAACGGAGATATGCAAAATAACTTTTGTCTAAAATACTGTTTAAATCGACTGGAAATGCCTAAATAACGATTAATTTTTTTTTCAAATTAAATTTTTTTTTTAAGTCCAACAACTCATCCTGTACACTATTTGCCTGAAAAAAAATTGTGGGACTTCTGCAAAATGACTTTTGTCGAAAATAGTGCTTAAATCGACCGGAAACGTCTAAATAACGATTACATTTTTTTTTTAATTTTTAATTTTTTTTTCAACTCGTTCTAAACACTATTTGTCAGAAAAAAAAATGTTGGGACTTCTGGCAACGGAGATACGTAAAATGACTTTTCTCGAAAATAACTTAAATCTAATGGAAACACCTAAATAACGATTACAAGTTTTTTTATTTTTAAATTTTTGTTTTCAAGTCTGACAACTCGTTCTAAACACTATTTGTCTGAAAAAAAAATTGTGGGACTTTTGGGAACGGAGATACAAAATGACTTGTCGAAAGTAGTGTTTAAATCGACTGGAAACACCTAAATAACAATTCAATTTTTTTTCAATTTCTTTTTTTATTGTTTTTCAAGTCCAACAACTCATACCGAACACTATTTGTCTGAAAAAGAAACTTGTGGGACTTCTAGAAACGGAGATACGCAAAATGACTTTTGTCGAAAATAACTGAAATCGACTGGAAACACGTTAATAACGATTACAAAAAAAATGAAATTTGAAAAAAGAAATTTTTTTCAAGTCTAACAACTCATTCTGAACTCTATTTGTCTGATCTTTTTTCTGGGACTTCTGGGAACGGAGATACGCAAAATGACTTGTCTAAAATAGTGCTTAAATCGACTGGAAACACCTAAATAACGATTCAATTTTTTTTCAATTTCCTTTTTTTATGGTTTTTCAAGTCTAACAGCTCATTCTGAACACTATTTGTCTGAAAAGTTTTTGTGGGACTTCCGGAAACGAAGATATAAAATAACTTGTCAAAATTAGTGGTTAAATCGACTGGAAACGTCTAAATAACGATTAAATTTTTTTTTCAATTTTTTTTTTTTTTAAGTCTAACAACTCATTCTGAACTCTGTTCGCATGATTTTCTTTTGTGGGATTTCTGACAACTGAGATACGCAAAATGACTTGTGTCGAAAATAACTTAAATCGACTGGAAACATCAAAATAACGATTTAAAAAAAAATCCAATTTTTTAATTTTTTTTTTCATGTCTAACAACTCATTCTCAACTCTGTTTGTTTGATTTTCTTTTATGGGATTTCTGCGAACGGAGATACGCAAAATGACTTGTGTCGAAAATAACTTAAATCGACTAGAAACACCAAAATAACGATTAAAAAAATCTAATTTTTAATTTTTTTTTTCATGTCTAATAACTCATTCTGAACTTTGTTTGTCTGATTTTATTTGTGGGATTTCTGAGAACGGAGATACGCAAAATGACTTTTGTCGAAAATAACTTAAATCGACTGGAAACACCAAAAATAACAATTAAAAAAATCTAATTTTTAATTTTTTTTTTCAAATCTTACAACTCATTCTGAACTCTGTCTGCTTTTTTGTGGGATTTCTGGGAACGGGGATACGCAAAATGACTTGTGTCGAAAATAACTAAAATCGACTGGAAACACCAAAATAACGATTTAAAAAAAAATCAAATTAAATTTTTTTTTTCATGTCCATCAACTCATTCTGAACTCTGTTTGTCTGATTTTTTTTGTGGGATTTCTGCGAACGGAGATACGCAAAATGACTTGTGTCGAAAATAACTAAAATCGACTGGAAACACCAAAATAACGATTAAAAAAAAATCAAATTTAAATTTTTTTTTCAAGTCTAACAACTCATTCTGAACTCTGTTTATCTGATTTTCTTTTGTGAGATTTTTGAGAACGGAGATACGCAAAATGACTTGTGTCAAAATAACTTAAATCGACTAGAAACACCAAAATAACGATTAAAAAAAATCTAATTTTTAATTTTTCTTTTCATGTCTAATAACTCATTCTGAACTTTGTTTGTCTGATTTTTTTTGTGGGATTTCTGAGAACGGAGATACGCAAAATGACTTGTGTCGAAAATAACTTAAATCGACTGGAAACACCAAAAATAACGATTAAAAAAAATCTAATTTTTAATTTTTTTTTTGAAATCTTACAACTCATTCTGAACTCTGTCTGATTTTTTTGTGGGATTTCTGGGAACGGGGATACACAAAATGACTTGTGTCGAAAATAACTTAAATCGACTGGAAACACCAAAATAACGATAAAAAAAAATTAAATTAAAATTTTTTTTTTCATGTCTATCAACTCATTCTGAACTCTGTCTGATTTTTTTGTGGGATTTCTGGGAACGGAGATACGCAAAATGACTTTTTTCGTAAATAACTTAAATCGACTGGAAACACCAAAATAACGATTTAAAAAAAAACAAATTTTTATTTTTTTTTCAAGTCCATCAACTCATTCTGAACTTTGTCTGATTTTTTTGTGGGATTTCTGGGAACGGAGATCCGCAAAATGACTTGTGTCGAAAATAACTTCAACCGACCGGAAACACCAAAATAACGATTAAAAAAAATTCAAATTTTAATTTTATTTTTCAAGTCTAACAACTTATTCTGAATTTTTTTTTGTGGGGTTTCTGGAAATGAAGATACGCAAAATGACTTTTCTCGAAAATAGTGCTTAAATCGACTAAAAATGCCTAAATAACGATTACATTTTTTTTTTTCAAAAATTGATGTGGCTTTACTTTTGAATGTTGAAGGTTTGGGGTAGGTCAGTCGTATCGTTAATTGTTGAATTGTTAAGGATCAGATATTTCTGGATGTATTTGATAATTTTAAAACAAATTTATCGAGTGATTAATTATGCATAATTTTTAAAATGCTTAATTAGTTTTGCACATTTTTTTTTCAATCGTCGATTGCAACTTTTGATATTGCGTTTTATTTGTCGACTGTTAAGGTGGCATAACTCAATTGTTTTGTTGAAATACCGAACATTAATTATTTTTGTATGGATTTGATCATTTTGAAACGTGTATGTCTTGATCAATTATGAACAGTTTTTGGAATCACGGGAGCAATTTTTGCATTTTCAAAAATGCATTATTTCTGGATATATTTTCAATTGTTTTGTTCGAAAATCAAGGATGCATTGATTATAAATGGATCTATTGTTTAAACGTTAAACAAATTTAAGTTATATTTAGGTTAGATACGCCACTTCGGTGGCATCTATTGTCTAAAACGTTAAACAAATTTCCGCAACTCGTTGGAGTTACGACGTCTACTGTTGGCCACAATGACAGAGGTGCATCTAATGTAAATGCTGATTACATTGATTGTCTCTTGGCGGGATGATACCTTGAAGTGGTCTTAAAGGGAATAGTCATCAAGCGACAATTATAATGTAATCATTTTCTTGAAATCAATATTTGACTTTAGAGCGGGAAATTAATACAACATGCTACTAAAAACGATAATCTGATGGTTAAAGTTTTCCTACGTGCATGTCATCTCATTATGCAGCAAATTTACAGTATCCCCTAATCTGGTTTTTATTAACTTAGGAAAAGTAAGTGGGAAAGTTCGAGGAGATCGCGTGCCCCGGCGACGTTCGACGACGTTTAATCTTCCAACTTCCTCCGGACCCCCACCCGATATATAATTAAATCACGCCCTGATCCCGTACATATTTCAAAAGGATTAGAACTTACCAGGGAGTGTTGCACGTCGACGTCAGCGTCAGGTAGCGGACGCCGATGTGATAAAGGGACCGCAGCACCGCCAGACTGCCCGCCAGCGAGTGTCCCCCCTCGACGCCGATGAGGGAGCACATTTGGCTCTTTTTGTGCGCCTCCTTTATGTCTGAAACAGAAATTCGGCCGGGCTTAACAGCAGCGCTCTAAAAGGAATTAGGCAATAAAAAAAACGAGATATCCCCGAGAAGTGAAATGGGGGACGATAAAGTATCAATCTCTACAGGCGGTGATGGCGATAAAAACAAATACAACGGATTCGATTTGGGGAAATTGAATAATGTTTAGAACTTGTTTGTAATGTTTAAAGTCAGTGGAGATACTTCTTCCCCCTTGCGTCTAAAGTTGACATCAATGCGCGTTTTTTGAAAATTTGAGGTTAAGTCAATACAAATTATAATTCTCTGCGGTGTGTGCATTATTTACACAGACCGCGCATATTTTAGAGAGACACATTCATCACAAACATCATTGCAGCAATTGCCTTACGCTGATTGAAATATGGAAAATTGAAATTGAAATTGTCCAGATTGATTGATTGACTTTAAACAAGAATGCTAAGTCTGGAGGGGGCAATAAACAATTAATCTCCAACTACAAACTGCATCCCTCATCCATCAAGTAGATGTTTAATTCATGCGACCCCGGCGGCGCCATCCACCCCATCCGAGCGCAACTCTTCGGGATACTTCCGATAACAAAAAAAAAAACTGACCCCCTTTACGGAATATTCGGTGCCGTTTGTTTATACGGCCACGTATCCCCCGCCGGCGGTATTACTGCTTTAAATTACAAATCGACCTAATAAGAATTCCATAAATTAAAAAAACCAGCGAGGGACCGCCGCCGCCGCCTTGAATAATTCAGGCGCGCCACCCGCCCCCGAGAAGAAGTTCTCGAGCGCGCGTGGGGGAATTATGCAGGCCGCGGGGTCGAATTAATTTTCCATCTTGATATTTGTTGCACGAGGAGAGGAGGACGCGACGCTCGGGTGTTCCCCGACGTTAATTGGGAAAACTGCGGGGGGATTTTGAAAAGGTGGAAAACTCAATTGATTCGATTCGACGTCGATGCATCAATGATATTACTTTCTCCGCCACTTGAAATGGACCCTTCAAAACGGAATTGGAATTTCTCTGAACAACCTGTTTTAATGGGGCCCTCGATATTACGGTTTGTTACTTATCTACCGGGAATATTGATTCCTCTTCGAAAAGTTTGAACTTACCAAAGTCAAGAATTTGGAGGAATTAAAAAAATAAGCACTTGCTGGACAACATATTCTTTACGGTTTGTTACTTATCTTCCAAGAATATTGAAAAGTTTGTGGGGTGTTTTGAGATTTCTACTGGATCATAAACTAGAATCAATTTTGAGTGAATTTTGAGGGTTTTCAAGTCGATGATAATTGTTTTAATACTCCTTAAACCAAGTGGAAAATGAGCAACTTCAAAAATACATTAAATTCTGTTTTCGTGTAATTATTTGGAAATCTAACAATGGGGTGTTTTGGGATTTCTACTGGATCGTAATCTAGAATCAATTTTGAGTGAATTTTGAGGGTTTTCAAGTCGATGGCAATTGTTTCAATACTTCCTAAACCAAGTGGAAAATGAGCAACTTCAAAAATACATTAAATTTGGTTTTCGTGTAATTATTTGGAAATCTAACAATGGGGTGTTTTGAGATTTCTACTGGATCGTAATCTAGAATCAATTTTGAGTGAATTTTGAGGGTTTTCAAGTCGATGGCAATTGTTTTAATACTTCTTAAATCAAGTGGAAAATGAGCAATTTCAAAAATACATTAAATTCTGTTTTAGTGTAATTATTTGGAAATCTAACAATGGGGTGTTTTGAGATTTCCACTGGATCGTAATCTAGAATCAATTTTGAGTGAATTTTGAGGGTTTTCAAGTCGATGGCAATTGTTTTAATACTCCTTAAACCAAGTGGAAAATGAGCAACTTCAAAAATTCTTTAAATTTTGTTTTCGTGTAATTATTTGGAAATCTAACAATGGGGTGTTTTGAGATTTCTACTGGATCGTAATCTAGAATCAATTTTGAGTGAATTTTGAGGGTTTTCAAGTCGATGGCAATTGTTTTAATACTCCTTAAACCGAGTGGAAAATGAGCAACTTCAAAAATTCTTTAAATTTTGTTTTCGTGTAATTATTTGGAAATCTAACAATGGGGTGTTTTGAGATTTCTACTGGATCGTAATCTAGAATCAATTTTGAGTGAATTTTGAGGGTTTTCAAGTCGACGGCAATTGTTTTAATACTCCTTAAACCAAGTGGAAAATGAGCAATTTCAAAAATACATTAAATTCTGTTTTCGTGTAAATATTTGGACATCTAACAATGGGGTGTTTTGAGATTTCCACTGGATCGTAATCTAGAATCAATTTTGAGTGAATTTTGAGGATTTTTAAGTCGATGGAAATTATTCTATATATTTTTTAAAATCACAAAAGTTATTGTAGATTTCTAAAACTTTGCTCTCTATTGATAAGAAATTGCCCTAAAATCTAGTTAAAATCGTTGGTGGATTTTTACGAAATCACAATCTTAAATAGATTTTGAGCAGGTTTGGAAGTATTCAAATCGGTAGCATTTTTTTTTAATCACCAAAATTATTTTGAATTTGCATAATTATACACTCTTTTTTCATGAGATTATCCCAAAAATTTGGTACTAAAGTGTAAATAGATTTTACAGAATCATAATCTTGAAAGGATTTTGGGTGATTTTGCAAATTTTGAAGTCGGTAGCAATTGTTTTTAATTTTTTTTCAAATCACCTCAAGTATTAAAATTTCAAAAACTATTCACTCTATTCAGATGAGAACGAGATTTTTGCAGAATTATGATCTCGCATAGATTTTAAGTAATTTTGTAAATTATTAAGTTGATAAGAAATTTTTTACCATTTTTTTCAAAACTCTAAAATTATTTCAAATTTTTTCAACTTTACTCTATTCACACGAGATAATCCCAAAATTTTAAGGAGGGAATGGATACAGATTTTATAAAATCATAATATCGAATGTATTTTGAGTGATTTTGGAAATTATTAAGTCAATAACATTTTTTTCAAAACACTAAAATTATTTCAATTTTTTCAACTTTTCACAAGCGATTATCCCAAAATTTTGAGGGGGAACGGATGCAGATTTTATAAAATCATAACAACGAAAGGATTTTGAGTGTTTTTGGAAATTATTAGGTCAATAGCAATTTTTTTTAATTTTTTTTTCAAAACACTAAAATTATTTCAAATTTTCTCAACTTTACTCTAGTCACACGAGATTATTCCAAAATTTTGAGCAGGAGCGGATACATATTTTTATAAAATCATAATATCGAATGGATTTTGAGTGATTTTGAAAATTATTAAGTCGATAGCATTTTTTAACATTTTTTTCCAAACACTAAAAGTATTTCAAATCTTTTCAACTTTACTCTATTCACATGAGATTATCCCAAAATTTTGAGGGAAAAACGGATACAGATTTTATAAAATCATAATAACGAAAGGATTTTGAGTGCTTTTGGAAATTATTAAGTCGATAGCAATTTTTTAACATTTTTTTCAAAACGCTAAAATTATTTCAAATTTTTTCAACTTTACTCTATTCACATGAGATTATTCCAAAATTTTGATGGGGAACGGATACAGATTTTTATAAAATCATAATAACGAAAGGATTTTGAGTGATTTTGGAAATTATTAAGTCAATAACATTTTTTTCAAAACACTAAAATAATTTCCAATTTTTTCAACTTTACTCTATTCACATGAGATTATCCCAAAATTTTGAGGAAGAACGGATACAGATTTTTATAAAATCATAATAACGAAAGGATTTTGAGTGATTTTGGAAATTATTAAGTCAATAACATTTTTTTCAAAACACTAAAATAATTTCAAATTTTTTCAACTTTACTCTATTCACATGAGATTATTCCAAAATTTTGATGGGGAACGGATACAGATTTTTATAAAATCATAATAACGAAAGGATTTTGAGTGATTTTGGAAATTATTAAGTCAATAACATTTTTTTCAAAACACTAAAATAATTTCAAATTTTTTCAACTTTACTCTATTCACATGAGATTATCTCAAAATTTTGAGGGGGGACGGATACAGATTTTATAAAATCATAATAACAAAAGGATTTTAAGTGATTTTGGAAATTATTAAGTCAATAACATTTTTTTCAAAATACTAAAATAATTTCAAATTTTTTCAACTTTACTCTATTCACATGAGATTATCCCAAAATTTTGATGGGGAACGGATACAGATTTTATAAAATCATAATAACGAAAGGATTTTGAGTGATTTTGGAAATTATTAAGTCAATAACATTTTTTCCAAAACACTAAAATTATTTCAATTTTTTTCAACTTTTCACAAGCGATTATCCCAAAATTTTGAGGGGGAACGGATACAGATTTTCATAAAATCATAATATCGAATGGATTTTGAATAATTTTGGAAATTATTAAGTCAATAGCATTTTTTTAACATTTTTTTCAAAACACTAAAATTATTTAAAATTTTTTCAACTTTACTCTATTCACACGAGATTATCCCAAAATTTTGAGGGGGGACGGATACAGATTTTTATAAAATCATAATAACGAATGGATTTTGAGTGATTTTGGAAATTATTAAGTCAATAACATTTTTTTCAAAACACTAAAATAATTTCAAATTTTTTCAACTTTACTCTATTCACATGAGATTATCCCAAAATTTTGAGGGGGGAACGGATACAGATTTTATAAAATCATAATAACGAATGGGTTTTGAGTGATTTTGGAAATTATTAAGTCGATAGCAATTGTTTTAACATTTTTTTCAAATACAAAAATTATTTCAAATTTTTTCAACTTTACTCTATTCACATGAGATTATCCCAAAATTTTGAGGGGGGACGGATACAGATTTTTATAAAATCATAATATCGAACGGATTTTGAGTGATTTTGAAAATTATTGAGTCAATAACATTTTTTTCAAAACACTAAAATTATTTCAATTTTTTTCAACTTTTCACAAGCGATTATCCCAAAATTTTGAGGAAGAACGGATACATATTTTTATAAAATCATAATAACGAAAGGATTTTGAGTGATTTTGGAAATTATTAAGTCAATAGCAATTTTTTTAACATTTTTTTCAAAACGCTAAAATTATTTTAAATTTTTTCAACTTTACTCTATTCACATGAGATTATTCCAAAATTTTGAGGGGTAACGGATACAGATTTTATAAAATCATAATATAGAATGGATTTTGAGTGATTTTGCAAATTATTAAGTCGACAGCAATTTTTTTCAAAACACTAAAATAATTTCAAATTTTTTCAACTTTACTCTATTCACATGAGATTATCCCAAAATTTTGAGGGGGGCGGATACAGATTTTATAAAATCATAATAACGAAAGGATTTTGCGTGATTTTGGAAATTATTAAGTCGATAATAATTTTTTTAACATTTTTTTCAAAACAGTAAAATTATTTCAAATTTTTTCAACTTTACTCTATTCACATGAGATTATCCCAAAATTTTGAGGGGGAACGGATACAGATTTTTATAAAATCATAATAACGAATGGATATTGAGTGATTTTGGAAATTATTAAGTCGACAGCAATTTTTTTAACATTTTTTCAAAACACTAAAATTATTTCCGATTTTTTCAACTTTACTCTATTCACATGAGATTATCCCAAAATTTTGAGGGGGGAACGGATACAGATTTTATAAAAAAACATAGTAAGTGTTTCATTCAGTGATTATATTATGAATTACCATAGTAACGGTCGCGACCATCATCATAATTATTTTTATATTTTTTTCGGATCGCCAAAATTTTTAAAAATTTTCGCAACTTTAGGTTCTACACACAAGAGATTTTTGCAAAATATAATATACATTATATTTTAGGTTCTACACACAAGAGATTTTTGCAAAATATAATATAATGTATATTATATTTTGCAAAAATCTCTTGTGTGTAGAACCTAAAGTTGCGAAAATTTTTAAAAATTTTGGCGATCCGAAAAAAATATAAAAATAATTATGATCTACACACAAGAGATTTTTGTAAAATATAATATAATGTAATGTAATATAAATTTCAATTTTTATGTTCGGATTTATGTATCTAATTTTTTTAAACAATTATCAAATACTAAATTCAAGGACTAGGTCGATGGCCCTTTCTAACATATGCATATGTTGTATGTATGTTGGAATAAAGTTCATGTATATATATAATAAATTCAATGGGCTACACGATCAGATAATTTTAGTTTCGAAAAAATAAAAAAATAAATTTATTTTTTTTTCAAAAATTAATTTTAGATAAAATAAACGTATCTATTTAACACAAAAAATATGTGATTTTGTGCGGGAAACCTTCTGTTTTATAAATCTGTTTAATTATTTAAATTTTTTTTTTTTAATCAACGATTTTACCTTAAAATACGAAATTTGGTGAGTGTAAAGAGCGCCCTCCACTGTGATTTTTTATTGTTCTCGCCACCTACAATTCAGCAGATTGCTGGCAGATTTATCATAGGGAATGCAAAACGAGAAAACAACGTCGAAAAAGTATACTAATGACCACCACGGACCGCCATATTTAAAAATAGTTGATAAATCGGTTTGGTGAGTATACTCCGCTTTAAATATAAATTGAAAAAGAAAAACCACTCACCATCTGCCGATGTACATAAAGTAAGCGAAGGCTGATAGAGTTCCGTCAATCTCCTGATGATATCGATCTGCTCCAGCGTCAGCTGGACAGCATCCTTGTACTGGGAATCGCAGGGGACGTACGCGGCCCAGAACTGAAACAGAGAAAACACCGTTTCAGGAAGTGGAAATACTGCCGGTAATAAGGTTTCCGCGTAGATAATTGCCCCATAATCCCTAGGGCGAATGCAAGTTTCGCGTATTATTTTCATTGTTCCGATATCTCTCCCTCTCTTCGATTGGATCGGATCAATTTGGATTACGAGAGGCCGACTTTTACTTAGGGAGAGGGTTAAAGCAATAGAAAAGTAATAGAGATGTTTCGTTAAGGGAGTAATCGAATTATGTATCCGACAACTCGTCATTTCCGCGCGCGAGAAAGGAACATTCATCAAAAATTCATTTATCGCCCGCGAGGGGGCGCCGTCCGCGTTATTTATTTAGGGTAAAATGCGGAAAAAGTTTTTACGGCGGCAAATTATTTCATCTAATTATGAACTTTGGAATAAATTAAATCTCGAGGATGCAGTGGATGTTAATAAAATGCGCGATGGGGCAGGTGTCACGTGATAATAATAATTTATGAACGCAAACCTTCAATTATACAAAATATACAATACCAAATGCGCAGAGGGAAAATAAAAAAAAAATAAAGAACGCGAGAGAGCGCCAAAAAACTCCAGAGAACGCCAGAGAATGCGAGAGAGTGCGAAAGAACGCGAAAGAACTCGAGAGAACGCAAGAGAAAGTGAGAGAACGCAAGACAAAGCGAGAGAACGCGAGAGAACACCTTCGAAACCAATTGTATTTAAGATAATCACTGCGCGACACGTCTCGAGTGCTCGGTGTAGCTCTACATGCATATATCAGTGATTCCATTTTTTACAAACATCTAAAAATACGTTAGTTGGATATTATGCACATCATTCAACTGTGAAAAAAAATGTAAATTTAGACTTTGGACCCGAGAAGGTTAAATCGGTTAGCGTTTTTCACTACTTAAATAAGTGACTGCAGATGACATCTGTCGGCTTATTAAATACAATTGATTTTAATTGTAAATGTACGAATGCAGCTACCGAATCTCTAGCAGTCTTTTTGGCAGAAGGCAAAATTAAGAAAAACCGTGCGGTTTTCTTTTCTCCACAAATCTAAATTCTTCAAACAGAACATCTAAATAGAGACAACGAATTAATATTACTCAGAAATTGTAATTACTGTAAAGAGTGTATAATTGTGTTACACTCTATAATACCTTAATAAAAACTAATTACTACCATTGTTTACAAACCCCGGTGTGTTTATTAATGACTTTTCACTTCGGTTGAATCGGAGACGACGCCGTTTTCAAATCGGCTAGCGCCGCCTAGAATGATACAGGTATCACAAAAGGGGGTCGGATCTAGTTTCCGACAAAACAGCGGCATTTCACGACTCAACAACGGTATAATGCGATCTGAACCGCAGTTGCGATAATTAAGAGAACTACATTACCGATAAAGCGATTACGTGTCGCATTGTCTGAAGGGAATTCGGAATTTCGGTTGAATTTAATACTCCCAGGTACCGACTGCGGTGCATTCCGATAAAACTTTAATGTTTACACATAATTATTGTAAATGCAATAAAGATAATTATGTAATGCATCCGCAATAAGCGCAGTTGACTCGAGTTTAATAATTATCGCGATGAGATTTATAACTTTTTTTTTACTCTTTGCTGCACCAAGCCTCCCATAAATGAAATTAAAATTGTACTGTTGCTTTCACATCACTCCGATTCTTGCTTCGCGCAAAATTATTGAACCTGACGTTTGTAAAATTTGTAAATTCCAGAGAAAGACTAAGGCAAATGCACCTTGTCGGTGTTGCAGGAAGAAAGATTGCACTATTGCTTTCACATCACGTAAACACAGCGGCGCACGAGGCACGCGCCTGTGGCTTTCAAATTGCACCGGCCTGTATCATTTGCCAACACATGCTGGTTTCTACCATGGAGGACTGGTGAGAGCATTGGCGTGATGGGAGTATAATTTTCGTGCTTATAGACTAGTTTTGTCGCAGTAAAAAAAACAGCGGCCTCAAACGCAGTTTGCGCCTCAGATCTCCACAATCCAGAATCAATAATTTTTGAACACCCTTTACATCGGATGAACGTAGAGACGCAAAATCTTCATAATTCCCAAATAGTTGATTGGTGATTCCACAGCCAACCAGGACTACAATAATTATCGGACACCCTTTACACCGGATGAACGTGGAGACACAAAAAAATCCTCATAATTTCCAAATAAATGGATGATTACTTTTTTCCGCCTCGCTTCCGCGTCACGGAAATTCATCAATTCGTCACACGCGAACGTCGTCTTTCGATCTCGATCAATTAAAACTTTCCTATAAGTACAAGCCATGGGCGGCGGGGCGTGCAGACTTCGGGGGTGAGATTCAATCCAACAACCGGCGGGCCGGGTCGACAAAGCCCAACAACTTTGTTTGCGAATTCGCGCGTGCAGCTTAGGCGACGCCGCGAAATTTCCCGATTAGATCCCGAAAAACCTTAAAAGCTCTAAGACTAGGAGAAAACGCATTCAATTTGCGCGCGCGAAAACTTAGATTAAGCGACTCCCGGCGAAGTTTCTCCTTTTTTTCCCTCGGCGGCGGCGTAATTACGCGATTCTGATACTTTTCTCGCTTTATTTTTCTTTTTAATCAAATGAAGAAGTTTACAATCGCAGCGAGCGCCGGATGTCTCCTCTTTTTTTTATTTAATTTCGCGAGTAAAAATTTCATAACTCGATCAGATTCGGCGAGGGGAGTCAATTAAGGCTCGAGGAATGCAAATTTCGAAGAGTTTTATTCTTTTTTTCTCTCCGGGGAAGGCGGCGTGATTAAGAAGCCGTAAATAATTGGATTACAGCATCGGGATTTAATGACTGGGGGGGAAAAATCCCTTAAAAGTAATTTGGTCCATTTGTTTCCGTAAATAACGCAAAGTTTTAAAAATAAATATTAATATTTGTTGAAGTTGGTTTTTGTTTAACACCTGTTGAAACATTTATACCTTCAAATCGCAGGAAGTTGCATTGTCCACATCAATATTTTTGTCTGTGCTAAACCCTTAGCAACGGTGTGTAATCTATTTCTAAGGCGATCCGCGCACCAAAAATTTCAAGAAAATTAAGAAAAACTAGTTTAATGTACGCATTTTGTTGAATGGAAATTTTTCATGGTAAATTCCGGAAAAACTAGCGATAACCCGCTTTCGGGTTTTTGTTTTATTTTATAGCTACATATGTCCAGAATATTTCCTGTAAATTTGATTAAAATTCATTTAGGGAATTTTCAGTTTCGGCAAAAATTTCGAAAATTCATAACTTTTGTCTGAGTGGGAATTTTATAAAAAATGTCAATTGTTTTAGTTGGTAAATCGATGCCAAAGTATCTCTGAGTATTTTCAAAAATAATTGGGCAACGATTTAATTTTTTACAATTTTTTTAGTTTCGGCAAAAATTTTAACCTCTCAGCAGGGACCATTTTGAAAATTCATAACTTTTGTCTGAGTGGGAATTTTATAAAATTGTCAACTGTTTTAGTTGGTAAATCGATGCCAAAGTATCTCTGAGAATTTCCAAAACAATTGCGCAATGATTTAATTTTTTACAATTTTTTTAGTTTCGGCAAAAATTTTAACCTCTCAGCAGGGACCATTTCGAAAATTCCTAACTTTTGTCTGAGTGGGAATTTTATAAAAATGTCAACTGTTTTAGTTGGTAAATCGATGCCAAAGTATCTCTGAGTATTTCCAAAACAATTGCGCAATGATTTAATTTTTTACAATTTTTTTAGTTTCGGCAAAAATTTTAACCTCTCAGCAGGGACCATTTCGAAAATTCGTAACTTTTGTCTGAGTGGGAATTTTATAAAATTGTCAACTGTTTTAGTTGGTAAATCGATGCCAAAGTATCTCTGAGTATTTTCAAAACAATTGGGCAACGATTTAATTTTTTACAATTTTTTTAGTTTCGGCAAAAATTTTAACCTCTCAGCAGGGACCATTTCGAAAATTCCTAACTTTTGTCTGAGTGGGAATTTTATAAAAATGTCAACTGTTTTAGTTGGTAAATCGATGCCAAAGTATTTCTGAGCATTTCCAAAACAATTGGGCAACGATTTAATTTTTTACAATTTATTTAGTTCCGGCAAAAATTTTAACCTCTCAGCAGGGACCATTTCGAAAATTCATAACTTTTGTCTGAGTGGGAATTTTATAAAAATGTCAACTGTTTTAGTTGGTAAATCGATGCCAAAATATTTCCAAAATAATTGGGTAACGATTTAATTTTTTACAATTTTTTTAGTTTCGCCAAAAATTTTAACCTCTCAGCAGGGACCATTTCGAAAATTCATAACTTTTGTCTGAGTGGGAATTTTATAAAAATGCCAACTGTTTTAGTTGGTAAATCGATGCCAAAGTATCTCTGAGGATTTCCAAAACAATTGGGCAACGATTTAATTTTTTACAATTTTTTTAATTTCGGCAAAAATTTTAACCTCTCAGCAGGGACCATTTCGAAAATGTATAACTTTTGTCTGAGTGGGAATTTTATAAAAATGTCAACTGTTTTAGTTGGTAAATCGATGCCAAAGTATCTACGAGTATTTCCAAAATAATTGGGCAACGATTTAATTTTTTACAATTTTTTTAGTTTCGGCAAAAATTTTAACCTCTCAGCAGGGAGCATTTCGAAAATTCACAACTTTTGTCTGAGTGGGAATTTTATAAAAATGTCAACTGTTTTAGTTGGTAAATCGATGCCAAAGTATCTTTGAGAATTTCCAAAATAATTGGGAAACGATTAAATTTTTTACAATTTTTTTAGTTTCGGAAAAAAAATTAACCTCTCAGCAGGGACCATTTTGAAAATTCATAACTTTTGTCTGAGTGGGAATTTTATAAAAATGTCAACTGTTTTAGTTGGTAAATCGATGCCAAAGTATCTTTGAGAATTTCCAAAATAATTGGGAAACGATTAAATTTTTTACAATTTTTTTAGTTTCGGAAAAAAAATTAACCTCTCAGCAGGGACCATTTTGAAAATTCATAACTTTTGTTTGAGTGGGAATTTTATAAAAATGTCAACTGTTTTAGTTGGTAAATCGATGCCAAAATATTTCCAAAATAATTGGGTAACGATTTAATTTTTTACAATTTTTTTAGTTTCGCCAAAAATTTTAACCTCTCAGCAGGGACCATTTCGAAAATTCATAACTTTTGTCTGAGTGGGAATTTTATAAAAATGCCAACTGTTTTAGTTGGTAAATCGATGCCAAAGTATCTCTGAGTATTTTCAAAAACAATTGGGCAACGATTTAATTTTTTACAATTTTTTTAGTTTCGGCAAAAATTTTAACCTCTCAGCAGGGACCATTTCGAAAATTCATAACTTTTGTTTTAGTGGGAATTTTATAAAAAATGTCAACTGTTTTAGTTGGTAAATCGATGCCAAAATATCTCTGAGTATTTCCAAAACAATTGGGCAACGATTTAATTTTTTACATTTTTTTTAGTTTCGGCAAAAATTTTAACCTCTCAGCAGGGACCATTTCGAAAATTCATAACTTTTGTCTTAGTGGGAATTTTATAAAAAATGTCAACTGTTTTAGTTGGTAAATCGATGCCAAAGTATCTCTGAGTATTTCCAAAACAATTGGGCAACGATTTAATTTTTTACAATTTTTTTAGTTTCGGCAAAAATTTTAACCTCTCAGCAGGGACCATTTCGAAAATTCCTAACTTTTGTCTGAGTGGGAATTTTATAAAAATGTCAACTGTTTTAGTTGGTAAATCCATGCCAAAGTATCTCTGAGTATTTCCAAAAGAATTGGGCAACGATTTAATTTTTAACAATTTTTTTAGTTTCGGCAAAAATGTTAACCTCTTAGCAGGGACCATTTCGAAAATTCATAACTTTTGTCTTAGTGGGAATTTTATAAAAAATGTCAACTGTTTTAGTTGGTAAATCGATGCCAAAGTATCTCTGAGTATTTCCAAAACAATTGGGCAACGATTTAATTTTTTACAATTTTTTTAGTTTCGGCAAAAATTTTAACCTCTCAGCAGGGACCATTTCGAAAATTCATAACTTTTGTCTTAGTGGGAATTTTATAAAAATGTCGACTGTTTTAGTTGGTAAATCCATGCCAAAGTATCTCTGAGTATTTCCAAAAGAATTAGGCAATGATTTAATTTTTAACAATTTTTTTAGTTTCGGCAAAAATGTTAACCTCTCAGCAGGGACTAATTCGAAAATTCATAACTTTTGTCTTAGTGGGAATTTTATAAAAATGTCGACTGTTTTAGTTGGTAAATCGATGCCAAAGTATCTCTGAGTATTTCCAAAACAATTGGGCAACGATTTAATTTTTTACAATTTTTTTAGTTTCGGCAAAAATTTTAACCTCTCAGCAGGGACCATTTCGAAAATTCATAACTTTTGTCTTAGTGGGAATTTTATAAAAATGTCGACTGTTTTAGTTGGTAAATCGATGCCAAAATATCTATGAGTATTTCCAAAATAATTGGGCAACGATTGAATTTTTTACATTTTTTCTAGTTTCGGCAAAAATGTTAACCTCTCAGCAGGGACCAATTCGAAAATTCATAACTTTTGTCTTAGTGGGAATTTTATAAAAATGTCGACTGTTTTAGTTGGTAAATCGATGCCAAAGTATCTCTGAGTATTTCCAAAACAATTGGGCAACGATTTAATTTTTTACAATTTTTTTAGTTTCGGCAAAAATTTTAACCTCTCAGCAGGGACCATTTCGAAAATTCATAACTTTTGTCTTAGTGGGAATTTTATAAAAATGTCGACTGTTTTAGTTGGTAAATCGATGCCAAAATATCTATGAGTATTTCCAAAATAATTGGGCAACGATTGAATTTTTTACATTTTTTCTAGTTTCGGCAAAAATTTTAACCTCTCAGCAGGGACCATTTCGAAAATTCATAACTTTTGTCTTAGTGGGAATTTTATAAAAAATGTCAACTGTTTTAGTTGGTAAATCGATGCCAAAATATCTCTGAGTATTTCCAAAACAATTGGGCAACGATTTAATTTTTTACATTTTTTTTAGTTTCGGCAAAAATTTTAACCTCTCAGCAGGGACCATTTCGAAAATTCATAACTTTTGTCTTAGTGGGAATTTTATAAAAAATGTCAACTGTTTTAGTTGGTAAATCGATGCCAAAGTATTTCTGAGCATTTCCAAAACAATTGGGCAACGATTTAATTTTTTACAATTTTTTTAGTTTCGGCAAAAATTTTAACCTCTCAGCAGGGACCATTTCGAAAATTCATAACTTTTGTCTGAGTGGGAATTTTATAAAATTGTCAGCTGTTTAAGTTGGTAAATCAATGCCAAAATATCTATGAGTATTTTCAAAACAATCGGGCAACGATTTAATTTTTTACAATTTTTTTAGTTTCGGCAAAAATCTTAACCTCTCAGCAGGGATCATTTCGAAAATTCATAACTTTTGTCTGAGTGGGAATTTTATAAAATTGTCAACTGTTTAAGTTGGTAAATCAATGCCAAAATATCTCTGAGTATTTCCAAAACAATTGGGCAACGATTTAATTTTTTACAATTTTTTTAGTTTCGGCAAAAATCTTAACCTCTCAGCAGGGATCATTTCGAAAATTCGTAACTTTTGTCTGAGTGGGAATTTTATAAAAATGTCAACTGTTTTAGTTGGTAAATCGATGCCAAAGTATCTCTGAGAATTACCAAAACAATTGCGCAGTTTTTTACAATTTTTTTTAGTTTCTGGCAAAATTTTTAACCATTTCGAAAATGTGCTCGGTAATGCTGCACACGATTCTGCATATTAAATTTTTCATTACGTTCACCCTTTCATCGTCGTAATGCCATTTTACCAGAGGAGAATAAGAAATACTCGTTTTAATGCCAACGTAAAGCAAAATCCATTTCACAGGGCGCGATAAACCCTCAATAAATACCGTCCCGAAATGCTGTGAAAATATTTAACGAACGTTTATACAAACCCGTGTCGTACGAATTTCTGCGAGCAAACGATGGGCGACAAGAGAATTATTCGGATGTTTATTTTCGAATGATTTGCGACGGAAATTGCCGGATGCGCACCGTTTTTTTTTTTTTTTTTTACTGCTGTCAATCAATTTTTACGGGATTATGAAATGTCCCGATAGTCGAGAGCGAGCCCCGACGGCTTTATTTCAGAGGAAATTACAGGAAGGGCCGGAATTGTCCCGATTCGATTCGATTCGAGAATCGAAATTAAATTAAGATAAACGCCGAGTGGAAATATTGGGTCGTTCGGTTGTAACTCCATCAATATGCCCGCCCGGAGTGGATAAGGGAGGCGGGATAAAAATTAGTTTATCCATTATTCCGCTAGCCAATCAATAAGCCAGAAAGTTAGTTTAAAAACTAAACTTGTGGCACGTCTCGTTCCCGGATTTTATTTGTCTTGATCTAAATAGTTGAAGCCGGTCGCTCTGGCCAAGTAAACGCGGTGCATGTTTAATCAAGGCTGAGCTCGTTCGTCCAAAGGGGCTTCAAATTTTAACTACCCCTCTCTCGCTTAATGATTCAGGCCCCGGCGGGCTTTGAGCGCCATCGGCTTTCGATGCACCGGGATGATGGATGCGCCGCGCGTCCCGGAGGAGAGGAAGGTTTTTGTCTCCGGCACAGCTGACCTCCTCCTGGATAATTCATGCCGGGGGGGACACATCGCATTTGCAATTCCCGCCTCCTCCGCCGCCGCCGCCGCGCAATCCTTCCGGAACCGTTATGCATCCTGTGAGCCAAGGAGCCCTGTCTCCTGGATTTACGGTTACGACCGTGCCATAAACATATTCCGGCTGCTGCTAATAATAGATATACCGAAACGCGGCTCGCCTTCATCCTGATCCAGACGTGTCTCCTAAGATATGAGATTTTCTCGACGTGTTACCGCCTCTGCAAGAGTCTATTATACGGATGCTATGATACGAATTTTCAACACCTTCGAAAATGGAAACTGAATAATATTCGTATGGATGTTATATTTGGACTTTAAGAACTTATTCATCGTTGCCTGATGACTATAAGGTGTGATTCCTCCCAAATGCTCTCGAAGCAGTGCGGACGCGCAATTGATGGTTGGTAGACTGGACGCTCCAGAGGCATCAGCTCCACAAGTATATCATTGTGGCTACGCAAGGGCGTTTCCAACCAACTAGTCTAGGGGGGGTAATAAAAAAAAAAGATAAATAAACTGGTGCTTCCGCTCTCATACACCCAGTGGCTAAAAACTATTTTTTACTCGTTTTTTAGGCGTTTCCAGTCGATCTAAGCACTATTTACGACTAAAGTTATTTAGCATATCTTCGTTCCTGGAAGTCCCACAAAAAAATGTTATATGCAACAAAACTCAAAAAATCACCAGATTTTGAAAATTCTTGGTGCAATGTGTTGTTCACTCATCGAATAGATGCAGATAAAAACAAAAAATAAATTCTTCGTTCAATTGTTTGAAAGGATGGCCACATTTTAAAAATTAATCCAGCAAAGTGTTACCCGTCGTTCTTTTTTTGAGGATAACTCGTGTAACGGATAATCTGATTTTGAAAATTCTTCCGGCAAAGTATTGTGCTCACTGAATTGATGCAGATAAGATAAAACATTAAATTCGTCGTTCCTTTTTTTTGCGGTTTTGAAAGCATAACTCTTGAACAAAAAGGCAGATATAATAAAACACTTTTACTTTGTTGGTATAACACAAATTTTATTTATTGTTGACTATAGGTTCGGCAACTCAACTTGCCACTAACAAAACATAAAGTTTATGTTTTGTTAATGGCAAGTTGAGTTGCCGAAACTATAGTCAACAATAAATAAAATTTGTGTTATACCAACAAAGTAAAAATGTTTTATTATATTTACAACATGTATAACGAAGTAGAAGCCTCCTCCATAAACAATAAAATGGCAGATATTAAAAATTCTTTCAGAAAAGTGTCATTTTTGACAGTTGGAAATTGTGGTTTTTGGCAGTTGAAAATTGCCATTTTTAGCAGTTGAAAATATAAGTTTTTGGTTGTTGAAAATGATCAATTTTGGCATTTCAAGATTGTAGTTTTTGGGGGTGGAAAATTGTCATTTTTGGTAGCTCAAATTATTTTTGGCAGTTGAAAATAGTAAAAAAGTTGTCATTTCTGACAGTAAGCAGATGGTCATTGTAATTTAAAAATCACAGTTTTTGACAGTTGAAACGGTAATTGATTGCAGTTGAAAATTTGTCATTTTTGACAGTTGAAACGGTAATTGATTGCAGTTGAAAATTTGTCATTTTTGACAGTTGGGAATTGTGGTTTTTGGCAGTTGAAAATTGCCATTTTTAGCAGTTGAAAATATAAATTTTTGGTTGTTGAAAATGATCAATTTTAGCATTTCAAGATTGTAGCTTTTGGAAGTTGAAAATTGTCATTTTTTGTAGCTTAAAATTATTATTTTTAACAGTTAAAAGTAGCCATCGTTAAATTTGTAATTTTTGTCGCGATTTTGATATTTGAAATTGCACACCTGCCGAATGCGTCGTCCGATTTTGATGATTTAAACACGTCAAAATGTGGCAAATTTAGTGTAATGTTAAAACGGATTACAAAAAATTTTCGTGAAATTAATACAAATTGCAAAAATCTCACTTTTTGAAATCGAAATTTCGATTTTTGAAATTGCACACCTGCCGAACGCGTTGTCCGATTATAATTATTAAAACTTCAAAATATGTCGAATTAAGTGTTATTTTAAAATGGATTCGTATATTTTCTCGCGAAATTAACGCAAAATGTAAAAAATTGCAATTTTTTTAATTTCCAGAATTTAAAAGACGCGATTTTAAATTTTTGGAATTTTACACCTGCCGAATGCGTAGTCCGATTTTAATTATTTAAACGTCAAAATATGGCGAATTTACTGTTATTTTAAAACGGATTACCATATTTTTTCGCGAAATTAACACGAAATGCAAAATTGCAGTTTCTAAATTTCCAAGATTTTGATTTTTTTAAATTGCACTTCTGTCGCACGCATTGTTCAATTGTGATGATTTAAACTTCAAAATATGGAAACATTTATGTAATTTTATTACGGGTTACGAAATTTTCTCTTGACATTAATACAAAATGAAAAAATTGCATTTTTTTAATTTTCAACATTTTAACTTTTGAACCGAGGACGAGATTTGTAAAATTCTTTCGGCAAAGTCTTATATTCATCCGGAAGATGTAGAAAAAATGTCTCGACTGATGGAAATAGTATATTATTAAACGAGTGAGAAAGTTGGCCATTGCCACGAGGGTGAAGTTTACAACACGAGCCGTAGGCGAGTGTTGCAATTCACCCGAGTGGCAATGTCAACTTGTTCATGAGTTTAATACTATACTTTTTCGCATCATATTAAATAATTACCTAAAGATTTTTCTGTTTATATTAAATTATAACTAATAATTTTTCTATTTGGAAATTGCGGCAGTTCGCTGACAAAAAACGAATCGTAACCATAGTAACAACTAAACTGTTGGGCAATGAAATCGCTATCATTTGATTGGATGTCACCTGTTGGGTAATGAAACCGCTATTATTTGATTGGACGTCACCTGTTGGGCAATGAAATTGCTATCATTTGATTGGACGTCACCTGTTGGGCAATGAAACCGCTGTCTTTTGATTGGACGTCACCTGTAGAGAAAATGATTCGGCCGAATAATGGACAACTTTCTCAATCAAAAACGATTTAACAACGTTTATATTATTTAATAAGATGCGAAAAAAGAATATTTCTCAGTAGAGGATTATATCAATTGCAAATGATTTTGTTCTTGTTTTCTGTGACGTATTCAATTAGCTGTAGAATTTGATTTTGTTGTGATGTACTTTGTTATAATTTGTCATGTACTATATCTAAATTTGAATAAAATTTTAAAAAAGAACAAAAAAAATAAATTTGTTCAATTGTTTTTCGGGTTTCACAGGATAACTCTTCAACATATGACCAAATTTGGCAAATTCTTCCAGCAAGTGTTGTACTCGTTGAATGGATGCAGATAAGACCAAAAAATTAAATGTTTCCTTCAATTGATTTCTGACTCTTGAACGGATGATCGAATTTGGGAAATTCTTCCAGCAAAGTTGAATAGATGCAGTTAAGACCAAAAATTAAATTTGTCATTTAATTGTTTTCTGGTCTTTAAGGACAACTCTTGAACGGATAAACATATATTGAAAAATCTTTCAGCAAAGTATGTGTATATAAAAAAATAATAATTGCTCAATAGTTCTGTGGTTTTGAGAAGATGGCTCTTGAATAAAATGACCGATTTTAAAAATTCCTGAAAAGTATTTCTACTCATCGAATAAATGTACACGAACAAAAAATCATTTATTTAAGATAACTTGTGAACGGATGACCAAATTTGGCAAATTCTTTCAGCAAAGTGTTGTATTCGCCGAATAGATGCAGATAAGACAGAAAAAAAATGAGGATAATTCTTGAACGAAAGGAAAGATTTTGCAAATTCTTTAAAATAAGATAAGAGTTGGTCTTTTGCATTGTATTTACAATGTGAGACACATCAAAATAAAGAGTAACTTGGGTCAACTAACAAACCATTACACAAAATAAACTCAAATAAAATAATTTACCACAACTCAACGTTTTAAATCTTCTAATTTTCATTAAAGAGATATAGATAAGATAAAAAATAATTTTCCGTTTTTTAACCAAAAATAAGTTTTAAATTCTTCAAGTATTACACTATGCGCCACTACAGTGGCTTTCGCGGATGCGATTTTCAAATTGAACTCTGCTGTACAGAGAAACAGCCACGTCCAAAATTCAGCCGTGCCTAAGACGTTAAAGAGATGTAGATAAGGTTATAATATACAATTCGTCGTTTGATTGATTTCCGTGGATGAAGAACGGTATTATAGATTTAATGCGGACTATTTTTCGTCTTTATTTTTTTTAGTGCTTCTGCAACAAGTGAAGATTTTTAATGATCGATTTTTCTTTCCTCAAAAATGAGACGGTGAGATATTATTGTATATGCTAAGTGGCTCTACCGTCAAAATGTTCCTAGAGCCGCCACTGCTCCGGGTACAAGTTTAAGTATTATTTTTTTAGAGCAAAAGTACTTCATCTTATCTGTAAAAATTGGGCTTTTCACTGTTATATTAATTATTTTAAAATACTAATAGTTCACGAAAATATAACAGTACAAAACTATTTGTACCGTCTTTTTTGGCCCACTGTGCATTATTATATTATATATTAAGTGGCTCTACCATCCAAATGTTCCACGAGCCGCCACTGCATACACCTGTTCCATGAAATCTCCCTATCCTTTTCCAACGTTTTAAAGCGTTGGAAAAATTTACCGGTTATATTATTTGTCTGGAATATGGAATATCGGCAGTTTTTAACCATAAAAATTGTTAAGCGAGAAATTCTTAGGGGGGGGGGGGGTAATTACTCGATTACCCCCTCTTTGAAACCGCCACTGTCTTACCATATATCTTTGCTTCGGTATCAGCTGTAACAGTTTGCGTTTTTCGAGTTTATGTTTTGCATTTGAAATTAGCCAGAAAACACAAAGTATTTGGCGTCTACAGGGATACACAATATTCGAACGGTGTTACAATAAATGCATTTTTAAAACGTTTTGTAATTATATATTTTTTTCGATACACAATATTCGAACGGTGTTACAAAAACGTACATTTTTTAAACGTTTTATAATTATATTCTTTTTGGAACAACGCAATATTCGAACGGTTTCACAAAAAAACATACATTTTTAAACGTTTCGTAATTATATTCTTTTTTTTGAAGGTCGTTGCGTGCCGCTACGAAATAACGCGTGAATTGGAGTGAAAAAAAAGCGATCGTTAATTATTTCCACGCAACTCCCCGACCCCATATCACTTGCACCCCGCATCCGCAAAAAGGATAAATAACAATTAGGGCGGTGTTTGCGACGCCGAAAAAGTTGGCCAAACTCTGCACCGATAAATCTTTCAAATCGCACTCGGATCGAACTCAATACTGGCAATGCCGAACATTTTATAGATTCGGGATAAAAAAGGAGGACACAAATACGGTGAACAAAATCGGCAATAAATTTTTTGAATTATCATGAAATTCAAGCTCGACTCGAAATCACGCGATACAAAAACTGAACTGAATAAGAACAATTATTGTATAAATTCAAAAAACGAAATATAGCCTGAATATATAAATATTCAACCTGTTCGTTAATCTGCAAAGCAAAAAATTAAGTCTTACTAAGACTATAAACAAATAACTTATTGAAACAACTACTTCCCTGGCTTATTAACAATTATTGTGTTATGTGTAAAAATCGGAGAAACGTACGTTATGTAATAAAAGCGCGATATGTGAGTTTATCAACTTTACTGTACACTGATTCATCGGGTCTATCTAAAACGGAAGGTTGCAATTGAGGAGTGTGGAAGTACACGGATAATTGTTCAACGACTAAACTATTTAGTTGAGTTGGATACATGTTACGATTCTTCACCAACTAAACTATTTAGTCGAGGAGAAATCGTGTAGCGTGCGCACACAGTACGACGCCGACACAACTCAATTTATGCGGAGCGTGTAGACAGTTTAGTAGAGTAATACTATTATTATTAATTTATGTAATAAAAATGTTGCTTAAATATTATTAAACATGCTCAAATAAGCAAAAATATGATTACATAGCTCGATGTAACTAAAATATGCACGAGAGGGCTTAGATATGCAAAATATGAAAAATTTAATCATCACCATTTAATTGGATTTTACTAGATATCAACATATCAATATTTAAGAATATGCATTTATATATCTTGTCACGGACTTTTTACGATTGATGACCAACTAAACTATCGATCGTGTGCGCACTCTCATTGGAACTGTGGAACTATGCCAGTTGTACGATAGTAGAACGATTGTTTAATCATAAGGGCTCACCAACTGCTTTTGACTAAAAAGTCGGGCAGGACGATAGTTGGTGTGTGTGCGGACTTGTATTTACGGTAATGCCATTATAGACCTCGACTAAACTATCGCTCAACTAATAATTGGCCCGCTAAACGAGTTTAGGTGCATTTTTCTCAAAAAATGAACCAAACGCGATATGCTACATCTAGAAGGCATCTCTAATTGGAGGTAAATAGATTGAAGTGAATTTCGCGTCCTCTGACGCCATATTTCGTAAACTTAATTAAAAGGTCACGGACAGAAGGAAAACAGTATATTGGAAAGAAAACTAAACAACGAAAAGGAAAAGAACTAAAATAATTTAATCACGTGTGACATTAGCTAAGCGGACAGATGTAAGTTATTCGTCTCTACGTTCATCCGATGTAAAGGGTGTTCAAAAATTATTGATTCTGGATTCTGGAGGTCTGAGGCACAAACTGCGTTTGAGGCCGCTGTTGTTTTACTGCGACAAAACTAGTCTATAGGCACACTTCCGATTACGAAAATTATACTCCCATCACGCCAATGCTCTCACCAGTCCTCCATGGTAGAAGCCAGCATATGTTGGCAAATGATACAGGCCGGTGCAATTTGAAAGCCACAGGCGCGTGCCTCGTGCGCCTGTGCGATAATCCGCAATGTGAACGCAATAGTGCAATCTTTCATCCTGCAACACCGAAAAGGTGCATTTGCCTTAGTCTTTCTCTGGAATTTACAAATTTTACAAACGTCAGGTTCAATAATTTTGTGCGAAGCAAGAATCGGAGTGTTGTGAAAGCAACAGTACAATATTTTCGCGACAAAGGTAACATAGAAAAGGTACATTTGCCTTGATCCTTCTCAGGAATTGATTCTTATTTCACAAATATCAGGCTCAATAATTTCGTGCATTCATGCTTGATTCCACCGCCATGGTGGCCCACAATTTTGAAACCGCCATTTTGTTTAAAAAAAATTTGATTTCAGATTTGAAATCAGAGATCTCAAAAACCCCATAATCCAATGTTTCATCGAAATTGAACACCTTCATATTTTGGCCAGCTTTTTTGGACTTTGGACCACTGTGCGCCACCCCGGACTTAACTGTTAAATTTATGTTAAGAAAACATATAATTTCGGCATTCATGTTTGATTCCACGGCCAGCCAGGAAAACGAAACTTCAAAATACACCAATATTTCCCGGAGTAATTAACAGTCCCTTCAATAAAACCGAAATTAGCAACTTAAACCGTTGCCGGCGTTGGAGTTTTATTTATCAATTGCGCCCATTAAGCCGCCATCCCTCAGCCGCACAGCCCCATCCCGCACCCACCCCCCACCACCATCCAATTAATTACCGACGGCGGGGGTAGGCATTCGCAGCCGCCCGTTGAAAAAGGCGGACGGCCCGATTAATTTCCCATTTCCTTGCGAGTCGCTAATTAATGTGAGAGCTCGTTAGTGTGCCGAATTTAAAATTCATGAATTTCACCGTCTTGCAAGAGGAGGAGGGGGAGAGGAAGAGCGGGGCGGAGAGAGGAGTGTTTGTTCTGTGGCCCACAAATCGATTCCGATAACGAAAGTTTACAGACGCCAATTAAAGTTTTACGATTGATTCGTGATGAATTTTTGCGGAATTGCGAGTGGGAAAATGGTGTCGCGTGCATGTGCTCGGTTTGATTGGTGTTGCACCCCCCATCAAAAGGTTCGCGCGGTTCAATCAAGGAGTTGATTGTTAAATTCTTATTAGTTATGAGAGTTTGAAAGGGGTAGGTGTTTACACAGTAGGAATGTTTCACAGAGTGATAATTTTTGGTGGATTAAGCATTATACCGCCATCTAGACTCTAGGGTCACAAACCGCCGCACGTCATCCAGTATGGTTCGACTCGTGAGATACAAATTGCCTTTAAAACAGACTATTAGTCTTTATCAGTGAAGTAATCGTCAGTTGATGGGGAGTTAAGCTGTATTCGATATTTCGCCGGAAGCGTCGACTGAAAATCGCTGCAAGGCAGTCTTTCTCACGTGTTTTCCTTTTTTCTTGCGATTTATTCATTGCTTTATTACTAATGCCTGGTTACGGGGCAACTGGCGGTAGATGCGAACGCGACCAGACCAAAACGCGAACATTTTATATTGTATGAACACTTAGTGCTCCAGTGTTGTATGTATGTGATTCTGTGGCATAAACATAGGACTTGGGCGTTATCCGCTGGTTGACCCCTCCGCCGGATACCGTTATCCGCTGGTTGGCCCTAGTCAGTAATAAAGCAATGAATAAATCGCAAGAAAAAAGGAAAACACGTAAGAAAGACTGCCTTGCAGCGATCTTCAGTCGACGCTTCCGGTGTGGCGTTGGGGCTCAAGTAAGTACAACAATTGTGAAACTGTTTAGTCGATCCTCTGGTGGCTAATCCGGATGCTAATCGTTGCCGCGAGCGCCTTACCAGGAATCAATGTGCCTCCCAATTCGTTGCCAAAGTTGGTAGTACGTCGAAGTCGTTTACTAATAAATGTGTCTCTCTGTTACAAACACCTCACTGTCACCTCTATGAGCTACGCCGGTAACAAACGGTTTATCGTTGTTTCGACAAAAGAATTTCTTTGCAAAAACTTTGGGGCGTGTCTAACGAATTTAGGGGTGGGCCCAATCCAACTCTCCAATTCGTTAAACACTCCCCAGAGTTTCCATTAACAAATTCATTTGTCGAGGAAACAAAATATAAAACATTGTTAGGTACTTCTTTAAACAATTAATTAACAATTGCAAAACCCTCGTTTGTGTTCCAAGAATTGGATGATAGGATAGGGCCCACCCACCACCCTTCGTTTCCACTTTAACCCAACCCAGCAACCCTCTGTATTGGTAGTCTCGTAACTTTTGAAAGTCCAGTGATTTGCCGAAGTTTCTTTACACAAACAGAGTTTTCTTGGTTAGGTGTAAGTGGAAACTCAGGGCGGCGGGTGGGCCCTATCCTATCATCGAATTCTTGAAACACAAACGAGGGTTTTGCAATTGTTAATTAATTTTTTAAAGAAGTACCGAACAATTTTTTTTATATTTTGTTTCCTCGACAAATGAATTTGTTAATGGAAACTCTGGGGCGTGTTTAACGAATTGGAGAGTTGGATAGGGCCCACCCACCACTCTTCGTTTCCACTTTAACTCAACCCAGAAACCCTCTTTATTGTTGGTTTTGAATATTTCAAAACTCCAGTGATTTGACGAAGAAATTTCTTTATTCACACAATGTTTTCTTGGTTAAGTTTAAGTGAAAACAAATGGCGGTGGAACATTTCCACAGAAACAACACTTTTTGTACTTTGAGAAAGTTTAAATATCTTGGTCAGGAAAAATGAAACCGAATTTTGAAAAAAAAAAATTTGTAGTTTTGTTTTCAGATGGGATGTTTCAATTGTTTTTAATGGGAATTCGAAAATGCATTGTTTCCAGATGGATTTGTGATTTCGAAGCTAATTGCTCGAGCGACTAAAATTTTGCACAATTTTGTGTTTCTTCCGAAAGTTTTTTTTTTGAGCGTTGTGGTTTTGTTTTCAGCTGGAATACTTCAATTGTTTTAGCGGGAATTCGAAAATGCTTCATTTTCAGATGAATTTTGCAATTTTGAGGTTAATTCCTGGAGCGACTAATTTTGCACAATTTTTCTAATCGTCCAATGCAATTTTTGTCTCTTCTGAGAGCGTTGCGGTTTTGTTTTCAGCTGCAATACTTCAATTGTTTCAATGTGATTTCGAAAATGCTTCGTTTTCAGATGGATTTTGCAATTTTGAGGTTAATTCCTGGAGCGAATAATTTTGCACAATTTTTCTAATCGTCGAATGCAATTTTTGTCTCTTCCGAGAGTGAAGTTTTGAGCGTTGCGGTTTTGTTTTCATCTGAAATACTTCAATTGTTTTAATAGGAATTCGAAAATGCTTCGTTTTCTGATGGATTTTGCAATTTTGAGGTTAATTCCTGGAGCGAATAATTTTGCACAATTTTTCTAATCGTCGAATGCAATTTTTGTCTCTTCCGAGAGAGAAGTTTTAAGCGTTGTGGTTTTGTTTTCATCTGAAATACTTCAATTGTTTTAATAGGAATTCGAAAATGCTTCGTTTTCTGATGGATTTTGCAATTTTGAGGTTAATTCCTGGAGCGACTAATTTTGCACAATTTTTCTAATCGTCGAATGCAATTTTTGTCTCTTCCGAGAGTGAAGTTTTGAGCGTTGCGGTTTTGTTTTCAGCTGGAATTCTTCAATTGTTTTAATGAGAATTCGAAAATGTTTCGTTTTCATATGGATTTTGCAATTTTTAAGTTAATTCCTCGAGCGAATAATTTTGCACAGTCTTTTTAATCGTCGAATGCAATTTTTGTCTCTTCCGAGAGTGAAGTTTTAAGCGTTGCGGTTTTGTTTTCAGCTGGAATACTTCAATTGTTCTAATGGGAATTCGAAAATGCTTCATTTTCATATGGATTTTGCAATTTTCAAGTTAATTCCTTGAGCAACTAATTTTGCACAATTTTTCTAATCGTCGAATGCAATTTTTGTCTTTTCCAAAAGTGAAGTTTTGAGCGTTGTGGTTTTGTTTTCAGCTGGAATACTTCAATTGTTTCAATAGGAATTCTAAAATGCTTCGTTTTCAGATGGATTTTGCAATTTTGAGGTTA
The DNA here is from genome assembly GCA_910593695.2 of Ocypus olens. Taxonomy (NCBI): domain Eukaryota; kingdom Metazoa; phylum Arthropoda; class Insecta; order Coleoptera; family Staphylinidae; genus Ocypus; species Ocypus olens. Next base: position 4,109,673 of record OU343048.1, read on the forward strand.
ATTCCTCGAGCGACTAATTTTACACCATTTTTTTTCCTTGAGTTGTTTCCGTCTTTAGGCTGATGCAATAGTTGGAATTGTTGAGTCTTCAGGCAACCGGTTATACACATCATATAGATATGGACAAGGTAAAAAAAACGAAATTCGATATTCAATTGTTTTTAAGTTTTTCGGCGATAACTCTTGAAGGGGTGCCCAGATTTTGAAAATTTTCAGGCAACCGGTTATACACACCAAATAGATATGGATAAGATAAAAAAACGAAATTCGACGTTCAATTGTTTTCAGGTTTTTTGACGATAACTCTTGAAGGGGTGCCCGGATTTTGAAAATTCTTCAGGCAACTGGTTGTACGCACCAAATAGATATGGATAAGATAAAAAACGAAATTCGACGTTCAATTGTTTTCAGGTTTTTTTGACTATAACTCTTGAAGGGGTGCCCGGATTTTGAAAATTCTTGATGCAACTTGTTATACGCATCAAATAGATATGGATAAGATAAAAAAACGAAATTCGACGTTCAATTGTTTTCAAGTTTTTTGACGATAACTCTTGAAGGGATGTCCGGATTTTGAAAATTCTTGATGGAATTTGTTATACGCACCAAATAGATATGGATTAGATAAAGAAAGAAATTCGACGTTTAATTATTTTCAAGTTTTTCGACGATAACTCTTGAAGGGATGTCCAGATTTTGAAAATTTTTCAGGCAACCGGTTATGCACACCGAATAGATATGGATAAGATAAAAAAAACGAAATTCGACGTTCAATTGTTTTCAGCTTTTTTGACGATAACTCTTGAAAGGATGTCCGGATTTTGAAAATACTTCAAGCAACTTGTTACACGCATCAACTAGATATGGATAAGATAAAAAAAAACGAAATTCGACGTTCAATTGTTTTCAGGTTTTTTTGGCGATAACTCTTGAAGGGGTGCCCAGATTATGAAAATTCTTCAGGCAACGGGTTATGCACATCAAATAGATATGGATAAGATAAGAAACGAAATTCCACGTTCAATTGTTTTCAGGTTTTTTGACGATAACTCTTGAAGGGATGTCCGGATTTTAAAAATTCTTGATGCAACTTGTTATACGCATCAAATAGATATGGATAAGATAAAAAAACGAAATTCGGCGTTCAATTGTTTTCAAGTTTTTTGACGACAACTCTTGAAGGGGTGCCCGGATTTTGAAAATTCTTCAGGCAACTGGTTATACGTATCAAATAGCTATGGATAAGATAAGAAACGAAATTTGACGTTCAGTAGTTTTCAAGTTTTTTTACGATAACGCTTGAAGGGATGTCCGGATTTTGAAAATTCTTGTGCAACTTGTTAATAAGCACCAAATAGATATGGATAAGATAAAAAACGAAATTCGACCCTCAATTGTTTTCAGGTTTTTTGACGATAACTCTTGAAGGGACGTCCGGATTTTGAAAATTCTTCAGGCAACCTGTTATACGCATCAAATAGATATGGATAAGATAAAAAAAAAAAGAAATTTTACATTCAATTGTTTTCAGGTTTTTTGACGTAACTCTTGAACGGATGTCCGGATTTTGAAAATTCTTCAGGCAACGTGTTATACGCATCAAATAGATATGGATAAGATAAAAAAAACGAAATTCGACGTTCAATTGTTTTCAGGTTTTTTGACGATAACTCCTGAAACGGAGCCCGGATTTTGAAAATTCTTCATTCTACCTGTTACACGCATTAAATAGATATGGATAAGATAAAAAACGAAATTCGACGTTCAATTGTTTTCAGGTTTTTTGACGATAACTCTTGAAGGAGTGCCCGGATTTTGAAAATTCTTCAGTCAACCTGTTATACGCATCAAATAGATATGGATAAGATAAAAAACGAAATTCGACGTTCAATTGTTTTCAAGTTTTTTGACGATAACTTTTGAAGGGATGTGCGGATTTTGAAAATTATTGATGCAACTTGTTATGCTCCTCAAATAGATATAGATAACCCCAAAAGCGAAATTATTTTTAACTTTTTACTCTGGAAGTGGATGTAGATGCAAGCTATATAATATTGCGATTATATTAACTTCTTATATGAGAAACCTGTTCAATAATCCCACCCACATCATATACAGTATTTCTTTCACCAGAAACCCAAAGTCAGCAGTAAAAACATAACACATTCCCAGCAAAACTTTTTCGCCCCGTCAGAGATTTATATCTGCGAATTTAATTTCTGTCCCGAAAATGAAAACCACGTCGAATCGATTCGCCGTAACGGTAAAAAAGCCAAAATCCCTCAAAGGCTATACACGAAGCTGCGGCGTTTCATAATCCACCCCCGCCCTCGCCCCCCAAAGGGGCGGCTCTCGATTGACAGTGGCCGTAAAAAGGGACGAGCGCAAGGAATAAATTGGCCCTCGTCCGCCGTTCATCACGAAACAAATTCGCTTTTGATCTGCGGCCACTTGTTATCAATCGCGACCCGTGAATGTAATTAATTTACGGAGGCGGCGGCGGCGGCGGCCCGACGCCCCCGCATCATCCGGTCGATTTGGTAATTCGGAATGGCAATTGACCAACAATATATAATAACCCGATGGGATAATTTGTTTGGCCGGACGGAAACGTTTAAGGATTCCTTATCTATTCAATTACGTGCCGAATGTGCGGATGAGTTATAGGGTCGCGCCGCCGCCGCCTCCAGCGCCCTCTGGCGGCGGATAATGCGCCGCGGTAATCGCGGCGATTATTGCCGGCCTCTAATTAATTGGAGAGACGTAATGGTTGCGTGGAGATTCGATTAAAGCGTTAGATCTCACTTTGCACGCGATCGTGCTCGGACATAAATTACGGATGGAATTCATTTATATAATTAGAAACAATTCGTTGTGGCTGGAATAATTTTCCTGCATCATTCACTCTCCCAAAAAACCCTCTTTTTAAATTTGGCGCGCTTAATAGTGCCGTCGTTGCGCATGCTAAATTTTTTATTTCGCCTATTGCAGCGCCTCGAGCGTTGCAGCGATTAACGAATAATGCTGTAAATTAGTTAAACTTACTCCATTACTAGCATTTTTTTTATTACAATTGAAACTGTAATTGCAATTGTGTTGATGGAAATTCCAGACCATCTAATTACATTGAAATTTAATAAAATTCATATTTACATTTAATTACTGCCTCGTCGGCGCAATTTCCGTGCCGTAAATATTTGCTCCGGTTTTAATAATATTAAAAATCTCGCAGGTCCGGCAGCGTGTAAACTGGATGGGATTTCGCCGACAACCGCACTACACGCGTCCGTCTAAACCAGTGTTGCCAGATTGGGGGTTTTTTTCCCAAATTGGGAGTAAATTATTGTTTTGGGGTGTATTTTGGGGAACTTCAATCAATGTATTTTTTGGGGTGGGTATTTTTGGGGAAACTAATGAACGTGTTATTACATTTGCTAGAAATCATCATTACATTACACAACCATAAAGAAGTCAGTAATTTTCATTTATGGAAGTCCTAAGGATTCTATTATTTCCGTTTTCGTAATTTTGTGACGCTCAATGAGATGCTGCACTTTCATTTAAAAAATACGTATGTGTGCCGAAAAGAAGATGAAAATACTGCGGATGAAGATGAATAATAAATTTTAATAAATTTTATATTTATACTACTTTAATTTTGTATATAAGTTTGAAATAACTGTATTTACGTTTTATTTTCAAATTTTATTATTTTGGAGAGGGACAGCGGCGTTATTTTGGGGGATTTTTATTAAATATTTGGGGAAAATTAAAAATGATTACTGGCAACACTCGTTGTCCGTAAATAAATTATTATTATATATAAAAATTCAAACAAAAAGATTGAATATTTTCAGTATTTTTGTTTGAATTTTTTATCGTTAGGCCGGGATTTTGATTTTTTTTGACCTATATTTTAGATTTTTGACCTGCAGTTTTTTTTCTGGTATAAATTTCTGATCTTTTGAATTAATTTTTCTTCGTATTGGTCTAAATTTTCGATTTGTTTGTTAAAATTTTTGATTTTTTTTTAGGCCCGAATTTTTGATTTCTTGCTCTATATTTCAACCTAAATTATTCATTTTTGCCCGTATTTTCGAGTTTTTGATTTTTTGTCCTATCTTTTTTTAAACATTTTCGCGTTTCTGGTTGGCAATTTATTTTGAGCTCGAGTTATTTTTGGGACTGAAAATGGCGAATTATTTTTCTTTCGCTTGATTTTTCAATTTTTTGGTATGCATATTTTTATTTTTCAGACTAGGAATTTTTTTTTTCATTTCCTTTCATTTCATTTATTTCACGTCGGCCACAGTATACAAATTATACATAAAATGCAAAAAATTTGTTGCGGATGTGTTTGTCAATTAAAAGTTACATTATAGTTTAGATGTTTGGTCTGCATTTTGATTTCTTAGTTCAAATTTTTGATTGGTCTACACTTTAAATTTTCATCATGAACTGTTGATTATGGGCGTTTTTTTGTTTTGAGGGTATTTTCGAGTTTTTTTATACTATGTTTTTGATTGTAGTCCTTCATTTTAGATTTTTTTAGCCTGAATTATTGTTTTTATAGGCGAATTTTTTTAATTAATTTAGAGTTTGGAGCAATTTATTTTGGTATAAAGTTTTTTTTCGTGGCTGAAAACGGCAAATTATTTTTCTTTTGCTTGAATTTTCAATTTTTTAGTCTGAATTTTTATTTTTTACATCAGAATATTTGATTGTTTGCCTAAATTTTAGATGTTTGGTCTGTGTTTTTCATTTCTTTGTTCCAAATTTTAGAGTTTTTTGGCCTATAAACCAAAATTTTCGAATATTTAGTTGAAATTTTCGTTTTTTTTTTCTGGTCTGCATTTATTATTGCCTAGAGTTTACGATTCATGGTCTAAATTTTCGATTTATTGCCGATATTCTTAGTTTTTTTTTTACCTTGATTAATAATTTTAACGAGCAAATTTTTTAGTGGTCTATACTTTAGATTTTTAATCTGAATTATTCATTTTTGTGTGCGAACTTTTGACTGGTATTTTCGAGTATTTTAACCAAATTTTTGATTTTTTGCCCTTCATTTTAGATGTTTTAACTTGAATGATTATTTTTATGGGCAAATTTTGTAAATTATTTTTGAGTTTATTTCATTTCATTTCATTTCATTTATTTCACGTCGGCCACAGTATACAAATCATACATAAGATGCAAAAAAATTGTTGCGGATGTGTTTGTCAATTAAAAGTTACATTAAAAATTAAATTTAAATATTACAATGTCAAGTTAATAAAATAATGACACAATTTACAGAGTTTCGGCAATTTACTTTGAGGTTATTTTTGGTGCTGAAAATGGCAAATTATTTTTATTTTGCTTGAATTTTCAATTTTTAGTCTGCATTTTTATTTTTAAGACCACGGTTTTTGATTTTTTGGCCTATATTTTTGGCATATAAAGCAAAATTTTTGAATATTTAGTTGAATTTTTTTTACTGCTTTTTTATTTTTGCCAAGAGTTTTCAATTTTTTTCCAATGTTTTTAGTTCTGTTACCTTCATTATTAATTTTAATGAGCAAATTTTTTAGTGGTCTGTACTTTAGATTTAAATGAATTGTTGATTTTTATGAGCGAATTTTTGGCCGATATTTTCGAGTTTTTTTATTTTTTTGCCCTATAGTTTAGATTTTGCAGATTGAATTTTTGATATGTTTCGACTGTACTTGTTTTTGTATTAATTTTACGTTATTTATTTAATTTGAAATTTTTTGTTTTACTGTTTTTAATTTAATTAGTGGTCGTTTTAAGATAAAACTAATGTACTTTGATATTTAGCTAGAAAATACAGCCTGCGTGATATGTGTTTAAGGAATTATTTAATTTTCAAATATTTCGATTCGATTTTGGATTTTCTTTTTGGAAAATTCTTGATTTTTAAATCAAAAGAATAATTTTTGCAGCCAATTTAGTTCTTTTAGTAATTGTTAAATGTAATACTTTTGCCCGGAATGAAACTGATCACCCAGTATAACTGGAACTGTTTGGAAATTATGAAAAAAATTAAAGTAGTTAATTAGCAAGACTTCCCGAATTAAAGAATTATTTTAATTATTTGGAGGATACCACAGCACGATTCAATATTTTTCTAATTTTTTAAATGGCCTTTTTGTACTATCCACATATTTTCAGAAAAACAGAGTTATAAAACTGCAACTTTTTTTCCGAAAATTCCGAAATCTTATCAGCACGCCTTCTCTAATCTCAGTGTTGCCAGATGTTTTTTCTCCAAGATGGGGATAAATTAAGGTTTTGGGGTGTATTTTGGGGAACTTCAATCGTTGGCTATTTTTTAGGGTGGGTATTTTATGCGAGGGGTAATTTTGGGTTTTTTTATGAAATATTTGGGGAAAATTAAAAATTACTCCTGGCAACACTGGTCTAAACCGAGATAATTATCACGAGCGCCATCTATAGGCGGGCAATTAATTATTGCAAAAAATGAAATTATTCAAAAAAAAAACAACTCACTTGATGCACTGCGCTTTGTCCGACCTACATACACGATATTTTAATTTAATTAACCGGATTTTAATTTAATTTAAGTGAGTCGATTCTATCTTTAGCGTTAGATTAACTTTGACACAATTTATTTGATACAATTTATATATTTAAAGTATGGCCGTCCGAATAAGCTTAACTTTTTGTAAGAAAAAAAAACGACACTGTATATACATAAATAGGAATCTTGCCACCTACTCCGCTACCTTCGTCAGTCCTATATATTTCGAGTCGGTGGCGGAATTTATACGTCTGCAGCGACGCCCGTAAACGAAATCCCGACCGGGAGCGAGGGTCGTAAATCGAAAATGAAAGTATCCCAAAGGTCCTGATGGGGCTCGATGGGGAAGGAGAATGGATGAGGGTTGCCTGATGCGCTAAATTTGTAAAATTTGAGTATTTCTTTCCGCCGCGACGCCCCACTCCGCAATTTATGGCGTCGGTCAATCAATACGGGAAAGTCTCGAGTTGAAATTGAGTCTCGATTCCGCCCGAAGAATTGCTGCAAAATGAAAAATCTAAACAGTTGCGAGAGTGGGATGGTTGAGATAGCCCGACTCCGACTTACTCTGGTTGTAATGGATGTACAGGCCGGGCCTTTTAGGATGGCGAGAGGCTTGGGTGCGCAGCGGTGTCGTACTGCCGCTAAATTTAAAAATCCTCAGTGGCGGTGAACCATTATAACCATTTACGTGGTAGGTACACCATGCATACGTGATTAAAATAGTAAATCAATGGAAACCAATTTGATGTTCAAGATATATTTTATTTATATTCATTTCATTATAAATCAACACAATGAGCAAAAAATGATTCCCTTATCCCCCCTACGTTACGCTAGTGTGCTCCAAGCAGAAACTATTCAATCTGCCGAACGATGGTAAACGGCGAATTCGGAACTATTCGGGCAGCGCCGCTTCTCGCCATCCTAAAAGGCGCGGCCTGTACATTTTTAGCATTTTAAAAATTTTCAAACCGCGTTTCATTTGCCGCTGCGGCCGTTCAAAGTCTGAAAAATCGACGTTTTCCAAATTTTCCATAACCCTTGGGTAATTTTTCAGGTTTTCGTCAAAAAATAAAAATCTAGTTCGACTAACTTGCCTGCAAGGAGCACAGATTTGAAAACCGCGTTCGATTTGGATTGGATTTTTGAAATGAAATGAAATGAAATTGTTTTTTTTAAGGATAATTCTTGAATGGATGACAAGATTTCGAAAACATTTCAGGTTTGGTGTGGATAAGATACAGAAATTAAATTCGCCCTTCAGTTGTTTTTCAGTTGTTTGTTTTTCTCGGATAATCTTTGAACCAGCGGCGGCTCGTGGATGTTCAGCGAGGAGGCTACGGAAGAAAATTTGACCAAAACTGCAGCGTAATAATCTGCAAGCAAAAAATTAAGTCTATCTAATGCTTTCTGCAACAAGTAAAGTTGTTTCTAATTTGTTTAATTGTTTGATGAAAAAAATCCAAAATTTCTACAAATATTTTAAAATTAAATAATTCCTTAACATAAATCCCGGAGACTATATTTTCCCCATTTTTAAATTAAACCCCACGAAAACAAAAAATATAAAATTAAATAAATAACCTGAAATGAATACAAAACCCTTGAAAATACAGGTAAAAAAATTCAAAAATGTAGGTGGCAAAATCTAAAATAAAGGACAAAAATAAAAAACTTTGACCCCAAAAAAAAAAAATCCGCAAAAAAATCAATTTTCGCGTAAAAATAAATAATTCAGGTTAAAAAAAAAAAAAAATGAAGGACAAAAAATAAAAAAAAATTGACCAAAACGGAAAATTGAAAATGCGGAAATATCGAAAAATATCAAATGTAGGCCAAAATAAAGAATTGTCGATTTATATGCGAGATTTTATTTCCGGTATTTTCGAGTTTTCGACATTTCGCCCGAAATTTAGGACAAAAGGTCAAAAACTCAGGTCCAAAAATAAAAAAATGCAGACCCAGAAATCCAAAATTTCAACAAACAAATCGAATATCTTGGCCAAATAATCAAAAATTTGGAACAAATCTAAAAAATCGGCAAAAAAAGTAAAAAATAATAATTTGCCACTTTCAGCCGCCAAAAATAAGTTTCTGACCAGAAGTTCGAAAATATAAGCCAAAAAATAGAAAATAATAATAATAATAATAATATTTATTTCCTTAACAGGCCGAAGCCTAATTACAAAAGAAAAATACAAAGTAAAGAGGATGATTCTATATAAAAAATGAAATCAATAATCCAAGTTAAAAAATCTAAAATACAGGATTGAAAAATAGACCAAAAATCTAAAATATACGATAAAAATTTTAGACCAAAAATCTAAAATTTGGCCTATAAAAAACTATGGACCAACAAAAGAAAAATTTTAACAGACAAATAAAAGAAAAATTTTAACAGACAAATAAAAGAAAATCAATAAAAATTTAGGGCAAAAGATACGAAAAATTAAAATCTACAATGTTGGCCAAAAATGTGAAACATCGAAACTCAGGGCTAAAGATAATAAATATAAACGAAAAAATCGAAAATTTAAACAAACAAAACTCGAAAATACCGGAAAAAATAAAAAAAATCTCGCACATATATCAAATATTCAGGTACATTAGAAACAACCTTACATGTTGCAGAAAGCATGAAATAAATTCAAAATTCAGGTTATAGATATTTTAACCAAAAAATTGAAACTAGAATTAAAAATTCGGCCCGCAAAATCAAAAATGCGGACCAAAAAATCCAAAGAATTAACTTAGGTCAAAATAAAGAATAGTTAGGGCAAAAGATTAAAAAAAAATTAAAAATTAAAAATTAAAAATTAAAAATTTGGCGGGAAACATCAAAAATGCGGACCAAAACGTCGACAATTGTAGCAATTAAATCGAAAATTTAGGTCAAAATAAAGAATTTTTAGGCGAAATGATCAAAAATTTACATCCAAAAAATCGGGAAATACAGGCTTAATAATAAAAAAATGCAGAATATTTTAGTAAGAAAATTGTAAAATTACTATTGCTCAAAATAATTTTCCAATTTTTTTAATTGCAAAACATTTTTGAGTTTGAAACTACAGGTAGTGCCATGGCTCCTTGGCTCTATATAACGGGCCGCCCCTGATATAATCTCATTTGTACGAACCAGAGTTAATTTTTGGAGTTGTGCATCCTCCCACTTGTTTAAAAATAGAAAAACAATTGCCACCAACGCCAAATTTCACAAATTTATTCAGAATACACTCCTCTTTCAGATTTCATCAATACGTGGAAACACCCCATCCTGAAATTTTGATATAATCCCATTTGTACGAACCAGAGTTAATTTTTGGAGTTGCGCATTTTCCCACTTGTTTAAAAAATAGAAAAACTATTGCCACCAACCGCAAATTTCACAAATATATTGAGAATACCCTCCTCTTTCAGATTTCATCAACAAGTGGAAACACCTCATCCTTAAATTTCGATATAATCCCATTTGTATGGACCAGAGTTAATTTGAATCCCAGAGATAAATCGTTCTCTCTTTTTTCAAAAAAGGAGGGGGGAAGGTATATTTTATAAGTGGCTCTACCATCAACATGTTCCACGAGCCGCCACTGTTCATGGTGACTTGCTAACTTTTTGCATTTTTTTCTCGATTTAGCTCGTTCTTCTGATGAAAAAGAGGCATTACATAAAGGTCTACGATGATTATTAAAAAAGTTGTTTTTTTTTCGATTTTTTCTATTTTCGAATTAACCAGTTTCAAATCTCCTCACAATTGCAGCATTAATTTTGACCGAGTGGATTTTACTTTTACGCCGCGCTAGGAGTACTTTCCAACTCTAATCAGCACTTCTGAGCCTTCGGTCCGTTATTTTCAGTGGTTGCCCGGCAACTGTATCTAATCGCGGTGTCAGCGTCGAGCAGAAATGTCAATTGTGTCATTTTACGTGAAGTTCCCTGGCGGTTCGATGAACTGCCCCCGCGCACGAAAACACCGCGCAAGCGTGAGCGCGCCACACAGCGAGAGAGGATTCCGTTTTCGGCACCAGTTTACACGATTTCGCAGCGGATGCTGATAGCAGGAGTCGAATTATTAGTGCAGATTCGGAAAGAGTGAGAGAGAGAGAGAGAGAAGGGGAGTTAGGTAGGTTGCGGATTCGGTGTGGCGAAATTTTTGTAAAACGGATCGAGGTCGCGTCGTAATTCTGACAGATGCCACGCGTCACCGCGTGTAATGGCGGTCGATGATTGGGATCGTGTACGCCGCGGAAATGGTGTTTTTTTTTTTGAAGTGCGTTAATCAATTCGTTTTTGGGAAATAATTACTACGTTTCCATGCAGTATTGAAACCGTTTTGAAAACTCGATTCGGTTTGAATACCGCATGGAAACACTCTTCAAAACGTATTGAAACCGTATTGAATTTCAAGGTCGATACGGTAAATTTCTGTGATCGCATCGAGTTTTGGATTCAAAACTAGTGCATGGAAACGCACGAGTGTCGAATATTCAAAACGATAATGCGAAGACTGAAGCTATGCAAGTGGCACATGCTGATTTTGCTTATTTCGCGTTGTAACCTTAAAATTTGTAAACAAATTAGAAATTGCTTGCAGATTAACGAACAGGTTGAATATTCATATATTCGGGCTACATTTCGTTTTCTTGTATTTACTTAAAATTTGTATTATGTTATGATCTAAACACGGTGTAAACAACGCGGTAAGGTTATGTTTGTATTTTTCGAGATTCGCTTAAACGCGCCCTCTAGCGAGAGTATTGAAATGTATTTCGATACGAGGTCAATTCTAATTATGGAAACGCCTCAATATTCAAACCGATTCGAGTTTTCAAAACGGATTCAATACCCATGGAAACGTAGTAATTGTGTGGGAATGGTGCAACGGCGGCTCGTGGATTTCCGTAGGTGAGGCAAAGACAACAAAGATGCCGCTTGCGCTTCATTACTTGCTCTTATAGAGGAAGCAACTATTCCGTTGCTGTTTCTTCCGCTGTAATAGTGGCGATTCGTTTTAATAATTGAGGAGTTGAACTGCAAAACTCAACAAATCCAATTTTATAATTTGTTCAGAAACCGCGAAAACGTTCAGGAAGTCTATTTGTTGCTTAAAAAAAATGAATGTTTAGCCGCATTTTTAAATATGATTTGTTGCGTTTTGAAAGGTAATTCACACATATTCGGATTTATCTATGTTTGGACAGTAAGAATCGATACCAAGCTCATTTTGGCCCAAAATTGGGTTAGTTGAGTTTTGCAGTTCAACTCCTCAATTTTAGTTGACGCAACTGCGGGTTTACAGTTTTGCGTCCGATGGATCGGCCGGAAATACGCGCGCGGTTACAGAGCAGTATTACGTTTTTACGGCCGGCCCGAATTAGGGAAGCTAATCGTCACTGTTTATTTATTTATGCGTTCTTCCTCTTAATTTCTTAATTAATGCTGTTGATATTACTAAAGTTTCAAAAAGAGGACGCAGAGTGTAATTTTTACTTTTATAATTTTGACGTTTTAAACGTCAGTTTCATCCGAGTTTACACAACATTTAAAATATGATTTAAATTGAAAATAAACCATGAAAGCGTAAATATAAATGATACTATCAAGTCGGAGAAAGTAACATGATGGCCACATCACCATTTTTTTAAATTATTTTATCACCATGAAGCGAAATATTCGTATTTATCTTGTCGCAAGATTTGGACACTTTTTTATGTGGAAAAACTCTTCTAAATAGTTAAATTACCATTCAATGTCGGTATTTTGTTTGAGATCTAATGTGTTCATTAAGTTTCCAAAGCATTCCATGCAAAAAAAGACGATTTCAATTTTTGATCAAAATATCAAGTGTGGTAGAGTACGTTTGAATAGAGAAGAGCCCAAGGTTGCGCGAGATTTCAATGGTCGCTTGTGCCAGTGGCGTGCGCAATTCAAGTAAATATATTTGGGAGGGCAGAAAATAATACCCAATATAGGTGCCGCCTTCAAAAGCATCTATATTGCTTCGTATTCCATAAACTCTGTACAGATAATTTCACGAGATTGAGAGTGAATTACCTGTCCACGTTTCCCCAATAAACACTTCCTTTCGGCTGCGATCGGAATGCAGCGATAAATGATTTAATCAAAAATAAAACAACTAATATAAACCACTGTACAGTTCACTAACTAGTAAGTTCTGAAAAGAAATGATTTTTATAAACACAGGAAAAACGAATCAAAGCAAAACAACGAACAATAAAGAGCAGAATGACACTCGGAACTCGGAAGCGACTACGCTAATGAAACACTGCCACACCCTATTCTGCATATTATTATTAGTAATAATATGTTTAGTTTTAAATTACACATTACATTGTATATATTTGTAGACCCTTTAATTGGACATAATGTCTGTTGGGTTTTTGTAACAAATAAATAAATAAATAAATAATAGACTCGACTAAGGGCTAAAAAACAGTTTTCGTCCGTGCGCAAGGTTCTTCTCTATTCAAACGTACTCTACATTATTAAATCGACAAAAGAGAATATTAAGATTCAAAATGGCGCCCACGAGAAAAACAAAAGGTCGTCATATTTTCTTAATGGAATTTAAGGTTATCTCAAAACCAAGTATGCTAGTGGCACAAAGGACCAACGGTGGCATAAAGGACCAACGGTGGCACAAAGGATCAACGAATGGTCTGTGACCATTTGGTCGCCTTCGACAAACCATCATCAAGTATGCTGTTTTGTTTTCTGAGTAAAAAAAAATAAAATTTGACCATTTTTAAACATCTCAAAACCCAAAAAAATAGCCAAGTACAAATACAACAACTGATGCGACTGAAGGGCACCTGCCAAAGTAAAAAAAACCGAAAAAGTTAGGTTAATTTTTTTTCAAATTATTCTCACGCAATTCTCTACCTCTTTAAATAACCGATACCTCCTGGCAAAATATGCATACTGCATGTTTCTAATTTTTAAACTTTTTCTTCCAGCCGAACTCTCAAGCAATGCAGAAACTCAACGCAAAAGATTACAACATCCAATTCGCGCGCATCTCACAAATCGTCTCCGGAAACTGCAACGCGCGCCGCATAGTCTCCATTCCGACCGAAACCCTCACGAAAATCCTCAAGAAACTAATCAAATTCGGGCAGATCAGGAACACCCTCGAAAACCCCGCCGTCACCGCGAAATCTCCACCGGAATGGTGGCCGAACCACCAACCCTTCCACTCCGATTTGGACAGCCTGCGGACCAAGGTCGGATCCTGGAGGGAATTCGTGCAATACCTCATCACCCAGTGCATGACCTTCTACAAGCAGGCTCCCGTCGACATTGACGCATTCGAAAGAAAAAAGGCCTACTTCGTCGCGGCACTAAAGGCCGAGATGCGGCGGGGCTCGAGCCCCCCGCAATCCATCGAAATCGCGCAAAAGAGCGCCGCGGATTCCTACGAGAAATTCATGCAACGGCGGAGGAATTCCAGAGCGAGAAATGTGAACGGACCGCTGTTTCTCGACTATTTCCCCATCGCGAATTCGGAAGAAGTGAAAACGGAGAAAATTGTGATCAAACTGAGAGATATTTCAAAACCCAAAATGGCGGACGCGTATTACCGGAAACTGGTGGTGAGATTAAAAAACGTGATAACACCCCCGATGATGGACATGCGTTACCGGAAACTGGTGGTGAGATTAAGAAACGTATTAACACCCCCGATGGTGGAGAAAATGAATAAACTGGCCTACATGCGCGGGTTAAATCTAACTTCGAATCAGTCCAAAAAATCGATTCCAACGTACAGAAAGAAAGTAGAAAACCTAAGCTCGAAACAGTCAAAAAAATCAATTCCAACGTACAGAAAGAAGGTAGTAAACCTAACCTCAAAACAGGCCAAAAAATCAATTCCAATGTACAGAAAGAAAGAAGTAAACCTAACCTCAAAACGGTCATCTCTTGCTTCCAAAGAATCAATTCCAACGTACAGAAAGAAAGTGGTAAACCTAACCTCAAAACAGTTATCTGTTCCTAGCAAAGAATCAATTCCAATATACAGAAAGAAAGTAGAAAACCTAACCTCAAAACAGTCCAAAAAATCAATTCCAACGTACAGAAAGAAGGTAGTAAACCTAACGTCAAAACAGTCCAAAAAATCAATTCCAATATACGGAAAGAAAGTAGTAAACTTAACCTCAAAACAGTCCAAAAAATCAATTCCAATATACAGAAAGAAAGTGGTAAACCTAACCTCAAAACAGTTATCTCTTCCTAGCAAAGAATCAATTCCAACGTACAGAAAGAAAGTAGAAAACCCAACCTCGAAACAGTCCAAAAAATCAATTCCAATATACAGAAAGAAAGTGGTAAACCTAACCTCAAAACGGTCATCTCTTGCTTCCAAAGAATCAATTCCAACATACAGAAAGAAAGAGGTAAATCTAACCTCAAAACAGTTATCTCTTCCTAGCAAAGAATCAATTCTAATATACAGAAAGAAAGTGGTAAACCTAACCTCAAAACAATCATCTCTTCCTACAAAAGAATCAATTCCAACGTACAGAAAGAAAGCGGTTAGGGATTGGTTAAAAATTTCCTCGAAATTATATAGCAGAAGGAGTGATGAAATAAACCGTTATCTCGGCAATAATTCTGCTAAAGATAATCAGTATAAAAAAACGCCGAAGCATTTGTACAAATCGCCCGATAGACCACAAACTCTGAAAAATGTAAAATGTAGACCTGTGATGGTTGCGTTATCTCGCGTGGACGTTGACGAGTATTTCCTGAAGAAGTACAACGTTAACGCGTGCCATGTTTTGCTGAAGCAATTATGATGATTAATGTTATGTATTGGTGGTTTTTATTTATTATGTATTTAGGTTTTGTGATCAAGTGGAATAGTATATAAACTATTTTTTTTTTTAATAAAGTTGACACACTAATTTTATGTATTATTTACCAAAAACGACATCACAAAAATCCCGATTCAATCGGATGGCTTCTACAATACTTCTTCTCGATTAATTGTTATTTGCCAATCCGGACAACCACAAGGGGTTTCGATCTTATTTAAGCTTATCAGTGAAAGCATAGTTTGATGGATGATGTGTCCGTCAATTTAAAACTTAAATTAATTATTAATTTGATGTTTTTATGGTATTTACTGAACGGAAACAAAAAAAAAATGGTGATGTGGCCATCATGTTACTTTCTCCGACTTGATGGTATCATTTATATTTTCTATTTAAATCATATTTTAAATGTACACCGAGCGTATGAAACTGACGTTTAAAATGTCAAAATTATGAAAGATGGAAAAATTACGCTTCAAATTTAAAAATCTTGAAAATCAGTTTGTAAAAAGCGTTGTGGTAGTATATTAGGTGAAATTAAACGATTGCTCAGTACAGGTGCGCACCCAGGGGGATGGCTATCGGGATTGACTCCTCCCCCCCCAAGACATTAAAGACATGAATGTACCGAATGGTAACCACCAAACCTGGACATAGCAAAATAGTGCTTTTTGGAATGTTATTTAATTATAATTCCATTGCTATATAGCACTTTCACCTAATGTCATATTGAGATTTTCAGTTTACACATGTTTGTGTGTGAGTTATTATGTTGATTAAAAATTACGTCTGAAGTTTGTCTCATCTGTCCAAATTATCCGTGATGTAAAATTGAGACCAGCCTCAATTTCTTCAAGTAACCAGTTGCAGTAGTTTATCGTTGAAGTAGTGGAATGGGTGATGTCCTTTACTCAAAAAGCAAAGAGATTTAGAAAAAAAGTTGTTCATTTTGGCATTCTCTACAATTATTATTAACATAAATTAACTATTATCGTTTGATAATTATAAACCAAAAATTATGAAAAACATTTTTTCCGTTGCTCGTTGGTTAATGGCTAGCTTTAATGTACCTAAATGTATCAAAAATTATTCATTAATGACCCCTATTAATGAACGATTTTTCATTAATAAACGATTTTTTCATTCATGAACGATTTCTAGGGCCGCGGTGGTCTAGTAGGCAGAGGTCCGGCCTCTAGACCTCGCTGGTGCGGGTTCGAGTCCCGTCCGGACGGTCACTTTTTTTACCACGAAAAATGGCCGTGCGGGTCCCTGGATATATTTAGTCTTTGTCCTCATTTCACTTAAATGAATTATTAAATACTATACATCGGTTGTGGCTGAATGCCCTAGCTGTCTAAGCCAATTCCCTATCATCCTCAATTCCCTAACCTGAATTCCTATCAATCATATTTCCTAAAAAAAAGAACGATTTCTAGTTAAGCATTAAATGAGTGGCTAATTACTCATAATTACTGGAAATGTAACTGATAATAGCGAGAAAACGATCTATAATTTGTTTCACATGTAAATGCAAAAGTATATCAATTCTCTGCGTTAGAAACAAATTAGCGGTGAACCGCCTTCGATTTTGATTACAAATTAATGTCAAAGTGTGAAACGTCAAATTTATAAAACGCGTGTATCGAGTGAATGTCTGCTACTGTGGATAGTGTCGAGTTTAAATTAACACCGCCGAAAGTACTAGCCATTGCAAATAATGCAACATTAAATTTGCTTCCGGAAAAGAGTACACATTTTTACGAAAAAACTTACGTAGAATTTATTTCCTGGTGGGAGGAGTAACAGGTAAGACGTCATTCGGAATCTGCGCTTTTCGCATGTTTTGCCGATATTGCTGCAAAGGGCTTAATAGCAAGTTTATTTGTTTGTTTTGTTTATATTTTCTCTAATCTAATTTCTAATATTGATCTCAGTTACGATCAACGGAAAAAATTTGTAATCAATTCGTGTGTTAATCAACAATTAACGTCTAGATCATTAATCGCCATCATTAACACACTTGTTGGTTAAATAACTATAAATCATATTTTAAATGTACATCGTGCGTTTTGTAGACTCGGTTGAAACTGACGTTTGAAACGTCAAAATTATGGAAGATGGAAAAATTATACTTCAAATTCAAAAACTCAGTTTACTCAAAAAGCAAAGAGATTTCGAAAAAACTTATTGTTTATAAGTTGTTCATTTTGGCATTCTCTACAATTATTATTAACATACATTAGCTGAAACTATTATCGTTTCATAATTATAAACCAAAAATTAAAAAAAAAAATTATGAAAAATATTTTCAAACAAAAAATATTCATCTCTTTATTGTCTTCATTTTTTGATTAAATGTTTTGGTGATATTTTTCATATTCAAACAACAAAAAAACAGTTAGGGTAAACACCCACTTCCTGTGTACGAAATTTTACCAAAAGCTTTTCAGTTCTTCGGATTATCAAATAAGACCTATGTTCAAAATGTAAGGGATAGGTTTTATCACCGATTGGCTTTTTGCAAAGAGAGGAACGGTGCTCATTTCTCATTTTGAACATTTGATACATTAAATAAGTTTATTAAAAAAAAAAAAAATTTCTTAAATAAAAAAAAAGACAAAATACACAGTCGTAAAGAGAATATAAAGGGCTACAAAGGACCCCGCACAAATCTTATAGAAATTGAATTTCGGTCAAATGACTTGAAAAACTTAGAAGAGTTATTTCAAGTCATTTGACCGAAATTCAATTTCCATAAGATTTGTGCGGGGTCCTTTAGTGAAATAAAAAAAAATGGTTTCAATTTAAAAAGAATGTCTATGACGTCATACGTGAAAGACTAGTGATGTCATACTATTTTTAAAGACGCTAAAATGTGCGCAATAAAAAACAAAAAATCTACGTGTCCGAGGATTTTTTTCTGGAACTTCTCATTTGATAAATTCCGAATTTGTTCCAGTTAAAGCTTGCACCCTGTATATTATACCACATAGCGACGGTCGCCGCCATCCTGTTTATTACAGCAATTATTAATTGAATTACCTTTTTAATCACCAAGTGAAATTGCTACGATTTTAAAATGCAGTAACACACATTTTCTTTGAAATAATATTTATTGCAAAGTTCCGCTTCGGTGGTATAAGTACCTAGAATGGCGATGAAGAGAAATTAAACGGGTTTTCTTTGGTGTAGAACGTTCGCGAGGTCATCGGCCGCTATTGAGAACAGCCTGTCACTGGTACTGACGTCTACCTAGAGTTTTTGCGCAAGTGTTATTTTTTCAGCGCTTGCAACAGTTGGAAAGGAAAGTGTTGATTTCTAAAAATAAGTACAGTAGTGATTTTCTTTCGTACTTATCGGTAGTAATATACCTAGATCGAGGTTAATTATCAAAAAATAGTTGAGTACCTTGTTACCTAGTAATTTAACGAGACAATAACATTTGTTGTCTGGTTAATTACCAGTTGACAACAAATGTTATGTCGAGATGAATTACTAAAAGGTAAAAGGTACGAAAAAAATGTGTTTTTGATAATTCATCCAAGCCCGCGGTATATTTGGGTAGATAATTTATCGAATGAAATAATAATAAGGATCAGGAAAAGTTATGGTTTATTACAAGTTGAATAGATTGGTTTGCTACAAGAGTAATTGTAAAAATTAAAACTTAATGACAGTGACGTAACGTCATGAACATCATGTTTTTATAACCTTAGAAGCTACTCACCTAATTACCGTTTTTCTGTTATCGATTATGACAATGCAAAACATTGTTGTAATGTCAAGCTACCCCATTAATTATCGATTTTCTGTTATCGCATCTATTATTATGTGGTAAATTATCATTTTAATTTGAGGTATTTTTGTATAAGTACTATTTTTCTACGCTGGCAACAGTTGGCGAAGAAAGTGCTAATTTCTAAAAATATGTACAGAAGTTATTATCCTTCGACTCGTACTTATTATTTTAATTTGAGGCACACTGGCATTACGTCTACTTAGAATTTTTGCGTAAGTACTATTTTTCTACGTTGGCAACAGTTGGCGAAGAAAGTGTTAATTTCTAAAAATAAGTACAGTAGTTATTTTCCTTCGACTTAAAATAAAATCATGAAAAGAGAATGGTATATATAATTCGAACGTAGGAGAGGAAGTGGATGTGGTTAACGCCAATTATCATAGGAAAATCAATGATTTCCGCTGTAAATGTTGTAATCGAAATTTTGTTTGTTATTTGGTAACCGTAACACTTTCTGAAGAAAGTGCCGGAATGTGAAATGGGTATATGAAGATATTTTCTCTGATAAATTTTTATCCAAAGATTTATTTAACAATCTTATCCTAAACATGTATTTATTATATTTTTTCTACGTCCGTTATAAAATGTACAGTTTTTTTCATTAATTTGGGTTCATAAAATATGTGATTCCTGAACCCTACAAACAGCGTGAAAAAAAGTGCCATAACGGTTCATTTTTTCACTCTTTTATGTGAAAAAAAGTGCCGTAGCGGTTCATTTTTTAACGCTACTATAAAATTGTTTGCGCAAAGTGTGTCATGAACGCTTCGCAACACGCCGCGAGTTCCGCCGATAAATGTCAAACATTCGTTTCCGATCAAGAAAACTTGATGATTATTATTTTCTTCATTTAAAAAAAAGTATTATTACTTATAAAAATTGATTAAGGTTTTATCGAATTTATTTAAAGTTACGGACATAGAAAAAATTTTGTGAATGAAATTCGAGAGTAAAGCAACTTTTTTTCACTTGTAGGAATTGCCGCACTCGCCTTCGGCTCGTGTGGCAATCTTACTCGTGAAAAAAAATACTACTTTACTCACTTGTTGCAGAAATAACTATTGTCTGTTGAATAGGTCATTCTGTTGGGTAATAAAGTAAATATTATTAGAGATGGGCAAAACTGCTACTTTTGAATTATGTTGCTACTCTTTAATACCAGTGATTTGAAACCATGACTGTGATGACATAGCAACTGGAAATTACAGTCATTCGTCATGTATAAATTTCAAGTTATTGTTACGCTAAAGTCTCCACGGGCCAAATGCGAATATTAACTCGCAGTGATTTTAAATAGCAGTGATTGTAAGTTGCAGTGATTTTAAGTCGGAGTGATTTTGAGTTGTATTGACTTTAAGTAGCAGTAAAATTCGTCTATTAGTAACAGTCACAATCATGGTCACAATCACGGTGAAATTCGCTTATAAGTAACAGCAAAGACCTGTGATTTTTCAATACCAGTGAAAAATCACACATACGTAAAATATCGCCCATCCCTAAATATCATTATTATAAGAAAATAATGCGAAAATACAGTTATTTTGGTGACAAGGCACTAAATTTGAAACTGTATAAAGTATTTTTTGTGTCGTCTTACATACAGTGTGTATCAGCCAAATGGAATAAATTCGATAATAAATAAACGGAGGCGTGTTCGAAAAAACGCTCGGACACGTCCATTGGCATTTTTAGTTGCGCATTTTTTCCAACAAAAACTTTTTATACAGGATGTGTCATGTAACAGAGGCCAATACCAACTTTCTTATTTTAAACGGAACGCCCTGTATATTATTCAATTTTTGGATTGTTCAGAAAATTCCAGACATATTTCATGTACCATGTCCTATATCTATCGTTAGTTTTTGAGTAAACCGAGTTTTTGAATTTGAATTATAATTTTTACATCTTTCATAATTTTGACGTTTTAAACGTCAGTTTCATCCGCTCGATGCACATTTAAAATATGATTTAAATTGAAAATAAAACATGAAAGCGTAAATATAAATGGCTATGATACCATCAAGTCGGAGAAAGTAACATGATGGCTACATCACCATTTTTTTTTAATAATGCAGCAAACGAATGTATATGCGATGACTAAGCACCGCGAATCTCGTGATCTATCGTTGGGAGGGCATAGTCCACTCCGCTAGTACAGTCCCGTCACAAGTTTCTACTGGCTGCCGAAGCGTCACACTCTCTAATCACCTCCCAAGGTCAACGCGCCTAAACCTACAAAACAACGGCAAGGTAAGAAATCTACTTTAGCGGTTAGACTACTTGTCATCGAATATATTCATTTTACGTACGTGCCTATCCAATATTCATAAGTATTATGTTATTGGAAGGTTAACAATAACATCTTTGTCACCATCATCTTTTGACTTTCTTTTGTTATGCATGAATACACGATGTTGTTAAGCAGACTAAACAATTGAAAAATTAATTATCATCAAATGTCAAACTGCCACCATTCGATTTTGGATACAATTATCGGCGTTTCGGTGGTCTGAAGTAACAAGTTTAGATTTACACGGAGGGGGGTGTTACAAATCTCTACTCTAACTCAAAATTTGTTGGCAATTTATTTATTTATTTATTTATTGACGGTATTACCATTTTACAAATTTAGAATATAACATTATGCAAATAGAAACAGCAATTATTCAGTAAATTTTGTAGCAATAACATAACAAAGCGGCTTGGTACTCTAGTGCAGACATGAAATCTATTTGTTGCCGCAGAGTTGACACTACAACCTCATGCACAAACGGGACGCCACACCCCTTCCTGGAAAAAGTTAATTGTCCTAGGATAATTTACTTCCAAACATATATACCGGGAACTGTTTGTATGGCGTCCAGTTTGTGCACGAGGTTGTAATGTCAACTATGCGTGTAACAAGGAATCTCGTGATCACAAACCCTAATGAATGTCAAAGGGTCATTCTACGTCAAATCGTTGCTTGACATTTTAAAATATTTTTTGCGAATTTGCATATCACTGTTTTCCTCACTGATGTCTTGAATTGTTCTGATCCATCATTTTTATCATGAACACAGGCAATTCTATTAGGTCCTCAAATTATAATGTTTGGGATGTTTTAAAGCATTTTATTTGGGACGAATCGTTGATAATCTCTTGTTCGCGGCACTGTTTCTGCATTTGCAAATCTTACATACTTTAATTATGATTATTTAAAAACACACGAAATTAGTTAATAAATGGCAGAAAGACCGATGGTCAACTAAAAATAATATTTGTAAAATAAACATGATAAACATACTAATTCATAAAATAATATGTTTACATACTGTAAAGTGCTTTATGTCTACGCATTCTAATAACTTTAATTATACCTCATCAGTAACTGAATCCAATACCAGTAACTTTTTGGAAGTAATATTTGTACATATCCTTTGTTATTAAAATTTGATCTTCATCGTTTGTAATCTAGTTCTAGATATTTCTCTTTTTGAAGTATTAACTATTCCATCATTAGCATTTTTGCCATGGGATGTAGCAAAAAAAATCCATCCGGCTTTAAATCCAAAATCGCAATAGCAGTGATTTTGAGTAGCAAATTGCGCATAACCGCGTAGTATTTTGGAATATTTGTTCCATGGTAAGAATGATCAAAATTGATTTCAGAATACTTAAATTCTGCAGTGATCATGAAGAAAACACTTTCAAATTTCCGATTTACCAGGCTATAGCGTCACTGATAATGCTGTTACAAATGAAAGCAATAATTTGGTTGGATACTTAAATAACTTAAATTATCTTCACTGATAAAGCCCCGCCGGATTAGATAAGTAATTATTTCGAAAACATAAGTCTATTTTGAACGTGGAATCAATCACTTAATTATCTACTTAAGAAATCACATTAGGCAGTCGAAGTCATTACATTTCAAATTAAATGTAATTGTTCTTGGTATTCTTAAAATAGCCAAATTGGTAAGTTAACCAGTTTTCTGTTAATGTGGAAGATGCCATTACGCTTTTAAATAATTAGGTATTACACTAATGGCAGTTTACGATACCTTTTAATTTCTGTGTAAATAATTCATAATTTTACCGTTCAAGCATTTGTAAAATTCTTGTAATTGAAATCGGTAGTACACGATGGAATATTGTCTTCATGACTCACGAAAATCATAGTTTTTGAACAAGTAGCTTGTGGCACATTACTGTCCAGCTGCATAAGAAGCATACATGGTGTTGAATTGCAAAGCAGGCCATAGGGATTTACATGTAAAATTTGAAATGTGTTAATTTTGGCTCCCCTAATTATTTGACAGTATCGGTCTTCTTACATTATTTTTAAAGCTTGTTGATCTAAATGATTTGGTGCCTTACTCAATGGTCCCTGCAGAATATTTACCGAGATATTTACAAAACACTTCACCATTATTTTGAATTAAAAACAAAGGTTTGCCATGAAATCATAATGGCGGATATTTCATTTTGTTCTAAAAAGTGACGGTAGATGTCACATTACGATTTACAATTACAAGAAAAAGTAAGTTATTTCTTGTTTAATCTTTGTTTAAGACTTAATAATTGAGGGTTTGTAATTTCAAAAGTGTTTAACATTTATATCTTAAATATCAATTGCTTGATTATGAAAACACGATATAACGTGTAACTACGTATCAAGGTAATTTTAACATTTATTATCGCGCATTCGTGTAAAATTTCATCACTTATACAAACTATTTAATGGCCGTAAAACGTTCTCGCAAGCAAGGCAACGTGCAACGTGTAATGACTTTGGCGTTTTCAACACCACGTTGAAATTTCATATTGCAAACGAATTCCGAGTGCAGTTTTACAGCTCGGAAATATCTCATCAGGAGAAGTATTTACGATCCAAAGATGGTATTCACGTAAACTGAAAACGTGCGCTAGGCTATGAAAAGAAGCTGCAGGTAGAAAGTAGAAAATTAAGGGATTATAAAACCGTTGCCAGTTCTGAGAAAATCATTGAGTGCAGGTAGAATTAGGAGCAGGTAGAATATTGCCCTTTACAAATTTGAAGAAAATGCTACTCTAACAAAATCGATAAAGTGAGTTTTTGAGTTGAACGTTGGAAATGTGTATTTTGGTAAGAGTCAATGTTGGATGGTCTAGTCTTTTAAGGGGGTAAGTGCCGCGTCGAAAATCGATGCATTTTTGATAGTCAGCATATACATAATTCTGAAGTTAATATCAAATATTAAGAAATGAAATTTTGCACATTTAGAGAGAAAGGGTTAAACTATTCGTCTATAGAATTTGATTTTTTTTAATCATCAGACAAACTGTATAATTTATCCTGAAAATTACCAATATTGGAAGGATATCTGAAGCTTTTCTCTGCAAAGAACTAAAAATGTAATGCTACAGAAAAATAGTTTATACCTTTGAAAACAATATGTACGTAATAAAATTGTCATTCGTTATCAAATAAAGTCGCAAAAACGTAAGAGCTACACCTCTTCAAACACGAATTTGCTTCATTTTCGCCGTTGTAATGAACGCCACCGGCATGAAACATTTTGTATCAACCCTGGAGACGTGTACAAACAAATGTACGTACTCGGTAAAATTTCAGGCCCAAGATTGTGGCGATCATCATTTTCTATTAGGCCACTCTGGTCTAACTCTGGCGCGAGGCACTTACCCCCTTAATAGACGATCAAAAATATAATATAAAATAGTTAAAATTGAATTGGCGTAGTGGGTACAGGCGAGCGCTTGTGCCGGTTGCGGGTTCGAATCCCAGCCCGGGCGAAAGATTTTTCAGGGCAGTGGAATATTCGCTCGGGACCATTGTTATTGTATAAGTCTGACATTATTAATTTGTTCATTTATTCATCCAATTGTATGTATATAATAGTAGCCGCCTTGAGCTGGCCATATGGGCTACGTTCCCAAGGCAAAAAAAAGAATTGAATTTCATTCCAGGTGTTCAAATTTGCAATTTATTCATTGCGTGCCATTTTAAACCGCACGTTTGCAAATCGTATCAAATGACCATTTGCTGACAGCACAGTTTTATAATCCCACATTTCAACGTAAATTATTATTTTTTTATTACAAAAGGCATTTATTACAGCACGTTTTATTATCCCCTATAAAACAACCGTCACAAATCTTAATAAACCGTATTTTAACGGTTACTTTATTGGGAGCATTTAAGAATAATGTCGAGATTTTTGACTAGCTTTCTTGTTACTAGAAACAGTGTTCGTTTAGATTTTTTAAAACTGATTAAACCTGATGATTACCTTCCAAATTCAAGAATCTCTTGATCATAAATCGACTGGAAACGCCTAAAAATCGATTAAATTAAATTTTTCTTAAAAAAATTTTTTTTGTAAAAATTAATTAATTTTTTTTTTCAAGTCTAAGTCAAGTCTAAGAGCTCATTCTGATCACTATTTCTCTATAAAAAAAAATTTGTGGGACATCCAGGAACCGAGATATGACTTTTTTCGCAAATATCGACTGGAACCGTCTAAAAATCGATTGCATAAAATTTTTCTTCAAAACATTTTTTTTTGTTTTTTTTAAGTCCAAGAGCTCATGCTGAACACCATTTGTCTATAAAAAAAAATCGTGGGACTTCCAGGAACGGAGATATACAAAATGACTTTTTCGTAAATATCGACTGGAAACGCCTAAAAATCGATTACATTAAATTTTTCTTCCAAATATTTTTTTTTCAAGTGCAAGAGCTCATTCTGAACACGATTTGCTAATAAAAAAATTGTGGGACTTCCACGAACGGAGATACGCAAAATTGTTTTTTTTTTTCGTAAAAAGTGCTTAAATCGACTGGAAATGCCTAAAAATCGATTAAATTAAATTTTTCTTCAAAAATTTTTTTTTTGTATTTTTTCAAGTTTCATTCTGAACACTATTTGTCTATATTTTTTTGTGGGACTTCCAGAAACCGAGATATGCAAAATGACTTTTTCGTAAATAGTCGACTGGAAACGCCTTAAGATTTTATAATTAAATATAATTACAAAATTAAATTTGATTCAATTGATATTTGATAATTTTCGCCGTAAATTTCAATAACAGCGGAACGTAAATGCACGTGTTTTGTATTTATTATTATCGCGGTGTTAATTTGAGCGAATTCAACGAAGCAACCGGTGTTCTGGAATAATGGAGACCTTGTTGATCACCTTCAGTGCATTCCTTGAATTCTCCATATAGTTCAAATATGTAGGTGTAAAAGGAACGCGAGATTAGATGGTGCTTATAATTTTCCAAGGTGGAGCGAACTCAGTTTGTGCAGTAAAATTGCATTATTCCTTTACAGAATCTCGATCTTGCGATTTTCATAACTTGTAAGTTCCTGTCTTATTTATGTATAATTTTTGAATTTGTATTTTATGTACAGGTTATGAAAATAAAGGCCTATTATTATTATTATTAACACAATATGTTTTTCATAAATCATACAATTCTTACACGAATGATCGTTTCTCAATGACGCATGCACTCTTGATCTATATTTACCACTTAAGGACAATTCGCTCGCTGCATGACTCAACAATTGCAATTATTGCGTCAGCCAAAAGACGCAATCAACCAACAAACACACGAGAAGCGATTACTCTAAAACTATTGAACCAATCAACTCGCACTTGTATATACAAACAGCTAACATATGCTAAGTCAAAAAATCGTCCGAAAAAAATCATCTTTTTTTTCAAACGTCCGCCATTTTGTAATTTTTTGAGTTTTACAAAAGTTTGATATACGGGATCCATACTCCATTAAATTTCCTTCATTTTGTATCTTTTATGTTTATATGTGTAATTTTGCGACCAGGAAACTACACACAGTTTTGCGGAGGAGCCCCCGGACAACGGCCATATTGGCCGCCATTTTTATTTTGTAACCTCGAAAAAAATTATTTTTTTAGAGAAAGGTTCAATAAACATTACGAGGAAAAAATCTTATCTCCAACTCGCACCAGTTCTGTAAAAAAAATCCAAAGTTTGGGTCATCTAGATCGGTGACCCTCCCTAATTCTTAAAACACCTTTTCTCCAGTTACTTTGGTCTATTAAGATAAACCGTTCTTTCTAGCTTCGAAAATGAGGGGAGGGGGTATATTGTATAAGTGGCTCTATCATCAACATGTTCCACGAGCCGCCAGTGATAATTACTGTAAATAAATGAATTAAGAGCTGTGAGGTGTTAAGAAACAAGAATATGGAAAGGGCAATTGAAGTTTATAATATTGAATTATTCCTATTGCTTGTGGTTTTGGTAGAAATTTAGTATAAAAGAAAAAGTTATAATTTTCACTTTGAGGTTATAAATTTGGACAGTTAAAAAGATTTTTTTTACAGAGATATACAATTTATTTATTTTTACGGAACTCCTTTTTGCATTAATGCTTCACAATTCAGGTGCACAAAGGTTAAGTGGAAACCAGTTATAAAAAATTAATTGCACAAACCGTTTCTCATAAAATTGCCTTAGTATTTTAGAATGCATGCAATTAAAAAGTATCTCTACCCATTCCGTTAGAAGTAAACAATTTAATCAAGTTATTGTGGTTGAATGCAGATAATTTCATTCAGACATATTGATTTAAATTCGAACTATTTACCGTTAAATCGCGTTCAAGTTCAATAAACAGAGTTATAACGCCGTAAAGTTCGTTGAAGATTAAACTAAGTTGTTCGAATTACGAGTAGATATTACAGGTGCCGTTTGTATTAATATTGTATTAGTGTATATTAATATCGTTCCGCAGAATAATTCCATTCTTGATTTAGTAAAATATAATAAATCAAGCTGCACGAGATTTCAGACATTTTAAAGTGCAGTGACTGCTCGCGGTTTTTGTACGGCCGAGGTAGCAGAGGTGGCAATACAGATCTCTGCAATCGACCTTACCTGTCTGTATTGCCGCCTCTGCTACCTCGGTCGTACAAAAAAAAACCATGAACCGACACTGCTCAGTTGGCACTAGAAGTAAAAAAAAAATAATTCTACGTTGTGTCACTTTAAAGTATTCTGTAGATACTTAACTCCGTGTATTGTAACTATAGGTGCCTTTACTTCTATATATTTTAATGTGTTGTGCAGGTTGCCCTATTATAGTACATAATCTGTACGTATACATATTTAAAAAAATATATATTGTTATATTATATAACTTTCACTACTGCATTAATTTATAATTGTATTTGACTTGTGCAAACATTTATCAATGTATAACACTAATAATAATATTATTATATTATTAAATGAGGTGGGTATGTGTGGTTCATAATTCGCGCCTTTGTTCAGCTTCGTACATACAAATTTGTAAGTGGTCTATTTTGTGGACTGACGTGTCACAACTTACTTAAATTTGGTGGTTCAAATTGTAATCTCATAAGCAGCAAAGAGTTAAACTTGAATTCGTTCATCGCAGCTCTGGTGACAGCGCGGTGATTCAATTGGCCATTGATCAAGATGGTCGTATTTGTAACCATGGCAACGCAAATAAATAAATGTCTAACGTCAGTCAGAAAGTGTATTGTGGTTAAGATGTGTATGGAGAGAGATTAAAATTGACGGTGAGTTTTTTTTTCTATTACAAAAGTACGTGTACGTGTTGCTGGGCTTCATCGATAAAATCGCATAGACCTGTAATTACAAATATCTAATGCACTTCTGTAATTAGTTGCCGAAATGAAGTCCATAATATCGGCAATACCGATTAATTTGAATTTATATTGATTCAAGAGCCAACTAATTGCCCATTTTACATGCAAATTTTGCACGGCACAGGGCAATTACGTGTATAATTGAAAACGCATGTATCAATTGTAATGCAACCGGTTATTCGGCAATTAAAGTGCATTAAATGGAAAAAACAGTTAATTCGGTTATATTTTCTCAAATTAGAATATATTTTTTTCTTATTTTCGACTTGTGTGTGCGAATTGATGATGAACTAGCCAGTTTACTCGAGAACTCAATGAACAAAAATTTAAGACCCATAATTAACAAACAGCTTCTTTTTTTTAATGCGTGCATTGGTTATTGAAAAAGTAGAACCTTTGGAATTTTAACTTTTTTGTGGCCATTTTTGGAAGCGAGGACGCCCCAGAAATTTTTTATTTAACGGTACATCCATTTTACAAATAATAAATTCTTTTTAAAACTGTAAACTAAACAGTATTTGGGACAGGACAAAGTAAATTAATAATAAAATTAAATAAATAATGGACGAAGATTCTCCGTATATAGCTGAATCGAAAGTGTGAACATGCCTCCGACAGGGATCGAACCTGCAACCTCCTCTGAAGGAGAATCTTCGCCCATTATTTATTTAATTATATTAATACTCCGTAGTCCGGGAAAACATCGAATTAATTATATTACATATTTTATAAAATTCATCACATCATTTTTCCTCTCAAAAATTTTACCTTTACAATATTCCCGTCTGCATATCGACCTAAGAAATACCATTCGAAAGGCATTTGCCCGAGATTTAAATTAAAGGAAAGTAAATGAAGTTTCTCTAAATCAAGTAATTAAGATTTAGGGGTATTTTTTGCTTCTTGTCAAATGTCAATGAATAATCACTAAACGTCGATACTTATTGGAATAAATAAATGATAGCGTATCTCCGTTCCCGGAAGTCCCGCAATATTGTTAAGAATGAGTTTCTGGATTTGAAAAAAAATTTTTCGGAAGAAAATATTTTTTTGGCGTTTCTGGTCTATTTAAGTACTATTTACGACCAAAGTCATTTTGTAGACCACCGTTCCTGGAAGTCCCATAAATTTTTCTTATATTCTAGATATAATTTTTTTTATAGAAGTGTTTGTTGTTTTTGCTCGCGCGTCCAGGTTTTTGCTAATAAATAAGTGAAACAAAAAACAGAATGAAGACCTTATTTTTTATTAGCTTATTAATTGGTGGAAACATGGGCACGCGAGCCACAGGTTGGATTGTGGGATAGGGACCGCCCACCATCCCCCGAAAAATTATATCTTTCCAATAAATTGTTAAAGAAATTCCTTCAACCAACCAGTTTTGTAGTTTAAAATAATGTTGATTCTCCCATTTTCGGATTTTTCTTTCGTTTTATAGCTACATACGTCTGAAACGTATCCTGAAAATTTGATTAGAATTCAACGAGGGATTTTCGGGAAAATTACGAAAATCCAGCCGAAAGTGCAAATTTAGCAAATTAGCGATTTCGATGTAAAATTCCGGAAAAACTAATGATAACCCATTTTCGGATTTTTCTTTCGTTTTATAGCTACATACGTCTGGAACGTATCCTGAAAATTTTATTAGAATTCAACGAGTGATTTTCGGGAAAATTACGAAAATCCAGCCGAAAGTGCAAATTTTGCAAATTAGCGATTTCGATGGAAAATTCCGGAAAAACTAATGATAACCCATTTTCGGATTTTTCTCTCGTTTTATAGCTTCATACGTCTGGAACGTATCCTGTAAATTTTATTAAAATTCAACGAGGGATTTTCGGGAAAATTACGAAAATCCAGCCGAAAGTGCAAATTTTGCAAATTAGCGATTTCGATGGAAAATTCCGGAAAAACTAATGATAACCCATTTACGGATTTTTCTCTCGTTTTATAGCTTCATACGTCTGGAACGTATCCTGAAAATTTTATTAGAATTCAACGAGTGATTTTCGGGAAAATTACGAAAATCCAGCCGAAAGTGCACATTTCGCAAATTAGCGATTTCGATGGAAAATTCCGGAAAAACTAATGATAACCCATTTTCGGATTTTTCTCTCGTTTTATAGCTTCATACGTCTGGAACGTATCCTGTAAATTTTATTAAAATTCAACGAGGGATTTTCGGGAAAATTACGAAAATCCAGCCGAAAGTGCAAATTTTGCAAATTAGCGATTTCGATGGAAAATTCCGGAAAAACTAATGATAACCCATTTACGGATTTTTCTCTCGTTTTATAGCTTCATACGTCTGGAACGTATCCTGAAAATTTTATTAGAATTCAACGAGGGATTTTCGGGAAAATTACGAAAATCCAGCCGAAAGTGCAAATTTTGCAAATTAGCGATTTCGATGGAAAATTCTGGAAAAACTAATGATAACCCATTTTCGGATTTTTCTTTCGTTTTACAGCTACATACGTCTGGAACGTATCCTGAAAATTTTATTAGAATTCAACGAGGGATTTTCGGGAAAATTACGAAAATCCAGCCGAAAGTGCAAATTTTGCAAATTAGCGATTTCGATGGAAAATTCTGGAAAAACTAATGATAACCCATTTTCGGATTTTTCTTTCGTTTTACAGCTACATACGTCTGGAACGTATCCTGAAAATTTTATTAGAATTCAACGAGGGATTTTCGGGAAAATACGAAAATTCAGCCGAAATTGCAAATTTAGCAAATTAGCGATTTCGATGGAAAATTCCGGAAAAACTAATAATAACCTATTTTCGGATTTTTCTCTCGTTTTATAGCTACATAAGTCTGGAAAGTATCCTGAAAAATTTATTAGAATTCAACGAGGGATTTTCGGGAAAATTACGAAAATCCAGCCGAAAGTGCAAATTTAGCAAATTAGCGATTTCGATGGAAAATTCCGGAAAAACTAATGATAACCCATTTTCGGATTTTTCTCTCGTTTTATAGCTACATACGTTTGGAACGTATCCTGAAAATTTTATAAGAATTCAACGAGGGATTCTCGGGAAAATTACGAAAATCCAGCCGAAAGTGCAAATTTTGCAAATTAGCGATTTCGATGGAAAATTCCGGAAAAACTAATGATAACCCATTTTCGGATTTTTCTCTCGTTTTATAGCTACATACGTTTGGAACGTATCCTGAAAATTTTATTAAAATTCAACGAGGGATTTTCGGGAAAATGAAAATTCAGCCGAAATTGCAAATTTTGCAAATTAGCGACTTCGATGGAAAATTCCGGAAAAACTAATGATAACCCATTTTCGGATTTTTCTCTCGTTTTATAGCTTCATACGTCTGGAACGTATCCTGTAAATTTTATTAAAATTCGAGGGATTTTCGGGAAAATTACGAAAATCCAGCCGAAAGTTCAAATTTAGCAAATCCGCGATTTCGATGGAAAATTCCGGAAAATTAATGATAACCCATTTTCGGATTTTTCTCTCGTTTTATAGCTACATACGTCTGGAACGTATCCTGAAAATTTTATAAGAATTCAACGAGGGATTCTCGGGAAAATTACGAAAATCCAGCCGAAAGTGCAAATTTAGCAAATTAGCGATTTCGATGGAAAATTCCGGAAAAACTAATGATAACCCATTTTCGGATTTTTCTCTCGTTTTATAGCTACATACGTTTGGAACGTATCCTGAAAATTTTATTAAAATTCAACGAGGGATTTTCGGGAAAATGAAAATTCAGCCGAAATTGCAAATTTAGCAAATTAGCGACTTCGATGGAAAATTCCGGAAAAACTAATGATAACCCATTTTCGGATTTTTCTCTCGTTTTACAGCTACATACGTCTGGAACGTATCCTGAAAATTTTATTAGAATTCAACGAGTGATTTTCGGGAAAATTACGAAAATTCAGCCGAAAGTGCAAATTTAGCAAAAGGGAGGTGGGTGGACCCTATCCTACAATCTAATCCGTTGCTCACGAGCCCAGGTTTTTACTAATAAATAAGTTAAACGAGTAAGAAAGACAGTGAAAATTTATTTTTTTTATTAACTTATTAATTGGTGGAAACAAGGGCGCGCGAGCCACGAGTTGGATTGTAGGATAGGGTCCGCCCACCACCCACGATTTCACTTTTATTTCAACTACAAAATCACGTTCCTTATTATTTGGAAACTTTGCACCTCTCCAATAATTTTTTAAAGAAATTTCTTCAACCAAACAGAGTTTTGTAGTTTAAAATAATGATGATTCAAGGGGTGGTGGTTGGTCCCTATCCTACTATCCAATACGTTGCCCACGAGTCCAGGTTTTTACTAATAAATAAGTTAAACGAGTAAGAAAGACAGTGAAGACCTTATTTTTTTTTATTAACTTATTAATTGGTGGAAACAAGGGCGCGCGGGCCACGAGTTGGATTGTAGGATAGGGCCCGCCCACCACCCACGATTCCACTTTTATTTCAACTACAAAACCACGTTCCTTATTATTTGGAAACTTAACACCTCTCCAATAAATTGGTAAAGAAATTTCTTTCACCAGAGTTTTGTAGTTTAAAATAATGTTGATAATAATAATATTTTTATTTACGGAGACCATTTCATAAAAAGGAGTAAATATAATAAAATGACAGCACAATATACAGATTAAAATAGAATTTGCCTTATTCTGTTTTTAAATTTTTTTTTAAATTTTTATGTCTGTACCATGAATTACTGTGTTTTTAAGGTGTTATATTACAAATTTTATCTAATGTATCTATCACGTTTTTTTTTTGTTATTTTCTCTGTTTTAAGTAATTTTATTCATAATAATTTCGTGTATATTATCCCCAATCAGAGCATATATCTCATATTTATTTTTTTAACATATAATTCATATATTGTATTAAAGACAACTCACGCTGCAATCTCTTTTAATTTTGTACTACAAGTGTTTTAATATGTTAATCTGTTTGTTTGCAATTTTATTTTATTTATTTAATTAATTTTAATATGTTTTTATGTAATGTTTATTTTATATTTACCATTATTTAATATGTACACTTATTTGTATTGATACAATTCTCAGTGTCCTTTTTTTTTGACTTATGTAAAACTTTAGTTCTGGCATGAATAAATTATTATTATTATTATTAAAACATTTTGTGGCTTGTTCGAAAAAATTACCTCTTTGTAAATATCGTTGCAATGACGAACTACCCTGCTGAGAACATCATTACAATTTGTCCGTCTGTTTGATGTCTATGATAAAACTACAGATGAAATCAGGACAAGTAGCTCCGCTTAGACTTGATCAGTAAAGTCGTGGGACACGCCGACAGGCTCGAAAGGGTTTTAATTTTATATTTATTATTCAGATGGTCTTATTCCAAAAACATCCAGTTAACAGCCGCATTTCACCCTCGCTAATCGTAGTATAAGGTCAACGCCCTGATACTCTAT
Source organism: Ocypus olens (assembly GCA_910593695.2). Classification (NCBI taxonomy): domain Eukaryota; kingdom Metazoa; phylum Arthropoda; class Insecta; order Coleoptera; family Staphylinidae; genus Ocypus; species Ocypus olens. Next base: position 4,143,973 of record OU343048.1, read on the forward strand.
GTGGCGTGTAGCTTGTCTTGTGCATCAGCTTGCGATAGAAAGGAAATACCAAAGTTCAACTAAACATTATTTTTCACTGTCGGTTCACAAAAATGACTGGTTGAGGATTAATCTGTCACTGGTCTCTTCGATCCATTACACAACGAATATATTTTGTAATATTGATCCTCGAAGATGAATTAATGCCGATGCCACAATTCTTGCATTTCAACACCTCCATTAGCAGAATCCTTTAATTCTTCCTGTATGTGGTCCAACTCAAATCTGGACGTAATTTTAACCCTTTGCACTCGTATTTATTAGTTATAACACGTATTGTGTCGACAATAAGTCGACATACGAGTGCAAAGGGTTAATATACGAAACTGCATCTGCAACAACTCGTTTTCGTTTTACATTTTGAGTAAAATCATGTTCATTTCGGTTGTACTATTTGCATCAATGGTGCTCGAAATATTTATGCGCTTGTTTGTAAGATAACCCGAAGTTGAAAACGTTTACGTGAGAGGTAATAAAGACGAGTGTCTTTTGCGACTTTCAGTTTAATACTATGTACGAGGAATACGTTATTTACACAAGAAAACTAAATGTGCACCCTCAGAGAGGGGGTCAGTTACAGGCACATCGTGTATTTCTCAAAACTGCACGGCCATCACCGATTGTCTATTTTGAGAACGCTAAAACTCCAGGGGGCAGGACACTGGACCTCGGTGCACATCTGCTTGAATGGTCCAGTTCCAAGAATGGGGCAGTATAACGGATTAAACTATTTCGGCTTAAGGCGATGTTTTCAATACTTTGAATTATTTGCCAAACCTGAATAGGTGCTCAACGAAATTTAGATTTAAAAAAATAGGTTTCTTGCGTAATTCCAATCTCGGGTTTCGGTGTATGGTAATTACGCCATTAATAATACTTAAATACAGTGACTCATGGTACGGTCGAGGTAGCTACACAAACACTGCAATAAGAATGGCTGAAGTAGCGTTAATCAAATACCAATATTCAGCGTAAATCAAAATGAACATGTTGACAGTTGAAAATTCTGACGAACGCGCCCAATTTTCTTCTGTAGCCTCCTCTCCGTACATCTACGAGCCGCCGTTGCTAATCATATTTATTAAGCCTCAACATATTCGACCTGAACATTGCTGGATACTTTATTTAAGTAACTATTAGAATAAGTTAAATATGTATACACTTTAGTTGAAGAAATTACTTTTCTAACCTCCAACACGTAACTGAAGGACGCATGCGTGGGAAGGATCGCTGTCAAAAATAAAAGCTCGCCCCTGATGACCTTCACTTGTCGCCGCAGCAGCTTAAGCGAAACACGTGTCCATCGATCCAACGGTTGCATTTTCGGGTAAGCGTGCATTTACTGTAGCAGAAAGAAACCGTGGCTCGATCGCGCCGGCATTTCGCCGTCGGCGATCCGCGCTCGGCCTGGCTTAACGGTACAGAAATTCGGGGCCACGCTCGTTCCGCGAAGCGAGAGGGACGTGGCAACGGTGCGCAGGGCGCAAGCGCCGTCCCGCATAGAGGCACGGTCCGCCGACGGGGCAACAACGGATTGATCGTCGTTTCGTGTCAAAGCCCTGCATCGAATCCCTCCGTGTGTACGGCGACAAAGTGAACAGGCGGAAAGAGCGGAATTTTTAGGTATGTTCGAGGCGTACGTGTCTGCACCGCGGCGTACGTGAAACGGGGCCGGGCGCCTCGTCTCGGCGCGGTGCAGCTGCGGACGGCGATAATTTCGTGTTTCTCCGTTCCGAGCGCCCGCCATTATCCACCGCGCGCTTACCCAACAACGGCGCGGCGGATTTCGATGCGAGCACCGAAAATTATACAACAAAATGGCCGGCACCTGCGCCTTTCTCTTGTTCCGAGCCCTACCAACCTGAACCAACCTAACTAATTCACCGCCATATTGTTTTCATTCCAGGTAACAATGAAGGTGAGAAAAGAGGCCATATCAGACTACCACTTTCCCCGCCTGCACGTCCACCACGCCGGCCAGATCCTGATGGGAACATTCACGGAAACGCGACTGAAATCTTTGGAGAGCAGAAGGATGGAAGTCACGCTGAAGAAATTAATCAAATTTGCAAACATCAACCGCGTGCTGAATGAAGGCTCAGCCATAAAAAATCAGAAGCCACCGGAGTGGTGGCCCGCAGACAAAAAGTTCAAAAACCTCGACATCCTCAAGCGAAGATCTGGCCCCAAAGAGTGGATCAACCTGCTCCGTTACCTCACAGCTAACAGCATCAACTTTTACAGGAAAGCACCGGTAGACATAAAGGTCTTCAGAAAGAAATGCGATTATTTCTGCAAGGTCCTAAAGAAAAAAACCGGAAAAGTTGTCAAGAACAAAATCCCCAGAATCAGGAGAATCAATTTAAACGGAATCCTCAAGGCACCCACGAAGAAATTCAACAACCTAATGAATTCTCCTCCTAGGAAATTACACATGGTCAGAATACCACTTATGGAAAAAAATAGTACAATCGATTTGAGCACAAATAATAACATTAATTCACCTGTTAACAAGTTAGGGTTAACAAAACCCACCGAGGAGTTAATCAGCACCGTCCTGGAACTACCAGAAACCACAAGTCCCCAGCTGACGCCGGTGGTCAAACTGCAGGACATCCTCCGCCCCTTCATCGCGAAAGAAGTCCCGAAGGAACACTTCATGGACTTCCTCAAGCTCCGGCCGTCCGACGAGAAACTGGCCGAGAAGAGGCGAACGCCGCCGCCGGAATCGACGAAATATTCCAGCCTGATCCCGTTCTCGTCCGAGATGGGGAAGATCCTGATCGACAAGGACCGCTACAAGATCTCCATGGAGATCTTCAACCGGAAGACGGACAAGCTCAACTACTACCTCAAGGAGGTCCCGGCGGCCTCCAAGGAGAAGGACTTCGAGGTGGCCTGCAACCTGAAGAAGCACCCCTGCGACCACTTCTACAGGTTCCCCAACAGGAAGTACGCCGCCCGGAAGAGCTACGTCTCCCTGCTGGAGAAGACCTTCTGCAGACCTGTGTCGGTGCGGGCCGTGAACATTAACGTGGACAAGTACTACTTCAAGAAGTACAAGTGCAAACCGCTCAGTGTAGTGCTGGAGAGGCTCTCCTGAACTCGAGGCGCTTACCAAAAAAGAAATAACAGAGGTATTTATTGTGATTGTATATTTTAAGTACTTAGGGTCGTATTTATTTTAGTCTAGTTTAATTTGTGATTATTTATGAAAGGCAGTACGGTGTACGATGTTAACACAAGTGAAATTACTTTCGTTTGAATAAAAACAAAAAATTCTCACTTTGTAATAAATACCTAATAATTAAAATTTAAATTTCTATGGTAAAATTATTTTAAATTTTTGGATATTTGTTTGGTGGTAAAGTTATTTATCTTCAGTTGGTAATAGTAATGTAAATAATTACAATCTTTCAAATATTATTTTTGTAATATATAAATTTTGAGGAATAAAGAAGTTGTACTGCCAAACTAAAAATAAATATTTTAAATTCTCAACTATACTCGGTTTCTTTTTATTGGTGATTTTTTTATAATGTTGGGTACGCTGGCTTCTGACTCTTCAATACATGACAAACAGTGGGGGCACCCAAATAAACAAAGAACCTAAGAAAAATAAATCCAAAATCTGGTTGGCCAATAAAAAAGAACTGAGTATACATGTTGACTGTCTCATATACTCCTTGACAATTTTATCATTTTGGTTAATTTTTATTTAGTTTGTTTTGATGAAAAATTTCTATACACTTCACAGTTAAATTATTATTATCTAATTCATCAAAATCAAAAAGGAAAGTCACACCACAATGATTATGAAATTTTATTTCAGATAAATGTGAAAAATATTATGACACCAAAAATGTAATATCTATTGGCAGTAAAATGTAGTCCCAATTTTTTTTTGTTTATACATCCAAGTTTTATTTTTTTTGTTTCTTCATTACCAACTTCACTATTCATTTTGTTAATATTACACGTTGAAATCTTGACTTACATTATTTTATTTTAATTCTATAAAAGACCACCCTCCATATCAATTGTATCTTAACCTATAAATAATCTTGTTACTGTATTAAATTTGCTAATAGACAAACTAAAGAAATATCAAATGTACCTTGATCTACAAATAATATTTTTTTTTTTGGGTAAATTAAATAAGCGATTGTGCTAATTACAAAAACAATGGGCGGGCATTATCTTACCCCCCAAATCTTCAACTTTTAACGTCCACAATATTTTTTACTAATTATTACTTAGTTTAAAAGTAGTTTACTTCAATTTCTAATTATCTGATTTTTGTTAAGATAGAAGTACATTCACTAAGTTTATCATTGCCAATGTTTGCTAGAATGTACTTTACTTGACACACACAGAAATTAACTAATAAAAAAGCCATTATTTAATTCAATGTTTATTGTTAAAATAAACCCAATTACTTGATAATTTTTATGTTACAAACTTAATTACACATATCACCAATTTCAGTTTCATTTGAATATTTTTTTCTTAGCAAACTTCATTTTATTAACGTTTGATTCAAATTTAAATTTCACCAACAATTCCTTATTACCACTCGGTGCTAAGTTTTCTTTCCATTATACCTGAGTATACGAAAAGCAGTTGCGGATTGTTAATTGTTATCAAAAATGCAACTGCAGCAACTTTTTAAATGTTACAATTTTAACAATAAATACTCAAATTTTATTGAAAACGATTTAATTTTAAGATTTCAATGTCAAACCACAAGGATATATTTTTTTTGTTTACCGTGTTGTTTTAGTTAACACGTTGACTGCCAACCCCGAGAATACTCATAGATGTTTAACATGTTCGCTGCCACCGATGCGCTGGTGCGTCCAACTTTATACTTACGTATATGCAATCCCAATATTAGTCGTAGCGAACGTTTTAATGCAGTTCGAAAGGCATTGGCAGTCAACGTGTTAAATTAATATTTTTGAATTGATCATATTTTTTGTTTTTTTAGTAACGCAAATTCCCTCTGTTTCGACTATATTAAATATAATCTATACTTTTAACATGATTATACAAATTGTAAAAATTGCATTATATCATTAATAATAAACGTTTGAATCGGCTACGATTCGAGTCGCCATTATCCTCATGTTTATATATTTTCAGCATAGTAATATATATTATATTATATTGTAAAATAGCTGTAAATCAATATCGTTTTGTTCAAACTAGGACTGATGTATTACTTCAGTTTATTTGGGTTGTTTTTAGATAAATTTTTATTTTTACGGTAGATTCGAAATGTCGTTGGAAACTGGTTATCGAATCAGTTTTTTAGAAATGTTATATTTATGTTATGAACAAATTGTTAGTTCTAGTATGACACATATATCTGTACTCTTTGTAAGTAAATTAATGTTGAGATATTTTTATAAGGAAATAAAGTGTTTTGTATTAAAATGCGGTGATTTTTTTTTTCTTCAAAAATATCAATTAACCAAAAAAAAAATCACTTTTTCACAGATTTTGATGTCTTTTTTTACATGTTGGTATGACCAAATTATAAACCCACGGAAAATGTTGTTTGCCTTAGTCGAACACTTTTCAAGATATTCAAGTTGAAAGTTTATGAGAAAAAGGTGTTTTAGCGTTTTTTGTTGCTTGATGATTTCTGAGTACCAAAGTACACATATTAGTGGTAATAATAATAATCTTTATTTTGTTATACCTGTTAGAAAACTTTATCAAAAATCGACATATCGCCAGATTTTGAAATTTGCGATGATTACAGAAATTATTTTTTTGGCGGTTGAAGGGGTTCCCGTAACGTTTCTTCGACTTTTGATTATTAAAGTGCACATATTGATAATGAGTATAAATTTTTTTATTTAGTTATGAGCGATTGAAAACTTTGTCAAAAATTAAGATTTATATCGCGATGTATGGATTTATGCGCATGACGAGGGAACTATTTTTTTTGGGGGATGAAGGAGCACCCGTAACGTTTTTTTGACTGCTGATTATTAAAGTCGTTATATTAGTTGTAAGAATAATCATTTTTTTTAGTTATGGATGATTGCAAACTTTGCCAAAAATCGAAATTTATATCGCAGTGTTTGGATTTATTCGCGTGACGGGTGAAATTATTTTTTTGGGGGGTGAAGGTGTACCCATAACTTTTTTTTGACATCTGATTATTAAAGTCGTTATATTCGTTGTAAGAATAAGAATTTTTATTTAGTTGTGGAAAATTGCAAACTTTGTCAAAAATCGAAATTAAGTTGCAGGGTTTGGATTTATTATGCGCGTGACGGGGAAATTATTTTTTTGAGGGGTGAAGGAGTACCCGTAACGTTTTTTTGACTTGTGATTATTAAAGTCGTTATATTAATTGTAAGAATAAGAATTTTTATTTCGTTGTGGAAAATTGCAAACTTTGTCAAAAATCGAAATTTAAGTTGCAGGGTTTGGATTTATTATGCGCGTGACGGGGAAATTATTTTTTTGGGGGGTGAAGGAGTACCCGTAACGTTTTTTTGACTTCTGGTTATTAAAGTCGTTATATTAGTTGTAAGAATAAGAATTTTTGTTTAGTTGTGGAAAATTGCAAACTTTGTCAAAAATCGAAATTTAAGTTGCAGGGTTTGGATTTATTATGCGCGTGACGGGGAAATTATTTTTTTGGGGAGTGAAGGAGTACCTGTAACGTTTTTTTGACTTCTGATTATTAAAGCCGTTATATTGGTTGTAAGGATAAGAATTTTTATTTAGTTGTGGAAAATTGCAAACTTTGCCAAAAATCGAAATTTAAGTTGCAGGGTTTGGATTTATTATGCGCGTGACGGGGAAATTATTTTTTTGGGGAGTGAAGGAGTACCTGTAACGTTTTTTTGACTGCTGATTATTAAAGTCGTTATATTGGTTGTAAGGATAAGAATTTTTATTTAGTTGTGGAAAATTGCAAACTTTGTCAAAAATCGAAATTTAAGTTGCAGGGTTTGGATTTATTATGCGCGTGACTGGGAAATTATTTTTTTGCGTGTGAAGGAGTACCCGTAACGTTTTTTTGACTTCTGATTATTAAAGTGGTTATATTAGTTGTAAGTATAAGAATTTTTATTTAGTTGTGGAAAATTGCAAACTTTGCCAAAAATCGAAATTTAAGTTGCAGGGTTTGGATTTATTATGCGCGTGACGGGGAAATTATTTTTTTGGGGAGTGAAGGAGTACCTGTAACGTTTTTTTGACTGCTGATTATTAAAGTCGTTATATTGGTTGTAAGGATAAGAATTTTTATTTAGTTGTGGAAAATTGCAAACTTTGTCAAAAATCGAAATTTAAGTTGCAGGGTTTGGATTTATTATGCGCGTGACTGGGAAATTATTTTTTTGCGTGTGAAGGAGTACCCGTAACGTTTTTTTGACTTCTGATTATTAAAGTGGTTATATTAGTTGTAAGTATAAGAATTTTTATTTAGTTGTGGAAAATTGCAAACTTTGTCAAAAATCGAAATTTAAGTTGAAGGGTTTGGATTTATGCGCGTGACGGGGAAATTATTTTTTTAGGGGGTGAAGGAGTACCCGTAACGTTTTTTTGACTGCTGATTATTAAAGTCGTTATATTAGTTCTAAGGATAAGAATTTTTATTTAGTTGTGGAAAATTGCAAACTTTGTCAAAAATCGAAATTTAAGTTGCAGGGTTTGGATTTATTATGCGCGTGACGGGGAAATTATTTTTTTGGGGGGTGAAGGAGTACCCGTAACGTTTTCTTGACCTCTGATTATTAAAGTCGTTATATTTGTTGTAAGAATAACAATTTTTATTTAGTTATGGCTGATTGCAAACTTTGTCAAAAATCGAGATATCGCGAGGTATAGATTTCAGTAAACGAAAGATTTTTTTTTTAGTTCAACGCCTGTAGCGTTTTTTGACTTCTGTAAACTTTGTCAAAAATCGACGTATCGCGAGGTATAGATTTCAGTAAACGAAAGATTTTTTTTTTGTTTAACGCCCGTAACGCTTTTGACTTCAAAAATCGAGATATGTTTCTATAGATTTCTGTGAGTGAAGAGAGAAATATTTGTTTTGGGGTTGAAGGAGTGAACTTAACATTTTTTTGACTGCTGATTATTAAAGTCGTTACATTAGTGATAAGAATAAGAATTTTTATTTGGTTATGGCTGATTGCACACTTAAGAAAAAATCAGTAGACTTTTTTGAAAGGGGTGACAAAATATGAAGGCTGAAAATTAACCGTTGATTATTTTTGTGGTATTAATTTAGACCTTTCCTGATTGTATGGTTCACGTTTTTTCGATTCGCTTTCCTTTTTCTAGTGATGTTCATTTTTAAAATCTATTGCTAACTTTACACCCGTGAAGTTTTTTGGTCACCGCAAAAGATCACATGCTTCGTTTTATTTTTGCTTATTATGAGCAGCACTGACCTGATTTTTTTAAATCTATTGCTGGATCTATTGCTAACTTCACACCTGTCAAGTTTTGGGGGGGGGGGGTCGGGCAAAGCATCGTTTTGTTTTCACACACGTTTGGATGCTACGGTTAGTTTTTGGTTTATCGTAAGCACTGAACTGAAAGGCGAATGTCATTATCATCGTCACGAGACGAAAATAGTGAAGGTCGGCCTTCTAGCAGCTTGCGTTAGCGCGTCAGAACTAATGTGGGAGGTGCTGGGTTCAAATCCTGGCGAGAGTATACCAGGTGTTGAATCGGTTTGGGTATACGTGTAAAACCAAATTTCAAAAAAAAAATCAGAATTTGAAAATCTACCAAATTTCATTCATATTTACTATCGAAGTGCTGCCGAAAAGAAGAAAATTTGGGAATTAAATGGTTTGTAAAAGTAGCAGTAGCTACGAGGTAGTAAACGAAGGATTTGTAAATTTTACTGTTTTAAAGTTTAATTGAGAAATTACTTTTTCCGCCTACCTGTTCTCGACGTTCATTTATAGTGTCTAAATTGCGGGATGAAAATCCCGTTTAGAATCCCAAGTGATGATACAGCGTTACAGAAATGTTCCGATAGATGGCGACATACTTGTCAAACTAATGTCATTGCGCGATACATACAAATCACCTGTGTTCTGCAATCGTTTGTAAATAAATTTACAATTATATCTAATTCTAAGCAGAATTGCTTAGTTCCTGGCGCTGATGTTTATCCTTGATTTTAAAATAATTGGAATAAGGGAATCGTATCTGGGTAGTTTTTCTTGTTGTTCTAACGAATCGCAAGATTTGAAGTACTGTGGATGAACATAACTGCATTACATATTTGTTCCATCAAGATTAAGAATTTTTTATTTCCTGGTTTAATAAAAAAAAAACATGTTCCTATATTGCAGTTTCTTTACAACATTTTCAAACAATATCGGTTTTAGACATTGACCTGTAAATATTTGCCGCTCGTTCCACTGACACACATATATCAAGGTCAAGAGTTTCTAATACTGAGACGTACTTTCGATCAGCTCGAGAATTATCAATGCTAGCCGTTTATATCAAATGAAGGAAAATTACTGTTTTATTGTAAATAATACGATAAATTAGAGAGAGACACAGATAACATCAACAGGCAATTGGCCAGAGGTCTCCAGCCTTTTTAAATTAATTTCGTAAATTCTACGACATTGCCAATAATCGAAATTAAAGATATGTGGTGACTGCCTGGACCGCAATCAGAAAACGAAAATAGGGATCACGGATAGCCGTAAGTGACGTTTGGTTACTATAGAGAGGAAAAAAAACAACTAGACGAGAAAAATATTACTTGTGAACACACGCTAATTCTTCTTGTACAAAAACCTTTAATAAATTATGAAGATGATGGTTGCGACCGTTACTATGTGGTAGTCCATTGTCCACTTTTTTATAAATAGTGGTAAATATACGTCGAAAGTTGTTTAAACTTTGAATTAAACAAAACAACGAAAGTTGTTTAATCCAAACTTACCTTTAATAAATTAGAGATAAATAAAGTAGTAACTGTATTACAGATACGTAATTTGGAAATTACATGGAAAATTTACGTTGTTAAAGACGTCATTGCTGCAGTAAAGTTGGTAATGAGGCAATTACAAAACGATCTATGGCAAGCTTAACAAATACAATCACCAACGTTGGTGAAAGCAAGGACAACTTTTAAATGTCGACGGAGTATAACTTTGAGCTGAATGCTGTTTAATTTTATGTTTACGGAATACCTGCTGGTAAATGGAATCCAAGAAAAAATTAAAAATAAATGCATAACTTATAATGAACAACAAACGTATACTCTGTTCATATTTTATTCTCACCGCAATCGGGGTGTTTTTTGTCCTTGTATTGGCATGTTGTATTTTTGACAGAAATGTTGTTAACCTATAATTTCAATTAAATTTACATGTGAATGAGAGATATTAATAAAATGAGCCCCTCTAAGAAATACTCTTTGGCCCACGTTGAAGAACCGCTGTTCTAGAGCTTAAAACTGATGTAACTACTTTATCAAATCATGCATTTCAAGCAACTGCACCGGAATTAAGGTGGGGCAACCTTCAGTAATGAAGGTGCACCAGAAGAAGAAGAAGAAGAAAGCTAAATTAAATGCATTAAATATGACAATATTTTCCTCACAAAGATAAGATGCAATAACTTTGTTATTATATTCCGCCTCGCCCCAAACAAAATTTGTTACACCGCAGATAACAAATATTAACGAAACGCATCCCAAGGCACTCTTAAAAAAATCACACAATAGCCCATTGTTCCCCGTTATCAACGTGCTCATCTCGCGTCGCGCCAACGTTGTTTATGGGTGGCGTTTAATGCACACGTATGCAACCCAATCTGCACCGGGGACTCCCGCGCGCGCGAGGAAATTAAAGGGTCGCTTTCTGCTTACAAAGGAGCGCCGATAAGAATATTCTTAATGGCGAAAAGGCGCGGACCTTTTCTCCGCACGAATAAAACGTATCTCCCCGTCGCCGGCGCGAAAACTTGCGGCATTCTCTCGAAACCCATCAACCGGCCGACTGAGTCCGCATTGACGTTTTATCTGGGGAGGGGTGGAAAAATTTCACCGTGTGGACGCTTTTTTAATTACGTGCTTGCGCAGATAGGGTTTAATTTTCCGGTGATAATAATAAACTTGACAGCGTCAATGGTAGATCTTAGAAGGAGGGTGAATTTTTTGACAACGTCAATACAATAAAATTAAACTTCCCTGATTTATTGTACCGTATGTATAAAAATTATTTAGATAAGGCATGGCCATGATAAACAAAATCACGGTCTTAGATTAGTTCAGCACGTTGTTGACTTTATGTCATATGAACAACTGGTGGCGAAGACGTGATGCGACGTATCAAACCTGCAACGTACGTTTCGAAATACAAAGCCACCCTTTATCTAAATAGTTTTTTATACATATGGTAGATAAATACAATAAAATGAGAAATACGATACTTTTCGTCTTGAGAGTCTATGAGACTACAATTAACAAATCATCTACCGAACTAACTACTTTCCTGGCTTTATGGATGAGTGTTAATTTCTCATATTAGAATTACACTTACGCCTGTTACGGGCTCCAATATTTTCCATATTTTTACCCAGAGACACGTTGAATAAAAAAGGAAAACTCTAGCGAGTGGATAACCTAGAAAAAAGTCTCGTTTCAGCGAAACATCGCTATTATGAAAATACTTTTCATGTACCTTTTGAGAGCTAATAAGGCACGACGAGTCTTGAAAAAGACTTATTTTAACCGTTATAGTGCCGAGCAGCGCCACCGCGTCGCTGCATACTCCTGTCAAAAGTGCCGCGAGCGCTTTGGCGCTTTTTATGTCAGTATACTTTTAACAAGTGATTGTGCGCACGAAACTAGCATTATTTGCAATTTACGGTGTACCCATAAAAAAATTGTCGGCACTAAAACGGTTAATACCTTTGACTATATACTAATGGATTGCTAGTCCCCCTCCATTTTCCATATGATCACTGCTCCAAAAGTTGTCCACAAGGTGGAGCCCGATATAAGTCCCGCCCCAGAGCCGAAAATGGAGCGTAATTTAAAAACCGGAAAGCAAAAAAAATATTTCTCGATGTATTCATCAGCAACGTGGAGAATGCAAATGCGAGCATATTTCGGCAACTCGGGTCCACTTTCCTGCCTGTTCTTTACAAGCAAAGCATCAACCCATAATTTGCGAAGTTCCGGATTTGATGGAAATCTAATACAGAATTTTAGGTTATAAGTCAAAAGTCAACTGACGTGTAAATCAGCTGACGAGTATTATAACCGCGTTAGCATATATACGTGGACGTATTGCAGTCTTTCGCATAGCAATATTTTGACAAAGTGTGAATATTTGACAATATAAATGTTTATATATTCAAAGGTGTGAATAAATTGCAGGGTATCACAATATGCAATGCGAGCTCATAGAATCATATGTCATAGACACAAAATAGCTACCAATTTAGTAACATACCGCAACCATTTAGGGTCCCGCCGCGCCACCGTTGCTTGGAGACACACATGAAGCGGCGCTAGCAGTCCAATAGTATATAGTCAAAGGTTAATACAAAAACTTGCAGAAAGAAATGAACGACGAAAACTGATATAAACGAACCGCTATTATGACAACACAATTTGACATATGGGGATATTCTGTAATTGGCATCATGTAAACGGGATTTCCCAACTCACCAATGAAATCACTGCATTTTAAATTTCGATCTAAAATTCAAAATATGATGCGCGCGCAACCATACAGCAGGAACAAATGAACTATAGTAGTAGTTGTTTCGGTTGATGATTTGTTAATTGTAGTCTCGTGGAGACTCTTAAATTCTAGAAGACGAAAAGTATCGTATTTCTCGTTTTAACGTCAATACTAGTTCTGAGGAGGGTGGGAAAAATGGCGGAACGCAATTACTCCGATAAGTGGGGTACTCAATCGCGAAGCTAAGGATGCGGGGGGAAAATAGACGGAAAATCCTCTAAATAGTATAAAGCCCGAATAGATCTCGCTCCCATTTTTCCTGTGATCAAAAGGCTTACTTACTTAGGTGCGCACAAAAGGAATCCTCAATTGACTTCGCCCGGGAGTAATATGCAAGACGCAACTAACCTGAAACAAAAGAACGAGGCGTTACTATATGTGCTATAAATGCATTAGTTTCATGCTCGTGGATTCGTAAAGGTGCGGAAATACAATCAATAAATGAATTTTCATCAGTGACGTCTCGCGGGGTGACCGAGGTAGCAGAGGTAGTAATACAGATAGGTGCGGTCTCTGCAACCGATCCTACCTTACTGTATTGCCACCAGGGTGACTCATGGTACCACCGAGGTAGCAGAGGTGGTAATCAACTGTAACAGACCCTAGCTATCTCCATTGCCATCTCGGCCGTAGCATGAATCGTCGCAGATTTTCATCCATCTTGTTGAAACAGAATTGTACGAGTAGAATAGTATATTATAGTCGGGCCGCTGAGAGCTGCCTGTGACTCATCGCTTAAAACCGCATGAATCAAGATTTAAGTAAACGTAAGAAAATTTAGTACCGCGCTGATTTTCATTGGCGGGATATTTAAAAATTCTAGCGCAAACTTTTTACAGTTATGTTATTTGACGTGGCGCTCGCGTGTTTTGTGTGTTTATATGAAGCGTGCCAATGCGATGCAAGAATCATGCGTGAGCTTAGACCTACGTTTACGCTGCCCTATTATTTAACACGCAGACAAACGTTCGTCTTTTATTTCATACTGTTTCGTACATGATAGAAAAAGATAGATATAAAATGCAAAGCAATTGTTAGTACGACAATGCATGAGTCACAGTCAGCTCTCAACGGATGAACTATATTAAGCGAGTGAGAAATTTGGCATTACCACGAGGGTGAATTTTGCAATTAATGGTAATGGCAATCTTGCTCGCGAGTTTAATATTATACTTTTTCGCGTCACATTAAATTATTACCTCAGCATCGTTTTCATTCCGTTAAATTTCGGGACTTTGCCGGAGAAATTATGACGTTTATGAATACGTGTTTACACAAACAAATGGTAACCATGGTAACTGTTGAGAAAGTAGAATCGTCGTCATTTTATTGAATAATGAAATCGCTATCATTTTATTGGACGTCAGCAGTGGAGAAAATGATTCGGCCGAATAATGGACAGCTTTCTCAATCAAAAACGATTCAACAACGTTTATATTATTTAATAGGATGCGAAAAATAAACAAATTTTATCATTAAGTTAATACAAAAAAAATATTTGTGTTGAGAATTTTTTAATAATCCCTCTCCATTTTGATCGACTTAGTAAGAGCAGCAATTTGGGGACCGCCCCAGGTGATAGAAGCTCTGGATATGCCACTGATTACACCCCTTAATAAATTTGAAAAAAGGTGGAGTAAATTCAACATAAGATATAAAACATTTGCGCAATGAGTGCTCACGCTACGATCGAGATTAGTGAATGTTTGTGCTATAGTTTGCCTCTTTGTACGTACAAAATTACACATTCAAACAGGGACCAATTGAATGCGGTCCAAACCGAATATCCATTCGGATCTCCCCGCGGGTGTAATTACGACCTGAATCCGGCCCTGACCTATTCGGTAATTATGAACCGCTCTTCCCCCGTACACTGCGGCCGTAGAGGAGAAGCAGAAGAGGAACACTCGAACAAATGGAATATGAATATTAAAGGGGCGAACTTTTGTTTGCGGAAGTGCCGGCCTTCCATTTTCCCCCGTTTTCATCGTGTGCGCGCCCCGTATTTTGTATTTTTTTTTTCAAGAGTTCCGCTTTTCTATAGGCACTCACAGATGCCGACGCCACTGCCGTTCTTTGTTTTACGTATATTGGGCGGACGCGTTCATCAAACTTTTCAACGCGAGCTGCTGCTCTCCAGTAATAATGAAAAACTTCCAGGGTTGAATGGAACACATTTTTTTTTTTGCTTTTCAATTTTTGCCAGATAAGGTAAATGCGGAGTCGTCAATTTTTGGGTTTGTAATTGGTGGGAATTTAGGAAGGAATAGAAAATGTAGGGTCGTAGTTTTTTGCTTTTTAATTTTTGCTAGATGAGTTGTTAATTTCTGTTTTTTTAATTGGCAGGAATTTAGAAACTAATGGAAAATGTAGGGCTGTTTTTTTACTTTATAATTTTTGCTAGATGAGTTGTCAATTGCTGGTTTTTTTTATTGGTAGGAATTTAGAAACTAATGGAAAATGTAGGGTCGTAATTTTTTGCTTTATAATTTTTGCTGGATAAGGTAAATGCGGAGTTGTCAACTTCTGTTTTTTTTTTAACTGGAGGGAATTTTGAAACTGATAGTCTGTCCGGTTTAATTATTCAAGGGAATAATCCACGCATATAGCGCCGAACCCGTCCCTAATAAAAGGGGAATTAGCGATTAAACGAAAAATTTATAAGGGGAAAAATAGAGGGTGAATTTATGGTGGATCCACCGGGTCATGACTTAATTAAACATTCCTTCTGGCGCTGCATAAACCGACCCGGTCTTTGGATACACATTTCCATGCCGGGGAAAAATAACCCGCGGATTTTATGTCGGAAGCCCTCCTCGAACATATCTCCAAGTCGCGCCGCCTGGTTTATCTCACGGGATATCGTGGGTCGCCCGCCAGAAATCCATACCGCCGCCTCTATTCAAATCCCGGAACTCCATGAAAGTAAATGCACACCCCATTCACCCTGAGCCGCACGTGCCGGGCCTACGACGCGCATTTTGGGGGATTACCCCTCTTCGTCAGACTATCGAACGCGAAACGCACGAAATGAGACGAGCATAATAACTGCGGTAATAACACGGGCGCGTTTGTGTTATCGCATGACATAATCATACACTCGTTTTACACGACGACGACAAACCGCTATGCGCCCCGGGATTTGTTTAATGTCGCAAAAAAGGAGAAAGTCGGTGCAGATGAATTCGTTCGTACTGTGGGATAAAATGTTGACGCAAAAATGCAATTGTGGAATTGTGTAGGGAGTAGTTCATTGCATTTTAAATTCATATTTAACATTTATGCTCGTGGTTTTTTACATTTAAGTCGTTTGACTGCTCCCATAACAAAAAGCTATTATTTTTTTAATAAATAAAGTACATGATATTAACAGAATTACTCGTGTTTTTAGTTTAGAAACTATGAACTCTTATTGGGTTGAGCACAGTAAAGCCATACAATGGGTCTTCTTTTGTGTCTCTTTGCATAGAAAACTGTACTTGAGTATAAGTCTATATATATATTTTTTATAATAAAAAGGAAGGATGGTTGACAGGGCCGATCCTGTACCCTTGGCCGCCCGCGCGCAAATGATGAGTTAGCCGCCCCCTCAAGTGAATATCTTGAGGGTTGCGTGTTTACTATTTTAGTAATAAGACACCAAAAAGTAACTTATTATCAAGAATATGTATAATTTCATTTACATATAATACGTAACTTTTTGCTACAAAACGAAATTTTGCATTTACGATTTTTTTAAATATTGTTTCAATTAAATAATTTGTGCAACGTTACGACAATAGAAGTCGTCTTAATGGTGTATCTATCTATTACGAATACTTGGGGTTACAACTCCATAGTGAAAAACCGTTTCTCTGTCAGCGTCTATATTGACCTGATGAGATCTAATAAGATTGAAACTGGTGCTCGGTTGTCGCACGGGGAAACAATATTTCAATGTTTATCAATGATATTGTTATAATTATCGCTAGTTTATGGTTCCTTATTGTCTCTGGATTTCTCCACTTAGTCAAGGAAATTGTCGAATGTTAAGATAATAGATGTTGCCCTGATGGTGTATCTAGCTGTTACGGTTTGAAATTTTAATTATTTACATTCAAGTTGACACAGTGCCACCGGAACATGTTGATGGTAGAGCCACTTATACAATATACCCTCTCTCCCCCCCCCCATATTTTTTTAAGAAAGAAAGAACGATTTATCTTCCTAGACCAAAATAACTGGCGAAAAAGTGTCTTAAATGCTTGTTTAAGCTTGAAACTGCAGGTTCTTCTTGGCTCCGAGCCGTCCCTGTCCTCAGCACTAAACTTATTGATAATTAAATAGTTTTGTGGCTGATAATTGCTGATAAATTCATTATATTTAAGGATGGGTGATATTTCACGTACCTGTGATTTTTCACTGATAGTAAAAAATCACAATTTCACCGTGACTGTGATTGCGACTGTTAGCCAAACTGTGACTGCTAATTAAACAGTGATTGCTACTTCAAACGTGATTGCTACGTAAAATTGTAATTGATACCCAAACTGTGATTGTTAGCGAAAATCCTATTTTTTTACATTTTTCACCAATTTTATAGAAAATTTTCTTAACCATTTTTCAAAGCCCGTAAATTTTGGCACATTTTGGTTTTCAAATAATCTAGATCACCGGATATGTATGGGTATTATAAATCTTTAAAAAGTTACTTAATATACGTTTCTAAACTTCTGGACTCAAAAACCTTGTTTTTGGACATTTTTTTACACTTTTTACAAACAAGTTTCGTAACAATTTTTTGTAGATATTTTAGTTTTCAATCAATGGAGATCATCCAACGCGTTTGTAAGTTATAAACTTCGAAAAAATCACCGGCAAAAACTATCTAATAACAAACAAAAAAATAATATAAAAACCATTTATATTTTTCTTGAATGATTTTTTTCACATTTCAAAGCTTGCATTATTAAAATTGTCCAAGTGCTATTTTCAAAAATCGACAAACACCTTTTGCAAAAATTTAACACACAAATGTCTCGATTTTGACGTTTCAATGATCAAAAAAAATTTCTAAAACGAGAAAAAAAGCTTTAAAAAACAAGATTTGCAGTGTTTAACACGTTTGGTCGCTATACGTTTTAAAGAACCAAACATTGAGGATTAGATTGTTAAAACGTATAACGACTAGACTTGAAAATCTTGATTTTCTAATCTTTCCTTTGTAGAGAAATTTTTTGAAAATCGTAAATTTGGCACTATTCTGCTTATGAATGATCATAATCAAGATTTTATAGGTTTTTTATTAACCTTTTCTCATTTTTTTTTATTTCGACTTGAAATCGAATGATCAAAATCAACATTTCATTATCTTTTGATTAATTTATTCATTGGTGAAAAACTAGGTGCGTGGGCAACAAGATATGGCCCACTCACCACGTAAAATAGCACCCACCCACCATTCACTCTACCAATTTTATTCTAACCTAAAATTCTGCATGGTTGAAGAAATGTGAAGAAATGAAAGTTTAAAAATAATGCGAAACGTAACGCTTTATTAATTACTTTATACTCCATTTTTCTCTGCTCTCATGTTCAAATTACTATTTTCATGAACTGAACAAATAAAAATAAAAACAAATGCTGAACTTCCCAAACGTACTCAAAATTCATTTAACTTTAATATTCGGTGCGAACAACTAGACATTCCTTTATTATAATTTTTGAAATAATACCATGGAACCAGTACTATAACAATTTTCAAATTTCACGAATTAAAAAAAAAATATATATATATATATAAATTCTCTCAAATTTAAAAATATACTGGACGATTCGACGTGAATTATGTATTTCATTTAAAAATAATCCCTCGAGAATAGAGCAAATCATCATTCTAAATATGCGCTTTCTCAGAAGCAAAACACAAATTAAAAAAAAAACGATTATCAAGTATTACAATTGAAACATTACAAAATGACTTAAAATTCATTCCATTTTACGATTCTGCAAAAATCTTTAAATGCTTCTCGTCTAGATTTTAAAACAACTCCCCGAGAACAGAGCAAATTGGTATTTTGAAGATGAGCTTTTTCAGAGACATAGAAAAACATTTGCAACATACTTTACTCAAAATACATTCCACTTTACGTTTCCGCAACAGTTACTAATTTTGAAATAATCACAATTTCAAAAGGTGTTACGATGTTTTCTAACCGTGATCACAGTCACAGTTTAAAATCACTGATATTAAAAAGTAGCAATCACAGGTAGCAACGTGATTCAAAAGTAGCAGTTTTGCCTATCTCTAATTATATTTAAAAGTGTTGTCGTGTATTAATTTATTTCTATACATAATAATTTGTGTAATTTCGATTATATTTCACCGTCGACAATAACTGAGGAACGATTTAGACCCACATTAGTCTGACATCAGCACACTACGACCGTCGTTGATGGAGAAACAGAATTCGACTATGCTCTAAACCAATCAAGTAACCGTCAGAATAGAAAAACAATTAGGACGACATCTATCGCCGAAAATGTTACAACGTTCTGAAATTATTATATATCTGCGATAGATGTCGCCCTAATTGTTTTTTTATCCTGACGGTTACTTGATTGGTTTATAAGGGGCCAAAATTCAGAAAATTTGGTGTATTTTAAATTGATTAATGGTGTATTTAAAAAAATATATAAAGAAATATTGATATGCAGGTAGTGCCATGGCTCCTTGGCTCTATATAACGAGCCATACAGTGCTGGATTTCTTCTTCGACTTCACTTTAGATTTTTCAATTTTATTTAAATGATCTGACAATAAGGGGTCAAATTTAGCTAGCATTTCTGCTGCCTTTAAAAAAATCGTTATTTCTCCTATAGAGATTGGAACTACTTCATCTAAAAGCAAGACATTGACTTGTTAAAAAGTGCACAATAGCAATCATTACTTCTACAATAGCCCTCCATCGGGTTTTCTCGAATTCAAATTGTTGTTGTTGCTCTTTGTCTATGATTTTTATTTATTTAAACGAATTTTTAACTCCCGCCATTTTTGGAGACACTTAATATACTTTGCACTGTTCTCATGTTTTACAAACAATTGGTCAGCACAATGGCGTAAGTCTTTAAAACCCGTACTTTTAATATTTCCTTTTCTAAATAATTTACATAGGAAACAAAATCCGCAGCTTTGTCTTTCGTTTCGCGGGCTTCGCCGGTTTCGCCGCCCCTCTAATCGCCGCCTATGTGACATGTTCTAGCCCTCCGGTAGGATCGGCCCTGATGGTTGACGGGAATTCGGGTTGAGGAAGTACGAATGATTTGGGCATCTAGGCTATTCGGCCACTAATGATATATAGTTTTGAGATTCTATTTTTAAATAATGAATGGGACATACACCAACCACCCGCACGGCCACTTCTTCGTTCCGAAAAAGTGACAGCACGGATGGGATTCGAACCCACGACCACGAGGCCCGTGAGCAGGAGCTCTACTCACTAGGCCACCGCGGCCCCGAGTATAAGTTGATAAACAAAAAAGAACGCAATTGTATTTTTGGGTTATAAAGGGAGAAGAATACAGTCTTTTAAAGCTTTGCGCGGATGCGCCGCTATATAATACCATCGGAGTGTAATTATAACAAACTTGAATCCTCACTGAGAATAAATTATGAAGCTTTTCTGCGCGAATTAATTGCTCCTCTGGATAATTAAAGTTTCATTAAGCAACGCAAAAGTGCCGGAACGCGTCTAATTTTTACTGCAAACACTTGCACAAGTTTATCGCTATTTGCGCTGCAGTTTGCAGTCTAAATCTGCGTTTACATCGGATTGAACATTAGAGAAACACACTTGCCAAAGTGAATTCGTATGTATCGTGCTGCTCGCTGATAATGTAAGAATTTGTCTGAGTAAATGCCCTTTCATGGTCCACTTTATCCTTCGGGTTAGAAATAGATAATGTCCTTCTATTACGACGAAATTTTGGTTAGGGGTAAAAAAACTGAAAACTTGTATTAACTATTAATAGTAATTTACGATACAAGTAACGTTATGAAGGTTTTTACATTACGAGAGATAAGTTTGAAAGCACGAGCAGCGTAGGATATTACACGGCAATTGCAGAAGCAATTTAGGGGATTTCATTTTTTATTTGTTCTGGTATATTTGGTTGCCTACCTAATCAATGCCCCAAACATTGTTGGTCGCTTTGTACTTGAGATTGGCGAAATGACTCATTTTTGTAAGTCGACTCATAATAAAGAGTGGACTTGAAAGAGTCGGCTCATGACTTGTAAAACGTGAATTTAAATTATTATTTATTGTATTTAATATTTCTGCAACAAGTACGGGTTTTCAATTTTAATTGAAAATGATTCGAGAAAAAACATATTGAATCTCCTGTCTAACCAAATATACCATGAGGGCTTTCAGTGGCGGCTCGTGGAACATGTTGATGGTAGAGCCACTTATACGTTATATACCCCCCCGCCACCCCCTAAGCTTATTTCCTCGTGGACTTTTTCCCCATTTCTGGGTGCGCGCCTGATAATAAAAATAATAACATAAAATACTATATCATTGGCTTCATGGGCGTCCGCAGAAATTTTTCCAGGGGAGGGCAAAACTTTCGTACAGAAATTTCGAATAAATAACCATCAAAAATGACAACTTCGAATTGTCAAAAATTCTGCATTTCTGACACCACAAACATAAAGAAATTTGTAGCGGATTTTTACTATCAAAAACGGCATTTTTTGATATTAAAAATATTATTATATTATTTATATTAAATGAAAATAGACATCCACAAACATCCATGCCCTCGCCGGGATTCGAACCCAGGACCCTCCGCATTAGTTCTATTAAAAAAAAAACAAAATTAATAAAATAATTTTCCAACTTGAATTTGACTACAAAAACAAACTCTGCACACTTAGTTTTAATAACCCGAATAAACCAGAGCCTGCTATCTCCACATATTTTTTTATACTTCCACCGCGGCTATCTGTCTTATGAAAATATCACTCACCATTATCTGCTCTGTATATACAAGGCGTCTTCATTTCGGGCACAACAATGAGATGCCTCGCTCGATTTTTTACGACACGTCATCATTCGGAATTGTAACTCTGCGACTTCATCCCTCCCTCGTCCGGGGGCGCGCATCCATTGCAGGGGGAGAGCGTGAAATCCGCATGGAGAACCGGATGCGGGGGACCGGAAGCGATGGGGTGAGAATACGGAAGTCGCGCACGGTAATTTTTCGCAAACAAGGGGCCAGTCGGTGCGGACCGTAATGGCGGAACAATGGGGGCTTCCTCGCCGTCTCTAATTGCTATTGCTACTAGCGAGGAAAACTAGCGAAAATTAAGAGTCTAAAATGGCGGATGATAGTACTCATCAACTAACTTTTAATTCCTTTGTTTAAAATTTATTCACTTAGGGGACATGCATAAATTACGTAACGCTCCGTGAAGGGGGGGGGGGTATCCAGAAGAACGTTACGCAACGTTACGAGGGGGTAAGGGGATTCCAGAAGAACGTTACGCAGCGTTACGAGGGAGTGGGGGGATTCGAACGTAACGATAAAATATAATTGAAAAAAATTTAAGTTGCATTTCACATTTGAGTAAAAAATACTCAAGAATAATATTTTGTCATGGAAAAAATAATTCTTGAGTACAAAGAGCTTAAGTTAACAATGCTTTAAACTTTTACATTACCAAAATCAAAACAGTCTCTTATCTCCTTGTTAAATTTGAATGTCAATAAATTGTTTTTCAAAGCCACCTTCGATTTTTATTTAGTGAAATGGTTGATAAAACGAGTCTTCTGCAAATAACTTTTAATGCGTTAGGAATTGCGACAGGGTTGTTATTAGCAAAAATGTTTGTTTTTCAATTCTGCATGGAATAAAATAAGAAAAATAAAGTGCTTTAAAGTTTGAAATGTTTGACACTAAATTTTGGACACCCTGTATAATTCACATCGATCAAACTTGGTTAACGGGACTATCACACCCTATTTAATAAGTACCTTGTATGATTTTATTAACAAGGCACTATTTTTATTTTGTATTCATTTTTTTAAACAATAGCGCAAAACTGCTTTTTTTTAGTTTTAATTTTTTTTTTTGCTGATATCCCTGAATTGATTCCAATAAAATTATAGGAGTATGTAGGCAACCATAAAAGGTACCCAAATAAGCAATAAAATACATAGCATGTAATTTAAAAAAATACATCATCATGACGTCACGCTTTTTTGGGACACCCTGTGTGATCAAAAATATTTTCCTGAAATGCATTCTAGGATGCAAATTTATTCTGCAAAATATAAAAATTCCAACTTAATTAGTAAATGAGATATGGAAGACGGGAAGTGAAATGCAGGACCTTGTATAACTCCACTCTTTTTTTTTATGAAAGGAAGGATGATGACGGAAATTTGGGTTGGGGAATTATGGATGATATGGGACATTGGCTTAGGCAGCGTAGATCATTCAGCCACAACCGATTATTCATATTAAATGAAAATAGACACCCACAAACACCCATGCCCTCGCCGGGATTCGAACCCAGGACCCTCCGCATTAGTTCTAGCGCGCTAATGCACGCGGCTTGTGGGCCGGCAAACTCTACTCTCTCAGAAAAATATAAATAAAATGCAGGTTTATTTATATATTTCTGATAGAGTAGAGTTGCATGGGTAAATTATTTTTAAATAAAAGACGATTTGTTTTCGATTAATTTACCACCCACGCCGTAAAAGTATAATTTTACTGCCTAGTCTTAATGTATTGATTGCCCTCTTTTAATTTACCAGTGCGTACAACCGTAAAACTCTCATTTGCTTTTGGATACACCATGAAATTTTAACTTGAACGTTTCTTGTGCGTAACAATCGTTGCCGTTTTGGTTTCTAATCAAAAATCACTTTGCGTGCTCGAGGGCACGTCGTCGTTGCAAGCGGAGGCTGTCGATGGAATGATAAAAATTTAATTGGGCTACGTTTGCGTTTCGCTCTTAACCCAACAGGAAAAACAGGGCCGATGAAAATTTAATAATTTACAACGACCGACGCAATGTCGTGAATTGAATTTCGTGCGCTAATGTAAACGTGGGCTTTAAAAATGGTTTCGACTTTCATCATCAACATTAATTATTGAAATGTGTAAACTGTTCTTATATACAGTGTGATCAAAAAGTTTGGAAGACCTGAAATATCTTACAAAATAATTCTTTGTGCCAAAAACGCTTGAAGGAGTCAAAAAATATTTTAAATTTTCCGTCTTTGAAATACTCTAGTAATAGCATTTGGGTTTCGATTTTCACCCTCATGGCAATGGCCAACTTTCTCACTCGTTTAATAATATACTATTTTCTTGTTTTTTTTTTATTAGAAAAGTCAAAATTGCCAAAATTGATATTTTCAATTTTCCACGGTGTATGAATATTTTTGATAGTTAATATTTCAACCAGTTGCTTAATTGAAGGATCGTACCTTTTTAAAATAATATTGCGCAACTCCTTTTTATACGCTTAAAATGAGCATGTTTAGAAAGGTTTTCGAGGTTTGCTTGCTTGATATTTTAAACAAAAATATTCAAGTGTACGAATACTTTTGGGAGTAACTGTATATCGGATTAAAATCAATTCGGCAAAAATTTTGCTTTCAATTATATTGGAGAATTCTCATAACGCAATTTCAGCGTTATTTAATATCTACAGTGGGGTCGGAAATTATTGCAGAAATGACAATATTAATACAGATTTAATATCGCCAAGGAGATACGAGAGAGAACAGTAATTATAATTAGCTGCAAAGTAATGAAAAATGGGACGTGCATGATGCTGTTTATCCGCTGTAATACCTTCGCCCGGACGACGGCATTTTCCATCCCTAATGTGTAGTTTTGATGCTTAGTGCGCAAAGATATAATTGAGAAATGGAAACGTTACACCGGAAATTACTCAGATCTAATTTATGCGTTCGCATACGTAAATGTTTTAATCGTGAATATACGGTGGTGGGAACGGGGAACGTGCTCGTTGAATCAGGGGCGGATCCAGAAGGTTTCTAACAAAAGCGCGCTTAAAACAAATATTCCAAAGGATTTAATGACATTATTTTAAGAATAGTAATATAAAAAAAACACAGTTTATATTCTAAATACTTAAAGTACTCGGGTGATTTTGCCTAATTAGACCATTTTCAAGAGAAAATAAGTCGAGCATTTTAAAGGTTTTTATTTGGTGTTCTAAACGCTAAAAGCGAAGGTCGACAAATAAATCCATTCATACCCTTTTTAATAATAATTTTTCAAGTTTTCGTCAAAAATTTTAAAATTTTGTCCGTTGTCTTCGTTTGACCTTAAAAATTAACGCTAAGGTAATTTTCAAGGTCACTAGCATAAGTCCCCCTCCGAACCCTACAACTTTTATCTGAAACATTTTCTGCCATGTTGCTCAAGTTTCGAGATATTTGGGGTGGCAATTTAAAATGGAACACCCTGTATATAAGACTTTTATTCAGATAATTAGTTTATATAAATACAAAATACAAAATAAACATTGATTTTAAAAATATGTTAGTCTATCTGGGCTATCGACCATCGGTCTTTCTGCCCAAAGGTTTTATATTTTTGCATCTTTAATTTAAAAAAATCACAGCTTTCTTAAAAAATTATTCAAATTGAAAATACAAATGAATTATGTTAAATTAATCATACATCTATAAATTAGGAATTTTTTGAGCACCCTGTATATTTTTTCCATATTATTAAACCTCGCCAAAGGTTTTATATTTTTGCAGCATTAATTTAAAAAAAAATCACCACGTTCTTAATTGAAAAAAAACAAATGAACTATGCTAACTCTATGATACACCTGTAGATCAGCATATTCTTTGAATTTTCCAAGTACTCTGTACATTTTTTCTACGTTTCTAAAAAAAAAATTTCAAGTTTCTTAAAATGCGATTCCAACTAAAAAAAACCAAATGAATTGTTTTAAATAAATGATACATCTCTAGATTGTAAAGTTTTCTGAATTTTCTGTGAATATTTTTCCACATTGTTAAACCTCAACCAAGTTTTTGTTTTTTGCATCTTTAGTTTTGAAAAATCACAACTTTCTTAAAAAGTGATTCTGATTAGTAAAACAAATGAATTGTATTAAATCGGTGATACATCTGTGAATTGGAAAGTTCTTGAAATTTTCTGAACACCCTGTATATTTTATTAATATTTTTAAACCTCACCCAAGTTTTTGTATTTTTACATCTTTAACTTTGTAAAATCACAACTTTCTTAAAAAGTGATTCGGATTAGAAAAATAAAGTAATTGTGTTAAATCAATGATACATCTGTTAATTGGGAAGTTCTTAAAATTTTCTGAACACCCTGTATATTGTATCTATATTTTTAAACCTCACCCAAGTTTTTGTATTTTTACATCTTTAATTTTGAAAAATCACAACTTTCTTAAAAAGTGATTCAGATTAGAAAAATAAAGTAATTGTGTTAAATCAATGATACATCTGTAAATTGGGAAGTTCTTAAAATTTTCTGAACACCCTGTATATTTTATCAATATTTTTAAACCTCACCCAAGTTTTTGTATTTTTGCATCTTTAATTTTGTAAAATCACAACTTTCTTAAAAAGTGATTCGGATCAGAAAAATAAAGTAATTGTGTTAAATCAATGATTTAAGTTTATACAAATTATAAAATGAACATTGATATGTTAGTCTGTCTGGGCTATCGACCATCGGTCTTTTTGCCCAAAGGTTTTATATTTTTGCATCTTTAATTTAAAAAAAAATCACAACTTTCTTAAAAAGGGATTCGAATTGAAAAAAACAAATGAACTATGCTAACTCTATGATACACCTGTAGATCAGCATATTCTTTAAATTTTCCAAGTACTCTGTACATTTTTTCTACGTTTCTAAAAAACAAAATTTTAAGTTTCTTAAAATGCGATTCCAACTAGAAAAAAAAAGAATTGTTTTAAATAAATGATACATCTCTAGATTGTAAAGTTTTCGGAATTTTCTGTGTATATTCTTCCACATTGTTAAACCTCACCCAAGTTTTTGTATTTTTGCATCTTTAATTTTGAAAGATCACAGCTTTCTTAAAAAGTGATTCGGATTAGAAAAATAAAGTAATTGTGTTAAATCAATGATACATCTGTAAATTGGGAAGTTCTTGAAATTTTCTGAACACCCTGTATATTTTATCAATATTTTTAAACCTCACCCAAGTTTTTGTATTTTTGCATCTTTAATTTTGAAAGATCACAACTTTCTTAAAAAGTGATCCGGATTAGAAAAATAAAGTAATTGTGTTAAATCAATGATACATCTGTTAATTGGGAAGTTCTTAAAATTTTCTGAACACCCTGTATATTTTATCTATATTTTTAAACCTTACCCAAGTTTTTGTATTTTTGCATTTTTAATTTTGAAAAATCACAACTTTCTTAAAAAGTGATTCGGATTAGAAAAATAAAGTAATTGTGTTAAATCAATGATTTAAGTTTATACAAATTATAAAATGAACATTGATATGTTAGTCTGTCTGGGCTATCGACCATCGGTCTTTTTGCCCAAAGGTTTTATATTTTTGCATCTTTAATTTAAAAAAAAATCACAACTTTCTTAAAAAGGGATTCGAATTGAAAAAAACAAATGAACTATGCTAACTCTATGATACACCTGTAGATCAGCATATTCTTTAAATTTTCCAAGTACTCTGTACATTTTTTCTACGTTTCTAAAAAACAAAATTTTAAGTTTCTTAAAATGCGATTCCAACTAGAAAAAAAAAGAATTGTTTTAAATAAATGATACATCTCTAGATTGTAAAGTTTTCGGAATTTTCTGTGTATATTCTTCCACATTGTTAAACCTCACCCAAGTTTTTGTATTTTTGCATCTTTAATTTTGAAAGATCACAGCTTTCTTAAAAAGTGATTCGGATTAGAAAAATAAAGTAATTGTGTTAAATCAATGATACATCTATAAATTGGGAAGTTCTTGAAATTTTCTGAACACCCTGTATATTTTATCAATATTTTTAAACCTCACCCAAGTTTTTGTATTTTTGCATCTTTAATTTTGAAAGATCACAACTTTCTTAAAAAGTGATCCGGATTAGAAAAATAAAGTAATTGTGTTAAATCAATGATACATCTGTAAATTGGGAAGTTCTTAAAATTTTCTGAAGACCCTGTATATTTTATTTATATTTTTAAACCTTACCCAAGTTTTTGTATTTTTGCATTTTTAATTTTGAAAAATCACAACTTTCTTAAAAAGTGATTCGGATTAGAAAAATAAAGTAATTGTGTTAAATCAATGATACATCTGTAAATTGCGAAGTTCTTGAAATTTTCTGAACACCCTGTATATTTTATTTATATTTTTAAACCTTACCCAAGTTTTTGTAATTTTGCATCTTTAATTTTGAAAGATCACAACTTTCTTAAAAAGTGATTCGGATTAGAAAAATAAAGTAATTGTGTTAAATCAATGATACATCTGTAAATTGGGAAGTTCTTAAAATTTTCTGAACACCCTGTATATTTTATTTATATTTTTAAACCTTACCCAAGTTTTTGTATGTTTGCATCTTTAATTTTGTAAAATCACAACTATGTTCATGGTGACACGCAATTTTTTTTGCTATTGAAGATGGATGAAATTTTTAAACGCCAATAGATTTAGCTCGTTCTTCTGATTAAGGGTCTACGATGATTATTAAAAGAGTTGATTTTTTAAATTTTTTCCATTTTCGAGTTTTCTTTGCTGACGCGTCACGGGCTTCAAATTGATATTTGTTCTTGTGAAAGTACATTTTCCGAAGCGTCTTGAAGGGATCTTTCCAGTGATGTATAGAAACCCCGAATCGAACCAGTGGTTTCTTCAGGAAAAAATTTCAAAGCCAATTTTTGAGCAAAAGTAAGAAGGGGGGACCCTTGGGTGGTTTTTCAGGTTTTCGTCAAAAATTTTAAATCGCCAATTTTAATTGTATCTGACCAATTTACACACAAGGAGCACAGATTTGAAAACCGCGTTCAATTTGGAGTTTTCGTTTAGACGCTACGGCCGTTCAAAGTCTAAAAAATCGACTTAAAAAAAAAAAAATTCGTCAAAAATATTAAATCTATGTAAATTAGTTTTTTTTTATAATTACTAGTTTAAATTTTGCAAATTTGCATAAGTCAGTTAATCATAATTAATATTTCATTACATATTAATTTACAAAATAGCACTAAAAATAATGCATTATTAAAATGGTTAAATGTGTTCGCAGCAAATTCATAAATAATGGTATGTTAATTATGTACCAACGAGTACGGACTTAATATATATTTCATGTTTTTAGATTCTCCCGGCGCATCCACCATTATATATTCGATCCCCTACACGAGGACGATGATCGGAGTGTTGAAATTGTAACGTTGCCAAACAATAACGAGTTGGCAGCGAATGAATGGAATCGGTAAACTCGACATGATGCCCTTTTAATAAAACCGATCCCGTGCGCCCTTCGGAGGAGCAGAAGCGTCCCCTCTCTCGCCGTGAAATATGATAGGACCGGCAATAATAATAACGCCGCGATTGCCAGCGTTCGAAATTTATATCGGCAACTTCACAGCCGACCCAATTTCCTTGTTTTCGGCGGAGGCTTGTTTACATCCGCGGGCGCCGCCGTGTGGTAAACATAAAAAAATATATATATTTACAGTATTTGTATAAGTATTAGGAAGGAGACAGGGTTTATTTTTTTTTTCGTGGAGTAATACAAAGGAACGATAACAATTTCCTCACCCGAGCGTAAACGCAGAGAACGCGTTTCTCGGATTTTGGTGTGGGTACATGAATATATCTTCTGGGAAATGTTAGAAATTTCTCTGGAGATCCTTATTTAACGCTTAGATAACGAGCTAGTTTATAAAAGTCGCAAACATGGCTTTACAGACAACTACAATGAGCTCATTGATGAATTAATATTTTGGCGGATGCGCCGGGAACTTAAAAGTTATCTCTAGCGGTCGAAAATATTTCTATTGTCGCGAATATGGTGGCATTCGTTAGGTCAGGGTTAATTTATTTGATGCTTCAATTTCAATTATGAACTGTGATTTTTTTCAGTGATTTTTCCGTGATTCAGACAAACGGCGAACATGAAACGGAGAAATAGAATTTCTATTTTTTTAGCATTCACAGAGTATCATACATGATGCGCACCTTTCATCAGATTATCTATTATATTTCACAGTGAAACTAAACCAAGTTTAACACAGACATGTTTCACCACGGGTTAAGTGAGAAACTAATTAATCATATATGAGGCAATAAAAATTCAATCTCCAAGTGATCAGTGGCGGCTCGTGGAACATGTTGATGGTAGCCACTTATACAATATACTCCCCGCATTTTTTTTGAAGAAAAAAAAAACGATTTATCTTCCTAGACCAAAGTAAAGGCGAAAAAGTGTTTAAGAATTAACTAAAAATTCTTGCTATAATAATAATATGCTGAGCTTGAAACAACAGGTAGTGCCTTGGCTCCTTGGGTCTGTATAACGAGTCGCCCCTGATTTTGATGTAGATAGAAACATTGGTTGATCAATTTTTGAGAATTTTGAGCGCTAAGATGAGAAATAGCATTTTATTTACAGCGAGAACAAAATATGAATTTTGTTAAAACTATGGCAAGTCTAGATTTTGATGTTGTTTGAAAAAATGAAAACATTCTGTGATACATTTTCGAGAAATTTAACCGCGAGGTTAATAAAACGCATTTTTGGCAACAAAAATAAAAGATTACGAATTTTGCCAAAACTATGGTAAGTGCAGACTTGCCTATTACAAAAATTATTCAAAATTAGTTGAATGTTGATGTTATACGAAAAAATGGAAACACCGATTAATCAATTTTTAAACATTTTGAGCAAGGAGATGCGGTTTCTCGCATTTTTTTGCAGCGAGAACGAAAGATTATGAATTTTGCCAAAACCATGGCAAGTGCTAGTTTGCTCATTACAAAAATTATTCAAAACTGATTGGATTTTTAAGTTCTTTGAATAAATGAAAACATTCTTTGATACATTTTCAAGAAATTTAAGCGCGAGTTTAATAAAATTTATTTTTGCAACGAAATGAAAAGATTACGATTTTTTCCAAAACTATGGCAAGTGCAGACTTACCTATTACAAAAATTATTCAAAATTAGTTGTATATTGTTGTTCTTTGAAAAATTAAAAACATCTATTGATCAATTTTTAAGATATTTGAGCGCTAAGATGAGAAATTGCATTTTTTGCAGCGAGAACAAAAGAATGTGAATTTTGCCAAAACTATGGCAAGTTCAGGTTTGCCCATTATACAAATTATTCAAAAATAATTGGATTTTTATGTTATTATGAAAAAATGACATCATTATTTAATAAATTTTCCAGAAATTTTAGCGTAAAGTTAATAAAACGCATTTATTTGCAACGAAAAAAAAATTTAGGAATTTTGCCGAAACTATGGCACGTATAGACTTGTCCATTACAAAAATTATTCAAAATGTTCTTTGAAAAAATAAAAAAAATAATTTGATAAATCGTGAAATTTAAGCGCGAGTTTAATAAAACGCATTTTTGCAACGAAATGAAAAGATTATGAATTTTGCCAAATCTCTCGTTAGCGCAGATTTGCTCATTATAATAATTATTCAACATTCATTGGATTTTAATGTTGAAAAAATTAAAACATTGATAAATTTTCGAGAAATTTAAGCGCAAATTTAATAAAATCCACTATTTGCAACGAAAACAAAAGATTACGAATTTTGCCAAAACTGTCGCCGGTGCAGGTTTCCTCATTACCAAAATTATTCAAAATTTCTTGTATTTTGGTCTCCTATTTATTTATTCCCAACAGAAAGTTTTCCAATTAGAGGGAAATTACATGTTTTAATAATAGTGATAATATAAATACAAAAATTAATACTAATACCTAATTCATGTGCTTATAATAAAGCAAAATAACCATACTTAAAAATTAATAGAAAATACTAAAGAAATAAATAATATAATAATATTCTATGAAAAAATAAAAACATCGATTGGTTTTGATTTAAGAAATTTGTGCGTAAAGATGAGAAATTGCATTTTTTGCAGCAAGAACAAAAGATTATGAATGAAGATAAAAATTATGGCAAGTACAGATTTTCTCATTTCTTTGAAAAAATAAAAACATTTTTTGATGAATTTTCGAGAAATTTGCACTACATATGGCACATTTGTCGCTGAAATCATCAAAATCGGACAACACGTTCGGCAGTTATGTAATTTCAAAAATCAAAATCGCGATTTTAAAATATTCAAACTTTAAAAAAAGTACAAATTTTGCATTTTGATTTAATTTTAAGATTAAAATGTTTTATAATCCGTTTTAAAATTACACTAAACACGCCATGTTTTGACGTTTGAATCATCAAAATCAGACGGGTTTGGCTACTCTGCAATTAAAAAAAAAATCAAAATCCCATTTTAAAATCTTCGAACTTTGAAAACGTTAAATTTTGACATTTTGCGTTGATTTGACGAACATATTTAAATTGCACCAAATTTGTGCAAATTTTGACGTTGGAGTCATTAAAATCGGACAACGCGTTCTGCAGTTATGCAATTAAAATAATAATAATAATAATTAAAAAAATCAAAATTGTGATTTTAAAATATTAAAATTGTAAAAAGTTAAAACGTTTTGCATTGATTTTACGAAAATATTTCTTAACTAACTTTTTAATTGCACATTTTGACGTTGGAGTTATAAAAATCAGAAAATTCAGCAGTTATGCAGTTTCAAAAATTAAAATCGCGATTTTAAAATATTCAAACTTTAACAAAGTGCGATTTTTGCATATTGATTTAATTTTACGAGAAATACGTTTTAATTAAAATTACACTAAACACGCCGTATTTTGACGTTTGAATCATCAAAATCAGACGGGTGTGGCTAGTCTGCAATTAAAAAAAAATCAAAATCCCATTTTAAAATCTTCGAACTTTGAAAACGTGAAATTTTGACATTTTGCGTTGATTTGATGAACATATTTAAATTGCACCAAATTTGTGCAAATTTTGACGTTGGAGTCATTAAAATCGGACAACGCGTTCTGCAGTTATGCAATTAAAATAATAATAATAATAATTAAAAAAATCAAAATTGTGATTTTAAAATATTAAAATTGTAAAAAGTTAAAACGTTTTGCATTGATTTTACGAAAATATTTCTTAACTAACTTTTTAATTGCACATTTTGACGTTGGAGTTATAAAAATCAGAAAATTCAGCAGTTATGCAGTTTCAAAAATTAAAATCGCGATTTTAAAATATTCAAACTTTAACAAAGTGCGATTTTTGCATATTGATTTAATTTTACGAGAAATACGTTTTAATTAAAATTACACTAAACACGCCGTATTTTGACGTTTGAATCATCAAAATCAGACGGGTGTGGCTAGTCTGCAATTAAAAAAAAATCAAAATCCCATTTTAAAATCTTCGAACTTTGAAAACGTTAAATTTTGACATTTTGCGTTGATTTGACGAACATATTTAAATTGCACCAAATTTGTGCAAATTTTGACGTTGGAGTCATTAAAATCGGACAACGCGTTCTGCAGTTATGCAATTAAAATAATAATAATAATAATTTAAAAAAATCAAAATTGTGATTTTAAAATATTAAAATTGTAAAAAGTTAAAAAGTTTTGCATTGATTTTACGAAAATATTTCTAAACTAACTTTTTAATTGCACATTTTGACGTTGGAGTTATAAAAATCAGACAGTGCAGTTTAAAAAATCAAAATCGCGATTTTAAAATATTCAAACTTTAACAAAGTGCAATTTTTACAAATTGATTTCATTTTACGAGAAAGTTTTGAAATACGTTTTAATTAAAATTACACTAAACACGTTTGAATCATCAGAATCGGAAAATGCATTCGGTAGAAATGCAATTTCAAAAATCAAAATCGCGATTTTAAAATATTCAAACTTTAAAAAAAGTACAAATTTTTCATTTTGATTTAATTTTAAGAGAATGTTTTATAATCCGTTTTAAAATTACACTAAACACGCCGTATTTTGACGTTTGAATCATCAGAATCGGAAAATGTATTCGGTAGAAATGCAATTTCAAAAATCAAAATCGCGATTTTAAACTTTGTAATTTTTTAATTTTGTGTTAATTTAACGAGACAAATTCGTAATCTTTTTTTTTTAATTACTTCGCAATTTTTGCTTTGAATTTATAAATATACCGGGTGTCCCAAATAACATTACGTTCTTGAATATCTCGAAAAAAATGCATCTTAACAAAAAATGTGCCGAATCAAAACCTTCATAGTTTTGGGGGGGACATCGGATTCTGACAAAATGGACCCCCCACATACCAAGAGGGAGCTGGAAAGGGCGTCAACTTAAAAATCTTAAATGGGAACCCCTATTTTTTATTGCAGATTCGGAAAGAGCGTAAAAAAGTATGTTGGTTTTATTCGGAAACTTTTTTGTATACCCAACAGGTATATCGATTTTTCAACATTTGAAAACAAATAGAAAAATCGACATTTTCATTTTTAAACTTTCTTACTCCCCATCCACTGTTTATTTTAGCCGATCTTTGAAAACTTTTGCAACATAGTAAACTTTTTGAAAAACGTAATTCAAAATAAAATTAATCTCTAAACGTCAAATATTAATTTTTGATAAAATTGATTCATCCATAGTCAGTTTATAAAAAGTGTGTTTTATTCTGTACCCCCTGAGTGTTGAGGATTATTATTTCTACAATTTTATGTATTTACTGAAACAACAAACGTAATTTTTTATCAAGTTATTCACAAAATATTACTTAGTTAATTTTTTCTAGCAAACTCATATTTTTACGATTACAGCGCCACCTGTTGGGTGTACAAAAAAAGTGTCCGAATAAAACCAACATACTTTTTTACGCTCTTTCCGAATCTGCAATAAAAAATAGGGGTTCCCATTTAAGATTTTTAAGTTGACCCCCTTTCCAGCCCCCCCTTGGTGTGTGGGGGGGCCATTTTGTCAGAATCCGATGTCCCCCGCAAAACTATGAAGGTTTTGATTCGGCACAATTTTTGTTAAGATGCATTTTTTTCGAGATATTTAAGAACGTAATGTTATTTGGGACACTGGGTATATTGTATAATAAGTGGCTCTACCACTCAAAAAGTTCACGAGCCGCCACTGAAAAATAGCATTTTCTTTGCGGCGACAACAAAAAATTACGAATTTTGCCAAAACTCGGCAAGTCTGTTCTTACCAAGTTTTGAAAAATTTATTCAAAACTTGTTGTATTTTGATCAGTGGCGGCTCATGAAACATGCCGATGGTAGAGTCACTTATACGATATACCCCCTCCCTGCCCCGCGATTTTTGAAGAAAGAAAGAACGATTTATCTTCCTAGACCAAAGTAACTAGCGAAAAAGTGTTTTAAGAATTAATTCAAAATTTTTGCTGAGCTTGAAACTACATGGCTCCTTGGCTCTATATAACGAGCCGCCACTGCAACTGATTACATTTTTCTTTATGATAATCGTTAACAATTACCACGAGGGCGTACTCAACTTGTAAAGGAATGCATTTTACATTATGTCGGTTTTGCATACACTGGCAGTTCCTGAAATAACCTCTTTCCCGCACGTAACAGCCTTCAATTAGTACTTTTCGCGGCCCCCTTTATAAACAAAATTTTACCAGCCTCCAGGCAATTCATTACCGTTCACCAGCCGTAGTGTTTATTTTAATTTTTTTTTGCAAAACTCCCGCTCCGGAAGGAATTATTCGAACATCCGCGTTTCCGAGCGGCATTCCGTTTTAAGCAACGGACTGGTGCAATAAAACACAAACTACGCCACTGACTTTTTCCGTCCGCTCGACACCTATTAAGAGCACCCGCGGCGCAAACGTACGCAGGTGATCAAATGATCGCAGCTGCCGGTGCGCGGTTTAATTAAGTTTTTCCAATGGATTAGGACAAAGGCGGAGATATGAGCCGTCCTTTGTAAAACTATCGCTGCAGTGACGTGCTTTGAGCCGGAACAAAGCGATCGTAATATTTCTATATCTAGGCCAACGGGTAGGAAGGAGGGCGCTCGTCCGAAATTATAAATTAAACGGAGAGAACGGATACAATTACTGGCTCTCCTTTTGAGGCGCACATACTTCCCGATCAAACGTTTCCGTTTGCGTTCTTGCCGCTTTAAATTTAATTAGCCCCCCGCCATATCCCCGCCGTGAGTTTCGTTACAATTGTGCATATTTTACACGCTGGAATAGTCGAACAGGTCTCAAATTATAATCTAATTAGTTCCTCTTGTAACATGATTTATACTTACTTCATTCGCTTTAATTAACAGTTCTTTTCTTATTTTAAGTTGTACGTTTTCATGCGGAAAGTCAGATAGTAAATTGCAAGGAATGTTTCGATTTCATGGTATGAAAGGAATTTTATGATATTATCTATTTTTCCTCAAATACTAGTGAAAATATACCTATAACTTATTTATTATGACAGTTTCTATTATTGATTATTAAGAAAGTTGTTTTTTCAGATTTCTAATGCATCGTGCACACTTGCGCATTTTCTCGAACCGCAAACTTTAATAAACTCTGTTGATATAAAATGAGAAATACGATACTTTTCATGTTCTACAATTTAAGTCTCTAAGTCATCCACCGAAAGAACTACTTTCCTGGCTGCTACCACGACGAATATTGAATGATACAGTAGATAATTTCGCTGTCGATATACATTGTCTGTCGAAAGCTGTATTCACAAGTAAGTTCTTTCTTTTATTAGACAACTATTAATGTGTAAAAATAATAGTTTGTCTATGCGGTGGGAAATTAAAGCAACAACTAAAGAAAAACACCCTTTTGTTTCGGTTCCGGTTTAATTAAATCCCTTTAGTGTACCGTGTAAACACCCCCAGCTTACCGGACGACGGCGAGGGCTGCGATTTACAAAGTGTAAAAAACGACTTT
The DNA here is from genome assembly GCA_910593695.2 of Ocypus olens. Taxonomy (NCBI): domain Eukaryota; kingdom Metazoa; phylum Arthropoda; class Insecta; order Coleoptera; family Staphylinidae; genus Ocypus; species Ocypus olens. Next base: position 4,180,849 of record OU343048.1, read on the forward strand.
CAGGATTAACCAGGGGCAGGTATAAAGAGTGAAATGAGAAGAGAACGGCGCAATTAGTTTGAGTGGTCGGCTAATTAATGGCACGTACTTTCTCGAGTAAGGCCGAAAGGAGAAAAATAAAGGACAGTGTCGTTTCAAGATTTAATAGCAATATTTGAAAGCGAAAGTTTAAAAACTGTTCTTTTATGTATAAAATTTAATTATGTGATCTTTAAAACAGCAAAAATAAACTAAAAAATTGTCTAGGGACATCAAAATGAATATTTAAGTAAAAAATGCCGCAGTGGTCTATTTGATGGTATAATAGTTATTTATAATAATAATAATAGGTTTATTTCCCAACAGAACAAAAAATATTCCAATTACAGGGAAATTTTACAATTAACAAATAAAAAATAAATAACTATAGAATTAAAAACTATAAATAATTAAAGACAGTTTAGACTTAATTAACTTAAATTAACTAAAACTATGAACCGTTCTAAATGAAATTAAACTTTTATAAATATTTCTTGGTTTATTTTCAAATTAAATTATATTTTAAATACACGAGTGTTTTGCATGATATTAACATTTAAAACGACAAATTTATGAGGGATGAAAATAACAAATTATAAATCCTGAAAAGTTTTGAATACAATACTTCTGAAAAAATATTTCTGAAAAAGTTCTGAACAAAAATTCCTGATGAAAGAGTCCTGGCAAAAAGAGTCCTGACAAAATTATGAGAGATGAAATTGACAAATTATAAGCCTAAATAAAAGTTTTGAATAAAAGTCTCAAAAAAAGATTTCTGAAAAAAGTCCTGACAAAGAGTACTGACAAAATATTTTTTTTGAAAAACGGTCCTAAAAAACCTGAAAGAAAGGTCCTGGAAACAAAGTCCTCAAAAACGACACGAAATAATTATGAGAGTCGAAAGTTTTGAATAAAAGTCCCAAACAAAATATTTTTTTTGAAAAAAGGTCTTAAAAACCCGAAAGAAGGGAAAAAGTCCTAATAAAAATGCCAGAAAAGTCTTGACAAAAAGTTCTGAGAAATGGCCTGATAAAAAGTGCTGAAAAATTCCTGAAAAAAGTCCTTGAATTGGGTTTTAAAAAGACCTGAAATAATGTCCTAAAAAAGTTCCAAGGAAAATTGGTTTTGAAAAATAAATCCCAAAAAGAGGTTTGAAAGAGGTCCTGAAAAAAATACCGAAAGGAAGTTCTATAAAAGAGATTTCGAAAAAAGTAGTGAAAAAAATCCCGAAAATGGTCCTTGAAACGGGTCTTAAAAAAGACTTAAAAAAAATGTCCTAAAAAAAGTTCTGAGGAAAATTAGTTTTGAAAAATAAATCCCAAAAAGTGGTCCTGAAAAAAATACCGAGAGGAAGTTCTTGAACAAAGTTTTGGAAAAATCCCGATAAAAGTCTTAAAAACGGGTTTGAAAAAAGTCCAGCAGAAAATTTCTTCAAAAAAATCCTGAAAAGTCCTGGAAAAGCAGTCCTTAACAATGTCCGGAAACAAATTCTCTGAAAAAATTCATGAAAGAAGTTGTAAAAAGGAGTCTTGAGAAAAAAAATGCTGATAAAAAGGCCGAAAACAAAAACTTATATTTTGCGCAATTATGCTAAAAAAATTTTTGTATATATGGCAATTTCTGATTTTTTTTTGTAATTTACATTTTCAATTAATTTCTGCTCACTGTACTATTTTGATTTTTTTTCATGTATTTGTACTAATGGGCATGTCCCGTAATAAACTACTATTATTATTATTATTAGAAAAAGTCCGAAAACTAAATCCTAGAAAAAGTCCGAAAACAAAATCCTAGAAAAAGTCCGGAAAAATGTTCTTAAAAAGTTTTGAAGAAAGAACTCCCGAAAAAAAGTTCTGGTAATATTCTTGAATAATCCTAAAAAGTCTTGAAAAATCCTAAAAAAGTCCCGAAAAAGTATCCTCAAAGAATTCCCGGAATCCTTAACAACATTCCGAAATAAATGCTTTGAAAAAATCCCTGGAATAAGTCCTAAAATAAAGTTCTGAGAATAAACAAGTCTTGAGAAAAAAGTGCTGATAAAAAGTCCGAAAACAAAATCCTAGAAAAAGTCCGGGAAAAAAGTTCTTAAAAAAATTTCGAAGAAAGAACACTAGAAAAAAAGTTCTGATAATATTGCTGAAAAAGATCTAAAAAAGTCCTGAAAACACCCCTAAAAAAAGTCCTGAGAAAACAACATGAAAAACAAAGTCCAGAAACAGAAACCTTAAAAAAAAGCTCTGAAAAAATTCTTGGAAAAAGTCCTGTAAAAGAATGTTCTAAAAAAAAGTCCAAATAAAATCTCAAAAAGAGTACTAAAAAAAGTCATGAAGAATATTTTTAAACAAAATATTTTAATTTCTTTGTTATTTTTAATATTTGTTTGAATGATTTTGTAATATTTTTCTTGGAAAATTACAAAATTATCAGAATAAAAAAGTATTGTAAATAAGTCCAGAAAAAGTTCTGTAAAAAACCCTGAAAATAAAGTCTTGGTAAAAAATGTACTGAAAATAATCCTGAAAAAACTCCTTGAATCGAGTCTTAAAAAGACCTGAAAAAAAGTCCTAAAAAAGTTCCAAGGAAAATTGGTTTTGAAAAATAAATCCAAAAAGAGGTCCTGAAAAAGATATCGAAAAGAAGTTCTTGAACAAAATTTTAGAAAAATACTGAAAAAATTTTGATAAAAGTCTTAAAAACGGTCTTAAAAAGAGTCTAAAAAAAAATTCCTAAAAAAAATCCGAAAAAATGTTCTGAAAAAAAGTTCCAATAAAGTCGTGAAAAAAGAATTCTCGAAAACAAAATCTTAAGAAAGTCCGGAAAAGCAGTCATTATGTCTCGAAACAAATTCTCTGAAAAAAATCCCTGAAAGAAGTAGTAAAAAGGAGTCTTGAGCAGCCCTTAACAATATCCCAAAGCGAATGCTTTGAAAATATTCCTGAAATAAGTCCTAAAATAGAGTTCTGAGAAAATATTCTTGGAACAAGTCCCTGAAAAAGTTCCGAAAAAAAAGTTCTTAAAAAATCTCGAAGAAAGAACTCTCGAAAAAAAATCTTGAAAAAGGTTCTGATAATATTTCTGAAAAAGAGTCCTTAAAAAATCTAAAAAAGTCCCGAAAACAGGTGGGTACAAAAATATTACAAAAATGTGTATACAAATATTGAAGACATCAAAGAAATGAAGATCTTTTGCTCGAAAATATTTTTCATGAAATCATTGCTATTCGAGAAAAAAGTTTATTATTTTTTTTTAATTTTTGGTTTATAATTATGAAACGATAATAGTTACAGCAAATTTATATTAATAATAATTGTAGAGAATGTCAAAATAAACAACTTATAAAAATATGCTTTTTTCGAAATCTCTTTAGTTTTTGAGTAAACTGAGTTTTAGAATTTTTCCATCTTTCATAATTTTGACGTTTTAAACGTCAGTTTCATGCGAGTCCACAAAACGCTCGATGTACATTTAAAATATTATTTAAATAGAAAATAAACCATGAAAACGTAAATATGAATGATACCATCATTCGGAGAAAGTAACATGATGGCCACATCACCATTTTTTGTTCTTTATTTATTATAATACTTTGAACATGTACGCGATACAACCGCTGTTTTATAATTATGACTTGTCGAACACATCCACAAATGCTTGTGTATCATTTATTGATTACGTGGTAACAATAAAATTGAAATTGAAAAATTGAAATAAGCTATTTCTAAATTAGAAGAATTTTCGCCACGGTAAAAAATGGCTAAAACAAATTCAATTACTACGGAAAACACCAAGATAACTTGAAAAAAAAGAAGGAGACGAGAAACGAGTTGGAGCAACTCGAAGGATTTCGCAGAATGGGGAATCTAGTTTCAAGTGGGATATTAAGGACGTTATTCAGCAGTAACGGGGATCTCGTACCCGATAAATTACGTCTGAGAGATTAAGAATAGTTTTAAGCGGAAATGAGGGGCGGCGAAGGCGGCGGCGGCGCGGCATCTCCGCTGGAAAATCCGACTTAATGTCGGAGTTTTTCCCGGGAATAATTAGGAGGAGGGATCGTCGGGTCCTTGATTTAGGGCTCGTTTCATTATACCCAGACATACCTTATTTAACTCAATTGAACCCGAGATGAAGAATCGCCGCGTTGAATTTTGATTAAATTTATAATTTACAGTTCGGGGAGGAATAGTTCACGCCGGGAATTAATTAATGTCGCGGTTGCGTCGCCGGCCCCGGCGCATCCACCAGGATCGCACGTCTGGTTTTAATTATCTTGGGGGTTTGTTTAAGCGGTGTGCTGTTGTTCCTTTACAATATTAGTTGTATAGTAAAATTTATTTGATTAATTACAGCTATTATGATACGGTGTGTTTTTTTAATTTTTCGCGATGGCAACACAACTCTGTGCGCAACGTTAAACTTGAACTCTTCAATCTAAATAATAAATAACTGCGTTTATTTTTATTTTTTTGATTATTATTTCATGTAAAAGGTGTATACCGTAAAATAAAGTAATTTAATAATTTAATTTAATATTAATTGTATAGTAAAACTGATTTGATTTATTACAGCTATGCACTACGATGTTTTTTTATTTTTCGCGATAGCAATTAAACTCTGTGTGTAACGTTAAACTTGAACTCCACAATATTAGTTGTATAGTAAAATTCGTTTGATTTATTACAGGTATTATAAGGCGATGTTTTTCAACAATTCTGTGTGAGAATGTTGTTGTTGTGCTAACGGTAAACTTGAATGGGGAAATAATAAACTCACCCAAGGCTGTTGTTTTTGTTCTTATTCGAGCAATTAAGCGTTCTTAAAGATTTATTATTGCCCAAGCTTAGTGTATGAATAAAAATTTAATAAAATATTCGCAGCAGTAAGTAATACGAAGATAATACCATAAAAATGGAATATTATCTTTGGAGCATCCTGTCTACATCCATGATTAGAACGGCCCTAGGGAGGCCCTCGAAGCGGCGGCGCATCTGACGCCGCTCACAAAGGAAAAACTTAGGCGGCACGTCATCTATCACCAACCCTTAGCGCGTTTTCCTCGCACACACACACACCCACACTAGTTTATTATGGGGATGCCTGGAATGCCACCCCCGCCATTAATTTGTCAACCGAACTTTCCAGTTTTCCATTGTGGGACTTCGCGCGCACTTGTTGTTGAATGGATTAATTCAGAGGCGAGGCGACTGCGATTTTCAGAATTCGGGGGAGTTAATCGGAGGCGGCGGCGGCGCGGCCGGGGACGCGGCGGCAATAAATTCTCTTTACAGCCGACAGAATGACACCGCCGTTCGCACATGTTGCCCGTTCGATTTCCATTTGTTTACATATCGTTCGGACGTGACGTGAAAGCGCGAGAGATTAATGGCGAAATTGTGATGTCGTAAAGTATCAAGAATACCATCACACATTCCCCCGCCTCTTAGAAAACGCCATACTACATCAATGTAGTCGTGAATTATTGAACTTTAATCTCTTTGTCTATTTGGATATTTACCATTACGTACTGGATCATTTATCTTCACGTTGGAGTTAATATTGTTTTCGAATGGAGAATATTTGTATATTTAACAATACATACTGTATCATTTAGATATTGCAGATGTTGTGAGCTCTATCGCGGTGAATTTGCGACCGCGAAAATTCGGCAGTATAAAAACAACAAAATTCACATTGGAATTAATTATTGTTTTGATATTTGGTATTTATTTAATGGATGCCATTTCATTACACTAATAAATAAAAATAAAATGAAACATATACAGGATGTTTCATAGCTCAGGGAACGGTCAATCGCGTGCTTATTTTTCAAATAAGTGTCTGTCTTCAATTTTTACAAACTAATAATTTTAATATGTCTCTATGCAATGTTTTTCTTTTCATTCAAATACTAGCCTGCCTTGGATTTATTTATACATTTATACAATTGTCAGTGTTTCTCTTTTTTGACTTATGTAAAACTTTTAAGTTTCTGGCATGAATAAATTATTATTATTATTAAAATTATTATTATTAAAATTTCGAAAAAAAAATTATACAAAAGTTGTGTATAATAGTGAGCTGCACGCCCTAAAAATATTTTAATTTATACAGGATGTCTCATAACAAAGTTACAGACCAAACTTAGGTTTTTTAAATAGAACGTCCTGTATTTTTTGTAATTTTTAAATTATATGGAGCAAATAAAGGTGAGTTACGGTTCAGTTCTTCACATTATCCAATAAGAAGGATGTTCAAAGTTTCATATCAATTTCTCAATTAGTTTTTGAGATACAAGCACAGACACACACACATTTTTTTAATGGAACACCCAGTATTTTATTCAATATTTAAATTGACCACCACAAAAGCAACAAATTGATTTAAGATACTGGGATATTTTAATCGTCAATTGTTTAGTTATTTACTCTTTTATCCAAGAGTTAACGACTCACTCCTCCGCCATTTTGAAGTGATCAATTGCCTTCGTTCGGTTAGAAAATTCTTCCATTACTTCAGCTTTTAATGAGTTATCATTTTGTAGCGATGGTGTGATCAATTTATACAGGGTGTTCCAAAACTCAAAATATACATTTACTCTTTTTCAAAACATTTCTTCAGGCCTTTTTTTTCAAGAGCGTATTTTAAGAATACTTCTGCAGAACTTTTTTCTGGACTTTCTTTGCAATACTTTTTTATTCTGTTAATTTTTTAAATAAGAAAAGTATTACAAAAACATTCAAATAAATATTAAAAATAACAAGGAAATTAAAATTTTTTGTTTAAAAATATTTTTCAGGGCTTTTCTAGGACTCTTTTTGAGATTTTATTTGGACTTTTTTTAGAAAAATTTTTACAGCACTTTTTCAAGAATTTGGACTTCTTTTCATGATTTTTTTTTCTGGACCTTTTTACTTTCTTCGTTACGAAGTACGAGAAAGTATTGTGATCGTGATTTTTTTTTCAAAAATTTTTTTTACGGAAATATCCGTTTTGGGGTCCCTAGATGCCATCTGAAAAGCTTTTGGTAAAATTTCATACACCGGAAGTGGGCGTTTACCTTAACTGTTTTTTGTTTTTTGCCAATATCTTCTTAAATATGAAAAATATCACAAAAACATTTAAACGAACATTAAATACAACAAATAAGTGAACATCTTTTGCTTGAAAATATTTTTGATAAAATCATTGCTATTCGAGAAAAAAATTTATTAATTTTTTTTCAATGTTTGGTTTATAATTATGAAACGATAATAGTTACAGCAAATTTGTGTTAATGATAATTTTAGAGAATACCAAAATGAACAACTTCTAAAGAATAAGTTTTTTTCGAAATCTCGTTAGTTTTTGAGTAAATTGAGTTTTTGAATTTGAAGTGTAATTTCTCCATCATTCATAATTTTGACGTTTTAAACGTCAGTTTCATCCGCAACGCTCGATGAACATTTAAAATATGATTTCAATTGAAAATAAACCATGAAAGGGCCATAAATGGCTATGATACCATAAAGTCGGAGAAAGTAACATGATGGCCACATCACCATTTTTTAAGAATGTTTTCAGGACTTTTTTTAGATTTGCTAAGGACTCTTTTTCAGGAATATTATCAGAACCTATTTTTCGAAAGTTCTTTCTTCGAAATTTTTACAGGACTTTTTTCAAGAATTTTTTCAGGACTTCTTTTTCATGATTGTTTTTCTGTACCTTTTTTAGAAGTTTTTTAAGACCTTTTTTAGATTTTTTAAAAACTCTTTTTCAGAAATATTATCAGAACCTTTTTCAAGACTTTCTTTCGAAAGTTCTTTCTTCGAACTTTTTTTCAAGACTTTTTCAGGGACTTTTTTTCAAGAATTTTTTTTCAGAACTCCATTTTAGGACTTTTTTCAGGGATTTTTTCAAGGCATTTGTTTTGGGATATTATTAAGGGCTGCTTTTCCAGGATTTCTTTGAGGATACTTTTTCGGGACTTTTTTAAGGATTTTTTAAGGGCTCTTTTTTTAAGAATATTATAAGAACTTTTTTGCGGGAGTTCTTTCTTTAAGACTTTTTTAAAGACGTTTTCTAGGACTTTTTATCAGGACTTTTTTTCACAACCACTTTTTTCATGGATTTTTTCAGAGAATTTTTTTTTTTTGCATCTGATGCAAGTCCATATGTCCAGCTCAGGGCGGTTAGGATAAGACTTCAGAGAATTTGTTTCGGGAAATTGTTAAGGACTGCTTTTCCAAGACTTTTCAGGATTTTTTTGATATTTGACATTTTGACATTTTTTCCGGACTTTTCAAGAATTCTTTTTTTAGGACTTTATTGGAACTCTTTTTCAGAACGGTTTTTCGGATTTTTTTCAGGAATTTTTTTCAAAACATTTTTTTCTGGACTCTTTTCAAGCCCGTTTTTTCAAGACTTTTATCAGGATTTTTTTTCGAAAGTTCTTCTTTAAGAACTTCTTTTCGGTATTTTTTCAGGACTTCTTTCAAACCTCTTTTTGGGATTTATTTTTCAAAACCAATTTAACTTGGAACTTTTTTAGGACATTTTTTCAGGTCTTTTTAAGACCCGATTCAAGGACTTTTCTCAGTACATTTTTTACCAAGACTTTATTTTCAGGGTTTTTACAGACTTATTTACAATACTTTTTTATTCTGATAATTTTGTAATTTTTTGAGAAAAATATTACAAAAACATTCAAACAAATATTAAAAATAACAAAGAAATTAAAATATTTTGTTTAAAAATATTCTTCGGAACTTTTTTAGGACTCTTTTTGAGATTTTGTTTGGACTGTTTTTAGAACATTCTTTTACAGGACTTTTTTCAAGAATTTTTTGAGGGTCTTTTTTTGGTACTTTTTAAGGGATTTTTCTGGACTTCATTTTTCAGAACTTTTTTAGATCTTTTTCAGGAATATTATAAGAACTTTTTTCATCACTTTTTTCGAGTATTCTTTCTTCGAGATTTTTTTTAAGAACTTTTTGCCTGGACTTTTTCTAGGACTTCGTTTCAAGACTTTTTTCTCAGAACTCTATTTTAGGACTTCTTCCAGGGATTTTGTCAATGCATTTGTTTCGGGATATTGTTAAGGACTGATTTTCCAGGATTTCTTTGAGGGCACTTTTTGCAGGACTTTTTTAGGATTTTTTCAAGACTTTTTAGGATTTTTCGAGGGCTCTTTTTTTAAGAATATAACCAGAACTTTTTTTCGGGAGTTCTTTCTTCAAAACTTTTTAAGAACTTTTTTCCGGACTTTTTCTAGGATTTTGTTTTCGGACTTTTTCTAAGATTTTGTTTTCGGACTTTTTATCAGCACTTTTTTTTCAAGACTCCTTTTTATCACTTTTTTTCATGGATTTTTTGAGAGAATTTGTTTCGGGAAATTGTTAAGGACCGATTTTCCAGGACTTCTCAGGATTTTTTTGAGACTTTTTTAAAACTTGGCAAAAAACAAGAAACAGTTAAGGTAAACGCTCACTTCCGGTGTACGAAATTTTACCAAAAAGGGTGTTCCATTTAAAAAAAACATAAGTTAGCTCTGTAACTTTGTTATGAGACACCCTGTTTAAATTTAAATATTTTTAGGGCGTGCAGCTCACTATTATACACAACTTTTGTATAAAACATTTTTCAAAATTTTGAAAAATAAGCACGTGGTTGACCGTTCCCAGAGCTCTGAAACACCCTGTATACAATACAATGAAGAATATTTGTATATTTAACATTACATACTATATCATTTAGTCAAGTATGACCGATATTGCAGATGTTGTAAGCTCTATCGCGCTGAATTTGCGACCGGAAAAATTCAGCAGTGTAAAAAACCACACAATTCACATTGAAATTAATTATTGTTTTCGAATGAAGAATATTTGTATATTTAACATTACATACTATATCATTTATGACCGATATTGCAGATGTTGTGAGCTCTATCGCGCTGAATTAGTGACCGGAAAAATTCAGCAGTATAAAAAACCACACAATTCACATTAGAATTAATATTGTTTTCGAATGAAGAATTTTTGTATATTTAGCATTACATATGGTATCATTTAGATATTGCTGATGTTGTGAGCTCTATCTCGCTGAATTTGCGGTATCAAAAACCACACAATTCACATTGGAATTAATAATTGTTTTCGAATGAAGAATATTTGTATATTTAACATTACATATGGTATCATTTAGATATTGCTGATGTTGTGAGCTCTATCTCGCTGAATTTGCGGTATGAAAAACCACACAATTTACATTGGAATTAATCATTGTTTTCGAATGAAGAATATTTGTATATTTAACATTACATACTATATCATTTATGACCGATATTGCAGATGTTGTGAGCTCTATCGCGCTGAATTAGTGACCGGAAAAATTTAGCAGTATGAAAAACCACACAATTCACATTCAAATTAATATAGTTTTCGAATGAAAAATATTTGTATATTTAACATTACATATGGTATCATTTAGATATTGCTGATGTTGTGAGCTCTATCTCGCTAAATTTGCGGTATGAAAAACCACACAATTCACATTGGAATTAATCATTGTTTTCGAATGAAGAATATTTGTATATTTAACATTACATACTATATCATTTATGACCGATATTGCAGATGTTGTGAGCTCTATCGCGCTGAATTAGTGACCGGAAAAATGTAGCAGTATAAAAAACCACACAATTCGCATTAGAATTAATATTGTTTTCGAATTAAAAATATTTGTATATTTAACATTACATATGGTATCATTTAGATATTGCTGATGTTGTGAGCTCTATCTCGCTGAATTTGCGGTATGAAAAACCACACAATTCGCATAGGAATTAATAATTGTTTCCGATTAAAGAATAAAGCTTACCTGAGCGGCGACGTGTCCCTGTTTCAACCTCGGAAGATCCGTATGGCTCCAAGCGCTGGTCGACCACGGCGACACGTTCCTCAAATCCTCCCCGAATTTGAAATCCTTCAGTTTATTGTGCACGAACTTCCTGATGTTCCACGGCAGGTCGTTGTGTCCGTCGATGAGGGGCACCTCCTGCAGCAGCCTGGAGGCGAACTCCATCCTCTCCTCCAGGGAGGCCCCCGCGCTTATCTTCAGGGCGATGGGCACGCCCACCCCCGCCGCGGCGGCCAGCAACAGAACCGTCACGATTATCCACCAGTGCTTCGTCGACAGGTCCACCCCTGCAACAACAATGGGGAATACAAATAAAAAAAATGAATGAAATTGCGGCTAGCTAATCCCGCGGGACGTTCGGGTGACAGGTGGTGGCAAGGCCGCTCTTTTCGTCAAGTCCATGTCGGGGAAATTCGTGCCGGAATTCCCGCGTGTCTCCTGAATACAAGCGGTGATGGAAAGAAGAAAAAAAACTACTCGTCCGATTTAATATTTTACTTGGATGAGCAATCCCTGCTCCAGGGATTACGGTTTTAATTAAAATTATTTACATAAAGAACATTGGGGGAATACGGAGTAGTAACGTTGCATAATTTCTTCAAGTAATTGTACAGGTAGATGCAAATTCCACTAACAAATTAATACGGTGAATTCGTGGGCGTTGGATTAGTTGCTTCGACATTTTTCACTTACTGAATTGTTTTATTGTCGTTTCTGATAGACTACCACAATTACAACTGTTCGGTTATCCATATCAGATATCCTTGCTAATATAGATTCTATATTAGCAAGGATAAAAAATATACATATTTGGTTAGTTGACAAGTCGGATGATTTTGGAAAAGGAAATAAAAATACATAATGTTTTTGAAACGTTAAAAGCAATTTTAATTTAAAGTTACACAATCTAAGAACCATTACACGTTTTTGTGTGTTATCTTAGTAAACATTTAGATTTATTTAGCGTTAGGACTCATTCAAACAACTTCTCAAAAAATAATCCCTTTAGTCGCATCCTGAGATCTGCTAACACTCTAAATAAATATTCATGGTTTAACTTATTCGAATCTACGAAACGATGTTTTAAGAACCTACTATTTCGATGTACCTAATGTATCATGTATCTAATACCTTTTTTAATTTTTTTTTCTCTTTTTATTATTATTTTCTTAATTTAATTATATTTCTTTTAAGGAAGTTTAATTATAATTTAAGTTGTTTTATTTTTGTATATTCATCGTGTAAAAAGGGGTTTCCCGTGAATAAACCGTTTATTTATTTATTAAAAAAAAATCTGATCTGATATGTTCTAGAGACTATCAAAGGTAATTTGGATAACATAGCAACCCTAGAACGGAACGATAAAATTCATGACACTAGAAAAGAACCATTTAAAGGAAAAATAAGTAGGAATGGAATTCTTACGCTAATGAAAGCCAGACAGCGAGAAAGAAAATCAGTAAAAATCTGTCGAAATAAACGTAGAATTTTCGCAGAAAGTTCTTTTTGGTCCTGAATATTTGATTTCTAGCGCAACCATTTTTTTTTATTAAGAAGTTATTAATTAATTAATTGGCACTAATTTTTTAATTTTTTCGACCAATTTAAAAAATTTGTGCAGGCCAAAAATGACGCAACTGTGGTGATTTAGAAATCTCTCAAAGAAGTTTTTTTAGATTTTTATAGCACCATTAAGTACAACTAATTTTGAATAAATTTTGGATGTTTAAAATTTATGGCGTTTATTTGCCATTTTTTTTGACCAATTTAAAAATTGAACAATCTGAAAATGACACTCAACGTGTTTACGTACCATTATTTCGAAATCCCCTAAGAAGGTATTTACACACTTTTATACACTCCGCGACAAAAGTCTGGGTTCATTAACAATTTTTCGTAGTGAAAAATTTTTCTGCCAAAAAACAAAAATCAAAAATTTTGGTGTTAATTGGCAGAAAAAAATTTCAGTACGAAAAATCGGAACCCAGACTTTTGACGCGAAGTCTAGAACTAATTTTTAATAAATTTTGTAAATTTGAAATTTAAAGCATTTATTTTTTAATTTTTTTGATCAATTTAAAAATTGAACAATCTGAAAATGACACTTAACGTGTTTACGTGCGATTATGTCAAAATCCCCTGAAGAGGTATTTACAGAATCATCAAGCAAAACTAATTTTGAGTAAATTTTCGAAGATTGAAGTTTATAGTATTTATGTTTCAATTTTTTGACCAATTTAAAAATTTTATAATCTGAAAATGACTCTCAACCTGTTTACGTGCGATTATTTCAAAATCTCGCGAAGGGATATTTACAAACTTTTATAGAATCATCAAGTAGAACTAATTTTAAGTAAATTTTGAAAGTTTAAAGTTTGTGGCATTTATTTTTCAATTTTTTTGACCATTTTCAAAATTGTACAATTTGAAAATGACACTCAACGTGTTTATGTGCGATTGTTTCGGAATCCCTTGAAGAGGTTTTTACTGACTTTTATAGAATCATCAAGTAGAACTAATTTTAAGTACATTTTGGAAGTTTAAAGTTTATGGCATTTATTTTTCATTTTTTTTGACCAATTTGAAAATGGTACAATCTGAAAATGACACTCAACGTGTTTACGTGCGATTATTTCGAAATCTCGTGGAGAGGTATTTACAGATTTTTATAGAAGCATAAACTATAACTAATTTTGAGTAAAATTTAAAATTTTGAAATATGTGCCACTCATTTTTTTTTTTTTTTACCAATTTAAAAATTATACAATCTGAAAATGACACTCGAAGTGTTTACGTGCGACTATTTTGAAATCTCGTGAAAGAATATTTACAGCTTTATAAAGAATCATCAAGTAGAACTAATTTTGAGTAAATTTTGTAAATTTGAAGTTTAGGGCATTAATTTTTTAATTTTTTTTGAACAATTTAAAAATCTGTTTAATCTGAAAATTAAAATCAACGTGTTTACGTGCGATTATTTCGGAATCCCTTGAAGAGGTTTTTGCTGACTTATAGAATTATCAAGTAGAACTAATTTTAAGTAAATTTTGAAAGTTTGAAGTTTATGGCATTTATTTTTAAATTTTTTTGACTAATTTAAAAATTGTGCAGGCTGAAAATGACACGATTATTTCGAAATCTCGTGGAGAGGTATTTACAGATTTTTATAATACCATAAACTATAACTAAATTTTAAAATTTTGAAGTATGTGGCACTCATTTTTCATTTTTTTCTTGACGAATTTAAAAATTGTACAATCTCGTGAAAGAATATTTACAGATTTTTAAAGAATCACCAAGTAGAATTAATATTGAGTAAATTTAAAAAGTTTGAAGTCAATGGCATTTATTTTTCATTTTTTTTATCAATTTAAAAATTGTACACTCTGAAAATAATACACTACATGTTTACGTGCGATTATTTCAAAATCTTGTAAAGAGGTATTAATGAATTTTTGTAGAGCCATAAACTAGAATTAATTTCGAGTAAATTTTGAAATTTGGAAGTTTTCAGCATTCATTTTTAATTTTTTTTGACCAGTTTAAAAATTGTGCAATCTGAAAATGACACTCGAAGTGTTTACGTGCGACTATTTTGAAATCTCGTAAAAGAATATTTACAGATTTTTATATAATCATCAAGTAGAACTAATTTTGAATAAATTTTGTAAATTTGAAGGGCATTAATTTTTTAATTTTTTTGAACAATTTAAAAATTTGTTTAATCTGAAAATGACACTTAAAGTGTTTACGTGCGATTATTTCGGAATCCCTTGAAGAGGTTTTTACTGACTTTTATAGAATTATCAAGTAGAACTAATTTTAAGAAAATTTTGAAAGTTTGTGGCATTTATTTTTAAATTTTTTTGACCAATTTCAAAATTGTTTAGGCTGAAAATGACGCTCAAAGTATTTATGTGCGATTATTTCGAAATCTTGTGAACAGGTATTTACAAATTTTTATAGAACCATAAACTAGAACTAATTTCGAGTAAATTTTGAAATTTTGAAGTATGTGGCATTAATTTTTCATTTTCTTTTTGACCAATTTAAAAATTGTATAATCTGAAAATGACACTCGAAGTGTTTACGTGCGACTATTTTGAAATCTCGTGAAAGAATATTTACAGAGTTTTATAAAATTATCAAGTAGATCTAATTTTGAGTAAATTTTGTAAATTTGAAGTTTATGGCATTAATTTTTTTATTTTTTTGAACAATTTAAAAATGCATTTAATCCGAAAATGACACTCAACGTGTTTACGTGCGATTATTTTGGAATCCCTTGAAGACGATTTTACTGACTTTTATAGAATCATCAAGTAGAACTAATTTTGAGTAAATTTTGAAATTTTGAAAGTTTGTGGCATTTATTTTTTTATTTTTTTGACTAATTTAAAAATTGTTCAGGCTGAAAGTGACACTCAAAATGTTTACGTGCGATTATTTCGAAATCGCGTAGAGAGGTATTTACAGATTTTTATAGAACCATAAACTATAACTAATTTCGACTAAATTTTAAAATTTTAAAGTTTGTGTGTGGCATTCATTTTTCATTTCTTTTTACCAATTTAAAAATTGTTCGATCTGAAAATGACGCACAAAGTTTTACGCGCGATTATTTCGAAATCTCGTGAAGAGGTTTTTACAGATTTTAATGGAACCACCCAGTAGAATGAATATTGAGTAAATTTTAAAAGTTTGAAGTCTATGGAATTTATTTTTCAATTTTTTGACCAATTTAAAAATTGTACAAACTGAAAATGACACTCAATATGTTTACGTCCGATTGTTTTGAAATCTCGTGAAAACGGATTTACAAATTTTTGAAGAACCATAAACTAGAACTAATTTCGAGTAAACTTTGAAATTTTGAAGTTTGAGGTATTCATTTTTCAATTTTTTTGACCAATTTAAAAATTATGCAGGCTGAAAATGACGTTCAAAGTATTTACGTGCGATTATTTCGAAATCTCGTGAAGAGATATTTACAAATTTTTGTAGAACCATAAATTAGAACTAATTTCGAGTAAATTTTGAAATTTTGAAATTTGTGGCATTAATTTTTCAATTTTTTTGACCAATTTAAAAATTATGCACGCTGATAACGTTCAAAGTATTTACGTGCGATTATTTCGAAATCTCGTGAAGAGGTATTTACAAATTTTTGTAGAACCATAAACTAGAACTAATGTCGAGTAAATTTTGAAATTTTGAAACTTATGGCATTCATTTTTCAATTTGTTTGACCAATTTAAAAATTATGCAGGGTGATAATGATACTCAAAGTGTTTACGTGCGATTATTTCGAAATCTCGTGAAGAGGTATTTGAAAATTTTTGTAGAACCATAAACAAGAACTAATTTCGAGTAAATTTTGAAATTTTGAAATTTGTCGCACTGGTGTTTATGTGCCATTATTTCGAAATTTCGTGGAGAGGTGTTTACAGATTTTTGTAGAACTATAAAGTAGAATTAATTTTAAGTAAATTTTAAGAGTTTGAAGTTTGGTTTAGTGTTTTCTCTATTTTTTTTAATAATTTGAAAATGTGCAAGCTGAAAATGACACTCCGCATGTTCAGTTGCTGGTATTATAAAATCTAGTGAGGGGGTATTTAAATATTGTTATAGATGCATGAGGTAGAGCTAATTTTGGATAAATTTTCCAAATTTAAGGCATCACGATGCGGTCACTATAAATATGCAATTTTTGAAAAAACGTTAGTTAACGGTTATCAAGATTTGGTTACGAGCGAAACCATTTTTGTTATCAGAAAGTTTGAAAGAGTTTCTTCGGGGAGTTTTATTCTATCAGAATTTTAGTCATCTAATTTTATCTTTTAAAGTTAACGATTTTATATTCCTAAGTGGGCTGCTTCCCATCTCTTCTAGCTTCGCCAATGAATAGAATAATGTTGGTTAAAGTTATCAAGTTAAAGTAAACCTTATACAGACAAAAGTAACGATAAAAAAAAATAGCATTTATAAAATGTATTATCTTTATTAAAGTTTATTTATCTGTATTCATCATAATCGCTTTCTTTCAGTATTTCAGAAGTCTAATGGCGCCTCTTTTGAGCTGAAAGTTTGTACAGAACTTGAAATTTAGGAGACTTTTTGAGCTGAGCTTTAAGCCTATTTCACGCCTAAAATTTTGCACGCAACCTGACACAGAACCAGCGGCGGCTCGTGGATTTCCATTGGTGAGGACAAAGATGCCGCTCGTGCTGCACTACTTACTCTTATAGAGGAAGCTAATATTTCGTTGTTGTTTCGGTGAAATTTTCTTCCGTTGTGTCACCGCCGAACATCCACGAGCCGCCGCTGCAAAGGACTTGAACTTTACAAGACTTTTGGTGTACATTTTTAGCCTTATTTGACACCTTTGGCGCCTGTTTTGAGCTGAGCTTGTAGATTTATGTCAAAGTTACCTAAAGTTCATGTTCTGTTAACTTGAAAATTTTAACCTGATGAGATTAAACAATCTCCAATAAGATAAGGAACTTTGAAGATCTGAAAAGTCAACAGACGGTCTTCAAAAGTTCATTTTTTCGGCGTGAACTACTCTTAAAAGTTCTCGCAGAACATGAACTTTTGGAGGCAGTCTGTTGATTTTTTGAGTCTTTGAAGTTCCGTTAACCCTTGGCTGCACCTTGGGGTCCCTCCAGCACTTTTTTCGCGGGTGTTTTGGTGACGTTTAAATATCCAAAATCCCACAGGTGTCGTTATACGGTGTTAGTAAAACTATTGAACCATACGACTGCACACATTAGAATATATGGCGTGTGTCAGTCGGCTTTTAGCGATCACCCAATTGGACCTCCTATTTTTACAGGTGCAGTCAAGGGTTAACTTGATGAGATTAAACAATCCCAAATAAGAAGATCTGCACAAGAACTCTAGTATGGTATAGCCGGGAGGACATTAAAAATATTTCCAAACCAATGAAAACCCCACAAACATGGGTTTTCATAATTATATTAGAAAACGAACAAGCAAAATCTATTAAAAGTTTCTGTAAAACTGACCCTGAATTCCTTATGAAATTATTTAGTAAAAACTTGTACAATTACCTTCTATTTAATAAAATTTATTATAAAAATGTTTCTCTGTTGTAACACAGTTCTGACCATATTTTAACTACAATTACAAATGTCTACATTTTTATGAAGCCGCGGGGAAACATTGTTCTGCAAGGATTTTGTAACGAGCGTATAGTGTGCGCTAATGCAGAATTAACGGCGCACTAATGAAAATATTATTGCGCACACCTACCGCAAACACACGCCACTCTCAACTTTTAACAGCTTAATAACAGATGGGTCCAATAAAAGCCGCCCATTAACGGCGCCCTAATGAAAACTGGCGCAATTACAGCGCGGCGTCGCGACGCTCTTATCTAAATTAGATTGGAATCGAAAATAGTGCGCGGCGCAACAGGTCTCGCACGTTCGGGGCGAAATCGACGAGTTTTAAAGCGTCGCGTCGCCCGGCGTCGTCGTCTTGTTTATGCGGATTTGGACGTCGCTCCCTTTCTCTCCCCGGTTCGTCCCCCAAATGATCACATCCGAGCCATTCCGTCCATAAAATTTAACGTCCCACATTTGTCGGCTGTCGTGTTGTTTCGGGGAACGAGAGGATTTTTATTTAGTCGGATGTTTAAAGATATTGATGGTGTTTACATTGAAATATAGAGATTGGATGTACTAAAACCTAATTTTGTCAACTATTATATTTCAGCAATTTTTTCGATTTATGAGGCACGAGATGAGAATTTTTTTATGGTTGAAACTATGTTGCGGTGGTAATTAAGGGAGATTTATTTGCAGTAAATTACGCCGATTCCGAATGCCAATATTCTATTCGTGTGGAACTTTTTGTTGTAGCAGTTAATAACAAAACCAATTCATCTAGACAAAACAAAACAATTAGAAAAATCAAGGCAGAAAGGATTTAGTTACACTAAAATTAAACTGTTAATTAAGATCTGGTCTTCTTACAATAAAGTAAAATCTAATCAATCGACACGTCAACACTGGAGTTGATGTTAGTTCTGCAAGGATTCTTAATATTAAAAAAGAAAATATGTTATTATTCATGTTGTAGTGTATTAAGGTGTGGTATTTGTATATTTGAGATATTAGTACTTCCTTATATTTATAAATAAAGAAAAATTAAGGAAGTACTAATATCTCATATATACAAATGTTATTATTGTTAATTAAATTAAAATTCTACAGTTTACTTTTATATTTAATTTTTTTTTCTTTATCGAAATAAATATAAATGTTTTTTTTTTATTATTTGGTCCAGTAAATAAAACGAATAAAAAAAAGTTGGTGAATTTGTAATTCTTTTGTCGTTATTCATTTGGCTGTTTAATTATGAGCTCCCGATTCGAAACTCCCAACTTTTTTGTGTACGGAGATGTGAATGTACGCGAGCTTCCATTTCCGCTTCAATTAAGGATAATTGCATGTTTCGGACGCAAAAAATGGCAGGGGACTAACGAAAGGTAGCGCTAATAAAAAAAAAGTCAACCTGTTTACTTTCCACCATCCGATATTTGAGGGGGTGGCAGAAGTTTTAATCGGATCAATTTGATACTACGATAAGTTTATTATATACAATTTTCAATTAATACAGGATGATAATTTAATAATACGCGTGATTTCCGGGTTCGATTTAAAGTGACAGCTGTCAAAATAACACCAATTGGCGCGTATTTAAGCGCCACGTCTTTTCCTTCTGAATATTCATGACGTGAGAAGCTCAGATTTTCCTTAAATTTGGAAAAAACGTAAAGGAACGAGAAGCTAATTGTGTTTTCATATAGAAAATGCGTCATTTCCGGATTTGTTCAAAAGTGACAGCTGTTAAAATGACACCATTTGGTGCGTATTTTAGCGCCGCGTCTTATTCTCTTGAACATTTATGACGTACGAAGCTCAGTTTTTCCTTAAATGACAAAAAATGCAAGGGAAGGAGAAACTAATTTTGTTGTCATGTGGAAAATCCGTGATTTCCGGGTTCGATTTAAAGTGACAGCTGTCAAAATAACAACAATTGGCGCGTATTTAAGCGCCACGACTTTTCCTTCTGAACATTTATTACGTGAGAAGCTCAGGTTTTCCTTTAAATTGGAAAAAACGTGAAGGAACGAGAAGCTAATTATTTTTTCATGTAGAAAATGCGTGATTTTCGGGTTCGATGAAAAGTGACAGCTGTCAAAATAACACCAATTGGCGCGTATTTAAGCGCCACGTCTTTTCCTTCTGAATATTTATGACGTGAGAAGCTCAGATTTTCCTTAACATTGGAAAAAACGTAAAGGAACGAGAAGCTAATTGTGTTTTCATGTAGAAAATGCGTGATTTCCGGGTTTGATCAAAAGTGACAGCTGTCAAAATAACACCAATTGGCGCATATTTAAGCACCACATCTTTTCCTTCTTAACAATTATTACATGAGAAGCTCAGGTTTTCCTTAAAATTGAAAAAAACGTAAAGGAACGAGAAGCTAATTGTGTTTTCATGTAGAAAATGCGTGATTTCCGCGTTCGATTTAAAGTGACAGCTGTCAAAATAACACCAATTGGCGCGTATTTAAGCGCCACATCTTTTCTTCTTCAACATTTATGACGTGAGAAGCTCAGGTTTTCCCTAAAATTGCAAAAAATGGAAAGGAACGATAAACTATTTTTATTTTCATGTAGAAAAAGTGTGATTTCTGGGTTCGTTTAAAAGTGACAGCCTCCAAAATTACACCGTTTTTTCCTCTTGAAAATGTATACTCTGAGAAGCTCAGTTTTTCCCTAAAATGACAAAAAATGGAAGGGAGGGGAAAGCTAATTATGTTGTCATGTAGAAACAGCGTATTTTCCGGGTTCGATTGGAAGTGACAGCTGTCAAAATGACACTATTTGACGCGTATTTAAGCAGCGCGTCTTTTCCTCTTGAACATTTATGACGTGAGAAGCTCAGGTTTTCCTTAAAATTGGAAAAATGTAAAGGAACGAGAAGCTAATTGTGTTTTAATGTAGAAAATGCGTGATTTCCGGGTTCGATTAAAAGTAACAGCTGTCAAAATGACACCATTTGACGCGTATTTAAGCGGCGCGTCTTTTCCTCTTGAACATTTATCACGTGAGAAGCTCAGTTTTCCTTAAAATGACAAAAAATGTGAGGGAAGGAAAACCTAATTGTGTTGTCAGGTAGAAACAGTGTGATTTCCGAGTTTGATTGAAAGTGACAGCTGTCAAAATTACACCATTTGACACTTATTTCAGCGCCGCGTCTTTTCCTTTTGAATATTTATAACGTGAGAAGCTCAGGTTTTCCTTAAAATTGCATAAATGTAAAGGAACGAGAAGCTAATTGTGTTTTCATGTAGAAAATGCGTTATTTCCGGGTTCGATTTAAAGTGACAGCTGTCAAAATAACACTAATTGGCGCGTATTTAAGCGCCGCGTCTTTTCCTCTTAAACATTTATTACGTGAGAAGCTCAGTTTTTGTTATGGAACTGCCAAAAGTATTCTCAAAAATGATCATAATTTTCATTCTTATCGTTTGCAAACAGTGCACGAAATTCTGCCTCTAGACAGACCATGAAGACAACAATTTTATCAACGATTAATTGATCGTTTTAATGATGATACGCCTGTAGCGCCACCTATTTGAAATTTTAATAAAATACGCATTTTTAGTTTGAAGATGTCTGGATCTTTCAACAAAATTTTACTTTTGACATTTTTATAAAAGAAAAATCTTGAAAATGTGGCTGGTCATTTTCATTGGACGACTCCCTTAACCCTTATATGCTGCCATATTCGCGGCAACAAAATATATTTCCTAAACCGCATTCGCGAAAATAAAAATATTTTTCTTCCCAGCGCATCCACCATAATATCACTTCATAAATGAGCTCATGTCAGTCCTCTGTAATACACAAAGCTGTTTCCGCTTTTCTGAATATTGCAGTTTTGGTGGAGGCGCCGGCAGAAAAGTTTCTCTACCCTCATTGGTATTTATTTACACGTGTTTCAACAAATAATGTTTTATAATTTCTTATCATTTCCGCTTCTCTGTATATTGCAGTTTTGGTGAAGGCGCCGGTAGAGAAGTTTTTCTGCCCTCATTGGTATTTATCACGTGGTGTTTCAACAAATAATATTATCTTGGGAGTAGAAATCTCACGCTGTTCTGTTGCGTTTTATTTAACCGAAACCATCACTCTTAATTTTTTAAATTTCATTTTCGCATCCCAAATTTACCGCCGAGTATTAAATTAATAGTTGCAAGTTGTGTGCGGCATACATCGTACATGATTTACGGTTATGAGACATTAACTATTAATCCCGCAGAGAACACGAATAATTAAACCAAGATACAAACACGCAAAGTGATATTAATAATCGGCGCTGTGTGTAGCGGATTTACGACCCCTTCACTCCGCTCCGGCCCCGGAGAGACTAATAGTAATCGACGCACCACTCAGAACGAGTAAATCCGGGGACAAATATTGGTATAATCGCGAGGAAATGGAAAATTGTGGTCCGGGCAGATTTAGGTGTGGGGGGGAGGGTTGCCGCTGCGGTTTTCATGGATTTCCCCCGTCGCTCGGGCAATAATTTTTCCGCGGTTCCGCGGTGATTTACGGCCCCGTTTTCACGCTCATTACCGCCGCACATCGTCGAAAATATGGTCGGCGTTGAAAAAAACAAAGGAAAATAGTATTGAATAACATTTTAATTAAAAAGAATGATTATGCACGTTTTACTGTATGCAGAATGCATCATTTATTTGGGTATTGAAATTAAATCTGCGTTCGCGTTAACACCCGTAAAAAAGTGGTGATGTGGCCATCATGTTACTTTCTCCGATTTGATAGTAAAATAGTTATTTATGTTTACATTTTATGGTTTATTTTGAATTTGAATAAGATTTTAAATGTACATCGAGCGTTCTGCATAAACGGAATGATACTAACGGCAAAATTATGAAAAATAAAAATGACAAATTATTATTAATCATGAAAAATTGAAAAGGTCTTGAAAAAAGCCCTGAAAAAGTTTCGAAAAAGAGTCCAGAAAAAATAGTCCGGACAAAAGTTCTAAACTAAATAATAATAATAATAATAAATCTATTTATTTGTAACTCAGTCTCAATCACATACAATAGTAAATATTAATAATTAAAAATGCAATATTACAGAAAATGAGTGACAAAAACGAATCTAGATCAGTATATTATCAAAACAAATCTGATATCGCTGTTACTTCCTCTAGATCGTAAAAACAAGACAAAAAAAAAGTCCTGAAACAAAGCCCAGATTAAACGATCATGAAAAAAAGTTCTGATAATAGAGTCCTGACAAAAATGCCTTGAAAAAAGATCAGAGGAAAAATCCTGAAATAACAGTCCTGAAAATAAAATCCTGAAAAAAATCTAGAAAGAAGTCTTGAGAGTAAATTCTCGAAATAAACCTGAAAAGTGTAAAAAGGTGTCTCCCTTAAAAGCACCGAAAAGGTGTAAAAAAGTCCTAAAAACATTCTGAAAAACTGGCTTGAAAAAAGTTCTGGAAATAGGCCTGAAAATGTCCGGAAAAAAGGTCTTTTAAAAATCTTTAACAATGTACCAAAATATTCTCAAAAAAAGTCCTAAAAAATCCTAAAAAAGGTCTTAGAAAAAATCACAAAATTCCTGAAAAAAGTTCTGAAAATAACGTCTTATAAAGTTTCGAAAAAAAAGTCCTGTAAAAAATCCTGTAAAGCAGTTTTTAACAATGTACTGAAAATATTCCTTAGAAAATTCTGAAATTAGTTTTAAAGAAAGTCATGAAAAAATCCTTAAAGAAAGTCTTAAAAAAGTCCGGAAAAGGGGGTCTTAGAAAAATCCCGAAAAAAGTCAAAACAAAATACATAAAAAGGAAAACTTAGGCTCCAAAACAATCCTGAAAAAGATTATGCACAAACATTTCCCAAAAAGAGTCTTGAAGAAAAGTCCTGTATAAAAAGTAGTGAAAAAGTGCCGAATAAAGGCCTGGACAAAAAGTCCCAAAAAAAAAATCGCGAATAAAAGTCCACATGAAAGAAGTTCTGAAAAAATGTTCTAAATAGACCTGAAAAAAGGACCCGAAAAGATTCCCTGACAAAAATCTTTAAAAAATCCCGAAAAGAAATCCCAAGAAAGTCCTCCAAAACCTCTGAAAAACGGTCTCAAAAAATGGCCTTATAAAATATTTTTAAATAAAAAAATGGTGATGTGGCCATCATGTTACAAAAGTAAAGAGATTTCGAAAAAAAACTTATTCCTGTAATTATTATTAACATAATTTTTTTTTTCTCGAGTAACAATAATTTTATGAAAAATGTTTTCAAACAAAATAATCTCATTTCTTTGTTGTATTCAATGTTTCTTTAAATATTTTTGTGATATTTTTCATATTTAAGAAAATATTGACAAAAAACAAAAAAGAGTTAATGTAAACACCCACTTCTGGTGTACGAAATTTTACCAAAAGCTTTTCAGTTCTTCGGATTATCAAATAAGACGGATTTTTAAAGTTTCATATCAATTGCTTTATTAGTTTTTGAGATACAACGCACACAGACAGACAGACACACACACAGCCACACACACACAGAGAGAGACACGCACACAGACATAAAAAAAATTCCAAAAATTGTTGAAATGGCATTTATGGACCCCAAAATGGATATTTCCGTAAAAAAAAAAATTTGGAAAAAAATCACGATCACAATACTTTCTCGTACTGTCTCGTAACGGAGAAAGTAAAAAATCAGACATTAACATTTTGGCCACGTAGAATGAAATTAAAATTTGATTGATTGTTGAAGCCATTATTTCGTGATACACAGTAAATTACAGTAAATTAATAAACAGTGCTAATTGCGCTATTTATTAGTTTATACAGTATTTAATCCGTTATAAACGCGTTGTTGCATATTTGCAACAAAATGCATTTAAGGGTAAAATTTAAAAAAAAATTATCATTATCATCAATCGCATAAATCTTCTTTACCTACTCCACTTTGTTTTTGATAAATTATTAACTGTTTTCACCCACCGTAAGCGAATACTTAGAGCACATAGAAATGTAAAATATAACACATAAGTTGTTATGTGTTATGCAATATTATATACTTTTTTTTTGTTTTTTTTTTGGCATAGGTTTGACCATTCAGCCAC
The DNA here is from genome assembly GCA_910593695.2 of Ocypus olens. NCBI lineage: Eukaryota > Metazoa > Arthropoda > Insecta > Coleoptera > Staphylinidae > Ocypus > Ocypus olens. The sequence continues at coordinate 4,205,971 of OU343048.1, forward strand.
TAACGATGAATTTTATACTTATTAGCCAATTATAATTAACATCAGGTGAGCCCCCTTTCATTCGTCTGTTCGTCTTTAATTATCAAAAGTGTTAAATGTCAGATTACAAAATATTGGTTATAACACTAACCGACACAATAAACCCCTCGCCACGCCCCAACTTCCTTCGCAATTTCTTTCATTCGTAATTTGCTATTTACAACTCCAGTTATGAAATATACACATTCATAGAATAATCAAATCAACGATGGCCACGTCGAGGAGCAATCTCGGAAATTCTACATCAAACATAATTAAGGCCTCAGTATTTCATTAGACTACGCTGATTTGAGGGGAGAATATTATGTCATATGCAACTAAATGTGGCTTTCACGTATTTCCATTTATGCGCGATTTAATTACGCAAGTTGTCCTCAAAAGACAATATGGTGCAGTCAGGCAGGAATGTGTCTGTGTGTGTGTGTGTGTAACCAGGAAAACCTTGGTAGTCATGCTGACATAGTTCAAGCAGATGATCGGATAAATACAAGACAACCGTATACGGTATTTGCTTACATTTAAATAATAAACAGTCGTCGTCGGCGAGATTTATATGGAAATTTTGGTTGGATGTGCGAGAGACGGTGTAATTTAATATCAACTTAAGTCAACACACACACACACACACACACGCTGCCTGGAGCTTTACAGTGTGATTCTGTCATGTATTCATTTGTATGCTTGAATCAATATCAATTCCAGCTGTTTTCTCAATGGGATTTATACACAATTCAGTCAGTAAACTATTAGAAGGGTATTTAAGTTGCCAGAGCGGTGAATTTTGTTTTAAATCTAACTCTTACATAGTTCTAAATGAAGTTATAAACCATGGTAGTATAGTAGATGCCAGTAAAAAAGGATCCATTTACAATATGAGTTTAAGGGTATACCGTGCTTTCAATAATTCACCGAACGTAGGGAACGCAGGAGACGCAGTCGCAGTGACTCGGAATAAGAAACTGCGATCAATTATTTCTGATGAAACTCGCTATTCTATGATTTTGATTACGAATTTGAAGTAAGAAATGTAAAATTCAAAATGGCGGACCAAATTGCCAAAAAATCATATTTTTTATGAAACTCGGTATTCTATGGTTTTTAAAGTCGCCGATTACGAATTTGAAGTAAGAAATGTAAAATTCAAAACGGTGGACCAAATTGCCAAAAAATCATATTTTTTATGAAACTCGGTATTCTATGGTTTTTAAAGTCGCCGATTATGAATTTGAAGTAAGAAATGTAAAATTCAAAATGATGGACCAAATTGCCAAAAAATCATAATTTTTATGTAACTCGGTATTCTGTCGTTTTTGAAGTCGCCGATTACGAATTTGAAGTAAGAAATGTAAAATTCAAAACGGTGGACCAAATTGCCAAAAAATCACATTTTTTATGAAACTCGGTATTCTATGGTTTTTGAAGTCGCCGATTACGAATTTGAAGTAAGAAATGTAAAATTCAAAACGGTGGACCAAATTGCCAAAAAATCATATTTTTTATGAAACTCGCTATTCTATGATTTTTGAAGTCACCAGTTACGAATTTGAAGTATGAAATGTAAAATTCAAAACGTTGGACCAAATTGCCAAAAAATCATATTTTTAATGAAACTCGCTATTCTATGATTTTTGAAGTCGCCGGTTACGAATTTGAAGTATGAAATGTAAAATTCAAAACGGTGGACCAAATTGCGAAAAAAATCATATTTTTTATGAAACTCGGTATTCTATGGTTTTTGAAGTCGCCGATTACGAATTTGAAGTAAGAAATGTAAAATTCAAAATGGTGGAGCAAATTGCCAAACATTTATGAAACTCGGTATTCTGTCGTTTTTGAAGTCGTCGATTACGAATTTGAAGTAAGAAATGTAAAAGTCAAAATGGTGGACCAAATTGCCAAAAAATCATATTTTTTATGAAACTCGGTATTCTGTCGTTTTTGAAGTCACCGATTACGAATTTGAAGTAAGAAATGTAAAATTCAAAATGGTGGATCAAATTGCCAAAAAATCATATTTTTTATGAAACTCGGTATTCTATGGTTTTTGAAGTCGCCGATTACGAATTTGAAGTAAGAAATGTAAAAGTCAAAATGGTGGACTAAATTGCCAAAAAATCATATTTTTTTATGAAATAATGGTTTTTGAAGTAACCGATTACGAATTTGAAGTAAGAAATGTAAAATTCAAAACGGTGGACCGAATTGCCAAAAAATCATATTTTTTATGAAACTCGGTATTCTGTCGTTTTTGAAGTAACCGATTACGAATTTGAAGTAAGAAATGTAAAATTCAAAATGGTGGACCAAATTGCCAAAAAATCATATTTTTTTATGAAACTCGGAATTCTATGGTTTTTGAAGTCGCCGATTACGAATTTGAAGTAAGAAATGTAAAATTCAAAACGGTGGACCAAATTGCCAAAAAATCATATTTTTTTATGAAATAATGGTTTTTGAAGTAACCGATTACGAATTTGAAGTAAGAAATGTAAAATTCAAAACGGTGGACCGAATTGCCAAAAAATCATATTTTTTATGAAACTCGGTATTCTGTCGTTTTTGAAGTAACCGATTACGAATTTGAAGTAAGAAATGTAAAATTCAAAATGGTGGACCAAATTGCCAAAAAATCATATTTTTTTATGAAACTCGGTATTCTATGGTTTTTGAAGTCGCCGATTACGAATTTGAAGTAAGAAATGTAAAAGTCAAAATGGTGGACTAAATTGCCAAAAAATCATATTTTTTTATGAAATAATGGTTTTTGAAGTAACCGATTACGAATTTGAAGTAAGAAATGTAAAATTCAAAACGGTGGACCGAATTGCCAAAAAATCATATTTTTTATGAAACTCGG